>OZ038379.1:17331016-18531016 GCA_964036045.1 Eutreptiella sp. 'Long Island Sound 2002'
CTCTAATCCACATTTGTGGCTTCAAAAGTGCAAATATGGCTATTCAGGGGCACTTTTTGGAGACTCCGGAAGATTATCTTGAGTAAAAGGCATGTAGGGTCACAATTTGTTGCTTGGCAAGCCTAACCGAGCTCTAGGGAAAAATTTCATTAACGCCAAATCACACGAAAGCACAACGACATCAATGAAATCAACCATTGTGGGTTCAAAAGTGCAAATACAGCTGTTTGGGAGATTGTTGCCACCAAGTGTTTCTAGGACATTGCCTTAGCCGGCTCTTTGGGTTGCCATCCAACGCGCGTTGCAATGCACGGTTTTTGCTTTGCAAGTTCTTCTTTGATTTGTCCTATAGCTTGTGCCATGGAAGAGGAGGTCGGCCCATTAGTACACTCCACTGAGTGCGTGTGGTGTGTGTTGTGTGTTGTGTGTGTGATATTTCATCTGCCCATAACGAGACACATGTCATGGGCAACAATCCAATTTGAAACCGGATGAAATTTTCCCCATACGTCGTTAGGTCACAAACATGATATGAGTGCGATTTGGGCAATGAAGCAATGGCAGCGCAAACACAAAGCCAGGCAATGTTCTCAAACTGCCTCAATTACGTCAATTATTATGGGTTGGAAATGTGGCAGGTTTGAGGGAACTTTAGCACCCTCCGATCATTTATATTGAGCAAAGAGCATTTGGGGACATAATTTGTGGTTTACCACCCCCGAACCAACCTTAGGGACGAGGTTGAACAACTTGAAATCTCATGGCATCTCCCCTAAATCTACCAATACTGGAATTACTCGTTAAAAAGGGCAAATATGGCTGTTTGGAGGCAATTTTGGCACCCACCGTTCATTAATCATGAGCCAAGAGCATTTAGGGTCACATATGGTGGTTTGCCAAGGCCGAACTAAGCTTAGGAACAAGGTTGAGCAATTTGAAATCTCATTATACTTCCCCTAAATCTACTTATACGAGAATTACACGTTAAATAGGGCAAATATGGCTGTTTTGAGGCAATTTTGGCTCCCGCCGTTCATTCATCTTGAGCCAAGAGCATTTAGGGTCACAAATGGTGGTTTGCCAAGGCCCAACTAACCTTGGGAACAAGGTTGAGCAATTTCAAATCTCATGACACTTCCCCTAAATCTGCTTATACTAGAATTAGACGTCAAACAGGGCAAATATGGCTGTTTTGAGGCAATTTTGGCACCCACCGTCGATATATCTTGATGCAAGAGCTTGTGGGGTCACATATGGTGTTTTGCCACGGCCAAACTAACCTTAGGAACAAGGTGGAGCAATTTGAAATCTCATGACACTTCCCCTAAATCTACTCATACTAGAATTAGACGTCAGACAGGGCAAATATGGCTGTTTTGGTGCAATTTTGGCACCCGCCGTTGATATATGTTGATGCAAGAGGATGTAGGGTCACATATGGTGTTTTGCCAAGGCCAAACTAACCTTAGCAACAAGGGTGAGCAATTTGAAATCTCATGACACATCCCCTAAATCTAGTTATGCGATTAATAAAAGCAGCAAACGAAGCAACAACGCGAGAAACTCTTCAGACGGCCATGAATCGGGCTGTAGTGCAACAAAGAAATTCGGGTGTTTGCACCACATTCCGACATAGGATTGTTCGCCCTATTTATTTTCGTTATCTCGCGCATTCATGTAGCTTCAAACCGCAAAACCATGTCCGGCATGGGCCCACTGGGGGCCCAGGTCATGTGGTACATGTGGCAGTGTCGACGGACACTGAACCAGAAAAAATAGGTAGCTTCGTCCTACACCGTGTGTGCTGTGTGTGTGTGAGTGTCAGTTCTTCACGCACCAACTCGTCCGGCACCCCCCGTCGGCGTAAGCCATATCTCAGCCTGGGTACCCACCAGCTCTCTGGGTACCCTTTTCTCAACAGTTCACGCATCACCCCCCTGACGTTAGCTGCAATATCCTCCTGTGACAGTGCATAGTACACGCACTTGCCGACCAGCGCTGGCACCAGGCTCTGCAGCACCGCCCTGGCATTGGTGCTGTACCAGTCCACATACCTGATGATGCTTCGATACACGTCTGTGGGCCCCTCCACCCTGCGCTTGAGGCGCAGTCCCATGGTTCCTGTGTCCTGACAGATGCTGAGTTTTGCCTCCAGGCTGGGTAGTGTGTCCCCCTCCCCTTCCATCTGTAGCTCTAGGCCGTACACTTCACTGAAGTAACCATGGATGGCTTGCAGGGTCACATCCCCCCATCCCACCCCCACGATGTTGTCCCTGAATCTGAAAGGAAATAGAGGCACAGCGCGGGGGTGCATCCACCTGGACACACTGTCGGCATACGATATATACCCTCCCTTGTACCATTCATGCTCCTGATACATGCAATAGAGGCAGGCCAGCTGGGCACTGCATGTGCCCCCTATCGCAACCCCCCTGCGCTGGCGCAGTACCCTGGTGCCCGCAACGAACACATCGTTGCTGTACAACTCGTACTCAACGTACGCCAATATATCATCAAACTTCAAATTTGTAAAGTGGCGCGCACTGCCCTGCCCCATTCTGTCCAGTCGGCGGTCATAGTGGTGCAGGGCGAATGAACACTGGGGGTTCTTCCCTCTCACCTTCCGGGCTTCACTCACCAGTTTGTGGATTGCTCTCAGCGCCTCCAGCACTTGCTGCCTGTCGAGGCGCGGGAACATCTCCACTACATCCAGCTCCCACAATCTGAAACCTCCTGGCCCGATGCCCTGTGGTTCTTCGCCTGACTGTCTGATATTGTACAGCGATGTCTGCACCTGCTCTGCATACTCCTTGACGTCCCTGATGTCTACCATTTCAAAGCAGTGCATGTGCGCAGTGGCTGTCTTCAGCAGCAGCGACAGCGCACGTCCGATCATCTTACCTCGGGCTTTGATGGGGTGTGCAAAGTGGGAAAAAATGATCCGTGCTTTCCACGCCCCCCCCTGCTCCTCCGTCATTTTATTTTTGGGCAGGCAGTATGCGCTGGGTGGGCCACTGGCCGCAGTTTCCCGCCAGTACTCTGCCAGGCCCTTTTCCTGGGCTGCAGCAGCCAGTTTCTGCAGCGCCACCTCGTTTGCGGTGTCATGGTCTTTTTCTATGGACAATTCTTCAAACTGGACCTCATCCTTAAACGCCATGATTGTTTTCGTCCAGTACAGTTTTCCACACATGGCCATTGCCCTCCCCCCGTTTTTATCCAGCGGTGTCACTTTCCAATGTGGGAACGCTTTTCGAAATTTTTTCAGTGCCTTTGTCGTGAGGTGGTGTGGTAGTGAATCTGCTATTTTCCGGAACTCTGGTTGCAGGGTTAGCTTGACAGACTCTGCCACAATCTGCGGCGATGGCCCGATCCCTCGGGGGAAGGACCGGCCCAACTGTTTAGCAAAGCGGTTGACAGTTTCTGTGGCTGTGCCCCAGTCTGCAACCGTAGTGTTATCCAGGTTTTGCATTAACACCGCCGCATGCTCGCCAAATAGCAGGCGCAGATGCGCCGGATTCCTGGCGATGCAGCACCCGTCCATCCTCGGCACTCCTGCAGGGCGGTTCGCACAATTGCAGGCCGCCGTCGCCGTGGCCAGCGCGTCCTCCATGCTGCCCCGTAGCGTGGTGGTCGCGATGACATCCTTCACTTTCTTGCCTCGTTTGGCAACCGGTCTGATGACCGCCATCAAGTAGCGATGCAGCCATTTGGGGGCTGCATATTCCACCAGGATGTCTTTCAGGGCCTCCATCGTAGGCTGCATATCCACGTCCCTTCCCGCCGGTATGGGGACAGCCAGTACCCGCGGCAGTTGGATACCCAGGCGTTGGCGTATGATCCCCTTCACTTTCTGGAACAGCTTTGACTCCACGTCCTTCGGTACCCGTTTTCGGCACGCCAGTAGCAGGCGCACCAGATATGCCGCTGACTCCGGCACCCGTAAGGCCTGTGTGATCTTCTGCGCTTGATCAGCGAGGTCGTCTGTATTTCCTGGGCCCTCGTCCCGTAGGGCCTGCTGGCCCAATGCCTGGATACGTCCTTTTCCCCATGTTCGCTTGCAGTTATACGTTTTCCCCATTCGGCGGATCCAACTGCGTTCCCTGACCAGCCGCGTGGCTGGCGTCACTTGCTCCACGGGTACGATGATCCAGGATTCCAGTCCTGCGTGTCCCATCGCTTTCTGCCAGCGTTTCCACGTGGGGTCCGCCTTGTTGGCCCCGCTGCGGATGCTCCGCGCAGTCGTGATGTGCTCCCAGTACCGGTCCATGATACGGCGTTGGTCTCCTTTTCCCCCTGTTTCTCCAACGTACACGGTGCCGTCCGTGACACTCAGTATTACATACACCCATGTACCAAACTCCATCCATTGGGGTTCAGAAATTCTGCTGTGTCCCAGGACACGTTTCACCCAGCGTTTCTCCGAGCCCTGCAGCACTTGCCACGTTCGCTCCATTGGGATGCAGCGTTCTAGGGCGTGGTGCGGAACCCCTAGTTAGAACGCAATTTCTGGAACACCCACCTACCCTCAATTTTGGGGCAAACCACCTAAAAAAATGGATTCAGCACCCTCAAAAACCCCCCATCCCCTTTCTTTCCCCACATAACCCGCATCATGGGGTCGGTTTTTGGGGGGGGGGTCAAAGAGTTAGAGCACAGTTAGAACAGAGTTAGAACGCAGTTAGAGCACCTTGCTCTAACTAGTTATCGCGCTAGTTATCGCGCGATAACTCAGTTATCGCGCAGTTATCGCGGGTAGTTATCGCGCACCCCTCCTCCCTCCCTCCCTAGGACAAACAACACAAAACACTTGGCACAAAGCATCTGTGGTCGTTTTTCATACAAAGTCATCAATGTCTGAGGCCTTGGATGCCTCCAGTCCCAAAAGCCCTTGCTCCAGGGCGTTCATGGACATGCAATGGTGCATGTGGCGGAGGGACATACTTGGCCTCACCAAAGACCAACCCTTAAAACAATTTTTGAGCCTCCTCTTGTAAGGCCCATGCCGATACTCCGTTGGGATGGAGGAAAACTGAAAAATGTTCCTCCATTTCTCGGCAAAAAAGGTGGAATGTGCCAAGCACCAATGGATCCACCTGGTGGGGGACCAACCTGAGTCTCCCCACGCTTTTGAAAATTTTGTGGTCAACGCACGGTGGCGTTCCACTTGGGTTAGAGTGTACAACTCCCTCACCCTCCAAAGCTCATACAAACCCTCAATGCATTTCACCATGACATGCACAACAACCCATTCCCCCGTCGTCCCCGCACCCTTCTCGGCATGGGCGGTGACGGACTCCACCACCGCGTCCACATCGTCCGGATGAAGCTGGATCAAAAATCCAGCAACCCCTGGATTTACCTCTAGCAACTCGAAGATGTAGTTGCTGAGAACCAGGGGGTCTCGGTCGTCCGCCATGAAGGGGGACTTATGGACAAGGAGTCCAAAGTCCACACCATGTTCAAAGCGGGTCGCCACAGGGCGCCTCACATTGGCATCACCCATCGTAAACCCCTCAGGACCGCCAAGGCGACGGACCCCAAGGAGCTTTTGATGGTGCTCGCACCAAGCGTGGGCAGCAGCAAGGGCCATTATCAAAGAATACGAAGGCTTTGAGAGCTAAAGCGAAAAGGGGAAACATAAAATGAAGCGCGATAACCCACGCGATAACCCACGCGATAACTAGTTATCGCGCGATAACCCCCGCGATAACCCCCGCGATAACTAGGTTATCGCGCGATAACCCACGCGATAACTAGTGCTCTAACCCCGTTCTAACCCCGCGATAACTAGTTAGAGCACACAAAGATCAAATCGCAAAAAGTGCAAAACGGGCAATATCGAGCAAACAATACATGGAAGGCACATTGTTGCATCATAGTGCACCCATGTAACATGTGAAATTCCGGGTTCCAACCATATCAACAACACCCAAAATTAGGGGGGTTCCGCACCACGCCCTAGAACGCTGCATCCCAATGTTGGCTGCCATGGCCCGCAGGTCTTTCCCGCCACTGAGTAGTCGTTCTCGTTCCGCTTGGAGTGCTTCCAACGTCTCAGCATGTCGTTGGCGGCGTTCAGCCTTGTCCCCCAGGTGGGTGCCCGGTGGTAGGCGCCAGGCTCCTCGTCCCCGTTTGCAGATGTTCGACAGTCCCTGGACATACTTGTGGATGTTGATGGGCGGCAGCCCTTCGTGTCTCCACTCACACACTACCCACTGGATTGTCACTGAATTTGTGTGACAGCGTCGCCTTTTGTCGATGTACATGTCTTGTGTTTTGCACGTCAGTGACTCGCCCTGGTAGGCAACCCACATGCGCCATGAATTCCCACAATCACGCATAACATCACAGATTAGTGCCTGACGTTGCTTCGGGTACCCGATCAGTACCCTGGTGGGCAGGCCCCGTCTCTCCACGGCCTCTTGGATGTCGCCCCACGTCTGCCGGTTATCGTCCGGCTGCACTGTCCATAATTGCGTCACCTCATCCTCTTTGTTGGATAAGATCGCCGTCACGGGTGTCGTGAACGGCGAGGAGGAATCACCCACAGTCGCGATGGGTACATGCCAGTCTATCATCGGTACGCCACCAACCCACATGTCCACTCGTCCCAGTACATCTTCAACCCACGTGCGCCACACGTGCGGGAGGCACCATGCCCCCCTACCCTGTATATATGTCAGCTGCACTGCCCACCGGCGGCAGTGCTGTAGGAAATGGTTCCCACGTTCTTCCGTCACCTCCTGCCACACGAATATGCCGTTATTCTCGGTGTAGCGGCGCCAGAATGCTCTGAGCGTCGCCGACCGTGTGATCATACACTTCAACTCCCTCGCTCCTTCTTGAACCGGGTCATGCTGCTGCTGCATGTCGAACATGTACATGGCCCCAGTGTCTTCGTAGCGCTGTTCATCCATCGCCCTCTTGATGTTCAGGCACTGTGCATCAATAGCATGTTGGCGTGCACTCATTGCTTCGATGAATTCCACATTGGAAAGCCGTAGTGGTGGTAATTGCACTTCCACTTCCGGGGCCTCTCCCGTCGTCATCCATCTCAATCGACGCTTGGATTTTGGGAGCCGTAACGTTTTCCAATACGCATTGATGTCGCGCCACGTGGCATCAATATGGTCACCCGTATCTTGCGTCGGCGGTTGCAGCGTCTCCCGTGCTCGCAGGCGTTTGCATTGGCGGCGGCTTCGTGCATTTGTTGCTTTCGCCCGTGCGTGGATCATCTTAGCACGTTGATCCGGGTCTCTCGACGGTGGTCGCCGGCGCGCTGTGCTGCGGCATAGCCGTCGCGGATTTCGCCGTGGATGGCGCTGCACGTCTGCCGTCCTCGGCGGCAGTACCTCGTATCCCAGATCTTCGTTGGAGTCGGTGTTGTCGGCATAATTCACATGTCGTCGTGGGCGTAGTTCCCACACGTGGCCCGGTATGGAGGCATCATTGTCGTCGGTGTCGGAACTCTCGGATTCACTATATATCGGTACTTTAATCCCCTGCGTGCGCGCAATGTCGCATTTTTTCCATAGTGCGCGCAAATTTTCAAAAATACGACCTTTGTAGCGCGCCTATTGCGCGCGCTCTACCGCGCTATATTGTCCCGTTTTTCAAATTTTTCAAAGCCGGAAAATGTTTCAAAACCATGCTTTTTCTAGTGTCATGCGTTTCTCAAAAACCCCTTGCTTTTCAAAAACATTCCCTGTTGCTCATTCAACCCAAGACACATGCAAAAACACTGTCTGAAAGGTCTGAAAAGTGTGCAACAGTATAGGTCCTCACGGACGAAAACAGTGTAGCGCGCGCAACATATTTACAGCGCGCGCTGGCAGCCTTATGGCGCGCGCTATACCAGGTATAGCGCGCGCTGTCATTCAGTGATATCCTCAATGGTTTGGACCACCACTTCGGCCTCCCACTCCTTCTCCCATTCGGGTCTGTGGTCTTCTGCCCCAGTGGCAGCTGGGGCTGCATCCCCTTCTTTGTGGTCTTCTGCCCCAGTGACAGCTGGGGCTGCATCCCCTTCTTCTTGTGGGCTTGGGTCGCCTTCTGGGGTTGCTCCTTGTGGTGCCTCTTCTTCTTTCGGGGCTGCTCCTTCTCCTTCTTGTGGCGTGGCCGCTGGTGCCTCTCCTTCTTGTGGTGGGGCTGGTGCGTCGTCTTCTTGTGCTGCTGCTGCTGCTGGGGCTGGTGCCTCTTCTTCTTGTGCAGCAGCTGCTGGTGCTTCTGCTGGTGCTGCAGCTTCGGCAGGTCCCTTGTCTCCTTGTGGGGGGGCTGGTGGCTGGGCTGGTGGGCCTCCTTGGGGCTTCTTCTTCTTTGGGGTTGGTGGCTTGGACGGGGACATCCTCATGGTCTTTGGGTCGGGGCAGAGGTCCTCAATGTCATCGGCCTCGTACGTCTCCCACCACGACTGCCACTTGCCCAACTCCTCATACGCTTTGCTTTTGGCGGAGAACACCTGGCAGCAGGGCATGAACTCCGACCAGTCGTCCTCTTCCTCCTCCTCCTCCCCTTGTTGGCTGGAGCTCCACTGATCGTTGGGGATGATGACGGCCACGTGGTCCTGAGGGGCCCTCCTAGCGCCTGCTGGCTTGATTTCGGCTCCCTCCACAATCATCGGCGCGATCGCAGTGGTGCAGTAGATGATCCACCGAGGCTTGTGGCCGTCTTTGTAGGACCAATCTCGGCGCTGCATGAGCTCCTCTCTTGCCTCCTTGTCCGCGTCGGCTCTGCCCTGCTGCTTGGCCTTGGGAGCCGTACTGGGTGGGGTGGAACCGCACGGACCTCCTTGTTCTTGTGGCTGGTCTGGGACTGGGACAGGCTGCTTCGGTGCTGGCTTTGATGCCTGGAAAGAGTAGCGCGGAGGCATAGCACAGGCATAGCACGCGCAATACGGAACATAGCACGCGCGACGAGATGCATAGCACGTGCAATGACGACAATAGCGCGCGCTGCATTACCTTTTCTGCTTTCTCCTCCTCTGCTTTCTTCCGTCTCTTCTCCTCCTCTTCCCTCTCCTTCTTCTCCCTCTCCTTCTTCTTCCTCTTTTCCTCCTCATCCTTCTCCTTCTTCTTCCTCTTATCGTCCTCTTCCTTCTTCTTCTTCTTTGCTTCGTCCTCTTTCTTCTTGGCCTGTTCCGCCTGACGTTGGACTCGGTGTGCCGCCTCTGCCATCAGCCGCTGGTCGGGAGTCTTCTGGGCAAGGACCTTTCCAGGCGGGTGGGGGGGCTTAGCGGTGTGGGAGGCGGAGATGGCTGGTGGTAGGTGGCTGGTGGCTGCTGGCTCCTCGGTACGCTTCTTCTTGGGCCTTGGGACTGTCACGGATTCCGTCTCCGGCACGGCAAAGGCGTCGGCCCAGTCCACCTCCAGCTCCTCCAGCTGCCGCTTAGCCCGGGCCAGCACCGGGGAGGGGCCTTGCTCCTTCCGTTCGTCAAGCCAGTCGGCCGCATGCTTGGACTGCCCGGCAATGTCCGCGGGCACGCTGATCATCAACGGCCCTCTGCGGGATCCCAGGCACAGAAGCTGCTCGAACCTGCCCACCTACGAGACAATGGGACAGAAGGTAGGGCCGTAGCGCGCGCAAACAATCAAATCGCGCGTGCTACAACAAATGAAGCGCGCGCAACAATGTCGAAAGCGCGCGCAATGGCAAACATAGCGCGTACCTGTGGCTGTGCCAGTTGTTGTTGTTGTTGCTGCTGTTGCTGGGCCATCTGTTGCTGGGCCCGCTGCTACTGCTGGAGCAGCTGCAGTGTTGCCTGCTGCATGGCAGCCTGCTGTTGGAGCTGCTGCTGCTGCACTTGCTGCTGCTGCGGCTGCTCCTCGTCCTTGACCGCCGTGGTTTTGACTGGGGCGCCGGTTGCAATTGCCCTTGCGGCACTGGCTCCTCTTTTGGCTGACCCCCGCATCAAACTGGCACCCGCACTTCTCACCGAGGCGCACTCGTTCTTGAAGGCCATTGCCCCCGCGTCGGTCGCGTTGATGAAGCTCGGTGGGTCCTTGTTGAAGTAGAAGTGGTGGACGGTCTTTGCGGTGGCACCCGGAGGCGTGTGGGTCCGAACGTGACCCCACCCATAACTTGCCCAGCACGAGAACAGCAGCTCGTACTCCTCCACCTTGCAGTGTCTACAGGCAGCTTGTCCTTCTTGGGTTGTGGGATGCAGCGTTCTAGGGCGTGGTGCGGAACCCCCCTAATTTTGGGTGTTGTTAATATGGTTGGAACCCGGAATTTCACATGTTACATGGGTGCACTATGATGCAACAATGTGCCTTGCATGTTTCGTTTGCTCGATATTGCCCGTTTTACACCTTTTGCGATTTGATCTTTGTGTGCTCTAACTAGTTAGAACGGGGTTAGAACGGGGTTAGAGCACTAGTTATCGCGTGGGTTATCGCGCGATAACCTAGTTATCGCGGGGGTTATCGCGGAGGTTATCGCGCGATAACTAGTTATCGCGCGAGTTATCGCGTAGGTTATCGCGCTTCATTTTATGTTTCCCCTTTTTGCTTTAAATTAGCTCTCAGAGCTTTCATATTCTTTGTAATGGCCCTTGCTGCTGCCCACGCTTGGTGCGAACACCATCAAAAGCTCCTTGGGGTCCGTCGCCTTGGCGGTCCCAAGGGGTTTACGATGGGTGACGCAAACGTGAGGCGCCCTGTGGCGACTCGCTTTGAACATGGTGTGGACTTTGGACTCCTTGTCCATAAGTCCCCCTTCATGGGCGACCAGAGAGACCCCCTTGTTCTCAGCCACTACATCTTCGAGTTGCTAGAGGTAAATCCAGGGGTTGCTGGATTGTTGATTCAGTTGCATCCCGAGGATGTGGACGCGGTGTTGGAGTCCGTCACCGCCCATGCCGAGAAGGGTGCGGGGACGAAGACGACCCTTTATGTGGGTCAGGAGGAAGTGGAGGAAGTGGAGGAGGTGGGGGCTCGGAGGGGGAAGGAGAAGCCCCACAGCCCCCTCATGATTAGTGTGCAGAAGGTAAGGATCCGACCGGGTAAGGGGAAGGGGAAGTCGGATGGATGGTTCCCCCAACCCCTCATTCACAACACCTGCCGGGTCTGCACTGACGACCCCGAAAACAAGCTCCCCATGCACTCCCTTTGCCCCACAAGGGAGTGAGAGCGTGAGTGGTATGGGGTCACCACTCCCAACATTATTTCGGGGCGGGGGGTGATTCTTTTTCCTTTTGGGGCAACACCCCCCCTTATTGGGGAGGCGGAGGAGGTGGTTGCCGCCGAGCCCTTGGGGGCCTTTAATAGGGACCCCAATGACCTTGTGCTCACCGTGGGGGGAAAGCTGGTGGTCAACCACCTCCTGGAGCACGATTTTTTGAGTGATGTGCAGCTGCAAAGTCTTTTGGATGATCTGGATAGGGTGCCTCTCTCAGAGAAGGCACCCATTTTCAATGAGAACCCCCCCATTGTCGGGACCCGCCGCACATTGTATGGCAACTATGGGGGTGCCAACCACCACAAGCACAACCCCCACAAGCTCCATGATCTGCCAGTCCTCAAAAGGGTGGCAGATCGTGTGCTGGAGGCGGCGAAGAAGACTGTGGTGGGGGGTGTTCTTGAGAAGTGTGACCCCTGATAGGCGGCCGGGGGGACTACCAACATGCAGCATGCCGCATCCTAAACGGCATTGCAAAGCGCACTGAGACCACCCTTTAGGCCGTCCCCCCTGGTACCCCCCGAAAAGGAGGAACATTTTTCAGTTTTCCTCCATCCCAACGGAGTATCGGCATGGGCCTTACAAGAGGAGGCTCAAAAATTGTTTTAGGGGTTGGTCCTTGGTGAGGCCAAGTATGTCCCTCCGCCACATGCACCATTGCATGTCCATGACCGCCCTGGAGCAAGGGCTTTTGGGACTGGAGGCAGCCAAAGCCTCAGACATTGATGACTTTGTATGAAAAACGACCATACATGCTTTGTGCCAAGTGTTTTGTGTTGTTTGTCCTAGTGGGGGATGGAGGAGGGGTGCGCGATAACTACCCGCGATAACTGCGCGATAACTGAGTTATCGCGCGATAACTAGCGCGATAACTAGTTAGAGCAAGGTGCTCTAACTGCGTTCTAACTCTGTTCTAACTGTGCTCTAACTCTTTGACCCCCCCCCAAAAAACCACCCCTACAATGAGGGTTATGGGGGGAAAGAAAGGGGATGGGGGGTTTTTGAGGGTGCTGAATCCATTTTTTTTAGGTGGTTTGCCCCAAAATTGAGGGTAGGTGGGTGTTCCAGAAATTGCGTTCTAACTAGGGGTTCCGCACCACGCCCTAGAACGCTGCATCCCATGGCACGGAGGGGTTCAACAGGTTGTGGAGACTGCACCAGTTGCCAGTAATGCTTTCGTCATACCAGCAGGGTTTCACGGCTCCGTCTGGGATCTTGGCAATGACCGTGGCCCTTTGGCGCCAGAACTTGTAGAAGGCCACCTCGAAGAGGTAGGCCGGTGTCACGTCCTTCAGCTATGCCCAGCTGGGCCCTTGGGCGCAGATGGTGCTGTTTTGGTTGGGCCAGATTCGGTTCTTGAAGTCGCTGCTGAAGGCGAAGCCCTGACGTGGCCCGGGTGGGGGAGACTGAAACTGTGCTTGCACTTGGGGTTGCTGCTGTCTTGGTTGGACCTGCTGCTGCTGCTGCTGCTGCTGCTGTTCTGGGCTGCCGACTTGCTGGGCCGCAGCCTGCACTTGCTGCTGCTGCATTTGCTGCTGCTGCTGCACTGGCAGTGGGAAGAGCACTTGTTGCACTTGGCCCACTGGAAGACTGCCGCGCACTGGGGAGCCCAAGGTGGGCGACCCACCGGGGAACAGCATGGGAGACAGCTGCTGTGAGGCACCTCGTAACGGGGACTGCGGCGCGGGCCACAGAGGCTGCGTTGTGGAGAACTGGGTCAGCTGCTGGGACAGCGTCTGCGGAAAACAGGACAAAGCACGCGCAACCAGGACGTGCGTAGTGCGCACAACGAGACTGCTAGCACGCACAATAAGAGCGTAGCACGCGCAACGAAAACAGTAGTGCGCGCAACGGAAACAGTAGTGCGCACGGCAAGTACCTGTGGCTGCATGCTCCACGGCGTCGTCGACGGCTGCTGCAGTCCCGGTTGTACAGCTGCATGTGGCGGTGGCTGCGGTGTCGCACCTGCTCCTGCGGCCCCTGCAGCAGTTGTTGGCGGTGCTGCAGGAGGCGGATACCCCCAGCCCGCGGGGTGCATGGGCAAGAGGGTTACATTAAAGTACCCCTGTTCCAGCAGTAATACAAAAAGGAAAATGCAGTAACAAAAAAATCGAAAGCACCAAAACAAACGGACGAAAAGGAACAAATCAATGCATTCCAAATTCCAATCAATGCATTCCAAACGCTTTAAGTGCGTAGTCATAGCACGATACTTCCGGTTACATATCGCGATTTCAAGGGTTCCGGCGCTTGAAAACAGCATAGCGCGCGCGATAGTGGTCATTGCGCGCACTAGATAACATGTAGCGCGCGCTAAAAAACAAATAGCGCGCGCTACCACAGTTCCTCATCCGCAAAATATGCCCGAACCTCGTCAGCCAATTTTTGTGCATTGCACAGGTTGCTTCTGGAGTTGCCATTCCACCTTGGTACTTCAAAGTACAGGAACAGACGCTCATTAACCTGCCTGAGCATCTTAATGCGGCGTGACACCAGGGTTCCTGCCCCCCCACCTCTATCACAAAAGGAGGACCAAATGTCCTTCACCACCCTGTTGCTCCCTTCCAAAAGATCACCCGAAAACATTCCTAGGCCATAGGGCCTTATGGCCTGAATAGTAACTGTTGCATCGTGCAACATCCAGTTTATATAAGGTGATCTTATTGCTGGACAAACCCACCTCTGGAAAGCCTGGGCAACCTCTGGAGCCTGCAATGCACCCTCTTCAAACATTGTGCCATACATGTCCCCCAGTAGCATGTACATGGCAACCACTGCTGTGTGCATTCTCATGTCACCCCCAAGGAGGGGGGCAAGGTCCTCCCAAACCTTTAGAAGGCACCAAGTCTCTTCCCCATCTGGCTCTGCCGTCCCCTGTAGTGCTATGTGACAACCAGACCTGTGAAGAATAGCCTGAACAGAGACCCTAGTACTGGGACGCACAGACTTGGCCAATCTGCGTACCAAGGCAGTGAGTGACCTGCCTCCCTACAAAAATCAGAAGGTGCAGAACACATGGTATAAGGTGACTCCGCCTCAGAGGCACCTTCAACAACCTGCTCTGGACAACACCAAATATATCCATGGGCCTGCACTTGGCCCCAGGTGCAATAAGCCCTAGCAACTGCTCATCTCGCTCGGTGGTTCTATCCACATCCTGTTGCAACCACGTTGCACTGGACTTGCACCACGTCATGTAAGTGAACAGACTACCTGCCATCCAATGTGTAGTGACACCCGACAACCGACGCAGCCAAGGGCTATCCCCACCGCAGAAAATCCTACAGCGTCTGGATGCACCCCGGATGGGAAGCACACCAGTGTCAAGGGCACTCTGCAGAAAAGCAAGATTGTTAGCCCAGACCTGGGACAACACAGAGGTGGACTTCTCACCACAAAGGGCGACGTTAACAGTCCAGTGGTAGGACAACGTCCTTGCCAAGTGACCATGGTTGGCAAAGGAAATGGACATCTGGCACCACGATTCCCCCCCACAAGGCAACCCATCCCCCCTCACAACGATCCACAGCTCTCCTTGGCACTCCCTGGGGTATTGGAGGTTAGAAACAATGGAATCAAAGGAAAATATATAGTCAAAAAAGTGCTGCAGGGGCCACTGCGAAAAGACTGTGACCCCATCTGTGTGCACGGCAACCTCTAAATGCTGCCTACTTGCAAGCTGGTTCCATTCTGTGGCGAAACTAGCATAGGAGGGGAGAGAAAAAAGGTGTGTGGGGACCTTACTTCTCGTCCAAGTAATCAAATCTTTGTACCTGAGGAAAATAGCGCGCGCAACATGGGGAGGTAGCGCGCGCAGAAGTCAACGAAGCGCGTGCTATGAGCGGAAGTGCGCGCAATGTCACATGCAAAGCGCGCGCAATAATACCTTCTTCTTGGAATCTTCAGGAGCAGGACCAAGTCCACCACCGACAGGGGTGTGACGGCGTTGGCAGCCTCGGTCCTGCGACGCTTCTTCTCTGCTTCAGACACGGGGACCCTTTTTTCCAACCTGGCCCACAAGGACCGTTGGACGGCAGACCCTGAGCAAAAAAACTCAACTAGGTCCGCTAAAAGTTCCTCGTTCTTCCACAGGGACCACCCATAGTGGGGGCCCAAAATGTTTGCAATCTTCCCTGACATTAACAGCGTCAGATGTGGTGCCGGAAGAATCTGAAACGTTAGAAAAATAGGCGTTTTTGCCCTGCTTATTAGGACATGGGGTTACAAACCCAAGACCCCGAGCCATAGCGCGCGCTATGTTGCGCGCTATAGTTTTGTAGTGCGCACTGAGCCATCGCGCGGCAATACCCTGTAGCGCGCACACAGGGTCGGCTTAGATTTTGCTGCAATTCGTTGGCTTCTCCGCGGTGGCAGTGGAGCCGTGTTGGGCGTGCCGGGGCGTACGTTCGCCGTATCGCCCCGACACTGTCGACGGGTATTAACCATTTAGCGCTTGGCGGACCGCTGTTCCGCGGCCGCCTCGGCTTCGGGTTCCGAAGTGAACAAATCCTTGGACCGGACCCATTGCTCCATGGATGCTTCCTCATTCTCATACCGCACTAGGTAGAATGTCTCGTTTCCCCGCTCCTCGGTGCGTACGTGTTCCACGTGCATGACGTGGTGTCGTTGTCCCAATTTTACCACCGCCCATGCATGTTGGGCGGTCGCATCAATTGTGATCTCCGCACTCTTTTCGCCCGTGGATCGCTTCCCAGTGGCGCTCTCCTTGTCCATCTCCATTTTGTCGCTTGTGGTGGTGTCCTCTTTTGGAATCGTGGGCTCCACATCTTGTTGCTCCTTGTCACCACCACATTTCGCCATCACCGCACGCGCATTTTTCATACCCGAAAATTCGGCGAACTCGAGCATGAACGCTTGTGTGCGATCCGTCTCGGTGCTCAACTTGTTGATGCGGCTCCCCATAACATTCACTTTGCTCTCCAACTTCTTATGGTCGGTTCGGATGGCGGCTATGTCGGCTGCCCAAGGGGCACTCCCACCTTGGGTCCCCGGTGTATTGGAAGACGTAGCAATATTTGTGCCTGGCGTCGATGGCGGGTGCATTGGAGCGTGGCGTCGTCGAACAACAAAATGTTCCCCATTGCCGTCTTGTATCTCCGCAAGTTTTTGTTGCGCCGCAACTAGCTCATGCTCTGAGGAAAAGGACAAAGCGAGGAGTTCGGTGCCCTTGTCATTTACGACGTTCACATCCGGCGCCGTGTCTAGGTCACCCAACAAGTCCGCAATTTTTTCCCCATCCCAACAGCACGATGCCTTCACCTCAATGGTGAGAAACTCCACGGGGATAACCGCCGGCTCCTCTCTAGTGGCTATTGCGGGCCTTGGTGCCGGTTTTGCTCCCGATCCCATCACTTGTTCTCGTCGAACGGGAATGAAATCTCGCCCCTCGGCTTTGCATTCAAAGTATTCTTTTTCATTCATACGAATCACCTTGATGCACAAAGGTTTGTGGCATTCCGACACCAAATGACTTTCTCCACAACCATTCCAACATAGTTTGGTCGCCACGTATTTTCCATCATCATCGGTGTCCACGGCTTCCTTGCGGCGCGGACAAGTAGTCATAGTATGTCCCGTCTTGTTGCATAAGTAACAACGTTTGTCCGCATCATCGGTTTTCTTTAGGCCCTTGCATTCACTCGTCGTGTGGTTGCCCAAACTTTTGTGAACCGCACAATATTTTCGTTGCCCTTGAGTAGTACGTGCTTTTGGCGCCATGGTGAGTACAAGCCGTTGTAGTCAACCCACGGGTTTTGGGGCAATTTTGGCACCCGCCACTTATTTATCTTGATGCACCAGCATTTAGGGTCACATATGGTGGTTTGCTAAGGCCAAACTAACCTTAGGGAGAAGCTTGACCAATTTGAAATCTCACGAGACCTCCCCGAAATCCACTTATGCGACTTTCTTTGTGAAAAAGTGCCAAAAAAGGCCAAAAAATGCGGTATTTTTGGTAATATCTCCCTACAGATTAATGAGATGACCGTCATTTGATTACAGGAGCAAGATATGGTTGCGATTGGCGGATTGCGCTTCTTAAATTGGCTTACCTGCGCACAGAATTGGCACAAATCTCGCAAAATCACCCAAAACTCGGTGACGGTATGCAGACTGCGGCCCTAGCAGGCTGCGAAAGACTGCGCACGAACAGGCGACACGCGTAACTGAAAAAACCACCGCAACTGACAGAAAGGTATGAATTTTATGTTGTTGTTCTAATTACCGCAAGCGGTTCGAATTTCACCTTCTGGTCACTCTGTCACTTCTTATTAATTACTGACAGATGTGTGATTGGCGATCGTTGCCCTTTGCTTCGCTGTTTTGAACGCGTTTAGCGCTGTGCGCAAATCCACTCCCTCCCCCTCAATTTCAACTCCCTCCAAGTGAATATCCACTCCCTTCTACTCAATTTCTACTCCCTCCAAGTGAAATATATGCATATATATACAAATACATGTATGTACATCTATATATATATATATATATATATATATATATATATATATATATATATATATATATATATATATATATATATATATATATATATATATATATATATATATATATATATGTATATATATATATATATATAGATATATATATATATATATATATATATATATATATATATATATATATATATGTAGATATATATATATATATATATATATATATATATATATATATATATATAAATATATGTATATATACGCATACATACACACACATCCACACACACACATACATACACATATATATACATATATATATCTATATATGTATACATATATACATATATATATATATATATATATATATATATATATGTATGTATATATATATATATATATGTAGATGTATATATATATATATATGTATGTATGTATGTAGATATATATATATATATATATATATATATATATATATATATATATATATATGTATGTATATATATATATATATATATGTAGATGTATGTATCTATGTATGTAGATATATATATATATATATATATATATATATATATATATATATATATATATATATATATATATATACATATATATATATATATATATATATATATATATATATATATATATATATATATATATATATATATATATATATATATATATATATATATATATATATATATATATATATATATATATATATATATATGCATACATACACACATACATACATCTATATATGTACATACATGTATGTATATGTATATTGCTACACCCCTCTCCCCTTAAATTTAGCTAACAAGCAAGCAACAACAACAACACGTCTCCGTGCCGTTTTGGCCATTGCACCTTCCCAACGCCTCGGGCCTGACCCCAAATTAGCCATCCCAGAGCCTAGGTGGTGGCCTTGCCAAATCCAAGTTTTGAGCCAAAAACTCACCGGTGGCGGCCCGGGGCAGTGGCGCCAAGTTGGGAGGTGCCCTCCCAAATCTGCGCAGTTTTGGGCCAAAAACAGCCATTTTTCGCCCAAAACAGCCCCAGTAAGGGTTCAAAAGAGCCAAACGAAGGCAAACGGCTGCTACACTGCACGTGCGGCTTGACTTTCTGGTGACCAAGGGACCTTTTGTGCCCTCTAACTCCACGATATGTCCGAGAAACGGCCCAAAAAGGCGCCAAAAAGCCCCAAAAACTGCGCAATGTGCACCAGCACCCCGAAACCAAGAACGGGCCGTATCTTGGGCTACGTGGCTCAAAAACGAATTCCGAGGGCACCTAGTCCACCCGCAACCCCCCACTTTTTGTGGTTTCCAAGCCTCAGAATCGCCCAACGATCCACGTAGACCCCCGTACCAGTGGTCACTTGGTCCAGCCGGAGGGCCGTCCAGCCCACGCACAGTGGGGGCCAAAGGTGGGTCCACCAGGGTCCCCGGGGCGAAAAGAATGATTTTTTCCAAAGTTGTTCTTGGACCACTTGGGATGCTCAAACAAGTGGTTATGGCCCGTTTTGAGCCCGTGGTGGCGCGTTTTGGGTCATGGAAAATCCCAAAATGCCTTGAAAATGGGCCGTTTTGGGACCAACAATGGGTCAAAAATGGGTCAAAAACGCGTTTTTCCAAAAGTGATCCTGGACCATTTATGCTGCTCAAACAAGTGGTTCTAGCCCATTTTGAGCCCGTGGCGACGGGTTTTGGCTCATGGAAAATCGCAAAATGCCTTGAAAATGGGCCATTTTGGGACCAAAAGTGGGTCAAAAATGGGTCAAAAATGTGTTTTTCCAAAAGGGATCCCGGACCATTTGGGATGCTCAAACAAGTTTTTTTAGCCCGTTTTGAGCCCGTTTTGACCGAGTTTAGCCCCTTCCACCACATGTATGCACCACTTTGTGCCCTTCGCACGTACCTTAGAGCCGTGTGGTGGAGCCACCTAGAGTTGGGAGAGGGGTGTAGATTGAAGGATATATATATATATATATATATATATATATATATATATATATATATATATATATATATATATACACCCTCTAATCTACACCCCTCTCCTAAAAGACACGCGGGTTCTTTATGTGGGAGTTGTGCTCAAGGTGGAGGGGAAGGCTAATGGGAATTTATATCCGCTCAGAAAGAGCCTGTCCGTACGTATGTCCATCAAACCGCAATCTACCGTAACCGCGTGGCAGTGTCGGAGGAACGAAGCACAGTTGGCAAAACACGTGAAGGAATTACTTGCGAGTCTCGTGGTAATCATTGCAAGAAACAGTTGTAACCCTTGCTCCCAAGGTTTAGACATGGCATGAAGGTGATGGTAATTCCGTTAGCAGTACACCAGTACATTGGGAACTCCCACGGATGGCAACCTGAAGTGGTTGACACTCTTGGCTACTAGAAAAGTTTGGAATTGAAGGGAACTAGCTTTAAATTGCACCGAATTGCCGACGAAGGACCTAGTCGTCGTCGCTGTACAAATGGGGTGAATCGAATGCATCACATGAAATTGTTGTATGCACGTGAACGGCAAAGTGGTCTACTAGCACTTGCAATGCACAAACCCCCGCCATATCAATATTATAATTGTAGAGAAGATTTAGCGAAAGCAGTGCGGATGTGTTGCTTTGTTGCAACACTTGCGGATTCCATTTGTTAACCAAGGTGTTGACGAGGTCAATCACACTATGGTCAACAAGACCAATGTCTTGGAAATCCAGTTGAATGGAACACAAAGTGGTTGCAAGTTCTCGGAGGTAAAAGGGTTTGGCCAATTCATCTTGGGTCCCCCACTTCTGATTTGCACAGACGTTCAAATAGAAACTTTGCAGCTTTTTATATTGTCCCATCAAACGAAATAAAGAGGCCACCCCAAGTGGACCTATATTGTTGTAACCTAGGTCCAGATGCATGTGGGTAAGTGTTTGCGCGTTGCACAATTCATTTGCCAACGCGCATGCACCACTATTAGTGATGGACCCAGAGGAGAGATCGAGGTGGAGTAAATTAAGCATATGCATGCCCTTACAGAAAACGTCTTTGAAGAGGCGATTGGACGTGTTATCGTCCATAAAAGTTACCAACCCGTCTTCATTCTTTGCGATGCGCAAACTCAGAGCCAAAGTTGTGAGAGATGTGCAATTCAATAGGTTCTCTGCCATGACCGAGGCGCACAAGGACGGCATGTAGCAGGATAAATTTAGGGTGTGGAGTGTACGTGATGAGGAGCGCAATGTTGTGTTAATTGCCCGTATTGCAGTGCTTGCATATGGTCCGGATATATCGCTCCACAACATTAGATCGCACAAACCGACGAAGAAACCGGAGGTGAGGTTGTCAATATATTCCTTTGCCGCAATGAGTGAGGCGAACGTATTGTCGTTGAAGTGAGCCATGAGGTGACGCACATTAATCATACGTTTGAAATCCTTCGTCACCCAATTCCATGCGTCGGTGTTCATGATGCGCGAACCATGGAGCATTATCCACATGCTTTTGCACGACTTGCTGAGTGAGGTTATTTGCTGTGCGTACTCTGCGATTAGCAACATGAGATCCTTCGGGAAATCTCGCAAGGATGTTGGCGTCGTGACCATGCCAATCTTGATATTGCGTTTCATTTGACGATTTTGTGTGTTCTTGACGTAGGGCATACATTGTGGGTGATAGTTGCTTGGCTCGCCGTAGGTTGAAGTATTGTCCATATTTTGTAGTGACGGTAATTCCGTTAAGAATACACCTAGGAAGACGAATGAATGCGAAATGCAATGGACTGAAGGCGTTGATGACTTCACGCCCTAATTTGAGCATCCTGGGACTGATAATTCCGTTAAGAATACACCTAGGAAGACAAATGAATGCGAAATGCAATGAAGTGAAGGCGTTGATGACTTCACGCCCTAATTTGAGCATCCTGGGACTGATGAAAGGAAGTGGTTGCTTGAAATTCCTGTTGTGGTTGGAAGATGGGCTTGGCTGACGTGTATGTATGGTGCAATAGGCCGTGAAACAATTTGGTTAATGGACCCTTCGTAAAACTTGGAGTGTACCGCATGGAAACGGTGGCTAGGGTGTTGTTTTGACGTGACGTGCAGGAGACTTCACTTGCATGTGAAATTGGTATGTTGACTTGGATCGCATCATGGAGGCATGGACAATAACTCCCATACAACGAGTCTCACCGGGCCCTCGTTGTGGGTAATGGCCCCCTCCATGCGCCCATGGAGGAATTTTCTGTTGTCACTTGCGAACAAGGCCACTGACAAACAGAGCGCAGGGCCCCGAAACGACGTACCCAGCGCTCTGTGTGCGGGCCCACTGACCAACAGAGCGCTGGGTCCGTCGTTTCGGAGCCCAGTGTGAAGAAAAGCGGGCCCTCTGAAGTAGAGGGGGAGGTGGCCGGCGTTCCTCCTTTCGTGCGTTCACCGAAACCCTGTCGAAATATTTCGACGGCCGTTGTGGCGATGGCCCGCGGAAGGCAATTCTCCGCTACGAGATAGGTCCACTTATGACACTGTCAAGCTACTAGCCCTCTAGCGGGTGCATGCTTCGCCCACCACATCCACTCTCGTGGATGGATGTGGTGTGTTAATTGAAATATTCGAGCTGTTTTTGCGGATCGGTGTTGCGGATTCTAATGAGTCGGAATATGGAACCCTTTAGCTCTTAACTGTGGCAAAATCATAGCAAATCCAATTTCACCCTTTCATTTGCAAATCAGTCATGTAAGTGCATGGCCCCACCATGTGCGTGGCAAAAGATACAACTAGCTGCAACGGAACCTCTCATGCGGCGGAACTGTTGTGTGAAATGTGCAAAGGGACGAAGCACGTGAATGTTGATGTTCGTTTATTGAGAAGCGCTACACGCATCATCATCTGATTAAGTTGGAGGCTCTTGGACCATTGAAGTATGGCAGAAATGCATATTTGACTGCACAATTGCGGCGGCAGTGCACGAATAATATAGTGTGGCACAACATGTCGCACACATGTATTGAATTAGGCATTCAATTGCATCAAGGAAGCACATTAGAAGGACACAAGCTTGCCGCTTTCCTTCTTGAACGTAAGTACAATATAAGTTGCTTTGCTTTCCTTAGTCGGCTTAGCATGAACTGCTTTTGGAAATTGAATGGTGTGGTGATAACTGTGAGGCTCCGTGCCCTCATTGGTTGTCCCCGATGTTGGCAATTCATGTGCCAATTGCAATCCGCTCACGTGGACGATAGCTTTGGGGGGTATACCCCTTGGACTCTCGAAGTTCAATGTAACGGCATTGGCATCCGCTGCACCTGTGACTCCGTGTCGAGCGAGTATGATGTACGAATCCTCGGTTTCGTACATTGTAATTGGTATGGCGGCCTTGTGTTTCAAGTCTTGAGGGCGGATATAACTTTGAGTTGGTGTTGCGGGATTTGGCCGTGGAATTTTGCGCGGTGGTGTTGAATCCATGGGAGATGTCGATGCTGATGGAGATGATACGGGCACACATTCAGTTGTGCTTTCTGGCGTGTACACCCAACCGCATGCAACGCAATCACGATGCTGGAGGTCGGGAACTGTGGTTGCGCCGCGTGAGAACTTACATCCCGAAGGGGACACATCCCAGCACTTGAATGAGTAAGTTGTGCCCCATTTTTTGATCTCCGCTGGCACTCCGCACAAACATGACGGCCAGTCATGTGGGACATGTTTAGAAAAGTTTATAGTGTTTTCAGCACTGTGTTTTTGCTTCTCCTGCTGCTTAAATACAGTAAAGCCAAGTCAATCCAGGATAGCCCAAGCCAATAGTATGCAAGGAGAAGGTAATTCAGGATCAAAGCATGAAGGGCTGCAGTGTAAACAGTGAAAGATGATTGAATATTCACAGAAACTGCAACTCAGGTCACATATGAATGCATATTCACAAAGATAGCTGAAATGTTTTTGGAAAAGAGTTAGAAAACTGCCTCAGGATCACTCTCTCTCCATAGTGCCATCTTAGGAGATGTGCACTCTTTGTTTTGGGTCCCATATGTGCTGAGGTGGCATGGTATGTGGCGATGAGGTCACTGCCATGTCACATGGGATCTTCCTACTTAGCTAGGCTGACCAGGAATTGAACCCAGGACCTCTCAAAAAGAGGTGCCTAGCCCCCTATGGTGCATACCACTAGGGCAGATAAGTATTCATGGAAAAACATAGATAAATTCATAGGCTCTACCTTAGGTATGTCAGTGCTCAGTCAACTCAGGAAAAGATGAATAGCTTCACATTGAAAGGGGATTAAGGGGTCCACTCCATATCCTGATTGGGTGTTTGGTTCCATAGGTCAAAATGTGTTGTCACCACTTTTGGTTGGACCAATACTAAGATAAAAATGCATGGATGCTCAGTGCATCTCTAATACAACTAGAGTATGCCTCAAAGCAATGGAAAAGCACTTTTTCTTACTCCCCCCTTGTGCTGTGGTGGCCACCACTGTCGCATTTTAGGAAAAAAGGGAATTTTTCTTGGCCTTTCCTTGGTTTCGACATCTACTTTAAAATACCTACAGTCTCCCTCACACTGAAAAATGGGCGCTCACCATGGCTGGCGTCCTTTTGCTGCTCTGATTGTATCATTTCCTCCAGAAGACTCAGCGCTCATGGCGCTGCCGGGGCTCCGGTGGCTTGGTTGGGTTAGATTGGGAGCATGCCAAACATGTGCATATGCATCCCTCCCTCCAAGACGCAGCGTCGACACAACCCAAACGCAAGACACATTATACACACTCGCATGGGTTCTCGTAAACCTGCTGGCGACCTGTGACCTGTCTTAGGGCGAAGGGAGTCGAAAGAAAATTAAAATTGCCCCTTGGTGGGGTCTTGGTTCTGCTCAGTCTCTCCAGGCACCTGCGTTTCGGCCCGAACACGGCCTACTCAGCGAGGCTGCGCGTGGGTATCTGCAGAGGCAGGAATGGGAGAATTATGGACGAATCCACGCAAAAACGAAGCGAGGACACCAAAATCCGTCAAATGACGGCGTAGAATTTTTCTGAAACGACACACCTGAGCAGAATCCAATTGTGCATCAGAAGCACATTTTTATAGAAATTATAGTCATCTCTGGATTTTTTAAATCCAGAAATTCATACGCATAAAATGGCGGCGCGCAGGAGCGGCTCCTAGCGAAGCGCCGGAAAATGGAGAAATAATGGAATTATAAACGTATGTCTCACGTAGTCTTGAAAATGACGAGACACACATTAATAAATAAACATACAGATTCCACCCACACTAATAGAAGCTTCAAAAATTCAAGAATTCGAATATCAATTGAAAAGACTTCAATGAATCAGGTATAAACTACAGGTATGCTTGTTTCGTATGCCGCATACACATTGCTCGTCTCGTGTCTCCGTGAACGAGCCTTGTAGCAGCGCTAACAAAGATAGAACGCGATAGAGGGATTGATTAGAAAGATTGCAGATGATTAGCGGTCAGATCAGGGTGATTAGTCATACACACAAGTGCATAGCAACGTTCTTCGCGTGCGCCCCTTTTGTCCTCTCACCTTGCTTCACTTTCCAGCGGTAGGTAAGGTAGGTACGCCCAGGCGGGGCCACCCCCTGGTGGAGTCAAGATTGCCGCTGAGATGGGCAGGTTTGCCCAAGTGGGAAGTGCATACTCGCGCATGCACACACGCATTAAAGGGTAGGCCACGCGAAGTGCGCACGGTAAACCTTGTTTAGGCTACCCAGGGGCTCCTCGGTACGTTCTTTAAGAGAACCTGAGGAGTCCCTTAAAGCTTGCTTGCTTGACAAGGGTAGCTGCTCCTGCAGCGTGTTTGCGAACAGTGTATTATAGGTCACACTGAGAAGGGTATAATACCTGGAGTGTGGCTTGGTTCCTCCGTCGCAAACGCCCTTCCATTTGCCTTTGTTTTACAGGTGGGCAGGTAGGGTGATTGGTGCAGCAGCCCTTTTTTATGCCCTGCTAAACAAGGGCGCAGATCACACAAACAAGTAACTCCGCTCCGCCTGTGGCAGAGCAGGGAGTCCGACTTCATCGACATCTGCGCCTTGCACGCGAGAGCACTCCTTCCCTCCAAGCCCTAGCAGGGGAAACGCGTTGTGGCGTCCCCTGTTAGGCCACAGTTGCTTAGTAGCGCTGTGTTCTCTTGTCATTTCACAGGAGGGTCGCTAGGACCCATGAGACCTTCACCTTCGCAACGCCCAGTAGAGGGTGCGTGTAGGAGTGGTAGTCCTGAGTGGGGGCTAGAGCCAGTTGCCCAGTGCTCGCCCACCAGGATGGTGCCACTGTAGGGTGTGTAGGACCTGTAGGGGGTGTGTCACTGACTCACACTTTTCCTGCAATTTTAGCAGGGTTGGTGGGCTGTGACAGTGGTTAGGTCAGTGTTTTGGCCACATAGCAAAACGGCGTTTTCATGCCTTCATAGCTTTTGGCCACCCCTCCCTGTAGTAGACAAATAGGTAGGGAAAACAATACCTGGATTAGCACGCTGGGTATTCCCCCAAGGTTTTGCTCCAGCACAGAAATTGGGCGCATAGGGGAGGGGAGACCCGGGGCGTACCCCGTGGCATCAATAAGCCAACCCTCCAGGTTTAGCAAGGGCGCAGACTTGGGTATAATTAGGACACCACTTCTGCGGCTTGCTCTCAGGACCTTAGGACTAGCACACTCACACATACGCTTTGGCAGGTAAGGGTAAGGTTCAGTCCCTAGCTTTAGTCTTGGAGGCAAGCGTCTCAGCGAGCCTCAGCAACTCACCCAGGTTGTTCTGGGACCAGTAGTCAACCAGAACTGAGTTTAGGCGTCCCTCAGGTAGAACAAATGCAGAGAAGGGCTCCCAGGTGGCCTCTTCGACTCCAAACCCTTCCCAGAGGGTGAGGAAGCGCCAACCCTGGCGATAGCGGTGGCGTGGGACAGACTTCACCAGGTAGAAGCCCTCCTTAGCCATCTCCTCGGCGTTCATGTCGGGGAGTTCACCTTCAACTTCCATAGGGCTGGCTGCCCCTTGTAGGTCCAGAGCGGCGATTTCCTCGTCGTTCAGCTCCCACTCCTCCCCACAGAGGTCTTCAGGGTCATGGTAGCGCTTCAGGTGTTGAGCAGCGCACACCAGGGTCCCCCCTAGTCGGGGAGAACACCGCACAGTGATACGGTGACCGTCCACAGATAGAATCTTGTACGGCCCGAAGTATGGGTCATCGCTGGTAGAGCGTGGCCAGGCGGGTAGTCGACTGTGGTGCACCAGCACCCAGTCCCCCTCTTGGTAGGTGGCCGGTACTCGGTGCTTGTTCTTCTTGTTCCACTGAAGCTCCCTCACTCTCTGGAGCATAGCCTTGGCCTTGTCCACCTTCGCTTGTTGCTCTTGGACCCATTCACCCACAGAAGAATGGGTGTCCTCTGAATAGGGGGCATGTAGGAACCATGCCGGGCGCCCCATGAATAGCTCATGTGGCGAGTAGCCAGTAGCTGAACTCTCTTGGGAGTTCATCATCAAGGATATGACGGGGAGTAGTCTCACCCAGTCTCTGGTGCGTTCAGTTTTGCACCATATCCTGACGTTCTCCTTCAGGACACGAATCTGTCGCTCACATAGGGGGTTGCTCGTGTGAGAGTAGGGAATCCCCGTAGACACCTGGACATTGAGGGATCTCAGGACCCTCTTGTACCAGCCAGTATCTGAGCGTACTCGTACGTCCTCATCGGAGTTGATCTCCTTGGGCGCCCCATAGACACAAAACCACTCCTCCAGGAGTATCTTGATAGTCTCCTCCCCGGTGATGTGCTTGGTACATGGGAACACCCTGGTAAACCCGGTCAACCCACAGGTTACCACGAGGGCGAAGTCATAGCCGCCGAACTTCGGCATCTCCGTGTAGTCCACGTATAGAACACTGTTGGCACAGTGTGGGATGGGCAGGGTCGAGTAGAGACCTCTGTCCCTGACATCCCCTGGTTTACAGGACCTGCACGGGCACTTGTCCACGATAGGCTGGAGAGTCTTCCGCAGTTGGTCGTCAGTCCACGTAGTGTGGAACCACTGCTTGAACAGCCTCAGGGTACGGTCAGCACCCACATGACCACTGGACTCATGGGTCCACTTCAGCAGCGCTGGGACTCGGTCACTAGGCACCACGATGCGGTCCTCGTGCCAGAGGTAGCTCTTGTCCCGCTTCCACTGGTCTTGGTTAACCAGGAGGGGTTCAAGGCGTTTCTCCAGGCGCCGCGTAGATATCCCCAAACTCCTGTAGGTACTCCGATTGTTGGAGTCCATCCATGGGGCGTATCATGGTCATGTTCAGGTCCAGGTGTACGTCCATACGGCTGAACGCCTCCTTAGCCAGCGCTTCAGACCGGGCACCAATCAGGGCGTCGAAGTTGTTGCGGCTGATGTAGTCGGCGCACTCGTTCTTCACTCCCTGGATATGGTGTACCGTCAGCCGTAGTTGACTGAGGTAGGTCCACCAGCGACGTAGCTTGGCCGTCTCAGGTGGGGGACCCTTCTGGAAACTGCGGACCGGTTCTTGGTCGCACAGCCAGACCACAGGGTTACTCCCCAACAGTCGGGCTTGTGAGGATAGCACGGGCATACCCGCAAGCAGTTCCTGCTCATAGGTGGAGTAGTTCCCCCTGGCCTGGTTCCACTTCCAGTTCCAGTAGCCCAGAGGTACTAGGACCCACTTGTCGTCAGGGTAGCTGTGCATGAGGGTTCCATCTCGGTTGAGACCTTCCGTCCCCCATTGGGAAATGGCCGAGTCGAACTCCTCCTTCTCTAGTGCTTGCCATTGGAACAACGTTCCACCACCGCCCGCATTGCTGGCGTCGGTCACCAGGATAATCTCCCCTTGTGCCCTAGGCACGCCCAAGCACTTAGCGTTGGCTACCTTGTCTTTGAGCTCGTCAAACGCTTGTTGTTCTTGTGGGCCCCAGCGCCAAGTAGTACTCTTCTTGATCAAGTCCGTCAGAACGGCGCTGGTATAGGTGAAGTTCTTGATGTGGCGGCGATAGAAGTTGCACGCCCCAATGAAACTGCGTACATCATGAAGTCCTTTCTTGGGGTCTTCGTGTCGTACCTTGGCATCCATCAGGGGTTTGGCCTTAGAGGCCGCTGGGGTCCACCACCCATAGCCAACGTCAAACCCCCGGTACTGCATGGTCTCCTGCATGAACTCACACTTCTCCAGCTTGAGTCGTGTGTGGTTCTCCTGGCAGACCGCAAAGAACTCACCCAAGAGGATTAGGTGATCCTCCTGGGTATTGGTCCCAAGGCATACATCGTCGATGTGAGCCTCCATCTGGGCACCACGGGATATGAGCTCCTGCACCTTAGGTCTCCTTCGTAGGATGGACAAGATCTTGTTCATCAGCTCTTGGAACAGAGCGGGTGCGTTAGCCACGCCAAATGGCATGACCTTCCACTTGAATACCCTCCCCTGAGGGGTGATGAAGGCCAGTAGCTCCTGCGCGTTGGGCGTCAGGTCCACTTGCCAGAATCCACTTCGCTTGTCCATCTTGGTCTTGTAGCGACAGGAGGCTATCTTCTCCAGGGTAGACTCCATATTGGGAATGGACCCTGAGTGGTTCAGCGTCTTCTTGTTCAGCTCTCCATAGTCCACTACCAGCCGTTTGGCTGTAGACCCAGGTTTAGCCACCAGGAAACAGGGGCTGCAGTGTAGGGGGTAGTCCCCGTCCTTGTACTCCAGGACTAGGCCAGCGTCGATACATTCTTGTATCTGGCGCTCAATCTCGTCGGCCTGCTCTTTAGGAGCTGGATAGGGTCTCCTCCGGATCTTGTGACCCACGAACTCGGGTTTCAGCTTGAGGTCCATCTGTACCAGCTTGTCACATGAGGCTGGAGGGGGTAGTTCTCCGAACACCTCCAGATAGGTCCTTATCAGCTTCTGTACCCGCGGGTCCAGGACCTTGATCTTGTCCTCCATGTCCTCGTCGGAGTGTAAGTTGCTTGCCCCCTGAATAGACGTCGGGAGGTGGTCCTCCACCGACTCTTCGCCCGCGGTGGCATCCTTCAGCCCTTGGTAGGCATATAGAAGGTCTTGCTCGACCATCTCCGGTGGACGATGGCAACAAAGGCACGCTCGAGGGGGTTCACATACACATTCCTCCGAGAGGTCATCCTCCTCTGGGGTCCTCACATGGGCGCCCCACTCGCTCTTCATGAGCTTCAGATCTACCTCCCTTTGCCAGGTGGTGATCTTCTGTTCGAGGTCCTCCTTCAATTGGGATAGGTCTCCCATACGTCCTTGCTTCAGTGGCCACGAGCTGAGGGTAGGCTTCGCGTAGCATAGCTTTTTCGCCACCAACTTCCTCTTGGAATCCACATACTCCCTGAGCCTGGATCGAGGGTCCAGCTCTTCATCCACGGGGTCTTCCACCCTCATGGAGAGTAGGGGTTTTAGTGGGGCGACGTACTCGGCGTTCTCCACTTCCTCCACCGCGGTCTGCACGAAGAAGGCGTCGTGCTCAGTTTCGTTGTCTGAGTGGATAGAGCTAGGTAGCTCAGATAGTCCACACTCAGAGACTCCATCAGGTACAGGTACATGACAGGGAGAGTTGGGGGCGTTGGTGTCAGTCACGATGTACTCATCTCCTCCGGGTGTAGTTTCAACAGCATCTGGAGGTCGTAGGCGGTCCTTCAAGGCACCCAAGGCGAGTCCATCGCTTTCTCGTTGTATAGCCTGGACCAGAGTCGGGTCCAGATCTTCCCAGGAAATGGTGGTAAGACCTCCGTCCACCACGCTGAGCATACTCCCCCATCCGGGTTTGCCAATAGGCGTCTTGCGTCCCAGAGGCACGTAGATGGCCTCATCAGGCAAACGAACAGAGCTGATAGTCAGCCTGTCCAGGAGGTTTCGCCAGTACTCGTTGCCCCCATGGGCTCCCCAATCGGGGGAACACAGGACCATACGGGAACGTTCCAAGGCCACCTTGGTCAGCACCTTCCCCAGTTCACTGAATCTGGGGTTCCCGTAGGCCATCCCGAAAGAGGGCCAGTAAAATTTGTAGCTGCAGTTCTTCCCCTTGCTGCAGTATAGGTCCAGTACATGTTGCTTGTCGCTGGCGAACAACTCCACACTCAGGTCTTCTCGAGAGTAACCCAACTCCTTCAGACCTTGGTCTAGGACTTCCCCCATTAGTTGATAGTCCTCAGTTTTGGAGGCCGCCATCATGTTAGAGGGCTCCTCCTTCGATAGCCTCAGGTAACTCGAGGTATGTTCCGACTGCTCCAGTGGCACAGACTCTCTGCCACTGCCGTGGTCCACGTAGAGGAGGTAGGGCGCTTGCAGCGTCAGGGATTGTATCTGGGAGTGCTGCACGAAGAAGTCAGTACCCAGTACAAAGTCGAAGGCATCAGTGTCCATCACATAGAACCGATGGGCGATAGTCCTGGAGCCCATAGGTACCTCCACTTCACAGTCCCCGCAGCTGTGCACCACATGTCCATCCCCCATGCGTATAGCGGCGGTGGTCATGGTGTTCTTCAGGCTCCCACAAGGTAAAATTTTCTTGGCCACTATCGATATGGTGGCGCCAGTATCCAGTACCCCCAGGTATTCACGTCCCCCTAGTCGGATACTGTAAGTGCGGCTAACCCCCATCTGCTCAGATTTTAGCAGATCTGCCCCAGATTGGCTACATTTTGGTCATTTTCTTTGCTTCGGCGGAATCGCCGCCTCGCAGCTCAGTCTCAGGATCAGACCTATATATTTCTGTTATGCCGGATCTGATTCCGCGGTCCATGTATCGTAAATCCGTCGCGTTCCGATCATTTACCTGGAATCGCCAATTGCCGCTGATGCGCGCCCGAAGCCAAATCAGCCAAATATTTTTTCACAATCGGATTTATATAAATCTTTTCAGACAGATATGGACACTCAGATGTACTTAGGATAATCCGCATCAATTTTCTTCATAGACTGGGATTTTCTGCCGGATAACAATCAGCATGGATCTTGCTTCCGTTGTTGCTGCTCTCGCCTCCGTTGGTGTCCGCGTATCCGGTTCTACCCCCAACAGCAGCGTTCAGGTCGACTCCTCGCGTGCCTGCCCCACTGGTCTTGCCGGCCCCGAGCCCTCCGGCACCATCAACGACCCAGGGCAGCACTTTCATGGTAGCAGAGGCTACCTCAATGTTGCTTCACAGCCCTTCAGTCCACAGCCCGTTCCCCAGTACGGCCCCGTAGACCCCGCCGCTTCTGGAGAAGTAACGATTACGCTGCCATGGTGCTGCGCGAACGAGGCCTTGAGAGGAATGCCTTGCGTAAGCCCAAGCTGCCCAAGAAGGGCGCAAATCAGCAGCTGTGGAGACCCAGATTACCATTATGATCCCAGTCGAAATTGGCCATCGAGCAGCTGGAATTCGCCGGCCTACGACGATGGCAACGCTCCAGTGGAGCTTACGGACCTGGCAGGTACCAACCTTCCTTACGGAGGTCCAACATTTGAGACCATTGACGCCGATGTGAACGACATTGAGATGGGTGGTCCAGGTGAGGTACCTAGCTATAATCGACCAGCCTCTTGGGCACAATGGGGCGACCATTTGTCCCCAGAAGTGACCCGTAACCTTGAGGCCCTTGAGGCCCTTTGTCTCTTAGCCTCGTCTAAGCTGATCGAACAAGAAAGAATCGCCTCTGATTTTTTAACGGAATATTTTTTCCTCCTTCAGGACGAAATTAATACCAGGATGTGGTGGCGTTCTCAAGAAGATGACACTTTTGCCATTTTTTTGCAGATCTGGGAGGCAAGCCCCTTCCCGAAGGAGAAGGGCACGGCACCTGTTCCCGGGCCCTCCGCCCCTCATCCCCCTGTTTCCATCCGCGACGATCTAGCCGCCGCGGTTGAGGAGGGAATTTTAGAGGCGGCCAGGCAGGCAAGCCTGGAAATCAGGGCTGAAGGAGCTCCCCAAGTGGACTCCTGGCTGCGGACCACCGAGATCAGCGGTCCGACAGCCTGCTCAGGCCCTTCAGGACACGGTATGTACTGTCCTGCCGACTGCTCCTGCAGATTCCAGCGAGATTCTGAGCTCCAATTGCTCAAAGATCAAATGCACCTCATCATTCAAACGCTGGGAATAAAAAATCTTTTCAAGACGCACATGCGGTCTGAGGGCGCCTCATCGGTGGAACAAGCAACAGAGCCGTCGGAGGAGGCGACAGAAATTTTTTCAATTGCTCCTTCGGTGGACTCCAGGACCACCGATGCAAGGATCACCAGGACCAAGCTAAAGGAAAGGGTTAAAATCTCTCGTTCTGAGAGTAGGACGGCGAAGGCTAGGACTGAGGCTCAGAATGCCAAGCGAACTGCCTCCCGTACTGCCCCTCCTGCTGCTGATTCCAATACCTTAGCCCAGCTGTTGCTCGCCCAGACCCTCGCCGGAGCTGGTGTGGCGAATGATGCCGCCAAGGTGTCTGCCATTACGGCCGGTGTTGGGCTGGATTCGCTTCTTAATCCTACTTCATTGCGACTTCGTCAGGTTGCCAAGCAACCGAAGTATAATGGGAACCCCCGACGTTGGCCTCAGTTCCAACGGGAATTTAAACTGTGGGTTAAGACTCAAAAACTCCAAGATGATCAGTTCCTGATGGCCCTCTTGGATTGCCTTGAGGGAGCGCCGGCCAACACTTGGCTCAGGACTTGGAGTGATCGCGAGGATACAAGTTCCCCCCTTACCTTTGATGAGGTGTGGGAACAGTTGGAGGTACGTGGATCCCGGCTGCCAGAGGACCATTACCACCAAATGTTGAAGAATTTTCCTTCATTCTCGCGATTAATCTTGCACGAGGTGCAAGACAAAAAACAGCGCTTCTGGAATTTAGTGGAAGAAGCTGAACATTCAGGCGAAAAATTTTCTAGTGCCGAGCTGAAAAATCTGATTTTTGACAAGATCCCCTCAGAAACTGCCGCCACCCTTCGGAACAGACAGTCCGAAGAAAAGGTCAAGACCTGGTGGGCGGAGGTGGAAGGCTTCGATGCCTCTGCCAATAAGTTTTCAGTTCGGGAGGCACTTCAAAAGTGCTCCCCCACGTCGTTTTCCAAGGTGAAATTCACTGAAAACACGTGGAAAATCAAGTTTAATGAACACGAGGATCGGGACTTGTTTGTCCAAGTCCTCAACAAGGGAGTCAGCTTCCATGGCCATCGCCTGAAGGCCAAAAACTGGGTGTTTTCGTACCACCCGAAGGAACTCTGGGAAGAGGTTGAGCGGCTCGCCGACGCCGCCAATCAGAATTTCCATGAGGGTCTTGGGGGAAACAAGAATACCCAGCAAAACACCCAAAATGGGGCCCAAAAGGGCAACAAAAAGGTGAATGACACCCGGAATGTTCAGCAACACTGTAGCATCTGCCTTCTTTTAGGTTCTACGAACCGAGCTAAGACGCATTCTACTGATAATCACCGATGGTCTCCTTACGATCACAAGGTGATTGGTGAAAATATCAGTAATCCGCAGAATTCAGACAGGAATGACAGACAGGTGCATGGTGGGAAGGCTGGAAAAGGGAATCCGCCCCCTTCCGGTGGAAACAAAAATCCTGGAGGCCCTGGCGGGTCCCAAGGCACAGGAAATCGGACTCCATCCGGCTCCGGTGGGCAGCCGAACGGCCAGAGAAATCCCAATAGGAACGCCGGAGGCGGAAATCGAAATCCAGGCCAAACCCCTCAATCCGGTGCAAACAAGGGAAATGCTCTAGGATCCCAGGGTAAAGGTAAGGGAAACCCTTCGGGAACCCCTTTCTCTGGTAAGGGCAGAGGGCGTGGCGACGGTGGAGGTCCATCATCCAGCGGCCGTGGCCGTGGACGTGGAAAGGGCAACCATCGTTTGGATCAGGTCTCAGGTGCAGATCAGGTGTCCGATGCGGATCGAGATTACGTTGAAAACGCCCTGAATCCAGCAGATGATCCGCTCCAAGATGAGTGGGTCGACGAATCAGGGTGTGTCCACAATGTTAACGCAGCAACTGGAGGTCAGAACGCCTAGGGGAGCCACGAAAATCGCCCCTCCCCAGGCGATTTCAGGCATGATCCCCAGATTCCATCTCGACCACTACTTGATGTAGGGTCGCTTGTCTCCTCTTCCCTGGATCCGGCAGCGGATCCTTCTGTTGTAGTGGACGAGGTTGGTGTACAGTCCAAGCACAGGGCCCGTCAGTTTGTCACAAAGATGTGGGTCTCTGATCGCAAGGGCAATTTCCACCTCGCCACTTGTTTGTGTGACAATGGATCGGAGGTAAATCTCCAATCCAATTCCTTTTTGCCTGACGACTGCGTGTTTGATTCGCCTCTTCCTGTTACCCTCGAGGGAGTTTCTGGACATTCTCTCGCAGGTGGGCAACGCGGTTGTTATATATCAACTCATTTGGTCGCTCAAGACCTTTGGGAAGAAGGTAATGTGGAGGAAGTTGTCCTTAAGGATGACTACTTCTATCGTGCCGACATAAAGTATGACCTTTACTTGGGCCATCCTTGGCTTAGCAAGAACAGGGTGGCGCCCGTAGGTCATCGGCGTTGTTTTTTGCTGGTGTCAGGTCCCTTGGAGCGTCCTGAATTTCGTTTTTTGCACGCAGGGTTCAAAAGTGCAGAAGAATTTTTGAAGCGAAAGGTTACACCAAAATTTGGCGAAGATGTCACCATTGCAGAGGTGAATGGGAGTGCCGATTACTCCCGAGAGTTAGAATGTCTTCGGAGGGACTCCCAGCCACGACGCCCTTCGCGCTGGCACTCTTCATCCTACAGAGTTGTCGACAAATGGCGCGATACAACTTGTGAATATTTTTATGAACACCATTCCTTTTGGCCACAGTATGATGCCTTTGCTAACCGCGAGAACAAGCGCTTTGACAAGCATTTTCGCGACGCTTGGACCCATAAATGGGACAAGAAGTTATGGATTAATCCTCCGTTTCACTTAATCCAGCAGGTCATCCACAAAATCAAGCAAGATAAAACCCAGGCGATTTTAGTTGTGCCCTTGTGGGACGACAAGCCTTGGTTTCAGGAATTGCAAGACATTTGCGTAGATTACATCGAACTTCCCAGGAAGATTAAGCTGTATGCCAGGGACGACACAGGTCCCCTGCCACAGCGGCCCTGGAGTTCGCTTGCATTCCTGGTGGACGGAAAGCTTTCTGACTCTGATTCTGCTGATTCTGGTACTGATTCCTGTGTTGGGTCTGAATCTGAGGTTGAGCGTGGTACTGATGATGAATCTATTTTTTCTGATTTTTGTCCGTCAGATGCCCAAGGTGATCCAACGTCAAATGGATCCGCCTCGTCTCCCTCTTCCCCAATACGATCGACATCGAAAAGAATCTTCAGTGCACGGGCGAAGAAAAATTTTAAATCGCGCCGCAAATTCAGAGTTTTTTATGAAAAACCCCGTGTGGAAGCTTTCATAGATCCTTTCGAGGAGCTGGATCACGAAGAGAATCTCTGGAATGTCGACACTCGACCCACCTATCTTCAGGAGGCAGTTGATACGGACCTTTTTAGGGACATCCGTAAGAAGAATCTTCCTGCCAAGGCCGAAGAAATCGCCAAAGTTTTTTCGACAGTAATTCCTGGCGATCAGGTGGACACTGAGTTGTGTTCCAAGAAAAGAGACAAGATTTTTGAGGAACGGAAGGATACAACCCTTTCGGGGAAGTTGATCAAAGACCCCCCTGTCCGTGGGCAGTTCGGTGAAGCCTTCATCGAGCTTCGTGAAGGTTACAAGGCGAAGAAACAACGTCCTTATGAGAACCATGGACACAAACATGAGATACTCAGAAAAATAATCGAGAGAAATCTCAGGGAATTTGGTTGGCTTGAGGGTTGTATGACCAGCGAGTGGTGCTGTGCACCCTTCACAGTCCCGAAGCCGCCGCCTGCAGACCAGAACACTATTGATGGTTGGCGAATGGTTGTTGATTTTCGCAACCTCAACGCCGAAACCAAGGCGGATTCACACCCCCTGCCCCTCATTGAGGAGGAAATCGCCAAGTGGGCAAGAGGTCGTTTGTTTTCTGTGCTGGATCTCCGTCACGGCTTTCACCAAATGCCGTTGAGGAAGGACAGCCGACCTCTCACCTGTATGTGCACGCCATGTGGCCCAGTCCAGTGGACGGTCATGCCTATGGGCCTGAAGAACGCCCCTTCGTTTTTTCAAAGAATGATGGAGGATGTGCTTTTTACAGCTCATCCTGAGCTTCGTGCCTTCGTGAGTGTGTACATAGATGACATAATCATCGCGACAGAGGGGGAGGGACTGACCGAAGCCGAGCTGGTGGCCCTACATGAAAAGCAGCTGAACCAGGTTTTGGACATTCTTGATGCTAATCAGCTGATTTGTGGGCCAAAGAAGGGAAAACTATTTTTAAAATCAGTCGAATTTTGTGGTTCTCTCCTTGAGAATGGCACCCGACGACCCAGTCCAGGGAAGCTCGTCGCTATTCAGAAGTGGAAGCGCCCTGAGACGATCACGGAATTGAGAGGATTCCTGGGTTGTTGCAATTTTTACCACACTTTTGTGCCGAATTATGCCAAATTTGCTGCCCCCCTCACTGAATTATTGAAGGTAGGGAGAGATGCGGGCAAGGCAGGTTCGAAGGTTCGTGTCAAGTGGACTGACGAGTGCGAGGAGGCCTTCCATCACTTGAAGGCGGCCCTCTGCGAAGTCGCCACGTTGCATGTGCCGAAATTTGACCGACCCTTCTACATAAGAACCGACGCTTCTAGGTACGCGATCGGAGCTGTCCTTGAACAGGTTGATGAAGCCACAGGTGATCATTACCCTCTTGCATTTTGGTCTCGGAAGCTAGCCCCACGCCAAATGCAATGGTCGCCGCGTGAGCAAGAAACCTACGCCATAATCTGTGCTTTGAAAAAGTACCAATCGTGGGTTGGCACCAATCGAGTCGAGGTCCTGACGGATCATCGATCTCTGGAGTATTGGGCCACCGAACACATTGATACTGTCGCGAGCCCAGCTGGTCGACGGGCCAGATGGCACGAATTTCTCAGTCTGTTTGACCTCCATGTGTCGTATTTGCCTGGAAAACACAACACGGTAGCGGATGCTCTGAGCCGATGGGCTTACCCCGCTTCAGAGGGGCTGCAAAGTACCAACATCCATGGTACGGAGCAGGACCGCCACGTCGTAATCGACTGGGATCAGGAAGAAAAAAAGCTCATTCGACGTGAATGCATGCAATGCGCTGTTAAACAGCATGCATTACCGTGCCATGACATCACGGCCTTTTCAGATCCGGCGCACTCTCATGAAATCATAACCAAATCACTGAAAGTCGTGGAGAAAGTCACCGATCCCTCCTCAGGGAGTGTGAAACGGTTTGACTACACCCGACGTGTAAGTGGATTTCGGTTGATTCAGGGCATTAAGCGTCGAGATCCGGCCAAAACTCCACCCCTGCCGAAAGATTCCCTGATCATCCGTGACTGGACGTCCGATTATCTGCATGATTCCATGTTTAAAGAGGTCTTTGAGAATCTCAAATCCAAAGATGCTCACAAGGATGGAATTTTTGCTGAATATTCGTTGGATGGGGGGAAGCTGTGGATGGAGGGTAAATTGTGCGTACCAGACGCCCTGGCCCCCCGAGTGTTAAACTGGTGGCACAAATGGGAGTCCCCCCACGCACATGGCCGTAGATTATGGTCGATGATTAAACATAGGTTGTTTGGCTCACGGCTATATACTCATTGCATGAAAGTAGCCGCCGGATGTGCCCAATGTGCTGTCTCGACGCCCCCCAGCGCGAAGAAGCACGGCCATCTGAGGCCACATCCTATTCCGGAGCGCCTCTTTAACAGAGTCACCAGTGATTTTTTCTATCTTGGTGAACTCGACGACGAAGAGTGCCATTGGACCAACAAAAAAGTCAATGGTGTGCTCCTTATTCAGTGCCGTCATTCCGGCTACATTCAGGTGTTGCCTTGCAACATGAAGTCGATGGCTGGCAAGGCTGCCGCCAAATGGTGCGCGCAGACCTGGATGGGAGGTTGGGACGTCCCATCCGAGGTGGTTACGGACTCAGGCAAAGAGTACACCTCCGAATGGTGGAGAGAATTATGTGCTCGCCTTGGAATCCACCACCTCAGGTGTGAGATCCACTCACATCGAGCGCTGCCTGGCGAAAGAGCCGGCTGCTCGGTTATAAATATGCTTCGTAAGGAGCTCGCCAGTGAGAAGGACTTCCATTGGCTTGAAGTTCTATTCGCATTGCTTCGCCGTTACCACAACACGCCTTTGTACCATGGCCTTTCTCCAAATGAAATTGTCTTTGGACGAAAGAAGTGTTGGTGGAACATGCCGTTGAATAATCCTCGCCCTTGTAAAGATGCTTCGTTGTTTTTGGACGAAGTCCAACGAGCAGATAAAACTGTCTCGAAATTAATTGATAAGCATCAAGCTGACTGGCTTTGGGTCCAGAATCAAGGCCGAAAAAACGCCCACAATTTTGAAGTCGATGATCGAGTTTGGCTTCGAAAATCCGAAACCACCCTGGACGGAGATGATAAGCTTCTTCCCTTGTGGGAGGGGCCATTCGCTGTTACAGCGCGTCTAGGTGAGAACAGGTGGAGGATTCGTGTGGATGTCAGCAGGGAAATTGAAGTTTCGGGCGATCGCCTCAAGAGAGAGATCCCCTCCCCCAAGGATCGGGTTAAACCCCTTTTTTGGACTTCGAAATTTTTGTCCGATCGGGTCATCGAAGGGGGGAAGTACGAACTCAAAAGGATTTTAGAAGCAAGACGTGACGAAAAGGGCGAATGGGAATTTCTATGTGAGTGGAGGGGCTTTGATTCCAGTCACAACAACTGGGAACCAGCCCATTCTTTTGTCCATGGGTACACCAAGGGGTTCATCGACTTCCTCAAGAAGCACCCCGAAATTGGCGTACTCCTGACAGACTGTTTGTCGAAACCAGACAGGCAGGTGGAGAGCGACGGAAAAAGACCTGTGGTGAATCGAGATCCAGCCTTTTACGGCCCTCAGCAGCCACATTCCAGGGCTGATCCGTCGATCCCCCCTCCTGCGGTCAGGCCAGCCCAGGAGCCAAATGAGGACCAAGCTTCAAGTTCGGCCGCTGATTTGCAGCGCCCAAGCCGTACGAGGGCCCGACCAGACAGGTTGGTGGTCACATGTATTCGTGCTTGGCCGAATTGAGGGACATCCGTCGTGACTTGAGTCGCCGACGCCACAATCTGGGTAACAGTCGTCTAGTCCAGGGCGTCATGGCACTCGTCGCTAGGGCTCAAGGTTGTAGGTTCGAAACCCTTGCATGTCTCACTCCTACAAAAGCCCCAGCCTCGCCCCGTCGACCACTTATTCCAATGTGAGTGTTCTGACGACTCGTATAAACCACATTCTGCTCAATCCACTGTTCATTATTCCTGATTTCGAAATGATGTGGAGAACTGCGAATGTTTGATAATTTGACGTCAATCAACTTTTCTTTGGTCTCCGTTCGGCAGACAAGGCGTAGATACGCTGCCGAAAGCCACGGAGTGTCCTGCCGTGTTCAGAAAAAACCAAACTCAGGCTTAATTCAGGCAGATTCGGGGTAATCTTGTCTCTGTTGGTCTGTGCATTTTTGGAATTTGGCTACTCGTGCAGATGGAAGCAAATGTACATACTAAAAACGCCGGCCGGCGACATTCACCCCTACAGGCACCCCCTGTAGTACTGGCTGCACTAGATGCGACGCCAGGAACTCAGATCTTACCTTCATTTGCCGTGATGCTGAAGTCAAAGTCCAGATTCAGATCCAGATTCCTTGAACTTACCTTGAATTCCTCAGGTTTGTCCATCATTCTGCCACTGTTGCTCAAAACCCAGACGTCAATTGTTCAGACAACCTTCACATAGGAGCTCTAGGGACTTCTAACAGCAACCTCTGAAGTCCGTAAGCTTCGTTGTATTTTTGGCACACGCCAATGTGAGCTCAATCCGACCTGAAACTGTCGAAAATGGTGAATCCAAGTGTCTTGTGGGACTCAATCGAAAGATGGGCCTTGTCCAAGTCGATTGACACCGTCGCCACTGTAAATAAAGGACTATGCGGTGTCTCTCAGTTATATACTGTCAGTAAAGCGCCTTCAGCGAACCTTCGGCGCGTTACATGCCAAGGATCCAGGGCTATCATGTCCCATCATGATGCATCATCACATGATCCACATTTTCAATGAATCTGTTGGATGCTCGCGTACCAACGTGCCGGAAAGCACAATTGAGCTGAATAAACGACAATATATATTAACTCTAGTCTAAACGAATGTGTTAGTAGCTTCAGTTATAGACATTCCGCTTCATTTCACCTTCATCTTAGGGAATTTTCCTTATTTTAGTACATTTTAGGTTGATTTCCTTGTCATCTCCTCTCATTCTTCGAAGATCTGTGTACGGCTTTGCCTAACTTTGTTGACGCTGATGTTTTTCTAATCACTTTAGGTTTGTAGACTACATTTGTATTTGTTTTCCCTCTCTGTGATTGCTTCATCTCCTTCATCTCTGCCCAAATTAATTCCCAATCTTGCTGAATCTTGTGATCATCCACCAGATGCACCAAATCTGAAGCACATGCTGCACTTTTCAGAACGAGAAAAGCGGGACTAACACGATGTAGAGTACGTGGAGGACACCGTAGCGTGCCCGCGACAGCTAAACTGTGCCAGAGTGCCGAGATGTCACTCCATTTCTTAATTCCCCCACTCAATCCATCAATAATCTACCTCATTCTTAACCAGGGCATGGTTTGGTATCGATTCTCGATACGTTTACATGCTTTTTAGCCTCTAACCTAATCTTTTACTGCACGGAGGACTGTTTGTCACTCCTCATTCTGTCTCATTTCAGGTTCATCCATCCTGATTCAGTGCCAATTCAGCCTAGATCAGGTCAGATCAAGTAGATTTCGCCCCATCGAGGCTACATTTCTATTTTTTTCTGGGACTTACCCGCACTACGTTCTCCGTTGACGTAGCGACACACCCCAGTGTGTTTTTGGAGGGGGAGTGTAAGTGCGGCTAACCCCCATCTGCTCAGATTTTAGCAGATCTGCCCCAGATTGGCTACATTTTGGTCATTTTCTTTGCTTCGGCGGAATCGCCGCCTCGCAGCTCAGTCTCAGGATCAGACCTATATATTTCTGTTATGCCGGATCTGATTCCGCGGTCCATTCATCGTAAATCCGTCGCGTTCCGATCATTTACCTGGAATCGCCAATTGCCGCTGATGCGCGCCCGAAGCCAAATCAGCCAAATATTTTTTCACAATCGGATTTATATAAATCTTTTCAGACAGATATGGACACTCAGATGTACTTAGGATAATCCGCATCAATTTTCTTCATAGACTGGGATTTTCTGCCGGATAACAATCAGCATGGATCTTGCTTCCGTTGTTGCTGCTCTCGCCTCCGTTGGTGTCCGCGTATCCGGTTCTACCCCCCACAGCAGCGTTCAGGTCGACTCCTCGCGCGCCTGCCCCACTGGTCTTGCCGGCCCCGAGCCCTCCGGCACCATCAACGACCCAGGGCAGCACTTTCAGATACGTACCCAAAACACCAGGTCTTGGGTGCCACCAGAGCGTCCCCGTCAGAAATCCGCGGGACAGGTCACCTCGAACCCCTTGTTCCGCAATTTGCGGGCCATCCTCATGAAACGGCTCCTCTTCTTAGCGTTGCCGTCGTCACCACCTTCATGCTCACGCTTGGCTCCTTGTTCTTGCTGGGCCTGCGTCTGTGAGCGTGTGGTAGGACCAGTCTGCCCTCCAGAGGGCTCGGAGTTCCCCCCTGGATTAGGGTTGGGGTTGCCTCCGTTCTTATCCTTGTTCTTGTTGTCGGGCTGGCGGTTAGCGCCTCCTCCTCGTCCACCTTGACCCTTGTCTTGACCACCTTGACCACGTCCTTTCGACTTGCCCTTGCCGGAGTCGTTGCCTTTGGCCTTGCCTCCACCTTTGCCTGAGCCTTTGCCAGGATCTTCCCCCTTAAGCTTCGCCGATAGGCGTTGCTTATGGTAGCACTCATCCTCGTAGTGCTTCCGCTTACCGCAGAATGCACACGTGATGGTGCAGCGGTAATGATCCGGCAGCTTCACTTTGGCGCCGGTGATCTTTTTCTGCTGCTTCCCCTGGACTACAAAGCAGTCTCGCTGCTCGCAGTCAGAGGCGTGCTGCAGGTGGCCCTGCTCATCTCTGGCATCACACCAGAATAGCTCCTTCACGTTCTCCATTAGACGGGCGTGGGCGTGTTTGGGGGTAGTCCCCTGCCCAGGTCGGGACCCTTGGTACCCTTTGCCTCCAGAACCTCCACCACCAGGACGGTAGTTGTTCAGGTGCTGGTCGCTCTCCTTCTCCAGCGCCATCTCCAGGAGCAGCACGCATAGATCCTCGTAGCGGAGGGATCTAGCCTTGCGCTCAGCCGTCAGACGGCACTCGTCCCATAGCTCTCGGGGGAGCTTGGCGCACAACCAGAACAGCAGGTCGTCGCTGCTGTAGGAACCGGGCGTCAGTCGCCCAGCCCAGTGATCCAGGTCAGCCAACAGCTCGGAGACCCTGCCTGCTTTGGGGTTGTTGGGCAGCACGGGCAGGTTCTGGATCTCGGCCCTGATGGAGAGGTCGGTCTCGTAGGTCGGGTACTGCCTCTCCAGGGCAACCAACACGTCGGCAAAGGTGGCGGAGTTAGTTACGATCTGCCTGACCTGCTTCTCCAGGTACTTGGTCTTGCAGCACTGCAGGAGCAGATCGCACTTCACTCGCCCACTCGCGTGGGTTTGGCCGGTCAGTCGTAGGAACCGGCCAAAGTTCTCAGCGAACTCGCTGAGGTCCTTGCCTGTGAACTCAGGCAGGTTCACCACTATCTTGGAGGTGGCAATAGCCTTCGCCTCCTGAGCTCGGCGTCCTTCAGGGCGTCGGGTCTTCTTCTTCTTCTTCTTCTTCTTCTTACCCTTGGGGTCCTCGGGGTCCTCAGGGTCTTCGTCATCCGATGGCGAAGAAGAATCCATCGACGGCGGCTCGTCGTCGGAGGGGTCTCCGCCTAGATCACTGGAGCCATAAGGTTCCACGTCCACCATAGCCCTTAGGGCTGTCAGCCCCAGCTGGTCCAGCTCGGCCCTCGTCGAGTTCGTCACGTGACTGTAGGGCGGCTGGGCCGTTCTCGGGACGAATGGACTTCTCGGTACTGCTGCAGGAGTCGGCATCGGTCGGCTCCTGAGGCTCCCCAGGGTATTTGTCAACCCTGCCGCCAGGTGGTTAGCCTGTACTCGGTGGGGTGACATTCCCACAGTACCTGATGAGTTCACTTCCGTGATTTGCCTGTTGCTTTGCTTACCGTCGTAGGTGACGCATGGGACGGGATCATCAGGGGCTCCAGTTTCTCCCTGATCTCTTGCGTGAGGTCGCTCACGATTTGCGAAGTGGCTCCTCGGAGCACCTCGTTGATCTCCGACCGCGTCAGGGACCTGTTGGAGGATCTTCCAGATCCTCTACTCCTGCCTCCCAGAGACTCTGGTCCTCTCCTCAACCCACTCAAGGGTGCATACCCAGGTGCATACCCAGGAGCATACCCAGGAACTTCCATGTAGGTTCCAGTGGCGTGGAGTGGATGGGGATGGTCAGCCGCATACCATCGCGGCGCAGAGCTGGAAGCCACCGGCTCACTGGCAGTAGTTGCCTCAAGGAGCGCAGTGGTAGGTGGGCCCATGCCATAGGCGGGGTAGTGAGGCATGCCAGTAAAGCCTGTGCCCTCTGCCATAGGCGGGTTGGTTGTGGAAGTGGATGTTGCGGCGGCTGGGAGTGTGGTGGTTATGGGAGAGGGTGATGCTTGGAGGCCAGAAGCGCTTGGTGCGCCTTCGAAGGTAGGGACATCCGTCGGGTCTTGCCCTTGCTCCTCTCCTTCGTCTGCTCCGTCTCCAGCATCCTTCTGGCTCTCTCTCTTCCTTTTTGCAGGCTGCGCCACCACCTCCTCGACGGACAGGGCCCCGAAGGCCGTCTGGAGGCCATCCAGGGAGTCCTCCGCCGTATCCACTGGCCCATGTAAGGGCTCCGCTGAAGGTACAGCGCCAGGCGCCGGCCTTGCCGGTGCCTCAGGCGCTGGCGCTGTCTTCACGTCGGCGTCCACTCTTCCTGGATCCATCTTAATCCGCCCTTCTGCTTATATTTGCCTGCTCGGAGCACTGGTTGTACGGCGCGGGGTCGCTGCCGGTGCACAGAGACAGGCTGCCTCTTGCTACCAGAAAAGTTTATAGTGTTTTCAGCACTGTGTTTTTGCTTCTCCTGCTGCTTGTTGTTGCTGTAGGGTGTCCTGCTGCTTGTTTTGGATGATGAAAAGCTTTTGTTTGTTGAAATACAGTAAAGCCAAGTCAATCCAGGATAGCCCAAGCCAATAGTATGCAAGGAGAAGGTAATTCAGGATCAAAGCATGAAGGGCTGCAGTGTAAACAGTGAAAGATGATTGGATATTCACAGAAACTGCAACTCAGGTCACATATGAATGCATATTCACAAAGATAGCTGAAATGTTTTTGGAAAAGAGTTAGAAAACTGCCTCAGGATCACTCTTTCTCCATAGTGCCATCTTAGGAGATGTGCACTCTTTGTTTTGGGTCCCATATGTGCTGAGGTGGCATGGTATGTGGCGATGACGTCACTGCCATGTCACATGGGATCTTCCTACTTAGCTAGGCTGACCAGGAATTGAACCCAGGACCTCTCAAAAAGAGGTGCCTAGCCCCCTATGGTGCATACCACTAGGGCAGATAAGTATTCATGGAAAAACATAGATAAATTCATAGGCTCTACCTTAGGTATGTCAGTGCTCAGTCAACTCAGGAAAAGATGAATAGCTTCACATTGAAAGGGGATTAGGGGGTCCACTCCATATCCTGATTGGGTGTTTGGTTCCATAGGTCAAAATGAGTTATCACCACTTTTGGTTGGACCAATACTAAGATAAAAATGCATGGATGCTCAGTGCATCTCTAATACAACTAGAGTATGCCTCAAAGCAATGGAAAAGCACTTTTTCTTACTTGTTTTGGCGGCTCCGTCCACTTGAAAGCCCCTTGATGACGGTTGTCCGGCTTGTCATTTGGGCATGCCAGGAAAGCTCGGTCAAAATTTGGAGTCGCTGAGCCGCTAACCTTAGGGATGAGCTCGGCTTGGCACACAGGGCAGGTGGGCGCATTGTCCATTATTGAAGTGCAGGTAATTCCGTTAAGAATACACCTAGAAAGAGGGGATGGCGGTGTCTGAGATTTAGATAGTCGTACTAGAACATAGCCTCGGAGTAGTGGTGCATGAATGGCAACCCTGTCCCTTTTTGTCATTTGAACACCACGGACAAAGTTTTAGGGCGGCTTCCATGCGAGTCATGATGCATCATGATGCAAGGCACGCAAGTTTGAAACATAAACGTAAGTGATGGAAACGAGTGCTCTTGCTGCAAGTAAGTGAAGGTAGCTCCGTTAAGAGTACATGTGCATTGTACGTCGTGTACTTATAAGTGAAGGTAACTCCGTTAAGAGTACACCTGCATCCTACGTCTTGCACTAATTGTACCCTGCTTGTATGGATTGGCAAATGAGATGGTTGGAAATAGACGAAAATAAGGGGAGGTAACCCCGTTTAGAGTACACCCACTTTGCTACCGAAATGTTCACCGTTTTTTTTAGAAAATGGATCACCCTTTGTTTGAGGGTATTGTAACAAACCGTTCGCAACAATAGAAGGCGCGCGCACAACGTGGATGACTGCTTTGACGGTTGTTGCAAGTAAATGAAGGTAACTCCGTGCAGAGTACACCCTGACTTGTACTTTTGTTGCAAATAAGAGAAGGTAACTCCGTTAAGAGTACACCTGCATCTTACGTCATTTAATGATAAGAGAAGGTAACTCCGTTAAGAGTACACCTGCATTGTATGTCGTGCACTAATTGTACCCTGCTCTTATGGATTGGCAAATGGATGAAAATAATTGAAGGTAACTCCGTTAAGAGTACACCCGCTTTGCTACCAAAATGTTTTCCGTATGTTTTAGAAGATGCATCACCCTTTGTGTGAGAGGATTCTAACAAACGGTTTGCAACAATTGAAGGTGCGCGCACAACGTGGATGAGTGCTTTGTACGCTTGCTGCTTGCAAATGAAGAGAACTTCAAAGATAAAACTAGCTGCAACGGAACCTCTCATGCGGCCGAACTGTTGTGTGAAATGTGCAAAGGGACGAAGCACGTGAATGTTGATGTTCGCCTATTGAGAAGCGCTACACGCATCATCATCTGATGAAGTTGGAGGCTCTTGGACCATTCAAGTATGGAAGAAATGCATATTCGACTGCACAATTGCGGCGGCAGTGCACGAATAATATAGTGTGGCACGACATGTCGCACACATGTATTGAATTAGGCATTCAATTGCATCAAGGAAGCACATTAGAAGGACACAAGCTTGCCGCTTTCCTTCTTGAACGTAAGTACAATATAAGTTGCTTTGCTTTCCTTAGTCGGCTTAGCATGAACTGCTTTTGGAAATTGAATGGTGCGGTGATAACTGTGAGGCTCCGTGCCCTCATCGGTTGTCCCCGGTGTTGGCAATTCATGTGCCAATTGCAATTCATTCACGTGGACGATAGCTTTGGGAGGTATACCCCTTGGACTCTCGAAGTTCAATGTAACGGCATTGGCATCTGCTGTACCTGTGACTCCATGTCGAGCGAGTATGATGTACGAATCCTCGGTTTCGTACATTGTAATTGGTATGGCGGCCTTGTGTTTCAAGTCTTGAGGGCGGATATAACTTTGAGTTGGTGTTGCGGGATTTGGCCGTGGAATTTTGCGCGGTGGTGTGGAATCCATGGGAGATGTTGATGCTGACGGAGATGGTACGGGCACACATTCAGTTGTGCTTTCTGGCGTGTACACCCAACCGCATGCAACACAATCACGATGCTGGAGGTCGGGAACTGTGGTTGCGCCGCGTGAGAACTTACATCCCGAAGGGGACTCATCCCAGCACTTGAAGGAGTAAGTTGTGCCCCATTTTTTGATCTGCGCCGGCACTCCGCACAAACATGACGGCCAGTCATGTGGGACATGTTTTGGTGGCTCCGTCCACTTGAAAGCCCCTTGATGACGGTTGTCCGGCTTGTCATTTGGGCATGCCAGGAAAGCTCGGTCAAAATTTGGAGTCGCTGAGCCGCTAACCTTAGGGATGAGCTCGGCTTGGCACACAGGGCAGGTGGGCGCATTGTCCATTATTGAAGTGCAGGTAATTCCGTTAAGAATACACCTAGAAAGAGGGGACGGCAATGTGTGAGATTTAGATAGTCGTACTAGAACATAGCCTCGGAGTAGTGGTGCATGAATGGCAACCCTGTCCCTTTTTGTCATTTGCACACCACGGACAAAATTTTAGGGCGGCTTCCATCCGAGTCATGATGCATCATGATGCAAGGCACGCAAGTTTGAAACATAAACGTAAGTGATGGAAACGAGTGCTCTTGCTGCAAGTAAGTGAAGGTAGCTCCGTTAAGAGTACATGTGCATTGTACGTCGTGTACTTATAAGTGAAGGTAACTCCGTTAAGAGTACACCTGCATCCTACGTCTTGCACTAATTGTACCCTGCTTGTATGGATTGGCAAATGAGATGGTTGGAAATAGACGAAAATAAGGGGAGGTAACCCCGTTTAGAGTACACCCACTTTGCTACCGAAATGTTCACCGTTTTTTTTAGAAAATGGATCACCCTTTGTTTGAGGGTATTGTAACAAACCGTTATCAACAATGGAAGGCGCGCGCACAACGTGGATGACTGCTTTGACGGTTACTGCAAGTAAATGAAGGTAACTCCGTGCAGAGTACACCCTGACTTGTACTTTTGTTGCAAATAAGAGAAGGTAACTCCGTTAAGAGTACACCTGCATCTTACGTCATTTAATGATAAGTGAAGGTAACTCCGTTAAGAGTACACCTGCATTGTATGTCGTGCACTAATTGTACCCTGCTTTTATGGATTGGCAAATGGATGAAAATAATTGAAGGTAACTCCGTTAAGAGTACACCCGCTTTGCTACCAAAATGTTTTTCTGATGTTTTAGAAGATGCATCACCCTTTGTGTGAGAGGATTCTAACAAACCGTTTGCAACAATTGAAGGTGCGCGCACAACGTGGATGAGTGCTTTGTGCGCTTGCTGCTTGTAAATGAGAGAAACTCCGTGAAAAGGACACCTTGACTCGTAGTTCTGTTGCAACTAAGGGAAGGTAATTTCGTTAAGAGTACACCTGCATCCTGCGTCGTGTACTAATAAGTGAAGGTAACTCCGCTAAGAGTACACCTGCAACCTACGTCGTGCATTGATTGTATGTAGGTTTGTTAAATTAGCAATGTAGCGGAATTGATTGCAAGTCTGTTAATCGTACCTCTTGAATGCTAATGAAAATTACAATTTTAGAGGACACGCAATTGCACGCGAAAACGAAAGAAATGTGTAATACATGCAAAAGAAGTTTTCCGTGTTGGTGGGCGCCATACAAGGAGCATTAGCGAGTTTGGAAGAAATAATATAAAGACGATTCCTCATGTATGGCACCTAGTTAGCTAACGGAACATGTCTCTTGCACACCAAAGAACTTGGAATCGTTGCTTTGCTAGTGCGTCCGACGGGTTTTTGTCGGGATGCAGTTGGAGACTGAGAGTGCGGTACTGTAATGTTACCAGGGTACTATCTGCGGCTCCCAAGAAGTGCAAAGCATGCTCGCGGCGTTTTCGTCGACTTAAATTTTCGTCCGTGATAAGGATTAACCACTTCTTGATCTCGTTCTCGGATAGCGTAGCATGATTTACCAGAGCTTTTTCTTGCCGTTGTTTTGCTGTTGGCGGCTCTTGGCTTGTTGATTCGGAAGGACGGCTCGAAGTGGACCTCTTGCGTCTAGTATTCGACTGCTCGTGGTCCTCTGGTCGACTCTTCTTGGACCTTGGCCCGGACTCGGAGTTGGATGACCGCTTCTTTGAGGAATGTTTGCGAGAATTTTGGTCGGCCTGGTGTCCACTCTTGGGATGTGGTTGACGGTGCGATTGGTAGGGTGGTGGCTCACAAGTTCGGGTACGTGGAGGCATATTTGTCTTTTTTGACTTTGGAATTTTTCTTGTAGGAGTGGTCTGTGCCGGTGTGGTATGTGGGTTTGCCCCCGTAGTCCCTTTACCTGTCCCACTCTTCCTACGGGTTGACGGATGCGGAGGCTGCGGCGCTTTGGACGCTGAAGACGGACCACTTGCTGAATTGGATTGGGGGTTGCGAATTGCAGCTTCCATGTCGCTGCTGGTGACGGTAGGAAGCGGCCCACCCTCCGTCATTGCCCAGTCCACTGGTTCATCATACTCTCTCAAAGCATCTTCATATGCCCAATCTTGAAACGTATTCACCGTAGAACGCAAGCTGCTCGTATCGTCGGCAAAAAGCTGGAGAACGCTTGCACAATACGTCAAGAACCACCGTGGCAGTTGCCCGGTGAGTCGATTGGTCTGACACCATTGCATGGCGAGCATGACGACTCGGAAGCCACATGTATCGGAATCGGGTTGAGTTCCATAATGATGCCATGTAAAAGACCATCCCATTTTACTCGTAATTGCCCGGAACCATGCGCCACAGGTAGATGCGTTATCTTTAGGATCGTGGACGACCAAGGTCTTGTCTACAATGGAAATGTCCGTGACCAACACGTAGTGAACTCCAACAGTGGATTGCTGCGAGGTGAGTAGTACGGGTAGGGCATCTCCCGGAGTATACACAACCTGCGACGTCGGAGGATGTTGCATTATTACTGCCAATGTCACATCTTGGATGACCGGCTTAACGGAGGAATTGCCCTGTGGCAACAAGACCTCTAGTAAGCATTGCACTGCTGCGCAAGACAACCATGCACTCTCCAATAAGTGCACATTGTTCTTCGTGGTATCGCTTCTTTCTTGTGGCCAAAAATCCTCTCCAAAGTAATTAAGTCGTGGCTGCAAACGGGGGAAATCATCGATGGATGACGGCACCAGTCGTACAGGTCCTTGTGAATGTGTAGGCGCTGGTGTAGATGATGGAGGTTGAATGTGGTTTTGCTTTTGTAGGATGCGTTCTTGAAACTGGGCTTTGGTTCCAGAAGTTGATAGCTTATGTGCAGCACACAATGTCCGCAATTGCACAACCGACATTTGAGCCAAGTCTTGGGCCGCAAACACTCGTGGGTTATTACACGCGTCCAACAGTTTGAAGCCTTGTGCCGGCTGCCGTGTAGCACCAACCGGTCGTCCTTGTTTGCGGATTTGCTCCGTTCCATCCTCGTTTACATCATCAATGTCCAAAGACAGCTTGTCTCCACGCAATTGTCTCTCAATATACGACCAGTATGGAAATGACACATATTGGATAATGTGGAGCATGTTGACCTTCAATATCCGAGCATCCAACCGCTGTGGGAGTTGACTTACGACACTCCAAGCACGATGGACACACATAATTCCAATTATGAGTGATGTTGTAAATGTTCTTCTTGGATAAGGAGGGATTTGGCTTGGTGGTTTGGGAGACAACACGTTTGTGGCCACGAACCAATCCCATAATTGCACGTAATACGGATCGACAAGGAAAGCCTCACGACGGTAATTGAGGATGAATAGGCCTTGGAGTGAACGAGCGCGTGATACAGCAACATATGCGTGTGCTGCGGCAAAGAAAGCTGCCATGTCCACCCATACGCGGTCGTAAGAGCAGCCCTGCCTACCGTGCACGGTACATGAGTATCCGGGAAGCATAGGGAATTGGATTATTTTGACTTGCACGGACGGGCCGTACACCGGAATAATTTGCTGGAAACGGCAGATGGGGTACTCCCTTGCGTGCCCCACCGGGCCTACCACAATGACATCATTCGACCATCTTTTGATCACACCAAGTGTCGAGTTAACGAGTCGATTTTCGATGCACACATTGCGAATAAGCCGTGCCCTCATGCCCGCTGCGACATACACTTGCTGAGGCAGCACACGACGATTGCGAAAATTGATGTAGTCGCACATTGCTTGATTGGTAGGGGCACCACCCATATCAACGTAGCTAGCATCGAACGTAACAATGCTTGACCCCAATTGAGCCATGAAATGTTCATTCCATCGGTTCATAGCATTTCTACGGCCAACCAACATGGGGGCATCCTCCAAGTCTTGTAGTGACACATCGGAATTTAGCGCTATGCGTTGCTGCAGAATTAAGTGGTCCTCGTCACTCTCCTCTCCAATCCGCACACGATTAAGCAAGTTAATGAAATGTGCATCGTCTTGGCGCATTACGTCCGTCAGCACAAACGGAACAAAATGGTTTCGAAAGAGTGCACTGTCAAAGATATCCAAATCAACAGCGGGTAGTTGCAATGGATCACCTACGAGGAGCACTGTAATGCCACCAAAAGGATTGCGCTTGTCGCGGCGTACCTTGTGTAGCACATCATGGAGTGTGTGAAGGAGCTTGTTGGATAAGAGGGAGAACTCATCGACAATAATCATATTGGCAGTTCGAATCATCCACCACAAGGTTGTGCCTTCCTTTATTTGCCACTCCAAGTCCAAAGATAATGAGAACAGGCTGTGGATTGTGCGCCCTCCAACATTTAGGGCGGCTACCCCACTAGAACCACAAACTAGGATGCTGAAACCAAGCGCTCTTAACTTGGCAATTAGCAAGCGAACGACATAAGACTTGCCGGTTCCCGCAACCCCTGTGAGAACAGCACACAATTGCGCAACACTACTTCCACTTGATGTGCGGCAATGCGGGGAAATATCCGGACCATTCTCCAGATGTTGCCGTTGAAAATGTGCAATAAAAATGTCAAATACCCGGCGTTGCCCTTGGTTCAAAGCATTCACAAGTGCCTCTGCTGCACGCGTGTCGTCAGCATCCATGAATGCCCTTAACTCCTCCGCCAATTGGGGATCCAGTTCAGCTTCCTCGGCCATTGCTGGTTCATCTTCCTCAAACCGGTGCTTTTCAAGCTCATCTAAATCGGACATGTAGGTATTGAGGAAGGTGGAGTCTATGATCTCTTCGGCCATAAGAACTTGTGCAAGAAGTCGCAAACGCTCAACGGAAGAGCCACGTGCTTGGGCATTGTTAAAAGTTTCTCTTGCCTCTTCCTCATAACCACGAAACAATCCTCGATGAATACACTCCTCCATGTATGTTTTAGTGACATTGTTGGATGAAAGGAATTTCCGCTCGTGGTCTGCTTTTGTGAACGGCTGTGACAATAATATCTTTTGCAACAAATACAATTCTGCATCTTCTCCATACGGGAGGTAAAGTTCCACCTTGGGATTGCAGTTCGCCTCCGCAGAATCCACTTTTTTCCCACCTCGTCCGTGAATGTCTTCTCCAACTTTTCTGGTGGTGATGGCCACCAATATGGTTTATTGCCCTCATCGGGGCGTACATTGGCTTGAAAACGATCTCCGCTCACTGCATCATCGGAATCGCTAGAAGGAGAATCATATGCAAAGTCCTCTGCTGGATTGCTTGCTATAGCTGTGGAGTCTCCGGGTTCACGTTGTGTTCGGCGATAATAGCGATAGTAGTCGGGGTACTTGATGGGTATGGCAGCAATGGGGCGTTCCAAATAGTGGTCATAGCGATCCAAATACCAAACGTCTGTGGACGTATCTTCGTCTGGGAGATGCTTTCGACGCTTGAGCCGTCCTAGTTTAGGCCATGGATCTGTAGGAATCCATACCACCTCTCGGCTACCTCGACATTGATGGATTCCTAAGAGCATCATGCCGTTCTCCATGCGTCCCAATGAACGCAACTTGAGCAAACGCTCCACATCGCTTGCATCGGGCGAGATGGTGATGGGCACCGTCAATGACTTTGCTGGCTTTGTGAGATATTTGGCGAGATATAATTCCCAACCCAAAGATGTTATCCGTTGCACATTATTGTGGCATTGAAGTCGAACCAACAAACGGCGATTGTGTGGAACAACACATGCATCTTCGCCTTCATATCTGCGATAAAGCAAGCGGACTCCACTGTCATCCAATTCTTCTCTCTCCTGCGGCACACTAAAGGGATAACCTGACTTGCACTTGGTGCATACACGCCCACGACCAATATTGAAACATTTGTCGGGGTAGCATTGATGCACCATGTTGCACTCCTTGTACAGATCCCGTAGGTATGCTGTGAACTTTGGATCAAAGCCGTCACTTTCACGGGGCATTGTTGCGCAAACCACATCGTCCGGAATGCTGTTGGCTTCACACCATACCACGCCATGCAAATGCACCCGGCCTCGCTCTTGATATTCAAATCGAAACCAATAATCCCGCACCTTTCCAAATGGACCATTTTTGCCAATAGCCAAGAACTCTCGCTTGAATATCTCCACCCGCTTGTGAAACGCCACACAAGCCTCCATATCGTGGCCATCTTGGATTGGCTTGTTTGGCCCTGTGTTTCTGGGGTATTCTCCAGGCCACACAGCTCCTGCACGGCACCCTTTTTGCACACCAGCTTGCAAATCGGCCCAGTTGTCATTCATGGTCAACGTGATGAAAAGGTCCGCTTTGCCAAGTTCACGACTCATGGCTGTAAGATCTAAATGTCGCGAGGCCCAATAAGAACGGGTTCCAACCAATTTTGAAGGTACATAAGTTCCATACCGATAATACGGGTTGAGCTCGGCCGTACCTTTATCGGTCCCCTCGCGCTCGATATTGTGGTTCATAGAATTTACACCGTCTTGGTAGCATGCACGCGGCCTTTTGCCTTGACTGGTAGCCGGAGTTGATGGCGATGTTGTTGACGTTGCTGCATATTGGGAACTAGATGGAGGGTGTTGGGTGCTTTGGGTTGCGGATTGTGAAGATTGACTCGGCTGGGTGCATTGACTTCCTTGCGGACACTCCGAGGACGACTGTGGTGATTGTGAGGTAGATTTTTTTGGCGCCGGTTTTGGACCCGTTGAACTCCTTGCACTTCTCAAATGTGCTGCAGTAATGTCCTCTGCCTGATCCGCACGTTGAGCCTTGAAATTTTGTTGATTCCAAATCAATTGGTTTTTCATCTCTTTGCTCACTTGGAAAAAGGACCACCACCGGTCCCGACGCCATCGGTTATCAAAGGCAAGATAACGACTACGGTAGTAGGCAGCACATCCAATGCCGCAACCTATGGTATATCCACCAACGCCGCGAGGATACAAATCGGGCCATACACACGGTTCCAACTTGGGGTCGTTAAAATGCAAATAAGTGTCATTGGCCAACGATTGAGCGGGCGTGGTCACGTTCCCACCCGCTCCCCGGAAGGGTGTCCGATGGAGGAAGCCCACTTTGTCCGAGTGAGGAGCAAAATCCGGAATGATGTTCCGTGGGGCATCACACTCCACAGCCCAAGCAATGTACTCATCTTGTAAATGGTATTCCAATCGTTTCCCGTACTTGTCTTCATACGAACGCTGTGTCAATGTGCCCATGGTGGTGGCCGCATTCTCCAAGTATCGGTACAATGTCTCATAGTGCGCCGAGAATCGAGAATAAAAAGGGTGAATTTTTTTTAGCAGCAACAACGCTTGGTTCTTTTGACGGTTGCTTTGCTCGCTGTCCTTGGGCTTTTGGTAATCGCGCAAAATATCCTCTTTCATTGTCATGAAACCATAAAGTGCATTGTAGTGTTGGCTTGGCTTGCGGCCGACACCAACGGTACCAATTGCATGGTGCCATTGCTTGTGACGAAGATCCACGTGCTTCAGCGTATTTGAGTAGAGGGCCCCAAGTGCAATTTGTCGCTTCTGGTACTCGGTGAGGTCCGCAATTTTTGAGGGGATATTGTAATGGATGTCCCCATCCAAAGTGTAGCCATAGTTGATGGGGTCATACTTCGCGGAATACTTGCTACAAACGTGGCAAGCATACATACGTGTAGCGGAGTGCCAAACAGGAGTGTCATACACCACAAAGCGACTTGTGCTACGTGCAGGAGATCGCGGGGGAACTGGAAACGGTGCATTTTTGTACTTCAAGTAATTGGCGAACATCTCGTTGCGGAATGCAAGTATCCCACTTGTAACCAAATCAGTGGGTGGCACGCCAAACAAAGTCTGTGTACGTATCTCGTCAGTATTGCGTGGAACCGTAAACTTGTATCCCCCACCTATTGGGCCCCAAAGGAGTTGACCACACCGGTAGCAAAGTGCATCAAAAAGTGGTGAGTACAAAGTGTCCAAACCATCAAGCCAATACTCTCGAACTGACTTCAAAGAAATGTTGGACGGCGATGATGCATTAGCACGGAACAACTCCCGAGACACTGTACGAACGACCCCGCAATGACGACGCCCCGATGCCTTGATGTGCTGCTTCTCTGGCGTATTGCCGTGTCCACCAACGATGCCCTTATTCCGTTGCGATTCTGGCGTGTTGTTTATGCCTCCGAAGGAACCCTTGGCCGCTTGGGACTCTGCGGTGTTTTTCTTGCCCTTGGCCGCTTGCGACTCCGCGGTGTTCTTCTTGCCTCCAGCTGAACCCTTTGCCGCCTGGGACTCCGCGGTGTTCTTTTTGCCCTTGATGGCTTGGGACTGCGCGGTGTTTTTCTTGCCCTTGTCGGCTTGGGACTCCGAGGTGTTCTTCTTGCCTCCACAAGACCCCTTGGCCGCTTGCGACTCCGCGGTGTTCTTCTTGCCTCCAGCTGAACCCTTTGCCGCTTGGGACTCCGCGGTGTTTTTCTTGCCCTTGTCGGCTTGGGACTTCGAGGTGTTCTTGTTGCCTCCACAAGACCCCTTGGCCGCTTGCGACTCCGCGGTGTTCTTCTTGCCTCCAGCTGAACCCTTGGCCGCTTGGGACTCCGCGGTGTTGTTTTTGCCCTTGTCGGCTTGGGACTCCGCGGTGTTCCTCTTGCCTCCACAAGACCCCTTGGCTGCTTGGGACTCAGGAGTGTTCAAACTTGCCACCGTCGATGCTTGGATCCCAAGTGCGGCGCGCTTTTGCAATCGCTTCATCAGCGTGGCGCGCAACTGCGCATGTCGCCGACGGATGGTAGGCGGGGGGACTTTGCTATGCAGCTTGATGAACTCGGCCACCGGGAAGTCAATGTCCGTGTCCAAGCATTGTTGCAACTCGTGCTCCCAGCAATTTGACATGGTGCGAAATAAAAGGTAACTCCGTCAAGAGTACACCTATACTCCAAATCCAACTGCTGAGAGCAAGAAAAAACATTAGTTGGGAAAAAACAAAGTGACTACTTTGGGGGTAGAAGCATCATTGATAATGTTGGTGACGCCTATACTTGTACAGCCTCAAACCCAACCGGATGGCAGTATCTTGTTTTGCGTTGGTGGGCCTTACCTATCCTCCCAAAGAATGAGCCCCATTCCTACCCACTAGTACTCCAGCCCAAACAGAACCTCACCTTTTGGTACCCGTGGAACAACATAGCACACAAACGGCAAAACACAGCAGGGAATTACTCGTCCCTCTTGTACCAAAAACTGCAGCGTATTGTTGCAACTCTTGCCTTTTGATTGGACATGGCGTGAATGTGAAGGTAACTCCGTTAAGAGTGCACCTGTACTCCAGGTCCAAACACTAAGAGCAACGGGCAGAGAAGAACAAAGCACACAAACGGCAAAACACGGCAAAGAACTACTTGTCCCTCTTGTACCAACTCTTGCTCCCATGATTAGACATGGCGTGAATGTGAAGGTAACTCCGTTAAGAGTACACCTGTACTCCAAGTCCAATCACTAAGAGCAAAAGGCACGAAAGAACAAAGCACACAAACGGCAAAACACGACAAGGAACTACTCGTCCCTCTTATACTTGGCGTGAATGTGAAGGTAACTCCGTTAAGAGTACACCTGTACTACAAGTCCAAGCACTAAGAGCAAAGGGCACGGAAGAACGAAGCACAAGAACGGCAAAACACAGCAAGGATGACTCATCCCTCGGTACCAAAAGGGACACAAAATTTCACTTGCTTTTGTCCCATAGTGGCCCATTTTCAAGGCATTTTGGGATTCTCCATGGGCCACAACGCCGGATCTTGGGCTCAAAACAGGCTAAAAACACTTTTCTGAGCCTCCCAAATGGCCCATGATCACTTTCAGAAAATTGCGTTTTTCACCCAGTTTTGACCCATTTTTGGTGTTGAACCAGCCTCTTTTTAGGGCATTTTGGGATTTTCCGTGGGCCAAAACGCGGCACCACGGGCTCAAAACGGGTCCAAACCACTTGTTTGAGCATCCCGAATGGTCCAGGATCTCTTTTGGGAAAACGCGTTTTTCACCCATTTTTGACCCATTTTTGGTCCCAAAACGGCCCATTTTCAAGGCATTTTGGGATTTTCCGTGGCCCATAATGTACCACCACGGGCTCAAAACGGCCTAAAAACACTTCTCTGAACATCACAAGTGGTCTAGGAACAACTTTGGAAAAAATGATTTTTTTCGCCCCGGGGACCCTGGTCGACCCACCGTTGGCCCCCACCGTGCGCGGGCCGGGCTGCCCTCCGGCTCGACCAAGTGACCACTGGTACGGGGGTCTGAGTGGCTCGTTGGGCGATTCTGAGGCTTGGAAACCACAAAAAGTGCGGGCTTGCGGGTGGACTAGGTGCCCTCCGAATTTGGATTTGAGCCACGTAGCCCAAGATACGGTCCGTGCTTGGTTTCGGGGTGGTGGTGCGCATTGCGCAGGTTTTTGGGGCTTTTTGGCGCCTTTTTGGGCCGTTTCTCGGACATATCGTGGAATTGAAGGGCACTAGAGAGCTCTTTGACACGGTGAAGTGAAGCTGCACGTGCGGTGTACTCACCGTATCCCTTCGTTTGGGCGTTTCGCCCGGGTTTGGGGGCTGTTTTAGGCGAAAAATGGCTGTTTTTGGCCCAAAACTGCGCAGATTTGGGAGGGCACCTCCCGAGTTGGCGCCCCCGCTCGGGCCGCCACCGGTGAGTTTTTGGCCCAGAACTTGGATTTGGCAAGGCCACCACCTAGGCTCTAGGATGGTCAGGATAGAGTAGAGCCCGGAGCGATGAGGTAAAGCAATGCCCGAAACGGTGAGGAGAAGTGCTTGTTGCTTGCTTGTTGCTTGCTTGTTGTTGCTTGTTGCTTGTTAGCTAGATTTAAGGGGAGAGGGGTGTAGTAATATATATATATCCTCCAATCTACACCCCTCTCCCAACTCTAGGTGGCTCCACCACACGGGTCTAAGGTACGTGCGAAGGGCACAAAGTGGTGCATACATGTGGTGGAAGGGGCTAAACTCGGTCGAAACGGGCTCAAAATGCGCTAAAAAAACTTGTTTGAGCATCCCAAATGGTCCGGGATCACTTTTGGAAAAACGCGTTTTGGACCCATTTTTGACCCATTTTTGGTCCCAAAATGGCCCATTTTCAAGGCATTTTGGGAGTTTCCATGAGCCAAAACCCGTCGCCACGGGCTCAAAATGGGCTAAAACCACTTGTTTGAGCATCATAAATGGTCCAGGATCATTTTTGGAAAAACGCGTTTTTGACCCATTTTTGACCCATTGTTGGTCCCAAAAAGGCCCATTTTCAAGGCATTTTGAAATTTTCCATGGCCGAAAACGCGCCACCACGGGCTCAAAACGGCCTAAAAACACTTGTTTGAGCATCCTAAGTGGTCTACGAACAACTTTGGAAAAAATCATTTTTTTCGCCCTGGGGACCCTGGTGGACCCACCGTTCGCCCCCACTGTGCGCGGGCTGGCTGGCCCTCCGGCTGGACCAAGTGACCCCTGGTACGGGGGCCTACGTGTCTCGTTGGGCGAGTCTGAGGCTTGGAAACCATAAAAAGTGGGGGGTTGCGGGTGGACTAGGTGCCCTCGGAATTCATTTTTGAGCCACGTAGCCCAAGATACGGCCCGTTCTTGGTTTCGGGGTGCTGGTGCACATTGCGCAGTTTTTGGGGCTTTTTGGCGCCTTTTTGGGCCGTTTCTCGGACATATCGTGGAGTTAGAGGGCATATATATATATATATATATATATATATACGCTTCCGCCGGCAGAGCGGAGGAGATGCCCTCCGCCTGGTTATGGCGGAGAACATGGGGCCGTGGCTCCGGGCGTTCTCCACTTCCAGGTGGAGGGTCGAGGGCGACCGGGAGAAGTTCGCCGACGCGTGGCGCCGCTGGGTGGATGAGCAGTTTCCCGTGGGGGGAATGCTGCACCTGCCGCAACCACCAAGCGTGCCACCAGTGCGGCCTGCGGCGCCCCCAGCTGCGGCGGCGAAGCAGGCCCCGAAAGCGGCGCCCCAGCCGCCGCCCAAGAGGAGCCCCCCGCCTCAGTATGGCGCCTATGTCAACATTCGGTACGTGCTGCGGCACTTCGGCGGTGACTTGGCCACGGATCAGCGTGGGACAAAGACGATCAACGTCTGCCCCTGGTCTCGGCTGGATGGGGCTGGTCACTGCACATGGAAAGCTGGCACGCACTGCCGGCCTACCCACCTCCACCCCAAGGACCTGCTAGACCACATCCAGCGGGACCATGTGACTGATCCGGCACAACGGGACCAGGCGCTGGCCATGCTGGCTGGCGTTATGCCGGGGGGCCAGGCGGGGCCTTTCGCGTCGGCCCAGGCGGGGTCCAGAGCGCTCACGCTGCCCACGGGTGCCCGCCCTGCGGCGGGGCGCGGGGCGTCGCCGTCGGCAGCACGGTCTCGGGCGATTGGGTCTGCAGCGCGGCGAGGGGCAGTGACCTCTACGGGGAGTACGGCAGCAAGTACGTCCGGCGGGCAGACTGAGGGGGAGCCCGCCGCATCTGCCGGGTCTCGGCAGGCGACGACAGCCTCGGGCGGAGGCCCACGGGGTCAGGGGCCACCTCGCCAGCCACCCGCGCCGGATGCAGGTGGTCCCCCAGAGCCTGCTGGTGGCCCCTCTCCATCCAGTGATCCGGATCCGGCGGGGGGCCCCGATCCACACGTGCAGCCGTGAAGGGGCCCCGCCTCCGACACCAGAGCGGCGGTGTCCTGGAACGTCCAGGGCTCGATGCGGGGGGACGGTGTACCAGTGACCCCAGGCATGCTCGACGGTGATGCGGTGGCGGCGGGTATCATGAAGGCCGAGGGTGCCATCCTGGGCCTATTCCAGGAGACTGGCCTGCAGGACCCTCAAGGTGTGGTGCACTCCGAGAACCAGTGGCGTCACCATGGGTATCATACATACCCAGGGGTGGATGCCCAGGCGGCGTCGGCGGCGGCGGTGCGCGGCGGGCTCTTGATTGCCCTTCGGGCGGACGTGTTCGCCGCGGAGGAGGTTCGAGACATCGTGGACATCGTGCCGGGCAAGGCCATGGCCCTGGATGTGGTGACCGCAGGTGGCACCCTCACGGTCATCAACGTCCACGGCCCGGGCAGCGGCGGCGACTCCTGGGCGTCTAAGGCGTCCTTCTGGGCTGACGTGGCCATGTACGCGGCGGCCAAGAGCGCGGGTGGCACCAGGGCCGTGCTCCTCGGAGGGGACTTCAACGTGTGGCTGGAGTCCCCGTGGCACCCTACCACGAGGAGGTTCCAAGCCCTGTGGGAACAGTGTGGCTTCCGCAGGGCAGGCCCGGAACGGGAGGAGGACAGGAGGCCCACGAGGGCGGGGCACCGACTGGACTCCTTCCTTCTGAACTCGCCTCTGGTCCCGTGGGCGGCGCGTGAGCGCCCTCACTTGGCGCCGGGGCGGTCTCCAGCGTCGCTGGGGTCGGATCATGGCCCTGTGGTCCTGGACATCCCGCTAGCGGTGGCCGGCAAAGAGAGGGTCACCAGGATGGCCTACTCGCACGCCCAGGGCAGGCTGCACGCCATACGCCCGGACTCCCCGGGGGTTCGTGAGGCGGTGGCGGCAGTACTGCAGAAGGCCTGCGGGGATCAGCGATTACAGGCGTGGCTCTCATCGGACCAGGACACTGCCACCATGGGCACGTCGGAGGTGCAAGCGGTCTTTGACCTGCTCTACGCCTTCCGTGATGACGTGTCCAGGGTCACGGGAGTGCGCATGCCTTCCGGCGTGGACCCGCAGTACCCACACGGGCAGGCGGAAACGGAGGCGTCGCTGGACCAGGTCCTCTCGGATCAGCAGGCCCTGGCCTGGCGTGCCCATCAGCTGTGGCAACGGGACGCGGCGGCGGCCGGACTCCACTCCCAGGAAGCGACTGCCCTGCTACAGCACCTCCGGCGAGTGGACCCCGACCTGTCCCCCGCCTCGGTTGAGGACCTGCGTGCCGCATTGGACCAACAGCTCCGCCAGCTGGAGACACGCGTGGAGGAGCTGCGGGATGTCCTCAGGAGCAACAGGCGCCGGTCCATCAAGGACTACTGGCGGGGCAGGGTACCGGACCTGCAGCTCCGATGGACGGCGATACGGGGGGCCATCAACGTGGTGAACTATGCCCCGTCAGGCCTTTGGTCCGTACGCGTCCGCGAGTCGGAGAAGGTGCTCTTGGAGGCCTCGGACGTCATTGGCGAGGTCCAGAGGTATTGGGAGGCGCTGTACGCCAAGCGGCCAGTGAACCTGCCGGCCTTCGAGCGGCTGGTCCGGGCCCACATTCCCAAAGGGGTGCCGGAGGAGTGGAGGTCGGTACAGGACTACACCATGCAGGACCTTAAAGACGCCGTGAGGCAGGCCGTGGCGGACGACAAAGCTCCGGGGTCCAACCGGGTCACGGCAGCCCTCATAGCAGAGCTGCCTGAACCGGTGCAGGGGCTCCTGGTGCATGCGTACAGGGCAATCCTGCGGGGTGCGGATGTCCCGGAGTCCTGGCACGAGGCCATTATCTGGCTGATGCCCAAGGGCACAGCCACGGGCAACCTGGACGAGTACAGGCCGATAGCGCTGGGGCAGCAAGACATGCGAATGCTCATGACCCCCCTCATGCGGAGGTTCACAGCTGTTCTGGCACGCAAGGGACTGGCCGCGGACTGGCAGTTCGGAGCCATGCCGGGCTCCACGGCGGCTGCCCCGGTGTTCCTGGCCCAGCGCAGGCTGCAGCGTGGGATGGAGGAAAACCACGTCCTGGCCTTCGATGTGTCGAAAGCTTTTGACACAGCGCCGCACGGAGCACTGGCGCTACTCCTGCGCCACATGGGTGTCCCGGAGGAGCTCATCAGGCTCTTCCACACCCTCAGCTGCGGGTCCCTGGTGCGCATCGTCACTGCGCATGGCCCGACGCCGAGCATACGGCTCCACAGGGGCCTGCGGCAGGGCAGTGCGGAGAGCGCTGTGCTCTACCTCCTCCTATTGGAGCCTCTCCTGCGGAGCCTTGCCTGTAAGGCGCGGGGAGATGCTCGCCACGCGGTGCCACCCCTGGTACAGGCGTACTGTGATGACCTCCTGCTGATAGCGCACTCCCTGCCGCAATTCCTGGAGTATGCGGCGATGATAGCGCGGTATCTCACGGACATGGGCATGTCCCTCAACGTGAGCAAATGCGCCTATGCCAGTACTGCTCGCATCCACTCGATTATGGTATACCTGAACCCGGGGGACACAGCGGCCCCATGGGTATGCTTACGTGCCAAGGGCACGGTACCATACTTGGGCCTGCGCCTCGATCCCAGGGGGATGGCGACCATGAAGGAGAAACATGTACTCCGGTGTGAAGCCCTGCTGGGCTGGTGCAAGAACACGCTGGGGCCGGCCTCGGTGCCTCATGAGGTGATGGCGGCCGTGGTTGGTGGCATCGTGCGGTACGCGGCGCCCTACCTGTCCGACACGGCGGAGGCGGTGGTCAAGCTGAACACTGCCATCAAGGCTGCGGCCCTGCAGTTTGAGAAGCTGCCCAAGGACCTGTCCAACGTGGCGGTGCGGTCGGGTCATGGGCTACGGTTGGCAGATGTCCAGGTTATCTGCCGCGACTCCGTCGTGGCGACCGTGGCTCAGCTCACCCACCACAGGTCGATGACGGTCCGTGATGAGCTGCGGGCCATGCTCCGAGACATGCACGTGCAGTACGGAGTGTGCGGGCAGTTCATGGTGCCCTCTGCGTCATTCGCCACGCACGCTGGCAATACGTGGGTGGACAGGGTGCTCAGGGCGATGGGGACGTTGCGCGTGGGGCTTCTCATGCCATCGTCGGTGTACTCGTGTGCACACGCCCATCTGCCGCAAGTGCAGTGGGCAGGGCGGAAGTGGGTGTCCCAATCCTACGCCTTCAAGGGTAGGGACATCTGCATTCTCTCGGGGCCCCGCACGGATGCGGCAGTGCAGTCCCTGACTGATCCCGCAAATGACCTCCTGCATGCGCGGCTCCCCTGCCCTACGCCTGGGCACTGGGCGGTCCAGCTACAGGAGTGCCACGAGGACCACCTGCACCTTCCGCACGCGGGAGTAGGACCCCACCAGCTGGACCATGTGTGGCTCACGGGGCTTCGCGACGTCTTCCGGCCGCAGATGCCCGGTCCGTTGACTCACCGGCTCATACACCCGGTGCGCCGAAAGAAGGCCAGCAAACGCAATAGACAGTCCGCTGCGGGGGACGTGTATGTAGTGGGCGGATACAGGGAGGAAGGATGGGACCCGGCCAACCCGGGGCTGTCCTTGCCGTTCGTCCCGCTGGCCGCCCTCCTGTTCCTGCTGGGGGACGTCTTTGAGGGCTACCAGCAGCAAGACGATCCGGCGTCCGTCCCCCTACTCACTCCCCACGCCGGGGGCGGCATCAGCCCGCCACCACTGTGGGTTGTGCACGGACAGTCAGCGTTTTCCAGGGCGTGCGCGGCGGTGCACAAGTGCGGCGAATGGGCAATTGTTCTTCTGCTACCGGCAGGCCCAATCCCGGATCCGGATGAGCACTCGGTCCCGGAAGTGGTCCGAATGTCCAACGTGCCGCATGATCCGCATGTCGCCGTCACGTCGTTGCGTGGCGGTGGCGCAGTAGAGCAGGGGTCTGTCGTGGTGTACCAGCCTTCCTGCTCCGCAACGGTTTGGGGGGCGGAATACACCACCGCCCTGGACGCCATCAAGTCAGTCTGCGGATGTGACCTGGCCTGGAGACCACATGCGGTGTATCGACCGAGGGTGGTCATGTCCCCGGAGCTCACGGCCTCCAGCGCGGCGTCTCTGGGAAAGGTGGTGCAGAGCCCCCACTCCGACGTGGCGTGGCTAGAGCCCCACCGGTACTGCTGGGTGCCGGTGGCGACTAAAGTCACATCGTCTGACGCGTCGCCCCAGGGAGACGGCGCCACAAATGTGGCGGTGGCCAGCCACGGAATCCCCACGTGGACGGGTGCCATCTACGGCACGGTCCCGGAGGCAGAGATCATTGGCGCGGCGGCGTACTTGTTACACACGCCCCCGTCAGCGTGCACGGTACACGTGGTGGATGCGTCCGTCATAGGAGCGCATCTCCGCAGGGCGCAGGAGGCCCTGTACCGTGGCATCAAGGGGCCGACGTCACATCTGGTCAATCAACATGCACTGAGCTGGATAGTGGAGGGGCTGCGGCGGCTGCCGCGCAGAGTTGGGGGGCCGCACCACTGGGTGGTGAGACAGAGCTCGCACTTAGCGGCGGTCCCGCTTGAGGCACCGGACTCTGCCGCGGCCCGTGCGATGGCCCCGCCAGTCCATCTAGTCCTGCCGAAGGAGCACGCCATCCTCTTGGTACCGGGGGATAATGGTGAGCTCGAGCCGCGTGTACCATCCATGCAAGCCCTTCAGCAGGTCCGGGAGATGGAGTGGCGTTCGCTAGCGGCTCGCACCAGGGCGCACACGCCACTGGCTGGCGCCTGCGAGGCGATGTCCCTGGGAGCTATGCACCACGGCCCAACGCACAGGAATATGCTGCGGGCACGTGACGGTCGCTTGTCCACCATGCAGGTCATGCGACGGTGGAGACAGAAGCTCACGCGTGTGGCAATACCGGCCCACCCCTGTATCTTCTGTGGGGGGCCGGAGGAGGACATCGGCCACATGCGCCTACTGTGTGCGCGGGACGAGGAGGTGGCTGGGCTTCTGTGCAGGCGTGTGGAGGAGTTCACGGCGGAGCTACCCCTAACGGACAGGGCGGTGGAGTTCGTGGCGTGGAGGGAGCACGGCTGCAGGTGGGCAGAATCCCTGATGGCAGGTGTCGTACCCGGGGACCTGAAGCGGCTGTTCGCTGCGGTGCGAGCGGCGTCGTCCCGGGGTCCTGCCAAGGCCAGACTCTTTGTGGAGGACATGGTCCAGATTGGGGAAGATGTGTATGCCCGCAGGAACCATCGGCTCACCCAGATCATGCAGCTGCCGATGCAAGATCGAAGGAGGGCGGTTTACGCGTTCCTGCGCGGTGACACACCCTTCTGCCCGCCGGCAGGGAGGATCCTGCAGCGTCCGCCGTGGAACCCGTTTGCCGGCCTCCCCGGCGACCTGCGGGCAACCTTTCTGAGGGCGCCGCTGCACGCACTGCTGGTGTCGCGGTCGTGCATCGAGCGTGAGGAGGCCCTGTCCTTGTTCCCTCACTGGATGGCGGCGGTGGCGCAGGCCTTCGACCGGTGGATCGGTTCCTGGGTGGCGCGAGACATCACAGCATTCAGGGAGTGGTCCCGCGTGGTGTCGGCGCAGTCCTGGGCCCAGGTGCGGGGTACCAAGGTGAGACACCCTGACGGCCAGAGTGATCCCTGGCTCCAGGTGTACGCCAACCATCCGGCGGTGGGGAACGTCGTGGGCTGGCCTCGCGAGGTGCTGCCAGTCCTTCAGCAACCTCTGTGCGGTCTCCCAGTCCTGGCGGTGGCTGTCGTACTTGACGTGGGTACGTTGTGGCTATGTGACCGGCAGCTGCGACGAGCCGTACCGGCGGTCACGGAGCAGCGGTCCATGGCAGTGTTAGTGGGCTCCGAGCAGCTGGCGCGGGTACAGGGCGACGACGCGCAAGGCCAAGTCACGGAGGCCATGTTCTCTCTGCCAGAGGGGGACGACCACGTGGCTGCCGATGCCCGTCACACCCTTGACGCCCTGGGTCTCAGGGCGGTCATTGAGGCTCGGGCGGGAGGGCAACGCTTGGTTCTGGCTTCCGCCAGGGGCCCGGAGCAGGACGGGGTTGTTGTCATCGGGGAGGTCTTGCGGGACTACGGTTGGGAGCTCCTGGCGCATGGCACGCGCGGCCCCAAGGTGGCGCGGTGGCCCCGGCTGCTTGAGAGCCTGCCGGAGATGCCCGACGGACGACCGATACTCCGCCCGGTGTCCACGTGGGAGGAGGCGAGGCGCAGCCTCCTCAGTAGTGCCACAGCACGCACGCTGACAGGGGCTTTGCTCGGGCTCCAGGACGCGTGCTGCGATGTATGGCAGGACCTGTGGTCGCAGTGCTGTGATGGTAGCTGCATTCCATCGCGGTCTGTGCTTCCGCAGCGATGCCACGGGTGCGGGGAGACGGTGTCCGTTTGGGTTCATCAGTGTGCCTCCGCCCCGCTGTGCGGGACATGTCAAGAGCATGCCGACAGGGGGTGGCCTAAGGCGAGGTGGGCACTGCGGCACTCTGGACGGATGTCCTCAAGTGCCTGGACGACTATCCAGGGTGGCCTGAAGAGCGTCCGAGTGGAAGGGGTACGGTGCCCTGGAGCGCCGTCTGCGGCCCTGCCCCTGATGCTGTGGTGGGCGGCTCTGGAGGGCGACTCACGGATACTCTGGTTGTGGCATCACGGAGGAAATGGTGACGGAGTGGTGGGTGCCGGGGGTGCAGGTTGATGGGGAGGGGAATAGTGGGTGCACCAGCTACCATCCCTACGCTGGACGCAGCGGAGGGAGTGGCGCCAGAGAAGCAGTGCCTACGCGGCCTGATTGTGCGGTACTGGCAGGCGGCGTATGACGGCCAACGCGATGTGACAGGTCGTGCCGGCCTGATGGTGAGCCGTACTGCCCCCGTGCATGAGGGTCGGACAGGGATGCTTCACCCGCCTGCCCCGGGTCGCCGCATACAACAGTGAGGTGTCATGGGTCGTCCCGTCCAGGGTAATAAGGCCCAAACCCCTGTAGGGTATTCCCATGGCACCGGGGTCTCTACTGGCGGCCCGGCTACGGCAGTCTTGGGAGTGGTTGCTCGGGATACACCGGGGGTGCACGGAGGTGTTTGGGGGTTACAGCGCTGCGGCGCCCCCTGGGAGTGTTACACGGGGTTGCGGGGTCCGCCTGCAGGCCCCAGGAGCGGCGACGGGGCGAAGATGTGTGCGTGGAAGGTTATGACGGTGGGATCATCAGGGGGACAATATGGCGAGCGTCGTGGAGACGGCATGGCAGCCTGGAGGGGGCGCTCACAGGGGGCACGTGGAGTTCCAGGTGGCGGAGTACTGGAGTCTTGGGGGTCAACGCGGCGGTACTGGGATCCGTAAGGCGGGGGTACGCGGCGGTACTGGGGAGCCGTGCAGTGGGGGAGCAGCGGGGAAGTTCCAGATGACGGTGTACTGACATCGTGGGGGTGTACGCGGCGGTACAGGGGACCGTATGGTGGGGGTATGCGGCGGTACAGGAGTCCGTACGGTGGGGGAACGCGGCGGTACTGGGGAACCGTACAGTGAAGGAGCACGGGGATGCATGGCGGTACTGGGGTGTCCCCCTGACCCCTCTAACAACTCAGGGGGAGCGCGGGGGCATCCCCTGGCCCCGTTAACAAACTAGAGGGACCGTGCCTGCGGGCATGTACATAGTCTAACCTCTGACCTTGGCCTTGTGGTTGCAGTGGTGAGTGTCGTGGCGGCTAGCAGGTGGCGTCGGCATGGCAACGGCGGTACTGCGCGGCGTCGTAGTGAAGAGTATGCAGTCGCCTCACCACTGTAACAGCTTACCCCTGGGGGGCACCAGTCCGGTCGGCTAGAGGCGAGGAGGGCAGGGGAGCGGCGTGCTGAGTGGTCCGGGGGGTGACGCGCGGGCCAATGCTATAAGTAGGCTCGCCACGTCGTCGGTGGGGGCCGAACCTGCGGCCTGGCCGCTGATGTGGCGGAAGAGGCGCAACCACGGAAGCTGGCCAATCAGTGCAGGTAAGGGTCAAGGGTAGGCGCCAGGGCATAGTATGTGGGCCAGATGAGGTGCACCTGGTAACCACGGCCCGGGGCGAGCCTCTGGTGGGTACCCCTACAGGGGGTCGATAACCAAGCTACGGCACCCACCAGCCCGAATCCCAGCCAGCGATATTCACGGGTTGCGCCACTCCCGTCGCAAAGCGGCCGGCGTCCCCCCCTGTAGACCCTCAAGATATATTATATGTGGGCAAGTGAATGCCTCGATGCAGACTGGGCGCTGGCCCCTGACATGGGATGCCAGCATGGTATATATCTGGGGTGTGGGGGCAGCACGGGGCCACGGGGACGTGGAGTTGGTAACGTGTTTCTGTACTATACTAGGGGGCTGGTGCGGTGGGAAGATGGCGTACAATGTGGAGACATGGGGGCGATGACAGCTGAGGGCCAGGCTAGGCTGGAGCCTCCCAGAAATCCTGGCTGTGCACATACAGGCTAGTGCGTGCTGGCAGAGGGATACGTGGGGTCGGGGGTGGTGGGCAGTTTCGAGGACGCGGAAGACAATGGATTACGTGGGGTCATGGGTGTTGGGTGTCTCCACAGTGGCGGGGCAACGTGAACGATGGAGGGACAGCTCTCGCTTCGCCGCATGCGTGCTGCTTTGTTCCTTGGTTGCTGCATTGCAACGGACAGAGGTGCCCTTGCTTTCTGCTTGTTGCGATGCTGCTGCGCTGCTTTGCCTTGCCCCCTTACCCCCGGCGAACAAACGGGCCAGCGTCCGTCGCCGTTGCTAATGCTAATGCTTTGCAGTTGCCACTGCCCCCAAAGCCTGGTTGCCCGGTATCCCCGGTCCTCTGGGTCCTCCGTCATGCTGTGGGCCACCTCAGGCAGCCCTGGGACCCACGGGATCGAGCGAGGCAGGAACCACCTGTCGGCGCGAGATGCCCGGTAACTCCAGTAGACGGCATGATAAGTGGTTATGACTATGACTATGACTATATATATATATATATATATATATATATATATATATATATATATATATATATATATATATATATATATATATATATATATATATATATATATATATATATATATATATATATATATATATATATATATATATATATAGTAGGTAGGTAGGTGCACTCGGTCGTGGAGAGGCGCCCCATGGTTCCCCCTGGCGTCGCCCCTGTGACGAACAGGAAGAGGCTTCGCGCGTGAAGAGGGGAGGCAGCTTACTTCCCGCTAGACCTGACTGTTGGCCCCCAACAAAGCGGCCCCGGGCTACGCCGGGAGGGCTGATCGCCGCCAGCGTGACATGCTTGTCTCGCCGGGAGGGTGTGCCCCCGTGCTTGCGCACGTCCCCTCCTTTGGACGGAACCCTAGGGGTTCACCGGACTTCCTGGCGTATCCCGTTCCCAAGGCGTGCATGCACGTTCCTGGTACTAGGGTTCCGAGGCGCTTGGGTGTCGCACGCTCCGCCTCGAGTCCCAAAGCAGCGCAGGCCTTAGGATGCAGCCTTACCCCCGGGCTCCGGATCTCGTTTGGCCGGGTCACCTGCATGGCACGGGCTGCCTCAGTGCCCGGGCTGTGGGCACTGGGTTTCCTACTGTTGTGTGGCGTTTGTGTTTGGGTCCGGTTGGCGGTTGGGTGCGGGTTTTGTTGACCCCGCCAGTCCTGGCTGGGGTCTTGGGTGGGTGTTTTTGGGCACGGTTTGCTGTGTTGTCCCTCTAGTGTCGGCTGTTTGTGGTGTTCGTGGTTGGGCTTCGGTTTCGGCCTGCTTTTGGGACGTGTGTGGTTTCGTGGGCGCCCCGCTTGCCCCCCGCCGTTACCGGTTCCGGCGCGCGGTGTGAGCGTGTGTGCTGGGCCCGGGTCTCGCCTGTGCCCAGCCCTTCTTGGCTGGGTTGTCGGGGTGTGTTTTTTTTTCTGCGCTTTGGTTTTTTCTTTTCTTTTTTTTTTTTTTCCGGGCTTTGTGGTCCCTGTCCCTCCATCCCCTTTCTTTCGGGCTGGGCTGGTGGCTCTCTTTTTTTTTTTTTTTTTTTCCGTGTCCTTTTTCCCCCTGGTCCGCTGTTACTGGCTTGGTGTTGCCAGTTTTGGGTGGGTGGTCCCCCTGTGCCTCTGTGGGGGTCCCTTTTTTTTTTTTTTTTTTTTTTGCCTTCTGGGGGGGGGGCTTAGCCGCCTTTGGTGGTGTTGGCGGGCGGTTTGGCGGCTGTGGGCTGTTTTCGTGCCTTTTCCCCTTCCCCCCTCCTTTTTTTTTTTTTTTGGGGGGGGGGGGGCTTGCCTGTTCCTCCCTCTGCTTTCCCTGGGCTGGCGCATGCACTGGCCTGCATTCAGTGTTGTCTTCCGGGCTGCTGTCTTCAGTTGCGTTCTGTGTGGCCATGTTCCGGCCCCATGGGTCGGGTGGGCTTTGTACACGGTGGGCTCGGCGCCCCTTCTTGCTGGGTTAGGTCCTGGCTCTGCCGGCTGGGCGGCTGCGTGTAAGTGCGGCTAGCCCCATCTGCTCAGATTTTCAGACATTCTGCCCAGATTGGCTACATTTTGGTCATTTTCTTTGCTTCGGCGGAATTGCCGCCTCGCAGCTCAGTCACAGGATATTTCCTATATATTTCTGATATGCCGGATTTGATTCCGCGGCCCATTCCCCGTAAATCCACCGCGTTTCGCTATTTTAGCTGGAATCGCCATTTGCCGCTGACGCGCGCTCGCGGGCCAGATCGGCCAAACCTTTTTACATAAATGGATTATTTAAATCTTTTCAGACAGTTTTGGACACTCAGATGTATTTAGAATAATTCCCCTCAATTTTCTTCATAGACTGGGATTTTCTGCCGGACCACAATCAGCATGGACCTTGCTTCTGTTGTCGCTGCTCTCGCCTCCGTTGGTGTCCGTGTCTCTGGTTCTACCCCCAATAACAACATCCAGGGAGACTCCTCGCGTGCCTGCCCCACTGGTCTTGCCGGCCCCGAGCCCTCCGGCACCCACAACGACCCAGGGCAGCACTTTCATGGTAGCAGAGGCTACCTGAATGTTGTTCCTATGGTGTCCCAACCACAGCTAGCTCCCCAGTACGGCCCCGTAGACTCCGCCACCTCCGGAGACGTAACGATTACGCTGCCGTGGTGCTGTGCGAACGAGGCCTTGAGAGGAATGCCTTGCGCAAGCCCAAATTGCCCAAGAAGGGCACAAATCAGCAGCTGTGGAGGCCCAGATTACAATCAAGATCCCAGTCGAAATTGGCCATCAAGCAGCTGGAATCTCCCAGCCTACGCTAATGGCAACGCTCCGGTGGAGCTTACGGACCTGGCAGGTACTAATACTCCTTACCAATGTCCACATTTTGAGACCATCGACGCCGACATTGACGACATTGAGATGGGTGGTCCAGGTGAGGTACCTACCTATAATCGACCAGCCTCATGGGCACAATGGGACAACCATTTGTCTTCGGAAGTGACCCGTAACCTTGAGGCGCTTGAGGCCCTTTGTCTATTAGCCACGTCTAAGCTGATAGGACAAGAAAGAATCGCCTCTGATTTTTTATTCGAATATTTTTTCCTCCTTCAAGAAGAAATTAATACCAGGATGTGGTGGTGTTCTCAAGAAGATGAATCTTTTGCCATTTTCTTGCAGATCTGGGTGGCAAGCCCCTTCCCGAAGGAGAAGACCAAGGCACCTGTTGCCGGGCCCTCCGCCCCTCATCCCTCTGTTTCCATCCGCGACGATCTAGCCGCCGCGGTTGAGGAAGGAATTTTAGAGGCAGCTAGGCAGGCAAGCCTGGAAATTAGGACTGAAGGAGCTCCCCAAGTGGACTCCTGGCTGCGAACCACTGAGATTAGCGGTCCGACAGCCTGCTCAGGCCCTTCAGGGCACGGTATGTACTGTCCTGCCGACTGCTCTTGCAGATTACAGCGAGATACTGAGCTCCAATTGCTCAAAGATCAAATGCAACTCATCATTCAGACGCTGGGAATTAAAGATCTTTTCAAGACCCACATGAGGTCTGAGGGCGCATCATCGGTGGAACAAACAACAGAACCGTCGGAGGAGGCGACAGAAATTTTTTCGATTGCTCCTTCGGTGGACTCTAAGACCACCGACGCAAGGATCAGCAGGACTAAGCTAAAGGAAAGGGTTACAATCCCTCGATCTCAGAGTAGATCGGTGAAGGCTAGGAATGAGGCTCAGAATGCCAAACGAACTGCCTCCCGTACTACCCTTCCTGCTGTTGATTCCAATGCAATTGCCCAGATGTTGCTCGCCCAGACCCTCGCCGGAGCTGGTGTGGCTAATGATGCCGCCAAGGTGTCTGCCATTACGGCCGGTGTTGGGCTGGATTCACTCCTAAATCCTACTTCATTGCGACTTCGTCAGGTTGCCAAGCAGCCGAAGTATAATGGGAACCCCAGACGTTGGCCTCAGTTCCAACGGGAATTTAAACTGTGGGTTAAGACTCAAAAACTCCAGGATGATCAGTTCCTGATGGCGCTCTTGGACTGCCTTGAGGGAGCGCCGGCCAATACTTGGCTCAGGACCTGGAGTGATCGTGAAGATTCAAGTTCCCCCCTTACCTTTGATGAGGTGTGGGAACAGTTGGAGGTACGTGGATCCCGGCTGCCTGAGGACCATTACCACCAGATGTTGAAGAATTTTCCTTCATTCTCTCGATTAATCTTGCACGAAGTGCAGGACAAGAGACAGCGCTTCTGGAATCTCGTAGAAGAATCTGAACATTCAGGCGAAAAATTTTCCAGTGCCGAGCTGAAAAATCTGATTTTTGACAAGATCCCCTCAGAAACCGCCGCCACCCTTCGGAATAGACAGTCCGAAGAAAAGGTCAAGACCTGGTGGGCGGAAGTCGATGGCTTCGACGCCTCGGCCAACCGGTTTACAGTCAGGGAGGCACTTCAAAAGTGCTCCCCCACGTCGTTTACCAAGGTGAAATTCACTGAAAACACGTGGAAAATCAAATTTAATGAACACGAGGATCGGGACTTGTTTGTCCAAGTCCTCAACAGGGGAGTAAGTTTCCATGGCAATCGCCTGAAGGCCAGGAACTGGGTGTTTTCGTTCACCCCGCAGGAACTGTGGGAAGAGGTTGAACGGCTCGCTGATGCCGCCAATCAAAATTTCCATGAGGGTCTTGGGGGAAACAAGAATACCCAGCAAAACACCCAAAATGGGGCCCAAAAGGGCAACAAAAAGGTGAATGACACCCGGAATGTTCAGGATCATTGTAGCATCTGCCTTCTTCTAGGTTCTACGAACCGAGCTAAGACGCATTCTACTGCTAATCACCGATGGTCTGCTTACGATCACAAGGTGATTGGTGAAAATGTCAGTAATTCGCAGAATTCAGACAGGAATGACAGACAGGTGCATGGTGCAAAGGGGGAAAAGGGTAATTCGACCCCCTCCGGTGGAAACAAAAATAACGGAGGCCCTGGCGGGTTCCAAGGCAAAGGAAATCGGACTCCATCCGGTTCTGGTGGGCAGCCTAACGGCCAGACAAGTCCCAATGGCAACGCCGGAGGCGGAAATCGAAATCCAGGCCAAACCCCTCAATCCGGTACAAACAAAGGAAATGCTCCAGGATCACAGGGTAAGGGTAAGGGAAATCCTTCAGGAACCCCCTTCTCTGGTAAGGGCAGAGGGCGTGGCGACGGTGGTGGCCCATCATCCGGCGGCCGTGGCCGTGGACGTGGAAAGGGCAATCATCGTGTGGATCAGGTCTCAGGTGCAGATCAGGTGTCCGATGCGGATCGAGATTATGTCGAAAATGCCCTGAATCCAGCGGATGATCCGTTCCAAGATGAGTGGATCGACGAATCAGGCTGTGTTCACAATGTTGACGCAGCCGCTGGAGGTCAGAACGCCTAGGGGAGCCACGAAAATCGCCCCTCCCCAGGCGATTTCAGGCATGATCCCCCGGATTCCTGATCGACCATTACTTGATGTAGGGTCGCTTGTCTCCTCTCCCCTGGATCCGGCAGCGGATCCTTCTGCTGTAGTGGACGAGGTTGGTGTACAGTCCAAGCACAGGGCTCGTCAGTTTGTCACAAAGCTGTGGGTCTCTGATTGCAAGGGAAATTTCCACCTCGCCACTTGTTTGTGTGACAATGGATCAGAGGTAAATCTCCAATCCAATTCCTTCTTACCCGACGACTGCGTGTTTGAATCGCCTCATCCTGTTACCCTCGAGGGAGTTTCTGGACATTCTCTCGCAGGTGGGCAACGCGGTTGTTATATATCAACTCATTTGGTCGCTCAAGACCTTTGGGAAGAGCAAAATGTGGAAGAAGTTGTCCTTAAGGATGACTACTTCTATCGTGCTGACATAAAGTATGACCTTTATTTGGGCCATCCTTGGCTTCGCAAGAACAGGGTAGCGCCCGTAGGTCATCGTCGTTGTTCTTTGCTGGAGTCAGGTCCCTTGGAGCGTCCTGAATTTCGTTTTTTGCACGCAGGGTTTAAAAGTGCAGAAGAATTTTTGAAGCAAAAGGTGACACCAAAATTTGGTGAAGATGTCACCATTGCAGAGGTGAATGGGAGTGCCGATTACTCCCAAGAGTTAGAATGTCTTCGTAGGGACTCCCAGCCACGACGCCCTTCGCGCTGGCACTCTTCATCCTACAGAGTTGTCGACAAATGGCGCGATGCAATTTGTGAATACTTTCATGAACATCATTCCTTTTGGCCACAGTATGATGCCTTTGCTAACCGTATGAACAAGCGCTTTGACAAGCACTTTGGCGACGCTTGGACCCATAAATGGGACAAGAAGTTGTGGATTAATCCTCCGTTTCACTTAATCCAGCAGGTCATCCACAAAATCAAGCAAGATAAAACCCAGGCAATTTTAGTTGTGCCCTTGTGGGACGACAAGCCTTGGTTTCAGGAATTACAAGACATTTGTGTAGATTACATCGAACTTCCCAGGAAGATTAAGCTGTATGCCAGGGACGACACAGGTCCCCTGCCACAGCGGTCCTGGAGTTCGCTTGCATTCCTGGTGGATGGAAAGCTTTCTGACTCCAATTCTGCTGATTCTGGTACAGATTCCTGTGTTGGGTCTGAATCTGAGGTTGAGCGTGGTACTGATGATGAATCTATTTTTTCTGATTTTTGTCCGTCAGATACCCAAGGTGATTCAACGTCCAATGGATCCGCCTCGTCTCCCTCTTCCCCAATACGGTCGACATCGAAAAGAATCTTCAGTGCACGGGCGAGGAAAAATCTCCAATCGCGCCGCAAATTCAGAGTTTTTTATGAAAAACCCCCTGTGGAAGCTTTCATGGATCCTTTCGAGGAGCTGGATCACGAAGAGAATCTCTGGGATTTCGACACACGACCCACCTATCTTCAAGAGGCAGTTGATACGGACCTGTTTAGGGACATCCATAAGAAGATTCTTCCTGCCAAAGCCGAAGAAGTCGCCAAAGTTTTTTCGACAGTAATTCCTGGCGATCAGGTGGACACTGAATTGTGTTCCAAGTCAAGAGAAAAGATTTTTGAGGAACGGAAGGACACAACCCTTTCAGGGAAGTTGATCAAAAACCCCCCTGTCCGTGGGCAGTTCGGTGACGCCTTCATCGAGCTTCGTGAAGGGTACAAGGCAAAAAAACAGCGCCCTTATGAAAATCATGGACACAAGCATGAGATACTCAGAAAAATCATTGAGAGAAATCTCAGGGAATTTGGTTGGCTTGAGGGTTGTATGACCAGCGAATGGTGCTGTTCACCCTTCACAGTCCCGAAGCCACCGCCTGCAGACCAGAACACCATTGATGGTTGGCGAATGGTTGTTGATTTTCGCAATCTCAACGCCGAAACCAAGGCGGATTCACACCCCCTGCCCCTCATTGAGGAGGAAATCGCCAAGAGGGCAAGAGGTCGTTTGTTCTCTGTGCTGGATCTCCGTCACGGCTTTCACCAAATGCCGTTGAGGAAGGACAGCCGACCTCTCACCTGTATGTGCACGCCATGTGGCCCAGTCCAGTGGACCGTCATGCCCATGGGCCTGAAGAACGCCCCCTCATTTTTTCAAAGAATGATGGAGGATGTGCTGTTCACAACCCATCCTGAGCTGGGTGCCTTTGTGAGTGTGTACATAGATGACATAATCATCGCGACGGAGGGGGAGGGACTGACCGAAGCCGAGCTGGTGGCCCTACATGAGAAGCAGCTGAACCAAGTTTTGGACATTCTTGACGCTAATCAGCTGGTTTGTGGGCCAAGGAAGGGAAATTTATTTTTAAAATCAGTCGAATTTTGTGGTTCTCTCCTAGAGAATGGCACCCGACGACCCAGTCCAGGGAAGCTCGTCGCTATTCAGAAGTGGAAGCGCCCTGAGACGATCACGGAGTTGAGAGGATTCCTGGGTTGTTGCAATTTTTACCACACTTTTGTGCCGAATTATGCCAAATTTGCTGCCCCCCTCACTGAATTATTGAAGGTAGGGAGAGATGCGGGCAAGGCAGGTTCAAAGGTTCGTGTCAAGTGGACTGACGAGTGCGAGGAGGCCTTCCATCACTTGAAGGCAGCCCTCTGCGAAGTCGCCACGTTGCATGTGCCCCAATTTGACCGACCCTTCTACATTAGAACCGACGCATCTAGGTACGCGATCGGAGCTGTCCTTGAACAGGTTGATGAGGCCACCGGCGATCATTACCCTCTTGCATTTTGGTCACGGAAGCTAGCCCCACGCCAAATGCAATGGTCGCCGCGTGAGCAAGAAACGTATGCCATAATTTGCGCTCTAAAAAAATACCAATCGTGGGTTGGCACCAATCGAGTCGAGGTCCTGACGGATCATCGATCTCTGGAGTATTGGGCCACCGAACACATTGATACTGTCGCGAGCCCAGCTGGTGGACGGGCCAGATGGCACGAATTTCTCAGTCTGTTTGACCTCCATGTGTCGTATTTGCCTGGAAAACATAACACGGTAGCGGATGCTCTGAGCCGATGGGCTTACCCCGCCTCAGAGGGGCTGCAAAGTACCAACATCCATGGTACGGAGCAGGACCGCCATGTAATCATCGAATGGGATCAGGAAGAAAAGAAACTCATTCGACGTGCATGCATGCAGTGCGCTGTTAAACAGCACGCATTGCCGTGTCACGACATCACGGCCATTTCAGATCCGGCGCATGCTCACGAGATCTGCACCAAAACGCTGAAAGTCGTGGAAAAAGTCACCGATCCCTCCTCAGGGAGTGTGAAACGGTTTGATTATACCCGACGAGTAAGTAGATTTCGGTTGATCCAGGGCATTAAGCGCCGAGATCCGGCCAAAACTCCACCCCTGCCTAAAGATTCCCTGATCATCCGTGACTGGACGTCCGATTACCTGCAGGATCCCATGTTTAAAGAGGTCTTTGGAAATCTCCAATCCAAAGATGCTCACAAGGATGGGATTTTTGCTGAGTACTCGTTGGATGGGGGGAAGCTGTGGATGGAGGGTAAATTGTGTGTGCCAGACGCCCTTGCCCCCCGAGTGTTAAACTGGTGGCATAAATGGGAGTCCCCCCACGCACATGGCCGTCGACTGTGGTCGATGATTAAACATAGGTTGTTTGGCTCACGGCTATATACTCACTGCATGAAAGTAGCCGCCGGATGCGCCCAATGTGCTGTCTCGACGCCCCCCAGCGCGAAGAAGCACGGCCATCTGAGGCCTCATCCTATTCCGGAGCGCCTCTTTAACAGAGTCACGAGTGATTTTTTCTATCTCGGTGAGCTCGATGACGAAGAGTGCGATTGGACTAATAAAAAAGTCAATGGTGTGCTCCTCATTCAGTGCCGTCATTCCGGCTACATTCAAGTGTTGCCTTGCAACATTGAGTCGATGACTGGCAAGGCTGCCGCCAAATGGTGCGCGCAGACCTGGATGGGAGGTTGGGACGTCCCATCCGAGGTGGTGACGGATTCAGGCAAAGAGTACACCTCCGAATGGTGGAGAGAATTATGTGCTCGCCTTGGAATCCACCACCTCCGATGTGAAATCCACTCGCATCGAGCGTTGCCTGGCGAAAGAGCCGGCCGCTCTATAATTAATATGCTTCGTAAGGAGCTCGCGAGTGAAAAGGATTTCCATTGGATGGAAGTTCTGTTCGCCATGCTTCGCCGTTACCACAACACGCCTTCGTATCATGGCCTTTCTCCAAATGAAATTGTCTTTGGACGAAAGAAGTGTTGGTGGAACATGCCGTTGAATAATCCTCGTCCCTGTAAAGATGCTTCGCTGTTTTTGGACGAAGTCCAACGAGCAGATAAATCTGTGTCGAAATTAATCGAGAAGCATCAAGCTGACTGGCTTTGGGTTCAAAATCAAGGTCGAAAAAACCCCCACAATTTTGAAGTCGATGATCGAGTTTGGCTTCGAAAATCCGAAACCACCCTGGACGGAGATGACAAGCTTCTTCCCTTGTGGGAGGGGCCATTCGCTGTTACAGCGCGTCTTGGTGAGAACAGGTGGAGGATTCGTGTGGATGTCAGCAGGGAAATTGACGTTTCGGGCGATCGCCTCAAGAGAGAGATCCCCTCCCCCAAGGATCGGGTTAAACCCCTTTTTTGGACTGCAAAACACTTGTCCGATCGGGTCATCGAAGGGGGAAAGTACGAACTCAAGAGGATTTTAGAAGCAAGACGTGACGAAAAGGGCGAATGGGAATTTCTGTGTGAGTGGAGGGGCTTTGATTCCAGTCACAACAACTGGGAACCAGCCCAATCTTTTGTCCATGGATACACCAAGGGGTTCATCGACTTCCTCAAGAAGCACCCCGAAATTGGCGTACTCCTGACAGATTGTTTGTCGAAACCAGACAGACAAGTGGAGAGCGACGGAAAACGACCTGTGGTGAATCGAGATCCAGCCTTTTATGGCCCTCAGCAGCCACATTCCAGGGCTGATCCGTCGATCCCCCCTCCTGCGGTCAGGCCAGCCCAGGAACCAAATGAGGACCAAGCTTCGAGTTCGGCCGCTGATTTGCAGCGCCCAAGCCGTACGAGGGCCCGACCAGACAGGTTGGTGGTCACATGTATTCGTGCTTGGCCGAATTGAGGAAGCCATCCTACCACATTCTGCTTAATCCACTGTTCATTTTTTCTGTTTATGTCATGATGTGGAGAACTGCGAATGTTTGATAATTTGACGTCAATCAACTTTTCTTTGGTCTCCGTTCGGCAGACAAGGCGTAGATACGCTGACGGAGTGTGCTGCCGTGTTCAGAAAAAACCAAACTCAGGCTTAATTCAGGCAGAATTGGGGGTAATCTTGTCTCTGTTGGTCTGTGCATCTTTGGAATTTGGCTACTCGTGCAGATGGAAGCAAATGTACATAATCAAAACGCTGGCCAGCGACATTCACCCCTACAGGCAACCCCTGTAGTACTGGCTGCCCTAGAGGCGACGCCAGGAACTCAGATCTCACCTTCATTTGCTGTGATGCTGACGCCAAAGTCCAGATTCAGATCCAGGATCCTCAAATTTACCTTGAATTTCTCAGGTTTGTCCATCATTCTCCCACTGTTGTACGAAACCCAGACGTCAATTGTTCAGACAATCTTCATCTAGGAGCTCTAGGGACTTCTAACAGCAACCTCTGAAGTCCGTAAGCTTCGTTGTATTTTTGGCACACGCCAATGTGAGCTCAATCCGACCTGAAACTGTCGAGAATGGTGAATCCAAGTGTCTTGTGGGACTTCATCGAAAGATTGGCCTTGTCCAAGTCGATTGACACCACCGCCACTGTAAATTCGGTGTCTCTCAGTTATATACTGTCAGTAAAGCGCCTTCAGTGAACCTTCGGTGCGTTACATGCCAAGGATCCAGGGCCAGCATGTCCCATCATGATGCATCATCACATGATCCACATTTTCATAGAATCTGTTAGATGCTCGCGAACCAACGTGCCGGAAAGCACAATTGAGCTGAATAAACGACAATATATATTAACTTTAGTCTAAACGAAAGTGTTAGTAGTTTCAGTTGTACACATTCCGCTTCATTTCACCTTCATCTTAGGGAATTTGCTGACATTAGGACAATTTAGATTGATTTCCTTGTCATCTCCTCTCATTTCTCGAAGATCTGTTTAGATCTAAGTGCACAGAAATACATCTTTACCTTCTGTGGTGCACTTAGGGTCTGTAGACTGCAATTGTAATTGTTTTCCCTCTCTGTAATTGCTTCATCCCCTTAATCTCTGCTCAATTTGACTCTCAATCTTGCTCAATTTTGTGATCATCCACCAGATGCGCCAATTCTGAGCCACATGCTGTACTTTTCAGAACGAGAAAAGCGGGATAAACACGATGTAGAGTTCGGCGAGGACACCGTAGCGTGCCCGCGACAGCGAAACTGTGCCAGAGCGCTGAGATGTCACTCCAATTCTTGATCCCCCCACTCAATCCACCAATAATCTACCTCATTCTCAACCAATGCATGGTTTGGTATCGATTCTCGATACGTTTACATGCTTTCTAGCCCTTGACCTAATGTTTTACTGCACGGAGGACTGTTCGTCACTTCTCATTCTGTCTCATTTCAGGTTCATCCAGCCTGATTCAGTACCAATTCAGCCCAAATCAGGTCAGATCAAGCAGATTTCGCCCCATCGAGGTTACATTTCTATGTTTTTCTGGGACTTACCCGCACTACGTTCTTCGTTGACGTAGCGACACTCCCCAGTGTGTTTTTGGAGGGGGAGTGTAAGTGCGGCTAGCCCCATCTGCTCAGATTTTCAGACATTCTGCCCAGATTGGCTACATTTTGGTCATTTTCTTTGCTTCGGCGGAATTGCCGCCTCGCAGCTCAGTCACAGGATATTTCCTATATATTTTAGATATGCCGGATTTGATTCCGCGGTCCATTCCCCGTAAATCCACCGCGTTTCGCTATTTTAGCTGGAATCGCCATTTGCCGCTGACGCGCGCTCGCGGGCCAGATCGGCCAAACTTTTTTACACAAATGGATTATTTAAATCTTTTCAGACAGTTTTGGACACTCAGATGTATTTAGAATAATTCCCCTCAATTTTCTTCATAGACTGGGATTTTCTGCCGGACCACAATCAGCATGGACCTTGCTTCTGTTGTCGCTGCTCTCGCCTCCGTTGGTGTCCGTGTCTCTGGTTCCACCCGCAATAACAACATCCAGGGAGACTCCTCGCGTGCCTGCCCCACTGGTCTTGCCGGCCCCGAGCCCTCCGGCACCCACAACGACCCAGGGCAGCACTTTCACTGCGCCAGGCGGCTGCTTGTGGTTTTGGGTTAGGGGGCTGGGGTTGTTCGTGTCCTTACCCCTCTGCGGTGCCGGCTCTAATCTTCTGGGTCGTCCGTCACCGTTGTCGCCTGGCGCGCTTTGGCCCCGTGTGTGGCCTGTGGTGCTGGTGTGTGGCGTGGTGGCGCGGCGCCTTCCCGGGTGTGCGGTGGCTGGCTTCGGTTAGTCCCTCAGGTTAGGGTCGGTTGTGTCGTGCTGTGCCGCTCTGTGCCGCGTCGCGTCGCGTCGTGCTGTGGTGCGTTGCTCTGTGGCGCGCTGCAGTGCGGTGTGCCGTGGTCTCGCGTGGTGCCGCGGTGGGTCAGTGGAGGTCAGCCTGGCCTGTGTGGGTCGGTTAGGTCTTCGGGAAATTCTGCTGAATGATCACGGTGTCCTTGGGGCGTGCACGCTGACTCTCACCCATGGACTCAATCTTCACCGGGCCTCGCAGACAGGCAGGCGTACTCGGGGTGTAGGAAAGGCGTTCCTTCTCCAAGGCAGACAAACAGAAATCAGGAGTCGGACGGTGGAGGTGGCTTCCGAACGCTGTTTGAGTGGCGAAAGGCTTTCACTGCAGCTCGGCTGCGCTGGCAGGGTCCGGGTCGGTGCCGCCGGCAGGGATGAGCTCATACTTCAGGGTCAGGGGGATGTCCATATCTCCGGTGCTGAACTGCAGGGGTCCGGGGCACCGGTAGTAATCTTGGCACTTCCAGTCTTCACGGCGCTCGGAGATGGCCTTGAAGGGGGCACCGTCCAGCAGCACCAAGGCCTTCGCGATCGATCACAGCCTTTCACTTCCCCTTGCGGCGCTCGATATTCATCATGGACGGGATCGGTGTGCCGCCGCAGTGCCATTCCTCCACTGGACGCAACAGGTTGGTGACGGACGCCCTCACGGACGTGAGACCAGCCGAGATCAAGCCCCCGGCCGTCAATCCAAGTGCATAGCAATACTCTGCGTCAAACCGCGACGGTAACGCAGCCCGGCCCTTATAGCCCATGGTGTGGTCGCGTGACGGTCCGTGGGGTTGCCCTCCCTGGGGGCCTGTGCCTTGGTCCCGTGTCCTCTGGGGGTTTCGGTCCGTAGTCGTGGGTGCCGCGGCCGTGCTTTCGTCCTCTTGCGGTGCCTGTGAGGTGGCCTTTGTGGTGGTCGGGGTCGTCGCCTGGCGGTGAGGGCGTGGTGGTGCGCCGTGCGGCGGCGTTCCCTGCGGCTTCCTCTGTGGGTGTGGCCTGTTCTCCCCGTGTAGGTGTGCCCTCCGTTCTCCGTGTGGTTTCCGGTGGCCGGTGGGCGTGCGCTGCTGTGATCCGTATGGCGTCCGATGTTTGCTTCGGTGGTGTGTGTTGGGGTGTTTGGTGGGGCTGGGGCGGCGCTGGTCTCCCCGTCGTGGTGTGCCCTTCCTGGGTGTGGGTCGTGGTACCTGCCGTGGTGCCCTTTTCCTCCGTGTCTTGGTCCCCGTTCCCGCTCCTTCCTGGCTGTTGGGTGGTGTCCTGCCCCCATGTGGTGTCGCTTCCGGCGCCCTGTCCCTGCGTGTGCCTGCCCTCACTTGGGGCCCTTCCGTGCCCTCTTGCCTGTGTGGTCCTTGGTGCCCCTTGCCCTTCCCTTGCCCTTGTCCTGCCCCTTCCTGCTGTGGTGGTGGCGGGAGGGGCGGGGTGGAGAGGGGGCGCCGGTGGCCCAGGCTTGGGGGTGGGTGGCCTGGAGCCACTGGCGGAGGGCTTGGGGGGTGTAGGGGGGGCGGAGGCCCTGGACCGCATCGCGGGGGAGGGCCTCCCATGCCGCTTGCGGCATGATGGCCTCCGGGGCGGCCTCGTTGGGGTTTGCGGGGGTGCGGGTGCGCACCTCCTCGAAGGTATGCACCATGTGCACCCCTTCGTGCCTTCCCGCTCCTCCGGCCCATTTGACCCAGCGGCGGAGCTCCTGCAGAGCGGGGGGAGACCACCAGGCGAGGTAGGCGGGGGCCCGGGGGGGGGAGGGGTCCGTGCCCGGGGTCCTGGAGCGGCGGGGGGAAGACGTGGACCTGCGGTGGTGGCGGGGGCGGCGGTGCCTGGGGGAGCGGGAGCGGCGGCGGCGGGGGCTGGGGGTCGAGGACGGGTACGGGCGGAGGGGGGAGCGGGAGGGGGAGGTGGACATGGGGCGGCGGTGGCGCGCTCGGTGGCGTCCGGGGGAGCGGGAGTGGTGGTGGCGGGGGCTGGGGGTGGTGGATGGGCACGGGTGGCGGGGGGAACGGGGAGCCCGGCGGGGCGTGTGGGGGGAGGGGGAGGTGGACGTGGGGCGGCAGTGGCGTGCCTGGCTGCGTCGGGGGGAGCGGGAGTGGTGGTGGCGGGGGCTGGGTGGCCGGTGGGGGGAGGGGGAGGGGGACATGGGGCGGCGGTGGCGCTCGTGGTGGTGCCCGGGGGAGCGGGAGCGACGGGAGCGGGGTCCCTGGGGGTTGTGGTGGTACCTGGGGGAGCGGGAGCGGCGCGAGTGGGTGGTTGAGGCGCGGTGGGAGTGTGGGCGCCGTGGGCAAGTGTGCCGTGCGGGGGGGGAGCGGGAGCGCCGCCGTTTGCGGGACCGGCCCCCGTCGCTCGAGTCGGGCCAGTCCGGAAGCGTCGGCGGCCCCTGGGGGGCCTCGCGCGGTGCCGCTTTGGGGGGGGAGGTCGCCCGTCGTCCATGGGGCCCCTTCGGCCATCGGATGGTGGCCGGGGGGGGTACGGGGCCTCACGCGGTGCCGCCTGGGGGGGGAGGTCCCCCGTCGTCCATGGGGCCCCTTCGGCCATCGGATGGTGGCCGCGGGGGTACGGCTGGTACGGGGGTGGTGGCTGGTACGGGGGGGGTGGCTCCTGGCGGTAGGTGGGGTATGCGGGCGGGGCGCTCGGTGGCTGCCATCCCGTCCGCTGGTGCTGTTCGTGTACGGGGGGTTGTGGCCCGGTGGGGTAGGGCGGTGGGCAGTGGTAGTGGTCGGGGTGGTGTTGGTAGTGGTGGTGGTGGGGCCGCTGGTGGTGGTGGTGTGGGTAGTGGTGGGGTTGGTGTTGCGGGTATGGCCCATGGAGTCCTTGTGGGTTTTCCGGTCCCCCTTGTGGGGGTGGGGGGTTGGGCATCGTGGGCAGTCCCCGGGGCTGCACTATGTGGTGGGCATGGGGGAAGGGTTCGGGGCCGGGCTTGACGGTGACGATGGTTGAGGGGTCCCACGTCCCTGGGTCGGTTTGGCCGGCGGTGGTGGTGGTTTGTGGGGGATGGATGACGGGGCGCTTGGTGACGGGGATGTGGACGAGGGCCTGGACGGGGTCGTGCTGGGTGGCCGTCTCCGCGGTGGTGGTGGGTGCCGGCGGGAGGGGGGCGCGGGTTGCGGTGGGTGGGGGGTCCTGGCTTGGGCGAGGGCCCGGGCGGGGGTGGTATCGGGTGGTTTTGTGTCGTTGCGTATGCGGTGTTGTGTGTGGTCGCGTGGGCGCCGGCTTGGGTTTGGGGTCGGGTTTGGGGTTGGGGTCCGGTTTGGGTTTGGGGTCGGGTTTGGGGTTGGGGTCCGGTTCCAGGTTGAGGAGTACCTCTGTCCGGAGGTGTGAGGGCGCCGATGTCGGGTCGGGGGTCGTCCCGGTGGGTTGCCGGGGTGCCTGAGTCGCCTGTGTGGGGGTTGGGGGGTCGGTGCGTGCGGCCGCGGCTTTGGCTTTCGCCGTGGCCTTGAGGATGAGTTTGGCGGGGAGGGGGGGGTCGGAGGATGAGGTGGAGGAGGTGGACGAGGCTGAGGACGAGGAGGAGGTGGTGGACGCGGGTTGGGCTGTGATGCGGGCGGGCTTGCGGGCGGCGGCTTCTGCTGCTGCCACGGCGGGGAGGATGGAGGGCATGTCCCCGGGTTGTAGGTTGGGGGCGGGCGGCTGGGGGGGCCCGGTCGTGACCTGGCGGCCCGGCGGGCCGATCTGGTCGGCAGCGGCGGGGGAGGGAGGCGCGGGGCTGCGGCCTTCTCTTTCTGGGCTCGGCTGGGCCCGGGTCCTGCAATGTGCGAGGTCGTGTGGGTTGGCGTCCGCGGGGGGGAACAGTTCGCGTGGGCTGCATTCAGGGGCCGGGGGGGGTGGGCCTGGGTCCTCTGGGGTGTGTGTGGGGGGCGTGGGCGGGCCACTGGGTGGGGTGGGCGTGCCGCGGGGCGCGGGGCTCCCCTTGGCGGGTGTGTGTGGGTTGTCGAGTGTGGGGGGCGGTGAAGGGTGGCCGGTGGGTGGGTGTGTGGCGGGCGTGTGCTGGTGATCGGGCGGGTGGGGGAGGCCCGTGTTGCGGGGCCCGGGGGTGCGCGCGATGGTGGGCGTGTGCGGGTCTCCGGTTGAGCAGCGAGAGGGGGGGGGCATGGGCGGGGATTGTGCGGGGGGGTGTGCTGTGCCGGTGTATGTGTCCGCTTGCCGCGCGCTTGCGTGGGCAGTTGTAGGCCGGGCGGTTTGGAGGAGAAGCTTGCCGTCTTCTGCTGCCGCGGCAAGGATTTCGCAGATGAGCTTTCGTATCTGGTGGACCTCTTGGTCAGTGGTGGGAAGGGGGCATGCTAGCTTTGGGCTAAGACCCGCGCGGTTGAGGACCCTGTGGATGGCGTGGTACCCGCAGGTGAGGGACTGCTGCGGTCTGGGGGGGGGGTTCGGTCGTGTGTCCGGGCCTGCCTCGACTTGTGTGTGGGCGGTGGGGATGGCCCAAACCCAGGGCACGGTCCCCGTGGGTGGCCAGTGGCGCTGGATCCAGTGGGTTAGGCAGAGCATGGCCAATCCCAAGTGGTAGCCCGCCTTCCCTGAGGTGATTTGGGCCAGGGCGCGGGCTGGGGGCGTGTCCCCTGGCTGGAGGACACCCCTGAGGATCCTGTGCTGGGTGGTGGGGTCCCCCACTGCCCCTGGTGGGGCGGTCTCCGGGGCGAACATGGTGTCTGTCCCCTGGATGATCCATTGCGGGCCGGGGGACGTAGCCGTAGCGGCTATCACGTAGTAGTGGCCGCGCTCGAGGACTGTAACCCAGACCTCCGGCGGGGGGTGGTCACTGTCTGTAGGTGGGGGGGGGAGGTCGTCGTCCGGGGTGCGGAGGCCGGCGGCGCGGAGGGCGGTGTCGCGGTTCGGCGCGGTGGCCTGTTCCCACTGCTCCGGGTGGTTCGGGTCCGCTGGGTGGTCCGTCTCCGCTTGGGCCCGCCGTAGGCGTACGGTCCCTCGACGCGTGACGTTGCTGCCCTTGTCGTGCGTCAGGGCCTGGCCCCACTCGATGGGGGGGATCCAGATGGGCTGGCCCCGGGTGTGTTTGCGGGCTCGCCAGAGCACGAGGTCTACTATGGTCTCGTGGAGGCCGCTGCCTGGGGTGGTCAGGTCCCGGAGGGCTTTGACGGTGAGCTTGGTCCAGTCCTCTTGTAGGCGGTACCAGCCCAGGGGGGTGGTCGGGGCCCTGTCTTGGAGGGTCGCTCGGAGGAGGTCGGGGTCGCGGATGGTGGCCGGTGTGAGGGGGGGGTGCCCCGGGTCCGGGGGGGGTGGGCTGGATGGGCTGCCGGGGTCTTGCGTGTCTACGTCGATGGATGGTTGGCCCTGGCTGGGCTCGGCCGGACTGGGCGGTGCCGGGTGGCTTCTTGGGTGCGAGACGGGTCTCGGGGCGCTGTGGTGGTGCCTTGGAGACCTGTGGATGGAGACGGGGGGCGCGTGCGGGGCGTGGAGCGGGTTAGTGGACGTCTGGGTCATGCACGGCATGGTAATGGATGAGACGCTGCATGTGTTCCCTGGCGGTGGGGTCGGTGAGTTGTTCCGCGTGTGTTAGCAGGAGGTGTTTGCGGTGTACCATTTGGGCCGCTGCTCTGCGGACCGCTTCTAGCTGGAGGTGTGCTGCTGCCTCCATGGGGCTTTCCGTGTGTTTGGTGAGGTGTCGGTGCAGGGCCTGTGTCACTGCCCCTCTCATGGTGGCTTCTTTGATCAGGGGGTCCCGGAAGAGGTGTTCGGTGGCCTGGTGTGCGTGGCTGTGGGTTGGCCATCCTTCGTGTTGTCGCAGGGTTTCCGCCGGGGACCAGCCCACTAGGGTGTCCCGGTCTGTATGGAGGGGGCATTTCCTGAAGTGTTCCCAGTCCTCCGGGGTGGTGTGGTCGCATGGGCAACGGGTGTGTTCGTCGGGGACGTGGATGTGCTTGCGGGCGAGCCATCTGGCGACCCTGGTGAGGAATGGCAGTTGCTCCCTGAGGAGCTGGATGCATCGTTTCTGGAGGTGGGCTGGGACGTTTGCTGGGCGGAGCGCTGAGTGGTAGAGGGGGACTTGCAGTCTGTCCTGGAGCTCCTGGATGTGCGCCTGGCTGTCTGCGTCGCCGAGCACGCGGGCGAGATGTTGGACGGGGTTGGGGTAGTGGTACGCTCTGTCGTGGGAGGAATAGGGGGCGTCCTCTGGTACCCAGTCCGGGGTCTGATGGGGCTCGGGTACAGGGGGCACGTGTTGGAGGTGTGTGTGGTTGCGGCCGAGGTCAGGGATCTGGAGGGCTGGTAGGTGTGTTGTGCGCTGGTGTACTGCCTGGTTGTCGACCTTACCATTTCCGTATTGGTGCCTGTGGGACTCTTGTTTCACGATGTGGAGTTGGACGTAGGGGGGAAGGCTGCGTAGGGCTTTCCAGAGTAGCAGTGCCTGGGTGCCGAGGCTCGTCGCGGTTGCTTTGTGACCTGGTTGCCTTGCTATGCGGAGGAGCAGGTGCGTGTCGACAGTGGCGTCTACCACGAACCAGACCCGGACGATGTGCGGGGAGTGGGCGGGTAGGTGGGCCGCGACCTCGGTGATGGCGTCGGCCATGGCCCCTAGCTCCCCGTGGGAAGAGGCCCCATAGGTGGTGTGGCCCGTGTGGTGGTCCATGTGGTAGTGTCCCCCGGTGTGGGTTAGCTGCAGGGTGGCCTGCCCGGTGATGGGCGTGAGGGCGGATTCGCCTGAGGCGTCGGTGAAGAAGAGCCGGTCCGCCGGTGATGGTTGTGGGAGGCGGCATGGGTTCATGGGCAGGTAGGCGTATATGGCAAGGCCTGTGGCGAGGTGGGCTGCTGGGGTTGTGGGCTGCAGGATGGGGGTGGCGTACACCCCTATTCCTTTGGAGATGATGTGCTTCGCTTGGGGGGACAGGGCTATGAGTCCCTGCTCCGGCTGTCCTTGTGTGAGGTAGGAGTAGATGTAGTGGAGGATGTAGGCTGTGTCGGGGTTTAGGTCGTGGCATGTGAGGGTTTGTGTTCGGTGCTCCGGTGTGTGGCAGGAGTGGTTTCGGGGTGCTGGTGCACATTGCGCAGTTTTTGGGATTTTTTGGCGCCTTTTTGGGCCGTTTCTCGGACATATCGTGCAATTGAAGGGCACTAGAGAGCTCTTTGACACGGTGAAGTCAAGCCGCACGTGCAGTGTACTCACCGTATCCCTTCTTTTGGGCGTTTCGCCCGGGTTTTGGGGCTGTTTTGGGCGAAAAATGGCTGTTTTTGGCCCAAAACTGCGCAGATTTGGGAGGGCACCTCCCGACTTGGCGCCCCCGCCCCGGGCCGCCACCGGTGAGTTTTTGGCTCAAAACTTGGATTTGGCAAGGGCACCACCTGGGCTCCGAGATGGCTAGAGTGGAGTAGAGCCCGGAGCGATGAGGCGGAGCAATTGATTCGGGCCCTGCGACGTAAAGACGTCAGGATGGCGTCAGGATGGCGTCAGGATAGCGTCAGGATGGCGTCAGGATGGCGTCAGGATGGCGTCAGGATGGCGTCAGGATGGCGTCAGGATGGCGTCAGGATGCGTCAGGATGGCCGTCAGGATGCCGTCAGGATGATGGGTAGTTTGGCGTCAGGATGGCGTCAGGTTGCGTCAGGATGCGTCAGGATGGCGTCAGGAAAACACCAAAATAGCGTCAGGATGGCGTCAGGGAGCGTCAGGCTGGCGTCAGGATGGCGTCAGGGTGGCGTCAGGATATTATGGTGGCGTCAGGATGGCGTCAGGATAGCGTCAGGATAGCGTCAGGATAGCGTCAGGATGGCGCAACCAGGACCTGATGACATCTCAGGGTGTCAATCAGGCCTCCGGGGTTGATACTTACCAGAAATAGATTACACATAAAAGACAAAATGTTGTACAGGGAACAAACGTAATGAGATATTTTGAACATCTTTTAGAAGGCTTTATGGCAGGAAATGCCAAAAATTGTTTTTTGAACAGAAAAATATCTTTCCTTTGTGAGATAAAGGTGGTTGAAGTGAATAGCGGGCAGCGGGCATGACGGCAGCGAATCCCGAAAACAAGAAAATGGTTTACAAGAAAATTGTTCACAGGTGTGCAATTTACAACGTTTCACAGATTATGTCCCTGCCATTTATACACAACGCCCATCATTGCTACAGTCAGGAACTTCATGAAGGAGGAAGAGTGAAGAAGTCGAAAAAGTGGGAAGAAGTTCATTCAGGTCAAGCATGAAGTCACAATTTACCCGTAATCAGATTGTCCTGCGTTAGTCCAGGAGCGAATCATATCTATTGGTGTACACCGGAGCTCTCGGAAACCTCGTTCACTCCTGCCGTATTGTTGTGCGACGTTACAGGCCCAACTGACGGAGGAGGAGCAGTACCGTCGAAGGATCGAAGCGGAGCGTGACAGGGAAAAGGCAATGAGACAAGCCGCAGAATCTCAAGCCTCAATCTGGCAGGAAACTGGAAAAAAGATGCGACGTGACTTAGAACGTTTGCTGACGCAAGAAGAGCAAAGGAGGCGCGACGTCGAAATGGATAAGGCACACAACCAACGTCGAGCTGCTGAGGTGGATATGACTGAAGTGCAGTTGAGGCGCGAAGCGGAGCAAAAGCTATCCAAGGTATTGATGAGCGCGCTGTCTGTGTGTCGTTTGTGAGTCAGCGCTGTCTGTGTGTCATTTCTGTGTCTTTTGGGTGTCAGCGCGCTGTCTGTGTGTTCGTTGTGTGTCAGCGCGCAACAGCGCATGTGCGAGCAGCTTACCAGGGTGGTAGACATAGTTGCTGGGCTTCCGCCTTTCCAAGCAACTTTTGAGAAGGCTCCCGTTTCAGAACGCTTGGTCATCGTGATGGCTTTAGGACCATATGCCCAGGTCCAGTCAGATACAAGTGGCCACGTTCGCGCACAGTTTTCGAAATTTGCTGCTGCCAATTCTGCGGATCCGCTTCGTCTCCCTCTGCGCTGTCCACTGCCTGGATTGATGCTTCAGGCAGCACAACTGGCTAAGACTCAAATTGAGGAGTTCATCCTCAACTGTCATCAGGCTGGTCAGAAATGGGACTGTGTTTGTCTGGTGGACGAAATTTTTGATGTTGGGGCAAGCCATATGAGCGTTTTTGACGAGGTGCCCGAAAACAGTGTCCTCATTACGCAGCCTCACCTCCGTAAAGATCAGTGTCAGCGCGCTGTCTGTGTGTCAGCGCGCCGTCTCTGTGTGTCATTTGGGTGTCAGAGTGCTGTCTGTGTGTTCGTTGTGTGTCAGCGCGCTCTGTGTGTGTCATCTGTGTGTCAGCGCGCTCTGTTTGTGTCCTTTGTGTGTCAGCGCGCCGTCTGTGTGTTTTTTGTGTCAGCGCTCTCTGTGTGTCATTTGTTCATCAGCTCTGTGTCTTTTGTGTGTCAGCGCGCTGTCTGTGTGTGTCATTTGTGTTTCAGCATGCCGCAGCACACTGAAAATTGGGTTGCGACTTTTTGGGGGGAAAATATCACACCAAAATATCAACTCATGTGAGAACTCATGTGTCAGAGATGGCCAGTACTGTAGTGGTGAAACACAGCACAGCACAGCACCACAGCACCACAGCACCACAGCACAGCACAGCACAGCGCTTCATTATAGCCCTATGTACTCGGCTAGGGTTGAAGCAATGGAAGGTTTTGTCGGACAATGCGTTGCCTTTTCGTTCCCGGTCTGCATTGTCGGGCATTGTTCGATGGGGACATGGAGCATGGCTAAACACTGATTACGGAAAGGAGCTGTGGGAGCATTATGCCGCCATGTCCAATGGGGATTGGGTTCGGGCAGTGGAGGATTTGCGCCGCAAAGTGATGTTGAGGCACGTTGGATTTGACAATCCAACTCTTGCCACCAAGTTCCACATATAGTTCATCGCTTGCGCCAATCCCCCAGCTCCAATGCGTCTGGCCGATGCAATGCATTCGGACGATACGCAACCTTCCCCCCAGGCACCCCCCCATGGCATGAATGAGCAGGCTAGGGCAAACCGCGACGCTACGGTCGAACAAATCATGCGCAACGAGTTGGCATCCCCAGCGGCGCACCGTGATGGGAATAGTTCCCTCAATTACCGAGAAAAGGTCTGCAAATGTCCCATAAAGCAGTGCAGGGGCAAGGTTCCTCCCCAATGCACAAAAAAGTTGTGCCATTCGTGTTGCAAAGCACTAAGCATTGCACTTCAAGTTGTGGAGCATGGCGTTCCTGAAGGTGGAGCATTGGTACCTTGCAGTTTGCGATGTTTGTTCACCGGAACCCCAAGGCGACCGGGTCATGAGGTGACCGCCGAAGCATGGTCCAACCATTTTTGGCGACACTGGGTTTCGCATCTACGCACCAACCCAGAAGAATTGGAGAAGTGGAAAGCGAATCGGCTGGATAGTAACCACTCGAACTCTCCGCCACGCAGCCGGCAGAGGACATCTATTGGTCAAGGTGTGGCCTCAGCAGCACAAACTCAGGTGCAGCTGCAACCACAAGATCGGCCTGAGCAACAACCCCAACCGCAGCCCCAACCTCAGCCTCCGGCACAACCTCAGCCCCAGCTGCATGAGAGTAATGTACACCGGCAGCCTGAGCCTCAGGCTCCAATTTCTGTCCAGCCTCAGCCAATCACCGAGCATCAGGCCCAACCACAGGCTCAGGCACAGCCCCAACTCCCAACGGATCAGCTACGTCAGCCACAGCAGCCCCGGCCTCAGTCCCAGCCGCAAGTTGAGCTCCAGCTTACTAGTGCCCCTCCACTACCGTTAGCCCCTCAGCCAACCGCTCCACCAACCAGCTCGGAAATGCCGCGACAACCAGTGGCAACCCCTGAGGATGTCGATGTTTTAACACGGGACGACTCCATTCTAGATCTGGATTTGACGCATCCCCAAGATGAAGCTGTTTCTCTAGCGCAACTTGCTACTTTGTCAACCGTGCCTCCAAATGGCGTTTTTGATCAACCGCCACCAGACAACACCAATGCTGAGCCGCCCCAAACGCAAACAAGCGTTGTGTCGACACCAAATGTCATCAACGTTGGGCTGTCGGCGGAGGTAAGGCCGCAAAGGGAAAGACCTAACTTTTTAGAATGTGCAGTTTGTTTCGAAGTGTTTGATGAGCATGATAAAAAGCCCATGATCCTCCCGTGTGGTCAGGGTCACACTATTTGCGCAGCTTGTGATGCTTTGATTGAACCGGAGCAATGGGAAACCCCGCTTGAAGGCGGAGGTATTCGCATCAATGGCCCGGCAAGGAGGTGCCCCGTGGATAGAGCGGTGTTGGAGACACCTTCTCAATGCAACCGCATCATGTTAGATGTTTTGCAGCATTGGTTGCGGGGAGGTAGCAATGCCGGTCAGCAGGCATCTTCACAGGACAATGAAGCCTCAAGTTCATCAAATGTAAATGGCATTTCGCGGAGCACTGCCGCCATTTGCACCCGCATGGGTCATCGTCCAACGAATCGTTGGGTTGATGGAATGATTTTGCATTGCAAATTCACGGATGGATGGTGGGTGGGCACAGTGAAGAAAGAAGGAAATGGATGGTTCGTTTACTTTGCCGATGGCTATGCATATAGCCGCAGTGTGATCAAAGATTACCATCAGGCACACTAATTGCGGTTTTGGATTGCTTATGCTTTGTCATTTGTACACCGGGCGTTGTTGTGCCTGCTGTTCATTTAACATATACTTTTTTATTTGCTCTGCATTGAATGGCAGCGCTTGATGGCTGTTTTCTTTACACCCATCCGAGTCTAATGTGTTTGAATTGTTTTGTTTGTGCTACGTTGCTGTGCATTAGTGCTTGAGGAGGACACTCAAACATTGCGATTTTCTTTTTGTTTACAGCCATGGTGAATCATACTTTCACTGGGTATTGCATCTATTTTCTGACTTTTTTCATGGACTCATCGCCGTTTACATGGGCCGAGTTGGTTATTGTGATCACCCTTTTACGTGATGGAGAATCGCAAGGAATGTATGTACCTGCTTCACGAACGATGCTTGTTGAAGCGGTTTACCAAAAAAAAAAAGGATGTCACTTATTTTTGTATGTGCTGTTTTTCAGGGTGTCGAAAAAGTTGGGAATCACACGCAAAGCCGTCCGCAAAGCCCTAGATTCGGTCTGCGCAAAAATCATGGAGTGGAACCCATTCGCCATACCTTTTGCACGGCGCTGGGATTATGTAGAATTCGAGCACCCGATTATGCGCTACATCTCTGCCATCGCGGACTCGACGCATGTGTACATTGCGAAGCCACAAGATCCTGCTCTCCGCCGCGTGCTATGGTTTAACAAGGGTGATAAGAAGGGGCATGCCATTGTTTTCAATGTGTTCATCAATTGGGCGTCGGAGGTTATTGCTTGTTCTTGGTGGTATCCACCAAAAGCTTATGACGCTGACATGACACGAGACATGGACGCTGCATTGCCATGGGTATGGAACGGACCTAGGCCAGATATGCGGCTTGGCGATTTGCATTATCGTACTTGTCTAAACATGATAACGCGACTAGCACGACCTGCAGCAGAACCGCGTCCAGGGTTGCTTGGTGGTGCTGGGAGAGGGCAACGTGGGCTTGGCCGTGGTGCAGCTGCCGCTGCTATGGGGCGTGGAAGGGGCCGTATGGTTCGGCAACCAGGTCGGCACGGACAACAAGTTGCAATGAATGCCTACAACCGGTTCTACAACAGAACAATTACCCAGGTATTCGTTTCATTCGTCATGTTGTTAGCTTGGCCGGGGATGAGTGTATTTATCTTGTTCGTGGATATTCATTCTTGTTTCCCAGAAACGTATCATCGTTGAGAATTGCTTCTCCAACATCAAGAAATTCGGGTCTTTTCAGCGGCAGAAGCGCCGTGGAGGCCTGTATGACAACGACACGGTGGCGAAGCTCTTCATATTTGCATGTGCACTTCACAATGCCGAGCAGCAAATCGACATGATTGCCCGGTGCCGGCCGTTCGGGGAGAAAACATGTTTTTGCGGAATGGCACCGTAAGGAAGGTGCAAAGATAAGAAATGTCCATTTTTGCTAACAATGATCGTTTGCAATTTACTCTAAAGATTCTGTTTGATGATTTGAAGTGTTTTGGTTGCATGCTACATTGCCATATTGGGTAAGGGTAGGTGCAATGGTGCGCAAAACTGTTTTTTTTTGTTGAAATGGATAATTTTTGCAAAAACTGTATGTACGGTTAGGGTTAGGGTGGTACCCAGGTACTCCAACTGGGCCTGGAGCTTGAAGGGCGGCACGGTGCGTCAGGAGCGCGTCAGGATGCGTCAGGATGCGTTAGGATGACGTCAGGATTGCGTCAGGATGGCGTCAGGATGGCGTCAGCATGACGTGAAGAATGCATCACGGATGGCGTCAGGTTGCGTCAGGATGCGTCAGGATGGCGTCAGGATGACATCAAGAAAATGTCAAGACAGCGTCAGGATGTCGTCAGGATGGCATCAGGATGGCGTCAGGGAACGTCAGGATAGTCCAATGGCGTCAGGAATGCGTCAGGATGCGTCAGGATGGCGTCAGGATGGCGTCAGGATGGCATCAGGATGCGTCAGGATGGCGTCAGGCAAGCGTCACATGTGTGTCAGGGTAGAGGTGTAGGCGTCAGGAGCGCGTCAGGATGCGTCAGGATGCGTCAGAAAGGCGTCAGGGTGGCGTCAGGAAGGCGTCAGGATAGTTTAGCGTCAGGTTGGCGTCAGGATGACGTCAAACGACGCGGGGCCCGAATCAAATGGCCAAAACGGTGAGGAGAAGTGCTTTGTATTTGCTATATATATATACATATATATATATATATATATATATATATATATATATATATATATATATATATATATATATATATATATATATATATATATATATATATATATATATATATATATATATATATATATATATATATATATATATATATATATATATATATATATATATATATATATATATATATATATATATATATATATATATATATATATATATATATATATTACTACACCCTCTCCCCTTAAATTTAGCTAACAAGCAACAAGCAACAAGCAACAACAACAACAACACGTCTCCCTGCCGTTTTGGCCATTGCTCCGTCCCAACGCTTTGGATCATTTGCCCATGTAGCCATCTTGGAGCCTAGGTGGTGCCCTTGCCAAATCCAAGTTTTGAGCCAAAAACTCACCGGTGGCGGCCCGGGGCGGGGGCGCCAACTCGGGAGGTGCCCTCCCAAATCTGCGTTGTTTTGGCCCAAAAACAGCCATTTTCGCCGAAAATAGCCCCCAAACCCGGGCCAAACGCCCAAACGAAGGAAAACGGTGGCCACACTGCACGTGCGGCTTGACTTCACCGTGTCAAAGAGCCCTCTAGTGCCCTTCAACTCCACGATATGTCCGGGAAACGGCCCAAAAAGGTGCCAAAAAGCCCCAAAAACAGCGCAATATGCACCAACACCCCGAAACCAAGCACGGACCGTATCTTGGGCTACGTGGCTCAAAATCCAATTCCGAGGGCACCTAGTCCACCCGCAACTCCCCACTTTTTGTGGTTTCCACCCCTCGAAATGGCCCAACGAGACGCGTAGACCCCCGTACTAGTGGTCACTTGGTGCAGTCGGAGGGCAGCCCGGCCCGCGCACGGCGGGGGCCAACGGTGGGTCCACCAGGGTCCCCGGGGCGAAAAAAATCATTTTTTCCAAAGTTGCTCCCGGACCACTTGGGATGCTCAAACACGTGTTTTTGGCCCGTTTTGAGCCCATGGTGGCGTGTTTTGGGCCACGGAAAATCCCAAAATGCCTTGAAAATGGGCCGTTTCAAGACAAAAAATGGGTCAAAAATGGGTCAAAAACGCGTTTTTCCAAAAGTGATCCTAGACCATTTTGGATGCTCAAACAAGTGTTTTTAGCCCGTTTTGAGCCCGTGCTGGCATGTTTTGGGCCACGGAAGATCTGAAAATGCCTTGAAAATGGGCCGTTTCAAGACCAAAAATGGGTCAAAAATGGGTCAAAAACGTGTTTTTCCAAAAGTGATCCTAGACCATTTTGGATGCTCAAACAAGTGTTTTTAGCCCATTTTGAGCCCGTGGTGATGCATTTTGGCCCATGGAGAATGGCAACCCTCAAAAGGTCTGGGGTGATCAAACCGTCCATGCTGTGAGCGCCAGATTCCGCAAGACGAGGCGCTATACGAAAGTTGTTTGTTGCGTGCTGAACTTGTGCACTAGGTTCTTTCATCGAAAAGTTCAAGGTGATCAAATCCCCCATGCTATGAGCGCCAGATTCCGCAAGAAGAGGCGCTATACAAAAGTCGTTTGTTGCGTGCTGAATTTGTGCACTAGGTTCTTCCATCGAAAAGTTCAGGGTGATCAAATCCTCCATGCTGTGAGCGCCAGATTCCGCAAGACGAGGCGCAATACAAAAGTCGTTTGTTGCGTGCTGAATCTGTGCACTAGGTTCTTTCATCGAAAAGCCCATCCATGCTGTGAGCGCCAGATTCCGCAAGACGAGGTGCTATACAATAGTTGTTTGTTGCGTGCTGAATTTGTGCACTAGGTTCTTTCATCGAAAACTTCAGGGTGATCAAATCCTCCATGCTATGAGCGCCACATTTCGCAAGACGAGGCGCTATACAAAAGTCCTTTGTTGCGTGCTGAATTTGTGCACTAGGTTCTTTCATCGAAAAGTCCATCCATGCTGTGAGCGCCAGATTCCGCAAGACGAGGCGCTATACAAAAGTTGTTTGTTGCGTGCTCAACTTGTGCACTAGGTTCTTTCATCGAAAAGTTCAGGGTGATCAAATCCTCCATGCTATGAGCGCCAGATTCCGCAAGACGAGGCGCTATACAAAAGTCGTTTGTTGCGTGCTGAATCTGTGCACTAGGTTCTTTCATCGAAAAGTCCATCCATGCTGTGAGCGCCAGATTCCGCAAGACGAGGCGCTATACAAAAGTCGTTTGTTGCGTGCTGAACTTGTGTACTAGTTTCTTTCATCGAAAAGTTCAAGGTGATCAAATCCTCCATGCTATGAGCGCCAGATTCCGCAAGACGAGGCACTATACAAAAGTCGTTTGTTGCGTGCTGAATTTGTGCACTAGGTTCTTTCATCGAATAGTTCAGGGTGATCAAATCCCCCATGCTGTGAGCGCCAGATTCCGCTAGACGAGGCACTATACAAAAGTCGTTTGTTGCGTGCTGAATCTGTGCACTAGGTTCTTTCATCGAAAAGTCCATCCATGCTGTGAGCGCCAGATTCCGCAAGACGAGGCGCTATACAATAGTTGTTTGTTGCGTGCTCAACTTGTGCACTAGGTTCTTTCATCGAACAGTTCAAGGTGATCAAATCCTCCATGCTATGAGCGCCAGATTCCGCAAGAAGAGGCGCTATACAAAAGTCGTTTGTTGCGTGCTGAATTTGTGCACTAGGTTCTTTCATCGAAAAGTCCATCCATGCTGTGAGCGCCAGATTCCGCAAGACGAGGCGCTATACAATAGTTGTTTGTTGCGTGCTCAACTTGTGTACTAGGTTCTTTCATCGAAAAGTTCAAGGTGATCAAATCCTCCATGCTATGGGCGCCAGATTCCGCAAGACGAGGCGCTATACAAAAGTCGTTTGTTGCGTGCTGAATTTGTGCACTAGGTTCTTTCATCGAAAAGTTCAAGGTGATCAAATCCTCCATGCTGTGAGCGCCAGATTCCGCAAGACGAGGCGCTATACAAAAGTCGTTTGTTGCGTGCTGAATCTGTGCACTAGGTTCTTTCATCGAAAAGTCCATCCATGCTGTGAGCGCCAGATTCCGCAAGACGAGGCGCTATACATAAGTCGTTTGTTGCGTGCTGAACTTTGGCACTAGGTTCTTTCATCGAAAAGTTCAGGGTGATCAAATCCTCCATGCTATGAGCGCCAGATTCCGCAAGACGAGGCGCTATACAAAAGTCGTTTGTTGCGTGCTGAATCTGTGCACTAGGTTCTTTCATCGAAAAGTCCATCCATGCTGTGAGCGCCAGATCCCGCAAGACGAGGCGCTATACAAAAGTCGTTTGTTGCGTGCTGAACTTGTGCACTAGGTTCTTTCATCGAAAAGTTCAAGGTGATCAAATGCTCCATGCCATGAGCGCCAGATTCCGCAAGAAGAGGCGCTATACAAAAGTCGTTTGTTGCGTGCTGAATTTGTGCACTAGGTTCTTTCATCGAAAAGTTGAGGGTGATCAAATCCTCCATGCTATGAGCGCCAGATTCCGCAAGACGAGGCGCTATACAAAAGTCGTTTGTTGCGTGCTGAATCTGTGCACTAGGTTCTTTCATCGAAAAGTCCATCCATGCTGTGAGCGCCAGATTCCGCAAGACGAGGCGCTATACAAAAGTCGTTTGTTGCGTGCTGAATTTGCGCACTAGGTTCTTTCATCGAAAAGTTCAGGGTGATCAAATCCTCCATGCTATGAGCGCCAGATTCCGCAAGACGAGGCGCAATACAAAAGTCGTTTGTTGCGTGCTGAACTTCTGCACTACGTTCTTTCATCGAAAAGTTCAAGGTGATCAAATCCTCCATGCTATGAGCGCCAGATTCCGCAAAACGAGGCGCTATACAAAAGTCGTTTGTTGCGTGCTGAATTTGTGCACTAGGTTCTTTCATCGAAAAGTTCAGGGTGATCAAATCCTCCATGCTATGAGCGCCAGATTCCGCAAGACGAGGCGCTATACAAAAGTCGTTTGTTGCGTGCTGAACTTGTGCACTAGGTTCTTTCATCAAAAAATCCGGGTTGATCAAACCATCCATGCTGTGAGCGCCAGATTCCGCAAGACGAGGCGCTATACAAAAGTTGTTTGTTGCGTGCTGATGGTATGGTATGGTGGCTATCCTAGAGCCTAGTTACTTTTTCCCTCTACCCCTCCACCTGCGGGACCCTTCTCTTTCGTTGTGTGCTCTGTTCTGTGCAATTGGATTTGGAGTAACGTGTACTCTGAATCGAATCACGTTCATACCCTCCATGTCCAATCCAATTGCTGGTAACAAGGGTTGCAGGCGGGACAGGGGACCATAGTAAGTAATGATTGTGGCATCATGTAGGTAATGATTGGTGGATCATGGGATTTTGGGACAAGGGACATGGGACCATGGCGAGCATAATAGGTAATGAATGTGACACCATGTAGGTCATGATTGTGGCATCATGGCATGGGATAGTGGGAAATGGGACATGGAACATGGGTACTGTGGTGCTGCGTTGTGAGATGTGCATTGTACCAATACATTTGCATTTCCCTCTACTTCTTCTGCTACAGGACCCTTTTCTTTCATTGTGTGCTCTGTTCTTCGCGGTTGGATTTGGAATATACGTGTACTCTTAACCGAGTTACGTTCATACTCTCCATGTCCAATCGCTGGGAACAAGAGTTGCAACAATGTTTGGAAGCCGACGTGGACCTCGATGTCGGGGACTTCATTGTGCAGCACCCCCAAATTGCGCCACGAACCATTCGCCGTCGCCATGCTAGTATGCGGCACACTCTCATGAAGCGGTTGAACAAGCGAGCGAAGCGTGGACTGCAATCATCATCCATGGCAAGTCTTAACACGGCACAAGCGCAAGCCGCCAAGGGTGCAAGGAACAACTCACAAGCACAAGCTGCCAAGGGTGCAAGGAACACCTCTGCGGCACAAGCTGCCAAGGGTGCAAGGAACACCCCTGCAGCACAAGCTGCCAAGGGTGCAAGGAACACCTCTGCGGCACAAGCTGCCAAGGGTGCAAGGAACACCTCTGCGGCACAAGCTGCCAAGGCATCTACTGGAGGTACAAGGAACACCTCTGCGGCACAAGCTGCCAAGGGTGCAAGGAACACCTCTGCGGCACAAGCTGCCAAGGGTTCTACTGGAGGTACAAGGAACACGCCAGAGTCGCAACGCAAAAAGGGCATTGTCGGTGGACACGCCAATACACCGGAGAAGCAACATGCCAAAGCTTCACATCCTCGATCGCGGGGGGTCGTTGGTGCCGCTAAGGAAGAGCTTTTCAGCCGGAAACACCAGCCGCCATCTCACATTTCTTTGAAATCTGTCCGAGAGTATTGGCTTGATGGTTTGGATGTTTTGTACTCGCCACTGTTCGATGCCCTTTGCCATCGATGTGGTCAACTACTTTGGGGCCCGGTTGGTGCGCACAAGTCTCTTCTTTCCCGAGATGATAGTGCAGTCCGTACCACCAACCTCTTTGGGGTGCCACCCACAGATGTGATTACTAGTGCGATCTTCGACTTCCGAAATGACTTGTTTGCCAACTATGTACAATACAAAGGACCACCTTTTCGCGTTCCGCCTCGGTTGCATCCCACGAGTATTGGCCCCTTCAAAGTGTATGATACGCCGGTGTGGCATTCGCCACATCGTATGTATGCATGCCTCGTTTGCAGCAAGTATCGTGCCAAGTACGATCCTATAAATTATGGGTACGAATTGGATGGCACGACACATTACAGGGTCCCAACCAAACTTGCGAATCTCACCGAATATCAAAAACGGCAAATTGCGTTGGGTGCTTTGTATTCAAATACCCTTAAGCACGTGGATCTGCGTCATCGACAGTGGCACCATGCTATTGGGACCGTTGGTGTGGGTCGCAAGCCTAGCCAGCATTATAATGCACTATATGGGTTTATGACCATGAAAGAAGATGTGCTGTGTGATTATCAAAAGCCGAAGGATAGTGCCCAAAACACGCGGCAAATGAACCAAGCACTGCTGTTGCTGAAGAAAATTCACCCCTTTTATTCCCGGTTTTTGGCGCATTATGAAACATTGTACCGCTACCTACAGAATGCAGCTTCTACAATGGGGACATTGACACAACGTTTTTTTGAGGATAAGTACGGGAAACGCTTGGAGTACCATCTACAAGACGAGTATGTGGCTTGGGCAGTGGAGTGTGATGCACCGCGGAACATCATTCCCGATTTTGCCCCTCACCAAGACAGAGTGGGATTCATGCATCAAGCACCATTTCAACGTGCGGGGGGGACCGTTACCGCTGCAGCACAATCATTGGCGAACGACACGTATTTGCATTTCAACGATCCCAAATTGGAACCGTGCGTTTGGCCGGATTTGTATCCTGGCGGAGTTGGTGGATACAAGGTTGGGTGTGGCATTGGATGTGCGGCGTATTACCGTAGGCGGTATCTTGCATTTGATGAGCGCTGGCGCCGTGACCGATGGTGGTCCTTCTTCCAAGTGAGTAAAGAGATGAAGAATCAACTTATTTGGAACCAGCAAAATTTCAAAGCGCAACGTGGTGATCGCGCAGAGGATATCACTGCGGAACATCTGCGTGCTGCTAAAAGCTCCGCAGGACCCAAGCCCCCTCCAAAGCGATACTCATCACATCACGCACAATCTTCTTCGCAATCCACTCGATCACCCAGTCAGCCGAGCCAATCAACTCCCTGTCCAGTTGCCGAATCATCCACACAGTCCCCGAGCCAACCAAGCCAATCGTCAGCACGCCCCGCACACGAACATAAGAAGGCCCGTGCTTCATACCACGATGGTGTTGATTCCATGAATCGGAATTTGGAAAGCGAAGGGGTTGATCAAGGTACCGCGGAACTCAACCCATACTATCGATATGGAACTTATGTCCCATCCAAGCTAGTTGGGACACGATCCTATTGGGCCTCACGGCATCTTGACCTCACTGCAATGAGCCGCGAGCTTGGAAAAGCAGACCTATTCATTACTTGGACAATGAATGACAATTGGGCTGATTTGCAAGCTGCAGTTCAAAAGGGATGTCGCGCAGGTGCGGTGTGGCCTGGACAATATCCGGAGGGCACAAGGCCCACCAAGCCAATTCAAGACGGGTACCATATGGAGGCATATGTTGCATTTCATAAGCGGGTCGAGATCTTCAAGCGTGAGTTCTTAGCGATTGGCAAGAGAGGTCCATTTGGAACGGTTCGCGATTATTGGTTCCGCTTTGAATATCAAGAGCGCGGCCGAGTGCACCTGCATGGTGTTGTTTGGTGCCAACCAGATTCAATCCCGGATGATGTCATCTGCGCTACAATGCCCCGCGAAAGTGATGGCTATGATCCGGAATTCACTTCATATCTCCGGAGTTTATACAAGGAGTGCAATATGGTGCACCAGTGTTACCCAGACAAATGTTTCAACATTGGCGAAGGGCGCGTGTCTACCGAGTGCAAGTCAGGGTATCCGTTTACGGTTCCCCAACATATGGAGGAGTTGGACAGTAAGGGTGTACGCCTATTGTACCGCCGGCAGGAACAAGAAGATGCTTGTGTGGTACCTCACAATCGTCGTCTTCTAGTACATTTGCAATGCCACAACAATGTGCAACGGATCACATCTTTGGGGTGGGAGTTGTACCTTGCGAAATATCTCACCAAAGCTGCAAAATCATTGACTGTTCCAATGAACCTGTCACCAAATGCCACTGATGTTGAGCGCTTGCTGAAGCTACGTTCTTTGGGACGCATGGAGAATGGAATGATGCTGCTCGGCATTCATCAATGTAGGGGTAGTAGAGAGGTTGTATGGATTCCAACGGATCCATGGCCTAAGTTGGGGCGCTTGAAACGCCGCAAACACCTACCGGAGGATGACGCGTCTACAGATGTTTGGTACCTAGATAGGTACGATTTCTATTTGGAGCTTCCGGACGGTTTGCAACTGAAGTACCCTGATTTCTACCGATATTACCGTCGTACACAGCGCAATCCCGCAGACGCCAGCGCCTTGGCAAGCAATCCGGCAGAGGATATGGCCAACGAATCTCTGTCTAGTGATTCTGACGATGCAGTAGACGGTGATCGGTATAAAGCCAATCCTCCTGACAATGGCAAGGAGCGCCCATACTGGTGGCCGTCCCCTCCGGAGCGCATGGAGCGAGAAATTAAAGACAACATGGGCAATAAGTGGAGATTGCGCCGGCGCACTGCCATTCCAAGGTGGAATTTCTACCTTCCGTACGGTGAGGACGCCGAAAAGTATTTCTTACAAAAGATTCTCCTCTCCCAGCCCTTCACGAAAGAAGACCACGAACAGCGATTCTTTTCGAAGGACAATGTGTCGAAAACCTACATGGAGGAGTGTATCCTTCGTGGGCTATTCCGAGGATATGAGGAAGAGGCACGGGAAACACTGAACAACGCCCAGGCTCGAGGTTACTCCGTTGAGCGGTTGCGTCTTCTTGCAGAGGTCCTTCGAGCTGAGGACATAATCGACGCAGCCTTCTTCAACAATTATATGTCCGATTTGGATGAGCTTGACAAGCATCGGGCCGGTGACGATGAACCAGTGGTTGCTGATGAGGCGGAAATGGATCCCCAATTGGCTGAGGAGTTGAAGGCGTTTATGAATGCCGATGACCCCGGAGCTGGCGATACCTTGGTGAATGCCCTAAATCATTGGCAACGCATGGTTTTTGAAATCTTTGTGGCACACTTTCAACAACAACAACCGAAGAATGTACCAGATATATCGACACATTGTCGGGCTAGCACTGCGGGTAGCCGACCTCAGTTGTGTGCCATTCTCACAGGAGTTGCGGGAACTGGGAAGTCTCATGTCGTCCGTTTATTGATTGCCAAGCTACGCGCATGTGGATTTTCAATACTTGTGTGCAGTGCTAGTGGCGTGGCAGCGCTCAACGTTGGTGGCCGCACCATCCACAGCTTGTTTTCATTGTCATTGGACCTTGATTGGCAAATCAAAGAGGGAACAATTCTTTGGTGGATGATTCGTAATGCTGACATGATTATTGTGGATGAGTTCTCACTTTTGTCGAACAAGCTCCTCCACACGTTGAATGACATACTACACAAGGTGCGCCGGGACAAGCGGAATCCTTTCGGAGGAATTACAATGCTTCTTGTTGGCGACCCATTGCAGCTTCCCGCTGTTGATCTCGACATCTTCGATAGTGCCCTCTTCCGGAACCTTTTTGTGCCGTTTGTGTTGACGGAGGTCATGCGCCAAGACGATGGACAATTCATTGACCTGCTCAATCGTGTACGCATTGGGGAGGAAACAGATGATGATCATCTCACCCTACAGCAACGCATCGCTCCAAACAATGATGTTTCGCTTCAAGACCTCGAAGATGCCCCCATGCTAGTGGGACGCAGGAATGCTATGCATCGGTGGAACGAACACTTCATGGCACAATTGGGATCTAATATTGTGACCTTCAACGCCACCTATGTGGACATGGGTGGTGCTCCTACCAATCAAGCCATGTGCGACTACATCAATTCTCGCAATCGCCGCGTGCTCCCACATCAGGTTTTCGTGGCCGTCGGTATGCGAGCCCGGCTAATTCGCAACGTTAGTATTCAGAATCGTTTGGTGAACTCAACAATGGTTGTTATCAAGCGATGGTCCAATGATGTTATCGTTGTGTGCCCCATTGGTCGCACTAGGGAGTACCCTATTTGTCGGTTCCAACAAATAATCCCCGTGTACGGACCATCCGTGCAGGTCAAAATACTGCAATTTCCGATGCTCGCAGGCTATGCATGTACTGTTCACGGATCGCAAGGCGGCTCGTACCGGATTGTGTGGATTGATATGGCAACCTTCTTTGCCGCAGCACACGCGTATGTTGCATTGTCACGGGCACGGTCCCTGCAAGGTCTATATATCCTGAACTATCGCCGCGAGGCATTCCTTGTGGACCCCTACTACGTGCAGCTGTGGAATTGGTTTGTGGCAACAAACGTTTTGGCACCCAAAAACCCGTTCAGCACATTCCGCCTTACCCACGTAGAACCTTCACATCCACTCTCATTGCCGGGATCATGTGTGTATGCCGCTAATGGCACACCAAATCTCATTTCCCCCAAATATTTGGATGCCCGCATTTTAAAAGTGAACATGTTGCTCATCTTGCAGTATGTGTCATTTGCATGGTGGTCTTACATTGATAGACAATTACAAGGAGACAAGTTGTCATTGGACATTGACGACCTCAATGAGGACGGAACGGAGCAGCCACGTATGCGCGGACGGCCTCATGGCACATCTCAGCAACCAAACGTTGGAGTGCAGTTGTTAGATGACAACAACAAGCCACGTGTCTTTAGTGCCGATGTCTTGAGCCAAATGTCCGTTGTTCAGTTGCGGACCTTGTGTGCGGGTCATGGACTATCAACTTGTGGTACAAAGGCTGTTTTCCGGGAGCGCATTCTTCGAAAGCAAAACCACATTGAGGGTCCACCCAACCGGTACCCGACTACATCGCATGTGGCTCGGCCTCCGTCCTCCATTGGTGACTACCCCCATTTGGATGCACGTAATTGCCACTTCAGCATTGAATTTTGGCCCGATGAGAGAAATGATTCCATCGAGCACAATGTCCATCTTGCAGAAGGTGCGTGGTTGTCCAGTGCGGCAGTCCAGTGCCTCCTCGAAGTTCTCTTGCCCCCAGGAACCACCTCGGTGAAACCCGTTATCATCGACATGCAGTTGGCCCAACTCCTGCGACATTCTCCTACACTAAGCCTCATTTGTACAGAAAAATGCGCGTTACCATTATTGCTAACGTCCCGAAATTCCACAATAGGGGTCCACTATGTGTTGGCCACAAATCTCCAAGTGGATTGCAAGAGGCTAGTCATTCACGATTCCAAAGACGCCTCGTCGGAATGTGGGGCTCTATTTCGAGTCACGTTGAAAAAACTTGGCTGGTCTTTCGTCTGGCACGATTACGGAACCCAACCTGATTCCGATACTTGTGGGTTCCGCGTGGTGATGCTCGCCATGCAATGGTGCGCTGCCAAAACGTTGACGGGGCAGCTCCCACGATGGTTCTTGGCATATTGTGCAAGCATCCTTCAGATGTTTGCCGTGGATTCCACGACGTTGCGATCCGCGGTGAATACGTTCCAAGACGCCACATACGAGGATGCTTTGACCATGTATGATGAACCCGTCATTTGGGCAATGACGGAGTGTGGGGCCCTACCTGACGTCACCGATGCCGAATTGGATGCTCACACAAGCGAACACCATTGGACCTGCCCTCCACAAGGCACCAACCATGGGCCATCACACCCAACGGTAGGCAGCAACCAAGCTAGTCCAGATCCATCACAAACCCGTCAACCTCAACGCTCCGAAACATCAAGGTCAAAAGGAGGTGCCAACACAAAGCCTACCCCAAACACAAGGCAAAAATCTGGGCGCCCAAGTCCACCAACACCAACAGCAAAACCTTCGAGAAAAGTTCCCAAGTCCAGAAGAACTACTATGCCAGCACGACATCAACCTCCAAGCCAAGCACCATATCGTTCGCAACCACATCCACCCCAAGGAGGGCGTGGAAAGTCAACCAACTCCGAGGACAACCACTCCTCAAGAAAAAGGACATCGCAACAAAGCAACGGGCCACATTCCAAGAGACAGCGTGCAACGGGCAGCGAGCAACGGGGTAGTCGCAAACGCCCTCGACCACACCAAGATTCAACGGCACCATCAGGCGAACCCCCCCGGTCACGTCCTCGAGCGGCCGGTACCCCGGTGGATCATTTGGCTTTGACGAAGAGAGAAACCACCGAGTGGTCCACAAGGATCACAGATGAGAACACCAGTCTTCGCCGGCGAAAGGCACATGCCTTGCACTTCTTGGGTGCCCAAGATGCAACCGCAGTAAAGGGGCAATACCGCTCTTTATCTCTACTTCTTCATCCGGACAAGAACAGGACCGACCCAATGGCGACCGAGAAATTCAAAGTGTTGGGTGCGGCAAAAGATTTGTTTGACTAGCCAATTGATAGGATGGCAACACTTAATGCATCACAATGTGCTCTACAAATTTACTTGGAAAACAGGTGTACTCTTAATCGAGTTACCTTCGTTTCTTCTCCAAGTCCAGTTCCTGGTTGGCAAGGTGTCTGTTCGTGTAAGGATTTTTGCCGGTAAATTGCCAATAATTACATCCGTTTAGCACCACCAGCGCGAATTGCCGCAATTAAATTAAAGCGCAACCGTAATGTCCCATGGTGGTCCCTCATCCCATTATCGCCGGTCGCAAGACCCTCCTAAGGGTCCCAATATCACTATCAACGAATACCCAAGCCGATGACACCCTATCCTATTCCAGGGTAGGGGCGGTGCGAAACGTCCGACTACACCTGGGCCGCATACCCAACAGTTCGGAGGTGCCCGACACCCACATGTGGGCCATTTCTGAACTTGTCCCCGTGCTATGCATTGGGGACCACCAAGACGGCATGCGCTACGGTGCCACAATGCCCACATGTGGGCCAATTCTGATTTTGTTCCCGTGCTGAGCATTGGGGGCCCCCGAGACGGCAGGGGTTAGGTAGCCAGTGTGCCCACATGTGGGCCATTTCTAATTTTGTCCCCGTGCTGAGCATTGGGGACCCCCCAGAAGGCAGGGGTTATGTAGCCACTCCGCCTACAAATGGGCACTTCTGATTTCCCTCCCCGCTCTGAAGAGTTGGGGACCCCCGAGACGGCAGGGGTTATGTAGCCACTCCGCCCACAAATGGGCACTCCTGGTTTCCTTCCCCGATGTGAAGAGGTGAGGGCCCCCTAGACGGCAGGGGTTAGGCAGACACTCCGTCCACCAATTGGCACTTCTGATGTCCCTCCCTAATGTGAAGAGTTGAGGACCGGTGCGAAACTTTGAACTACACCTTGGCCGCATACAAAACAGTTCGGAGGTGCCCGGCACCCACATGTGGGTCATTTCTGAACTTGTCCCCGTGCTTTGCATTGGGGACCACCAAAACGGCATGCGCTACGGTGCCACTATGCCCACATGTGGGCCAATTCTGATTTTGTCCCCGTGCTGAGCACTGGGGGCCCCCGAGACGGCAGGGGTTAGGTAGCCCCTGTGCCCACATGTGGGCCATTTCTAATTTGATCCCCGTGCTGAGCATTGGGGACCCCCTAGAAGGCAGGGGTTATGTAGCCACTCCGCCCACAAATGGGCACTCCTGATTTCCCTCCCCGCTCAGAAGAGTTGGGGACCCCCCCGACGGCAGGGGTTATGTAGCCACTCCGCCCACAAATGGGCACTCCTGGTTTCCTTCCCCGATGTGAAGAGTTGAGGGCCCCTTAGACGGCAGGGGTTAGGCAGACACTCCGTCCACGAGTTGGCACTTTTGATGTCCCTCCCTAATCTGACGAGTTGAGGACCCCGAGATGGTAGGGGTTATGTAGGCACTCCGTCCACCAATAAGCACTCCTTCTTTCCCTCCCCACCTTGAAGAGTTAGGGAGCCCTCAAATTGTAGTGGGTATGTAGGCACTCCGCCCACCAATGGGCCCTTCTAATTTCCACCCCCGCTCTGAGGCGTTGGGGACCCCCTAGACGGCAGGGGTTATGTAGCCACTCCGCTAAAGAAGGTCCCTACCAGGACCGGCCCCCGCTGTGCCCCTTCCGCCTGTAACCCCTGCCGATTTGCTCCTGATCAACGATTGCATTGCTCAAAATCCAAGGTTTCAAATCCAAAAATATAGAAAATAAAATCCTCCTTCAACCCTGAATGTCAACCAGATCCCACAAATACAGCAATAACCCAATTCACAATCCAAATCAGGCTGCGGGCTTTCGTTCAGCACACCGGTATTCCCACGGTGGCGGGCATGTACAAGAATTGCACCAAGGAAGAAAGCCCTGAAATTGGCATATTAACACAAATAAAGCAAAGTTGGGGAAAGAGGTAAACATACACATTCACTGCCATAAACCCCTCATTCCCTGGACTCAAGACCTTCCCTTGACTCACCAACATATTGCCCTGAACCAGGTCAAATGAGATGGCTAAATGCCATGTGTCACAAGTCACTACACAAACCCCAAAAATGTGTTCACTCCCAAGCCTCTAAATCCTAGCCCAATAGGGGAGGTGGCGTGTCATGGCCTAGAGTGGCATTCAGGACCATGCCCTACCCTGACATAACCTTGCTTGGACTTGGAGTCGAATGGGCTTAGAGAAATGACCTATGAGTTTGAACTCATAACATGCCAAAAAACTGCCAATTCACACCATATTGGCCATATATCACATATATGCTCAACATTGAAGTTACCACTCATCCGAAGGATCAAAGCATGCATGGAATCGAAGTCTAGTATTCATGGAGGATAGAGATCAAAGGCCAATGCCCATGTACACCCCCACTTTACCCTCGAAACCCCTTCGGATATGGGCGCCACGCACTGCCCAAGTCAGCCCATGATTTTGAGACCAATTCTTGTAATCTCTCGTGCGCCAAGCCAAATGGAGTACGCGATCCGGCATATGGTGGTGTTCAACTCCAAAGCATATGCCAACATATGAACAACATACCATGGTTCGACTCCCCATAGGCTTCTTGCTGTTTGCTGACCAGGTAAGTACACAAAACGCAAAAATGAGCAAAAATTGAGGTCAAAAACATGAAAATATGACCAAATACAAAGTTGTCATGATAGTATATCTCTATGCTCACCCATGATATCCGCTCATGGTTCAATACACAAATGATTGGAACCAATTGCAAACAATTCCCCCACTTGGATCCCCAATCGGGCGCATGGAGATACCTTTGCCCCTAATATCTACATGCCCCATGAAAATGGGAGTGCACCCATGGATCTCTTTGTCAAACATACCATGAGCAATACATACGCGGTAGACTTGGTCTAGCGCTTTGAATTCCACAATTGGGACATGGGCAAAGCCCTTGTCACGTATGGCTCCGCTTCTCTTCGGCCACACGAAGATATATAACATGGGCGTGAGCATATCAAGCATATACCATGCATACAACACATACCCTCAAAATGTGGCCCCAACCATGATATGCCATGTCCCTCCATTGACATAACTTCACGTTAAAAATACGTAGGAACCCAATGAAAGTTGCTATGCAACCCCAACACTCATGCGGTACACTCGAAAGTCACAATAAAATGTTCGGTTGCACGGTCCAAGAGTTATATATCACTTTATACCCTCTTGACCATTATCCCCTGCTATACCGGGCATGCGTACACACCAAAGGCGTTTGATGCTTCCTAAATTAAGTTGAAACCAAGGCAGTTCCAACCCAACCTTCCTTATTCTCTTTCCTCACACTCGCGCGTAGATATGGTCCTTCAAAGTGGTCCCACGATTCACTTTCGTTTCCCTTATATCTCCAAGTCAAATGGGTGGTAAGTATAAGGGAAACCTGATTCGGGCATAGGGAAAAGAGTACGACCACTCGACGAAGTCCAAATCAAGTGCGGCGATGTCGAAGTCGAAAATCCGATTTCGACATCGCGAAAAATTCTGATTAAAATTTCGAGTGCTTATTTAGAGAATTGCGGAAGCAACGAACCCTTTGCTGATGAGATCTGACCCTTCAACGGAATATCCGTCAAAATATCTGGAAATAACAGTTAACCAATCGGTTAACGCAAAATCGCGAGCCAACTGACAGTCGCCGATACATTGACTATCAGAACGAAAGGCTGAAAAATTACGGAAACATTATGATAATAAAACCCTGTTGATTCCTGATATTCCGATAAATAAATCTCCGCTGGCGGCGCCTCGGTTCTGAATATGGCCGCTCATAGCCGGAATGGCCAAACCTATCACACTCTCACATCGGGTTAGATCAGGTGGATGGGAGAGTATGATATCAGCCAATGGCGGCTTGCCGGCACATAGATACACACCCCAAGTGACCCCAAGATGGCCACGGGGGTCCGAACCGGCTTCATCCCCCTTCTCAGAGCGTTGTATCCGCTCGGAAACAATTGAAGAGAGGACGGGAGGACCCCAATGGGCTCCAACCCCCCCCTCCATGTCCCAAGGACACATGGAGGCCCCACACACGTCGTAGGCGTCCCCCATACCCCAAGGGAGGGGTGAGGACACTGAAAATCGGTGCCCTACGCCATATCCGGTCTCCGCTTGATCTACAACATGGACCAAGGGGATCAAAGATAGAAAAACGTCGTCGGTCGACCTAAAAGAGTATACCACAGTGAAATATATATGTGGAGATCGAGTGAAGGGGGTAGATGGCCAACCAAGGCCGAAAAATCCCCGGATGAACGCCCTCACCCGTCTCCCCAAGCACAGAAACAAACAAAATGCCAAGGGGGGATCCGTTACGGTGCTACAGCAGCAACCAAATGGACCAACACGTCCTTGACATCCAAAGAAATATTCTTTTTCTTTAGGTAGTCCATCCAGACCGTGGTGTACCTCGGCACAAAACTGCTCGGAGGCTCCCACGAGTCCCTGGATGCGGCGAAACCCTTCCAACGGACTTTATAAAGCCTACCCCCAGGCGTCCCCGCGTCCGGCTTGTCCGCCAGGATCTTCTCAGCGGTGAAGTCGTCGTCCTCACCCTCGTCGTCCGAGTCCACATCGCCGGCCGTGAACTCGAAGGTGACGGGACGTCCGCTGGGGTCTGGTGCTCGGGGACGAAGCTGGGTGTGATCGCGGTCCAGGATCTTGTTGTCCCCCACACGAACCGCATACACATCCTGTCCGACCTTCCGCACGATCACCCCCGGCACATACCAAGATGCCTGCCGATGCCTGGACAGGACATCCTTGTGGTGCCGCTCCACCCACACGGTGTCTTGGAGAGCATACTTCTGGACCTTTCCTTGCTTGAAGTACTTGGCCCTCTTGTCATGCTCGTCCTGAAGTGCCTTGCACACCTTGGCCGCCGTGTCGTCCGCCTCAGCCATCATGGCATTCGCATCCCGGGCCACTTTACCATGGTTCATCCACGGGAGAGTGCGTGACACTCGATCCCGTAGGAACAGGATGCGATGGGGCGACAGTCCTGTGGGTCCCGGAAGGTCGTGATACGCTTGGAGCACTCTCCACAGCGAGTTATACCAGTTCCGGCCCGGTTCGTCAATGTGCAGCTGGCGGAACTTCTCGAACATCTGCCGCCCGGCCACCTCAGCACGGCCATTCGACCGGCTGTGGTACGCCACGGTCTTGGCGTGCCGAATCCCCATGTGCTTGCACATCGTCTTGAACCACGTCCCCACGAATTGACTGCCTCGATCGCTGCAGATGACAGCCGGGACATCAAAAATCGTCAGCCAATGCCTGATCATGGCATTAGCGACGGTCTTGGCCTGCAGCCCCACTCCATGCTTGTCCTTCTTGTCCTTTTTCTTGGACTTCTTGCCAGGGACCGCCACGATATACCCACTGTGCCTGTCCACCGCCAGGATGACACAGTCGTAGGTCTCTCCTTCCACGGTGACCTCAGGCATGGCGAATACATCCATGGCCACGGACCGCATAGGGGCCTCCGGTATAGCCGTATACACCGGGTTACCCGCTGTGGAGTGGTTAGGGCTCTTCGTGGCCCGACACACGGCACAGTCGCTGCAGTACCTATCCAGGATGGCATAGTATCCCGGAGGGAACTTGAAACGCCACTCCAGGTCCTGCTGCATCTTGTCTCGGCCAGGGTGCATGAGCTGGGCGTTGTGCCAATGGTCAATGAGCTCCTCCACTCGGTTTTCGGGCACCAGCAGCTTGTCCTTGAGGAACAACTTGTCGCCATCCTCGGTCAAGCCCTCAGCCAATCGTCGTCCGACGGGGCGCTCACGGCATTCCAGTACTTGCTCCAGTGCTCGGATGCCGCGTAGTCATCCGACCAGTCCTCTGTGAGCACCGACCTGACTAGCTCTACAGGGGCCACCATCCATTGCTCGAGGGTTTCCTCCCGAATAGCTTTGACGCGGGCACCCCGGAACTTGGCCAGGTCCGTACGGTTTGCCATCACCACAAAGCACTTGACCCCCTCTTGCTCCATGGTCTTCTCCATCTCGATGATGCGCTTGGCCTCCTCGGTTTCCTCGGCGTCTCCATGGCTGGATATGTCCATCCAAGCCTTGCCCGCGGGGTAGGCCCACCGACTGAGGCAATCTGCCACAGTGTTGTCCTTCCCCGGGACGTATACGACGCTGAGGTCAAACTTGGCGAACGTGCTCCTTGTGCCAGCTCTGCAAGGACTGGTGGTCCGTGCAAACCACTACCGGTTGCAATCCGATGTGGCCAGACCACTTCCTGAGCGCACAAACAATGGCGTACGTCTCCTTCTCCCTCGCGGTCCAGGTACGGCGTTGGCCCTCGGCCAGGATCCGGCTCCAGAACGCCACGGGTACATGTGACCCGTCCTCTCGGATCTGCTCGAGGACTGCCCCCACAGCATAATCCGAGGCGTCCGTCCGTAGCACGAATCCCTTGTCCGGGTCCACCAGGAATAGTCCCAGCTGCCCCAGGAGTCGCTCCTTCAGGCGGCTGAACGCATCTTCGGCTTCAGGGGTCCAGGCAAGCTTCTTCTTGCTCCCCTTCCGGCCATCGAACTTCCCCACCTGCAGCATCTTGTGCAGCGGCCCCGAGAGTTCTGCATACATTCGGACATAGCCCGAATAGTAGTTGCAGAACCCCATGAAGGACCGGAGTTCGCTGATGGTCTGGGGCTTCTCCCAGTGGTGCAGGGACGCCAGTTTCCCAGGCATGGGACGGCGTTGCCCGTGACCAACCACGTGACCCGCGAACTCCACTTCCTTCACGAAGAGTGAGGCTTTGGTGGGCTTGCACACCATGTTGTGCTTGTCCAACTCGCTGAGCACTCGGCTCAGATCCTTCTCATGCGCGTCGATGAGCTCGTCCTCAGTCATGTTCTCCGTGCCGGACCCGATGATGATGTCATCCACGAAGGGATCGGCACAGTCCCGGACAGGACCGAGTAGGTCCTCCATCATGCGCTGGAAAGCGGCGTTGCCATTCTTGGCGCCCATGGGCACCACTTTCCACTGCATGGGCCCCAGCGGCGTCGACATCGCTGTGCAGGGCCTGGAGTCCGGGTGTAGCGGCATCTGGTGGTAACCGTGTTTCAGGTCCAACACCGTGAAAATCCGCTTTTTCTGTTGCTTTTGGAGGATGGAGTCGATCAGGGGAAGCGAGTACGAGTCGTGCTCGGTCTGCTCGTTCAAACCTCTGTAATCAACCACCAACCTCCACTCGCCCTTCTCCCTCTTGGGCACGATGAAGGCTGGGCTGGCCCACTCACTGTCGGAGGGTTCGATCCATCCCCGCTCAATGAACTCGGCCAACAGCTTCTTCATGGCCTCGGCCCGATCGCCCTGAAGTTGGTACTCCCGATGACGATAGATCTTCGGGTTTGGCTTCAGCTTGATCTTCGCTGTACCAAACCTCCCACGATCTGGAGGGTTCTTGTTGGCGACGCCACTGAATAGCCGCGGATAGGCCTTGATCAGCCTCTCCTTCAGCTCGGCGACCTTCGGGTTCTCCTGGGCCTCTTCAGCCGCTTGCTTCGGTATAGATACAACCGACCGCACTGCGGTATAGGCCTCTTCTGGGTCCGATTCCGACTTCTCCTCGTCCGATATACCGTCTTCATCGTCGTGGGGAGCTCTTCCCACCGATAATCTTCGGAAATTTGCGGCATCGGGCTGGTGACTGTCGCTATCGGCACTCATTCTTGGAAAATCCCATGTTGGTGGGTCCGACCCAACCGGACCATCGTATTGGTCCGCGATGTGATCCATGACCCTCGCCACGAACTCATCCTTCTCGTACTTGCCGGTAACCAACATCTTGTCATCCCACCAATGAGGAGATATGACCATGGCCCGCCTCTTCTTGGCTGCCACACGGTCGTGCATCCCCATCCGCATGTAGTTGACAACGTCGTCGATCTCGGCGTGGGACAGGACGTCAATGCCATCAATAGGCTGATCCGTCCCCTCCTTGGGCTCAAACATGACCTTCATGGGCACCGCCTCCACCCTACGGATGAATGCTTCATCACCCGTGGGCTGGGCTTGCGCCCCATCCACCAGGAAAGCCTTGGTACCCCACGCTTGACCCGGGGAGGGCATTGATACACCCTTGGCGTCGATGAACAGCTCCTCCTCTGGCCCGAATGACATCTCGTTCAGGGTGATGGAGTCCAGCGTCGACTTGATACCCTCCAGCGGACATGGGACGGATCCTATGCCGGTTATGACCAGGATCCCCTTCGCCCTATCCGCGATGATCTTCTCCACCGTACGTCTGGTATTGTCCAGGGAGCCATGCCAATACATGGGCCCCCACTCCTTCAAACCCCAATGCCTGTGCCAGGCTGAGTCTCCTCGATGCCAATGCCTCCTACACTTCCGCAGAAGTGGGGCATCCCGGGAAGCGAAGACGTCCGTCTCGGGCACTTCAGCTCCCAGCGTCTGAATCATCCTGGTGTACACTTGCGGCGCCATTCCATACTCCGTGAGCTGAACTCCACGGTCTCCTCTGGACTTGGCACCCACAGCTTGCACCGCTCGGACGATCCGATCCTCTTCCTCGGCATTCCATTGGGATGACCCGCACGCATAATCCGTGGACAGCCATGTGAGGCATTCGTCGTCCTCCCGGACCAGCGTTGCGCGATGGGGAAGGGCTCCAATGGCGTTGGCCACCATGAAGTCATACCCCATGATCATATCCCAATCGGTAATATCGGCCACATAGAAGTTCCCGGATAGAGTGCTTCTCTTCGCCTGATCAGGGCGGTTCAAGCGCTCATGTTCCCAGAATTCCATACTGATAGTGGCCTCATGGGTGCCCCCACCCATGATCTCTCCATTGGCGACCTTCAGGCGGACCGGTCTCCGGCTGGGCTGCAGGAATTCCTCCTTGAACAACCCTCTCCGGACCAGGCTCACCTGGGCACCCGTATCCACTAACACATCCACCACCTTCTCCTCTCGTCCGCACCGTACTCGCACTTTCAAGTGCAACTGCCGCTCGTCGCCATGAGGTGTATGGACGACTCTCACGGCATGCAACTCTAGCACGTCCGGGTGCATCAGGACTTCAAGGGTATGGTCACGGATGGTGTAGATCTTGGGTTGGTCCTGCCCGTCCACGGGGCTCTCCGTGGTCGCTCCTTCCTTCTTGCCATGTCCCGTACCCACATGTACTTCCCTTGGCAGGGCGCTCCAGGGGTTGGGAGTGGCGAAACTCAGTGGTTTTGGCTCTTCTGGAGCCTTCTTCGGCACCCGATGTGCCTCGAATTCTTCAGGGATTCCACTGATTTTCGGAGGAGAGACCTCCGAGGTCCCACTCCCGTGGGGGCTCCTCTAGACTTGGCTTCCCGCAGCCCCTTCCGGCTGCGATCCGCCAGGACTTTGTCCACCCCTTTGCTGGGCTTTGAGTTCCTCCAACGTCCTCAACATGTCCTCAGCAACCTCCTCGATCGACCTAACTCGTCGGTCTTGGCCAGGTCCTCCACCATAGCCTCTTCCTCCGCCTTTTCCTTGGCCTTTGCCTTGGCCTTTGCCCCCGTCTCCGCCCTTCGCCTTCCAGTCGGAAATCCGCTGTTCCTTGGGCTTCTTCTCGGGGTGAGCGGCGAAGTAGGCCTTCTTGTCCGCCTCATACACCTTGCACTGACGGTGGTCGTGTGCATGGTTGTTTCCCTTGCCATAACAGACCCAGCACCCGTCGTGCTGAGACCTGTACTCTCGGAACGAGAGCGGTGGGTTCCCGATCCTCCTTGGCTCTTTGCCCTTCTTGGGTCCCACTTGGCTCCATCTGGACCGATCCTGCCCATGGTTCTTCACGTTGTGCGCCACAAACGCGAAGAAATGGGCCTCCTCGTGATCCTCCCGGGACCAATGGTCTTGGCCACTTCCACTACCATCCTCCGCAGAATTGGCCGTGTCCTCCTGGATCTCCCGATGATGTCGGTCTTCTCGGTGGCCTCGTTGTCCATGACCATGTCGATCCTGCACGTGGGCCTCGTTCTTCGCATTGAGCTTCAACTCCACCGTGATGTACTTCACGATCTCGTCAAGGCTCATGCGGGCGAAGATGACTTGCATCCTCAGCGGCTCCCCGCGCCTCCACTCCACGTTGTTGAGGCGCAGCAACCTTTGCCCCATGGAGTCTCCGAATACCTCCACGTACACGGCGTTCTTCAGTCCCAACATCCGGTTGGGTTCGCCCAGGTTCCTCCTGAAGAACTCCATAATACCCGCATGGGTATCCTCCGCCGCCATAATCCTCACCGCCACCCGCTTCTTGGCCCTCTTCTTCTCCTCGTCCTCCACTCTGCTCTTCCAGTTGCCCGGGAGGACGTCCTTCAGCAAGTGGCGGATCTCACTGGCCTCGTTCCAGTCTTCCACCAACTTGAGGCATCTGCGGTACTTCCGCAGATACCGGTTCCACTCCGGGACCCGAAACTCACCGCGGTCCAGCGGCAGTGGAATGGACCACAGGTCCTCCAGCTTCTGGTTCGGAGCGTCCACCCGCTCCTCGTCCTCCAACCACTGGAGGCAGGCCTGCTCCGTGCGGATCAATCCTTCCCGGATCTGATCCCGCAGCTCCTCCTTGAGGTCCTGCGCCAGCCGGTGTGGGAATGTCCGGCATACCCACTTGTCCCGCGGCGCTCCCCGCATCTCGCCGACGACCTCCTCGGCGAAGTCCTCCCAGTCCAGGATGAAGTCATCCAGGTTGGACGGGTTCCCGTCGTAATAGGGGATTTTGATTCCCCTGAGGTCGTCAATCCTGATGGCGTCTCCGACGTCTCCAGCCACCACTCCACCGAGACTGATACCACCTGTGGCCGGGGGGTGTGAGTACACTCCCCGTACATCCCTCTCCTCCATGGAGTGCGGTCCAGTTGGGCCTGAACCCATGGGGTTTGGAATGCGGGAAGAATGTGCCCCATCGGCCGTCCATATCCCCGTATTGGGATCCTTCGCCCACAGGTTTCCGCTTGGATGGCCTCGACCATGTCCGTCGGCGCTTCCCATGGTTCGCCCCTGCATGGTCTGGTTCTGGATCTCGATCTTCTCTTCCGCATAAACTACCATATTCGTCGTGAGCGGTACATCCTGGGCGGCATGGGACATCTGTACCGTCAGGCTCCTCGGGTCCGTGGTCACGTGCCCTTCCCGCATGGACCCAGCCGGTGCCGTGTGTTCCCCGAGCATTGTGGACTCGCTGAACAGGGGAACATACGGCAGCGCACCCGGGTCAACACGCGGAGGCGCGTATGGTGCCTCCGCAGGGCCGCCCATGGGTTTCTCCATGGCGCTCCTGAGGGTCTTGACCCGCTCCACCAACTCTACCGCGGCCGGCTTTGCCGGGAGCTCCGGACCCGAGGCGAGGGGCTGTCGCTCCTCTAGCCTTCTCAGGCGTCCCGACATGTCCTCCACCAGGTGGAGGAGGCTGTCCACCACTTGCTGCTGCTTCTGCAGGGCCAGCTCCAGATTCTCCCGGTACCGGGCCTGATCCGCTCGCAGCTCCTCCATGTGGTTCTCCGCGGCCGACTGGTCGTCCAGGATCCCCGCGACGTCCTCCTCTAGAGCGTCCTTGGCGTTGTCCAGGCGGTCAAGGTGACGCACGATGGCGTCCATCCCCATCTTCGGGTACTTGCCCATGAGGAAGGACACGTGCTCGCAGTGGCACGCAGCGTGCTTTCCGCCGGATTCAGCGCAACCCGCGGTTCCCGGCACCTCAGACTCATCGCCCATGGGCGTATCGCCTATGGCGTCCGTCTCTGGTCCCGTGTGCCGGGGCACAGGTGCCGTCCGGGCCCTGGCTGGCCTCTCCAAGCCCTCGGCGTCGTGCTGCAGGGCGTGCTCGGGGGCCGTATGCGCCCTGGCGACCAGCGCGGGCGCCTCCGACTCCGAAGGTGGCTCGTGGGCTGTCCGATACTCCTCGGAGTGCCCCTCGGATTCCCACAGCCTGACCGGGCTGGGGTCCGTGTCCATAGCCCCGGCGTCCCTTGCCGCGGACTTGGGTGACCCGCGCTTCCGGTAGCGCCGGGCCCGTCCTCCACTGCTGCCTGAATGGCAGGCCTCATCAGAGTCCTCCGCGGCGGAGCGGAGGTTGCATGCCTTGCGGCAGCGACGCTCGCACATGGAGACCAGGTCCTCCATGTCACGTCCTCCTCTTCCCGAGTGTCGTTCTTCTCTTCGGGCTTCAACTTCCGGAGTTCGCCATGCTCTTGAACGTCTCGGTCCTTCTATGGCTCCAATCTCCGGCGTAATCTCCACCGAGTCCACGATACGCACCCGGGGCGTACTTGGGCAGGGCTCAGAAGGGCCCAAGTCCCCGGGTCGGCGGTTGGTAGGGGCAGCAGGTAAGCCTCTGCTACCATAAAGAAGGTCCCTACCAGGACCGGCCCCCGCTGTGCCCCTTCCGCCTGTAACCCCTGCCGATTTGCTCCTGATCAACGATTGCATTGCTCAAAATCCAAGGTTCCAAATCCAAAAATATAGAAAATAAAATCCTCCTTCAACCCTGAATGTCAACCAGATCCCACAAATACAGCAATAACCCAATTCACAATCCAAATCAGGCTGCGGGCTTTCGTTCAGCACACCGGTATTCCCACGGTGGCGGGCATGTACAAGAATTGCACCAAGGAAAAAAGCCCTGAAATTGGCATATGAACACAAATAAAGCAAAGTTGGGGAAAGAGGTAAACATACACATTCACTGCCATAAACCCCTCATTCCCTGGACTCAAGACCTTCCCTTGACTCACCAACATATTGCCCTGAACCAGGTCAAATGAGATGGCTAAATGCCATGTGTCACAAGTCACTACACAAACCCCAAAAATGTGTTCACTCCCAAGCCTCTAAATCCTAGCCCAATAGGGGGGGTGGCGTGTCATGGCCTAGAGTGGCACTCAGGACCATGCCCTACCACCCCTGCCGATTTGCTCCTGATCAACGATTGCATTGCTCAAAATCCAAGGTTCCAAATCCAAAAATATAGAAAATAAAATCCTCCTTCAACCCTGAATGTCAACCAGATCCCACAAATACAGCAATAACCCAATTCACAATCCAAATCAGGCTGCGGGCTTTCGTTCAGCACACCGGTATTCCCACGGTGGCGGGCATGTACAAGAATTGCACCAAGGAAAAAAGCCCTGAAATTGGCATATGAACACAAATAAAGCAAAGTTGGGGAAAGAGGTAAACATACACATTCACTGCCATAAACCCCTCATTCCCTGGACTCAAGACCTTCCCTTGACTCACCAACATATTGCCCTGAACCAGGTCAAATGAGATGGCTAAATGCCATGTGTCACAAGTCACTACACAAACCCCAAAAATGTGTTCACTCCCAAGCCTCTAAATCCTAGCCCAATAGGGGGGGTGGCGTGTCATGGCCTAGAGTGGCACTCAGGACCATGCCCTACCCTGACATAAACTTGGTTGGACTTGGAGTCGAATGGGCTTAGAGAAATGACCTATGAGTTTGAACTCATAACATGCCAAAAAACTGCCAATTCACACCATATTGGCCATATATCACATATATGCTCAAAATTGAAGTTACCACTTATCCGAAGGCTCAAAGCATGCATGGAATCGAAGTCTAGTATTCATGGAGGATAGAGACCAAAGGCCAATGCCCATGTACATCCCCACTTTACCCTCGAAACCCCTTCCGATATGGGCGCCACGCACTGCCCAAGTCAGCCCATGATTTTGAGACCAATTCTTGTAATCTCTCGTGCGCCAAGCCAAATGGAGTACGTGATCAGGCATATGGTGGTGTTCAACTCCAAAGCATATGCCAACATATGAACAACATACCATGGTTCAACTCCCCATAGGCTTCTTGCTGTTTGCTGACCAGGTAAGTACACAAAACGCAAAAATGAGCAAAAATTGAGGTCAAAAACATGAAAATATGACCAAATACAAAGTTGTCATGATAGTATATCTCTATGCTCACCCATGATATCCGCTCATGGTTCAATACACAAATGATTGGAACCAATTGCAAACAATTCCCCCATATGGATCCCCAATCGGGCGCATGGAGATACCTTTGCCCCTAATATCTACATGCCCCATGAAAATGGGAGTGCACCCATGGATCTCTTTGTCAAACATACCATGAGCAATACATACGCGGTAGACTTGGTCTAGCGCTTTGAATTCCACAATTGGGACATGGGCAAAGCCCTTGTCACGTATGGCTCCCCTTCTCTTCGGCCACACGAAGATATATAACATGGGCGTGAGCATATCAAGCATATACCATGCATACAACACATACCCTCAAAATGTGGCCCCCACCATGATATGCCATGTCCCTCGATTGACATAACTTCACGTTAAAAATACGTAGGAACCCAAGAAAAGTATCTATGCAACCCCAACACTCATGCGGTACACTCGAAAGTCACAATAAAATGTTCGGTTGCACGGTCCAAGAGTTATATATCACTTTATACCCTCTTGACCATTATCCCTTGCTATACCGGGCATGTGTACACACCAAAGGCGTTTGATGCTTCCTAAATTAGGTTGAGACCAAGGCAGTTCCAACCCAACCTTCCTTATTCTCTTTCCTCACACTCGCGCGTAGATATGGTCCTTCAAAGTGGTCCCACGATTCACTTTCGTTTCCCTTATATCTCCAAGTCAAATGGGTGGCAAGTATAAGGGAAACCTGATTCGGGCATAGGGAAAAGAGTACGACCACTCGACGAAGTCCAAATCAAGTGCGGCGATGTCGAAGTCGAAAATCCGGTTTCGACATCGCGAAAAATTCTGATTAAAATTTCGAGTGCTTATTTAGAGAATTGCGGAAGCAACGAACCCTTTGCTGATGAGATCTGACCCTTCAACGGAATATCCGTCAAAATATCTGGAAATAACAGTTAACCAATCGGTTAACGCAAAATTGCGAGCCAACTGACAGTCGCCGATACATTGACTATCAGAACGAAAGGCTGAAAAATTAAGGAAACATTATGATAATAAAACCCTGTTGATTCCTGATATTCCGATATATAAATCTCCGCTGGCGGCGCCTCGGTTCTGAATATGGCCGCTCATAGCCGGAATGGCCAAACCTATCACACTTTCACATCGGGTTAGATCAGGTGGATGGGAGAGTATGATATCAGCCAATGGCGGCTTGCCGGCACATAGATACACACCCCAAGTGACCCCAAGATGGCCACGGGGGTCCGAACCGGCTTCACCGCCCACCAATGGGCAACCGCACAATTTCATCCCTGCTCTAAAGAGTTGGGGATCCCCGAGACGGCAGGGGTTATGTAGCCACTCCGCCCACCCGTGGGCCACCACACATTGTCCTCCCCGCTCTAAAGAGGTGGGGACCCCCTAGACGGCAGGGGTTATGTAGCCAGTCCGCCCACCAATGGGCCACCACAGATTTTACTTCCCGCTCTGTAGAGTTGGGGACCCCCAAGACGGCAGGGGTTATGTAGCCATTCTGCCCACCAACGGGCACGTGTGTAACCCTTGCATCTGAAAATCCCGGGTTTTTTGCTACCAATGCACGACAGTACGTAGCATGTTCCCGAGCAAGGCACGGTCTGTTCATCGTGGGTGAGATTGGAAAGTGGAAGGACCGCCAGCAAGTTAAGCACTTGATGGATGCACTTGCTGCAGTAGCAACAGGGCAACCTATCCCCCTGACCCGCGTACATACCGCACAAGAACTGCCCCAGTTCACGGCGGATGCACCACCCCATTCAACAACTGACTGGGTCATATGTACGTGGATGCCAATGGATAAGGCTTTCCTTCAAACAACACTCCTACAACTACACATCTTGGCACCCATCCAATCCGATCTGGCAAATCGGCTCGGTTGCCCCGTGCCTGCGACATTGGGCCGCTTTCTACATCCCGATTGCACATGGATTTTCACCAACATCTTGGCCTTTCCAGTACCAGCACACCTGCAAGGGTTCCCTTTTCAGGAGGCACTTGACCCCGTAATCTATGGCAATGTACAATGTCGACCCCTACATGCATGGGAACTAGAACTGTTCACCGATGTCCCGCGCAAAGTGCGAAGTGCACTCACCAGAGGCAACAAACGCTACACTTTGACACTAGGCCTCTTCCAAGCCTTGTACCCGGCAATGTTGAAACATTGCCAACACATGGCTATGGGCGCTTCACTCATGACATTTTTGTACGGCCTCGTCCCCCACACCGCAACATGCAACGGCTTCACGCACCAACATGGAACACAAATCACCCCCACATTGTGCACGTGGTGCCATGCACATTCATCTATCACTACATCCATCGAACAAAATCTCGTAAACTACAACTCCCACTCAAACTCGCAATACATCCCACTCCTCAACTCATTCACCATGGACATCACACCGGACACTATTTTCAATGAACCGGTCGAAGTTGCAACCGGAAATGGCTTGGCATGGCACGACCTAGCAACCCGCTACACACCGCTAACAAAGTGGCAAATGAACGCATCGCAAAAAATTTTCAAGGGAGGGGGGGACACACTGCCGCTCCACGCAGGCATAGCCGATATGTTCACTGCCCTCCATCTCCATGATGGCAATGCAATTTGGCGGAATGTTTTCAACAACTACAATGCAGCAGCAGGACGCCACGTAGATGACTGCCGTTTCAAACGGAGTGCTACGTACATCTTTCATTTTGGTCCACCATGCGTAATGCAATGGGACGGGAAGGAGTATGAACTACTCCACAACACACTGTATGGATTTGATGGAAGCATGCCACATGAGCTTCCATGTTGTGGTTGATACAGCTTGTCTCTGAGGGCATGGGTGTAGGGGCTGACACCCACAAGTTTCCCAAATGGCGAATACATTCTTTTTCCACATTGTTCCCGACCCCATAACACAACCAAGCAAAAAAAACCCTCACCCTCGAACGTGCTAACCCCCCCTACCACAGCCCATCCCGTCTCTTCCGCTCCGATGGTAGCTCTTTTCTTTGCAAGGGGCTGTGAAAGCATGGAGGGAGGGGGAGTAGTGATCTACCTTCATGTCCGTGTGGTCCAAAGCCACCATACAACCGCACTTGCCTTGAAACGCCCCACCTCGTTATGTGTGTCTATACTAATCCCTTGCCCGCCTCATCAGCTTACCCCTCTGAGGCTCCGCCCACCTTCTAAAACCGTGTGCCATACATTACTTTTGTTTCCCAAGAGTACCATGCTGACCATTTGCCCGCAACCTTTTTTTTGGCACCTGCTTAGATGGTGTCCCAAGGAACCAAGTCATCTTTTTTTGGGGGGAGGGAAGAAGGGTTGTGCAAATGGGGTGTGAGCGGGGAGGGTGATATACCTTCATGGCGGTGTGGTCCAAAGCCACCGCCCCGAGTTGCTATGGCCACCGTCCGCACTAGCCCATTTGCCTACAACCTTTTTTATTGGCAACTGCTTACAAAGTGTCCCAAGGAACCAGACCATCTTTTGTTTGAGGGAGAAGAAGGGTTGTGCAAGTGCTGTGTAAGCAGGGAGGGGTGATGTACCTTCATGGCGGTGTGGTCCGAAGCCACCGCCCCGAGTTGCTATGGCCACACTTCCACACTGGCCCATTTGCCTGCAACCATTTTTTTTGGCAACTGCTTAGAAAGTGTCCCAAGGGGCCAAATCATCTTTTGTTTGAGGGGGAAGAAGGGTTGTGCAAATGGGGTGTAGGCGGGGAGGTGTGATGTACCTTGATGGCGGTGGGGTCCAAAGCCACCGACCCGAGTTTCAACGGCCACACGTCCACACTAACCTTTCAACCCCTCCCCTATATATGTGTGTCTGTTGTAAATCTAACCCCTTGCCCGCCTCAGGAGCCCACCCCCCTGAGGTTCGCAGTGCGGCTGCGAATACCCAAGCCGATGCTACCCTCCCCCGCATTGGGGTGAGGGGCGGTGCGAACCGTCGGATCACACCTGGGCCGCATAGCCAACCGTTCGGAGGTGCCCGACAAAGGTGGCAGATAGGGTCCGCCTCTCCGCTTATCCACAACACACACATGAGTAACACCCCTACTTTCCTTGTGAGGCATCTAGACAAATAGCAACGTCGGCATGGGAGAGGGGTGTAGATTAGAGGATATATATATATATATATATATATATATATATATATATATATATATATATATATATATATATATATATATATATATATATATATATATATATATATATATATATATATATATATATATATATATATATATATATATATATATATATATATATATATATATATATATATATATATATATATATATATATATATATATATATATATATATATATATATATATATATATATATATATATATATATATATATATATATATATATATATATATATATATATATATAATATATATATATTATATATATATATATATATATATATATACTATATGTGTGTGTATATGTGGCAGGTTTGAGGGAACTTTAGCACCCTCCGATCATTATGTTGAGCAAAGAGCATTTGGGGACATAATTTGTGGTTTACCACCCCCGAACCAACCCTTAGGGACGAGGTTGAACAACTTGACATCTCATGGCATCTCCCTAAATCTACCAATACTGGAATTACTCGTTAAAAAGGGCAAATATGGCTGTTTGGAGGCAATTTTGGCACCCATTGTTCATTAATCATGAGCCAAGAGCATTTAGGGTCACATATGGTGGTTTGCCAAGGCCGAACTAAGCTTAGGAACAAGGTTGAGCAATTTGAAATCTCATTATACTTCCCCTAAATCTACTTATACGAGAATTACACGTTAAATAGGGCAAATATGGCTGTTTTGAGGCAATTTTGGCTCCCGCCGTTCATTCATCTTGAGCCAAGAGCATTTAGGGTCACAAATGGTGGTTTTGCCAAGGCCCAACTAACCTTGGGAACAAGGTTGAGCAATTTCAAATCTCATGACACTTCCCCTAAATCTGCTTATACTAGAATTAGAACGTCAAACAGGGCAAATATGGCTGTTTTGAGGCAATTTTGGCACCCACCGTCGATATATCTTGATGCAAGAGCTTGTGGGGTCACATATGGTGTTTTGCCACGGCCAAGCTAACCTTAGGAACAAGGTGGAGCAATTTGAAATCTCATGACACTTCCCCTAAATCTACTTATACTAGAATTAGACGTCAGACAGGGCAAATATGGCTGTTTTGGGGCAATTTTGGCACCCGCCGTTGATATATGTTGATGCAAGAGGATGTAGGGTCACATATGGTGTTTTGCCAAGGCCAAACTAACCTTAGCAACAAGGGTGAGCAATTTGAAATCTCATGACACATCCCCTAAATCTAGTTATGCGAGAATTACAAGTGAAATAGGGCAAATATGGCTGTTTTGGGGCAATTTTGGCACCCGCCACTTATTTATCTTGATGCACCAGCATTTAGGGTCACATATGGTGGTTTGCTAAGGCCAAACTAACCTTAGGGAGAAGCTTGACGAATTTGAAATCTCACGAGACCTCCCCGAAATCCACTTATGCGACTTTCTTTGTGAAAAAGTGCCAAAAAAGGCCAAAAAATGCGGTATTTTTGGTAATATCTCCCTACAGATTAATGAGATGACCGTCATTTGATTACAGGAGCAAGATATGGTTGCGATTGGCGGATTGCGCTTCTTAAATTGGCTTACCTGCGCACAGAATTGGCACAAATCTCGCAAAATCACCCAAAACTCGGTGACGGTATGCAGACTGCGGCCCTAGCAGACTGCGAAAGACTGCGCACGAACAGGCGACACGCGTAACTGAAAAAACCACCGCAACTGACAGAAAGGTATGAATTTTATGTTGTTGTTCTAATTACCGCAAGCGGTTCGAATTTCACCTTCTGGTCACTCTGTCACTTCTTATTAATTACTGACAGATGTGTGATTGGCAATCGTTGCCCTTTGCTTCGCTCTTTTGAACGCGTTTAGCGCTGTGCGCAAACCCACTCCCTCCAAGTGAATATCCACTCCCTTCTACTCAATTTTTACTCCCTCCAAGTGAAATATATACATATATATACAAATACATGTATGTACATATATATATATATATATATATATATATATATATATATATATATATATAGATATATATATATATATATAGATGTAGATATGTATATATATATATATATATATATATATATATATATATATATATATATATATATATATATATATATATATATATATATATATATATATATATATATATACGCATACATACACACACATCCACACACACACACACATACACATATATATACGTATACATATCTATATATGTATACATATATACATATATATATATATATATGTATGTATATATATATATATATATGTAGATGTATGTATGTATGTATGTAGATATATATATATATATATATATATATGTATATATATATATATATATATATATATATATATGTATATATATATATATATATATATATATATATATATATATATATATATATATGTATATATATATATATATATATATATATATATATATATATATATATATATATATATATATAGATATATATTCCTTTGGCTATCAGACCGGACGGAGGACCGGTCTGGTCTTGTGGGGAAAATTATCACTTTCTGGCAAAGAATTGGGTCAAGGGTTTTTGAACGTGGCGGAAATGATGGTTTTGGTGGTTTTCTTAGACTCAATAGTATTTTAGAGAAAAACAGTAAGACCAGTTTCAGAGACCGGTGGGACCGGTCTTTGCAAACCTAACGGACCGGACCACTTCGGTACACTTTGGAGCACTTTGTTACACTTGCCTCCCAAACCTACCTTTGCGCGCTCGTTGCAGCATGCACGCCACCATACACCATGCACAAGCCACACACACATACACAGACTTTGCTTCCCATGTCCTCTTGGGTGTTTCAACGATGCATGATGGGTGGGATGCACCATTAGCATGAAAATAGATCGGTTCAAACAGTTTCATGCAGACCGGTCAGACCGGTCTTCCGAACCTCGCTCCTGGTCCCCTACTTCCTGCTGCCTTTTCACAGGACCGGTCAGACCGCTCTTCCCTGCTTTGTTGCTTAGTGTTCTTTAATGCCTATTTCAGGCCCCGGCACCAAGATCCCTGGCGTGAAGGATGCTGAGACGCCCATGCCCATGGCCTTCAAGAAGGTACTGGCCAGAGACCGGGTGGTGCTGCTGCTGAAGGGCTCGCACGGCGGCCGCTACACCGGCACGTGCCAGGCGCAGGCGTCCGGCAAAATTTCCCTATCCAGGACAATCTACTTCACGGAGGACCAGAAGACCGGGGGCTTGAAGCGCAGCATCAGCAAAGGCGAGCTTGACTTCGTCACCGAGGATCTGCCCGGATGTTGGGTGATGGCGGAGGCGAAGACATCTACTCCGGGCCAGAGAATTGCGGCCCGAGCAGCGCAGTCCCGCAAAAGGAAAGTGGACAAGGAGTCCGAAGACGAAGACGAGGACGAGGAAGAAGAGGACGAAGAAGACGAGGAGGAGGAGGAGCGAGAAAGCGTGACGGAGATCCCGGAAGAAGAGGCAAAGGAGGAAGAGAAAGAGAGGAAGAAGAAGAAGCCGGCGAAGGAGAAGCACACCACCAAAAGACGGTTGGCCGTCCCATTTTTCAAGGATATCAAAGCCGAGGGCAGTGAGTCCGCCTCGGCGCCCCGCACAAGCAAGAAAGCCAGGAAGGCCTCCATCGAGGACGAAGAGAGGTCGGCGGAAGAGGTGCGCATGGGCAACGCGTTGGAGGCGTATGGCACCACCTTGCCAAGGCTTGGGCAACACGTCCGGCAATGTCTCCGTGGCCAACCCGGCACCCAGACACTTTTGGCAGCAGCGCTGCAGTTGCTGTTCGGGTGCCCGTACAGCATTCTTTGTGGTCCTCTGTGCATTCGGTCGGATTACATCGTGGCGCAGCGCAAGTGTGTCGAGCCCCTTCGTCAATCCGATGGTCCCCAATACAAGGAATACGCACGTTTGTGCATACTGTCGTAAACCGTTCGGACCGCTTCACTTTAGTACACTTCACACGACGACCGGTCGGACCGGTCTGTACAAACTGTCGTAAACCGTTCGGACCGGTCCACTTTGGCACACTTCATACGAAGACCGGTCGGACCGGTCCTTGCAAACTGTCGCAAACCGCTCGGACCGCTTCACTTTAGCACACTTTAGCACACTTTATTCCATTTCTCCACAGAGAAGGTCTTGTAGGGGGCTGCAACGTGTTCGACGTGCTTGGGGATCAAGGATGAGCCCGACATGGACATGCCCGCCCTGCCCGCCGGGCCCGCAGCGCGCCAGCTCGCCATCCCCCAACCCGCCGCAAGGACCGTTCCTCCGGAAATGCCGATGCACGTGCAGACCATGGACCAGCTCATAACTCCCCAGCTGCGCGAGAAGTTCATGGCCCTCAAACGGGAATTGCAACGCACCGAATTCGAGCTCGTAACGGTATGGAGCACCCAATGGCCGTTCGGGGTTGTGTGTGCAACTCGCTCCCCCCTTTGCCGTGCCACTTTCAGGTCCGTGGGGGTTCCCTTCCTACAAGTGATTGGCATGAACCACACGCCGAAACCAAGACGTTGGGGGAGCAGATCGAAGAGATGCGGACAGTCGCTTGGTTCCGTGAACAAACGGAGAGGATGAGGTTGGTCGAGGAAGAAGAGGCGCGCGAGGAGTTTGAAGGACAAGAGGAGGCAAGAATCCAAGCCGAACGTGCAATGGAGGTGTGTGTCCAGGGGTCCCCTAGCCTACATTTGTGCATGCATGGAGTCAGCACTGTGGTCTGTGGTCTGCAGGACGCCCGACGTCGTGACGAGGCCGCGCGTGAACGCAAAAAGAAGGATGCGGCGACCGCGGCTTTGGAGGCGAAGTTGAAGGCGTTGCAACAGGAGTTGGACGAGGCACGGAAGAGCAAGGAGGAGCCGAGCAAACAGCAAGAACCCGAAGAATCGCAGGAACCAGACCCGCAGCAGGTCCCAGCGGAGGAGGCAGGCGCAGGGGAGCCAATCGCCCAGCAAGCCGATGCCCCCGAGCCAGAATCCGGAACTCAGGCATGCGTGTGCTTCAATTCGTTTTAAAGTGTGCTAAAGTGTGCTAAAGTGTGCTAAAGTTGACCGGTCCGAACGGTTTACGACAGTTTGCAACGACCGGTCCGACCGGTCTTCGTGTGAAGTGTGCTAAAGTGGACCGGTCCGAACGATTTACGACAGTTTGCAAAGACCGGTCCGACCGGTCCCTGAACGAAGTGTCACGAAGTGTACCGGTCCGTTTGGTTGAAACCACTTTACTTCCTGTTTCTGCAGGAGCCCTCCACCCAGGCACTTCAGCTGCAGGCGGCTTCCGCTGCTGCTGCTACCGGGATTCCGGGGATGAAAATCACCCCGGCCTTCGCCGCACAACAGACCACACCGAAGTGGACGATACCACCTACCGGGGATAATTGCCAACTACCGTAGGTTTGCCCCGGCGGTGGATACGTTTAACCAAATGTGCTTACAACACCGGGAAGAGCACCGGTTTCAATCATGGTGGAAGGCACTTGGGCAGATGGTGTTAAGGATAGCGGCAACAAATGCATTTACGTCATGCCAAGCGTTGCGCCTTAGTCCGGGGGGTGAAACAATGTTTGACTGGCAATGCAGGTTAATGAGATACATTTTTCCGGCAAGGCAAATTGAGGTGGTGGACAAGCATGTACCAATAGTGGTTGGGAAGCGGGGCTTTTGTGTACATTGTGGGATGGGCACCACTCGATACAAGTGCAAAGCATGTGGGTGCTATCTACACGTCGAGTGCTTTGTGGACCATCATGAATGAACCATCAATAGATGTCTTGTGAGGATTGACTCCCATGCATTGCAATGTCTGTGCAAAGGTGTGAACACGCACAACACAGCACACGCACACACACAACACACACATGCGGACACACACACTACACACGCATCACCAAGTGCTCCAAAGTGTGCTAAAGTGTGCTAAAATGGTCCGGTCCGTTCAGTTTGCAAAGACCGGTCGGACCAGTCCGACCGGTCTCCCCGAACTAACCGGTTCGCTACAGAAAGCTAAAGTGGCGCAAAACGGTCTCAACTGAACAGTTGGTGATTTTGCCTAGTCGAAACGGTGAGTTAACGAAGACCGGTGGACCGGTTGTGAAAATATTCGCGTATGGTAGCCAAAGGAATATATATATATATGTATACATATATATATATATATATATATATATATGTATATATATATATATATATATATATATATATATATATATATATATATATATATATATATATATATATATATATATATATATATATATATATATATATATAGATATATATATATATATATATATATATATATATATATTCATATATATATATATATATATATATATGTATATATATATATATATATATGTATATATATATATATATATATATATATATATATATATATATATATATATATATATATATATATATATATATATATATATATATATATATATATATATATATATATATATATATATATATATATATATATATATATATATATATATATATAGTCATAGTCATAGTCATAGTTATAACCACTTATCATGCCGTCTACTGGAGTTACGGGGCATCTTGCGCCGACAGGTGGTTCCTGCCTCGCTCAATCCCGTGGGTCCCAGGGCTGCCTCAGGTGGCCCACAGCATGACGGAGGACCTAGAGGACCGGGGATACCGGTCAACCAGGCTTTGAGGGCAGTGGCAACTGCAAAGCGTTAGCATTAGCAACGGCGACGGACGCTGGCCCGTTTGTTCGCCGGGGGTATGGGGGCAAGGCACAGCAATGCAGCAGCATCGCAACAAGCAGAAAGCAAGGGCTTCTCCGTTCGGCGCAAAGCGGCAACCAAGTCACAAAGCAGCACGCATGCGGCGAAGCAAGAGCGGACTCTCCGTTGTTCGCGTACCCCCTGCCACCGTGGAGACGTCCAGTACCCGTGACCCCACGTAATCCACTGCCAGTTGCGTACTTGTAAATACCCACCACCCCTGACTCCACATATTCCACTGCCAGCACGCAATAACCCTTTTATGCACAGCCAGGATTTCTGGGAGGCTCCAGCCTAGCCTGGCCCTCAGCCTTCATCGCCCCCGTGTCCCCACTATGTACGTCGCCGACCCACCGCACCAGTCCCCTAGTATAGTACAGAAACACGGTATCAACTCCACGTCCCCGTGGCCTTGAGCAGCAGCCACACCCCAGATATATACTGTGCCGGCACTCCTTGTCAGGGGCCAGAACCCAATCAGCTTCGAGGCATCCACTTGCCCAAGTATAATATAACCTGAGGGTCTACAGGGGGGGACGCTGGCCGCCCCGCGACGGGAGAGGCGCAACTCGTGAATATCGCTGGCTGGGATTCGGGCTGGTGGGTGCCGTAGCTTGGTTATTAACCCCCTGTAGGGGTACCCACCAGAGGCTCGCCCCGGGCTGTGGCAACCAAGTGCACCTCATCTGGCCCACATACATCGCCCTGGCGCCTACCCTTGACCCTTACCTGCACTGATTGGCCAGCTCCCGTCGTTGCGCCACTTCCGCCACAGCAGCGGCCAGGCCGCAGGTTCGGCCTCCACCGACGACGTGGCGAGCCTACTTATAGCATTGGCCCGCGCGTCACCCCCCGGACCACTCAGTATGCCGCTCCTCCTCTCTCCTCGCCTCTAGCCGACCGGACTGGCGCCCCCCAGGAGTAAGTGGCTACAATGGTGAGGCGACCGCATACTTATCGCTACGACGCCGCGCAGTACCGCCGTTGCCACGCCGATGCCACCTGCGAGCCGCCACCACACGCACCACCGCAACCGCAAGGCCATGGTCAGAGGTTAGACTATGTACATGCCCGCAGGCACGGTCCCTCTAGTTTGTTAACGGGGCCAGGGGATGCCCCCACACGCCCCCTGAGTTGTTAGAGGGGTCACGGGGACACCCCAGTACCGCCATGCAACCTGGCAGCGCCCCCACAGTACGGTTCTCCAGTACCGCCGCGTACTCCCACCATACGGTCCCCAGTACCGCCGCGCATACTCCCACGACGCCAGTACACCGTCATCTTGAACCCCGCTTACACCTCGGGAGCGCTCCTCTCATACCGCCATGCCATTTCAAGTACGCCGGCCATACGATCCACCTGACGACCACGCCGTCACATTCCTCTACGCACACATCACCGCTTCGTCGCCGCTCCCGGGGTCTGCAGGCTGACCCCGCATCCCCGTGTAACACTCTCTGGGGGCACCGCAACGCATGCTCCGTAGCGCCGGCAACAACGTCGCCCGCCCCCACACAAATCCGTGCACCCCCGGTGTAACCCGAGCCTCCACCCCCAGCACTGCCGTAGCCCGGCCGCCAGTAGAGACCCCGGTGCCATGGGAATTCCCTACAGGGGTTTGGGCCTTATTACCCTGGTCGGGATGACCCATGACACCTCACTGTTGTATGCGGCGACCCGGGGTGAAGCCGGTTCGGACCCCCGTGGCCATCTTGGGGTCACTTGGGGTGTGTATCTATGCGCCGGCAAGCCGCCATTGGCTGATATCATACTCTCCCATCCACCTGAACTAACCGGATGTGATAGTGTGATAGGTTTGGCCATTCCGGCTATGAGCGGCCATATTCAGTACCGAGGCGCCGCCAGCGGAGATTTATATATCGGAATATCAGGAATCAACAGGGTTTTATTATCGTAATGTTTCCGTAATTCTTCAGTCTTTCGTTCTGATGGTCAATGTATCGGCGACTGTCAGTTGGCTCGCAATTTTGCGTTAACCGATTGGTTAACTGTTATTTCCAGATATTTTGGCGGATACTCCGTTGAAGGGTCAGATTTCATCAGCAAAGGGTTCGTTGCTTCCGCAATTTTCTAAATAAGCACTCGAAATTTTAATCTGAATTTTTCGCGATGTTGAAATCGGATTTTCGACTTCGACATCGCCGCACTTGATTTGGACTTCTTCGAGTGGTCATACTCTTTTCCCTATGCCCGAATCAGGTTTCCCTTATACTTGCCACCCATTTGACGTGGAGATATAAGGGAAACAAAAGCGAATCGTGGGACCACTTTGAAGGATCATATCTACGCGCGAGTGTGAGGAAAGAGAATAAGGAAGGTTGGGTTGCAAGCGCCTTAGTCTCAACTTAATTTAGGAAGCATCAAACGCCTTTGGTGTGTACACATGCCCGGTGTAGCAAGGGATAATGGTCAAGAGGGTATAAAGTGATATATAACTCTTGGACCGTGCAAGCGAAAATTTTAATGTGACTTTCGAGTGTACCGCATGAGTGTTGGGGTTGCATAGATACTTTCCTTGGGTTCCTACGCATTTTTAACGTGAAGTTATGTCCATGGAGGGACATGGCATATCATGGTGGGAGCCACTTTTGAGGGTATGTTCTATATGCATGGTATATGTCTTGATATGCTCACGCCCATGTTATATATCTTCGTGTGGCCGAAGAGATGGGGAGCCATACGTGACAAGGGTTTTGCCCATGTCCCAATTGTGGAATTCAAAGCGCTAGACTAAGTCTACCGCATATGTATTGCTCATGGTATGTTTTACAAAGAGATCCATGAGTGCACTCCCATTTTCATGGGGCATGTAGATATGAGTGGCGAAGGTATCTCCATGCGCCCGATTGGGGATCCAAGTGGGGGAATTGTTCGCAAATGGTTCCAATCATTTGTGTATTTAACCATGAGCGGATATCATGGGTGAGCATAGAGATATACTATCATGACAACTTTGTATTTGGTCATATTTTCATGTTTTTGACCTCAATTTTTGCTCATTTTTGCGTTTTGTGTACTTACCTGGTCGGCAAACAGCAAGAAGCCTATGGGGAGTCGAACCATGGTATGTTGTTCATATGTTGGCATATGCTTTGGAGTTGAACACCACCATATGCCGGATTGCGTACTCCATTTGGCTTGGCGCATGAAGGTTCACAAGAATTGGTCTCAAGATCATGGGCTGACTTGGGCAGTGCGTGGCGCCCATATCCGAAGGGGTTTCGAGGGTAAAGTGGGGATGTACATGGGCATTGGCTTTCGGTCTCTATCCTCCATGAATACTAGACTTCGATTCCATGCATGCTTTGATCCTTCGGATAAGTGGTAACCTCCATTTTGAGCATATATTTGATATATGGCCAATATGGTGTGAATTGGCAGTTCTTTGGCATGTTATGAGTTCAAACTCATGGGGCATATCTCCAAGCCCAATCGACTCCAAGTCCAACCAAGTTTATGTCAGGGTAGGGCATGGTCCTGACTGCCACTCTAGGCCATGACACGCCACCTCCCCTATTGGGCTAGGATATATAGGCTTGGGAGTGAACACATTTTTGGGGTTTATGTAGTGACTTGTGACACATGGCATTTAGCCATCTCATTTGACCTGGTTCAGGGCAATATGTTGGTAAGTCAAGGGAAGGTCTTGAGTCCAGGGAATGAGGGGTTTGTGGCTGTGAACGTGTATGTTTACCTCTTTCCCCAACTTTGCTTTATTTGTGTTCATATGGAAATTTCAGGGCTTTCCTCTTTGGTGCAATTCTTGTACATGCCCGCCACCGTGAGACAACCGGTGTGCTGAACGGAAGCCCGCAGCCGCAGTCTGGATTTGGATTGGATTGTGGATTGGGTCATTGCTGTATTTGTGGGATCTGGTTGCTGTTCAGGGTTGAAGGAGGATTGTATTTTCTATTTTCTATATTTTTGGATTTTGGACCTTGGACTTTGAGGATTTTGAGAAATGCAATCGTTGATCCGGAGTAAATCAGCAGGGGTAACAGGCGGAAGGGGCACAGCGGGGGCCGGTCCTGGTAGGGACCTTTTTTTTGGTAGCAGAGGCTTACCTGCTGTCCCTACCAACCGCCGACCCGGGGACTTGGGCCCTTATGAGCCCTGCCCAAGTACGCCCCGGGTGCGTATTGTGGACTCGGTGGAGACCACGCCGGAGATTGGAGCCATAGAAGGACCGAGACGTTCAAGAGCATGGCGAACTCCGGAAGTTGAAGCCCGAAGAGAAGAACGACACTCGGGAAGAGGAGGACGTGACATGGAGGACCTGGTCTCCATGTGTGAGCGTCGCTGCCGAAAGGCATGCAACCTCCGCTCCGCCGCGGAGGAATCTGATGAGTCCTGCCATTCAGGCAGCAGTGGAGGACGGGCCCGGCGCTACCGGAAGCGCGGGTCACCCAAGTCCGCGGCAAGGGACACCGGGGCTATGGACACGGACCCCAGCCCGGTCAGGCTGTGGGAATCCGAGGGGCACTCCGAGGGCTATCGGACAGCCTACGAGCCACCTTCGGAGTCGGAGATGTCCGCGCCGATCGCCAGGGCGCGTACGGCCCCCGAGCCCGCCCTGAAGCACGATGCCGAGGGCTTGGAGAGGCCAGCCAGGGCCCGGAAGGCACCCGTGCCCCGGCACACGGGACCAGAGACGGACGCCATAGGCGATACGCCCATGGGCGATGAGTCTGAGGTGCCGGGAACCGCGGGATGTGCTGAATCCGGCGGAAAGCACGCTGCGTGCCACTGCGAGCACGTGTCCTTCCTCATGGGCAAGTATCGGAAGATGGGGATGGACGCCATCGTGCATCGTCTTGACCGTCTGGACAACGCCAAGGACGCTCTAGAGGAGGACGTCGCGGGGATCCTGGACGACCAGTCGGCCGCGGAGAAAGACATGGAGGAGCTGCGAGCGGAACGGGACCGGTACTGGGAGAATCTGGAGCTGGCCCTGGAGAAGCAGCAGCGAGTGGTGGACAGCCTTCTCCACCTGGTGGAGGACATGTCGGGACGCCTGAAAAGGCTGAAGGAGCTACAGCCCCTCGCCTCGGGTCCGGAGCTCCCGGCAAAGCCGGCCGCGGTAGAGCTGGTGGAGCGGGTTAGGACCCTCAGGAGCGCCATGGAGAAACCAATGGGCGGCCCTGCAGAGGCACCATACGCGCCTCCGCGTGTTGACCCAGGTGCGCTGCCGTTTGTTCCCATGTTCAGCGAATCCACAATGCTCGGGGAACACACGGCACCAGCTGGGTCCATGCGGGAAGGGCACGTAACCACGGACCCGAGGAGCCTGACGGTACAGATGTCCCATGCCGCCCAGGATGTACCGATCACGACGAATATGGTAGTTTATGCGGAAGAGAAGATCGAGAACCACACCATGCAGGGGCGAACCATGGGAAGCGCCGACGGACATGGTCGAGGTCATCCAGGCGGAAACCTGTGGGCGAAGGACCCCAATACGGGGATATGGACGGCCGATGGAGCAAATCCTTCCCGCATTCCAAACCCCACGGGTTCAGGCCCAACTGGACCGCACTCCATGGAGGAGAGGGATGTACGGGGAGTGTCCTCACACCCCCCGGCCACAGGTGGTATCCGTCTCGGTGGAGTGGTGGCTGGGGACGTCGGAGACGCCATCAGGATTGACGACCTCAGGGGAATCAAAATCCCCTACTACGATGGCAACCCCTCCAACCTGGATGACTTCATCCTGGACTGGGAGGACTTCGCCGAGGAGGTCGTCGGCGAGATGCGGGGAGCGCCGCGGGATAAGTGGGTATGCCGGACATTCCCACACCGGCTGGCGCAGGACCTGAAGGAGGAGCTGCGGGATCAGATCCGGGAAGGACTGATCAGGACGGAGCAGGCCTGCCTCCAGTGGTTGGAGGATGAGGAGCGGGTGGACGCTCCGAACCAGAAGGTGGAGGACTTGTGGTCCATCCCGCTGCCGCTGGACCGCGGTGAGCTGCGGGTCCGGGAGTGGAACCGGTATCTGCGGAAGTACCGCAGATGCCTCAAGCTGGTGGAAGACTGGAACGAGGCCAGTGAGATCCGCCACTTGCTGAAGGACGTCCTCCCCGGCAACTGGAAGAGGAGAGTGGAGGACGAGGAGAAGAAGCGCGCCAAGAAGCGGGTGGCGGTCAGGATTATGGCGGCGGAGGATACCCATGCGGGTATCATGGAGTTCTTCAGGAGGAACCTGGGCGAACCCAACCGGATGTTGGGACTGAAGAACGCCGTGTACGTGGAGGTGTTTGGAGACTCCATGGGGCAAAGGTTGCTGCGCCTCAACAACGTGGAGTGGAGGCGCGGGGAGCCGCTGAGGATGCAAGTCATCTTCGCCCGCATGAGCCTTGATGAGATCGTGAAGTACATCACGGTGGAGTTGAAGCTCAATGCGAAAAACGAGGCCCACGTGCAGAATCGACATGGTTATGGACAACGAGGACACCGAGAAGACCGCCATCATCGGGAGATCCAGGAGGACACGGCCAACTCCGCGGAGGATGGTGGTGGAAGTGGCCAAGACCACTGGTCCCGGGAGGATCACGAGGAGGCCCATTTCTTCGCGTTTGTGGCGCACAACGTGAGGAACAATGGGCAGGATCGGGCCAGATGGAGCCCGGTGGTACCCAAGAAGGGCAAGGAGCCAAGGAGGATCGGGAACCCACCGCTCTCGTTCCGGGAGTACAGGTCTCAGCACGACGGGTGCTGGGTCTGTTATGGCAAGGGAAACAACCATGCACACGACCACCGTCAGTGCAAGGTGTACGAGGCGGACAAGAAGGCCTACTTCGCCGCACACCCCGAGAAGAAGCCCAAGGAGCAGCGGATTTCCGATTGGAAAGCGAAGGGCGGAGACGGGGGAAAAGGCCAAGGCAAAGGCCAAGGAAAAGGCGGAGGAAGAGGCTATGGTGGTGGACCTGGACAAGACCGACGAGTGAGGTCGATCGAGGAAGTTGCTGAGGACATGTTGAGGACGTTGGAGGAACTCAAAGCCCAGCAACGTGGTGGACAAAGTCCTGGCGGATCGCAGCCGGAAGGGGCTGCGGGAAGCCAAGTCTAGAGGAGCCCCCACGGGAGTGGGACCTCGGAGGTCTCTCCTCCGAAAATCAGTGGAATCCCAGAGAAAGCGAAGGCACATCGGGTGCCGAAGAAGGCTCCAGAAGAGCCAAAACCACTGAGTTTCGCCACTCCCAACCCCTGGAGCGCCCTGCCAAGGGAAGTACATGTGGGTACGGGACATGGCAAGAAGGAAGGAGCGACCACGGAGAGCCCCGTGGACGGGCAGGACCAACCCAAGATCTACACCATCCGTGACCATACCCTTGAAGTCCTGATGCACCCGGACGTGCTAGAGTTGCATGCCGTGAGAGTCGTCCATACACCTCATGGCGACGAGCGGCAGTTGCACTTGAAAGTGCGAGTACGGTGCGGACGAGAGGAGAAGGTGGTGGATGTGTTAGTGGATACGGGTGCCCAGGTGAGCCTGGTCCGGAGAGGGTTGTTCAAGGAGGAACTCCTGCAGCCCAGCCGGAGACCGGTCCGCCTGAAGGTCGCCAACGGAGAGATTATGGGTGGTGGCACCCATGAGGCCATTATCAGTATGGAATTCTGGGAGCATGAGCGCTTGAATCGCCCTGATCAGGCGAAGAGCAGCACTCTATCCGGGAACTTCTATGTGGCCGACATTACCGATTGGGATATGATCATGGGGTATGACTTCATGGTGGCAAATGCCATTGGAGCCCTTCCCCATCGTGCAACGCTGGTCCGGGAGGATGATGAATGCCTAACATGGCTGTGCACGGACTATGCATGCGGATCAACCCAATGGAATGCCGAGGAAGAGGATCGGATCGTCCAAGCGGTGCAAGCTGTGGGTGCCAAGTCCAGAGGAGACCGCGGAGTTCAGCTCACGGAATATGGAATGGCGCCACAGGTGTACGACAGGATGATCCAGACGCTGGGAGCCGAAGCGCCCGAGACCGACGTCTTCGCTTCCCGGGATGCCCCACTTCTGCGGAAGTGTAGGAGGCATTGGCATCGAGGAGACTCAGCCTGGCACAGGCATTGGGGTTTGAAGGAGTGGGGACTAATGTATTGGCATGGCTCCCTGGATAATACCAGACGTATGGTGGAGAAGATCATCGCGGATAGGGCGAAGAGGATCCTGGTCATAACCGGCATAGGATCCACCCCATGTCCGCTGGAGGGTCTCAAGTTGACGCTGGACTCCATCACCCTGAACGAGATGTCATTCGGGCCAGAGGAGGAGTTGTTCATCGACGCCAAGGGTGTATCAATGCCCTCCCCGGGTCAAGCGTGGGGCACCAAGGCTTTCCTGGTGGATGGGGCGCAAGCCCAGCCCACGGGTGATGAAGCATTCATCCGTAGGGTGGAGGCGATGCCCATGAAGGTCATGTTTGAGCCCAAGGAGGGGACGGATCAGCCTATTGATGGCATTGACGTCCTGTCCCACGCCGTGATCGACGACGTCGTCAACTACATGCGGATGGGGATGCACGACCGTGTGGCAGCCAAGAAGAGGCGGGCCATGGTCACATCTCCGCATTGGTGGGATGACAAGATGTTGGTCACCGGCAAGTAGGAGAAGGACGAGTTCGTGGCGAGGGTCATGGATCACATCGCGGACCAATACAATGGTCCGGTTGGGTCGGACCCACCAACATGGGATTTTCCAAGAATGGGTGCCGATAGCGACAGTCACCAGCCCGATGCCGCAAATTTCCGAAGATTATCGGTGGGAAGAGCTCCCCACGACGATGAAGACGGCATATCGGACGAGGAGAAGTCGGAATCGGACCCAGAAGAGGCCTATACCGCAGTGCGGTCGGTTGTATCTATACCGAAGCAAGCGGCTGAAGAGGCCCAGGAGAACCCGAGGGTCGCCGAGCTGAAGGAGAGGCTGATCAAGGCCTATCCGCGGCTATTCAGTGGCGTCGCCAACAAGAACCCTCCAGATCGTGGGAGGTTTGGTACAGCGAAGATCAAGCTGAAGCCGAACCCGAAGATCTATCGTCATCGGGAGTACCAACTTCAGGGCGATCGGGCCGAGGCCATGAAGAAGTTGTTGGCCGAGTTCATTGAGCGAGGATGGATCGAACCCTCCGACAGTGAGTGGGCCAGCCCAGCCTTCATCGTGCCCAAGAAGGAGAAGGGCGAGTGGAGGTTGGTGGTTGATTACAGAGGTTTGAACGAGCAGACCGAGCACGACTCGTACTCGCTTCCCCTGATCGACTCCATCCTCCAAAAACAACAGAAAAAGCGGATTTTCACGGTGTCAGACCTGAAACACAGCTATCACCAGATGCCGCTGCACCCGGACTCCAGGCCCTGCACAGCGATGTCGACGCCGCTGGGGCCCATGCAGTGGAAAGTGGTGCCTATGGGCGCCAAGAATGGCAACGCCGCTTTCCAGCGCATGATGGAGGACCTACTAGGTCCTGTCCGGGACTGTGCCGATCCCTTCGTGGATGACATCATCATCAGGTCCGGCACGGAGAACATGACTGAGGACGAGCTCATCGACGCGCATGAGAAGGATCTGCGCCGAGTGCTCAGCGAGTTGGACAAGCACAACATGGTGTGCAAGCCCACCAAAGCCTCACTCTTCGTGAAGGAAGTGGAGTTCGCGGGTCACGTGGTTGGTCACGGGCAACGCCGTCCCATGCCTGGGAAGCTGGCGTCCCTGCACCACTGGGAGAAGCCCCAGACCATCAGCGAACTCGGGTCCTTCATGGGGTTCTGCAACTACTATTCGGGCTATGTCCGGATGTATGCAGAACTGTCGGGGCCGCTGCACAAGATGCTGCAAGTGGGCAAGTTCGATGGCCCGAAAGGGAGCAAGAAGAAGCTTGCTTGGACCCCTGAGGCCGAAGATGCGTTCAGCCGCCTGAAGGAGCGACTCCTGGGGCAACTGGGGCTATTCCTGGTGGACCCGGACAAGGGATTCGTGCTACGGACGGACGCCTCGGACTATGCTGTGGGGGCAGTCCTCGAGCAGATCCGAGACGACGGGTCACATGTACCCGTGGCGTTCTGGAGCCGGATCCTGGCCGAGGGCCAACGCCGCACCTGGACCGCGAGGGAGAAGGAGACGTACGCCATTGTTTGTGCGCTCAGGAAGTGGTCTGGCCACATCGGATTGCAACCGGTGGGGGTTTGCACGGACCATCAGTCCTTGCAGAGCTGGCACAAGGAGCACGTCGACACCCCCTCGGGACCGGCGGCAAGGAGGGCCCCGTGGCACGAGACGTTCGCCAAGTTCGACCTCAGCGTCGTATACGTCCCGGGGAAGGGCAACACTGTGGCAGATTGCCTCAGTCGGTGGGCCTACCCCGCGGGTAAGGCTTGGATAAAAAAATATCCAGCCATGGAGACGCCGAGGAGACCGAGGAGGCCAAGCGCATCATCGAGATGGAGAAGGCCATGGAGCAAGAGGGGGTCAAGTGCTTTGTGGTGATGGCAAACCGTACGGAACTGGCTAAGTTCCGGGGTGCTCGCGTCCAGGCTATTCGAGAGGAAACCCTCGAGCAATGGATGGTGGCCCCTGTAGAGCTAGTCAGGTCGGTGCTCACAGAGGACTGGCCGGATGACTACGCGGCATCCGAGCACTGGAGCAAGTACTGGAATGCCGTGAGCACCCCGTCGGACGACGAATGGCCTGAGGGCTTGACCGAGGATGGAGACAAGTTGTTCCTCAAGGACAAGCTGCTGGTGCCCGAGAACCGAGTGGAGGAGCTCATTGACCATTGGCATAACGCCCAGCTCATGCACCCTGGCCGAGACAAGATGCAGCAGGACCTGGAGTGGCGTTTCAAGTTCCCTCCGGGGTACTACGCCATCCTGGACAGGTACTGCAGCGACTGTGCCGTGTGTCGGGCCACGAAGAGCCCCAACCACTCCACAGCGGGCAACCCGGTGTACACGGCTATACCGGAGGCCCCTATGCGGTCCGTGGCCATAGATGTGTTCGCCATGCCTGAGGTCACCGTGGACGGAGAGACCTACGACTGTGTCATCCTGGCGGTGGACAGGCACAGCGGGTATATCGTGGCAGTCCCGGGCAAGAAGTCCAAGAAGAAGGACAAGAAGGACAAGCATGGAGTGGGTCTGCAGGCCAAGACCGTCGCTAATGCTATGATCAGGCATTGGCTGACGATTTTTGATGTCCCAGCTGTCATCTGCAGCGATCGGGGCAGTCAATTCGTGGGGACGTGGTTCAAGACGATGTGCAAGCACATGGGGATTCGGCACGCCAAGACCGTGGCGTACCACAGCTGGTCTAATGGCCGTGCTGAGGTGGCCGGGCGGCAGATGTTCGAGAAGTTCCGCCAGCTGCACATTGATGAACCGGGCCGGAACTGGTATAACTCGCTGTGGAGAGTGCTCCAAGCGTATCACGACCTTCCGGGACCCACTGGACTGTCGCCCCATCGTATCCTGTTCCTACGGGATCGAGTGTCACGCACTCTCCCGTGGTTGAACCATGGCAAAGTGGCCCGGGATGCGAACGCTATGATGGCGGAGGCGGACGACACGGCGGCCAAGGTGTGCAAGGCACAGCAGGACGAGCATGACAAGAGGGCCAAGTACTTCAAGCAGGGAAAAGTCCAGAAGTATGCTCTCCAAGACACTGTGTGGGTGGAGCGGCACCACAAGGATGTCCTGTCCAGGCATCGGCAGGCATCTTGGTATGTGCCGGGGGTAATCGTGCGGAAGGTCGGACAGGATGTGTATGCGGTTCGTGTGGGGGATAACAAGATCCTGGACCGCGACCATACCCAGCTTCGTCCCCGAGCACCAGACCCCAGCGGACGTCCCGTCACCTTCGAGTTCACGGCCGGCGATGTGGACTCGGACGACGAAGGTGAGGACGACGATTTCACCGCGGAGAAGATCCTGGCGGACAAGCCGGACCCGGGGACGCCTGGGGGAAGGATTTATAAAGTCCGATGGAAGGGATTCGCCGCCTCCAGAGATTCGTGGGAACCTCCGAGCAGTTTCGTGCTGAGGTATACCACGGTCTGGATGGACTACCTAAAGAAAAAGAGTATTTCTTTGGATGTCAAGGACGTGTTGGTCCATTTGGTTGCTGCTGTAGCACCGTAATGGATCCCCCCTTGGCATTTTGTTTGTTTCTGTGCTTAGGGAGACGGGTGAGGGCGTTCATCCGGTGATTTTTCGGCCTTGATTGGCCATGTACCCCCTTCACTCGATCTCCACGTATATATTTCATTGTGGTATACTTATTTAGGTCGACCGACGACGTTTTTCTATATTTGATCCCCTTGGTCCATGTTGTAGATCAAGCGGAGACCGGATATGGCGTAGGGCACTGATCATCAGTGTCCTCACCCCTCCCTTGGGGCATGGGGGACGCCTACGACGTGTGTGGGGCCTCCATGTGTCCTTGGGACATGGGGGGGGGGGGTTTGGAGCCCATTGGGGTCCTCCCGTCCTCTCTTCAATGACTTCCGAGCGGTAACAACGCTCTGAGAAGGGGGGTGATACCGGTTCGGACCCCCGTGGCCATCTTGGGGTCACTTGGGGTGTGTATCTATGTGCCGGCAAGCCGCCATTGGCTGATATCATACTCTCCCATCCACCTGAACTAACCCGATGTGATAGTGTGATAGGTTTGGCCATTCCGGCTATGAGCGGCCATATTCAGTACCGAGGCGCCGCCAGCGGAGATTTATATATCGGAATATCAGGAATCAACAGGGTTTTATTATCGTAATGTTTCCGTAATTTTTCAGCCTTTCGTTCTGATGGTCAATGTATCGGCGACTGTCAGTTGGCTCGCAATTTTGCGTTAACCGATTGGTTAACTGTTATTTCCAGATATTTTGGCGGATACTCCGTTGAAGGGTCAGATTTCATCAGCAAAGGGTTCGTTGCTTCCGCAATTTTCTAAATAAGCACTCGAAATTTTAATCTGAATTTTTCGCGATGTCGAAATCAGATTTTCGACTTCGACATCGCCGCACTTGATTTGGACTTCTTCGAGTGGTCATACTCTTTTCCCTATGCCCGAATCAGGTTTCCCTTATACTTGGCACCCATTTGACGTGGAGATATAAGGGAAACAAAAGCGAATCGTGGGACCACTTTGAAGGATCATATCTACGCGCGAGTGTGAGGAAAGAGAATAAGGAAGGTTGGGTTGCAAGCGCCTTAGTCTCAACTTAATTTAGGAAGCATCAAACGCCTTTGGTGTGTACACATGCCCGGTGTAGCAAGGGATAATGGTCAAGAGGGTATAAAGTGATATATAACTCTTGGACCGTGCAACCGAATATTTTAATGCGACTTTCGAGTGTACCGCATGAGTGTTGGGGTTGCATAGATACTTTCCTTGGGTTCCTACGCATTTTTAACGTGAAGTTATGTCCATGGAGGGACATGGCATATCATGGTGGGAGCCACTTTTGAGGGTATGTTTTATATGCATTGTATATGTCTTGATATGCTCACGCCCATGTTATATATCTTCGTGTGGCCGAAGAGATGGGGAGCCATACGTGACAAGGGTTTTGCCCATGTCCCAATTGTGGAATTCAAAGCGCTAGACTAAGTCTACCGCATATGTATTGCTCATGGTATGTTTTACAAAGAGATCCATGAGTGCACTCCCATTTTCATGGGGCATGTAGATATGAGTGGCGAAGGTATCTCCATGCGCCCGATTGGGGATCCAAGTGGGGGAATTGTTCGCAAATGGTTCCAATCATTTGTGTATTGAACCATGAGCGGATATCATGGGTGAGCATAGAGATATACTATCATGACAACTTTGTATTTGGTCATATTTCCATGTTTTTGACCTCAATTTTTGCTCATTTTTGCGTTTTGTGTACTTACCTGGTCGGCAAACAGCAAGAAGCCTATGGGGAGTCGAACCATGGTATGTTGTTCATATGTTGGCATATGCTTTGGAGTTGAACACCACCATATGCCGGATCGCGTACTCCATCACGCTTGGCGCATGAAGGATCACAAGAATTGGTCTCAAGATCATGGGCTGACTTGGGCAGTGCGTGGCGCCCATATCCGAAGGGGTTTCGAGGGTAAGGTGGGGATGTACATGGGCATTGGCCTTTGGTCTCTATCCTCCATGAATACTTGACTTCGATTCCATGCATGCTTTGATCCTTCGGATAAGTGGTAACCTCCATTTTGAGCATATATTTGATATATGGCCAATATGGTGTGAATTGGCAGTTCTTTGGCATGTTATGAGTTCAAACTCATGGGGCATATCTCCAAGCCCAATCGACTCCAAGTCCAACCAAGTTTATGTCAGGGTAGGGCATGGTCCTGAGTGCCACTCTAGGCAATGACACGCCACCTCCCCTATTGGGCTAGGATATATAGGCTTGGGAGTGAACACATTTTTGGGGTTTATGTAGTGACTTGTGACACATGGCATTTAGCCATCTCATTTGACCTGGTTCAGGGAAATATGTTGGTAAGTCACGAGAAGGTCTTGAGTCCAGGGAATGAGGGGTTTGTGGCTGTGAACGTGTATGTTTACCTCTTTCCCCAACTTTGCTTTATTTGTGTTCATATGCCAATTTCAGGGCTTTCCTCTTTGGTGCAATTCTTGTACATGCCCGCCACCGTGAGACAACCGGTGTGCTGAACGGAAGCCCGCAGCCGCAGTCTGGATTTGGATTGGATTGTGGATTGGGTCATTGCTGTATTTGTGGGATCTGGTTGCTGTTCAGGGTTGAAGGAGGATTGTATTTTCTATTTTCTATATTTTTGGATTTTGGACCTTGGACGTTGAGGATTTTGAGAAATGCAATCGTTGATCCGGAGTAAATCAGCAGGGGTAACAGGCGGAAGGGGCACAGCGGGGGCCGGTCCTGGAAGGACCTTCTTTAGGGGCAGGCGGGTGAAGCATCCCTGTCCGACCCTCATGCACGGGGGCAGTACGGCTCACCATCAGGCCGGCAGGACCTGTCACATCGCGTTGGCCGTCATACTCCGCCTGCCAGAACCGCACAATCAGGCCATGAGGGCACTGCTTCTCAGGCGCCACCCCCTCCGCTGCGTCCAGCGTGGGGACGGTGGCAGGTGCACCCACATTTCCCATACCCTGTCAATCTGCATTACCCCCGGCCCCCACCACGCCATCACCATTTCCTCCGTGATGCCACAACCAGAGTACCCGCGAGTCGCCCTCCAGAGCCGCCCACCATAGCAGCAGGGGCAGGGCTGCTGACGGCGTATCGGGGCACCGTACCCCCTCCACTCAGAAGCTCTTCAGGTCACTCTGGATTGTCCTCCAGGCACTCGAGGACATCTGCCCTGAGTGCCGCAGTGCCCACCTCGCCTTAGGCCACCCCCTATCGGCACGCTCTCCACATGTCCCGCATAGAGGGGCGGAGGCACACTGATGAACCCAAACTGACGCTGTCTCTCCGCACCCGTGGCAACGCTGCGGAAGCACAGACCGCGTTGGAACGCAGCTACTATCACAACACTGCGACCACAGGTCCTGCCATACATCACAGCACGCGTCCTGGAGTCCGAGCAAAGCACCCGCCAGCGTGCGTGCTGTGGCACAACTGAGTAGGCTGCCCCTCGCTTCCTCCCACGTGGACGCCGGATGGAGTATCGGTCGCCCGTCGGGCATCACCGGCAGGCCCTCAAGCAGCCGGGGCCACCGCGCAACTTTGGGGCTGAGTGTGCCATGCGCCAGGAGCTCCCAGCCGTAGTCCCGTAAGACCTCCCCGATGACATCAACCCCGTCTTGCCCCGGGCCCCTGGTGGATGCCAGAACTAAGCGTTGTCCTCCCGCCCGTGCCTCAACAACCGCCGCGAGGCCCAGGGTGTTAAGGGTGTGACGGGCATCAGCAGCCACGTGGTCGTCCCCCTCTGGCAGAGAGAACATGGCTTCCGTGACGTGGCCCTGTGCGTCGTCGCCCTGTGGCCCGTGCCAGCTGCTTGGAGCCCAAAAACACTGCCATGGACCGCCGCTCCGTGACCGCTGGTATGGCTCGTCGCAGCTGCCGGTCATACAGCCACAACGTACCCACGTCAAGCACGACAGCCACTGCCAGGATTGGGAGACTGCACAGAGGTTGCTGAAGGACCGGCAGCACCTCGCGAGGCCAGCCCATGACGTTCCCCACAGCTGGATGGTTGGCGTACACCTGGAGCAAGGGATCACTCTGGCCGTCAGGGCTTCTCACCATGGTACCACGCACCATGGCCCACGATTGCGCCGACACCACGCGGGACCACTCCCTGAATGCCGTGATGTCCCGTGCCACCCAGGAACCGATCCATTGGCTGAAGGCCTGCGCCACCGCCGCCATCCAGTGAGGGAACAAGGACATGGCCTCTTCGTGCGCAATGCACGTCCGTGGCACCAGCAGTGCGTGCAGCGGTGCCCTCTGAAAGGTCGCCTGCAGGTCGCCGGGGAGGCCGGCAAACGGGTTCTACGGCGGACGCCGTGGGATCCTCCCTGCCGGCGGGCAGAAGGGCGTGTCACCTCGCAGGAACGCGTATACCGCCCTCCTTCGATCTTGCATCGGCAGCTGCATGATCTGGGTGAGCCGATGGTTCCTGCGGGCATACACCTCTTCCCCAATCTGGACCATGTCCTCCACAAAGAGCCTGGCCTTGGCAGGGCCCTGAGACGACGCCTCTCGCACCGCAGCGAGCAGCCTCTTCAGATCCCCGGGGACAACACCCGCCATCAGGGATTCCGTCCACCTGCAGCCGTGCTCCCTCCACGCCACGAACTCCACCACCCTGTCCGTCAGGGGTAACTCCGCCGTGAACCCCTCCACACGCCTGCACAGGAGTCCTGCCACCTCCTCGTCCCGCGCACACAGCAGGCGCATGTGGCCAATGTCCTCCTCCGGCCCCCCACAGAAGATACAGGGGTGGGCCGGTATTGCCATACGCGTGAGCTTCTGTCTCCATCGTCGCATGACCTGCAATGTGGACAAGCGACCGTCACGTGCCCGCAGCATATTTCTGTGCGTTGGGCCGTGGTGTACAGCTCCCAGGGGCACCGCCTCGCAGGCGTCAGCCAGTGGCGTGTGCGCCCTGGTGCGTGCCGCTAGCGAACGCCACTCCATCTCCCGGACGTGCTGAAGGGCTTGCCTGGATGGCACACGCGGCTCGAGCTCTCCATTATCCCCCGGCACCAAGAGGATGGCGTGCTCCTTGGGTAGGACGAGATGGACAGGCGGGGCCATTGCACGGGCCGCGGCAGAGTCCGGCGCCTTGAGCGGGACCGCCGCCAAGTGCGAGCTCTGCCTCACCACCCAGTGGTGCGGCCCCCCAACTCGGCGTGGCAGCCGCCGCAGCCCCTCCACTATCCAGCTCAGTGCGTGCTGGTTGACCAGATGTGATGTCGGCCCCTTGATGCCACGGTACAGGGCCTCTTGCGCCCTGCCGAGATGCGCTCCTATGATGGACGCGTCCACCACGTGCACCGTGCACGCTGACGGTGGCGTGTGCAACAGGTATGCCGCCGCGCCGATGATCTCTGCCTCCGGGACCGTGCTGTAGATGGCACCTGTCCACGTGGGGATTCCGTGGCTGGCCACCGCCACGTTTGTGGCGTTCTCCCCCTGGGGCGACGCGTCAGACGATGTGACTTTAGTCGCCACCGGCACCCAGCAGTACCTGTGGGGTTCCAGCCACGCCACGTCGGAGTGGGGGCTCTGCACCACCCTTCCAAGGGACGCCGCACTGAAGGCCGTGAGCTCCGGGGACAGGACTACCTTTGGCCGATACACCGCATGCGGTCTCCAGGCCAGGTCACATCCACAGACTGACTTGATGGCGTCCAGGGCGGTGGTATACTCCGCGCCCCAAACCGTTGCGGAGCAGGAGGGCTGGTACACCACTACAGATCCCTGTTCCGGCGCGCCGCCTTCAGGCAACGACGTGACGGCGACGTGCGGATCGTGCGGTACGTTGGACATCCGAACCACTTCTGGGACCGAGTACTCATCCGGATCCGGGACGGGGCCTGCTGGTAGCAGAAGGACAATTGCCCACTCGCTGCACCCGCGCACCGCCGCGCATGCCCTGGAAAACGCTGGCCGCCCGTGCACAACCCACAGTGGTGACGGGTTTATGCCGCCCCCGGCGTGCAGAGTGTGTAGGGGGACGGACGCCGGATCGTCTTGCTGCTGGTAACCCTCAAAGACGTCCCCCAACAGAAAGAGGATACTCCTGCGTGCGGAAGGTGCAGGTGGTCCTCATGACACTCCTGGAGCTGGACAGCCCAGTGCCCAGGCGCAGGACAGGGGAGCCGCGCATGCAGGAGGTCATTTGTGGGATCAGTCAGGGACTGTACCGCCGCATCTGTGCGGGGCCTTGAGAGAACGCAGATGTCTCTTCCCTTGAAGGAATAGGATTGGGACACCCACTTCCGCCCCGCCCACTGCACCTGCGGCAGATGGGCGTGTACACACGAGTACACTGACGATGGCATGAGAAGCCCTACGCGCAACGTCCCCATCGCCCGGAGTACCCTGTCCACCCACGTATTGCCAGCGTGCGTGGCGAATGACGCAGAGGGCACCATGAACTGCCCGCACACTCCGTACTGCACGTGTATGCTCCGGAGCATGGTCCGCAGCTCATCCCGGACTGTCGTCGACCTGTGGTGGTTGAGTTGAGCCATGATCGCCACGACGGAGTCGCGGCAGATAACCTGGACATCCTCCAACGGTAACCCATGACCCGACCGCACCGCTACGTTGGACAGGTCCTTGGGCAGCTTCTCGAATTGCAGGGCCGCAGCCTTGATGGCAGTATTCAGCTTGATCAACGCCTCCGCCGTGTCAGACAGGTAGGGCGCCGCGTACCGCACGATGCCTCCAACCACAGCCGCCATCACCTCATGAGGCACCGACGCCGGCCCCAACATGTTCTTGCACCAGCCCAGCAGAGCTTCACACCGGAGTGCATGTTTCTCCTTCATGGTCGCCAACCCCCTGGGATCCAGGCGCAGGCCCAAGTATGGCACCGTGCCCTTGGCGCGTAAGCATACCCATGGGGCCGCCGTGTTCCCTGGGCTCAGGCACACCATGATCGAATGGATGCGAGCAGTAGTTGCATAGGCGCATTTGCCGACGTTGAGGGACATGCCCATGTCCGTGAGATACCGCGCTATCGCCGCTGCATACTCCAGGAATTGCGGCAGGGAGTGCGCTATCAACAGGAGGTCATCACAGTACGCTTGCAACAGGGGCGGCACCGCATGGCGTGCATCTCCCCGCGCCTTGCAGGCAAGGCTCCGCAGGAGAGGTTCTAAGAGGAGGAGGTAGAGCACAGCGCTCTCCGCAGTGCCCTGCCGCAGGCCCCTTTGGAGCCGAATGCTCGGCGTTGGGCCGTGCGCAGTGACGATGCGCACCAGAGACCCGCAGCTGAGGGTGTGGAAGAGCCTGATGAGCTCTTCCAGGACTCCCATGTGGCGCAGGAGGAGCGCCAGCGCCCCGTGCGGCGCTTTGTCAAAAGCTTTGGACACGTCGAAGGCCAGGACGTGGTTTTCCCCCTGCCCACGCTGTAGCCTGCGCTGGGCCAGGAACACCGGGGCAGCCGCCGTGGAGCCCGGCATGGCTCCGAACTGCCACTCCGCAGCCAGTCCCTTGCGTGCCAGGACAGCTGTGAACCTCCGCATGAGGGGAGTCATGAGCATATATATATATATATATATATATATATATATATATATATATATAGTCATAGTCATAGTCATAACCGCTTATCATACCGTCTACTCCAGTTACCGGGCATCTCGCGCCGACAGGTGGTTCCTGCCTCGCTCGATCCCGTGGGTCCCAGGGCTGCCTGACGTGGCCCACAGCATGACGGAGGACCCAGAGGACCGGGGATACCGGTCAACCAGGCTTTGGGGGCAGTGGCAACTGCATGGCGTTAGCATTAGCAACGGCGACGGGCGCTGGCCCGTTTGTTCGCCGGGGGTATGGGGGCAAGGCAAAGCAACGCAGCAGCATCGCAACAAGTAGAAAGCAAGGGCTTCTCTGTCCGTCGCAAAGCGGCAACCAAGGAACAAAGCAGCACGCATGCGGCGACACGCACCACCGCAACCACAAGGCCACGGTCAGAGGTTAGACTATGTACATGCCCGCAGGCACGGCCCCTCTAGTTTGTTAACGGGGCCAGGGGATGCCCCCGTGCTCCCCCTGAGTTGTTAGAGGGGTCAGGGGGACACCCCAGTACCTCCATGCAGCCTCGTAGCGCCCCCACTGTACGGCCCTCCAGTACCGCCGCGTACCCCCACCATACGGTCCCGGGAACCGCCCCGTATACTCCCTCGATGCCAGTACACCGTCATCTGGAACTTCCCCGCTGCTCCCCCACTGTACGGTTCCCCAGTACCGCCGCGTACCCCCACCGTACGGATCCCAGTACCGCCGCGTTTACCCCCAAGACTCCAGTACTCCGTCACCTGGAACTCCAGGTGCCTCCCGTGAGCGCTCCTCCCAGGCTGCCACGCCGTCTCCACGACGCCCGCCATACTGTCCCCCTGACGACCCCACTGCCATACCCTTCTACGCACACATCTTCGCCTCGTCGCCGCCCCCGGGGCCTGCAGGCCGTCCACGTAAACCCTTGTAACACTCCCAGGGGGCGCCGCGACGCCGTAACCCCCAGACAACTCCATGCACCTCCGGTGTATCCCGAGCAACCACTCCCTATACTGCCGTAGCCGGGCCGCCAGTAGAGACCCCGGTGTCATGGGAATACCCTACAGGGGTTCGGGCCTTATTAACCTGGTCGGGACGACCCATGACACCTCACTGTTGTATGCGGCGACCCGGGGCAGGCGCGTGAAGCATCCCTGTCGGACCCTCATGCACGGGGGCAGTACGGCTCACCATCAGGCCGGCACGACCTGTCACATCGCGTTGGCCGTCATACGCCGCCTACCAGTACCGCACAATCAGGCCGTGAACGCACTGCTTCTCAGGCGCTACCCCCTCCGCTGCGTCCAGCGTAGGGACGGTAGCTGGTGCACCCACAATTCCCAACCCCATCAATCTGCACCCCCGGCTCCCACCACGCCGTCACCAATTCCTCCGCGATGCCACAACCAGAGTATCCGTGAGTCGCCCTCCAGAGCCGCCCACCACAGCATCAGGGGCAGGGCCGCAGACGGCGCTCCAGGGCACCGTAACCCTTCCACTCGGACGCTCTTCAGGCCACCCTGGATAGTCTTCCAGGCGCTAGAGGACATCTGTCCAGAGTGCCGCAGTGCCCACCTCGCTTTAGGCCATCCCCTATCGGCACGCTCCTTACAGATCCCGCACAGCGGGATGGAGGCACACTGATGAACCCAAACTGACACCGTTTCCCCGCACCCGTGGCATCGCTGCGGAAGCACAGACCGCGACGGAACGCAGCTACCATCACAACACTGCGACCACAGGTCCTGCCATACATCGCAGCACGCGTCCTGGAGTCCGAGCAAGGCACCCACCAGCGTGCGTGCTGTGGCACTACTGAGGAGGCTGCGCCTCGCTTCCTCCCACGTGGACACCGGGCGGAGTATCGGTCGCCCGTCGGGCATCACCGGCAGGCTCTCAAGCAGCCGGGGCCACCGCGCCACTTTGGGACTGTGTGTGCCATGCGCCAGGAGCTCCCAACCGTAGTCCTGTAAGACCTCCCCGATGACATCAACCCCGTCCTGCTTTGGGCCCCTGGCGGATGCCAGAACCAAGCGTTGTCCTCCCGCCCTAGCCTCAATGACCGCCTCGAGGCCTAGGGTGTCAAGGGTGTGACGGGCATCGGCAGCCACGTGGTCGTCCCCCTCTGGCAGAGAGAACATGGCCTCCGTGATGTGGCCCTGCGCGTCGTCGCCCTGTACCCGTGCCAGCTGCTTGGAGCCCCTTAACACCGCCATGGACCGCTGCTCCGTGACCGCTGGTACGACTCGTCGCAGCTGCCGGTCATACAGCCACAACGTACCCACGTCAAGTACGACAGCCACCGCCAGGATTGGGAGACTGCACAGAGGTTGCTGAAGGACGGGCAGCACCTCGCGAGGCCAGCCCATGACGTTCCCCACAGCTGGATGGTTGGCGTACACCTGAAGCCAGGGATCACTCTGGCCGTCAGGGCTTCTCACCTTGGTACCACGCACCTGGGCCCACGACTGCGCCGACACCACGCGGGACCACTCCCTGAATGTCGTGTATCCCGCGCCACCCAGGAACGGATCCACAGGTCGAAGGCCTGCGCCACCGCCGCCATCCAGTGAGGGAACAAGGACAGGGCCTCTTCATGCTCGATGCACGACCGCGACACCAGCAGTGCGTGCAGCGGTGCCCTCTGAAAGGTTGCCCGCAGGTCGCCGGGGAGGCCGGCAAACGGGTTCCACGGCAGACGCTGCAGGATCCTCCCTGCCGGCGGGCAGAAGGGCATGTCACCTCGCAGGAATATATATATATATATATATATATATGTATATATATATATATATATATATATATATATATATATATATATATATATATATATATATATATATATATATATATATATATATATATATATATATATCTATTTTTTTTCGATCTCTTACAGGAACTTTTGATGGATCCCCCCCGGCGACCAGGCGCCGCGGGGGGTACAGTGAAACCCTGGCCGGGGGGCAGCCGGGGCCTGCTAGGGCCGCGCCCCCCGCGGCATTTGGAACGGCCACCCGCGGCAGCGGCTCCTGCGGGGGCTGTGGCAGCGGCGGGCAGCCGTAGCGTGATGCTTCTTTGGCAGCACGTGCAGTCCGGCGCCCAGAGTATAACTGGTGGGCAAGGTGCAGGTGCGTGCCGTGCGAAATGCTTGCAAATTGCGTGCGTAGTGCCCTGCATAGAGACCAGCGTGAAACGGAGCAGGAAAGGGCGAGAGTAGGGCAGCCAAGGAGCAAGAGAGGGGGACGGGTTGCCTCGCGAATTGCTCTGCGCAGTGCTGCAAAGTGCGTGCATGGACAGGGGGGGCAGGAGACGGACGGAGGGGTGGGGTCAGGGCGCCAGGAGGCAGGGCCCCGCGCAGCCGAGCACACGGGCAGAAAGGTGAAGGGTGGAGCAGGGCAGAGTCTGCCTCGTAAAGTATTGTGCGTAGTGTCCTCGCGTAGTGTTGTGCATCTTGCACGTCAGTATCTCCTCCACCCTGGTGAAGCCTTCGACCCTTTGGTTTTGGCTGACGATCCTGACACTTTCGCTGAGCTGGAGGTGAAGGAGATCAAGAACGGCTGCTTGGTTATATTCTCTGTGTTCGGCTACTACGTGCAGGCCATCGCGACAGGAGAGGGTCCTGTTGAGAGCTGGGCCCCCCACATCGCCCTCCCATTTGCCGTGAAAGGTATGACCAGCGCCAATCTTACCCTGCCTGCCTGTTCGCTTTTTCTCCTGTGGCCATGTTCGCCACCGCTGCCTGGTATGGCCCTAAGCGCAGCAAGTGGTTGGGCCCATTTTCTGATGCCTCCTCTCCTGGCTGCCTCACTGGTGAGTACCCTGGTGACTATGGTTGGGACGCTGCCGGTTTGGCTGCTGACCCTACCACCTTCGCCGCCGTGTACCATGAGGCCGAATTGACCCACGCTCGTTGGGCTATGTTCGGCACTTTGGGCTGCTTGACCCCTGAGTTGTTGGCCAAGTACGCTGGTGTGCAAATCGATCAGCCTGTGTGGTTCAAGGCTGGTGCTCATATCTTCCCTGAGAGCGGTCTGGACTACCTTGTCAGCTCCAGCCTGGTGCACGCCCACTCCATCCTTGCTGGCGGGCCTATTGTGTGCAGGGTGGTCCGCTGCACGAGTATCTGCATCTGCTCCACCCTGGTGAGGCCTTCGACCCTGTGGTTTTGGCTGACGACCCTGACGCTTTCGCTGAGCTGAAGGTGAAGGAGATCAAGACCGGCTGTTTTCCTGTGTTCTTTACGTTCGGCTACTACGTGCAGGCCATCGCGACTGGAGAAGGTCCTGTTGAGAGCTGGGCCCCCCACATCGCCGACCCATTCGCCGTGAAAGATATGGCCGGCGCCAATGTTGCCCTGCTCGCTCCTTTCCCGGTGGCAACGTTCGCCACCGCAGCCTGGTATGGCCCTGAGCGCAACAAGTGGTAGGGCCCATTCTCTGATGCCTCCTCCCCTGACTACCTCACTGGTGAGTACCCTGGAGACTACGGTTGAGACGCCGCCGGTTTGGCTGCTGACCCTACCACCTTCGCCGCCGCGTACCATGAGGCCGAGTTGACCCACGCTCGATGGGCTATGTTGGGCACTTTGGGCTACTTGACCCATGAGTTGTTGGCCAAGTACGCTGGTGTGCAAATCGATCAGCCTGTGTGGTTCAAGGCTGGTGCTCATATCTTCCCTGAGGGCGGTCTGGGCTACCTTGGCAGCTCCAACCTGGTGCACGCCCAGTCCGTCCTTGCTATCGCGGCCCGCCAGTTTGTCCTGAAGGGTGCCATTGAGGCCTACCGTGTGAAGGGTAGTCCTCTGCGCGTGCATCTGTATCTGCTGCACCCTGGTGAAGCCTTCGACCCTCTGGTTTTGGGTGACGACCCTGACACTTTCGCTGAGCTGAAGTTGAAGGAGATCAAGAACGGCTGTTTGGCTATATTCTCTGTGTTTGGCTACTACGTGCAGGCCATCGCGACTGGTGAGGGTCCCGTTGAGAGCTGGGCCTCCCACATCGCCGACCCATTCGCCGTGAAAGGTATGACTAGCGCCAATGTTACCCTGTTCGCTCCTACCCCTATGGCCATGTACGCCACCGCTGCCTGGAATGGCCCAGAGCGCCACAAGTGCTAGGGCCAATCTCTGATGCCTCCACCCCTGACTACCTCACTGGTGAGTACCCTGGTGACTACGGTTGGGACTTCGCCGCATACCGTGAGGCCGAGTTGATCCACGCATGTTGGGCTATGTTTGGCACTTTGGGCTGCTTGACCCCTGAGTTGTTGGCCAAGTACGCAGGTGTGCAATTCGATGCGTCTGCGTGGTTCCAGGCCTTCTGGGTGTTTAACAGTGTTTAACGGGTGGCCAAGGTGCGTGTCGTGCGACGTGCTTCGCAACCTGTCATGCGTCGTGCTTCGCATAGTGCGCGAGAACCACCGGAGGGGGCAGAAGCAGGGCAACCAGAAGGCGGGAGAAGGTGAGGGCATTAGCAACATAGGTGCCCAAACAACGGGCGCGGAGAGGGAGAGGCAGGGGCGAGGAGACGGGTTAAGCAACGCACATTGCATGCACAGTGCGTGCGAGAACAGAGGGGGCAGGAGAAGGACGGAGGGGCGGGGACAGAGCGCCAGGAGGTGGGACACCGCACGGCCAGGTGCAGGGGTGAAGGGCGTGTCGTGCGACGTGCTTCGCAACTTGTCATGCATAGTGCTTCGCGTAATGCACGAGAACCACCGGAGGGGGCAGAAGCAGGGCAACCAGAGGGCAGGAGAAGGGGAGGGCAACAGCAACACAGGTGCCCAAACAACGGGCGCGGAGAGGGAGAGGGAGGGGCGGGAGGACGGGTTTGCATCGCACATTGCATGCACAGTGCGTGCGCAGACAGAGGGGGCAGGAGAAGGACGGAGGGGCGGGGACAGAGTGCCAGGAGGTAGGACGCCGCACGGCCAGGTGCAGGGGTGACGAGTGGGGCAGGGCAGGGAGTGCCTCGTATAGTGTCACGCGTAGTGCCTGTAGTAATAAACTGGCCTGAGGTGCTGCTCGGCCGCTGGGCATACTCTGGTGCCTGACCCCTGAGCTGCTGATATCGACAATGGTGCCAGTACAGGGGTGTAGTTCAAGGCTGGTGCCATGGTCTTCGAGTCTTATGGCTTGAACTACATGGGTCCCCCCGCGTTGGTGCGCGCCCAGTCCATCCTTGCCGTGTTGGCCTGCCAGGTTGTCCTGATGGGTGCCATCGAGGCTTACCGTGTGATCGGTGGTCCATTCGGTGGACGTGACCTTGATCTGGTGTACCCTAGTGGCAAGTGATTTAACCCTCTGGGTTTGGCCGACGACCCTGATGTGGCTGCCGAGCTGAAGGTGAAGGAGATCAGGAGCGGCCGTTTGGCGATGCTCTCCAAGTTCCGCTACTATGTGCAAGCTGCCGTCACCGGCCAGGGCCCTGTTGAGAACTGGGCCTCCCACATTGCTGATTTGTTTGCGGTGAACAGGTTGACCCTTGAGATTGCCACCCAGAACACGCCATCTGTTGCCATGTTCGCAGCTGCTGGGAAGTAGACGGCCGCCGCCCCAAGGTGGATTTGTCTGGCTGGTATGGCCCTGACTGCAAGAAGTGGTTGGGCCCTAACACTGCAGGCAGCGGCGTCCCAGACTACTTGACCGGTGAGTACCCTGGTGACTACGGTTGGGACAGTGCTGGGCCTGCAGCAGACCCTAAGGCCATCAAGCGCCTCTGCAAGGCTGAGGTGCTGCACGATCGCTGGGCTATGTTGGGTACTCTCTGGTGCCTGACCTGCGAGCTGCTGCAGACGTACACCTCTATCGACAATGGTGCCAGCAAAGGTGTGTGGTTCAAGGCTGCTGCCGTGATCTTCAAGTCATATGGCTTGAACTACATGGGTGCCCCCGCGTTGGTGCACGCCCAGTCCATCCTTGCCGTGTTGGCTTGCCAGCTTGTCCTGATGGGTGCCATCGAGGCTTACCGTGTGATCCGTGGTCCATTCGGTGGATGAGACCTTGATCTGGTGTACCCTAGTGGCAAGTGATTTAACCCTCTGGGTTTGGCCGACGACCCTGATGTGGCTGCCGAGCTGAAGGTGAAGGAGATCAGGAGCGGCCGTTTGGCGATGCTCTCCAAGTTCGGCTACTATGAGCACGCTGCCGTCACCTGCCAGGGCCCTGTTGAGAACAGGGCCTTCCACATTGCTGATTTGTTTGCGGTGAACAAGTTGACCCTTGAGATTGCCATGCAGTCCACGCCATCAGTTGCCATGTTAGCAGCTGCTAGCTGCTGGGAAGAAGCAGGAGGCCACCCCCAAGGTGGATTTGTCTGGCTGGTGTGGTCTTGACCGCAAGAAGTGGTTGGGCCCCGACACTGCGGACAGCTATGTTTTTGATTACTTGACCGGTGAATACCCTGGTGACTACGGATGGGACAGCGCTGGGCCGGCAGCAGGCCCCAAGGCAAACGGGCCAGCACGTGGGTTGCATCACCATCTTCAATCTCGTCTTGTGCCCATGCTTGCTGCTTTGTTTCTTGGTTGCTGCAGTGCTGCCCCCCTAGGCATTGTGCTTGCTTGTTGCAGTGCTGCTGCTCTGCCATGCCTTGCCCCTTACCCCCGGCGAACAAACGGACCAGCGTCCGTCGCCGTTGCTAATGCTAATGCTCTGCAGTCGCCACTGCCCCCAAAGCCTGGTTGGCCGGTATCCCCGGTCCTCTGGGTCCTCCGTCATGCTGTGGGCCACCTCAGGCAGCCCTGGGATATATATATATATATATGTATATATATTTATATATATATATATATATATATGTATATATATATATATATATATATATGCTCATGACTCCCCTCATGCGGAGGTTCACAGCTGTCCTGGCACGCAAGGGACTGGCTGCGGAGTGGCAGTTGGGAGCCATGCCGGGCTCCACGGCGGCTGCCCCAGTAGTCCTGGCCCAGCGCAGGCTACAGCGTGGGCAGGGGGAAAACCACGTCCTGGCCTTCGACGTGTCCAAAGCTTTTGACACAGCGCTGATGCACGAACTTGATAGGCTACCCCCTGATTATTGATTTACCGGGGGCCTCTGATGCACGAATTTGATAGGCTACCCCCTGACCATTGATTTGCCAGCGGCCTCTGATGCACGAACTTGATAGGCCTGCCCGTAACTATTGATTTACCGGGGGCCTCTGATGCATGAACTTGATAGGCTACCCCCTGACTATTGATTTACCGGGGGCCTCTGATGCACGAACTTGATAGGCTACCCCCGGACTATTGATTTACCGGGGGCCTCTGATGCACGAACTTGATAGGCTACCCCCTGACTATTGATTTACCAAGGGCCTCTGATGCACGAACTTGATAGGCTACCCCCTGACTATTGGTTTACCCTCTGCGTCGTATACTCCCCGACCCCCGTCCGCCCTCCTCCTCCGCTTGCTGTGCCATCACCCATGCAACCCCCTGCCCCATCCATCTGTTCCTCGTGCTGCAGACAAGGCAGCCAAGCTGGAGGCCGAGAAGAAAGCCGCTGCAGACAAGGCAGCCAAGTTGGAGGCCGAGAAGAAAGCCGCTGCAGACGAGGCAGCCAAGCTGGAGGCGGAGAAGAAAGCCGCTGCAGTTGGTTCACCCCTCGGGCGGCACAGGCCATTGCCCAATCAACACACCCCGACCCATCTTAGCCCCTCTCGCACCCGCCATCTGACGAGTCCCACAGTCACCATTCATTACCACCACCGCGATCCTGGTCAACGCATCAACAGTTCCAAAGGCACTTCTGATGCACGAACTTGATAGGATACCCCCTGACTATTGACTTACCGGGGGCCTCTGATGCACGAGCTTGATAGGCTACCCCCTGACTATTGATTTGCCAGCGGCCTCTGATGCACGAACTTGATAGGCTACCCCCTGACTATTGATTTGCCAGGGGCCTCTGATGCACGAACTTGATAGGCTACCCCCTGACTATTGATTTGCCAGGGGCCTCTGATGCACGATGAAGCCGGTCTGGCTACCCCACGACCGTCTTCGGCACAGACCTCGCAATGATCAGCGCCGTGTTTAATGTTTCTATTTTTTTCTGTTTACCTTTTATATATGCTTTTGCATATTTTGTATTTTATTATTGTTTGCGACAGAGCGCGCTGGGGCGCTGGAGCGCTTGGAGACAGAGCGCGCTGCAAAGCGCGAGACGCGGTCGCCAGATCAGCGATGTGACCGTCAGCATTGACTACAGAGTTTAGGAAAATCACGGATTTATAGTATAAAAAGCCTATTGAACGCTGTAGTTATAATTATTGCGAATGCCCGCATTTATAAAGACGATTCTCGAATGTTGTAGAGTAGATCGTTCACGAAAGGGCCAGTTGCATGCCCTGTCCTTTGTATGTTACGTGTCTGCAGGTATGCGCCAGTGGTGAGGCCCGGCAAGGGTCTATGAATCTTTCGTACAATGGGTATGGATGACCCTCCGGCAGAAGGATATAAAAGACGACATGAAACGTGTTGAGTGTGCATGCCACTGACGGGGTTCAGGTGTTGCTTGCAGGATTTTTGGATAAGAGCAGCAAGGCTTTTCCGAAACAGCAGGCAGAGATCAGCGGAAATGATTGCCAAACACCAAGACCAGGAGAACCCAAGTGGCTAGGGCTCTGGCCCTGTTACAGAAAGATTCATAAATGGTCTTGCAGGACGGCCGGACTGACAGACGGACCGACGGACCGACGCCCACGGACCGATGGACCGATGCACCGACGAACCGACCGACCGACCGATCGACCGAGAGACCGACCAACCGACCGAACGACCTCGTCATTGGTCTGCCAGGTCCTGCACCCACCTTGCCCAGGCCACACCGCATGTCAGACGACGATGGTGACTTTCATTCTCCACTGCCCGGCTCAGATTCGCGTGCAACGAGTCCATCATCGCGTAGCGAGTGGGAGTCACGCAGCGCTGCAACCACTGAGGATGCGCGGAGCAACAGCAATCGAAGCCATGTGGAGTACGAACACCAGTCCGGTGACAGCGCAGCCGAAAAAGATTCCTGGTGGACGGATTTGGATGAAGCAACGCTGCAGGAGCTCTTCGAAACCAGTCCAAGGGAGTCCATGGAGTTTCGCGCGGCGAGTGAAGCAGGATCAACGAGCTCAGAGTCCGTTGAGGATGCAGCAGACGCCATGCAGCGACTATCCATGACGGTGCCGCTGTGGGCACCTATTGTTCAAATGCCTGAGATCGCGGAGGACCAGCGGCATACTCGTGATGCAGCGGGTCACTGCAAAATATGTGGTCCAGATCTGTACCACATGTGCCTGCCCATGTCCCAGCCAACGAAGTGTCCATTGAGGAAGCGTTGGTGGAAGACAGCCGTCGCCAGTAAAGTCTTCGTGAGCCACACAGACCAAGCACAACGTCCCACGCCACAGGAATTTCGTCAAACCCTGGGGAGCGAGTACTCCGACGTGAGGAAGGGGCGTCCACGCGTGCCGGCTGCCGAAGCGACGTATGAGCGGCGTAGGAGCGACCACGGAGAGCCCCGTGGACAGACAGGACCAGCCCAAGATCTACACCATCCGTGACCACACCCTCGAAGTCCTGATGCACCCGGATGTGCTAGAGTTGCATGCCGCGAGAGTCGTCAGTGGCAGTTGCACTTGAAGGTACGTGTACCATGCGGACAAGAGGAGTTGGAGTGGATATGATGGAGTGGATGTGCGTGAACGGCCGGTTCCAAAACCGTCGGTTCACTTCTCAGAAGGGGGGTGAAGCCGGTCCGGCTGCCCCACGACCGTCTTCGGCACAGACGTCGTAATGGTCAGCGCCGTGTTTAATGTTTCTACTGTTTTCTGTTTACCTTTTATATATGCTTTTGCATATTCTGTATTTTATTATTGTTTGCCACAGAGCGCGCTGGAATTTGGTAGGCTACCCACTGACGATTGATTTACCGGGGGCCTCTGATGCACGAACTTGATAGGCTACCCCCTGATTATTGATTTACCGGGGGCCTCTGATGCACGAACCTGATAGGCTACCCCCTGACTATTGATTTCCCTGCGGCCCCTGATGCACTAATTTGATAGGCTACCCCCTGACTATTGATTTGCCAGCGGCCTCTGATGCACGAACTTGATAGGCCTGCCCGTAACTATTGATTTACCGGGGGCCTCTGATGCATGAACTTGATAGGCTACCCCCTGACTATTCATTTACCGGGGGCCTCTGATGCACGAACTTGATAGGCTACCCCCTGACTATTGATTTACCGGGGGCCTCTGATGCACGAACTTGATAGGCTACCCCCTGACTATTGATTTACCAAGGGCCTCTGATGCACGAACTTGATAGGCTACCCCCTGGCTATTGGTTTACCCTCTGCGTCGTATACTCCCCGACCCCCGTCCGCCCTCCTCCTCCGCTTGCTGTGCCATCACCCATGCAACCCCCTGCCCCATCCATCTATCTCGTGCTGCAGACAAGGCAGCTAAGCTGGAGGCCGAGAAGAAAGCCGCTGCAGACAAGGCAGCCAAGTTGGAGGCCGAGAAGAAAGCCGCTGCAGACGAGGCAGCCAAGCTGGAGGCGGAGAAGAAAGCCGCTGCAGTTGGTTCACCCCTCGGGCGGCACAGGCCATTGCCCAATCAACACACCCCGACCCATCTTAGCCCCTCTCGCACCCGCCATCTGACGAGTCCCACAGTCACCACCCATTACCACCACCGCGATCCTAGTCAACACATCAACAGTTCCAAAGGCACTTCTAATGCACGACCTTGATAGGCTACCCCCTGACTATTGACTTACCGGGGGCCTCTGATGCACGAACTTGATAGGCTACCCCCTGACTATTGATTTGCCAGCGGCCTCTGATGCACGAACTTGATAGGCTACTCCCTGATTATTGATTTACCGAGGGCCTCTGATGCACGAACTTGATAGGCTACCCCCTGACTATTGATTTACCGCCCCTGATGCACGACATTGCTAGGCTGGTCCTTGCAATAGAACGCACATCCTCTGATCCAGGTGCAGCGGAAGCCGAAGTGGAGGAAGCAGCGGAGGAGGGCGAAGAAGGAGCAGAAGCGGAGGGTGAAGGTGCAGATGCAGGTTTGCCACTGATTGCACAACACCACTGATGATCGACCTCGATAGGCTACCCCCTAATTACTGTTTTACAAACAGCCTCATAAACGAAACCATATGCCTGCACCTATAGGTCCTGCGAGTCCAGTGTCGGAGACGACGAAGGACCTGGCGGTCGAGCTGCTGGCCGCGTGGGAGTCGGACGAGGGGGAGGATTGGTGGAGGACGACGGGGCACAGGGAGAAGCCGCAGCGGGAGAAGACGAGGAGGGCGTCCTGGGACCTGCACCGAGGGGATGTGAGAGCCCTTGGTATGTAATTGCATGCGTAAGTGTTTTCTTCTGCTGCTGTGCTTCTTGAGAATTTAACTCTGATCCTTGCTGTTTGTATTCAGTTCTCGGCAAGAGGGGAAGGGGAGAGGAGCCCGCGGAGAAGTGGGCCCATGAGAAGGAGCGAAGCCCCAGCCCAAGCCCTGAACGCCAGCTTCTTGGAGAAGGCTCGCCCAGCCCCCAGCCCCAGTCGCCGGTGGTCACCCCAACCCCGACCGACGTGTTGATGGAGGAGGAGGAGGAGGAGGAGGCAAAGAAAACGGAGGAGGAGAAGGAGAAGGAGAAGGACACCGAGACTGCGGAGGCGGAGGGTGGGCGGAAGGGGGCAGAAGCGGGGGGCGGGGGGGTTGCTAAGCAACCGGAGGGGGTCACAACGAGGAGCTGAATCACAAGGAAACGCCGAGTGAGGGACACGGGGGCGGGGGAGGAGGGGGGGCAACGGGCGGTGGTGGAGCGGCCACATTTTGTTATGGGGAAGCACCTCCAGATCGTGGAGTCCACGATTGGGGAAGGCCGCGGGGTGAAAACGAAGGTGGATATTGAGGCGGACACCTGCCTGGGGGAGTACAAGGGGGAAAGGATTGAAGGGACGGCACCGGATTGCCTGACGGGTAGGGGGGATAAGGTTTTGTGCATCAAGGGCGGGGAGGGCAGATTCAAAGACTGGGAGGGGGCTTTGGGTGGAAAAGGGGGAATATTCTGAGCCGTATCAACGCTTGCCCTCGCCTGGAGGATTGCGACGTGATCATCCACCTGGATGATGGTACCCCCAGGGTTTATACCAGGCGGGAGGTGAAGGCGGGTACCGAGCTGGCCATGTTCTATGGCGCAGATTACCCATTGCCCCCTTCGCCTCCACCTGCTGATGCTGCTGACCCTGATGAACCTGCTGCAGAAGGTTCCAACAAGCCAGTTCTAACCACCCAGAACATTCTTCCCAGCGCCTCTGCCCTGCCTGCAGGGCAACTGTATGCTGATGACGGGTCCCTGGTGGGTCGCCAGTATTTTTCTTCGAAGGTGACCTACCCCAGCCAGGCCACCGTGACCCATGTTGATGGGGGGCAGTTTATTGTCAGGAAGGGGGACAGGGTGCGTCTGCTGTGGTTCGAGATATGGGGGGGCCGCACTTGACACAGGTTGAAAGCAAGACCTGTTGTTTCAAGCTGGACTGGCGGAAGGGTAGGTTCGTCAGGCCGTTGACCACGGTCTGGGGTGACCAGAATTCTTTGCGGGGCGACTTCATCACGGCTGGGTCGCGACTTGCAGGCGTTTACCCTCCCTGGTTTTGTTACGAGTTCGACGGGGCTGCTCCTGGGGGTGTCGTAGAAATGGTGTTTGTGGGTGGTAAGTGGGAGGTGATTTTGGTGCAGAATAGGAAGGGGGTGTCCGGCCAGACGGGTCAGTGGCTGCAGGTCGGAATCGACCTCAGCGGGTATGATGCGGAATACCAAGCTGCAGCGCGTGGTATCCGCCAGAAGACATTTTTTGTCCGGGCAGAGAGGGCTATGGGTGTCGACAGCCGGTGGGGGGCGACGCTGGATTGGGCTGAGTGGCGGGCGGAGCACCTGGTAGCTCCGCCTGGCAACAAAACCGTCAAGACCCAGGACAAGTCCGTGTACGAGAGGGTGAATGACAGGGTGTATGGGCATGTCATTTGCAGGGTTAATGCTCATGCCATTAAGCTCGTCGACGGCGGTGGAGGGACTGGGGGAGGGAGGGGCCACTGCATCTCGTCATTGCCGAGTGCAGCAAGGATTTGAGGGGCAAGTCCAGCTGGTTTCTGCTGGTCTGGGAAGCTGGAGGCTTGGATTCGCCGAGGATCAGGCGGATCTGTCAGGTGGTGGTGGACAGGGCGCTGGCTAAGATGCCTGATCTGCAGTCGCGGATCGAGCATTGGGGAAAGAGCTCGACCGTCAGCCCCCCCTGCGGCGTTGAGCCTGACGAGCCCAAGGCAAAGAGGGCTCGTGTCGATGGGGGTCCGTACTGTTGCATGTTTGCAACGGCAAATTTTTTTCAAAGAGTTCATTCGTAGGGGGTCGTTGCCGGCGCTGGGAACAGGTTTGAGGCAGCAGTTTGACGTTCGGGATCCAAGTTTTTGTTGGACAACTCTGTCCAAGTTTGTTGTTCGGGGGGGAAAATGGCAGATGAAGAGGTCTGTCCCCGTTCAGAAGGCGAAGGCTGAGGTGGAGGAGATGCTCAGCAAGGGCAATCCGACGCAGTGGCTCCTGCCACCAGAAAAGGCCGTCCCCTATCTCCCCCTTGCTCTGGTCGACTCCGACCAGTGCACCCCCCCTTTCACCTTCTGTCGGCCCGACTTCAAGGGCCGACTCAGCAGTTTTGAAGCCTTCTGGGTCCCGGACGTCAATCAGAAGCGGCTTGCAGGGGGTAGGAACTTTCGGCAGGTGGAGCGGGAAACCGAAAAGGGGGGAACCACCCAAGTTGCATGGGTGGTCTATTGAAGCCGGTTCGGACCCCCGTGGCCATCTTTGGGTCACTTGGGGTGTGTATCTATGTGCCGGCAAGCCGCCATTGGCTGATATCATACTCTCCCATCCACCTGAACTAACCCGATGTGATAGTGCGATAGGTTTGGCCATTCCGGCTATGAGCGGCCATATTCAGTACCGAGGCGCCGCCAGCGGAGATCTATATATCAGAATATCAGGAATCAACACGGTTTTTTTATCATAATGTTTCCGTAATTTTTCAGCCTTCCGTTCTGATGGTCAATGTATCGGCGACTGTCAGTTGGCTCGCGATTTTGCGGTAACCGAATGGTTAACTGTTATTTACAGATATTTTGGCGGAAACCCCGATGAAGGGTCAGATTTCATCAGTAAAGGGTTCGTTGCTTCCGCAATTTTCATATTATACACTCGCAAAATTAATCCGATTTTTTCAGACTTTCAGAATCGAATTTTCGACTTCGACATCGCCGCACTCGATATGACGAATCTCGAGTGGTCCGACATTTTTCCCCGATCACGAATCAACCTTCTTTTTGTTTTGCCCTTCGTTTTGCTTGGAGATATAGGCGAAACAAAGTTGATTCGTGAGGCCACTTTGAAAGGTCATATCTCCGGCTCACCGCGAGTAGTCTCAATTTCGAGAATTGGGTTGGAACCGCATTGGTCTCAACTTAATTTAGGAAGCATCAAACGCCTTTGGTGTGTACACATGCCCGGTATAGCAAGGGATAATGGTCAAGAGGGTAGAAAGTGATATATAACTCTTGGACCGTGCAACTGAATATTTAAATGCGACTTTCGAGTGTACCGCATGAGTGTTGGGAATGCATAGCAACTTTCCTTGGGTTCCTACGTATTTTTAACGTGAAGTTATGTCCATGGAGGGTCATGGCATGTCATGGTGGGAGCCACTTTTGAGGGTATGTGTTATATGCATGGTATGTGCTTCGATATGCTCACGCCCATGTTATATATCTCCGTTTGTAGGAAGATATATGGAGTCATACGTGGCAAGGGCTTCGCCCATGTCCCAATGGTGAACTCCATAGCGCTAGACTAAGTCTACCGCTCATATAGTGCATGTGGGAGGGCTTACGGAGCGACCCACAAGCGCCAATATCAATTTTCCCATTTTCATGGTGCGTGTTGGGAGGAGGTTCGAAGGTGTCCTTTTGCGTCCATATAAGGATCCAAGTGGGGGGATTGTTTGCAAATGGTCCCAGGCAATTGTGTTTTGAGTCATAGGTTGACACCATGGGTAAGCGAAGTTATATACTATTGTAATTATCTTGAATTTGGCATTATTTGCATGTTTTGACCTCATTTTATGCTCATTTTTGTGTTTTATGTGCTCACCTGGTCGGCTAACAGTAAAGTGCCTAGAGATCCGTGAACTATGGTATGTTGCTTATATGTTGGCATATGCTTCGGTGTTGTACCTCACCATATGCCGGATCACATGGTCACTTTGGCTTGGCACACGAGGCCTCACAAAATTAGGTCTCGAACTCATGAGCTGACTTGTGAAGCATGTCATGTACATAACCGGAGGGGTTTCGGAGCCAATGATGGGATATTCTTGGGCATGGACCTTTGGTCTATATCACCCTTGTATACTACTTTCCGGTTTGACACATGCATGGAGTATTTGAATATTTGCCGTATGCATTTTTGAGTATATAATTGAGTTTTGGGCATTATGGTGTGATTTGCCTGATTTTGCCATGTTGTGAGGTCATCTTCATGGGGCAGTTCTCCAAGCCCATTCGACTCCAAGTCCATCCAAGGTTATGTCAGGGTAGGGCATGGTCCTGAGTGCCACTCTAGGCCATGACACGCCACCTCCCCTATTGGGCTAGGACTTAGAGGCTTGGGGGTGAACACATTTTTGGGGTTTGTGTAGTGACTTGTGACACATGGCATTCAGCCATCTCATTTGACCTGGTTCAGGGCAATATGTTGGTGAGTCAAGGGAAGGTCTTGAGTCCAGGGAATGAGGGGTTTATGGCTGTGAATGTGTATGTTTACCTCTTTCCCCAACTTTGCTTTATTTGTGTTCATATGCCAATTTCAGGGCTTTCTTCCTTGGTGCAATTCTTGTACATGCCCGCCACCGTGGGACGACCGGTGTGCTGAACGGAGGCCCGCAGTGTGGATTGGATTATTGCTGGATTTGTGGGATCTGGTTGCTCTTCAGGGTTGAAGGAGGATTGTATTTTATTTTCTATATTTTTGGATTTGGAACCCTGGATTTTGATAAATGCAATCGTTGATCAGGAGCAAATCGGCAGGGGTTACAGGCGGAAGGGGCACAGCAGGGGCCGGTCCTGGTAGGGACCTTCTTTATGGTAGCAGAGGCGTACCTGCTGCCCCTACCTACCGCCGACCCGGGGACTTGGGCCCTTATGAGCCCTGCCCAAATAAGCCCCGGGTGCGTATCGTGGACTCGGTGGAGACCACGCCGGAGATTGGAGCCAGAGAAGAACCGAGGCGTTCGGGAGCATGGCGAACTCCGGAAGTTGAAGCCCGAAGAGAAGTACGACGTTCGGGAAGAGGAGGACTCGACATGGAGGACCTGGTCTCCATGTGTGAGCGTCGCTGCCGAAAGGCATGCAACCTCCGCTCCGCCGCGGAGGACTCTGACGAGGCCTGCCATTCAGGCAGCAGTGGAGGACGGGCCCGGCGCTACCAGAAGCCCGGGTCACCCAAGCCCGCGGCAGGGGACGCCGGGGCTATGGATACGGACCCCAGCCCGGTCAGGCTGTGGGACTCCGAGCACTCCGAGGGCTATCGGACAGCTTATGAGCAACCCTCGGAGTCGGAGGAGACGGCCAGACCGCCCACAAGGGCGAAGACGGCCCCAGAACCCAGCCTGGAGCATGATGCCGAGGCGTTGGAGAGGCCCGCCAGAGCCAGGACGGCGCCTGTGGCCCGGCACACGGAGCCAACGCGGGATAGCATGGGCGACACACCCATGGCGGAGGACTCCGAAGCGCCGGGAACCGCGGGATGCGCCGGATCAGGTGGAAAGCACGCTGAGTGCCACTGCGAGCACGTGTCGTTCCTCATTGGCAAGTACCCAAAGATGGGGATGGACGCCATCGTGCATCGCCTAGACCGCCTGGACAACGCGAAAGACGGTCTAGAGGAGGACGTCGCGGGATCCTGGATGACCAGTCGGCCGCGGAGAAAGACATGGAGGAGCTGCGAGTGGAAGGGGATCGGTACCGGGAAAATCAGGAGCTGGCACAGGAGAAGCAGCAGCGAGTGGTGGACAGCCTCCTCCACCTGGTGGAGGACATGTCGGGACGCCTGAAAAGGCTGGAGGAGCTACAGCCCCTCGCCTCGGGTCCGGAGCTCCCGGCAAAGCCGGCCGCGGCAGAGCTGGTGGAGCGGGTTAACACCCTCAGGAGCGCCATGGAGAAACCCATGGGCGGCCCTGCAGAGGCACCCTACGCGCCTCCGCGTGTTGACTGGGGTGCGCTGCCGTTTGTTCCCATGTTCAGCGAATCCACAATGCTCGGGGAACACACGTCACCGGCTGGGTCCATGCGGGAAGGGCACGTAACCACGGACCCGAGGAGCCTGACGGTACAGATGTCCCAGGCCGCCCAGGATCTACCGCCAACTACGACTACCCATGCAGTTTATGCGGAAGAGGAGATCCAGAGCCAGACCATGCAGGGGCGAACCATGGGAAGCGCTGACGGACATGGTCGAGGCCACGCAGGCGGAAATCTGTGGGCGAAGGACCCCAATACGGGGATATGGACGGCCGATGGAGCAGGTCCTTCCCGCATTCCAAACCCCATGGGTTCAGGCCCAACTGGACCGCACTCCATGGAGGAGAGGGATGTACGGGGAGTGTACTCACACCCCCCGGCCACAGGTGGTATCCGTCTCGGTGGAGTAGTGGCGGGAGACGTCGGAGACGCCATCAGGATTGACGACCTCAGGGGAATCAAAATCCCCTATTACGACGGGAACCCGTCCAACCTGGATGACTTCATCCTGGACTGGGAGGACTTCGCCGAGGAGGTCGTCGGCGAGATGCGGGGAGCGCCGCGGGACAAGTGGGTATGCCGGACATTCCCACACCGGCTGGCGCAGGACCTGAAGGAGGAGCTGCGGGATCAGATCCGGGAAGGACTGATCCGTACGGAGCAGGCCTGCCTCCAGTGGTTGGAGGATGAGGAGCGGGTGGACGCTCCGAACCAGAAGCTGGAGGATTTGTGGTCCATCCCGCTGCCGTTGGACCGCGGTGAGTTGCGGGTCCGGGAGTGGAACCGGTATCTGCGGAAGTACCGGAGATGCCTCAAGCTGGTGGAGGACTGGAACGAGGCCAGCGAGATCCGCCACTTGCTGAAGGACGTCCTCCCTGGAAACTGGAAGAGGAGAGTGGAGGACGAGGAGAAGAAGCGAGCCAAGAAGCGGGTGGCGGTGAGGATCATGGCGGCGGAGGCTACCCATGCGGGTATCATGGAGTTCTTCAGGAGGAACCTGGGCGAGCCCAACCGGATGTTGGGACTGAAGAACGCCGTGTACGTGGAGGTGTTTGGAGACTCCATGGGGCAAAGGTTGCAGCGCCTCAACAACGTGGAGTGGAGGCGCGGGGAGCCGCTGAGGATGCAGGTCATCTTCGCCCGCATGAGCCTGGACGAGATCGTGAAGTAAATCACGGTGGAGTTGAAGCTCAATGCGAAGAACGAGGCCCACGTGCAGGATCGACATGGTCATGGACAACGAGGCCACCAAGAAGACCGCCATCATCGGGAGATCCAGGAGGACACGGCCAATTCCGTGGAGGATGGTAGTGGAAGTGGCCAAGACCATTGGTCCCGGGAGGATCACGAGGAGGCCCATTTCTTCGCGTTTGTGGCGCACAACGTGAGGGACCATGGGCAAGATCGGTCCAGATGGAGCCGGGTGGGACCCAGGAAGGGCAAAGAGCCAAGGAGGATCGGGAACCCACCGCTCTCGTTCTGGGAGTACAGGTCTCAGCACGACGGGTGCTTGGTCTGTTATGGCAAGGGAAACAACCATGCACATGACCACCGTCAGTGCAAGGTGTATGAAGCGGACAAGAAGGCCTACTTCGCCGCTCACCCCGAGAAGAAGCCCAAGGAGCAGCGGATTTCCGATTGGAAGGCGAAGGGCGGAGACGGGGGAAAAGGCCAAGGCAAAGGCCAAGGAAAAGGCGGAGGGAGAGGCTATGGTGGTGGACCTGGCCAAGACCGACGAGTGAGGTCGATCGAGGAAGTTGCTGAGGACATGTTGAGGACGTTGGAGGAACTCAAAGCCCAGCAATGTGGTGGACAAAGTCCTGGCGGATCGCAGCCGGAAGGGGCTGCAGGAAGTCAAGTCTAGAGGAGCCCCCACGGGAGTGGGACCTCGGAGGTCTCTCCTCCAAAAGTCAGTCGAATCTCTGAGGAATCAGAGGCACATCGGGTGCCGAAGAAGGCTCCGGAAGAGCCAAAACCACTGAGTTTCGCCACTCCCAACCCCTGGAGCGCCCTGCCAAGGGAAGTACATGTGGGTACGGGACATGGCAAGAAGGAAGGAGCGACCACGGAGAGCCCCGTGGACGGGCAGGACCAACCCAAGATCTACACCATCCGTGACCATACCCTTGAAGTCCTGATGCACCCGGACGTGCTAGAGTTGCATGCCGTGAGAGTCGTCCATACACCTCATGGCGACGAGCGGCAGTTGCACTTGAAAGTGCGAGTACGGTGCGGACGAGAGGAGAAGGTGGTGGATGTGTTGGTGGATACGGGTGCCCAAGTGAGCCTGGTCCGGAGAGGGTTGTTCAAGGAGGAACTCCTGCAGCCCAGCCGGAGACCGGTCCGCCTGAAGGTCGCCAACGGGGAGATCATGGGTGGGGGCACCCATGAGGCCACTATCAGTATGGAATTCTGGGAACATGAGCGCTTGAACCGCCCTGATCTGGCGAAGAGAAGCACTCTATCCGGGAACTTCTATGTGGCCGACATTACAGATTGGGATATGATCATGGGGTATGACTTCATGGTGGCAAATGCCATTGGAGCCCTTCCCCATCGTGCAACGCTGGTCCGGGAGGATGATGAATGCCTAACATGGCTGTCCACGGACTATGCATGCGGATCATCCCAATGGAATGCTGAGGAAGAGGACCGGATCGTCCGAGCGGTGCAAGCTGTGGGGGCCAAGTCCAGAGGAGACCGCGGAGTTCAGCTCACGGAATATGGAATGGCGCCACAGGTGTACGACAGGATGATCCAGACGCTGGGAGCCGAAGCGCCCGAGACGGACGTCTTCGCTTCCCGGGATGCCCCACTTCTGCGGAAGTGTAGGAGGCATTGGCATCGAGGAGACTCAGCCTGGCATAGGCATTGGGGTTTGAAGGAGTGGGGACCCATGTATTGGCATGGCTCCCTGGATAATACCAGACGTACGGTGGAGAAGATCGTCGCGCATAGGGCGAAGAGGATCCTGGTCATAACCGGCATAGGATCCACCCCATGTCCGCTGGAGGGTCTCAAGTCGACGCTGGACTCCATCACCCTGAACGAGATGTCATTCGGGCCAGAGGGGGGGTTGTTCATCGACGCCAAGGGTGTATCAATGCCCTCCCCGGGTCAAGTGTGGGGTACCAAGGCTTTCCTGGTGGATGGGGCGCAAGCCCAGCCCACGGGTGATGAAGCATTCATCCGTAGGGTGGAGGCGGTGCCCATGAAGGTCATGTTTGAGCCCAAGGAGGGGACGGATCAGCCTATTGATGGCATTGACGTCCTGTCCCACTCCGAGATCGACGACGTCGTCAACTACATGCGGACGGGGATGCACGACCGTGTGGCAGCCAAGAAGAGGCGGGCCATGGTCACATCTCCGCATTGGTGGGATGACAAGATGTTGGTCACCGGCAAGTACGAGAAGGACGAGTTCGTGCCGAGGGTCATGGATCACATCGCGGACAAATACGATGGTCCGGTTGGGTCGGACCCACCAACATGGGATTTTCCAAGAATGGGTGCCGATAGTGACAGTCACCAGCCGGAGGCCGCAAATTTCCGAAGATTATCGGTGGGAAGAACTCCCCACGACGATGAAGACGGCATATCGGACGAGGAGAAGTCGGAATCGGACCCAGAAGAGGCCTATACCGCAGTGCGGTCGGTTGTATCTATACCGAAGCAAGCGGCTGAAGAGGCCCAGGAGAACCCGAAGGTCGCCGAGCTGAAGGAGAGGCTGATCAATGCCTATCCGCAGCTATTCAGTGGCGTCGCCAACAAGAACCCTCCAGATCGTGGGAGGTTTGGTACAGCGAAGATCAAGCTGAAGCCGAACCCGAAGATCTATCGTCATCGGGAGTACCAACTTCAGGGCGATCGGGCCGAGGCCATGAAGAAGTTGTTGGCCGAGTTCATTGAGCGGGGATGGATCGAACCCTCCGACAGTGAGTGGGCCAGCCCAGCCTTCGTCGTGCCCAAGAAGGAGAAGGGCGAGTGGAGGTTGGTGGTGGATTACAGGGGTTTGAACGAGCAAACCGAGCACGACTCGTACTCGCTTCCCCTGATCGACTCCATCCTCCAAAAACAACAGAAAAAGCGGATCTTCACGGTGTTGGACCTGAAACACGGTTATCACCAGATGCCTCTACACCCGGACTCCAGGCCCTGCACAGCGATGTCGACGCCGCTGGGGCCCATGCAGTGGAAAGTGGTGCCTATGGGCGCCAAGCGCATGATGGAGGACCTACTAGGTCCTGTCCGGGACTGTGCCGATCCCTTCGTGGATGACATCATCATCGGGTCCGGCACGGAGAACATGACTGAGGACGAGCTCATCGACGCGCATGAGAAGGATCTGCGCCGAGTGCTCAGCGAGTTGGACAAGCACAACATGGTGTGCAAGCCCACCAAAGCCTCACTCTTCGTGAAGGAAGTGGAGCTTGCGGGTCACGTGGTTGGTCACGGGCAACGCCGTCCCATGCCTGGGAAGCTGGCGTCCCTGCACCACTGGGAGAAGCCCCAGACTATCAGCGAACTCCGATCCTTCATGGGGTTCTGCAACTACTATTCGGGCTATGTCCGAATGTATGCAGAACTGTCGGGGCCGCTGCACAAGATGCTGCAAGTGGGCAAGTTCGATGGCCAGAAGGGGAGCAGGAAGAAGCTTGCCTGGACCCCTGAGGCCGAGGATGCGTTCAGCCGCCTGAAGGAGCGACTCCTGGGGCAGCTGGGGCTATTCCTGGTGGGCCCGGACAAGGGATTCGTGCTACGGACGGACGCCTCGGACTATGCTGTAGGGGCAGTCCTCGAGCAGATCCGGGACGACGGGTCACATGTACCCGTGGCGTTTTGGAGTCGAATCCTGGCCGAGGGCCAACGCCGCACCTGGACAGCGAGGGAGAAGGAGACGTACGCCATTGTTTGTGCGCTCAGGAAGTGGTCTGGTCACATCGGATTGCAACCGGTGGTGGTTTGCACGGACCATCAGTCCTTGCAGTGCTGGCACAAGGAGCACGTCGACACCCCCTCGGGACCGGCGGCAAGGAGGGCCCGGTGGCACAAGACGTTCGCCAAGTTCGACCTCAGCGTCGTATACGTCCCGGGGAAGGACAACACTGTGGCAGATTGCCTCAGTCGATGGGCCTACCCCGCGGGCAAGGCGTGGATGGACATATCCAGCCATGGAGACGCCGAGGAGACCGAGGAGGCCAAGCGCATCATCGAGATGGAGAAGGCCATGGAGCAGGAGGGGGTCAAGTGCTTTGTGGTGATGGCAAACCGTACGGACCTAGCTAAGTTCCGGGGCGCCCGCGTCCAGGCTATTCGAGAGGAAACCCTCGAGCAGTGGATGGTGGCCCCTGTAGAGCTAGTCAGGTCGGTGCTCACAGAGGACTGGTCGGATGACTACGCGGCATCCAGGCACTGGAGCAAGTACTGGAATGCCGTCAGCGCCCCGTCGGACGACGAGTGGCCTGAGGGCTTGACCGAGGATGGGGACAAGTTGTTCCTCAAGGACAAGCTGCTGGTGCCCGAGAACCGAGTGGAGGAGCTCATTGACCATTGGCACAACGCCCAGCTCATGCACCCTGGCCGAGACAAGATGCAGCAGGACCTGGAGTGGCGTTTCAGGTTCCCCCCGGGGTACTACGCCATCCTGGATAGGTATTGTAGCGACTGCGCCGTGTGTCGAACCACGAAGAGCCCCAACCACTCCACAGCGGGCAACCCGGTGTATACGGCTATACCGGAGGCCCCTATGCGGTCCGTGGCCATGGATGTATTCGCCATGCCGGAGGTCACCGTGGAAGGAGAGACCTACGACTGTGTCATCCTGGCGGTGGATAGGCACAGTGGGTATATCGTGGCGGTCCCTGGCAAGAAGTCCAAGAAGAAGGACAAGAAGGACAAGCATGGAGTGGGGCTGCAGGCCAAGACCGTCGCTAATGCCATGATCAGGCATTGGCTGACGATTTTTGATGTCCCAGCTGTCATCTGCAGCGATCGGGGCAGTCAATTTGTGGGGACGTGGTTCAAGACTATGTGCAAGCACATGGGCATTCGACATGCCAAGACCGTGGCGTACCACAGCCGGTCGAATGGCCGGGCTGAGGTTGCCGGGCGGCATATGTTCGAGAAGTTCCGCCAGCTGCACATCGACGAACCGGGCCGGAACTGATACAATTCGCTGTGGAGAGTACTCCAAGCGTATCACGACCTTCCGGGACCCACTGGACTGTCGCCCCATCGCATCCTGTTCCTACGGGATCGAGTGTCACGCACTCTCCCGTGGTTGAACCATGGCAAAGTGGCCCGGGATGCGAACGCTATGATGGCTGAGGCGGACGACACGGCGGCCAAGGTGTGCAAGGCACTTCAGGACGAACTGAAGCCGGTTCGGACCCCCGTGGCCATCTTGGGGTCACTTGGGGTGTGTATCTATGTGCCGGCAAGCCGCCATTGGCTGATATCATACTCTCCCATCCACCTGAACTAACCCGATGTGATAGTGTGATAGGTTTGGCCATTCCGGCTATGAGCGGCCATATTCAGTACCGAGGCGCCGCCAGCGGAGATTTATATATCGGAATATCAGGAATCAACAGGGTTTTATTATCGTAATGTTTCCGTAATTTTTCGGCCTTTCGTTCTGATGGTCAATGTATCGGCGACTGTCAGTTGGCTCGCGATTTTGCGTTAACCGATTGGTTAACTGTTATTTCCAGATATTTTGGCGGATACTCCGTTGAAGGGTCAGATTTCATCAGCAAAGGGTTCGTTGCTTCCGCAATTTTCTAAATAAGCACTCGAAATTTTAATCTGAATTTTTCGCGATGTCGAAATCGGATTTTCGACTTCGAGATCGCCGCACTTGATTTGGACTTCGTCGAGTGGTCGTACTCTTTTCCCTATGCCCGAATCAGGTTTCCCTTATACTTGCCACCCATTTGACGTGGAGATATAAGGGAAACAAAAGCGAATCGTGGGACCACTTTGAAGGATCATATCTACGCGCGAGTGTGAGGAAAGAGAATAAGGAAGGTTGGGTTGCAAGCGCCTTAGTCTCAACTTAGTTTAGGAAGCATCAAACGCCTTTGGTGTGTACACATGCCCGGTGTAGCAAGGGATAATGGTCAAGAGGGTATAAAGTGATATATAACTCTTGGACCGTGCAACCGAATATTTCAATGCGACTTTCGAGTGTACCGCATGAGTGTTTGGGTTGCATAGATACTTTCCTTGGGTTCCTACGCATTTTTAACGTGAAGTTATGTCCATGGAGGGACATGGCATATCATGGTGGGAGCCACTTTTGAGGGTATGTTTTATATGCATGGTATATGTCTTGATATGCTCACGCCCATGTTATATATCTTCGTGTGGCCGGAGAGATGGGGAGCCATACGTGACAAGGGTTTTGCCCATGTCCCAATTGTGGAATTCAAAGCGCTAGACTAAGTCTACCGCATATGTATTGCTCATGGTATGTTTTACAAAGAGATCCATGAGTGCACTCCCATTTTCATGGGGCATGTAGATATGAGTGGCGAAGGTATCTCCATGCGCCCGATTGGGGATCCAAGTGGGGAATTGTTCGCAAATGGTTCCAATCATTTGTGTATTGAACCATGAGCGAATATCATGGGTGAGCATAGAGATATACTATCATGACAACTTTGTATTTGGTCATATTTTCATGTTTTTGACCTCAATTTTTGCTCATTTTTGCGTTTTGTGTACTTACCTGGTCGGCAAACAGCAAGAAGCCTATGGAGAGTCGAACCATGGTATGTTGTTCATATGTTGGCATATGCTTTGGAGTTGAACACCACCATATGCCGGATCGCGTACTCCATTTGGCTTGGCGCATGAAGGATCACAAGAATTGGTCTCAATATCATGGGCTGACTTGGGCAGTGCGTGGCGCCCATATTCGAAGGGGTTTCGAGGGTAAGGTGGGGATGTACATGGGCATTGGCCTTTGGTCTCTATCCTCCATGAATACTAGACTTCGATTCCATGCATGCTTTGATCCTTCGGATAAGTGGTAACCTCCATTTTGAGCATATATTTGATATATGGCCAATATGGTGTGAAATGGCAGTTCTTTGGCATGTTATGAGTTCAAACTCATGGGGCATATCTCCAAGCCCAATCGACTCCAAGTCCAACCAAGTTTATGTCAGGGTAGGGCATGGTCCTGAGTGCCACTCTAGGCCATGACACGCCACCTCCCCTATTGGGCTAGGATATATAGGCTTGGGAGTGAACACATTTTTGGGGTTTATGTAGTGACTTGTGACACATGGCATTTAGCCATCTCATTTGACCTGGTTCAGGGCAATATGTTCGTAAGTCAAGGGAAGGTCTTGAGTCCAGGGAATGAGGGGTTTGTGGCTGTGAACGTGTATGTTTACCTCTTTCCCCAACTTTGCTTTATTTGTGTTCATATGCCAATTTCAGGGCTTTCCTCTTTGGTGCAATTCTTGTACATGCCCGCCACCGTGAGACAACCGGTGTGCTGAACGGAAGCCCGCAGCCGCAGTCTGGATTTGGATTGGATTGTGGATTGGGTCATTGCTGTATTTGTGGGATCTGGTTGCTGTTCAGGGTTGAAGGAGGATTGTATTTTCTATTTTCTATATTTTTGGATTTTGGACCTTGGACTTTGAGGATTTTGAGAAATGCAATCGTTGATCCGGAGTAAATCAGCAGGGGTAACAGGCGGAAGGGGCACAGCGGGGGCCGGTCCTGGTAGGGACCTTCTTTATGGTAGCAGAGGCTTACCTGCTGCCCCTACCAACCGCCGACCCGGGGACTTGGGCCCTTATGAGCCCTGCCCAAGTACGCCCCGGGTGCGTATTGTGGACTCGGTGGAGACCACGCCGGAGATTGGAGCCATAGAAGGACCGAGACGTTCAAGAGCATGGCGAACTCCGGAAGTTGAAGCCCGAAGAGAAAAACGACACTCGGGAACAGGAGGACGTGACATGGAGGACCTGGTCTCCATGTGTGAGCGTCGCTGCCGAAAGGCATGCAACCTCCGCTCCGCCGCGGAGGAATCTGATGAGGCCTGCCATTCAGGCAGCAGTGGAGGACGGGCCCGGCGCTACCGGAAGCGCGGGTCACCCAAGTCCGCGGCAAGGGACGCCGGGGCTATGGACACGGACCCCAGCCCGGTCAGGCTGTGGGAATCGGAGGGGCACTCCGAGGGCTATCGGACAGCCTACGAGACACCTTCGGAGTCGGAGATGTCCGTGCCGATCGCCAGGGCGCATACGGCCCCCGAGCCCGCCCTGAAGCACGATGCCGAGGGCTTGGAGAGGCCAGCCAGGGCCCGGACGGCACCCGTGCCCCGGCACACGGGACCAGAGACGGACGCCATAGGCGATACGCCCATGGGCGATGAGTCTGAGGTGTTGGGAACCGCGGGATGTGCTGAATCCGGCGGAAAGCACGCTGCGTGCCACTGCGAGCACGTGTCCTTCCTCATGGGCAAGTATCCGAAGATGGGGATGGACGCCATCGTGCATCGTCTTGACCGTCTGGACAACGCCAAGGATGGTCTAGAGGAGGACGTCGCGGGGATCCTGGACGACCAGTCGGCCGCGGAGAAAGACATGGAGGAGCTGCGAGCGGAACGGGACCGGTACCGGGAGAATCTGGAGCTGGCCCTGGAGAAGCAGCAGCGAGTGGTGGACAGCCTTCTCCACCTGGTGGAGGACATGTCGGGACGCCTGAAAAGGCTGGAGGAGCTACAGCCCCTCGCCTCGGGTCCGGAGCTCCCGGCAAAGCCGGCCGCGGTAGAGCTGGTGGAGCGGGTTAAGACCCTCAGGAGCGCCATGGAGAAACCCATGGGCGGCCCTGCAGAGGCACCATACGCGCCTCCGCGTGTTGACCCAGGTGCGCTGCCGTTTGTTCCCATGTTCAGCGAATCCACAATGCTCGGGGAACACACGGCACCGGCTGGGTCCATGCGGGAAGGGCACGTAACCACGGACCCGAGGAGCCTGACGGTACAGATGTCCCATGCCGCCCAGGATGTACCGATCACGACGAATATGGTAGTTTATGCGGAAGAGAAGATCGAGAACCACACCATGCAGGGGCGAACCATGGGAAGCGCCGACGGACATGGTCGAGGTCATCCAGGCGGAAACCTGTGGGCGAAGGACCCCAATACGGGGATATGGACGGCCGATGGAGCAAATCCTTCCCGCATTCCAAACCCCATGGGTTCAGGCCCAACTGGACCGCACTCCATGGAGGAGAGGGATGTACGGGGAGTGTCCTCACACCCCCCGGCCACAGGTGGTATCCGTCTCGGTGGAGTGGTGGCTGGAGACGTCGGAGACGCCATCAGGATTGACGACCTCAGGGGAATCAAAATCCCCTACTACGATGGCAACCCCTCCAACCTGGATGACTTCATCCTGGACTGGGAGGACTTCGCCGAGGAGGTCGTCGGCGAGATGCGGGGAGCGCCGCGGGATAAGTGGGTATGCTGGACATTCCCACACCGGCTGGCGCAGGACCTGAAGGAGGAGCTGCGGGATCAGATCCGGGAAGGACTGATCAGGACGGAGCAGGCCTGCCTCCAGTGTTTGGAGGATGAGGAGCGGGTGGACGCTCCGAACCAGAAGCTGGAGGACTTGTGGTCCATCCCGCTGCCGCTGGACCGCGGTGAGTTGCGGGTCCGGGAGTGGAACCGGTATCTGCGGAAGTACCGCAGATGCCTCAAGCTGGTGGAAGACTGGAACGAGGCCAGTGAGATCCGCCACTTGCTGAAGGACGTCCTCTCCGGCAACTGGAAGAGGAGAGTGGAGGACGAGGAGAAGAAGCGCGCCAAGAAGCGGGTGGCGGTGAGGATTATGGCGGCGGAGGATACCCATGCGGGTATCATGGAGTTCTTCAGGAGGAACCTGGGCGAACCCAACCGGATGTTGGGACTGAAGAACGCCGTGTACGTGGAGGTGTTTGGAGACTCCATGGGGCAAAGGTTGCTGCGCCTCAACAACGTGAAGTGGAGGCGCGGGGAGCCGCTGAGGATGCAAGTCATCTTCGCCCGCATGAGCCTTGATGAGATCGTGAAGTACATCACGGTGGAGTTGAAGCTCAATGCGAAGAACGAGGCCCACGTGCAGGATCGACATGGTCATGGACAACGAGGACACCGAGAAGACCGCCATCATCGGGAGATCCAGGAGGACACGGCCAACTCCGCGGAGGATGGTGGTGGAAGTGGCCAAGACCACTGGTCCCGGGAGGATCACGAGGAGGCCCATTTCTTCGCGTTTGTGGCGCACAACGTGAGGAACAATGGGCAGGATCGGGCCAGATGGAGCCCGGTGGGACCCAAGAAGGGCAAAGAGCCAAGGAGGATCGGGAACCCACCGCTCTCGTTCCGGGAGTACAGGTCTCAGCACGACGGGTGCTGGTTCCATTATGGCAAGGGAAACAACCATGCACACGACCACCGTCAGTGCAAGGTGTACGAGGCGGACAAGAAGGCCTACTTCGCCGCCCACCCCGAGAAGAAGCCCAAGGAGCAGCGGATTTCCGATTGGAAAGCGAAGGGCGGAGACGGGGGAAAAGGCCAAGGCAAAGGCCAAGGAAAAGGCGGAGGAAGAGGCTATGGTGGTGGACCTGGACAAGACCGACGAGTGAGGTCGATCGAGGAGGTTGCTGAGGACATGTTGAGGACGTTGGAGGAACTCAAAGCCCAGCAACGTGGTGGACAAAGTCCTGGCGGATCGCAGCCGGAAGGGGCTGCGGGAAGCCAAGTCTAGAGGAGCCCCCACGGGAGTGGGACCTCGGAGGTCTCTCCTCCGAAAATCAGTGGAATCCCAGAGAAAGCGAAGGCACATCGGGTGCCGAAGAAGGCTCCAGAAGAGCCAAAACCACTGAGTTTCGCCACTCCCAACCCCTGGAGCGCCCTGACAAGGGAGATACATGTGGGTACGGGACATGGCAAGAAGGAAGGAGCGACCACGGAGAGCCCCGTGGACGGGCAGGACCAACCCAAGATCTACACCATCCGTGACCATACCCTTGAAGTCCTGATGCACCCGGACGTGCTAGAGTTGCATGCCGTGAGAGTCGTCCATACACCTCATGGCGACAAGCGGCAGTTGCACTTGAAAGTGCGAGTACGGTGCGGACGAGAGGAGAAGGTGGTGGATGTGTTAGTGGATACGGGTGCCCAGGTGAGCCTGGTCCGGAGAGGGTTGTTCAAGGAGGAACTCCTGCAGCCCAGCCGGAGACCGGTCCGCCTGAAGGTCGCCAACGGAGAGATTATGGGTGGTGGCACCCATGAGGCCATTATCAGTATGGAATTCTGGGAGCATGAGCGCTTGAATCGCCCTGATCAGGCGAAGAGAAGCACTCTATCCGGGAACTTCTATGTGGCCGACATTACCGATTGGGATATGATCATGGGGTATGACTTCATGGTGGCAAATGCCATTGCAGCCCTTCCCCATCGTGCAACGCTGGTCCGGGAGGATCATGAATGCCTAACATGGCTGTCCACGGACTATGCATGCGGATCAACCCAATGGAATGCCGAGGAAGAGGATCGGATCGTCCAAGCGGTGCAAGCTGTGGGTGCCAAGTCCAGAGGAGACCGCGGAGTTCAGCTCACGGAATATGCAATGGCGCCACAGGTGTACGACAGGATGATCCAGACGCTGGGAGCCGAAGCGCCCGAGACGGACGTCTTCGCTTCCCGGGATGCCCCACTTCTGCGGAAGTGTAGGAGGCATTGGCATCGAGGAGACTCAGCCTGGCACAGGCATTGGGGTTTGAAGGAGTGGGGACCCATGTATTGGCATGGCTCCCTGGATAATACCAGACGTACGGTGGAGAAGATCATCGCGGATAGGGCGAAGGGGATCCTGGTCATAACCGGCATAGGATCCACCCCATGTCCGCTGGAGGGTCTCAAGTCGACGCTGGACTCCATCACCCTGAACGAGATGTCATTCGGGCCAGAGGAGGAGTTCTTCATCGACGCCAAGGGTGTATCAATGCCCTCCCCGGGTCAAGCGTGGGGCACCAAGGCTTTCCTGGTGGATGGGGTGCAAGCCCAGCCCACGGGTGATGAAGCATTCATCCGTAGGGTGGAGGCGATGCCCATGAAGGTCATGTTTGAGCCCAAGGAGGGGACGGATCAGCCTATTGATGGCATTGACGTCCTGTCCCACGCCGAGATCGACGACGTCGTCAACTACATGCGGATGGGGATGCACGACCGTGTGGCAGCCAAGAAGAGGCGGGCCATGGTCACATCTCCGCATTGGTGGGATGACAAGATGTTGGTCACCGGCAAGTACGAGAAGGACGAGTTCGTGGCGAGGGTCATGGATCACATCGCGGACCAATACGATGGTCCGGTTGGGTCGGACCCACCAACATGGGATTTTCCAAGAATGGGTGCCGATAGCGACAGTCACCAGCCCGATGCCGCAAATTTCCGAAGATTATCGGTGGGAAGAGCTCCCCACGACGATGAAGACGGCATATCGGACGAGGAGAAGTCAGAATCGGACCCAGAAGAGGCCTATACCGCAGTGCGGTCGGTTGTATCTATACCGAAGCAAGCGGCTGAAGAGGCCCAGGAGAACCCGAAGGTCGCCGAAGCTTAAGGAGAGGCTGATCAAGGCCTATCCGCGGCTATTCAGTGGCGTCGCCAACAAGAACCCTCCAGATCGTGGGAGGTTTGGTACAGCGAAGATCAAGCTGAAGCCGAACCCGAAGATCTATCGTCATCGGGAGTACCAACTTCAGGGCGATCGGGCCGAGGCCATGAAGAAGCTGTTGGCCGAGTTCATTGAGCGGGGATGGATCGAACCCTCCGACAGTGAGTGGGCCAGCCCAGCCTTCATCGTGCCGAAGAAGGAGAAGGGCGAGTGGAGGTTGGTGGTTGATTACAGAGGTTTGAACGAGCAGACCGAGCACGACTCGTACTCGCTTCCCCTGATCGACTCCATCCTCCAAAAACAACAGAAAAAGCGGATTTTCACGGTGTTGGACCTGAAACACAGCTATCACCAGATGCCGCTGCACCCGGACTCCAGGCCCTGCACAGCGAGGTAGACGCCGCTGGGGCCCATGCAGTGGAAAGTGGTGCCTATGGGCGCCAAGAATGGCAACGCCGCTTTCCAGCGCATGATGGAGGACCTACTCGGTCCTGTCCGGGACTGTGCCGATCCCTTCGTGGATGACATCATCATCGGGTCCGGCACGGAGAACATGACTGAGGACGAGCTCATCGACGCGCATGAGAAGGATTTGCGCCGAGTGCTCAGCGAGTTGGACAAGGACAACATGGTGTGCAAGCCCACCAAAGCCTCACTCTTCGTGAAGGAAGTGGAGTTCGCGGGTCACGTGGTTGGTCACGGGCAACGCCGTCCCATGCCTGGGAAGCTGGCGTCCCTGCACCACTGGGAGAAGCCCCAGACCATCAGCGAACTCCGGTCCTTCATGGGGTTCTGCAACTACTATTCGGGCTATGTCCGGATGTATGCAGAACTGTCGGGGCCGCTGCACAAGATGCTGCAAGTGGGCAAGTTCGATGGCCGGAAAGGGAGCAAGAAGAAGCTTGCTTGGACCCCTGAGGCCGAAGATGCGTTCAGCCGCCTGAAGGAGCGACTCCTGGGGCAACTGGGGCTATTCCTGGTGGACCCGGACAAGGGATTCGTGCTACGGACGGACGCCTCGGACTATGCTGTGGGGGCAGTCCTCGAGCAGATCCGAGACGACGGGTCACATGTACCCGTGGCGTTCTGGAGCCGGATCCTGGCCGAGGGCCAACGCCGCACCTGGACCGCGAGGGAGAAGGAGACGTACGCCATTGTTTGTGCGCTCAGGAAGTGGTCTGGCCACATCAGATTGCAACCGGTGGTGGTTTGCACGGACCATCAGTCCTTGCAGAGCTGGCACAAGGAGCACGTCGACACCCCCTCGGGACCGGCGGCAGGGAGGGCCTGGTGGCACAAGACGTTCGCCAAGTTCGACCTCAGCGTCGTATACGTCCCGGGGAAGGACAACACTGTGGCAGATTGCCTCAGTCGGTGGGCCTACCCCGCGGGTAAGGCTTGGATGGACATATCCAGCCATGGAGACGCCGAGGAGACCGAGGAGGCCAAGCGCATCATCGAGATGGAGAAGGCCATGGAGCAAGAGGGGGTCAAGTGCTTTGTGGTGATGGCAAACCGTACGGACCTGGCTAAGTTCCGGGGTGCTCGCGTCCAGGCTATTCGAGAGGAAACCCTCGAGCAATGGATGGTGGCCCCTGTAGAGCTAGTCAGGTCGGTGCTCACAGAGGAATGGTAGGATGACTACGCGGCATCCGAGCACTGGAGCAAGTACTGGAATGCCGTGAGCGCCCCGTCGGACGACGAATGGCCTGAGGGCTTGACCGAGGATGGAGACAAGTTGTTCCTCAAGGACAAGCTGCTGGTGCCCGAGAACCGAGTGGAGGAGCTCATTGACCATTGGCATAACGCCCAGCTCATGCACCCTGGCCGAGACAAGATGCAGCAGGACCTGGAGTGGCGTTTCAAGTTCCCTCCGGGGTACTACGCCATCCTGGACAGGTACTGCAGCGACTGTGCCGTGTGTCGGGCCACAAAGAGCCCCAACCACTCCACAGCGGGCAACCCGGTGTACATGGCTATACCGGAGGCCCCTATGCGGTCCGTGGCCATGGATGTGTTCGCCATGCCTGAGGTCACCGTGGACGGAGAGACCTACGACTGTGTCATCCTGGCGGTGGACAGGCACAGCGGGTATATCGTGGCAGTCCCGGGCAAGAAGTCCAAGAAGAAGGACAAGAAGGACAAGCATGGAGTGGGTCTGCAGGCCAAGACCGTCGCTGATGCTATGATCAGGCATTGGCTGACGATTTTTGATGTCCCAGCTGTCATCTGCAGCGATCGGGGCAGTCAATGTGTGGGGACGTGGTTCAAGACGATGTGCAAGCACATGGGGATTCGGCACGCCAAGACCGTGGCGTACCACAGCCGGTCGAATGGCCGTGCTGAGGTGGCCGGGCGGCAGATGTTCGAGAAGTTCCGCCAGCTGCACATTGACGAACCGGGCCGGAACTGGTATAACTCGCTGTGGAGAGTGCTCCAAGCGTATCACGACCTTCCGGGACCCACTGGACTGTCGCCCCATCGTATCCTGTTCCTACGGGATCGAGTGTCACGCACTCTCCCGTGGTTGAACCATGGCAAAGTGGCCCGGGATGCGAACGCTATGATGGCGGAGGCGGACGACACGGCGGCCAAGGTGTGCAAGGCACTACAGGACGAGCATGACAAGAGGGCCAAGTACTTCAAGCAGGGAAAATTCCAGAAGTATGCTCTCCAAGACACTGTGTGGGTGGAGCGGCACCACAAGGATGTCCTGTCCAGGCATCGGCAGGCATCTTGGTATGTGCCGGGGGTAATCGTGCGGAAGGTCGGGCAGGATGTGTATGCGGTTCGTGTGGGGGATAACAAGATCCTGGACCGCGACCATACCCAGCTTCGTCCCCGAGCACCAGACCCCAGCGGACGTCCCGTCACCTTCGAGTTCACGGCCGGCGATGTGGACTCGGACGACGAAGGTGAGGACGACGAGTTCACCACGGAGAAGATCCTGGCGGACAAGCCGGACCCGGGGACGCCTGGGGGAAGGCTTTATAAAGTCCGATGGAAGGGATTCGCCGCCTCCAGAGATTCGTGGGAACCTCCGAGCAGTTTCGTGCCGAGGTATACCACGGTCTGGATGGACTACCTAAAGAAAAAGAGTATTTCTTTGGATGTCAAGGACGTGTTGGTCCATTTGGTTGCTGCTGTAGCACCGTAATGGATCCCCCCTTGGCATTTTGTTTGTTTCTGTGCTTAGGGAGACTGGTGAGGGCGTTCATCCGGGGGTTTTTCGGCCTTGATTGGCCATATACCCCCTTCACTCGATCTCCACGTATATATTTCATTGTGGTATACTTATTTAGGTCGACCGACGACGTTTTTCTATATTTGATCCCCTTGGTCCATGTTGTAGATCAAGCGAAGACCGGATACGTAGGGCACTGATCATCAGTGTCCTCACCCCTCCCTTGGGGCATGGGGGACGCCTACGACGTGTGTGGGGCCTCCATGTGTCCTTGGGACATGGGGGGGGGGGGGGTTTGGAGCCCATTGGGGTCCTCCCGTCCTCTCTTCAATGACTTCCGAGCGGTAACAACGCTCTGAGAAGGGGGGTGAAGCCGGTTCGGACCCCCGTGGCCATCTTGGGGTCACTTGGGGTGTGTATCTATGTGCCGGCAAGCCGACATTGGCTGATATCATACTCTCCCATCCACCTGAACTAACCCGATGTGAGAGTGTGATAGGTTTGGCCATTCCGGCTATGAGCGGCCATATTCAGTACCGAGGCGCCGCCAGCGGAGATTTATATATCGGAATATCAGGAATCAACAGGGTTTTATTATCGTAATGTTTCCGTAATTTTTCAGCCTTTCGTTCTGATGGTCAATGTATCGGCGACTGTCAGTTGGCTCGCGATTTTGCGTTAACCGATTGGTTAACTGTTATTTCCAGATATTTTGGCGGATACTCCGTTGAAGGGTCAGATTTCATCAGCAAAGGGTTCGTTGCTTCCGCAATTTTCTAAATAAGCACTCGAAATTTTAATCTGAATTTTTCGCGATGTCGAAATCGGATTGTCGACTTCGACATCGCCGCACTTGATTTGGACTTCTTCGAGTGGTCATACTCTTTTCCCTATGCCCGAATCAGGTTTCCCTTATACTTGCCACCCATTTGACGTGGAGATATAAGGGAAAGAAAAGCGAATCGTGGGACCACTTTGAAGGATCATATCTACGCGCGAGTGTGAGGAAAGAGAATAAGGAAGGTTGGGTTGCAAGCGCCTTAGTCTCAACTTAATTTAGGAAACATCAAACGCCTTTGGTGTGTACAAATGCCCGGTGTAGCAAGGGATAATGGTCAAGAGGGTATAAAGTGATATATAACTCTTGGACCGTGCAACCGAATATTTCAATGCGACTTTCGAGTGTACCGCATGAGTGTTGGGGTTGCATAGATACTTTCCTTGGGTTCCTACGCATTTTTAACGTGAAGTTAAGTCCATGGAGGGACATGGCATATCATGGTGGGAGCCACTTTTGAGGGTATGTTTTATATGCATGGTATATGTCTTGATATGCTCACGCCCATGTTATATATCTTCGTGTGGCCGAAGAGATGGGGAGCCATACGTGACAAGGGTTTTGCCCATGTCCGAATTGTGGAATCCAAAGCGCTAGACTAAGTCTACCGCATATGTATTGCTCATGGTATGTTTTACAAAGAGATCCATGAGTGCACTCTTATTTTCATGGGGCATGTAGATATGAGTGGCGAAGGTATCTCCATGCGCCCGATTGGGGATCCAAGTAGGGGAATTGTTCGCAAATGGTTCCAATCATTTGTGTATTGAACCATGAGCGGATATCATGGGTGAGCATAGAGATATACTATCATGACAACTTTGTATTTGGTCATATTTTCATGTTTTTGACCTCAATTTTTGCTCATTTTTGCGTTTTGTGTACTTACCTGGTCGGCAAACAGCAAGAAGCCTATGGAGAGTCGAACCATGGTATGTTGTTCATATGTTGGCATATGCTTTGGAGTTAAACACCACCATATGCCGGATCGCGTACTCCATTTGGCTTGGCGCATGAAGGATCACAAGAATTGGTCTCAAGATCATGGGCTGACTTGGGCAGTGCGTGGCGCCCATATCCGAAGGGGTTTCGAGGGTAAGGTGGGGATGTACATGGGCATTGGCCTTTGGTCTCTATCCTCCATGAATACTAGACTTCGATTCCATGCATGCTTTGATCCTTCGGATAAGTGGTAACCTCCATTTTGAGCATGTATTTGATACATGGCCAATATGGTGTGAATTGGCAGTTCTTTGGCATGTTATGAGTTCAAACTCATGGGGCATATCTCCAAGCCCAATCGACTCCAAGTCCAACCAAGTTTATATCACGGTAGGGCATGGTCCTGAGTGCCACTCTAGGCCATGACACGCTACCTCCCCTATTGGGCTAGGATATATAGGCTTGGGAGTGAACCCAATTTTTGGGTTTATGTAGTGACTTGTGACACATGGCATTTAGCCATCTCATTTGACCTGGTTCAGGGCAATATGTTGGTAAGTGTAAAAGCCAAACTCAGACCAGGTGGTCCGTGCTTTGCTTTTACATTACATTTTGATCTTAACGATCCCCTTGCACACTAACAAAATGCAATATATGTACAAAGCACAAATTGCGAAGCATGCTAACATGCAAAACCCCTCGAATCGTGTTGGCGCCAAAGAGAGCCATCAACCGGCGACCGGCGCAAACAATACACGCCAATGCGGAATTCTCGTCGTCGGCTGCACAAAGAATCAAACCGCTTGAAAAACGCGTCCAATGGCACAAAGATATGGCATTAGCATGCACACAAGCAGTTGACCTAAAATTAAGTGTAGAACGAGCACCAACCGTCAAATACTCGAAAAAAGCGTATCAATGCACCTTGATGGTCAGCCGGCATCAAGAACAACCCGACGATGACGGTCGACGACTCTCAAACCCTCGGATCAGAAAAACTCGACCTTTCTGACCACCAACAGTTCAGTACTAATAATTAAGTTCTGAAACTTATTTCTACTGCACTGGCACCGTCAAAAGGAACGTCAACAAAATCGTCTGAAACACCATTCCAAACATCGCGATATGTCGCCTGTGATAGCGACAGCGATCGGCGGCGACCGGCAGCTCATGCCAAGGCAATTTACCCTCAGTTTCCCGAATCCCTGCAGTCCTGTCAAGAAAGAAATCAAATTTGGCAACTTTCTAAACTCCTGAACTGAGATTCTGAAGCACTGTCCACCCTGGTTCCCAGTACAGCCTGAAATGCATACCTATGCACAACCCTGCCCTGTTCTATGCTTTTACAGTAAGTCAAGGGAAGGTCTTGAGTCCAGGGAATGAGGGGTTTGTGGCTGTGAACGTGTATGTTTACCTCTTTCCCCAACTTTGCTTTATTTGTGTTCATATGCCAATTTCAGGGCTTTCCTCTTTGGTGCAATTCTTGTACATGCCCGCCACCGTGAGACAACCGGTGTGCTGAACGGAAGCCCGCAGCCGCAGTCTGGATTTGGATTGGATTGTGGATTGGGTCATTGCTGTATTTGCGGGATCTGGTTGCTGTTCAGGGTTGAAGGAGGATTGTATTTTCTATTTTCTATATTTTTGGATTTTGGACCTTGGACTTTGAGGATTTTGAGAAATGCAATCGTTGATCCGGAGTAAATCAGCAGGGGTAACAGGCGGAAGGGGCACAGCGGGGGCCGGTCCTGGTAGGGACCTTCTTTAGAGCATGACAAGAGGGCCAAGTACTTCAAGCAGGGAAACGTCCAGTAGTATGCTCTCCAAGACACCGTGTGGGTGGAGCGGCACCACAAGGATGTCCTGTCCAGGCATCGGCAGGCATCTTGGTATGTGCCGGGGGTAATCGTGCGGAAGGTCGGGCAGGACGTGTATGCGGTTCGTGTGGGGGATAACAAGATGCTGGACCGCGACCATACCCAGCTTCGTCCCCGAGCACCAGACCCCAGCGGACGTCCCGTCACCTTCGAGTTCACGGCTGGCGATGTGGACTCGGACGACAAGGGTGAGGACGACGACTTCACCGCCGAGAAGATCCTGGCGGACAAGCCGGACCCGGGGACGCCTGGGGGGAGGCTTTATAAAGTCCGTTGGAAGGGATTCGCCGCATCCAGGGATTCGTGGGAGCCTCCGAGCAGCTTTGTGCCGAGGTACACCACGGTCTGGATGGACTACCTGAAGAAAAAGAATATTTCTTTGGATGTCAAGGACGTGTTGGTCCATTTGGTTGCTGCTGTAGCACCGTAATGGATTCCCCTTGGCATTTTTGGTTGTTTCTGTGCTTGGGAGACGGGTGAGGGCGTTCATCCGGGGATTTTTGGGCCTTGATTGGCCATATACCCCCTTCACTCGATTTCTACGTATATATTTCATCGTGGTATACGTATTTAGATCGATCGACGACGTTTCTCTATCTTTGATCCCCTTGGTCCATGTTGTAGATCAAGAGGACACCGGATATGGCGTAGGGCACCAATTATGGGTGTCCTCATCCCTCCCTTGGGGCGTGGGGGACGCCTACGACGTGTGTGGGGCCTCCATGTGTCCTTGGGACATGGGGGGGGGGGTTGGAGCCCATCGGGGTCCTCCCGTCCTCTCTTCAATGACTTCCGAGCGGTAACAACGCTCTGAGAAGGGGGGTGATACCGGTTCGGACCCCCGTGGCCATCTTGGGGTCACTTGGGGTGTGTATCTATGTGCCGGCAAGCCGCCATTGGCTGATATCATACTCTCCCATCCACCTGACCTAACCCGATGTGATAGTGTGATAGGTTTGGCCATTCCGGCTATGAGCGGCCATATTCAGTACCGAGGCGCCGCCAGCGGAGATCTATATATCAGAATATCAGGAATCAACAGGGTTTTTTTATCATCATGTTTCCGTAATTTTTCAGCCTTCCGTTCTGATGGTCAATGTATCGGCGACTGTCAGTTGGCTCGCGATTTTGCGGTAACCGAATGGTTAACTGTTATTTACAGATTTTTTGGCGGAAACCCCGATGAAGGGTCAGATTTCATCAGTAAAGGGTTCGTTGCTTCCGCAATTTTCATATTATACACTCGCAAAATTAATCCGATTTTTTCAGACTTTCAGAATCGGATTTTCGACTTCGACATCGCCGCACTCCATATGACGAATCTCGAGTGGTCCGACATTTTTCCCCGATCACGAATCAACCTTCCTTTTGTTATGCCCTTCGTTTTGCTTAGAGATATAGGCGAAACAAAGTTGATTCGTGAGGCCACTTTGAAAGGTCATATCTCCGGCTCACCGCGAGTAGTCTCAATTTCGAGAATCGCGTTCGAACCGCATTGGTCTCAACTTAATTTAGGAAGCATCAAACGCCTTTGGTGTGTACACATGCCAGGTATAGCAAGGGATAATGGTCAAGAGGGTAGAAAGTGATATATAACTCTTGGACCGTGCAACTGAATATTTAAATGCGACTTTCGAGTGTACCGCATGAGTGTTGGGGTTGCATAGCAACTTTCCTTGGGTTCCTACGTATTTTTAACGTGAAGTTATGTCCATGGAGGGTCATGGCATGTCATGGTGGGAGCCACTTTTGAGGGTATGTGTTATATGCATGGTATGTGCTTCGATATGCGCACGCCCATGTTATACATCTCCGTTTGTAGGAAGATATATGGAGTCATACGCGGCAAGGGCTTCGCCCATGTCCCAATGGTGAACTCCATAGCGCTAGACTAAGTCTACCGCTCATATAGTGCATGTGGGAGGGCTTACGGAACGACCCACAAGCGCCAATATCAATTTTCCCATTTTCATGGTGCGTGTTGGGAGGAGGTTCGAAGGTGTCCTTATGCGTCCATATGGGGATCCAAGTGGGGGGATTGTTTGCAAATGGTCCCAGGCAATTGTGTTTTGAGTCATAGGTTGACACCATGGGTGAGCGAAGTTATATACTATTGTAATTTTCTTGAATTTGGCATTATTTGCATGTTTTTGACCTCATTTTATGCTCATTATTGTGTTTTATGTGCTCAACTGGTCGGCTAACAGTAAAGTGCCTAGAGATCCGTGAACCATGGTATGTTGCTTATATGTTGGCATATGCTTCGCTGTTGTACCTCACCATATGCCAGATCACATGGTCACTTTGGCTTGGCACACGAGGCCTCACAAAATTAGGTCTCGAACTCATGAGCTGACTTGTGAAGCATGTCATGTACATAACCGGAGGGGTTAAACACGCCTACCTCTCTCCTCTAGGCCCACCGCTACTAGGTGCCCAGGTCCGTCTGCCCCTGCCCCCCCCCACTCCAACGCCTCCCGGGACATCCGAAATTTTTTCCGCCCATCCAGCGATCTTCTGTCTCCTCCTCTCGACCCCTTCAGCCCTCCGCCCCTTCCTGAACCCCCCCCCTCCCCCACAGGGTAAATCAGCGTTCATCTAACCTAACCATCAGAGCAGCCGTGTACATATCTTTATATGTTGTTGTAAATACTTTCATTGGGGGACGTCAGCCCCAGAACAAGTTGATGCGGTTAAGAACATTCAAAAATAACCGGAGGGGTTTCGGAGCCAATGATGGGATATTCTTGGGCATGGACCTTTGGTCTATATCACCCTTGTATACTACTTTCCGGTTTGACACATGCATGGAGTATTTGAATATTTACCGTATCCATTTTTGAGTATATAATTGAGTTTTGGGCATTATGGTATGATTTGCCTGATTTTGCCATGTTGTGAGGTCATCTTCATGGGGCAGTTCTCCAAGCCCATTCGACTCCAAGTCCATCCAAGTTTATGTCAGGGTAGGGCATGGTCCTGAGTGCCACTCTAGGCCATGACACGCCACCTCCCCTATTGGGCTAGGACTTATAGGCTTGGAGGTGAACATATTTTTGGGGTTTGTGTAGTGACTTGTGACACATGGCATTTAGCCATCTCATTTGACCTGGTTCAGGGCAATATGTTGGTGAGTCAAGGGAAGGTCTTGAGTCCAGGGAATGAGGGGTTTGTGGCTGTGAATGTGTATGTTTACCTCTTTCCCCAACTTTGCTTTATTTGTGTTCATATGCCAATTTCAGGGCTTTCTTCCTTGGTGCAATTCTTGTACATGCCCGCCACCGTGGGGCGACCGGTGTGCTGAACGGAAGCCCGCAGTGTGGATTGGATTATTGCTGGATTTGTGGGATCTGGTTGCTGTTCAGGGTTGAAGGAGGATTGTATTTTATTTTCTATATTTTTGGATTTGGAACCCTGGATTTTGATAAATGCAATCGTTGTTCAGGAGCAAATCGGCAGGGGTTACAGGCGGAAGGGGCACAGCAGGGGCCGGTTCTGGTAGGGACCTTCGTTACTATCTCCCCGATGAGACCGCCATTGGGTTGGAGGATCAGTGGTGGGGCTCGCGCGAGGGTTCTGGTAACCCTAATTGGAAGCGCTAGAAGTTTTTCTAGTGCTTGCATTGTAAAGTGGTTTGGGCAGTGAGACGATGGCGTGTGTAGTGGCAGAGCGCATCGCCGGACCAAGACTGAGATCTGAACGCACGCATTGCAGGCTCCGCGATTTTCTTCTACGGCGGGGGGGTCAGCAGACTGCTGTTTGCTTGGCAAATTTTACCCTTGATACCGGTTCCCGGACCCAGATATAATATTGAAAGGCCAGGCTCCATTGCATTCTGTTCCTTTCTCTGCGCGGTGAATTCTGTTTGACCTCCTACTGACCTCCTACCTGATACGCGCGTGTCTAGCCCTGTGACTTTCTCTTTGGCGCTATTGGGGTGTTTGTTCATTTTTTGGAGCCAATGGGCACCCTATTTCGTCTCATTTGACCTGATCTTGACCGGATCCCATTGCTTACTTTCCATCTGGTTTCACCAGGTGAGACAGATTGCAGGTACAGGTACTGGTTTCTGTTACGGCAGGTGTTGTTACAACAAGCTATTTTTTAGGTTCAAGAGTATTATTCAGATCTACCCCATTTCGTCTGATTTGACTGGTTGCACCGGACCGAACCCTTTTTGTTTGTCTAACCTTGAGAGTAATGGCTGATACAGGCTACAAAGACACCACAGCTACAGTGCGTTTGCGACGTTTGCTTCTTAGTTGCGTGGGTGCGGTTAAGGGAACTCGAATTTTGAACCCAAATGGGTTCAAGAGAATTATACAGACCCAACCCACGTTGTAAGTGGGCGTGAACCTTGTTCCTGACCTTAAAAACAGGTCAGAAGGGACCTGGGAAACGGCGCTGGCCAATTAGTGCAGGTAAGGCAGCTACCAAGGCTAGGGGAAGGTACGTGACGCCACAGATGTGCGGATCCTGTGTGGTCACACCCCGGGAACCTCGAGTGCCAGAGGGTCCCCCTACAGGGGGGCGATAACCAAGCTACGGCACCCTCTGGGCCGAATCCCAGCCAGCGAGTTTTGTTTCCAGGTTACCGGCCGGTTTTTATGGTTTACCCCCACGTGCTTATAAGTGTCAGTTAGCGTTGTCGTCATCAGCCTGATTCTGACTCCGCATATGTTTCTCCCGTTTAACCCAAGTGTGAACAAATGCTAGTGGATCCTTGAAAATGATGTACTGGATTCGCACATTTTACTTGCTCAATACTTCTGCTATTGATTTGTTTCGTTCCCTTGCCTGTCGTGCGTGGGCCTGTGAATGATTCATGAGTCAATCACCAATTGAGTTGATGCCCGTCGTACATCAGACGCCCCAGTGTTCCCCCCTTTTACCCCTGTATCTCCCCCCTACGCCCCCCCCCCCCCCCCCGGGCCCTCCAAAACCTCCCCTCCAATCCCCCCAAGCCCCCCCACCCCTCTCCCCCCTACGCCCCTCTAGCTTTTCGAACATCCTCCTCCCCCCCCCCCCCCCGCACCCTCCTCCCATCCCGGGCCCCCCCCAATTCCCCCTCCAACCCCCCAAGCCCCCCAACCCTCCCCCCTCCCCTCCCTCCCCTCCCCCCCAGCTCAGCGCTCACTTCCCCCTCCACCCCCCTCATCCCTCCGCATCCTTCAAGGCTGGGGAGGGCAACGTCTTGCCATACATGAGTCAGACGGTAGCCTATCAAGTTCGTGCATCAGAGGCCCCGGGTGAATCAATAGTCAGGGGGTAGCCTATCAAGTTCGTGCATCAGAGGCCCTGGTAAATCAATAGTCAGGGGGTAGCCTATCAAGTTCGTGCATCAGAGGCCCCTGATAAATCGATCGTCAGGGGGTAGCCTATCAAGTTCGTGCATCAGAGGCCCCTGGTAAATCAATAATCAGGGGATAGCCTATCAAGTTTGTGCATCAGAGGCCGCTGGCAAATCAATAGTCAGGGGGTAGCCTATCAAGTTCGTGCATCAGAGGCCCTTGTTGACTCAATAATCAGGGGGTAGCCTATCAAGTTCGTGCATCAGAGGCCCCCGGTAAATCAATAATCAGGGGGTAGCCTATCAAGTTCGTGCATGAGAGGCCCCTGGTAAATCAATAGTCAGGGGGTAGCCTATCAGGTTCGTGCATCAGAGGCCCTGGGTAAACCAATAGTCAGGGGGTGGCCTATCAAGTTCGTGCATCAGAGGCCCCCGGTAAATGAACAATCAGGGGGTAGCCTATCAAGTTCGTGCATCAGAGGCCCCTGGTAAGTCAATAGTCAGGGGGTGGCCCATCAAGTTCGTGCATCAGAGGCCCCTGGTAAATCGATAATCAGGGGGTAGCCTATCAAGTCCGTGCATCAGAGGCCCTTGTTGACTCAATAATCAGGGGGTAGCCTATCAAGTTCGTGCATCAGAGGCCCCCGGTAAATCAATAATCAGGGGGTAGCCTATCAAGTTCGTGCATCAGAGGCCCTGGTAAATCAATAGTGAGGGGGTGGCCTATCAAGTTCGTGCATCAGAGGCCCCCAGTAAATGAACAGTCAGGGGGTAGCCCATCAAGTTCGTGCATCAGAGGCCCCTGGTAAGTCAATAGTCAGGGGGTGGCCTATCAAGTTCGTGCATCAGAGGCCCCAGGTAGATCAATAGTCAGGGGGTAGCCTATCAAGTTCGTGCATCAGAGGCCCTTGTTGACTCAATAATCAGGGGGTAGCCTATCACGTTCGTGCATCAGAGGTTCCTGGTAAATCAATAGTCAGGGGGTAGCCTATCAAGTTCGTGCATCAGAGGGCCTAGGTAGATCAATAGTCAGGGGGTAGCCTATCAAGTTCGTGCATCAGAGGCCCCCGGTAAATCAATAATCAGGGGGTAGCCTATCAAGTTCGTGCATCAGAGGCCCGTGGTAAATCAATAGTCAGAGGGTAGCCTATCAAGTTCGTGCATCAGAGGCCCTTGTTAATCAATAGTGAGGGGGTGGTCCATCAAGATCGTGCATCAGAGGCCCCCAGTAAATGAACAGTCAGGGGGTAGTCTATCAAGGTTGTGCATCAGAGGCCCCTGGTAAGTCAATAGTTAGGGGGTGGCCTATCAAGTTCGTGCATCAGAGGCCCCATGTAGATCAATAGTCAGGGGGTAGCCTATCAAGTTCGTGCATCAGAGGCCCTTGTTGACTCAATAATCAGGGGGTAGCCTATCAAGTTCGTGCATCAGAGGCCCCCGGTAAATCAATAGTCAGGGGGTAGCCTATCAAGTTCGTGCATCAGAGGCCCGTGGTAAATCAATAGTCAGAGGGTAGCCTATCAGGTTCGTGCATCAGAGGCCCTGGTAAATCAATAGTCAGGGGGTGGCCTATCAAGTTCGTTCATCAGAGGCCCCAAGTAAATGAACAGTCAGGGGGTAGCCTATCACATTCGTGCATCGGAGGCCCCTGGTAAGTCAATAGTCAGGGGGTGGCCTATCAAGTTCGTGCATCAGAGGCCCCTGGTAAATCAATAATCAGGGGGTAGCCTATCAAGTTCGTGCATCAGAGGCCCCATGTAGATCAATAGTCAGGGGGTAGCCTATCAAGTTCGTGCATCAGAGGCCCCCGGTAAATCAATAGTCAGGGGGTAGCCTATCAAGTTCGTGCATCAGAGGCCCGGGTAAATCAAACGTCAGGGGTTGGCCTATCAAAGTTGTGCATCAGAGGCCCCAAGTAAATGAACAGTCAGAGGGTAGCCTATCAAGTTCGTGCACCAGAGGCCCTAGGTAGATCAATAGTCAGGGGGTAGCCTAGCAAGTTCGTGCATCAGAGGCCCCCGGTAAATCAATAATCAGCGGGTAGCCTATCAAGTTCGTGCATCAGAGGCCCGTGGTAAATCAATAGTCAGAGGGTAGCCTATCAAGTTCGTGCATCAGAGGCCCTTGTTAATCAATAGTGAGGGGGTGGTCCATCAAGATCGTGCATCAGAGGCCCCCAGGAAATGAACAGTCAGGGGGTAGTCTATCAAGGTTGTGCATCAGAGGCCCCTGGTAAGTCAATAGTTAGGGGGTGGCCTATCAAGTTCGTGCATCAGAGGCCCCCGGTAAATCAATAGTCAGAGGGTAGCCTATCAAGTTCGTGCATCAGAGGCCCTGTTAAATCAAACGTCAGGGGGTGGCCTATCAAAGTTGTGCATCAGAGGCCCCAAGTAAATGAACAGTCAGAGGGTAGCCTATCAAGTTCGTGCACCAGAGGCCCTAGGTAGATCAATAGTCAGGGGGTAGCCTATCAAGTTCGTGCATCAGAGGCCCCCGGTAAATCAATAATCAGGGGGTAGCCTATCAAGTTCGTGCATCAGAGGCCCCCGGTAAATCAATAGTCAGAGGGTAGCCTATCAAGTTCGTGCATCAGAGGCCCTTGTTAATCAATAGTGAGGCGGTGGTCCATCAAGATCGTGCATCAGAGGCCCCCAGGAAGTGAACAGTCAGGGGGTAGTCTATCAAGGTTGTGCATCAGAGGCCCCTGGTAAGTCAATAGTTAGGGGGTGGCCTATCAAGTTCGTGCATCAGAGGCCCCATGTAGATCAATAGTCAGGGGGTAGCCTATCAAGTTCGTGCATCAGAGGCCCTTGTTGACTCAATAATCAGGGGGTAGCCTATCAAGTTCGTGCATCAGAGGCCCCCGGTAAATCAATAGTCAGGGGGTAGCCTATCAAGTTCGTGCATCAGAGGCCCGTGGTAAATCAATAGTCAGGGGGTGGCCTATCAAGTTCGTGCATCAGAGGCCCCCAGTAAATGAACAGTCAGGGGGTAGCCTATCACATTCGTGCATCAGAGGCCCCTGGTAAGTCAATAGTCAGGGGGTGGCCTATCAAGTTCGTGCATCAGAGGCCCCTGGTAAATCAATAATCAGGGGGTAGCCTATCAAGTTCGTGCATCAGAGGCCCCATGTAGATCAATAGTCAGGGGGTAGCCTATCAAGTTCTTGCATCAGAGGCCCCCGGTAAATCAATAGTCAGGGGGTAGCCCATCAAGTTCGTGCATCAGAGGCCCGTGGTAAATCAATAGTCAGAGGGTAGCCTATCAAGTTCGTGCATCAGAGGCCCTGGTAAATCAAACGTCAGGGGGTGGCCTATCAAAGTTGTGCATCAGAGGCCCCAAGTAAATGAACAGTCAGAGGGTAGCCTATCAAGTTCGTGCACCAGAGGCCCCAGGTAGATCAATAGTCAGGGGGTAGCCTATCATGTTCGTGCATCAGAGGCCCCTGGTAATTGAATAGTCAGGGGGTAGCCTATTGTAACTGCGGCCGTCAAACGCTACCATTAGCGACAGAAGCGCTAGTCTACAGAGGTCGCGCCGGGTAATAGTGACCATAATTTCTCGCCTTTTCTGTGAGCGCTCCTCGGTGCATGCATAATATTTGCGACCTTTCAATGCGTGCATAGTATTCCCGCAAGACGATTCAGCCCCTGATGCTATGTATTTATATAGGGTATGATGAGCCCTTGAATTGTCTCTTGCCGTCATTGCTGCTTTTGGTGCCGCCAACAAAACTGCTACTGTGACTGGATCCGGTTCACGACATATTTGACTCTTGTACGTTACCGCCGTGGGATATGGGTGTCTTGCATGTACTGCTTTGAGGAGTGTTTTGGCTTCCGGTAAAACCAGCAGGCACCGGGTGAAACAAGCAAGCAAACAAGCAGCAGGCTTTGCCAATCAAGGAACTCAAGAGACCCGAGAAAAGGAAACAAACAATAGACCTTGCACTTACAAGACAATCGTAAGCTGCACTTACAAGACAATTCAAGTCATCAAATGATATCAAGTTCCAAGTCTAAGTGGTGGAAGACCTGGTTCAAGCGCTTTGGTTCAGGCGCCAAGCGTTGTCCAAATTCGGGTGCTGGTGCGGCACTGCCGAATGTGCACGCCGAAGGTGCTTCTGGACAAGCTGACGTTCATCCGACGTACGGAGACAAAGGAAGTGTTTTGAAGGTCAGCCAGGATTCGGATGAAGGAAACAATGTTGGTGCAGAGCCAGACAAGACACAACGTCGTCTCCCAGGCGCGCAGCGTCGCCGTCACAGAAAACAGCCAGAAGGAACAGAAAAAAGGCCAGTTTGCGACGAAGATCTCACACAGGAGCCTATTGCGTTGTTGGCCCATGCAAGAGCCTTGACTCAGGCGCCGTTACAACCAGTGCCCCTGTCTCAACCCGCGCCTTACTTCCCTGAACATTTCGTTCGTTCGGATTGTGATGAAACAGAAGTGGACGAACCAGTGTCTCTCCTTCAGCGGGCGCCACAGGTGACAAGAAATGCCAAGACCTCCTGCCAGCTTTCTGCAGCCGCGCTGAAATGAACTATCGATTTTGAGTCGGAAGACGTGGTTCCATGGTACGAGGCTCAGAAGGTCCTTACCGTGTTGGTTACAGGGCTCGAACAAGCGTCTCAACAGGCCTGGAACGCAGAAGTCCCCGAAGTGGAGAGTCAAACAAACTGGCGAGAGGTGATGTTAAAATATTTGAAGGAGTCTGAAGGTTACTCTGATCCACAAGCCTGGTATGAGTCCTCCAACCAAACTGTCTGGGTGCAACTATCTCCTACTGAAAGAGTGCGCCTCAGGCATGCTTATCCTCGATGGTCAGAATCACAAGCCTGGTGTTGGGCAGCGGAGAAAATTCTTGATCAGGAGTATGTGGTTGCACGGGTGGACAGTGACGAAGAACCAGTGTCCAGACCAGAAAACGTTCTTGAAGTGACCGGCACCGAAGTTCTCGAAGCGACACGCACTGATGACTGGTGGCGTCCTGAGTACGAGGACTGTCTGTCGAACTTTTATGTTCAAGGTGCTACACATTCGGTCAAAAACAAGGAACTCACAAGAGCGTTGCTACCGTACGAGGGTCCCTTTTTTAAGAGGTTCACGAAAAACATGGTGCAGGGTTTGAACTTCGGTAACGACTGGATTTCTGAAGAGCTCTTTGAGAGGGTCGTGGGAAAAATTACCCACGCAGAAGAATTACAGGACAAGCCTTTGTGTATTCGTGGCCTTGCTTATTGCCTCTTGACCAGAGAGTTGCCAAGCAACCATTCGTGCCAACAATTAGTGAATGAGGAGGGAACAACTTGCCTTGAGTACTGGTGGGCGAAGGAGTTGACATCAGTCCTTCGAGATTTTCGGACCGTGCCATCTTCCAGCAAGAACAAAACAATTCAAAACAAGCGCAAGTCCAAGCAATCAAAGCGTCGCTAAGCCAGCAAGTGGTGGGCGACCAGCCATAAACGCCAGTCAGGAGTACTGCGCGTCAGGCCACAGCTTCACGCATCAGCGCGTCCCAGCGAAGGGCGACCAGCCATAAACGCCAGTCAGGAGTACTGCGCGTCAGGCAACGGCGTCCAGCATCAGCGCGTCGCAGCGAAGGGCGACCAGCCGTAAACGCCAACGGTTTTCAGCATCAGCGGGTCCCAGCAAAGGGCAACCAGCCGTAAATGCCAGTCAGGAGTACTGCGCGTCAGGAAACGGCTTCCAGCATCCGCGGGTCCCAGCGAAGGGCAACAGTCTCCAGCATCAGCGCGTCTCAGCGAAGGGCAACCAGCCGTGAACGACAGTCAGAAAACTGCGCGTCAGGCGACAGCATAGCCTTGTCGTGGACTCAAGAGCTTGGAGTGCTCTCCATGTGCCGTCAAGCATGCGCTCAACAGCGCGCAGCCCCATTCGTTTTGATGCCTGTGGTCACCTCTCTCTCTCTCTCTCTTCATTTCTATATATATTTGTTGGCGCCAGCCTACAGGAGTGTTGGGAAGCCAAGTGAAGTTTTGATTTTGGCTTTGCTCAATGACGCTCCACCGCCTCCCTGTATGTATCTCTGTCCTGAAATAACCTTTGTAAATATCGAAGGTGGTAAGCTCTGTGGGAAGGGTGAAGATTGGGGAGCATGGGCAGTAGCCTCGAGCTTCAGCAACACTACTACGACCCAGTTGGGTGCGTCCATGTCTCGTTTCTCGGAACTGAGACCATTTTCTTCCTTCAGTGGAGTGACGCCGCACGCTACACACAAGTCTGTGGTAACAGTGTCCAATACCTAGGGACGTGGGGTTGAGGGACTTGGGGTGTCTTTGACATGGCGCTACATGACCAATTCACTCGACCGCTCACATCAAGGTCCTTATAGGTGACAACATGACCAGAACAGGCACACATACCAACCCTACGCGTCACAGGTGCTCCTAATGCCACAGTGAGCTCCATGCGTCCTTCGGTTTTGGAGTGACACCACGCCACAGTGGACATGCAAGTGAGACATAGAGGTCGTGGGACTGTGCCAGACTGATGATGTCTTGAGTCATGCGGTTTAAGGAGTAGTTGAAATACGTGGTGTACAGAATAACCATGTTGTACAATACAATACAATACAGTACAATGTTGTACTGGCATGGTGTGAACGAACCCTATGCGTTCTATTCGATTTGTTCAATTCAATTTGTTCAATTCAATTCAATTTGTTCAATTTGTTCAATTCAATTGTTCAATTCAATTCAATTTGCGATTGCCTCTAATTTGGGGGACAAGCAGTGGTATACCCCATACATGTGCATGTGAGTGCCACGTTTGCCGGCCTCGCTACTCTGTGGGTATCGGCCTTACACCCGTGGGTAAGTCCTGGTAGGGGGTGTAACTGCGGCCGTCAAACGCTACCATTAGCGACAGAAGCGCTAGTCTACAGAGGTCGCGCCGGGTAATAGTGACCATAATTTCTCGCCTTTTCTGTGAGCGCTCCTCGGTGCATGCATAATATTTGCGACCTTTCAATGCGTGCATAGTATTCCCGCAAGACAATTCAGCCCCTGATGCTATGTATTTATATAGGGTATGATGAGCCCTTGAATTGTCTCTTGCCGTCATTGCTGCTTTTGGTGCCGCCAACAACACTGCTACTGTGACTGGATCCGGTTCACGACATATTTGACTCTTGTACGTTACCGCCGTGGGATATGGGTGTCTTGCATGTACTGCTTTGAGGAGTGTTTTGGCTTCCGGTAAAACCAGCAGGCACCCGGTGAAACAAGCAAGCAAACAAGCAGCAGGCTTTGCCAATCAAGGAACTCAAGAGACCCGAGAAAAGGAAACAAACAATAGACCTTGCACTTACAAGACAATCGTAAGCTGCACTTACAAGCCTATCAAGTTCGTGCATCAGAGGACCTTTGTGAATCAATAATGGGGGTTAGCCTCTCACATTCATCTCTCGTTGTAGACATGTCCATCTTAATGCTTTTGCTCTGCGCAATCTGTGATGTCGGCTGGAGCCTTGTGGGGCTGACCATAGTCCTTTATGGTCTCGTTTCGGCCGCTGTTGTTCTCTCCCTTCTCCATCGGAGGCATCGTAGACACCACCAGCGGCGGCGAAGACGCTCACCGTGTCGACTACTCCACAAGGGACGATGTGCGAGGAAAGAGATCCCCATTTTTGTGTCACTCCTCGACAGAACCTTCGTTCTGTGTGTGCCTAAGGATATCAGTGAGGCTGCCATCTCAGATCTGGTGGGGATCATCACTGGTGTGCCCGTTCATGATCAGCGAATTTGTAGACTTTCATGCAGAACCGGTACCTGGGTCCGTAACGAACGAGTTCTTGTCCTGTTCCGTCTCCGCGGTGGTGTTGCATGGAACTGCATCCGGCTGCAGGATCAAACCGCAGACTTCCTTCGAACCAACTTTTGGTCCCTCCACGTGTCCATGGGCCACCCTACCACCGCCCCGATGACCTTGCTCTTTGAGGGTGTATATGACGATCCATTTTATGCGACCTTGAGATCTGTGTCTTCATCAATGTTGGACAACGTCAAAACGGAACCCGCGGAAGTGGCAGTTTCAAGCAGTGATGTGCTAGGCCCAGAAGCTCTGAGAAGCCCTTCGAATGGTGCATCATCCAGACCTGCCCCCGTAAGAAACCCCGCTGCCATCTTATCTCCAACCCCGGCATCTGACTCGAGACCCACGGAATCTACGGATCTCGCCCCCTTAATTAAGCATGAGTTTAGTGCCGCTCAGTCACCGCGTTCTGATCCTAAACCTCATCCCGACATTCCCCCCCGCAAACGCGTGAAACACGAAGCCCATTGTCCCTCCGAGCACTCCCCCCGACGTGGAGACGAGGTTGGCTGCACCTTCCGGTCCCACACCGAAGCTGTTGCATACATGAATAAGATTCGGGGGGAGTTGGCCATACATAACAGCGTTACCAGCAAGTCTGCAGGGGGGAGTAATCGGGCACGTATTGGTTGTCGCATTTGGGGACGCCTAAAGCAACACGGGCCCCTAAAGGAGACCAGTAGAGCACGCCCAGAAAAGCCTCCCCGGCCTCTCACGAAGTCGGATTTGTGTCCATATGGTGCAACGCTAACCCATGATCCTGGCACGGGCCTGTGGAAGCTAACGGAGTGTAATTGGGACCACTCTGACCATTGGTGGCCTGACGAGGAGGAGGCCCCCCCACTGGACAAATCAGCCCTCCCTGATGAGCTCTGGCACGACATTGAGCGGGGGTATGAGCACCGTGAAATGCCGGAGCAAATTCTTGTAAATTTGAGGAACAAATATAGCGAGGACGCGTACCCAGCAATCAAAGGGTTTTCAACCCAGCACATCAGAAATTTTTTCAAGTCCATCGAACGCAAGATGGGCCCAAATGATCATGCACGTTTGATTAACCACCTGAAAATGCTCAAACAGGCAGATCCTGCCTGGTATTTCAATCATGAAGCCCCTGACCCAGTCACTGGTGTTGTACGAAGATGGTTTTTTATGACGCCAGAGCAAGTAAAAAACGCCAGAAAATATGCACAAGTCATTTTTGAAGATAACACGTACAAATCGAATCGGTACGGCGAGGCATTGGCCCTGTTTTGCGGTATCAACGAACATGGCCAAACCCTTCTCCTGGCTCAAGGCTGCATGCCAAGCAGTGAAAATGCAGAGGATTATGAGTGGCTCTGGCAGGAGTGGATAAAGGCAACCGGTTGTGCACCCCGGGTTTTGTTCAGTGATGCTGCATACGCCCTCTTGGGGTTCGTTCCCAGGGTCTTCCCCCCGGACCGAACTGCTCACCTTTTTCACATTTACAAAAATCTTACCGAAAACTGCCGAAACTCCCTCGAGCAACACGATTTCAGTGCTCTTGAGAGCGCCATCCGACAGGTTCAGGAGTGCCCAGATAAGGATGCTGCTGATATTCTCTGGCGCAAAATTCTGGAGGACCCCCGCTGGAAAACTGTCAAGGACTACCTTGGAGTCAGATCCCCCCTACATCGTCTTGACCGTTGGTGTGTTGCATGGCAGGTAGAAGTTTTTACCTCCGGCTGCAAGTCCACACAGAGGGCTGAGTCTTTGAATTGCCGCATAAAGCGCCACCTAACTGCAAGAAAAGGTTACTACCACATTTTTTTATCTGTTTTGCACTTGCTCTCCAAGGAGGGCTATAACCTTGAATATACTGAAATGGTGAATCACCGGCACGCCAATCACCAAATAGATAACCAGACCTTCCCATTCTATGTGAAGTTCGTTTCAGGCAAGGTGACAAGCTGGGCGTTTGATAGAATGCTCCAGCAAATGAATGCTTCAACTGCGTACCTCGTGCATGAGTATGACGTGTCCAGGGAGGCCCAATATATAGTTGCTAACAGGGCGGCACCCTTATGGAACTATGATCGACAGTGTCACGATTCACTTGAGACGGAGTTGGTAGACCTACCGAGATTCTGTGCGATCTCCAATCGTGTGCACCAAATCCAAGGCAAAAATATAGTTTATGAGGTAAAGCGAAGTAAATCCAGCTGCACTTCGCGTTACATGAACTGTCCACATTATGTTTGTCTGTTCGAGCCATTGGCTGAGGATGGTGCCGATACGAAGTTTTGGTGTAGTTGTGGACTTGCTGTCCGAGTCGGGCATCCATGTCGTCACTATTTTGCTGTTTTGCATCATCGGTCATCTTCAGTCGGCTTCCATCTTGGGTTGTTCAATCCAATTTTTATTTTAAAACAATTTCAGACTGCAACTCAGGTCCTTGTCAATGCCAAATGCAGCAGCCAACGCCTCCCCCTACCCACAGTGCAGGTACCCGTGGCAATCCATGCTACAGACGATGACATTATATTGACCGACATCTCCTCGTGGGCTGATTTGCCAGCCAGAACGAAACGCGAGCAGATTGTCCGCTCCCTTGGGAACCTGCAGTCCCGGATGCGTCAATATATAACTAATGTGGATCGAGGGGCAACTCATCTTTCCGACCAGGGACAGGATGCAGGGGCCTTTCTCGAAGAAGAGGAGAGGCTACTGAACCAATTTGTGGACATGCGAGCCTCCTCCACACAGGTCCATGTGGCAGGTGCACAAGCACCACGACCTGTTCCCCCGCCGGTGGCCGCCAAGCGAACCGTGCAGCCAACTGTCAGGAAGGCCGCTAAGCGAGGGGATGGTCCAAAGGGTGCTACAAAGGGAAGAGGTAGGGGTCAGGGTAGGGGTAGCGGTCCGCCGCTGAAGGAAGAGCTGAATGCTGCCCTTGAGCTTCCAGATGCGCTAACCACCGTGAATCAGGCTCCCGGGGTCCTGAGTGCGCAGCAGGCCGCGTACAATGATCAATTGCATGCCCACATTCACAATATGGTTGACTCGGCTGAGCAGGTTGATACTCACTTGGCTCAGTTGTATGCTCGGGCTGCATGTGGGGAACAACTTTCGCCAGGTGAGTTGCATCAGTGTAAGCAGCTTTGGGAGTGGCGGGCTCAAGTGTCGAAGAACTAAGGACATTTCAAATTTCATGTCTGAGTTTATGTTCCATACCTTCACGGTTCGCCTGTGTAAGGTTGGGTTTGCCACTGCTGAGGTCTGAGGTCCGTTGAAAATGAGGAGGAGGGAGTTGAAAATGAGCAGGAAGGAGTTGAAAATGAGTAGGAGGGAGTTGAAAATGAGCAGGGGGGAGTTGAAAATGAGCGGCAGGGAGTTGAAAATGAGCGGGGGGGAGTTGAAAATGAGTAGGAGGGAGTGGATTTTCACTTGGAGGGAGTTCAAAATGAGCAGGGGAGAGTTGAAAATGAGTAGGAGGGAGTGGATTTTCACTTGGACGGAGTTGAAAATGAGCAGGGGGGAGTTGAAAATGAGCAGCAGGGAGTTGAAAATGAGTAGGAGGGAGTGGATTTTCACTTGGAGGGAGTTGAAAATGAGCAGGGGGGAGTTGAAAATGAGTAGGAGGGAGTGGATTTTCACTCGGAGGGAGTTGAAAATGAGTAGGGGGCAGTGGAAAGTGAGTAGGAGGGAGTGGATTTTCACTTGGAGGGAGTTGAAAATGAGCAGGGGAGAGTTGAAAATGAGTAGGAGGGAGTGGATTTTCACTTGGAGGAAGTTGAAAATGAGCAGGGGGGAGTTGAAAATGAGCAGCAGGGAGTTGAAAATGAGTAGGAGGGAGTGGATTTTCACTTGGAGGGAGTTGAAAATGAGCACGGGGGAGTTGAAAATGAGTAGGAGGGAGTGGATTTTCACTTGGAGGGACTTGAAAATGAGCAGGGGGGATTTGAAAATGAGCAATAGGGGGTTGAAAATGAGTAGAAGGGAGTGTATTTTCAGTTGGAGGGAGTTGAAAATGAGCAGGGGGGAGTTGAAAATGAGCAGCAGGGAGTTGAAAATGAGTAGGAGGGAGTGGATTTTCACTTGGAGGGAGTTCAAAATGAGCAGGGGGGAGTCGAAAATGAGTAGGAGGTATTAAATTTTGACTTGGAGGGAGTTGAAAATGAGCAGGGGGGAGTTGAAAGTGAGTAGGAGGGAGTTGAAAATGAGTAGGAGGGAGTGGATTTTCACTTGGAGGGAGTTGAAAATGAGCAGGGGGGAGTTGAAAATGAGTAGGAGGGAGTTGAAATTGAGTAGGAGGGAGTGGATTTTCACTTGGAGGGAGTTGAAAATGAGCAGGGGAGAGTTGAAAGTGAGTAGGAGGGAGTGGATTTTCACTTGGAGGGAGTTGAAAATGAGCAGGGGGGAGTTGAAAATGAGCAGCAGGGAGTTGAAAATGAGTAGGAGGGAGTGGATTTTCACTTGGAGGGAGTTGAAAATGAGCAGGGGGGAGTTGAAAATGAGTAGGAGGGAGTGGATTTTCACTTGGAGGGAGTTGAAAATGAGCAGGGGGGAGTTGAAAATGAGTAGGGGGGAGTTGAAAGTGAGTAGGAGGGAGTGGATTTTCACTTGGAGGGAGTTGAAAATGAGCAGGGGAGAGTTGAAAATGAGTAGGAGGGAGTGGATTTTCACTTGGAGGAAGTTGAAAATGAGCAGGAGGGAGTTGAAAATGAGCAGCAAGGAGTTGAAAATGAGTAGGAGGGAGTGGATTTTCACTTGGAGGGAGTTGAAAATGAGCAGGGGGGAGTTGAAAATGAGCAGTAGGGGGTTGAAAATGAGTAGGAGGGAGTGGATTTTCACTTGGAGGGATTTGAAAATGAGCAGGGGGGAGTTGAAAATGAGCAGCAGGGAGTTGAAAATGAGTAGGAGGGAGTGGATTTTCACTTGGAGGGACTTGAAAATGAGCAGGGGAGAGTTGAAAATGAGTAGGAGGGATTGGATTTTGACTTGGAGGGAGTTGAAAATGAGCAGGGGGAGTTGAAAATGAGTAGGAGGGAGTTCAAAATGAGTAGGAGGGAGTGGATTTTCACTTGGAGGGAGTTGAAAATGAGCAGGGGGGAGTTGAAAATGAGTAGGAGGGAGTTGAAATTGAGTAGGAGGGAGTGGATTTTCACTTGGAGGGAGTTGAAAATGAGCAGGGGAGAGTTGAAAATGAGTAGGAGGGAGTTGGAAATAAGTAGGAGGGAGTTGAAAATGAGTGGGAGGCAGTGGATTTTCACTTGGAGGGACTTGAAAATCAGCAGCAGTAGCCTTGTTACCAGTAAGGTATGGTTCCCTTATATGGCGATAAAATAATGCAATTATTTTATAAATTTGGGCTGCAGAACGGTTCAAAACATCCTTGTCGCCTTTTAGCAGAAGATCAGTTGCAGTAGATCAGTTGCTGTCGTTTTTTTCGGTTGTCGTAAATGCGCGTGTCGCCTGTTCGTGCGCAGTCTTTCGCAGTCTGCTAGGGCCGCAGTCTGCATACCGTCACCGCCCAAAACTGATTGCGGCGGCGGGAAAATCGCGACCGCGGCGGTTTCTGCGATAGTGCGGCAACTGAGTTTTGGGATCTGGCGACATCATAAAATCATATGTCATCACATAGCAAAGCAGCAAAGCCAGCACGATAACAACCAACACATGAGGGGGCACATAGGGCCAAGGGCCGCATGAAGGGTAGCAAACTGGCGCAAAATACGAAATTGGCCGAGGTACAACAAGATGCGAAAAAGTTTCTGAAGGGTAATCCCATTGCCCTCCCAAATTTTGTGATAGCCTCCGTGCCCACAGGATCTTAACAGCGATGTACACCACAGAAACGAGCGCTAGGTCCCACAGTATCACAGCTCAACGACAAATTGCGCCCCACACCAACCGCAACCTCATGCCGGGGCTGAGCTTCGAGGGCAGCATCTTCGAAGAGCAACAAATGACGTTTCTTATGCACTAGGTATTGCCCAATGGAGCGCAGATGTTTAATGGATAGCCACAAAAGACATTTCTTGCTCATGCATAGGCCCAAAATCCCTAGACGAAGAGGCCCCGGGGTAGGAACTGTGGGTGCTTTGGTGGGCCTGAAAGCCGAATGTCCGCCCCACGTGTGTGCCGCGTCAGGTGCTTCCCCAATGGGGCAAAACCAAAGTTCGAATATTTGCACACACACAAATATTTTCACTGCGTGCACAGCATTCCCAAAGCGAAGAGTGCAGTGTAAAAATAGATGATATACACAAATCACATTTTGATTGTACTGAAACATCAACAACAATTTCAAATGAAGATTTTCCAAACCAAAAAAGAAACACAATGGTAAAATCCAACACAAAATGCTGCAGAATGATGCAATGTTCTGCCAAATGAGGAACAAACTGTCCATAAACTTTCCAGATATGGTTCATGCAGTTGGGATTTTTCATTGTAGCTGCATCGGAAACAATCCTTGGTGGCTTTTTTTGCAACCTACATTGATTTGTGGGTGCAATACTTGCTAAATTGAAATGACGTAGCACCAATGACAGCAGTGGATCATGAAAGAAGATTTCCGAGGGCAACAGTGGTGGGATCTCAAAAACATATGCATTGCTAAACTGAACTTTGCCCGCTGCCCCTTGCCCACACAGAACCACAGCCGCTCCCCTATGTTGTTTTACCTGTTTCACACTCAAACACAAAACACCTACATCAACCCTCTCCCATCAATCACCTACGGCAAACAGCCCCAACTGGGTCCAAGCTTTTTTTTTAGATGCGAAATGTTATTTTTTAGCACTTATCTTATTTTTTAGCATACAAAAAAAGATTCCGCGCTAAAAAAAAAAGATTCCGCGCTAAAAAAAAAGATTCCGCGCTAAAAAAAAAGATTGCGCGCTAAAAAAAAAGATTTTTCATGATCATCATGTATGTCTCAAAAGATTGCACGGGGGGGGGGGGGTTACAAGGAGTGCTACTGCATCAAGCCAACCCCTGCCGATGTTCAATGCCTGAATTTCGTGAAGTAGGGCACTCAACCATGTTGGCCAGAGCCTAGGGGCACAATTTCAAGTCTCAGCGGAACCGACGTCTCAAGATCGAGGAAGGGACTACATACTACATGCATGGAATCTCCCCAACATTTCATTGGGTACAAGTCAAAGTGGTGGGCAGAAAGTGCCAAGGATTGGTCCATTTGGAATATGTCCCACCACCTTACGCGAAGGTTCGGGCACCGTTGAAGCATTCGTTTGCCGCGATGACAGCACAAATGCAGCGCATTTGTGGAAAGAGACCCAAAACGAATCACCCGTCCCCTGCCCAAGCCCCAGAACCCAGCCCATCCACTCCCTCCGCATTGGAACATGCCCCTGCCCAAGTCTCAAAACCCAGACCACCCCCTTCCCCTCCCCTGGAGCATGCTTCTGACCCAGTCACAGAACGCAGCCCATCCCCTTCCCCTCCCCTGGAGCATGGCCGTGCACAAGTTCCGAAACCCAGCCCATCCCCCTCCTCTCCGTTGCACGGTCCATCAGTCAAGTCAATGCCTAAGGATTTGCATCGCAAAGCCTCAAAGGGCGACAAAGTGTGTGCAGTGTTCACTCACCACTTGCGTACAGGGGACAAGGGTTATTTGCATTGGGGTAAGGTGCTCGCGGTGGAGGGCTCTGACTGCACGATCAAGTGGCAGAGTGATAAGAAACCAAGTTCTCATTCCATTGCAGATGTGTTTCTTACTGAGGCAGCTGCATGGGCTGCTTTTCATAGCATTCCAAGTTCTGATAGTGCATCAAAAGCCCCTTTGTATCCAGACTCCGACCACGAAGCTACAGGCCCAAAAATGTCCCTGCGCTCAGCTGCACAGGTGAATACCCAACCAGGGACATCGCAAAGTCGTGAAGCCATGTACATCAACAAGAAACGTTTTGAGGTGCCCAAGGGGTACACTGGTAACCTGCGCCACGACCAACAGAAATGTGATGAGTTTTGGAAGGTCATTGTACATGACAGGCGCAAGTCTTCTAAGATCCGCCTTTCACCTGCGAACCAGGCACGCGCAGAGGCCGTTGAGAAATTGACGGGCCAAAAGTTTCCTAGAGAGCAGCGTGTCTTTTTGCAGGTGTGTGGTCAGTACATGGAAGAAGAATGACAGTGATCCCCACTGTTTGCCTGTCCACACAAGCAGTGTGTCGTGGTTGCAGAGTGGGGACCTCTTTTCAGACGCAGAGTGATCTAGCTAGGTTTTTTCTGCTCATTTCTTCTGCACTGCAAAGTGCCACCCACCTTCCTGTACATTGCTGCAGTGTCTGACAGCCATAGTCATCAACTCCTGGGACATTTGCATCCCAACACATCCGTTCCTGCATTGTATGCTCATTTTCTGGAGCTTTGGCAGTCTTGCTCAGATTTTGTTCATAGGGAGGCTTTTTCACAGTTTTTTTTTGTGCATTCCTTCTGCAGTGCATTGTGCCACCCACGTGCCCGTGCTGCAGTGTCTGCTAGCCATAGTGATCAACTGCTGAGAACCCTGCATTCAACACTTCCGTTCCTGCATTATATGCTCATTTTTTGTAGCCTTTGTTGTCTGCCCAGTCAGTCCCAACGTTCAGATTCCTTGCTCAAACTTTGTTTAGAGGCATTATTCGGTGCACAAAGCCAAGTGGCATTGCCTCGTAGAGGTTGTTTTCAACCACTACTCAGTGGGTGCACAATTTTGCCCATGATGTCATGCTCAAGCTTTGCTCGTTTCAAATATCTTCAGGTGCACACAGAGAGGGATGCTGGTTCTGTATTTGTTTGGCATTTCCAAAAATCCACGGCATTTTACCCCTTCTCCACAAAGAAGGCGTCTTGTGCATCAGTTGCACAGTGGCATGTCCCGACGCCATCAAGTGGGCTACATCATCTTCACGTAATGTAGTGTGTACTGCAAAAGCACGTTCTGCAAGTGCTCCGCCATCTGCTCCGGTCTTGTTGGCATTCTTTACCGTTCTTTGCTTTGTGCCTTGTTTTGCAGGGTTCGCCTCAGGAATGTGGATGATTCGTCCGGTGGGGTGCCCCTAGGAACTGCATTTCTGCCTCCCCTCCCCACCCCTGGCTTTGTGTTCTCTTAGTTTTACCAAAATCTTACTTTTTACCTGGCCATCTAAAAAAAAAGATTCTGCTTTTTTGACGTTTTTAAACATGCGAATGACCTTTTTTTTAGATTTTGGGTTTTGTTGGAATCTTATTTTTTAGTAGGGAATCTTTTTTTTTAGATGCGGAAACTTTTTTTTTAGATGTTTTTGCTCATTTTTTAGCTGTTTTGACTTAAATTTTAGCATTTTTCTTAAATTTTAGCGCATCTAAAAAAAAATATCGCATCTAAAAAAAAAGATTACCCCCCCCAACTGGGGTTAAATTCCAGGCAACAAACGAATGAATACAGTGCTTAGCCAACAGGGTAGGCTCTTGATAGAACAGCGCATGTATTCTCTGTAGAAAAAGCCAAGAGGTCCTTCTGCACTGCCATACCCTTTGGGACGCACTTGTTGAACTAAATAACTCACTTCATCTCCAAAGATGTGTGCAGCATCAAAACTGAATGGCAGTTTTACTTCAATTATCCCTCTCTTTCCCTGTTTGCTGTCCAAGAGATCCCAATTTCCCAAATTAATGTGGCCCAGATACCTAATGTACATCGGACAACAGAATCTCTCGCACCCGTATGAGCAACAAAGAGAAACTGTTGAAACTGTTGGGAATGGACGTTCCCTTCATCAAATAGCTCATCATCAAAGACATAGCCAACTCGCAGAGTTTTCGCTGCCCAACCCCACCCTAGGGCTGGGTCTGCAATGCATCAAAGACATGGGGTCATACCCCGTGCCCCCCTTGATGCCTTAGCCCACAGAATTCCCCCATGGCAATTCGTACCCAAATAGAATTACTGTACCTTGGCCATAATGCGATGATGGTTGTCACCCTCCGGAATCACTCCGGGAACGCTCACAGTAATCCTGACTGTCTGGATGGGCTGAACCATCAACACAGGGGGGTGTCTCCTCGCTTTTGTACGTGACTCCCCGTCCCCCAACATATAGACCTAAGGCAACTTGCCTTCCAATACTGTGGTTCTAGGTTAACATAGAGATGGGCCATACCCCTAAAAGGGTTACCCCCCCCCCCCCCGGCCCGTCCAATAGATGCAAAAAATCACCGAAAAGGGGGGATAAAACCACCCCAAGAGGGTGATCCCTCCCCAAAAGACCCAATGCGGGGATAAACCACCCCTTTGCGGGGATAACCCCCCCCCCCCCAAAAGGGGGGATAAAAACACCCCTAGGTGGCATAAAACCACCCCAGGGGTCAAAAAGGCCAAAAAGGGGGTTGGGGGTGGGTTTATCCCCCATTTGGGGGTGGTTTTATCACCCATTTGGGGGGGGTTTTATCACCCATTTGAAGGTGGTCTTATACCACGACCACCAGTAGAAGAGTACAAGTGGGCCCGGGCATAAAACCACCCCCAAATATGGGATAAAACCACCCTTAAAACCACTCCGGGTGGTTTTATGCCTACTTCTAAGGAAATAAAACCACCCCTTTGGGGGGATACAACCACCCCCCTTGTTAAAACCACCACGGTGGCTTTATGCCCCCAAAGCAACAAATGACACAACACAGCAAACAAAGCAGTCTAAGCAATGCTGCCACAAAAGCAAGGCATGTCGAACTGGATGAATAGTAAACCTAAACCATGTCTGAAATCCCATCTCAGACCCTATTTGTAAAATTGTCCCCAGCCAGGTCACACATCCTATAACACACAACAAAGAGCAATATGAAGCAAAACGCTGAGTGTAAAACCATATGTCGTTCCCTTACCCTCCATCACCTCTCCTACCTCCATACCCGAAATGGAAATGGGGCAAGCCCCCGCCCCCATCCCCAAGGGTGTTCTCCTTACAGCACAACATATAGACCTAAGGCAACCTGTCTTTCAGTACTGTGGTTCTAGGTTAACATAGAGATGGGCCATACCCCTAAAAGGGTGACAACCCCCCCCCCCCCCCCCCGCCCAATAGATGGATAAAATCACCGAAAAGGGGGGATAAAACCACCCCAAAGGGGTGATACCCCTCCCAAAAAATGACCAAATGGGGGGGGGGGGGATACACCCACCCCCATTGGGGGGGAAAAACCACCCCTAGGTGGCACAAAACCACCCCATGAGTCAAAAATGGCCAAAAAGGGGGGTTGGGGGTGGTTGTATCCCCCATTTGGGGGTGGTTTTATACCCACGACCACCAGTAGAAGTGGGCCCAAGGCCCCCAAAGGGGGGGGGGGGGGAGGCTAGCCGCCGAGGAGGGCTTCTCTGGGGAAATGGCTAGTCGCTAAGGAGGGGGGGGGGGGGCGGGTGAGAGGGTTAGCACAGACGCGGTGGCCTACAGGGTTACTCTACAACAACAAAGGGCCGTACCCCTCACCAGTGTGGGGTTAGGGTTAGGGTTAGGGTTAACCCTAATCACCGAGCTGGTGGAACCAGTCTTGGTTTTACAACCCTCTTTGGGGTCTAGGGTGGACCTACCAGGTTTAGCAAGCAAGCAGCAAGCAAGCAGCACGCGCGAAATGGGTAAAGATCAGAATTCCGCCTTGGTGCTTTGGATTCGAGTGAAATTTTGGTGGATGATACCTATGGGTGTGAAGTACAATCACAAAAACTTTGAGCAAGAAACTCAACGGTGGCGGCCGGCAACGGGATTCGCAGGTGGCGGACCTCAGTTTCAAAAACTGCAGTTTAAGGCCAAAAACAACCATTTTTGGGCCAAAAAAGCCCCGGAACACATTCAAAACGGCCAAACGAAGGGAAACGGTGGGTGCACTTCACGTGCGGCTTGACTTCCCGGTGTCAACGAGCTCTTTGTGGCCCTCTAACTCAATGATATGTCCCGGAAACGGCCCAAAAAGGCCCCCAGAAGCTCCAAATGCCGACAGCCACAAACCAAGAATAGGCCATATCTTTGGCTACATGGCTCAAAATGCGATTCTGAGGGCACCTACTCCACCTGCAACCCCCCACTTTTTGTGGTTTCCACCCCTCAGAATTGCCCAAACGGACGCCTAGACCCCAATACCTAGGCCCACTAGGCTGCGGCAAGCTGCAAGCTCAAGCCCAAACAGGTGGGTGCCCAAATGGGTCAACAGGGTCCAATAGGGGCAAAAAGATGACTTTTCTCAAAAATGATCCTACACCATGTGCGACGCTAAAACAAGTGTTTTTGGACCGTTTTGAGCTTGTGGTGGCCCATTTTGGTCCTCTGAAAATCCCAAAATGCCTTGAAAATGGGCTGTTTTGGGACCAAAAATGGGTCAAAAACGCATTTTTCCAAACTTCATCCTAGACCATTTGGGGTGCATCAACGGGTGAAATGAGCCCATTTTGAGCCCATTTTGGGGCATTTTGGCCCCTCAGAAGTCCAAAAAGACCACCCTAGACACTAAAGAGGGTTATAAAACCAAGACTGGTTCCACCAGCTCGGTGACAATAACCCTAACCCTAACCTGGGCAAGGGGGGGTGCCTCCCATCCACGCTCAAGCGCCTGGGCAGGCAGGGGTGCCACGTGGGCAAGGGGAATGAAAAGAATTTTTCGGGTACCTTCGGCGCCACATATTTATGGCCGGTAGCTGTTGACCCTTGGCAACTAAGTGGGTCTGGAGGGCAAGGAGGGGGGGGGGGGGAGGGGGGTGTCGCTTACCAGAACTGAGGAGACGCCCCCCCCCCCCGTGACCATCCAATGTCCAGACAGTGCCGCCAGGCGCCAACATGATTTTGTTCAAAAGGAACCCACAGGCGCCAACACAGCTTTGCTCAATGACAGGCGCCAACCACCCTCCCTGGATCGATCGGGGCGTGCTTTGAAGCATCTCAAAACTCTCGTCTTGAATAGCCCTCCCCTGCCCGCTCACTGCCCCCGTGTCCAAGAGACGTCCTTGTCCAAGGGTTACTCGGATGGGGACAGTGAGTCACCGGGCAGCAGCGAGGGGAGAGGGTTATAGCACTGAGGTCAGCGAAACCCGCTTATGGCGCCGGATCCCACAGGTGTCATGGGACTCCTCCGGGTTCTGCACCGATGTCAGTGACACGTGCAAGTGAAATTGTGGGAGGCACCACTTGTATGCCGGCATGCATTCCAGGTGGGGGGTCACACCTATCCACCAGTGCGGCGGCATTCTGGAGGGGAAGCCATCTCTACAACCAGCATCAATCTCCCCGTGCACCTTGGCAGAGTGGCAAACCAGGGTACTGGTAGATTGAGGTGTTGCTGCACCTGTTGGGCGACGTCACTTCGCACTCTTGTGCAGTTGTGCTCTTTGAGGACAGCCCGACTGGTGCATTGAGGGGGAGTCTATAAGAAGTCGAGTAAGCCGAGGGGCTGATGTATGAACTTGAACAGAAGCGGCATACGACGCTGGGGTTCTGGCAACAGCAAGCGAATCAGCCTATGCCTTGGAAAAACGCATCTCATGTGCACATGTAAGAACAGCGAATGGCAAATATAGTCTGTTGGGTACAGAGCAAAATACAGCATGCACGAGACTAATAAAAAAAGTCTTAAATGCAAACTTAACTTATTCACCAAGGTGTTTAATTCCTGCACAAGCGGTCACACACGGCATCTCCATGCATCACTAAACTTGGTGCTGAAAGAAAATTGGACCCAAATTAACAATGACCAGACATCTATTGTACCTTGCACAAGAGCGTATCTTGGACAAGAAGGCAGGGCGCTGGTTGGCTATTTCACCATATCATGAACGTGGGCATGAACCAGACAGATGGGCGACCCCCTATGCCCCACAACCCCCGGTCCAACAACCAGGTTCGTGCTGCACCAGTGTCTGGGAGGACGCCACCACTCATTAGCCAACGTGATCCCACAGCATGCTGATCATTCTTCGCGGGATATGATGGGGTGAAACTGTTCCCAAAAGACTGCGCTGCTATCTAGGGTGAATATTTTCACCCGGGACTGTGACAGGTATCCTGTACTGTGTTTTCTGAATTATGTGGTGCGTTGGAAAATCACCATAATTCAGCCTGGCCACTTTTATCTTGGTTGATCCAGGAAATTGTCGTCAGAGGAGAATTTCATTGCCAGGCAGGTGGCGTATGTTCCTCCTGGATACATTTTAAGCCACTGCACAACAAACACATGTACAGCATGAATGAATGAAGAACGAATGGCTGTTCAATTGTACATCTGCTAAGGGCGCTCTTGAGTGAGAAAACAAAAGGGAGCAATGTGCTTTGAGGAGATGGATGTAAAGTAATATTATGTAACTGAATTCCCTTGTGTACTTGGTGCACGAGTCTACAGCAATCTCGTCAGTGTCTTAGCCTCTCTGCTCTGGCCTAGAGCGGCCCACACCACTACATGTGTACAGAATGTGGCTACGCGGTCGTAAACATGTATGTGTTCTCACCACTCACAAACACAGCTTCATTTATTCTGTGATGCTTGTGCGACGACAAATGCTTCGTGTATCGCATTGCGAAGGGGATCAAGTATGGGTCAGTGAGAAGTCACGGGTGTCTGAGATGGGATGCGGTGGAGGCACACCAGCAAGGCCAGTGGGCAGCGCCCCCCCACACACCATCCCTTCCCTCACCTTGGTTAGCACCTCTCTGGACGCGAGGTCTGGTCACTGCCTCCGTGGCTCGTCCATGTAGCAGGGCTACCAATTCATTATAGCCCCCCCCGTGTCTAAGAACCAGCAATGTTTTGTCACGGAACCAGGGGGTGGTTCTTGCGCATGGCCATGGCCCCACTCCGGAGAATTGGGTATGACAGGAATGAGACGGGAGAGATTGGCAATTGAAGCAGCTGGGTGTTTCATCAGACGCTCATTGTGTTTGTACTCAATCTGCACTGTGTCCAACTGAGCACCAGGACCCAACACAGTGGCCGGAACAAGAGTGTCATCAGATCGCCGGTAGAAGACAACCTCATCGGCAGTGTACATGAGAATGGTGCATAAAAAACAAACATCTATGGTGCATAACAAGGAATGGAATAGATGGCACAAAAAAAAAGCAAATGTGTCCTTGCAGATACCTCAAATTCGCTCCCATGTGCCTCAATTTGCGTTCCAAACGTATGTATTGCCATGCAACACACATGAAATGTTGTCCTGCATACCTGAATACCTGCCCTGCATCCACCACACCCATGAAAAACCCAATTCTATGGGGAACAAAAGTAGTGTGGGAAAGGTGCCGCGGAACCACGGGGTGGTTCTTGCACAAGGCCGTTCCTAGACACAGGGGGGTACTTGGTGGCATTGGTTGATGTGTGTTTGTGTGGGTTCCTTATCCACGCCCACGGTGCGTGACAACCACCAAAGTCCCCAGACAACGTAGGGCGCGGTCTACATTCACTTCAGCTTCTGCAGCCTGGCACAGGGGAACCCTGATGCCTGAGCTCCGTAATGCGCTTTCCTTCTGTTCATCATTCCCCAAATCACAAACATCGCTAATTTTGCCTGGAGGAACAGAGGCACCACAGATTTGTTGTATGTGCTATGTCAGGGGGGCGTCTCCAGTGGCGAAGGGAAAATGTTGCACTGCTATTCCTGGGCCCTCAAAGGGGCCCCACAAGCTCTTGTGCGCTGTGCATTTTCACACTGGCACACAGCCTCTGGAGGGTCTGTCCTGACATGGGAGGGGTAGGCCCCTGGAGTTAACTGTACGCGTACGGCTGCGTAGGGCTGGGCCCTTTTTCAGTGCACGACCATACTTGTGTACTGCTGTGTACCACTAGAGGTGGCTACCGTGTACAGCTATGCACGGCTGGGGTCGATGCTTGTATACGGCTGTAACCACAGGTCTGAGGAGCGGTTTGGCTAGGCCAGCGCTGAGCTGGGGAAGCTCTGGGTTTTCGGTTTCCGGTGGGCCAGCCGGAGGTTTTCTGTCCAGCAGTTTGTTCTATGCCCCCGCCCCCCCCTCGGCCCCCTGGAACTCTGCAGTGGCGTACCGCAGGGCAGCGTGTGATTTACAAAAGCCGTGGGTGCACCAAACTGCACTGAAATTCAGTCATAGCTTGTTGCTCGAAGACTCCCAGCCATCCGGCTGGGGCCTCCCGGAAATTCAGTCTTGGCTTACGAGGCCTTGGAACAGGACAACACCATGAGTCGGAGTGTGGCGTTTGACCTGAGCCCACTGTCTCTGCAGCGCACAAGGGTCTCACAGCCCATGACAGCACAGATCTGTGCTGTTGCGGGTTGTGAAAGTATCCAATGTATGCATCCGCAGACAGACCGGGCGGGGAGACGTCTGACGGGACGCAGGGGCGGTGTTGCCACATTCGTCCATCTTCCAGCCACGCCTCGCAGAAAACAGTCAAGCATTCACCGTATTCACCGCAATACGGGTCCGCGGCTGCAGGTTGAGTGCATGAAGTCCGGCCGCACGCGGGGGAGGGGGCGGGGGGGGGGGCTGAGCCCTTCCCACTCAACTGCCCAAAACGGACCGTTGGTGGTGCAGTGAAGGGCCAACAGCAAACGCTACCAATGTGCTGCTGTGGATTCCAAAGTCGCGGACTTATCGATGGCAATCGAGAACTTGGACCGCACCGCGCAGGCCATCCCTCGATGACATTGACTGTGCGCGCGACGTGCCGCCGGTCCCGACTCCTGCGCCCATACAGATCACGGCCACAGCACAGGGCAGCAACAGTCGAAGGCTTCGATGTGCTTTTACTCGGACCGTCGCAATTCCGTGCCGTTGTGCAGTCCTGCTGCAGTTGCGGTGCATTCTCATGGGGGCTTCTTCGTTAGCAGGTGCACTTCGGTCCACCATTTGCCAAACTCAAGACTTCGTGCTCCATCGCCCTGCAATCTTCAGAGCACCCAGGCAATCCGCTGGCCTTCCCTCGTCTTTGCTCTGCGTCTTGGCCCATCGTTTGGATCAGGCAAATCAAATGTCAAATTAGCAGCCCCTCGCCCCCCCCCCCCCCGCATTTGTGAGGCTGTCGTTTCATCAGGGAACAAGGAACGGGGGGCAACGGGCCAGGAGTGCACAACCACGTGTGATGTGCAGGCACACCATCGCCCCAGACCACCAGACCAGCAGTGGCATGCACGCCCCCCCCCCCCGGCCCCCCAAAAGATAATGCCTCAAGCTGCATCGTAGCCGATTGCACACGATGGGGACGGAGCCTCCAGCTGACGTCCCCTGCAGTGTGCTGGTGCTCCCTCAGCCTGTTCACTGCAATGTGCCAGTGCCCCCTAGAAACACCCTTACCCTCTCACGCATCACACACACACACACAAACACACACACACACACACACACACACACACACACACACACACACACACACACACACACACACACACACACACACACACACACACACACACACACACACACACACACACACACACACACACATACACACACACACACACACACACACACACACACACACACACACACACACACACACACACACACACACACACACACACACACACACACACACACACACGACATGGAAACCGCAAGAACCGTGGCAATGAGTGCCTTACAAACGGGGCTTGACCATCTTCGCCAGATCCTGAACGGCGCCCTGCGGCGACTTGGAGCTCTGGGGGGACAGCGGAGTCGAAGAACCCCCGTCCGTTGGCGGGGTGGCCGGGAGGCTCAGAGGAGGGGGCGTCCTCCGTCCCTCCGGGGCAGGCCCCAGCCCAGGGCTAAGGGGGGGCTTGCCACTCCAGGGCGACTGCACCTCCTTTCCACTGGCCGTCCCGTGTCGGGGCGACTTCACAGTGAAGGACAGGGACAGCTCCGCGGAGAGCGGCGACAGGTGCGCGAGGGGGCGCCGGCGCCCGGCGGGCGCGACGGGGGTCAGCAGGCGGTGGCCCGCGGGGCTGCCCGGGGACAGCGGGCCCAAGTTGTCGCCGGACTCCGGACTCGGGACCCACCAGGGGGTCCCGCCGGTGGAGAAGTCGTAGCTGCCGCTGCGGACCATCGCGATGTCGTTCAGGTCCAGGGCCTTCAGGTCCAGCGCCGAGACCACCTCCCGCGGGGACGGCAGCATCGGGGCGTCGCCGTCCAAAAGCGTGGGGACCATGCGCACCCTCGCGATCTGGCGCTGGCCCTGGTCCTCGTACGTGTGCAGGTCGTCCACCGCCAGCTCCGTGAGGTTGGCGCACGTGGACAGGAACGGGTGCACCCACTTGCGCGGGACCTCCACGATGACCACCCCCGTGTCCGGGTCGCAGTCGGGGAAGCTGAGCTCCGGGAGCAGCCCCCCGGTCAGCGACGTCCTCCGCCGCTGGATCGAGCCGAGGGAGGCGGCGGCGGTGGGCGGCCCCTGGGCGGTCGCGGCCGTCAGCTCCACCATCGAAATGTTGTCGATGTCCGAATAGAACTGGCCGATGTCGGAGGTGCCGTACAGCGTCGACGTGATCTCGAAGGTGGTGTTCGGGCGGAACAGCACCTGAAAAGACGAGGGTTTGGCGGGGGGGGGGGGGGGGGCGAGGGGAAGTCGGATCACCGCACTTTACTTGGACATGCAAAGGAGGGGACTCAAGGGGCGAGGGGGTGAGGGAGGGGGAGGGACCTCCAGAAAGGCGAGTTGGGTACGATGCAAATGTCCGCCCACATCTGTCCAATTGTACTTGTGGGGGCGGGAGGGGGGGTACCATAAAGGCTGCTGCATTGCCTTGCAGTATGTCGGGTGTCCCGTGCAAAGTCTTCTGTGTCTTTTGCTTGTTCGGGGGCTTTGTGGGTGATGGTGGACCGTCTGGCGCACTGCTCATAATTGCCGCACGCTGCCCCCCCCCCCCCCCCCACGGCGTCCACCCCTAACCAGGGCTGACAGGTTTCACATGCAGTCATTCCCAGCCCGTGATGTTGGGAAGGGGCTCTCCACCACCGATGTGGGCGGGGGCGGGGGGCGGAAGATCCACACGGGTACAAGGGGCAGCCAGGCACAACCACATGCGCAATCAAATCAGGGGAGACACGTGCGGCTGGCAGACAGACGGTGTGCATGAGAGGACTGACTTCGTTTAACAGATCCGGGTCTCGTTGCGCCGAGCAGGCCCCATCAGCCCCCACCCATCTCCACTACACCCCCAACGCTTTGCTGGGCCCAGCCCTGAACTAAAAGGGGGGTGGGATACCTGTCAAAACCGGCGAATCACCCCACCCAACCCCACCCCAGAAGATGGTAAGAAGAAGATAAATGGAGGAACAAGAGCAGCATGAGCAACAGGACTCCAGCCCCCCCCCCTCCAAACACATGACTGGCAACTTGGACCTGAGAAAGATCAAAAGAAACCAAAGAACTTTCCTTGATCACTAAACTGCCATTGTCCATACTCAAGAGGGGAGTGGATCGTGAACACATGTGGGGTACGTTTCTCCCTCTGAATATTGCACATAAGAGCCAGCCCTGACCACTATGATCCACAAGAGTGCACGTGACCTCCCCGCTCCCAACACACAAAACCACCTCCGAGCAAAAGCACATCACAAAAAAGACAAAGCCCTGGACACCAGTCGTACTGCAAGGTGCCTGACAACCCCCTGCCCTATGGAACACCCCCCTGCCTTGGCATCCCAGGGGGCCCCCAGGGTGCTAACAGCCGTCCCCCAGAGATATGATCGGCCCAGGCTCATGGAGCACGCATCCCCTCGACTCAGCTCTACGAAACATTCCTTCGTCTGAAAAACTTCGCCGACAACGCGCCACTCCGTGTATTGCAGCAGATGTCCATATGACAAAGGGGACAAAAAAAGTCCAGACCAAGACCAATTGCCCAGACCAAAAATTCGGGAAAGGGAATGACGAAAATAATAGCATATCGCAAATAACAAATACAAATAACATATAATAAAAAGAATAACAAATGGCAAAGAATAAACCGATGGATCGAAACAAAAATGTTAGTGGACAGTCGGTTGCTCGGGTCGGCGGATTCTTCCAGGCTGCGGTTTGCAGCGGAGATTAAATGGACCACCAGGGAATTCATGCCTTCACCCTCAGCTAGACGCATGGCGGCGGATCCATTGGCATGGTCCGTTGTCAATGTTTGGTGGTTGACCGATGGTTGATGGCTGTCCCCCCCCTGATCTACCCTCTCAAATACCTCAGCCTCGTCCGGGAACTTGGAAAAGCGGCCGATGGCCTTGCCTCCGGTGCACTGGATAAAGAACAGCGAGCCCTCGTCCCCCTTCACAAACTCTTTCGCCACGGTCTGCTCCGCGGAGGCGCTGGAAAAGGCAGGCCAGCAGACCGTCTGCCCCGTTCGGTACTCCCTCTCGCTGAAGCGGACGTTGATCCCGCGGTAGAGCTTGCCCTTGTGCGGCGGCAGCACCTGCAACGCCCGGTCCACCTGCAAAGAAGGAAGCCAGAGAGCACAGACTCAGGCACACCCCATCTCCGCCCCCCCCATCTCTACACACACCCTCTCTACGCACCTCAGCACCACACCCCTCCCACCCACACCCATACCCCACAGACACCTCGGCACAGTGCCCCACCTCGCCCACATCCTCACATATCCCATTCTCCCTGATCTCATCCCCACAGAGTTCCCAAGGCCCAGCGCTTTCATTTGGTCGCTTGGCAGTTGGAGGGTAACCGCCGGCGGTTGAAAGCCCTATTCTTGAACACCACTCGCTGACACGCTACAAACGACTGCGTGTGTTGCCAACCATCGGTGTCAGGCCCCGTGTTCGAACCCACGACCTCTGGGCAGGCTTTCGGGCAGTGTTCAAGGCCTTTGGCATTTCTCCCGGCAGAATATTTGTGCCCTCCCTAAGGCTCCCTAGGAGCCTGGGGTCTTGGCTGTAGGGGCAGGGCACTAGAAGCATTCAATCAGCCGGAGTCTACCGACGGCTGGTTGGTTGAGCAGAGCAGGCGTTGGGGGTGTTCCCGCAAAGCACCCATTTTCAGGGTGACTTTACGGGAACCAACCTCTCGTAGAGCACTCACCCCAAACCCCCGCATGCACAGGCCCAACGCTGCTCATAAACGTCACGAAGTAGCACACCATCGCTGTGCACACTGTCTTTGAGCATAGCCCTTGGGAACACAGCCCTTGGGCTGATGACGTTGTCAAGCCCAAGGGCCGCCGGAGGTCCTTAGCCCACGAATCCCATCTTTGGCTACATCCCGTGCAACGTTAGGCCAGGACATCACCATGTACACCCACACACCAGACGACACACTGGTCATGGGGACGCCGGTCAGCAGTCAAGCAGCCAACGGCCACGTATCTACAGTAAGTTTACCTCCACTGAAAAGCATCACAGACAGACTCCAAGCGGATCGCATCAGTGCCCACCGGAATGCGAGATGCAAAATTGGGGTGAGTGGACGTGGAGGGCATGAAGCAAAATGGCACGGTGATTGATGCACCAAAATGCACTTGTGGTGGCAAAGGCTCCCGGTGCTCTGCATCTGCCTTCTGGTTGGGGGGTCCAAAACGGCCGGTTTCGTGCGCCGCGCGCGCACAGTCCACAGTGCGGCCCCTGGAACGGCGATCTCTACCACAAGAGACAACAACACTGCCGAATGCCGATCAAATGTCATGTCTCAGCACCAGCACACGGCACAGGCGCATGCAAACAGGACGTCACTGCTCCAGGGACCCGTTAGCTCTGGGCAGAGGATTGGAACTTTGGGTCGAGACCAAAAAGTGGGTTGACCTGGACTGAAAAGCCGTTGCAAAAGGGTTCAGTGACGGCGAAGAACCAAAAACGGAACAATGAAGCGGGGCAAAAACTCGGTTGCCCGGGTCTTCCGTGGAGGAGGGATTGGCAGAGACGCGCTTGAAGGGGCGGGGGGGGGGGGAGCCCCCCCCCCGCCCTTTCAGGGCCGGTCAGTTCCGTCCCACCTGCTTTCAACTGCCCCCGGCTGCCCTCCAACCGTTTTGTAACCGCCAGCACTTGCCCAGCACAGCCGCCTCTCCAACCGCCAATAACTGCTTTTGCCGGTGCTCTGGAAACAACCCTCTTGCCTCTCTGCCCCTCGACCGCATCTCTGTGCGTGGCCATAAATCAGCGATGGTTGCTACCCTCCAGAATCACTCTCGCATCCACAATAGTACCTCATGGTACTACAAGTAACTTCATCTCTGTGCGTGCGTGGGTGGGGGGCTGGGGTAAGCATTCCATGGACAACACTGTGAATCATCAACGCTCTGACCTTCAGCAACACACAACACAACACCTGCGCAATGAGCGGGCGCCAGAACGCAATGGCCTCCGGGTCCTGCGTCCGCATGGCCCTGTTCATGGCGCTGTAGATCTGGTCGGCCTCGCCGTCCAATTCGTAGGTGTAGACGTGGATGGGCACGATGTGCAGGGGGCTGAGCGTCACGCGCTGCCGCCGCAGCTCGTACACCTTCATGACGCTCTCCCCGCACATCTCCACCAGCGGCCCGTCGGTGAAGGCGAAGCCCAGCGGCGCGGCCGTCTGCGGCAGCGCCATGGCAAACGGCAGCGTTCCCACGTCCGAGCGGTAGCCCGCGTCGTAGAACGCGCTGCCGGGGCTGCCGCTGGTGGGCGCCGCCAGCCCATCCGCAAACCGGCTCTGCACCGCCTCGTACCGGCCCGGCAGCGCCCGGTCTGGGCCGGTCGCGCGCTCCGCCACCCTCTGCCGACCCAGCGCCCCGATATCCCGGGAGACCCCGTCCGGCACTCCGAAGGCCGGGGCCAGGAACTCGTCCAGCGCATCGCCGAACCACTGCTCATCGACGCTCTCCGGCAGCGTCATCCCCCGGCACTCCGGGTTCTTGCACGCCGGCATCCAGAGCGACGGGTCAACGATCCGCTTCCGGACGAGCAGCGAAAGGGTGACCGGGTCCCACACGGCGGTCGCGATCGGCCCGGCGGCGACGCTCACGAACGCCTGGTCCCACTCCGCCACCTCGTCCAAAACCGTCGTAACTGCCCAACCGCCATCGCCGATCCGGTACTGAATCATCGTCTGCATGTGGCAGCGCAGGGCCTGGGCCTCTTCACCCGCTCGGCGTTGCTGCAGCTCCACGAGGTCCAGGAACGTGGGCTCCTGGTCCATCTGCACGGTGACGTGCGACGCCCCGTGCCTCAGCCCCTGCGCAATCTGCTGCTGCACGAAGTTGGGGTACGTGTGCCACAGGCCGTCCCCCACGTGGGTCTGCCACCGCAGACACTGAGGGTGGCGGAGCGTGTACGCCTGGGCCACGAACTCGATGGTGGGCTCGTCGCCAGAAATGGCGGCGGCCTGCATCAGCGACAGGGCTTGCGGGATCGGCTGCACACGCACCTCCTGACGGGGGAGACGAAGGGACAGAAGGTCGGATGGCAGTCAATGAAATGCGGTCATGGCAAGCGGAAGAGCAGAACAGCATCTAAAGCGACCCCAGGGATGCTTTGACCCCCCCCCCCCGCCAGACCCCCCTCTTGGTGCACCTGCACGGGTGGGGGGGGTGGGGGGGTCCCCAGATCCCAGCGACAGAAGAGGGACCAAATTACAGATGCCCTGGCTGTCCTGCTTCACCCAGGCAACAGGCCGCTGCACTGCCACGGTCAGGAGATCGAACATGTGTCGGTGCTACTGCGATCACCGCCCACAATCGACTCTGCTGCTGCCGCTGCCACCACCACTACCAGTACGACGGCCGCCACCACTGTCACCCAGTGCCACCGCTTCCACACACAACGGGCATCAATCTGATCAGGTCGCGCCGCATTGGACTCCAACCGTGCTTGCTCCCCGCGGCCTTCATTGTCTACGGTCCAGGCAACTGCCGTTCGTCCGGCGACCATCACTGCCATCAATGCACTTTGTCGTCTCCCCTGGCCCCTCCCGTGGCTACACAGGGCAGAGGGGGGCTCATGGAAATCGGTACCTCCAGCGATGCAAGCAAATGACGCAAAACCATGCGATTGGAAAAAAAAAAAGAAAATGCAGCAGAGCCATGCATGGCCTGCTGGGCGCAGAGGCACCGTCCAAAGCCAAAACGGCTGTGGTCCGATGGTGTGGTGTTGGGAAGGCTGCCGTTACCCAGGACTCCGTGCCCCCGTCCCTGGGAACACCGCCAGCAGTCAGCAGGAGGCACCGGTGGTGGGCCCGGGGGCACCACCGTAGATCGACCATCACCACGGCAATGCCGCTGCCAACGCCGGCATCAGGGCCAAGCAACGAGGGGGGCTGAGGAAGGGCCACCTCCCGCAGATCGAAGTAGACCGCATCCTCAACGTCACCGCGCGAGTCCGCCGAGGGGCGGGCTTCGTCCGCGATGGCGCTCAGTGACAGAGGGTTGATGACCGAGGCGCTGCCCTTGTCCTTGCCACGTCTGCGGGGGCGGTATTTTGTGATGGTCTTCAGGCCCCTGGTCTTGCTCTTCAGCAGTTGCTTCCAGGTCCGAGTGGTGTCCGCAGGCGTGTCTCCGTCTCTGGTCAGGCTTGGGGCCAGGGCGTCTGAGTCCGGGAGCATCACACGGGAGGTCGTGTCCCCGTTGCCGAGGTAGTCTGACACGCACCACCCGACGGTGTACCGTTTCTTGTCCTTTGGCTGGGGCGTGTAGTAGTACAAGTAGCTGCCGCGGCTGTGCCCTGCAGCAACAATGTAGGAGTGGGGGGGGCAAGGGGGATGGCCGCGGGTCAGGGGTGGGCTCATGGCTTTGCCCCACCCATGCCTGCCACAATCGCGCGTACCCTCATCACCATGAGGCCCAACAGCCCCCCCCCCCCCTCCGCAGCCGAGGACAGACGTACATGCATGGCCACGCACGCATCGGCGCATTGCCATGTGTGTCAATGTGTTGACATGCGGCGTCAACGGTCACACACAACTTAACAGTGACACGTTGACCTGCGCGTTGACATGTGCGTGATGTGCACATTGACATGACATGTGTATTAACATGTGCATGAAAGTTAACGCACCGTTGGCATGTGTTAACCAAAAACTGACCAAAATCAATAGCTTTGAAGAAAAATGAGGAACATCAATGTTTGTGACCAAAAAGACCAACAGACGTGAAGAAAAGAGGCAAAATGAAGGACCGAGTGTGTGTGGGATTGCTGCTTTTGGGATGGATACGCGGTATTGCAGGGGCTGTCACTTAGCCCTCCAAAATGGTTGGCAGTTGATGCTGAGTGGCACACCATCCGGGCTGCTCACTGTGCGTGCGATGCGCGCTGTGTTGCTGAGCTGCATTGGGTGTCTGTGTCTGTGTGAGGGGGGTCCATGGCGGTGGCAGGCGGCCGTGTAGTACAATTGGTGCCGGATTGCTTTGTCTTTCTTGATATGACCCGCTTGTTGGCTAAGGTCAGGTCTGGGGCGTACTCTGTGGGGGGGCAGGGGGAGGCTGGGCTGGATAGACGCATTGCGCTGCGCCGTCACGCACGCGTTTAATTGACACCCCGTTCACGTACATGTCAACGCGCCGTTACCACACCTTTAACACTCCCCTGCACATGCATATCATCCACAGTGCAAGTGTCGTCTGTAGACAGTGTGCATAGGTGTTGTACAATTTGCACATGTTGTGGACACTGTGTCTCGCATCAATATTTTCCACCCGCGTATGCCCCCCCCGCCCCCTCACCCACCCACCCACCCACCACCAACTTCCCATCCAGTCGTTGCAATGCATTCCACGCCAAATGGAAGTGGAGTCCAACCAGCGCATGTTTTGCAGGAAGCTGCGGTTTGGTTCCCATGTGTTGTCTGTTGTCTGTTCGTGGAGGCTGGGTCGGGCTGCACACGGAGATGTGATGGGCCATGTGGGAGGCTCCAGGGGGGCCGAGGCTTTCGGGGCAGGTGTGGGGGGGGGGGAGGCCATGACAAAGGACATACCGACATACACCGGGCGGCAGTTGTAGGACAGCGGGGGCTGCCGCACGTAGAGGTCGTCCTGGTGCCCCAGGCCCTGGACGAGGAAGCAGTCGTGCTCCTCCTCGTACTCCGGCCACACATCCAAGTGGGTGCCGCGCCGCTGCAGCAGCGCCCGCAGCTGCGGCAGGTTCCCGGCCGCCGCCGCGCAGTGCCACGCCGTGGGGGCCCCGGGCAGGGGCCGGAGGTCGAGGTCGGGCCAGAGGTCGAGCAGGGCCCGCATGGCGTCTGGGCTCTGGCCCTTGATGGTGGCGGCGAGGAGGTGCACCAGCTCCACGTCGCTTGGGTCCTGCGCGCACCACGCGGCCAGCCCCGCCAGGTCCGTGCACACCGCGGCGCAGTGCTCGGCCCAGCAGCGGTCGTGGTACGGCCGGTGGGCCGGGCCCTCCGCCCAGCGCTCCACGACCACCGGCCGCCGGCACCGGCAGCACCGCAGGCACCGCGTGTGCGCCTTCAGGGGGGGGCCGTCCGAGGGCAGGTACGTGCCCACGACGCGCCACGGGGCCACCGCGCGCTCGCAAATGGGGCAGCGGTACGGCGCGTGCCGCATGTCGTCGCGCAGGGCCCAGACGGCGGCGGCGGCGAGGAGGGCGGCGCCGAGGGCGGCGAGGGCGAGGCCGAGGAGGGCCACGGGGAAGGAGGGGTCGGCGCCGTCGGTCATGGCGCCGAGGGCCAGGTACCAGACCAGGCCCCCAGCGATCAGGTGCAGGCCCACGAGGAGGCCCACCTGCTTCCAGGGGTTGGCCCAGCGCGGGTGCTTGACCCGCCACTTGCTCGGGTGCCGCAGCCAGTACGCCTTCGTCAGGGGGTGCGCCGCTTTGTGGAGGGCGTGGCGCCGGCCGCAGTACACGCAGCACGGCAGCGGCGAGAGAGCGCCCAGGGCCACCAGCAGCACGACCAGGAACGACGGGGAGTGCACGACGTACAGGTCCACGTCGAGCCCGGCGGCGGGCGTGAGCCGGTCCTTGGCAGCGCTTGGGAGGGGCCCGCGGCGGCGGGCGGCGGTGGGAAGGGGCTCGTAGATGAAGAGGAGGTTGATTGGGGCGGCGCCCGCCGGGAGTACGACCCGCCGTCCCACGTCCTGCGACGTGTACTGGAGACCGCATGCCTCACCGGCCTGTGGATTGAGAGAGTGGGGACTGAGAGAGATACAGAGAGCGGGGGGACGGGGGGGGGGAGGGCTGGTTGGTCCTGGACAATCTGCAGCGGTGTGGATCACTGCCGCAAGGCATCAATTACGTCATCCGGTGTTTTCTCATCATGTCACAACACTTCAGGGAAGGGAACTGGCGCGGTAGTAGGGGCTGGTGGAAGGCCTGCGAGTGAAGAGAGGGGCCCAAAGGGTAGTGAGACAAACACTTTAGAAAACGGTTGGGTTACGGTTGAGAGAGGGTTGGGAAGCAGGAGGCGGCGGTTACAAAACCGTTGGGGCCGCAGTTGAAGCAGGAAGGATGCGGTTGGAGCGCAACTGACAGTCACCGTTCTTTTTGGGGGGGAGGGGCGGGGTGCCCTCGGGGGCATCTGCTGGAGTGAGGCAGGCTGCAGGGACAAGGGTAGGGAAATCACGTGAGACCGCATGAATCATTGCGCATATGGGAAAGGAAGATGCAGAAGGTATACCGTTTACCCCACCAAGATAGACACCCCCCCAGGGGTTGAGAGATACGTCACGGTGGGCCACATCTAAGCCGGGCCCGGCGGCCTGGGCCCCATCCAATCGGACATTCTTCAGTGGAGCCTGTCTGCAACTCTACCCAATCACCTGGTCGGAGCCCATTGAGAGCCCTACCCAAGCACATCCCTGTAGTGAAGTCATCGCTATCATTCTCACCGTGTACCTTCCGCACCAGCTCATTCAACCCATGCCTACCCTCGGCCTCACCCTGGCTTCACTCTCAGCCCGAGAACGGCCAAGAAACGGAGCACGGGGTTGGTTTGAAGGGGACCAGGGAGGCAGGTTCGATGAAACTTGGGAGGTACTGTGCCGCTCAGGTCCCCCTCCCCCTCCCCCCAGGTTCAGGCTCAGGCTCGGCAAGAACAACGGTAACAGCACTGACAATGGCGGCAACAACGCCTCCTGTTGTTCTGACAAGGGCGTTGGTTACGTGTGCCGTGCAACGACACAAGCAGCAAAGCAACGCATCAATGAGGCCCAGACAGCCATGTCTATGGGGGTGCATCAAAATCATGGGAGGGGCAACAAGTAGCAGGACAGTAATCAGCATCCCTGAAATACCATCCCCAGCCCTGAATCACAGGGAATATCTTCGCGGACCACCGGAAATGCAACCGCCCAATTCCGCGGTTCCAAAATTGCACAAACAACGCCTCATGTTGGTCTGACATGGGCGTTCTCCCACGGGGGCGGGGGTGCTCGGGCGCCATACTCACAGGGGTCTGCCAAGGAATCAGACACATCGGCCGCTAGCCCCCCCTTGGCACCCAGGTTAGGGTTAGGTCCACCGCCCCTCAGCTCAAGCACAGAATTGTCGGGAACCGCCTGATGTATGGCACAAGTGGCACACTCAGATCCCCCAAATCTGGGGTATTGATCCAACATCCGGATCAGAACCCAAAATCCGGTGTATTGGTCACACAGCTGGATCACAACCCCAAAAATCTGGGGTATGCCGGCGACACGGGAAAAATGCCTGGAACTGCAGCGGCCCACTGATGTGTCACACTTGGTAATCCCAAACTTCCTGCTCCATGTGCCAGAGAGAGACAGAGAGACAGAGAGACAGAGAGAGAATAGGGGGGAGAGAGGGCTGAAAGTGCTTCCGAGGGTGAGGCTGATTCACAACGCATGAGAGCGATTGGCGAAAGAAGAGGCTGGGGCGTTTCGGCGAGGGTGAGGACATTGGGTCGGCAGGTCGGATGAAAGGGAAGGCTGACCTGGCAGTCAGACGCCAGCGCCACAGTGATGTTCCCATCCAGTTGCACGATGCTGACCACAACCTTCCGTTGCTGAAGCGCCGAAGAGCCAGCGCCCATCCAAAGCGACTGTATGCACTTGTAGCCCCCCGCCTGAAGCGAAAGCCTGGGGGTTGTGGCCCCTGCTGCCACCTGCTTCTCCGGGGCGCAGAGAGCAAACTCCAACGTCTGCGACGGGCTGGCGGTGGCGGTGGGCACCGTTGTGGCCGTGCTTGACGCACTGGCCGTGGACGAGATACTTTGCGTTTGGGGGAGAGACAAGGTAGAGCTCGTTGTGGGGGGGACGGTGAGTGTTGGAGTCGTGGAGTGGGTCCCCATGGAGGTTGCGGTGCATGAGGGACTGGGCACGGGTGTTTGGGACAGAGTACTGGTGGGTGTGAACATCCGACTGGGCGTTGGGGTGACAGAGGGAGAGCTTGAGGGGGTGAAGAGGCTGCTGGCCGTTGGAGTGCTTGTTGGAGTGCTTGTGATTGTGAACAAGCGACTGAGTGTTGGTGTGTTCGATGGGCTACTGGTGGCGGTGTATACCCGACTGCGTGTGGGGGTGCTTGAGGCGGTGCTGGTGACAGTGTACACACGACTGGGCGAGAGGGTGTCCGATGGTGTGTTGGTGATTGTGTACAGGCGACTGGCAGTCGGAGTTTGTGATGCAGTGCTGGAGATTGTGTACAAGCGACTGGCGGTGGGGGTGTTCGATGGAGTGCTGGAGATTGTGTACACGCGACTGGCGGTGGGGGTGTTCGATGCACTGCTGGAAGCCGTGTACAAACGGCTGCCGGTTTGCGTGTCGGATGTTGTGCCAGTAATCGTGTACAGCCGACTGGGCGTTAGGGTGCTTGAGGGAGTGCTGGTGACCGTGTACAACCGGCTGGACGTGGGGGTATTGGAGGTGGTGCCAGTGAGTGTGTGTAAACCACTGGGCGTTGGGGTGCTGGATAGAGTGCTGGAGCTCGTGTGCAATGGGCTCGCCGTTGGGGTATGTGATGCGCTGCTGCTGACCGTGTACCACCGGCTGGGGGAAGGAGTGGTGGTTGGAGTGGTCGTAATCGTGTAGAGACGGCTGAGGGACGGAGAGCTTGAGGGGGTGGTGGTGCTTGTGCGGGAACGACTGGGTGACAGAGTGCCTGTTGCAGTTCCAGTGACAGTATAGAAGCGGCTGGGGGTTGGTGTGCTCGATGAAGTAATGGTGTTGGTATACACACGACTCGGCGTGGGCGTGTCGGACAAAGTGCTGGTCAGAGTCAATACGTGACTGCACGTGGGAGTCTGTGATGGCGTGCTGGTCAAAGTGAAAACCTTACTGAGCGTTGGACTATGTGAGGAAGTGGCGGTGAGGGTTGATGAGAAGCTCAGCGTGTGTATGGCCGTCGGGGTGTTGGTGAGCGTCACAAACGGGCTGGGTGTGGAGGTTGTGGATGCGGTTCTGGTGCAAGTACAGGAATGGCTGGGCGTTTGGGTGCGGGATGATGTCGCAGTGACGGTGGAATGGGCACTTGGTGTGTGAGATCTGGATGCGGTGGTGGTAACAGTGAAGGTGGCGCTGACTGTGTGACTGCAGGTTGCTGTGCTGGTAATAGCGGAACTGACAGTGGGAGTACCGGATAGGGTAGCGGTGACGGTCAAAGAAGGGCTGGAGGTGCGTGTGCAAGAAGTGGTGAGAGTGGCAGAAGTGCTGGGTGTGTTGGTGCTGGATGGGGGGGTGGTCTCAGTTAACGACGAGCTGGGTGTTCGAGTCTCTGTCGTTGTGTGACTGGTGGAGCGGGTGGGTGTATGCGTGAGCGATGAGGTTGTGGTCAGAGTGCGGGAGCCACTGGGGGTGAGAGTGCTCGACGGGGCGCTGGTGGGCGTGCAGGAGACACTGGGCGTACGGGTGTTCGATGGCGTTGCTGTGAGAGTGGAAGACATACTGGGTGTATTTGTGCTTGATGGAGTCGCGGTGAGGGTGGCGGAAGAGCTGGGTGCATTACTGCTGGTGGGCGTGGTGGTCGCGGTGCAGGATGCACCACATGTGTTCGATGGCGTTGCTGTGAGAGTGGAAGACATACTGGGTGTATTTGTGCTTGATAGAGTTGCGGTGAGGGTGGCGGAAGAGCTGGGTGCATTACTGCTGGTGGGCGTGGTGGTCGCGGTGCAGGATGCACCACATGTGTATGTGGCAGACGGCGTGCTGGTAAGGGTAACGCAAGTGCTGGGCGTATGTGTGCCAGAAGTGCTGGCTGTGCCAGAAGTGCTGGCTGTGGCAGAAGGGGTGTTGCTGCTGGTTGACGTTGGGGATGGAGTGACAGAGGGCCTGGGGGTCAAACTCGGGCTTGCAGTGAGGGTCTTGGAACGCGTGTTTGTGCAAGTGCAGGATGTAGTCATGGTACCCGATGGAGTACTGGTGCGAGTGCAGGACATGCTCCGTGTCGCAGTTCTCGATGGAGTACTGGTCAGAGTGACGGACGGACTGAGAGTATGAGTGATGGATGGGGCACTTGTGAGCGATGGGGACGAGCTACGGGTATGAGTGGGTGTTTGGGTAGCAGCAACAGTGCAAGAGGCAGTGGAGGTGCGGGTGTTGGATGGGGATGCTGTCAGTCTGCTGGATTGCGTGCTTGTCGTGGAAACAGACAATGTGGCAGTACCCGATGGAGTGCTGGTGGGAGTGATAGACGAGCTGGGTGTTCGAGTCTCTGTCGTTGTGTGACTGGTGGAGCGGGTGGGTGTATGTGTGAGCGATGAGGTTGTGGTCAGAGTGTGGGAGCCACTGTGGGTGAGGGTGCTCGACGGGGTACTGGTGGGCGTGCAGGAGACACTGGGTGTACGGGTGTTCGATGGCGTTGCTGTGAGAGTGGAAGACATACTGGGTGTATTAGTAGTCGATGGAGTGGTGGTTTGGGTAATGAAGAGGCTGGGAGTATGAGTGCTCGATGGGGTGGTCGTCAGAGTGAAAGCAGTGCTTTGCGTGTCAGTGTACGACGAAGTAATGGTGCGAGTGTATGACATGCTCGGTGTCGGAGTGCTCGATGGAGTGGAGGTCAAGGTAAACGACGGCCCGGGTGTAAGGGTGACGGATGGGGTAGCTGTGAGCGTGGAGGGCAGGCTGCAGGTATGAGTGCGGGATGGGGTAGCCGTGGGAGTGGGAGAGGCAGTGGCGGTACGGGTGCGGGATGTCGTTGTGGTGGGCGTGCCAGAGCGGCTGGCTGTCAAGGTATTGGATTGGGTGCCGGTAGTGGAGCCGGACCCTGTGCACGTACATGTGCGTGTCGGGCTCGAAGTGGCAGTCTCAGTGATGGTGTATGTTCCAGTTTGAGAAGAACTGGTGGTGCGCGTTGTGCTTCGGGTGAAACTCCTGGTCCCAGTGGGCGTTGCACTTAATGAGGCGTCAGGCGTCACGGTTGGGCTGGGACTCGCGGTTGCGGAAGGGGTCGCTGTAGGGGTGACTGTTGTGACGGCCGTGAACGCAGAGTGGAACCAGCCCAGCGCGATGCTGTCGATGGCGTAGCCATTGGGGGACTCCAAAATTTGTGGAGTCGGCTGATCGTCGTAGAGCCCCAGCCCTAATTGGCCATTGGAGTTCAGCCCCATCACGTAGCACACCCGGCCGGCTATGAACGCGGTGGAGTCCGCCCCCACCGCAACGAAGGTGACCACTGCACCGTTGGGGACCTCCAAGCGCTGAGGAGAGAATTGCGGCCCGGGACCGGCGCCCGGCAACCCAAGTTGGCCGTGCTGATTGGAGCCCATGACGTAAAGCAACCCGCCCGCTATGAACACGGTGTGCTCGTGGCCCGCCTGAATGGCCGTGATCTCCGCGGCATTCGGGGCCACCAGTTGCTGTGGAGTTAGATACTCCGGCCGGCTGGTCCCCTGGCCCAGCTGGCCCTGCTGGTTGCTGCCGAATACATAACACTCCCCGCCAGCGAGGAATGCGGTGTGCTGCCGACCCAATGAAAGGGAGGTGATCTCAGACCCCTGCGGCGGGATCAGAAGCTGCGGAGTGTGCCGGTTGACTTGATCCCCGAGCCCTAGCGTGCCACGAGAATTCCATCCCATGATGTAGGCCTGGGACCCTGTTGCGGATGAAACACTATGCGACACAACACAACACAACACAGCACAACACAACACAACACAATACAGTACAGCACAGCACGGCACGGCATAGTTGCTCGTAAAACATTGCGACACAGCGCAATACAGTACAGCACGACATGACACTGTGAAGCACAACACCAACACCAGTGCAACAGGCATGGAAGGGTCATCATACGCCTTTGCGAGAACAGAAGCGCGACCAGAAGAAGGAGAGGCATCCTCGATCGTCGTGCTTAGCACTGCACGACACACAGTGAGATATACATGGAGTGCGTGCGCATCACAGGGCACACACATCATACGTACGCATCACAGAGCACACAGGGGGTGAATGGGACTGGCAGAGTTATCCATATCCATGGGATTGTACCATCGCCAAATTACCGGGGCCGCTATTCTGATGAGCATCCATGTGGTTCTCATGTGAGAGGTAAACGCCGGACGGGAGACGACACAGGGGGCGGGGGTGGGGGGTAGCCATACACGCAACATAGCAGCAGTCCATTTCCAGGCCCTTGGCTACTTGTCATAGCGGTGCGTTCAGGAAGGGATACGGACCCAGCCATTCCCTGGCCAGCATATACTTGACAGCAGAGCCAAGTGCGCTGAGCCAGGCGCACGCCATGTGTGCGCACATGCCGCTCGCATGTCCGGGCCCTCCCAGTCGTATCAGTCCCACACCTGTCAACCGCTGCCGAATCTCATAGCACCAATGTCTGGGCGATGTATCTTCATAGCCCGTGATTCCCGACAGCTCCTGAAGCTGCCCACCGCAGGTGACATTGAACGGTTTCGGCAGCCGGTTGTTTAGACCAGCCGCGCAACCCCCAGCCGCTTCGTAACACTGGGTACCGTCCAGTGACATGCACTGCGGGTCCCCATCAGAAGTCAGCCGCACGGCAAAGTCGACGCCGGGGATGCAGCGGTATTGTCCTCCGGCGCCCGGCACAAAGTCGGGCCCGGCCTCGGTGATGAACGCCGTGTGGAACGACCCCGCGGCAACGGCCCGGATCTTCGCGCCCGTGGGGGCGACACACGGACGCGGGGTGTCAGTCCATAGGACCGCCGGGGGGAGGCCCAACTGCCCCATGCGGTTCGCGCCCATGCCGAACATCGCGCCCCCCGCCAAGAACACGGTGTGCGAGTTGCCGGTCGCGATCGCGGTGATGACGGCCCCGTCCGGCGCCTCCAGGCGCTGCGGGGTACTGTAGCTCACGCCGGCGCCGACGGGCAGGCCCAACTGCCCGTGCCGGTTGGACCCCATGACGTACGCCGCGGACTCGGTAAGAAACGCGCTGTGCCAGCCCGCCACCGCGACGGTGTAGATGGCCTCCTGGTTCGGGGCGTGCAACGGCTGCGGCGTGCCCTCGTCGTGGGTGCTGCGGATGCCCAACTGTCCGTTGGAGTTGAACCCGGTCATGAAGCACGTGGCAACGGCGTCGCACGTGCCCCCGTACTCCCACTCGCCGTTCGTGCGACATTTTGCGGTGGGGAACCCGGCGTACGGCTGTGTGCACTGCGGGTTGCAGATCCCGTGCGACGTCCAGTCGTTGCAGTTCGCGAAGTCGAAGTTGAGGTGTTCCGGCGGACCGCACGACACGGCGAAGGCGGCGTCGAACAAAGCCTGGTCGGCGACCAGCAGCCTCACAATTTGAATGTCAAAGTCTGCGCCGAAGCCGCAGGCGCTGCAGAGGCCACCGCACTGCCCACTGCACATTTGACCGCTGGTGTCGCAGGATGCCCCACTGCTGGCGCCTGGATGGGCAGTGGGCATGAGTTGTGCACAGGAACGGGTCCAGAAATAGGGAAGGGGTGGAGATTCCGGGTGGAATCGGGATGCGGGTGGGGGTGGGGGAGTGGGGATGGGCATGGGCATAGGGATGGGGTGAGGCCTGGGGTTTGTCGAGTAGCAATCAGGAGAACTGTTGTAAGAGGGTATGTTCTGAATTGGTACGTGTCTAAGAATTTTTAACACGCCGTCCAATACGATGCCTCCCAGTTACACGTCGATGCCTACAAACTGCAGATCACCGTCTACTTGCGACAGATCAATGTCCACCGAATACTCTGTAATTTTGAGGTGGGATCCTTCAGCCCCGCACAGCAAAATCACCCCACAGCACACGACTCAATAATACTCGACATCTCACAGCCCGAGACAACACAGTACGACGTGGCACGACACAACACAACACCACCTTGAATGAAGAGCGGTTGCGCTGGCTCCCCGGGCTCGACACGAAACGGAGTCCCAACCAAGCTCAGCCGGTAGCCACTCGTGTAAGGGATGCCTCGGCAATCCTTCGCAACGCCCCATTTCATGTAGGTCCATCCATCCGCAGCGCTTACGCGGCCGTTGCTCGTAGTGTAGGTGGTGTCCGTCTGGTCGACGTAGACGTGCTGCTGCCCCCGCCCGACTGCACCAATGATTCGCAGCTTCTGCCACGTGGTTATCAGCGGGTACGACTCGGACCAGTTGTCCACCGCTGGAAGGTTGATATACTGCCGGCCATCTTCTTCGTAGAGCCAATTCTGGGTGCATGGCATGCGATGCAAAATAGTAATGGAAATAGCAGGAAAAAGACGGACTGGAACATTCTACTGGACCATGTCACAGCACAACGAAAGCACAACAGTGCAAAACATAGAGCTGCGACAGAAGCCCGGATCTCAAAACACTACACTTGCACTTACACTTGCGCGTACATGCACGTTACACATGCACGGACACGTATGCGCAAACATAGACGCACACGTGCACTGCACTGCGCTGACGCAAAACAACATAGAAACAACAACAACAACAACAACAACAACAACAACAACAACAACAACAACAACAACAACAACAACAACAACAACAACAACAACAACAACAACACAACAGAACGCAAACACAAACCTAAACACAACACAACACAATACAACACAACACAACAGAATACAACATGACACAACACAACGCAACAAAACGCAGCACGACGTATCACATCCCATCCCATCCCATCGGGTCACATCACACATCACACATCACACATCACAGCACATCACATCACACATCACACATCACACCACATATCACACATCACACCACATCATATTACATCACATCACATCACATCACATCACATCACATCACATCACATCACATCACATCACATCACATCACATCACATCACATCACATCACATCACATCACATCACATCACATCACATCACATCACATCACATCACATCACATCACATCACATCACATCACACCACACCACACCACATCACATCACATCACATCACATCACATCACATCACATCACATCACATCACATCACATCACATCACATCACATCAGATATTCAGCTGCTATACTAGTCACAGCGCACCTTATGGAGAGGGGCCCAACCAACATTGATAATACACAAACGCCCTTGGTGATGTGCCGGTGTTGTGCATATTATGCACCAAGAAATGGCTCTTGCTAGAGCCAACACAAATCCACCGCAGCCAGCAGCGGGCATCACAACACAAAATAGCACAGCACGGGACGGTATGACACCTCAGGCGTCAGGCTGGGCAGCTCCACCGGGACATTGAAGGGCACTTTAAGGCCGAACTCGATGACCTCTGTACTGCGAATGAGCGGGTCGAGCAGGCCATCCAGCCCGATGCTGAAAGTGCCCCCCCGCCAGCCATCCCCGTAGCGGGCCGTGGCCACGAAGGTGTACGCGCCGGCGGCGAGACACACCGTGAGAGTCTCGTTGCCTGTGACTACGGGGCACGTGCCCTCGACGGCGAAGTCTGTCGCCGTCCCGTTGCGTTCAGTGACGTTGATGGCCACGGACAGACAGCCCTTGACGTCCACGTTCGGCGCCATCGGGTCGCAGTGGGCGGTGGGGGCCGGCACCGTGAAGGCGACGTTGGCGCGGTCCCGCTTCGCCGCCACCGCGGGGACGACAGGGGCCGTGGAGCCGTCCAGCAGCGCCAGCGTGACGGTGCCGCCGGCGGAGCCGGAGACGTGGTCCCCGAACGCCGCAAGCTGATAGTCCCCGGGGGCCAGGCACGTGAGGGTGGAGTAGAAGGCGGAGGGGGCCAGCGCCCCCGGCTCGACCCGCAGCGCCGGGCACGCACCCCCGATGGCCCAGCCCATGGCAGCGGCCGCAGTGGTGGTGCGCACGTTGACCACCACCGGCCGGCACCCCATCACATCTACCGTGGGCTGAAAGCACTCGTCCACTCTCGAGAACACCTCCACCTCCGCGAGCGCGAGCGCGGCCGATCCGCCTTTGCGGACGCGCACGTGCGACCCGAAGACCGCGCACGCGAAGGCGAAGCTCTCGGAGCGCCGCACGGAGGCCGGGACGGCCCCGGTCCCGCACTGCCGCCACCCCTGCCGGGTCAGCACCTCCACGACGGCGCCGGCCATGCCAATGGGGACGGGCTCGGCGCGGTGCAGTGTGCAGCGCGGCCAGAGCCGCACCTCCCGCACGCACCGGGATCCGCCGAGGGAGAGTTCCACTTGGGGGTCGGGTTCAGTGGGGCAGGACTCCCAATACCCGGTGTCCGTGGGGTGGCAGGGGTAGTCCCCGTCGGTGAGGGCCTGTCGAGGCTCGGGGCAGGAGCTGGGGACCGGGGCCAATCCCAACGCGATGTTGGTGACACCCACGTCCCCGAGGCCGCAGCGCGACTCCTCGTTGCCGACACTGAACGCGGTGGCGGAGCCGCTGCCAAAGACTTCGACGGGGCCGAGGAGGCGCTGGCCGTTGCGGGACAGCGAAAACGTGCCGCCGCTCCAGCCATCGTTTTCCTGTGGCGGGTGTGATGGGGGCTGGAGGCAGCTGAAGGGGGTATGGGGCAGGGATGGGGCCCATGGTCCATGGCAACCCCATCCCAAGAGGATGAGAGGGTGGGGGGGGGGGGGGTTGGGTTGGGTTGGGTGAAGGCCTCACCTGGTCGCCTACCCACGGTCCGCGCCGCCTTCCCTGCCGGACCCGACCGGGCGGCTGTACCAGGGTGTCCGGTCACAAGGCCTACCGGACTGCTGACCGCCCCCAGACCCCGCGGTGGCGCTCGCGGGCGGGAGATGCCGCCGTGCCTGTGTGTATGTGCCCTTGTGTGTTTGTGGAGGGGGGGGGGGGGGGGGCTGTGGCACACCTGCTTGCTCCATTGTTGTTCGGCGTTGGCGCACATGGTGCGGGGAAGTGTGTGCCTGGTGCTCCAGGCCCCGGCAGGGAGGCTGGAGAGCCTGACTCTGAGCCCGCCGGGGGAGATGTGGGCCTGGGCTCGCAACCTCCACGTCACTAGGACATGCTACCCAACCACTCCACGACTGCCTGTTGGCACGGGAAGGCGGTGGTACGTGGCACGACTGGGGTCAGACCCGCACTCCTTGACTGCCTTAGGCACAGGTGGTGCTGCCACGCGGGCTGGGTCCGGCTCCCCACGGCCGAGGGCGTACCGCGGGCAGGTGGAGGGGCACCAGGGCGCAAAGAGTGCTTCCCTGCCCTGGGTGCCACCGGTGCTGGCTGCACTGGCTGCGGCGCTACAGCCCGCGTAGACGAGGGGGCCCAGAGGGCACCACACCCGAATGGCCTCTCCGTTGGGGGGGGGGGGGGGGGGGCGTCACCCCCAGTCTTGACAGCCCCTGAAGCGCCTTCCCCAGGGGTACTGTGGCAGACCTGTCAGGTCGTCCCAGGCTCCCCCGCGTTGGACCCGGAGCTACAAGGCCACCGCAGACCCTGGACGACCCAGGCACAGTGAAGCCCGACGCACGCCAGGGCTTCTTTTGAGCAGGGGGGGGAGGGGGGGAGGGGTTTTTGGACCCAAAACTTGGTGTACCAAAAATGGCCTGACCAGATTTTCCCTATTGTAAATTTCGTTTTTTCCCACTATGGTCACTTTGGTCTGGGGAGGGGGGGAGTGGGTTTTGGGGGAGCCCCCCCCCCTCCCCTTGGTTTTTAATTATTCTAAAAGAAGCCCTGACGCACGCCCATGCACACGACATGCACACATTCACAACCACGACAATTCATGGTCCTGACCGGGGGCACCGGGGCCCCACGCAAAGCAGTCAGTGGCATATCTGCGCTCGCCCGCAGGCAGTGGCAGCCACTGCAGGTCCCACAATGTGCCACGGTGCCGGAGACACACGGGCAGCGGTACACAGTCCGAGACATGATGCACGAGGTCGGGCCGTGCCACCAGACCACAGGACCAGGTCTGCAGATCTTGAGGCGGGTGAGGGCTGCCAGAGGACATCACTCACCACAGCCCCTCTCAGGGGGGGGGGGGGGGTGACAAAGCCCTCAGATGTTGCTGCTCTCCTGGAAATGGGCGGCATCAATCGACCTCTCGCCACTTGCGAAGGTCCACCAAGCCGCTGTGTTGGCCACGGATTCTCCGTTGCAGCGGGTTGTGTGTGGTACCGACATATTAAAGACCCACACGGCAATAATTTTCAGTGCGGAATGCAAACACTCTTCCGTGGCGGCTTCCATTGGGGGGGGCGGGGGCTTCGAGCCGGGGTGAATGAGCGGGGCTACTCCACCACCCCATGATTGAGGTGGGGCTTGTGGAACTCCATCTGTGCGTCTCGGAGCGGTCTCTTGATGTATTCGGGGGCGGCTTGTGGGGGTGAGCGCAGTGCATGCGCAATGCAACCATTCGGCCACTGGGGCAGACAAAGCAGCGATTTCCAACTAAGTCATTGAGCTCAAGCCTCTCCTCAAGCTCAGCAACTCTCTGCCGCATATGCGCGGTCTCTTGCTCCCACTCCGCATGCGGTCGGTCCTTGTCGGCCAGCTGCATCCGTACCTACGAGTATTGGCTTTGTTGCGATTGCAGCGTCCCTTGTAGACGTCCTGCTGTCCTTTTGGTAGGCCCGGCCCTGGCGGCCTACACCCCTAACATTGATCCCCGTCGTGCACTAATCATTTTGAGGTGGGTGCCATAGGGAACAGTCTTTTCAAAAAGGAAATCTGCCTCACAGCTCAATCTACGGGCCAGTGCCATGGCTTTTGCGTGCCCCGTGTTCGTCGATCGAAGGTGGTGTGTGCTTATTGGGACCGGGGGAGAGGCACAGTCGAATACCGGCCCCACTGCTTCCCAGTGCAGTATACTGCCCCCGGGGCGTCCGCTCCGCTGCCGGCGCCAGCAGGCTTCACATGCACTCCCCGGACTGTGAAGAGGGGCGGCCACATCTGAAGTGTAGGGAAGCGCCGAGCAAGTGTAGGGAGGCGTCAGGGAGGTGTCGTGAGGGGGGTGGGGGGGGTGTTAGACAGCGGCAGGAGGTTCCAAGTGTGAATGTATGCTACTGCCAACAACATGCGCTCCCAGTGCACGGCTCGCTGTAAGGGCTAGGCGAGTCATCCAATACTCGCGAGCATCCGAGTATTCGGCAATTCAAAATCAAATCAACCGTGATGACTAAAATTTCTCACATTTCATAGTTATTCTGTTCTCGTTGTGGCTAATGCCTTAACGGCCGCAACACCACATCGGCGAAAGCGGGCGAACCTCGCAAAGCCGATTTCTCGAGATCTGCGAAAAATTGAATGCTAACAATTGGTACATGGATCATCAGACACTACATCTAACAGCCTGTGCAACCGGTTATGAGTGCAGCTGGATTTCAGGGATGGCGATCGGTCGCATTCGAAAAAAAAAAGAGGGCGGCCCGCAGCACACCGAGTCGGTTGCATAAAAGATGTAGTCGCCGCCAGGCAGACAGAACTCTACCCGATTGACCGTGTTGTCCTGGTACGTCTGGGAGAACATTCGGTACGGGGGCTTGACCCCCACGAGGGCCCAGCCGACTTCTGCCGCAAAGTCCTTCGTGACGATCTCCAGGACCGTCTCGCTGCCGTCACACGTCTCGTCCGAAGAGGCCGCATCCACGCCGCTATCAACGACCATCAGACTGCCGATGACGCCGCGCAGGCGGCCCGTGCCGTCCGCGGCGCAGCCGATCCAGCCCCCCGCGATCCCCACGACGCCGGCGGTGCTGTCGTACCGCAGCGTCTGGATCTGCTCCCCATTGACCAGCAGCCGGGCGCTCGCCCCTGCGACGGCGTAGTGCAGGTCGATGGCGTACTCGACGCCGATCTGGAACGCGTAGTCGAACCACACGGCCTCCGGTGCATTCCCCCTGACCGCCAGCCCCAAGCGGGCGGACCGCCCTGACGCACCGAACCCCACCACAAAGTCCCCCTTGTCCGCGAAGCTCGCGCCGCGGACGTACGCGCTCAGGCCCGGCCCGGCGGTCGGGTCGAGCGCGGTCAGCCGCACCGTCGCATTAATCGAGAGGCCGGGGACGTCCATGCGGTCGGCCCGGGGGTCCGGCACGCACACGTCCACTGCGCTGTCGTACGCGGCGGCCGCGTCGCGCTGCAGGTACAGCCCGACCTCGTCCACCGTCGCCAGCGCCGAGGAGACCACGAGGCGCATGGCCGTCATGGGCACCGGAGGCCGCAGCTCGAACACGTGCGTTGCGGCGGACGCCAGCGTGAAGGCCCCCGCGTAGTCCTGCCACGCCACCGCGTCCTGCCACGTCACGTCGGAGAGGTCGCCGGGGGGCAGCGGCGACAGGGGGTCCGCGGTGTACTGGAGGGTGAACACCACCCCCTCCCACCCGCCTTTCGGGAAGCGCCCCGTGGCGTCCCGCCCCCACGCGACGTACTGGACCGGCGCGGCGCCCGCCAGCCGGATGCCCACGAACCTCCGGCCACCGTGCGGCGCCCCCGGGGCCCAGCCGCGCTCGTCGGCCCGGACCCCGTCGTTGACGTTGTTCCAGCAGCGCGGCCCGGCGACGTCGGGGGCGGTCCCGGTGTGCGGGCCGGGCTCGGGGCAGAGCCCGGGGAGGGAGCTGGAGGCGAAGGGGATGCCGCCTGCGCTCTGGGCCGCCATGTTGTGGGTGCGGTGGAGCGGGCTCGTGTGCGGCTGGACGAACATCATCGGGCCCACGCCCGCGCCTGCAGAGGGTGTGAGGGGGGGCGGACACGGTCCTCCGGAATGGGGAGGGCCTCCAAACAGGCCAAGAAAGGAGGCCACTGTGTGCTCTCCTCGGGTCCCAAAATGGAGGTGACCACTGGACAGTCCCAGTGTTCTACGAATTTGTTTGTGAATTGTGACCTGTCCTGATTCTGGAACCCTCGGGCCATGTGGTACAACTGCCCACGCCATCGGTGGTGGATGACTGGGATGACTGGGAGGCCTTCTACACTGGCAGGCTGGTGGACGCCACAGTGGGACAAGCATTCCACTATCACCCCCTCCCCCCCTGCTCTACCCACAAATGACCTCAACCAACAAGCAGATCACACAGTCGTACCCCTCGGTTGGGTCTAGTTAACAAGCAACAAGCAATAACAAGCACTTCACGTTTCCAGTTGGCCAGTATCTCTGTCCCAGCGCTTCGGGCTCCACTCTACTCTCGCCATGTTTTGCATTGATACATGCCGTTCCCAAATCTGGAGCAGCAATGGTGGCGCTGCGGGGCGAAGGTGCCAAGATCGGAGGTCATCCTGTGCAGCGTGTTCGCAAAGGCACAAGCACACCAGGACATCCGACCATCGAACATGCAATACGCAACATGTGTGGACGGCATGGGGTTTGGGCCAGAACCTCCTCCTCTAAAAAGTACATAGCTGCAGATCCATGACATCCAAACCTTCCGGCGCACGGGGCGCAGTTCCCGCCCTTGTGGAGTATGTGGGCACCTTGCAGAGGGAGGGGGGGGGGGGTTTGCCCCCCCCCACCCCCGAGCCGCTTGTTATCCAGACAGGGCTAGGGGGGGTTCTCATAAAGGCGGCAGGCGGCAGTAGGTTTTGGGGGGGTTTGGCACAAGGCCTCGGTATCTGCTCGTTTGCCTTTGGTGGCGCCTATTGGCCTCTCGCCACTGCTTATTCTGACCCTCTGTGGGTCCGAACGTTTTTTGGTTGTGTCAACGGAGCCCCTGGATGACTGGTCCTGTATGACTACTCCAGGGTCGGCTGTCCCGGAGACGGGCTGTTGCCCGTGCCGTTGACCAGGTGCATCCAGATGCACACTCCGAGTCCATGCTGGGTTTGCTGACTCCAGCACTGACTTGAGCACGCTGGGGTGTGCATCTACAGGATAATTTTCCTGACAGGGGCTCCTAACAACCACAATTATCCTTTCCCGTTTTTCCTTTCCTTCTTCTCCTTCTGCGCTCTGCACCGTTTTCGGTGAGCGGCGGTCTGCCCTGTCCTGTTACCCTCCTTGGTTTGTCCCTTTCCCCCTGCCCTGTTTCTTCCCCGCCCTCTCCATTCTTTCTGCCCTGGGGGGCATTGGGTGGCGGGGGTGCATGTTGCTGTAGGGAGGGGGTAGAGGAGGGGGCGGGGGAGGGGGAGTGGGAGTGGGTTCGTCTCGTTTTGAAGCGGGGGGGGGGGGCTGGTGAGGGTCGGGGCGGGTCGGACAGAAGGGGGGCGTACCCGTCCCCATGATTACGATCTTTCCGGGAAAGAATCGCTTGAACCGGATTTCAGACGCAGCGAAGATGTCGACGTCCCCCTCCGGCACCGACACCGTGGGCCCAGTGAGGGCGGTGTCCACGGCCCATCCTTCTGCCGCGATCCAAGGCCGGTCCGAGTCATGCGCGCTGTGCGTGCCCGGGAACACCAGGAACACGGTGCAGGACATGGTGCAGGTGACTTCGAGCTGGACGACAGAGGGCGGCTGCGGGGGCTCGTGGGATGGCCGGGAGACGTAGAGGTACCCGGCGCCAGCCACGAAGCTGCCGAGGGTCACGAAGCGCCAGTCGCGATCCACGTACACGCGGTCGGAGACCCAGGGCATGCCCACGTGGTACGGCAGGCCGGACGTCACGGTTGTGACCTGCACCCCCGCGAAGGCGATCACATACTCCGGGAGGGCGGTCTCGAAGGTGTACGTCTGCACTGGCCAGTCCTCCATCACGCCCTTGATCCCCATTTGCCTGGAACAGTGGGGTCGGGCACGGCAGCCACGGAAAAGCAGAGCAGCAAAGTGGAGGAGACTGTGGGCATGAGGATAAGGTTTGAGGGGGATGGGGATGACAGGGTAGTGCATGAGGGATGGGCAGATCGGGCATGAAGGGCACCAACCCTCCCGCCCCCCCCCCCCCCCGTACGGGGCAAATGTTTTCCACGGTATGGGCCACGGTATGGGGTGGACCGTTTTTGTAAAAAAAAAAAACCCTCAGTCCCTCAGACCTTGGACTCAAAGATGATATGCATTGGACACAATTGCAAACACAAGACACGGACTGGGCACCACAAATCATTGCATTCAGCCACGTAACTGCTTGATAATATCCCCAGAGGCACGAATTGCAGTGCTAGACAAGGGCCCAATTGTGGGATGCGGTTATTGACATACCCATTCGCCATTGCCAAAAGGTACCCAATCTGCGTGCCATGAGACATGCTCCTGCGGTCAGCCGTCAGGAGCCCCTTCATGATGATTCGGAACGATCCCTGCACGACAGTGCTGGGTACTGGCAAAGTCAAAGCAGTATTTGAACAGTCAGCCAAATCAGGCATAACCATATAAAGGGAGGCATCAAAAACATTCTTGTAAGAACTTAGGTCCAGCGACATACCTGACCGTTGCCTGGGGTCCAGCACCCACAGCTCATCAAAAAACGGCAACTGTTTGTCCTTGTATTTGGCAATCAGAGCAAGAACAGTGATGACAGTGGGCCGCACGTATGTCTCTGCTTGGTTCTTGCCACACATGAGGCCACCAACTGCACTACAAACACAAAACACAAGGCGCAATTCGTCCATCAGGGCCCAACTTCGGCCCTTTGATAGAAAAACCAAGGCATCTGATAATGTTCAGGGATCCCTCCGAGGTAGGGTTTTTTGATTGGAGTCCGCAAGCAGTGTCACATCAGAGCCATCTCAAAAAGCCTCACATTTTGTACGGTTCAACATCACCAGATCAGCCCTATATTTCTTGTCCCGCTCCTAGTCCCATGGTTGGGTGCTGTGGCCAGGATCGCTCTGTTTTTCTGTTCGTTCTTTGGCCTGTGTTGCCTTGCGTTGTTGTACTTTTTCTTTCTTCAATGTGTTCGGTTTCTTTTGTTTGTTGTACTAGCAGCAGCAGTAGTAGCAGTAGTAGTACTAGTTGCAGCTGCCAACGGGCCGGACTTTGAACCCAAAAAGGGGGGCTTGGACAGGCTTGGCGGACACACAGTTCACAAAATAGCCCAATCCTCTGCACAGTCAGGACGCTTCTGTCGAAGGGCACAACAGTCCGCCTTGCCCAAAGACAAAAACAATAGTTTCAGCATTCTTGGAGTGGCATACATTGCAAGGCATGGTCTGGTCAAGAATACACGGGAAGGCAGGAACGAGAGACAAATGGGTGTCTAATATTGCCTGTTTCTGTGTTATGGTTCCGAGAACCCACTGTACGGGCCACTGTACAGGACAAAACGGGGAATCCGGGTTACCGTTCGGGAGGGGGGCGGGGGGGGGGGATGTTGGGAGACGGGGACGGCAGGGTCCTGCGCGAGGGGCATACCTGACGCGCACCGTCAGGGCACAGCCAACCAGCAGAGAGCTGTCCTGCACGCTGTTCCAGAGCTTGACGACCGCCGGCATTGCACCCCCGTCCGCCAGCACCCACTCCACCCAGCGCTCCCCGGGGCCCTCCGAGTGGTTGCTGTGGTACTGCGTGTCGTAGTCCCCATCGATGGTGCGCTCGGGGCCCTGCCCCGCCGCGGCGCCGTGCGGGTCGGTGGGGGGCGCGGCCAGTGCGAGGGGCCGCCTCTCCCCCGTTCCGCTGTAGGCCTCGATCTCACGGATGTGGAGGTGGTGGGGGCCGGGGCCGGAGGGCCGTGTGAGCCGGAGGACGTACTGCCCCGAGCAAACGCAGGGGTTTGTCAAGGTGCAGGAGGTGCTTGGCTCAGGAGGGGCATTGAAGTGCACGAGTTTCTCTGCCCCGCCCTCCACGATGGAGCAGTAGGCCATGCTGCCGGGGGCGGTCCCCGCGGGCGTGCCCGCGAGGCCCAGGCGGTGCCCCGCCTGCGCGCACCCCTCCTCCGTCGGGATGGGGTAGTACGCGTTCGTCGCGCAGGTGCCGGACGTGAACACCGCGACCGCCGGCCCCCCTTCGTTGTAGAAGCGGCACGTCCCGTCCTGGACCACCTCGATGGTCCTCAGGTGCCCGAGGCGGTCCGGGACCGGGTCCGTGTGCCGCGACTGGCGGTAGTGGACCTTCCAGCCCGTGAACAGCGGGTCGGGCCAGGCGCACTGGTGGCAGCCGGGCTCACTGGACAGGCCGTAGAACGTACCCGCCGCGTACGCGCCGCTTCGCAGCCGCGCAGGGCCGGCGGGCTCCGCCACGGCGTAGCACCGGGGGTCGCTCTGGCAGGCGGCCTTGGCGGCGGCGAGGGTGCTCGCGACGATGCGGTTGCGCCGGCAGGCCCACTCCCCGGGCCCGCGATCCGCGACCGCGATCCAGTCTCTTTGGATGCACAGCTCCCATGACCCGGAAGCCCCAGGGCCCGTCATGGGCACCACCTGGAGGCAGGGGAAAGGGATGGAGAGGTACAGAGGGCGCTTCCTGTGCGCCACAGCCCCGTCGGACCCCTCTGCCCTTGGGGGGCCCTTCCGGCGGACCACAGGCGTGTGTGCCAACGTGCGGCAAAATGTGTCAACACAAACGCATGAATGTACTGCATGGGCCCCGTGATGGGAAAGGATGAGGGGACAGGGGCATGTGCCTCGCAGTCCGTCAAATGGGACACGTGCTCCATATTGCGCTGTCCTCAAAACGCAGCAGAGCCCCAAATCCACTGGAAGCCCCGTGCCGTAGGGACAAAAGCATGTGCCACGAAAGGTCAATCCTCCGTCACGTGTCCATCCGTGCGGGTGTTGGTGATCCCATGACCCCGCACCAAAACATAAATTGGCCGGAGGGGTCCACGCAGGAGTGCTCCGTCCTGAAGGCAGTATCAACAGCGTGGCCGTAGCCCTGCCCCAATCCCCACATGTGACCTTGCACAACAGCCCCACAATGTTGAAACGAGCCAGCAGCACTGAGCTGTGGGCATCCCCACGTGCAGAAACCCCCCGCCCACACCACTGCACTACTGGTCCTCCCTCCCCCCACCTTTGCCCCACCGCCCCATCCGCCACGGTCGGGAGGCACGCCTCTACCAAACGACCACCAAGTGCGTGGAATGGGAAGGACCAGCCGGCAAACATACCCTACCTTCATGGTGCACCCGATACTTTCGGGCCAAGCCTTTCACACAGGGATGCTGCTGAGGTCGCTCTTCATGGCACACCACAGGCGTGCCACGCGTTGCGATGTAGAGGCACGGGGACAAGGGGCATGAGGGGGGGGGGGGGGGCACAAAATTGCAGGGGCACAGGGCAAAGGGGCCGAGGACCTCCGTAATCACGAGGGGATCGGCGTCGGTCCAAGACATCCACTCGTTGTCGCCCACGGCCTTGCCCGCTCCGACGCTCAGCGTTCCGGTGCGGGTGTACACCAGCCACATCTGCGTCCAGGAGCTCTGGGCAAGCGCCGTGCCGACACGCTCCGCCACGGCCGGCCCGCCGTGCGACCTCCGAAGGACCGATCGGGTGTTGCCCCAGCCCCCGATCACAAACTCGTACATTGTGGCGTTGTCACGCGCCGCAGTGAACAGCCCCAAGTGCGCATTGGTGAGGGCCTGCACCTCAAACGTGACGACGAGGGGGCCAGACTTCGGGGCAAAGTCTCTGCCTGCGGCTGCAATACGCAGGAGAAGAGGAATGGGGTGACCACTGTTGCCCTTCAGGTGTCAACAGAAGCACAGACCACAGGTTCACCAGTCATCTTGTGGCTGCCTCTTGTTGTGACTTGTTTGGTGCATGGGGGGGGGGGGGCACTCAGGCTCACGCCCTGACACCTACCCCCCCCCCCCCAAACGTTCTGGGCCCGTTGGGGTCGTGCTGATCATGTTGAACACACATACATGCGGTAAAATGTTTTTTTTGAAAAAAAAACGTTTGTACCCACGGGCTTGGGGGGGTCCGGTCCCAGCCGCCGTGCTTGGGGGGCTGGGAGGGGGAGGTCAGGGGTTTGGCATGTTTGGCAGGCATATTTGAATTCCCCAGAAAACGCTGAGCATTTGGAGCATACAGACTTGCGGTGAAAAACAAATCTTTCACCCCCTCCTGCGCCGCCGTCATTGGGGGCGCCTAAACATTTTGGCCACCTGAAGGGGGGGGGGGGGTCACCCGGGCCTGGGGTCCCCAACATACATCCCTCAAAATGATCCCGTCGCACTACTTCCCCGCCCCCCCACTGTAATCCTCCTCCCCATGGGCTGGGGGAACGGTCATGAAGCGATGGTCCCCATTGCAATTTTGCAGCAAAGCACCGACTGCGACGAATGCGCGTGCCGGTCCACCGCTGGCCCTTCGACAACACTCATCAAAAAGCAAAATCCGTCAACAGGTGTACACAACGCACACCGCGCCAGGAGTTGCCCTGGGGCCCGGGTGCAACCCGCGTTCACAGGATGTTCCAGATGACCAGCATGAGCCTCATCCCGTGCCAAACTCAAACAGCTCGCATTGGCTGTCACGCCCATTATTCGGGCCCTCATAGGGGGACCCTACGTTGGGGGCTGGGGTGGCGGGGGCATAAAGGCTGGACGGATGTGCCGGTAGGTGCTTCCGGGCGTACATACGTGTGCGCCTTTTGAGGAGGGAATCCTCCACTCGTGGATGGGTGGGTGGGTTGTCCACCCGTTCGGTTGGGGGTGAAGAGGGGCAGCCCACTCGGCTACGCCTCAGAACCGGGGAACATTTACTTTGTGAGAGTGGGACACCACTCCTCACAAGTGCTGCTGCTGCCCCTCCATCCCATGCCAGCGCCGGCAATGCTCCACATAAAGCCTCTCCCAACGCAGCGGAGTTTGGAGTGTGCTCACTGCAAAAGATGTGGGAAATATACTACACACTGGGCGAGGGGGGGGGGGGGGGGCATACCACCCTCGTTGTATGTGCCCGTGTCCGCAGTGTGGGCAGTCCAGCACTGATCCTGGTTATCATGAGTGTACTGTCGACACGTCCCGTCCGGCGCGACCTCAACGATCCTGTTGGCCGGGGTCGGATCCACGTGCGACCGGTCCCGGTAGTGGAACCGCCACTGGGCGAACCCGGGGTCCATGACCGCGCACTGCGCGCAGGCACTCGACATCCCGTAGAACATCCCGGCCGTGTACGTGCCACTCCTCAGAGTCAGCCCGCTGCCGGCCTCCGCCACCGCAAAGCAGCCGGCGTCGCGCGCGCAGGCCTCCTTCGCGGCGGCCAGGCCAGGCTCCTGCACCTCCGTGCGGCAGGACCAGTAGCTCGGCCCCCGGCCCGGCACCATGATCCAGCCCGCGGACGGCCTGGCCCCCGTCTGACAGGCGCAGCAGGCGTCGCGCGCCGACAGCCCGTCCACGGCGTAGTGCGCCACCCACGACTGATGGCACCAGCCCTCCCTCTCGTACGTCGCGCAGGTGCTGCCGTCGGCGTCGGCCCACCCCGCGACGTCCTGACACGCGACGGGGCAGGCCTCGGGGGGGCCGAACACGTCGAAGGCCAGGCCATCCGTGACCCCGAGGGGGCTTTGCAGGCCCCCGGGCATCGTGAACCAGTGGTTAGGGGAGTAGCCGTTGTAGCCGCAGTCGCGGGGAAACCCAACGTCAGCGTCGCCGTAGTTGCAGTACCTCCACCTGAGGGAGCAGGGCGTTGTGGGGGGGGAGGGAGGGTGCAATAAAGGCTGCGCAGGGGTGCCCGTGGGTGCTCCCAAGTGCACGCATGGGTTTGAGTTTTCGGGAGGAAACTGTCCACATTGTTTTGCCCGTTGGCCGGTGAGAGCGGGGCAGTCGTCCCTCTGCTGCTTCTGCCCCTTGGCGTCCCTCCCACACGGGCGGCGGCAATGCTTCACATGCAGTCAGTCCCATTCATAAACGCAAATTTAGATCTGGGGGAGAGCACGGGGAGGGGCTGCGACTGAGGCGGGGAGCTGCCCTGCTCGACTTGAGGGCAACAGAGCCGCCTCCAACGACTGGGCGGCAATGGTGTTTGGACCAGTTGCACCAACACCCAAACGCTCGGAAAAAATTTCTCGGTTGTCCTTTTAATTTTCTGTGCTTTTCCTGTGTCATTTTCCTGTGCTCTTGATCTCATCATCTCAACAAAATTCATTGCCAAACAGCCCATTGCTTTGTGTCACACCCTACACCCGCGTGGTGAAAAAAACTCTCTTCCACAAAACGGATTGCGTTTCTGCGGTGAAAAATGGATCTTGTAGTCTCTAACAAATTGATTCCCTACGTGTCCCAACCACCCCATTGCGTTGATCCAATCGTATTTGTCCTTTCAATTTTCGGTGCTTTTCTCGTGTCAGTTTCCTGTGCTTTCTGACGCCGAGTTAAATTGATTTTAGTTGGATGGGGGGGAGGGCGAAGGGGAGGGAGCGATCATCGGGAGTCACCAGAGCGGGAGGCTGCCCTCCACGTCAGGCAGGCAAGACCGTCGCCCCCGAAGTCTGCATCTCAAAGACCTGCTGTGCGGAGGTCAAAGGAGGGTGGGCTTTGCCAGGGGGGCGGGGGGATGAGGTCAAGAAGGCTCAGAGGTCCGGCGCATGCCCACAGGCGTACATTCGTGTTTCTGTGCGTCAAAGCGATTCTGTGGGATTCAGGGCGCTGCACCAGCGACGGCCCGGCGCTCAGGCGCACAGCAGAGCGCAATGTACATGCGCAGGGGCCATCCGTGGGCTGCCACGAAGCACTTGGCCACCACCTCAAGCTCCGCCACAACGTCCACAATGGCCGCCTTGGGCGGTGCTGGCGGTGTGCAGAACGGGGGGGGGGGGGCGGACCTCGTCTAAGTCCGGTGTGCCGAGGGTGGCCCGCAGCAGCTGTGGGACATATGGATGGAGCCCTGCGCAGGAGGCGATTGGACGGTGTCCTGCCCCCTGTGTGACATTCCGTCTGGTTGGTGTTCCTTTACGGGGCCCTGGACAGTCACCTGTTCTTCCCTTCGCATGTTGCGTCGGGTCGCTGCTTTCTGTCGGCCGCTGCGGCCGGTGCTCTTGCTGGTGTCGTTTCCGCATTCGCGGAGCCCAGTGGTTTTGTGCGTTGGGGCTGTGCTGGATGTGGCATGGTGTGCCGTTTGCGTGTCAGTGGCGCCCAATAATTGGCGTATTGAGGATGTGCTGGTTGTTGCCGGGGTTGTTTGACTGTTTTTGCTGTCCACGCGCCTCTGTCCTCAGGCCGTCCATAATCTGCCTCTCTGTGTTTCCGTGTGCGTGAGGCCCAGGTGCCCTGCCCCTCCAAGAGCCATGCAATCGCACAACACACATCGCAGACGCATCGGCCCTTCAAGAGCCCCCCGAAATGGCAGACCATCGACACGAACACGGCCTTGGCCCTTTGCTGCACCGGCCCCCCCTTCAATCTCCAGCAGCTCCAAGGCCCCCCTCTCCGGTCAATGCGCACCCTCCCCCTGCAACGGATGGCCTTCCTCCGCGTTGCTCTACGGCGTCCAGACCGGAACTCGGCTGCAAACACCACCACCGCATCTTCTTTGCCTCTAGACATCGGAACATCAACTCCACACCACTCCCTTTGAGGCTGGCCCAGCAGCGAACCACCACTGCACAAAACCGGGCACAGAACCCATGTTCACCGCCAACCCAATCGCCAACCGGCGTCAACCGCCCTAGACCAACCGCTGCCGACATCGCTTGATCGCCAACCGCCGTTCGCCCGGCGCCAACCGCTCACGGTCCGATACCAACCACCAGAACCTGACCCCGGGACTTCCAAAGGGCCCTGTGCCTGACCGAGGGCCCTTGTCCGCGCTCACACCCGTTCATGTCCCACCACGCGTCGACCTCGGAGCCGTAGAGCGCGAAGTCCGTCCCCAGCACATTGGCCGTCGAGGACCAGAGGTAAGTGAAGAGCTGGTAGGCGTTGAAGGGCACCACGAGGGGGCTGAGGCGCGTGTAGATGGCGTACGTCCCCCCGTTCCGGCGGTACCTGACCACGGGGCACCAGCGGAACGCCTCGTTGAAGGCGTCGGCCCCCACGTCCAGCGTCACCGCGTCGCCCGCGGCGCTCAGCTCGACGACGGTGCGCCACTGCCACGCGGCCTCGCAGGGCCCGCAGGACCCCCCGCAGTCGACCCCCGTCTCGTCGCCGTTCTGGACGGCGTCGTGGCACGTGGCCGCGGGGCAGCAGGGGGCCAGGCCCACGAACAGCGCCGTGTTGCAGGGGCCCTTCAGGAGCGGGAGGAGGGCGGACTGCCCCGGGGGGACGTCGCGGTAGAAGATGGACCACCCGAGGGCGTTGGCGGGAAAGCCCTGCCGCCACGAGTCCCTTGGCGCTGATGACATCAGTATACCTGAGAGAGGGCCGGGCATTGCTCTATCTCCTCGTCTTTCCCTCGGGTCCGGGGCGATGGTGTAAACGATGGGGGTTTTGTGGGTGAAGGTGAACGACGGAGGTACCGGAGCTCACATTCTGCCCTCGTGGCGTGTGGGTGTGTTTTCCTTTGTTTTGGGGGGGGGGGAATGGCCAGGGACCCGCAACGCAATTGTCTCAACTCGAATCTGTACCCCTCAGCCCCGACGCAATTCGAACGGCTTCTCACGGTTTGCCTCACGCGCTGCTGGTGCTGCTACGCCCTCGTCCGGGGGCCCCGAGGCAGAAGGGGGACCTGGGGCGTCCTTGCAACAGATTGACCCGGAGAGGTCGACGGTGATGCTGCAGCCCGGATTGTTTGTGAACAAGCGACCATCCCGCAGGCAGCTGTACTCGTCCGGTGCCGCATAGCCGCAGTCCCTCCCCATCCCGTGGAGGTCCGGGTCCGTAGGGCCCGCCACATCGCACCCTCTCCCATTGATGCTCGCACTCGCTGGCCCCTCGCGGCACGTGGGGAAGCACCCCTGGCAGTCGTTGTTGGAGTCGAAGGCGTAGCAGCCGGAGAAGCTGGTGGCTTCGGCGAAGGTGATGCTGAGCGCGAACACGTCCACTCCCGTGCAGACATGCCAGCCAGGGGCGCAGCGGGAGGCGTCCGACACGTGATGCCCCTTCACAGTGCCGGGGCAGGCAGCAATCGTGGGGTACTTGTTCACGGCGGTGAAGCCCGCGCGCGTGCCAGCGCTGCAGCCCACAGTGCTGGTGCCTGCGAAATCAAAACAGGGGAACATTGACACGAAGGGCACTGGACCCGCCAGTAGAGGAACCAGATCCCATGGGGCCAGGGTGGCCGGGTGGCCCCCCAGCGTCACGTGTATGGCACGCCGGTGACAATGAGGGCCAAACGCTTTAGGCGTCGCTTGTGATCATGTCGCGTGGTCACAACATCAAAAGATCGACTTGACGGTGTTTGAGGTGACCTGCGCCCTCGCATCTTTGGTTGTTGTGCACGGGATCACCCCCCGGTCTGACATCACCCACCGTCCGCTTCGAGCTTCCAGCCCATCCTCGGCGCTGTTTCCAGTGTCGGCAGGCTTCGGCAGGCGTCACAAAAATTTTTCGAAGATTTCGGCAGGCGCCACCAATCTTTTTTGGCAGGTGTCGGGCGCGCACGCACACAGCTCACAAACTCACATACATGCACCCATACAGCGCAGTGACACGGACAGAACACGCTGGCCCCTGGCCGCATGGCCCAGGGAATGTCAGCAAACGCCCCGGCAGGTACAAGCGGGTGTCAGCAACTCTTTTGGCAGGTCCGTCCCGCGCCACAGACCAACCACCGACAGAAGAAGAAACAGAAGGGCACGGGGACATGCAGAATGGCCAGTGCACAGACAGACCGTCCATTTGGGTGGCATCCATCGCCACGTACACCCGCGCCGTGTAGTCCCCCGCCGTGGAGGCGCCGGGCGTCACGACGATCATATTTGTGGAGGAGTGCGGCAGTTGGACCAGCCAACCGCCCTCGATGAGCGGCGGGATGTGCGCGAGGGTATGCGGGTCATCGGCACAGGCCTGCACCCCGTCCACGGCGGGGACCAGCGTATACGCCGTGCCTGAGATCGTGGGGCGCGGCAGCACCTCCAGCAGCGTCACATCCGCCACAGCGGCATCGCCGGTGTACAAGCTGCCGGTGACCCCGACGAAGCGGACCTGCAGCACCGTCCCGGCGAACGGCACTTGGGCGGTGGACCAGGCGTCCGTGTGGCCCGCATGCTGCTGCCCGGTGCGGGTCCAAACCTCTGTCCATGTGCCAGTGCCGGCCCTCACCTGAACTGACAGGGAGCCCATATCAGCCCCGTACATATGGTACCTGAACGAACGTGCAAAGCTCCCGCAGACAGTGAATGCCTCAGTCACTGGGGCAGCGGGCCGGGCACCACAGTACCGGGGACTGGGAGTCCTGCCATGCCGACTCTACTCCTGTACTCCCGAGGGGAGCTCTCCCTCGGCGGGTCCTGGGTCGTGCAGGACGTGCGGCTCTGGCTGCGCTGCACAGCGCAGCGTGTCGTGCTCATCCCCGTTGGGGTGGCAGGCAGAGTTGTGGAGGTGATGGTACAGCACGGGAGGCCACAGGGGCAAGGGCATCCACACGGTGTGGGTGTGTGAATGTGTGGGTGTGTGAATGTGTGGGTGTGTGAATGTGTGGGTGTGTGAATGTGTGGGTGTGTGAATGTGTGGGGGTGTGGGGGTGTGGGGGTGGGGGGTGCGGGTTGTCCACAGATGGATATGTGCATATGCGGGCGGGGGTGGATGTGTGGGTGCAAGGGTGCGCAGGTCTGTGGGGTTGTGCGGATGTGCGGGTTTGTGGTGGGTGTGTGGGTGCATGGATGCGTGGACGTGTGGATGTGTGGGACCCACGCATCCCACATCCGCATGTATACACACCCACACACCCACACGTTCAAACATCCACACACATACTCACCCGCAGAACCACGCATCCACATCAGGTTCTGTGACCGTAGGTGGCATTGTCCAACCAAATTTATAGAACTAACATGGCACCCAAGGAATCGGGGTCTCACAATGGAGAGGAACAAAACAAGGTGGCTACATAACCACTGCAGATCAGGGTCTCCAGGGCAAGGAGGAATAAAATGGCTACATAACCTCCAGGGTCTCTAGAGCGGGGAGGAGCATCCAAAGCTTCTTCAGGTGCCTTTGGCATACTACCTTTTGTTCTCTCATGCTTTGTGTGTTCTTACTGGTTCCTGCCCCTGTGTGGCCCACAAATGCACTTTGTTGACTTGATGGCAGATGAAGTTGTTGGTGATGACATATATGAAGCTACAACAGATCATGAAGATGATGGTGGCAGCGTGTCAGAAATGTCCTGTGACGCTAGGGTATCTCCGGAAAATCTAGATGGTTGGTTGGACCCTCAATTCTGCCACCGCCCATCAATTCGGGATCTGTGCAAGCTGCCGATGGTGCTAGCCATCGGAAATGGACCCTGATGTGGCACACAGGCATGCAAAGCCGCCTGCAAAACCAGTGCTCAGGCAACCGTCAGTGGCTGCATGTTTTAATTCAGAAGTAAGGGACAATGAATATGCAAAACTCGCAGTTTGCAGACCATCTGACTCGAGTGCTGACTTTGAGAAGGTGGACTGTGTAATCTTGTTGAGAAATAAATTTGAACAAGAGCATGCGTGCGTCTTCTTGTCGGGACAGATGCTGTTGTTTTTTTCGGGGGGTTTAGTCCCCTGCATCCCCGCCCCCCCCCCCCCCACATACACACCACGCACACTTGAGTAACGGCAAGGAGCGCTGTGAGAAGATGCCGAGTCAGGTCACCAAAATGGATCGGAATTTCACATTGCGCATTCACATTAACACTGACGATCGCACGTGCTGCCGTAACCAAGTCATCCGGCTCCCGGTACTCTCAACCACCCCCCCAATTCGGCGAAGAAATCCCAACAATTCGGCAGAACAATTCGGCGGGCCTATTTTTCGGCGAAATGCTTCCCAGTCACCAGGATTATGGCCCTGGCCCCCCAAACACACTGTCCCTTTGGTTGCTGTGTTGTCAGAGACATGTGGAAACCCTTATTAGCTGAAAAAAAATTTGCATCCTGCTGATTGTATAAGACGAAAAATGGCATCTTGAAAGCGAAAATGCTTGGTTGAATGGTTGCAGTGTCGGGCGATAGCACGCCGAAAACTGGGTTACCCTGGTTCAAACCCCTCTGGGGTCAATTTTCTGACCAATTTTCTGACCTGGACCCAGAGTCGAAGACAGGTTTTTGGAAGTGTTGGGGGGGGGGGGGGTAACTTGGTCCCACCGCTTCAGTTTGCGGCGCTTTTTTTTTTCATGTGCACGGGAAAACTGTGCACTTTCTGAATATCCAAGCGGCGTTGATTGGTTCAACGATATTTTTGAAACCCGGGCCCGAGTCTGGACGGGGTCACCCAGAAAAATGATGAAACCTCCCCAGAGTCCAAAACAGGTTTTTGGAAGTGTCCTGGGGGTAACTTGGTCCCACCGTTTCAGTTTGTGGCGCTTTTTTTTTTCATGTGCACTCCCCAGACACAGCTACAGAATCCACTGCAGGCACCAGTAGCCCGGAATCCAGTGACTGGGGGCCTGATGATGAGCTGCCCGAAGAACGGCAGCTGAAGAACGCACTGGGCCGTGCAGAGCGAACACAAAATTCGCAAACTGCCCCCTCACCGGCATCAGGATACTTGTCCCGAAGAAAAGCTTGATCAGCGGAGGACAACGAATCCCAGGGGACCAAAGACACGTTTTTTTGTGGACAGTAAAAACACTTCATGGTGCCAATCTGAACAACCAATATACAAAGAAAAGGTATTATGCAGTGTCCCAAAGTAAGTGACGCCTCCAACTCAGGTGACCCAGAACCCAGAAACCCCAACATGTCGGCAAAACGAGGCGGCAAAATCCCAGAAACCTAGTGATTCGGCAAAACAAATCGGCGAGATTCAGAAACCCAACAATTCGGCAGACCAATTCGGCAAAATCGGCCAAATTCGGCCGCCGAATTGGGGGGGGGGGGGGGTTGTACTCTGTGCCATGAAGGCACCGGGAACTCCCAAAAGGGGGAATGGGGGCTGGGGTGGGTGCGCTCAGGCCCTTCGCATGTTGCGTCAGGTTGCTGCTTTCTGTCGGCCGCTGCGGCCGGTGCTCTTGCTGGTGTCGTTTCCGCGTTCGCAGAGCCCAGTGGTTGGTGTGCTGGGGCTGTGCTGGATGTGGCATGGTGTGCCGTTTGCGCGTCAGCTGCGCCCAGTAGTTGGCGCATTGAGGATGTGCTGGTTATTGCCGGGGTCGTTTGACTGTTTTTGCTGTCCACGCGCCTCTGTCCACAGGCCATCCATAACCTGCCTCTCTGTGTATCCGTGTGCGTGAGGCCCAGGTGCCCTGCTCCTCCACGCGTTGCCCCGATCATCGACCATATGTCCCTTTCCCCCTCACGGCTGGTCTGCCCCTGGTGGGCTCCCGCTCCTGTTGCGCAAACAGCCCCACTCCCCACTCGTGAACACAGGAGACCGCTGTGCACCAACACAGGGTACGGCACCTGAAAATGATTCCAGAAAACGTCGCAGAAGTGGACGTCAAGTACGCGGTTTTGGATGGATGGTTCGGGGAACTGGACTCCAGGTACACATACGTGGCCTCTCCCGTCTCGGGCCCAGTGCTGGAGGAGGGGGTGCCCCCAGCCCCCCGTGTCCACGTGAAATCGCCCCCGGAAGTGGTCCAGACCCCGTGGCAGAAGCTGCTGGTCCCCGACGCAAAGCGGCATGTGTGACTCCCCGACAGGTACTGGTACACATTCCACTGGCTCTGGGATGGCCCCCCGTCCTGTCCGCCCCCGGCCCCACAGCAGCGACACCCGAGCGTTGGGGATGAGGGCGACCACATCAGGTATCCGTGGCAGTCGGCGTGCTGCACAGCAGCCATGAGGCACTGGGTCAGCTGCGACAGGCCCAGGTCGACGGACTGGGCCCCACACTCCTGCGCTGAGGCATAGACAACAGCACAGGGGAAGCAAGAGCCACCGCAGTCGGCCCCGGTCTCGTCGCCGTTCCGATAGCCGTCCATACAAGTTGGGGCTGAGAGAGAGACAATGCAGGCGGAACTACAAGTCTCACGGACCCCTGATCTGCACCAGTACATGCAAAAGGAGCGATCGTCCGTCATCTCTATGGACACGCCAGGTTGTGCACCATTCATGTGGAAGGCCCCCACCCAATGGGGGAATGTTTGCCCGGCGCGTGCCCGGCGCGCTATCTTTGTATTAAGTATCCTGGCTCTAGCCCCAAGTTTATCCTCACCTAGGGAAGTCCCCCAAGTAGACCGCACTGGACCGCAAATCTTCCCTGCAAAAGCAAGTTGCACAAGTCGAAATATGAGAATTCAACAACACAAAATGTCACTCCGAATGTGATTAACAAATAATAACATTATTCCCACAAGTGTGGGTGTCAAATACATTCAGGACAATAGTGCTCCTTACACTCACCACAAACTGTGACAGTGGAGCGCTTGTGACAACACAACGCACACACTCCTACCTCATCCTCTTTCTCATCACCCCTGCCTTCTCCGGGGCCCAAAAATGGGTGGATTGGCTTCATAACCCCTGCCTTCTCGGGGGAGCCCAATAGAAGGGGACAAATTCAGAAGTGGCTACATCACCCCTGCGTTCTTGGGGATAGTTTGGTGGGGGGGGGGGGGGGGGAAGGCAGGGGTGGGGAATGGTCTAGATCTGAAACATGCTCCACACATGATGTTTGATGGTTGTGGGTGGTCACAGTATCAGAGCGGGAATTCCAAACAGAGGCAATGGGGTAAAAAAGATGTATTTTAATGCCCTTTGATGATGAAGGTTTGATGCATTTTAATGCATTTTAATCGAAGTACTTGTACTGGGGATGGTGATTTTCCTGATTGTGGCCTAATTAATCTCACATAGAAAAATGCCTACTTTTCAAATCTTTATGCAGATACGCAGTCAAGCATGTCCGACATGTTGACTCCACAGTGGACGTCAGCCCCAAACCCACACACTGCTCCACATAAGAGGCAATTGGCCCCTTCAGTGGCACAGCTGTTGCTTTTGGAATAGGTTGGGGTGTATTTGGGTGCTGACAGAGAACTCAGAAGGGATTGGATTTAAGGGATGCCGCATTGCGCAGAAAAAAATCAGGAGCAACGCACACATTGCGGACCAGACCCAAATACAATGCCCCAGGGTTGCCACAAAAGCTGAGAAAGTGTGCCGGGTATGTGCCGGTGTCCGCACTAGCGTCAGTTTCCAGGAGGAAATTATTTACTTTGCGTTCTGCTTCATGGCTTCCAGCCATCCGGGTGGCGCCTGCTGGACTGCCTACATTGCTTGTGCCAAGCCAACGGGAAAAATATGTTTGGTGGGCGAGACCCCTGAATGCACTTACCAATGGGTCGCCAAAATGCAATACATTGTTCGACCGATGGGGCACATGGGTGTGAGAAACAGGCAAAGAAGTGGAGCCCACTGGTGGGAGCACCATGACTGTGGAAGAGAAACGTCTCAACGGCCTGAGGCACCTCTTTAGGAGGGCTGAGCCATAGAGGGAAACAAACGCACCGCGCGCACCGCGCATAGCACCGCGCGCTCGTTTTTGGGTTGCTGTTTTATGCACTTCTGGCTGATTTTCAGTGTGGCAGAAACACGGTGGCTTCAGGGGTTCACATACAACAACGGAGGCCTCCACTCCATCCTCCTCACCATTGCAATGGTGGTTGTAGCTGCCCACACCCCCTGCCGGGGGGGGGCGTTGAGCTCAAAGAGACCTCCTCGGCACGGCCCACCACCGAGGAGGGTGCCCCGCATGGGTGCCCAAACCTGCGGAGCATTCGTTTCGACACGTTTCGCGTTTCGAACCTCACGGGGTGCTCATTCCTGTGAGGTGCCCCATAGGGTGCCCAATCCTATGAAGCATTCGTTTCACAATGTTGGGGCATTGCACAAGAATAGCAAAAAAAGAGATGTGAGCTGTAATGCAAAGAACCAAAGGAGTGAAGGTAGCCAATCTGAAAAGTAGGATTCAGCACCTTGGTTTCTGCGGTGCTGGGCTCACAACTCCACACCCATCATCGTCAGGGGCGACGGTCTCCGGGTGTGCCTGCCCTTGCCGAAGGAGGTGGATGATCACAAATTTTTGATCCCGCTGCCCTCCCACAAGCTGTACTTATGCTTGTGGGAGAGTGGTGTTTACAGCCCGCAGTGACTAAATGAAAAAATGGTGGGTTAATAAAACAACGCGCGCCAAACCGTGCGCACCGCGCGCACACCGCGCATAGCACCGCGCGCACCGCGCGTTCGTTTCCCTCATAAAAGGGAGGGGGAATGGCAGCGACAAAATCCGTATGGGTCCTGCTCCGTTTGTCTGTCCAGAGGACATCCCCAACGCTTGGCAATCGAGCCTGTAGACCGCCGGGTCTCGGTGGTGTGGAAGGCTTTTGCGGTGGACATTGGACAGCAGTACCGGGCGGCCCTTAACGGGAAAAAAAAAAGTTGGCGTTACACAGTTCTCCCAAAAAAGCCCGCGGGCACACCATGTGTTGGCGGTGGGCGGTTGGCGGTTGGTGGCAGTTGGTGGTGGTTGGCGGCGGTTGGTGGTTGGGAATTGGTGGTTGATGGCAGTTGGCAGTGGTTGGCGGTTGGCGGTTGGCGGTTGGTCGCCGCTGGCGGTTGGCGGCGGTTGGCGGTTGGCGTTTGGTGGCGGTTGGCGGTTGGCGGTTGGCGGCGGTTGGTGGTTGGGGGTTGATGGTCCCTTGGGGCGGTCCCTAAGGGCGGTCCTGAATAAAAAAAATCTAGTTCCATAAGGACCCCCCTGCCAGTACCACGGCAGCATTCTGCCTCATGGCCTTCCCTCATAAACCAGGCTGGGAGGGCCGAGGCAGAGGGGGATGGGGGGGGGGGGGCACAACAAGGCTGCGGTGCACATCCGCTATTATGGGCATTTGCACACAACCATATTGCTCGTCTTATTGGTATTCCTTCTTTTGGCGGGGTCTTCGGTGGTTCATGGTCGGAGTTCGGTTGATGTGCAATCTAGCGACGGGTTTTATCCTGCTCTCTGTTGTGGTCGGTGGTGGTTTTGTTTTTTTGCATTGGAGGCACTATTTCTATGTCCCGTTGTGGGGGTCGCGGCCAAAAGCTGCCGCAGGCAGACACATGGGTCAGGGGCCTCCCCACTCTGCGCACAGGGGGATGTGCTGCATACGCGCCGTCGGCTTCCGGAAGGCATGCCACCCAGCGAAGGGGGAGCAGTCCCATTTGGTCTTCGCCCAGATCGCCGTGGCGACACCCATGTCATCGCTGCCAGTCCACGTGTACCCAAGGCAACTGGCGTCGTTGCTGCAGATGAACTGAGCCTCCAAAGGGGTCATGGGTACGCCGCCATATCCTTCCAGATCACCCCCACCAGAGATGTAGCCTGGACAGTAGTCCCACACTGAAGCAAAACAGCAGAACGACGTTGGAGGCCAAGAAACTTGCCAATAAGACACGACTAAATGCAGTCCGCTGTGCTGAGTGCATGATCTGAGTCAAAGGCCAAGACAAGCAGATGGCCGGCTGGGCAGAGAGACCGTCGGTACACCAGAGAGACGGTTGGTTGGTCAGTCAAACCGTCGGTCGGTCAAGCAGGCAGCCGATTGAGCTGGTTGAGTCGGTTGAGTGTGCACAAATTCGGTTTGGTAGGAAACGCTTGTCAAAAGGTGAAAGAGCAATCAGGCTTGAGCCGTGATCGCCGTCACGGCCTTCCAAATGATGTTCAGCCTCCCAGACCTTCCTTCAACGCAACGACAGAATATTCGGGTGGGGCTGGGGTCAGCCAACAAGGGCCACTGGTCGCCAGCCGCAATAGCTACAGGGTTTATGGTCACCCAACATATCCGTGAGGGTGTAACACCCACGACACTTCCGGCTGTCCGCATGACAGAATCCATTGGGTGTCACCACCACCAGAGCCTGGCAGGCTACCGCCCAGACAAGTAGGTCTGCCCGTCATGAACTAAAGCGGCCCTGAACGGTTCCCCTTTCAGAAAACCAACTCACCCACCAATGTCTCATTGGTATTTGCAGCATGCCAAGGGACGACCCCTGGCTGAAGGCTGGGTCTCCAGGTTGGATGCCAAAGTGTCGGGTCAAATTGGCTTGTCCTTCCTGCAGGGGATAGGCTCATTTGAAGGGGGGATTCAGATCAGATCTAGCCCCCAACCCTTGCAGCGTGAGCAGTAAGATCCACAGGGAAGAGGGGGGGGGGTTCGGTTTGGGGGGCATTTTTGAATTCCCTGGTTCGTTCTTGAGCAATTTGAATACACACAAAAGAAATAGAATCTTCTGTTACCATTCACAAGGAATGAAAAATCGTCCGGCATTCCAGCAGACGCACCAATGAACCGGCAAAAGCACCCAGCTCCCAGTGTCAGACATTTGTCAAGTGAACATGACATGCCATCTCCAACATAGAGAGAAATGTAATGGCTACATAACCCCTACCTTCTCGGAGGCGAGGAATCAAAATGACTGCATAACCCCAGGCCCATTAGTCATATTTGAATTCTCCATTCAAACCTGAGCATTTCGGATGTAAACGCATCGGATGAAGAATTTTCTGCCCCTGTTCCTAAAAGCCAACAAAACTTTTCCGGTTGGTGGTTTCCCATCGTTCACCAGTGGTGTGGGGTGGGGGTTCGATTGGTGTAGGTTGTGGGGCCTGGAGGGATGGGGTGGGGTGGTGGGGGGGGCGGGGGGGTTCGGGCTCATTCTGACTCATCCCTATGGCATGTGTTGTCAAGGAGTAGGCACGAAAACATGTGACACTAGGTGCACATGGGCACATCAGCAGCTGGCGAACACGGGCGGCGGGCGGATAATAATTATGAGAGATGCACAAGTGCTGCAGATGGAAAATGACATGGGCCATGGACGGACGGACACGAGCGACGGTTACCCTCTCAACGCCGTCACCCACCACCCCACGGCCGTCGGTGATAACTTGAATATGACATATGTGTATGGTCACCCCCCCCCCCCACACACCCTTTTATTAGGGAGTGCCCTGTCGCCATTGTCCATCCGCCGCCTCTGTCCATCTGCCGCCCACCCATGCCTGTCTGCTCTGCTCCTCTTGTTCCTCTTCTCCCTCCTCTCTGTCGTCCGGATGCCCCATGCGCCCGGACGGGGGAGGGGTTGGCACAAGGCCATGGAGGGGGGGGGGGGGGGTAAGTAGGCCGGACTGAGACCAGATCCCCGTGACCTCCACATGTCCTTTTCTGGGCAGTGGGTGTGTGTCGAGAGGACACCAATGCTCCTGTAGTCACCTGTTCTCGCTTCCACGCCTCTGATTCGTGACTGCCGCATGGGACATGAAAGCCTCCAGAAGCCCCACAGCCGTGCCCCACACACATCCTGCGCAGTGCGTGTGAATGCAAACGAACAAAGAAAGAGGGACCTTCCAATAGCGTGACGTCCGCAATGGCAGCATCGCCTGTCCACGAGTCCCCCGTCCTGCCGACAAAGCGGACCTGCTGCGCTGCCGCAGGGAAAGCGAACCGCGCGTCAGACCAGGCGGCGGAGTCGGCAGTGTGCTGTGCCCCACTGCGGATCCAGACCTGATTGAGGAAATGGAGGTGCATGAGCCCCTGAGGGCAGCACCACTGGGGCAAGGCAAAACGACACTTTCTCCAACAAAGATGCCGGAAAGGCAAAGAGACAGCCTGCAGCTGCAGTACACATTGACAGTCCGCTGCCCCAAAACGGGGAGCTGACCGCCATCGGTCAGTGCAATCCAGGCGACCTACTACCTCAGGCCCTGCGGGGTAAAGGAAAACCAAAGTGCCCCACCGATGGAGAGGGACGCATGCACGCCACACATGCACCGCGTGGGTTGGCCTACACTACGGAGGCCACCACTCTTCCTCCCCATATCACGTGGCACGGCAGCGTGGAACACAGGGCGGTAAAGAGCAGAACTGCACCCTTTTCAACCCTTGAAAGCGTCGACGCACACAGCCAATAGCCACTGGGACACCGCAAACAACCTGCGACCACGAAGTAGCACCCGAAGGCTTCACCTCCACCTTCAGCGACCCAATAGAAGCTCCGTACATGTGGTACTTGAAGATCATCCCTGAGAACAACATGCCTGACAACGAAGTCAGGTACGCGGTTTTCTGAGGATAATTGGGAGAACTGGCCTCGAGGTAGACGTATGCGGACCCGGAAGGTCCTCCGCTGGGGCCAGTAGTACTTGATGGCGTGGATCCCGTTCGCCGCGTCCATGTGAAATCGCCTCCCGAGGTGGTCCAGGTGCCATTGCAGAAGGTGCCAGTCCCCGAGACAAAATAACAGGTGCGAGAACCTGCACAGTGGGCACGTGTGGGTGGTGACGGCCCACCACCAACTCGCATACAAGTAGGGGACCCTCCACAGGCTGTGGCAACCCCTGATGGAGTATTTGTATCAATTAAAAACACACTGGCCGGTGCTGTAGCCAGCGCACAACCCGCCCAAAGAACTGGGAAAGAGTTTCAGGAGTAGCTGGTCCCGAATTTGTCACCCCCCCCAACCCCCACTGCAGTTCTCCACAAGGCTTGGTGTGTGTGGGGGGTTAGAGGTAGACACATGGAGGCGGTGCATTGGGTGACAGGCAAAGGAAGGTGTGAAGTTTGAGAGACGTGTGAATGAAGCCCATGTCTTCCAGCTGTCTGACACAGACTAACTTGCTTACGCGTGATATGAGTTGGCACATTGCTCCATGCAGCGCTCACCCGTTGCAGATTTGTGGTTCACCACACTGCACCCCCTGTAGGGGTTCGCAGCTGAGTAGCCGCCAAATGCTGCGGGATCTGTTTGGCACAAGACGGTCCAACGGTCCACCCAAGGGTAGCAGTGCCCTACTCGCATCCCAGGGGCTCTCCCTCCGGCCGTACAAGGCACATGCAGACGCTGGGAGGTCACAGCACTGGCACAGGCTGCAAGCCCGGCCGCCCCCATCCCCCATTCTCGGGCACAATTTTTCAAACCCTACATGGCGGCCACTGGGACTACCGTGCCACTCGTGCAGGTGACTGTAGAGACGGGGGCTGCTAACCAGGAACCAGTTTGCAAATGCGGTTTTCAATATGCTACAATCCTGTCCCTCCTCTCGGGATGCAAGGCACTTGGGCACTGGCGTTGTTGCCTGGCATCCCCAGTGGCAACAATGCTCACACCTTTGCTTGTACACCCTTTTACACCCCTCACTCCACACCCTATGTTTGCTGATGTTATATTTCCGCCACTAGTAGTATCATATACCCTTGCATATCCCTGTCACCACCCCACATCCCAATTATGATTAAAATTGCTTTTAGTGTTGATGACCTTTTGCCATTGGGTCGTTCGTTCGCGCGGTAAGAATTCTCGATGCACGACTTTTTATTTATCCATTTTCATTCCTTTTGGCCAATCATTGTGGAAAAGATGTGGCGCTGTTTGGAACCATCAGCTTGGTACACCAGCAATCGTCCTGCACTTTCACGGTCAGGCCAAAAACAGGCCAAAAACAGGCTGGTAGGTGCGTAAACCACTGGCTGTTGAAGGTATCGTACAGAACAAAGCCCCTGACAGGGCGACAAACATACCGCTGCAAACGAGTTGCGCTGCACTTGCCTGTTGCCAGGATGAATCCCACCACTCTTCCCAAGTTGCATTTGTGAAATGAGCAGATGATCGAGCCGATGTGAAGGCGTAGCAGCCGCCCCCAAGATTCTTGTTCCAATCACCTTGCGAACCAATTCGGTATTTACTGAACTTCGAACACCAGTAGATGTAGTATCTCCCGCTTTTGTCCCAGAATGTTGTCTGCCCATTTAACTGCTGACTGTCCTCAACATACAGCGTGTTGAGCTCCGTCTTTTGAAAGCCACTCACAGACACAGAACTGCAACCTGTGAAATGACATGCAGAAACACCTGCCCTAAGAGCCGTGGGCGTGTGGGATCCGCTGGCTGCTTTGGGTGTGGACACAGTGGTAGCTGCTTGCACAAATGGCCGTTGTGGCCCACTCAAATCGGCTGTGGCATTGAGCCTCAGCTTGGAATACAGCTCTTTGATGGGGAAACAGAGCCATTGGCGGCTTGTGCTTCTTTTTTTTTCCGAAACAGCACTGTGGAGAACTTTATTTAACATCTTGCTGAGCACTCGCAACCCAGGACGGAATTCTTATTGTGGCGACATGACCTTTTGGGCCCGTTGAGTTGGGTTTGTCCTTGTTCCAACCAATCGTTTTGGAATTGGACGTGCTTCGTTTGGAAGCACTAACTTGGCACACCACTCTCCGTCCCTTCTTCTGGGGATGAAACCAGCTGAAAGGGGGTCTCACTGAGAAAACAGCCATACCACCGGGGGAATAATTTGAGGGGTTTTTTTGGGGGGGGGGGGGCTAAAATGGGGGAGGGGGGGATTTGGAACTGGTCCTTAGAACTGAAGGGAAATTTTGGTATAAGGTCCCTTGCTGTTGCTTCCTAGTGGATGGCTGCTGTTATTTCCTGATGGCCTCTGGATGGTTGCTGTCCTTTGACACATCGCATCCTTAAAATTGAAGGAAATATTTGGTACGAGGTAGGGCTTCCAAATTTGTCCACATCAAATTTGTCCCTTTCTAAATTTTCCCCCGGTGGTAGCATAGGGCCACGGCTTGGATGACTGTTTTTTCCTTATTGATTTTGTGTATGCCCCCAATCACAGTGAAAAAGAATTGGATCCGCGCAGCAGAGTCCATCTTGAAATCTCAGGACAAAAAGGCCCAAACTGCCATTTTTGACTACCTTTTTGGCTGCTGAGGCACCAATGGCTCTGTTTGGGCAACCAATCAGCATTAAATTGCCTTTTGTCACAGGCTCCTCCTCCCCCAAGCCACTGTCCTCCTCCTGTCTCTGATTGGCTGTTGGATTCCGGTTTTATTTTACATGTGCATCCATCCCGGGAGCACAAATTGGAACCACCTTTGGTTGTACTAACGAACCACTCTGGGGTCCATGACACTGTGGGGATATGTATCAACTCGCCACTTTGGGGTCCCCGAAATGGTAGAGGTTATGTGGATATGTGGATCCCGTTCGCCGCGTCCATGTGAAATCGCCTCCCGAGGTGGTCCAGGTGCCATTGCAGAAGGTGCCAGTCCCCGAGACAAAATAACAGGTGCGAGAACCTGCACAGTGGGCACGTGTGGGTGGTGACGGCCCACCACCAACTCGCATACAAGTAGGGGACCCTCCACAGGCTGTGGCAACCCCTGATGGAGTATTTGTATCAATTAAAAACACACTGGCCGGTGCTGTAGCCAGCGCACAACCCGCCCAAAGAACTGGGAAAGAGTTTCAGGAGTAGCTGGTCCCGAATTTGTCACCCCCCCCAACCCCCACTGCAGTTCTCCACAAGGCTTGGTGTGTGTGGGGGGTTAGAGGTAGACACATGGAGGCGGTGCATTGGGTGACAGGCAAAGGAAGGTGTGAAGTTTGAGAGACGTGTGAATGAAGCCCATGTCTTCCAGCTGTCTGACACAGACTAACTTGCTTACGCGTGATATGAGTTGGCACATTGCTCCATGCAGCGCTCACCCGTTGCAGATTTGTGGTTCACCACACTGCACCCCCTGTAGGGGTTCGCAGCTGAGTAGCCGCCAAATGCTGCGGGATCTGTTTGGCACAAGACGGTCCAACGGTCCACCCAAGGGTAGCAGTGCCCTACTCGCATCCCAGGGGCTCTCCCTCCGGCCGTACAAGGCACATGCAGACGCTGGGAGGTCACAGCACTGGCACAGGCTGCAAGCCCGGCCGCCCCCATCCCCCATTCTCGGGCACAATTTTTCAAACCCTACATGGCGGCCACTGGGACTACCGTGCCACTCGTGCAGGTGACTGTAGAGACGGGGGCTGGTTACCAGGAACCAGTTTGCAAATGCGGTTTTCAATATGCTACAATCCTGTCCCTCCTCTCGGGATGCAAGGCACTTGGGCACTGGCGTTGTTGCCTGGCATCCCCAGTGGCAACAATGCTCACACCTTTGCTTGTACACCCTTTTACACCCCTCACTCCACACCCTATGTTTGCTGATGTTATATTTCCGCCACTAGTAGTATCATATACCCTTGCATATCCCTGTCACCACCCCACATCCCAATTGTGATTAAAATTGCTTTTAGTGTTGATGACCTTTTGCCATTGGGTCGTTCGTTCGCGCGGTAAGAATTCTCAATGCATGACTTTTTATTTATCCATTTTCATTCCTTTTGGCCAATCATTGTGGAAAAGATGTGGCGCTGTTTGGAACCATCAGCTTGGTACACCAGCAATCGTCCTGCACTTTCACGGTCAGGCCAAAAACAGGCCAAAAACAGGCTGGTAGGTGCGTAAACCACTGGCTGTTGAAGGTATCGTACAGAACAAAGCCCCTGACAGGGCGACAAACATACCGCTGCAAACGACTTGCGCTGCACTTGCCTGTTGCCAGGATGAATCCCACCACTCTTCCCAATTTGCATTTGTGAAATGAGCAGATGATTGAGCCGATGCGAAGGCGTAGCAGCCGCCCCCAAGATTCTTGTTCCAATCACCTTGCGAACCAATTTGGTATTCACTGTTCCTCGAACACCAGTAGATGTAGTAAGTCCCGCTTTTGTCCCAGAATGTTGTCTGCCCATTTAACTGCTGACTGTCCTCAACATACAGCGTGTTGAGCTCCGTCTTTTGAAAGCCACTCACAGACACAAACCTGCAACCTGTGAAATGACATGCAGAAACACCCGCCCTAAGAGCCGTGGGCGTGTGGGATCCGCTGGCTGCTTTGGGTGTGGACACAGTGGTAGCTGCTTGCACAAATGGCCGTTGTGGCCCACTCAAATCGGCTGTGGCATTGAGCCTCAGCTTGGAATACAGCTCTTTGATGGGGAAACAGAGCCATTGGCGGCTTGTGCTTCTTTTTTTTTCCGAAACAGCACTGTGGAGAACTTTATTTAACATCTTGCTGAGCACTCGCAACCCAGGACGGAATTCTTATTGTGGCGACATGACCTTTTGGGCCCGTTGAGTTGGGTTTGTCCTTGTTCCAACCAATCGTTTTGGAATTGGACGTGCTTCGTTTGGAAGCACTAACTTGGCACACCACTCTCCGTCCCTTCTTCTGGGGATGAAACCAGCTGAAAGGGGGTCTCACTGAGAAAACAGCCATACCACCGGGGGAATAATTTGAGGGGTTTTTTTGGGGGGGGGGGGGGCTAAAATGGGGGAGGGGGGGATTTGGAACTGGTCCTTAGAACTGAAGGGAAATTTTGGTATAAGGTCCCTTGCTGTTGCTTCCTAGTGGATGGCTGCTGTTATTTCCTGATGGCCTCTGGATGGTTGCTGTCCTTTGACACATCGCATCCTTAAAATTGAAGGAAATATTTGGTACGAGGTAGGGCTTCCAAATTTGTCCACATCAAATTTGTCCCTTTCTAAATTTTCCCCCGGTGGTAGCATAGGGCCACGGCTTGGATGACTGTTTTTTCCTTATTGATTTTGTGTATGCCCCCAATCACAGTGAAAAAGAATTGGATCCGCGCAGCAGAGTCCATCTTGAAATCTCAGGACAAAAAGGCCCAAACTGCCATTTTTGACTACCTTTTTGGCTGCTGAGGCACCAATGGCTCTGTTTGGGCAACCAATCAGCATTAAATTGCCTTTTGTCACAGGCTCCTCCTCCCCCAAGCCACTGTCCTCCTCCTGTCTCTGATTGGCTGTTGGATTCCAGTTTTATTTTACATGTGCATCCATCCCGGGAGCACAAATTGGAACCACCTTTGGTTGTAGTAACGAACCACTCTGGGGTCCGTGACACTGTGGGGATATGTATCAACTCGCCACTTTGGGGTCCCCGAGATGGTAGAGGTTATGTGGACACTTTGGTTTATCCCCGCTTTGGGGCCTTTGAGACGGCAGTGGGTATCCGCTTTCCATTTCATCCCCGCTTTCGGGTCCCCGAGACGAAAGTGGTTACAAAGACACTCTGGGTCATCCCTGCTGGGGGGTGCTTGAGGTCCTCCAATCGTAATAATAATCAGGTAGAACAATGACAACAACAACTGCAGCAACAACAACAAGTGCCAGGAAAAAAATTTCTCCCGAATACCAGTATGATATTGGACGTTCAACCCTTTGTAGAATCATCATTATGGGAGATAAAAGTAACCCCCAATGACTTTTGTGAACTTTAATCAGCCCCCCCCCCCCCCCCCCGCCCGCCCCAGCTGGGTGCCGCTTTTTGGGGGGAGGGTGAGATGGGGGGGAGGGGGGTCAAACTTTGGTTGGCCTGTTGTGGCCAGTATACGTCGAGCCAAACCCAGGTCCCAATGCCTTTTCCTTCTGTATGGACCCCTGAACCGATGGTGGGGGTCCCGGGTTCCATGTCTGGGTAAATCAGCCCCACTATATGGGGCCCCTCTAGCGAGGACAGCCGTCATGGGTTGTGCCATTGGCTAGGTACCTTGTGCGAGGCTCTGGGGGACAACAAATCTATGTGCACATGTTCAATTTGCCCGAAGCCTGGATACCATATATACCCGCCTTACACCCGCCTTACATATACCCGCCTTCAATGATGTTTCAGTAGCAATCTACGAAAAGCACGGGCACTCAGAGCATACCACGGCACGCTGTGCAGGATCCTCCACAATCAACACCAGTCTCGTCGCCGTTTTGTACCGCATCAGTGCATGTTGTTGGAACTGCACAACACGCCACAGGAGAATCCCAGTTAAAGCTCAGGGCACACACACACACACACAAATGGGGTTGAACGGTCACAGTTTAATTAGGAGCAGCAGAGTTGCACAAGTTGTTCACAGTGACGACTTGTTGCAACGGACAGGGATTTCCATTGATTGTCACGGTTGCTGAAACAGAACAATCCAACATACAATGCAACATGCAATGCGGTAAACACAGAGTGGAATCTCCAATTGCCTGTGCACCAAGCAAAGATCTTACCGCCCAAACTTTTAAAATTTGCGAAACCTGCATTTTTGCGAAGGCCCCAACCTTGGAATTAATTTTTTTTGCGATTATTGTTTCAATTTGCGTTCACAAACAAAGCTAGTGCATCCAATTGAATTGTCCATGCATACAAATGACACACTGCGGGCCCAGACATGAGCAATTCATCATCATGAACAATTGAATGAAATCAGTACATCCCAATTGACTTGTCTAGGCGTGCATGAAAGCAGGGGGTGGTCAGAATTTTGATGCCTGCCCAATATTTCTCGGGGACATTCAGAATATGCCAACTTTGTGGGTTTTGGCACTTTTCGGCATTTTCTACAAGTTTTGCTTCCATGTGCAAACATGTTGTCACCTGGGGGGGGGGGGGGGGTATGTGTATACTTTTTGAAATCTGCAAGAAAACGCCATTTCAGAAATTTATGGGTTCGGGGGGGGGTCACATTTCTCAGCGTAGCACAACACATTGGACGGCGCACACAAACATGGCACTGCACCGTTCATCCATTTTTACTCTGAATCACTGTCATCGTCAGCATTCCCTTTTTCAGGCAGGGCTGGGACCCCATTAGGGCAGACATCCCCATGTTTGTGGACAGGGACATATTTCTTCACTTTTTGCCAATCCTGCAACCTCCGTGCCTTCACTGGCACCCAGCCTTCGTCAAGGGGCATGGCCCACAGGCCATCGGTTGTGAGGTGCACGTTTCGTTGTTTGAGCAACCCGCTGTACGAGGCTTCTTGGCCTGCCTGGCAGGCTCCCGAGGCACCTTCCTCCAAGTTTCACCCCCAGAGCGTGCCCTTTTGCAAACCAAAGGCTTTTGTGGTGCAGCTGGGGAAGCAACAGCCCATGGAGTGAATTTGTATGTAGACATGGTAGCTGCCTGCTGACAAAAGGAGGCAGCAAGCAACACAGGCACCGTCCAAAACGGACGAAAATCTCAAACATGTTGTCAGTACAGCATGCAGACCCAGGGTGTTCCAAATAGCCCTTTCCAAGGGCTTTCCGAATATACCCCACATACCCCTACCTCCGGAACACTCAGTGGGCACAAATGAGGCAACAATGGCACCGACCCCCGAAAACCCACAAAGTTGGCATAATCAGCAACGTCCCCGAGAGATATATCAAAACCAGAAACTCAGAGCTCATAACTTGATGCGTAGAATTCATCAAGTTTTTGCGATTATTTGGAATTTTGCGTTGTCCTTGTTGATTGTACGGCTAGAATGTTTTTTTTTCGCAATCAACTTTTGTTTGCGTGGAACTAACTTTATACGCACGGCCTACCCCAGAATTAATCAGCTTTAACTTTCCTCAAGTTTGACCGGTGATGTTCAATGTGTTCTGCAGTTCACAGTCCAAACGGGATCAGCTAACTTGATACCCGAAAATGATTGCAGTATTTCAAAAATGCCAGGCACTTCGAATTACCAAGCCGGCTTCAAACTTTCCGGGCAAGCTGTGCTCGGAGTGATTGTGGTGATCTTCTTCTATCACATCCTTCAAACACTTTTCCAGGCATATGGGTAGGCTTGGCATTCGTTAGTTTCTTCAAACTTTACTATTGCAAAAGTGCCAGCGTCGAAAATCAGGCCCAACAAAGGAAATCCCAAGACAGTCTGGGACTCTGAGTACCACAAAAATCTCTGGGGTGTGGAATTTTATGAGCCTCAACCCCCCCAACCTCCAACCCCCCATTCGAGTGCTTTGGCCAAAGGGGATGACGCCAATTGTCAAATGTCACAGTCGGTCCCTATCCCCAAGTTTTCTCCACCACACCAAAGGCCCCTGAAATACACAGCACCCCAAGCACCAAGCACACCAAGCACCCCCCCACCCAAGCCTTCCTCATCGCTTCTACACAACCCCTACCGTGGTTACCTTGTGTGCTGGTGTTGGTGTGTGATGAGATGCTACGGCATGTGCTGCACGTGCTTCTGACTTGCCCATTAGTTACCCCCAGTTGTTTGGTGCTTAATCTAGCCCCGCACAGTTGCGGCCTGCATCACTCTCTGCTGCTACATCAGCGCTGGACCGTTGATGCCATGACACCAAGAAAAATGGCTACGGAATTTTATGTACCATGGCATAATTTGGCACACTTTTGCTGTGCGAAATTTTGTCGTCCCAAACTTTGCTTTTTCCAAATCCCCCCCCCCACGTACAACAGACACGTGTAATCTGCAAATCCAATGCTGCCCTAGAAGGCACCAAGAAGGGTGGGGCTGGAGGTTGGACTCCCCCCCCCCTGGGGATGCTTGTTAAATGGAGCTCTGGGGTCGGTGAGCGGTTCTAGTTGATCCCCACACCTCCTGTGGCCCACCGCCCGGAGGGCTGGACGGGGATTCCCGTAAGAAACCCTGAGACATTGGACAAAAAAAAGGGGGGGTGGGGAGTGGGGGATGGCAAGGCTATGGGTGAGTGGTGGAGGGGATCGTGGGGGAAAGGCTGTGGCACCGTTCTAACAACAAAAGCATGGGCTCAACACAACGACCTGAGGCATCGACACATGGATCTCCACCAACACATCCGTGGGCAGCTGCACAATTCAGTGCCTTCACGGTGGTGCTACCCGTCTGGAGGTTCAGTGTTGCGCAGGAAGTTGCATCCGTGCACTGGCATGCGCAGTCTGAGTAGCACATCGAAGTGCCCCCAGGGCATCCAGAGCAACACGCCCAGTCCACTGTGCTGCGCCCGTTGGGGTCGATTTTCCAGTACGCCGAGGGGCAATTTGATTGATTGCCAGCCGTAAATCCTGCAGACAACAACCGCGCTGCTGGTGGGGGTAGTCCAGGGGAGATGGTGCGGCGCTCTCAGAAATCAGCAGCAGCACTCCCTCGGCCGAACCCCACAGTGAAGCACCCAAATCCTCTCAGGTCAGCACCACCTAAACAGGCGGTGCACAACATTGTGCACCGCGGGTCCACCTCTAAAATAAAAAAAAAGGCCCCATGTCCCACGTGCAATCAAGTGGCGACACACAAGGCACTTCGGAACTTAGACAAAGTGCGGCGTGTCTGGACGCACAACAACACCAACAGAGACAAAAAGGCCCCAGAACGCCCCCTTTCAAGAGTCTCCTTTGCTTGTCCCAAGCCACAAGGGAAAAGTATTTTTGGTATTTTCCTCTTTTCAACAAACCTGTTGGCGAAAGGCGCATAGTGCGATGGTTCTGATACCGCAGAATCCAACCAGCCACTCAGGGCCAGCCACAGGTAGCCAGCCATGCACTGCTACCCACCCTTTCACACAGTGTGCGCACAGCGCCAATTATTACGCTGCTTATCCCGGGAAGACCCCTGAAAACCACCCACCTACAGAAGCATACATGATCAATTCAAAACAGCACAGGGTGCAGAATTCAGGACCCTGGGACCCGTGGCTACCGGTGGTGGAAAACAGCCGACTTTTCGCACAGCGCGGGCACAGGGCGGGCACAGCGCACGGTGCGCCCCCAAAATCAAACCAGTGTGTACACCTAAGACGTACTTACTCACCCCATCTCCACACCATCAGGTTTGGTTCGCACGATGTGGGATGTGCCAAGAAGCACACTGTGGGATGTGCCAATGTGCATTGGTCTGTACTTGACTCAGGAACCTCTGAACAAAAGTCAGTTTTCAAGTGGCAACCCATGGGGATGAAACACGGCGATTTTTGTGTCACGGCAACTGTGGCCTAATGGGCGTGACATTGCCTTCGACATGGCTTGCAACTTGCAGCCAGACGCATCTCTGCACAAAATGTTCACACTGAGCAAGGCAGCATCAGAAATCAGCTGTGCACCCAAATACATGCGAATCATCATGTGTTGGTCAGCACTTCCATTATATTCGGTACAAGGCGACCATCCGCGCTGACTGTAATGCAGTGGCTCAGTGCTTCAAGTGTGCAAGGCAGGCACCAGGCCCCAACTTCAGTCTTCACAATTTCGTAAACACAGGTTGGTTGGGCAATACAAATGCCTTGGCTGCGCGATGCATTGAAGCGGGCTTGTAATTCTATGAACAGGCATCAATTGGTGGATACTAGTTGTACCCCCCCCCCCCTTGTATAAGCTACGCCAATGTACACAATTATTACGGTCCCTACGCCTACTGTAGCTTGGACAAGGGCGTGGCTTGCGCACAACACATACAACTGCCGACATACACGTGCGCAGGCTAAATGTGCTGAAATTGGCAATTCAGGACCTATGGGATGCATCAGACTGAAAAAAAAGATTCCTGGCGCACCAGCAGGGGGCCACATGTGCTGAAATTGGCAAATGTGACGACAAACCCATGTCTTATGTGGCCACACTACATTTCGTACGTAATTCAATTGCATACACAATTATTACGGTCCCTACGCCTACTGTAGCTTGGACAAGGGCGTAGCTTATACAAGGGGGGGGGGGGGGGTGGTATGTTGTTGATGCATCATAAAGGACATGCAGTTGCACGTGCCGCTAAACGATTTGCGTACCCCTTCCCCCCCTTGTGCTAACACGGGACAGGTCCTGGTTCAGGGGGCAAAAGCACAGAAACACAGGGTCGCCATGTTTGCGTTGATGAGACAAGGGGGGAGGGGGTACATCGTGGAAATAGGGGAGATCTGGGTGGCGACCAAAGCCGGGTGCAAAAAAAATACATCTTCTATTGCGTGAGAATAGGGGAGATTTGCAGCACGTCAAAGGTCCCCCAGATGGATGTCCCAGAATTGCGGGACCAAACACAGCCAATTGCCCGGCAACAACGATCAAAATACAATGGAAAAATGATGAGCTCTACTAGCTCCATACGCAACCTGCTATCAAACTTGTTCCCATTGGCTTTTCTTGCTCTGTCCCTCTGCTGGAGCTACTTGTGCAGCCATCAATACATCTAGGAAGCCAGCCACAGTCAAGCTTTTCTTTTTCAAAAAGAGGGCAATACACCACGGCGGCCTGGCCAAGAGCAATGTGAGTCTCCTTGGCGAGCCGAAGTTTATGTTCAAACCTTTGTATGAACAGCCTTCCAACTGCACCAAACCTCGTCAACTGCATCCACCAACAGAATGTCAAAAGACCATGTGGCACAGGCGCCTTTCCAACACACTATTGCAAGGCAAAACGGGCACAACTCAGGTTCCGAGTGCCAGAATCCTCGTCAGCTTTCACACACACACACACACACACACACACAAAAGGAACATACACACACAGAAACACATGCACAACAAGATGGATACCTTGTGCAATGTCCATGAGAACGAATAGGGAGACAAGAAGGAGCGCTCGATGCATTTTGCCATCCACAGAGAATGCCTGCCGGACAGGGGAGGCTAGGGAATTGGAACGCCAGGGTCAGCGCACCATAATTTCCCCTTTGAACTCTGTTGCATACATAAGTGCACCTTCTTTGATCCTTGATACACATCAGTCAAAAGGTATGAAAAAGTTATCGACTAACACCTCACTCATAAAACCGTTGACAAATGGCACAATTCAGACGAATTTGGTAAGATGAGCAGAGACGCAGGGGGTGGGGGCTAGAAACCAGTCTTGCTGGAACCTAGCCACCTCCAACTATCTCTCGAAACCTGGGGGTGAGACGTAATTAGGGTGAGCTAAGCGAAACCTGGGGGAATGAAGCGCCGGATACTTAGCAACTGTATACCCCCACGCCACAGGCATACGGTCATTGCCACCAGATCAGTCCCAAATATTGCCTTGAGTTCACAGTGCAAGTGCAGCCATTGAATGTTTCTTGGGCTGTCGGTCAGCTCAAAGCCTCCCACGGGCTAGGTTAGCTGTGACCCCCTACAGCCATGGTCGTTTGTCATTTACCCACACCAGCTCTCTGTCATCTTCATCCATTATCTGTGATCCCCTCGAGTCGTTCGAGTCAGAGTCATATGAGTCTGGCATTTCTTCCAGCCCCAGTTCTGCCCCAATGGGGGAATCTTTGCACTGCGCGCGCACTGCGTGCTACTTTTAGACCATGTTCCCCCCGAAGAGCCCCCAAGCAAACCCCTTGGAAACACCCTTAGAATTAGGTGGCCCAAACTGCCCCAGCTCAAGAAAGTTGCAAACTACCTTCCCTTCACATAACACACATCATGCACAACTGGAAAAGCCATGAACAGCGCATTGGTCGCCACCCTCAAGAACACAGAACTGTCTTTCTGTTCCATTGTCTACTAAGTACACATGGACTCCATCTTGCATTGGCGATTTACCACCTCTAGTGCATCTTGGTAGTACTCCAAGTGGATGAGCCCATCTCCCGCCATCCCAACCACTGTGGCAGAAACTCGCACGCCGTTGGAGCGGGTGTAGAACACCTGATTGCCAAGACTCAAATCCAAGAAAGGAGGAGGGGGGTATGAAGTCCTGTAGCATATGTGCAAGCACGATAGATCAATGTGTGCACACGAGCATTGTGCCTTGCCATGCCTTGACACAACCATGCTACGCCTTGCCATGCCTTGACCCAAACGTGCTACACCTTGCAAAAGCTCCGCTAGGGGTCACCATGATGCCCCTAGGGGCCCCTAGTGTCTCAAAGTATGGGTCTCTAGTACGGCCAGACGCCCAAATAGTTGCACTGCGCGCGCACTGCGCTTGAGGCTCCCCCTTTGAAGGCGACTCTCCTAACGGTGCACAGTAACTGTTGGATCGGTATCGTGTATTGTCCCATGCGCCACCCTGTTTCTCCTGGAGCTGTCCATGGGGGGTGGGGCCTGCCACAGCCCCCTCGGGTGCTTCAGACTGTCATGGATAGAGTGTCGCAATCACTCGATCCAGTCAAGCCACTTGGTCTGCCCCCCCCCCCCCCCACCTTGGCATAGAGGTCCACTTTACCAGCATGCTGACCCATATTGTCAGGAAGTTTTGAGTGTCGTTGTCCCCCCGTCCTTGGCATGCCATCGCAATGCCCAGTGGGCCTCCCGTGCCACCCAGAGGAGTTGCCGAAGTGGATCTATGAGCGAGTAAAACTCATGGCCCGGCTTGGCCATGTCTTTTGCAGACAAGGGGCGTGTACTATTATCATCCGGGTCGTCCATTGATCCCAGGGACTTGGTCTGACCCCAAGATTTATTTCAGAAGTCAAAAATCACTGGGTAGAATTTGCATTCCGAGAGAGCGTGTTGTACAGCTTCCTTTTTTCAACAGAGGGGGCAGTTGGTGGTGCCTGTAAGTGTAAAGATGCAGTCATGGACCATGAGTTTGTGCCACAGTGCCCGCTGCACAAACTCCTTGGTGGTTGGGAGGAGTTTTGCTCTGACCCATTCCTCCTAGACCCAGTTAGGCTGCTACTCTGGTGTGTCAGCGGACAAAATTTCAAGAAAAATCCTTTACCCCAAAGCAGGGCCCATGTGGCCGGAAGGTCGAAAATTTCCAGTGACGTGACCCCGGAAGGTCGAAAATTTCCAGTGACGTGACCGCTTTTAGGGTTCGGTTTGCTGCTGTGTAGACAGGCTTCCAAGTTCGAGGAAGCATTCGATGATATCGTGGGTGGTGCTCTCCAAAGACTGCACCCCATGTTGTGACTGCTGGACTGATGAGGGGGGAACAATAGCAGGGGTATGCGCCCGCCAGCGCCAGACGACGGCTCCCCGCCAGACGACTGGAATTATGGGAATTATGGGGAATTATGGGGAATTATGGGGAATTATGGGGAATTATGGGGAATTATGGGGAATTATGGGGAATTATGGGGAATTATGGTGGAATTATGGGGAATTATGGGGAATTATGGGGAATTATGGGGGAATTATGGGGAATTATGGGGAATTATGGGGAATTATGGGGAATTATGGGGGAATTATGGGGAATTATGGGGAATTATGGGGAATTATGGGGAATTATGGTGGAATTATGGGGAATTATGGGGAATTATGGGGAATTATGGGGGAATTATGGGGAATTATGGGGGAATTATGGGGGAATTATGGGGAATTATGGGGAATTATGGGGAATTATGGGGAATTATGGGAAATTATGGGTGAATTATGGGGAATTATGGGGAATTTTTGGAATTATGGGGAATTTTGGGGAATTATGGGGAATTATGGGGAATTTTGGGGAATTATGGGGAATTTTGGGTAATTATGGGGGAATTGTGGCTTGGTTTTGATTCCTGATGTGTTGCTGTTTGTTCCCGATGGCTTGCTTTTGATGCTTCCCGGTTGCTTGCTGTTGATTCCTCATGTGTTGCCCAGTTGCTGGTGATCGCTGCCGGTCTATTCTTGATTCCTGGTGGCTTGCTGTTCATTCCTGCTGGTTCGTTCTTGATTCCTGGTGGCTTGCTGTTGATTCTTGATCTGTTGCTTTTGACTGTTCCCTAGTTGCTGTTTATTCTGGCTATTCTGGCTTCCTAGTGGCCTGCCGTTGATCCCTGCTGGTTTGTTCTTCATTCCCGGTGGCCTGCTTGATTCCTAATGGGTTGGATTGGAGAAACAAAGGCAAGCACAATGCACATGCACGTGAGGACGCCGTGGAACATAATCACGCTACATCATTGTTTTTCAAGTCTTAAAAGTCTGGTGGCCACTCGGCACTCTCCTTTGCACGGGTGCGGGGCCCATCGTGGGCCTGCCCTAATAACCACTCGACATCCTCCTCCTCCTCCTCCTCCTCTTCCTCCTCCTCCTCCTCCTCCTCCTCCTCGCCCTGCCCCTCCTCCTCTTTATTTGGCTGGAACTCTGCCCGATCCTCTTCCTCGAGTTCCATCGAGACACGATGGACTTCAGCAAGCAAATCAATTCCACGGCCGGGTCGGCGAATCTCATATCCTGGTGCGAAATGGAATTGAGTAGCAAATGCACTGTGCAACAGACGCTCATCATGATCATCGCTAATTACGTGATCGATGACATTTTGCCTAGTGCTGCCATTTATCTTTGCATTGCAAGGGATGCAATGGAGGCTGTCACCCTTCCAAACAGTACCGTGAAAGCCAAATTCCTTGTCAATGCCCCTTTTATACGGGTCGGTGATTGGGGGTGCACAGAACACAGTTTCAATTGCTAGCTTCAGTGATTCCAATGGAATATCAGCGCACAGAGCTGGCACTGTGTCCTTCATGAACTGGGCACCATTGGCAATCAGTTCTACCCAAAATTTGGCCAGCTTGGCGACCAGTTGAGCAGCAGGACGTTGCACCACGAAGTCCGACAGAGACCCCTGCTGCAACTTGGGGGCACGGGTCGCCGAACCACCAGATTCCTGCGGAGCAGCAACAGTTTGCGCAGCAGCACCATGAAGATGGCCACTTTGTGCCACCGTGGACTCCTGAGGAGCAACAGATAGAAGTGCATCAATACTGCCATGTGGTGCAGCAACAGTGTCATCAAGTGCAGCAACAGTGTCAGGTTGTTCAGGAGGCTCATGAGCAGCATTGTCCGCAGTCGCAGCATCAGGTGGTGCACCATCAGCAGCAGCATGAGACGTGCCAGCAGCCGGCAAACCAGCAGCAGTCGCGGCCTCAGCGAAAGCGGATGCACAAGCAGCACGGTGTCCAAGTGGCACAACATTTAATGCAGCAGCGCACGACATCCATGCACCACCACGACGGCCCCCAGCAACACTAAGCCCAATGTCACTGGGGTTGAGTGCCTTGATATCCAATTTCTTCATTTGCTTCGCCAGCTGCCCCTGGGAAATGTATTCCCTGGGGGCCTTGTATAGGTAGGCGAGTCGCACATAAAGAACATTGTTGTGAGGATGGAAGTCTGACATGTCTGTGGAAGCAAGGGGCCATACGACGACAAAAAACAACCATGAGCAACACAATAAATGACATCCCATAATTCCCCATAATTCCCCATAATTCCCCATAATTCCCCATAATTCCCCCATAATTCCCCACAATTCCCCATAATTCCCCATAATTCCACCATAATTCCCCATAATTCCCCATAATTCCCCATAATTCCCCATAATTCCACCATAATTCCCCATAATTCCCCATAATCCCACCACCATTCCCCATAATTCCCCGTAATTCCCCATAATTCCACCATAATTCCCCATAATTCCCCATAATTCCCCATAATTCCCCATAATTCCCCATAATTCCCCATAATTCCACCATAATTCCCCATAATTCCCCATAATTCCCCATAATTCCACCATAATTCCCCATAATTCCCCATAATTCCCCATAATTCCCCATAATTCCACCATAATTCCCCATAATTCCCCATAATTCCCCATAATTCCCCATAATTCCCCATAATTCCCCATAATTCCACCCAAATTCCCCATAATTCCCCATAATTCCCCATAATTCCCCATAATTCCACCAATCCCAATCATCGCACCAGCAGCTGTTCGACAAGCCCACTATAGCCTTTAGGAATTATGGGAAATTTCCCCGCCACCGCCAGACGAACTTTCCCCGCCAGCGCCGCCAGCGATTTGGCGGGCGCATACCCCTGCAATAGTACGTGTGCCTGTGTTTGTTTTGACAAAAGACACTTTGCCATAGTGGCAGTTCACTTGTATTTTCTAGTGGCTTGACCAGCGGTGCCTGTCTACGCAAGAGTGAGAACGCCTTGGCCTACCAAGCAATGAATGAGAAGGGGGCGGTTCTGATCATACCGAGTTGTATAAAGGGGAGGTGCCTGGGTTCATAGGAGAGACCAATCTTGCCACACCAAGACCTGAATCGCTCCCGCACGGGGGCTGGGAAGTGTTCCGGATGGTTGATCATGTGCAAGAAGGGATAGGCTGCCTGGTGCCACAGGAATGCTGGGCGGGGGCAGCTGTACCCGTATGGTGACGTGTGAGCTGTCACGTGTGGGGTGTTGGTTGAGGCGAAGTCAGCACAACAGGCGGCACATGCAGTTCACAAGAAGGAAGAAAAGCTTGTCAAGAGCCGAGAAAACGGCCCTAGGCGCCTTTCGCAAAAGGTCTGTGAGAGTAGTTCGGAATGAGGACCTTTTGCGGGAGAAGGGAGGCAACATCAATGTCAAGGTCAAGCTGCAGCTAACATACACGCAGGACATACAACATAGTACAGGCACAGCATGGAGGCACCCCTCCCCCCTCACCTCCCACTGACCTACACGCTGATACACGCTGAAGTATGATCCAGTCAGTGCTCCAGTCACCGCACCATTTATTGTGGTCACCAGAATGTGGAGCGTGAAAAGACGCATAATTATACTGATCCCAATGGGCGCTGCGTTGTAGCCACATACACACTAGGCGAGCTACGGTAGATTTCTGAGCAGGCAGATGGGGCATACATAATATATGCAATACACTTGCGGCTGGGCTCCACAGCCGCTACTGCTAGACATACTCCTCCCTGGGGCCCCATCCCGGGAAGCATTCGTTTCGAAATGATTCTCTCCACGCTGGGTAAAGGATGACTTAAGCTTGTGTGGATCCTTGGTGCTTAGTATTGCATAGCGGACACTGACGTGGTACCAGCCCTCCCCCGTGTCAATGGCCCGGGCCGTGAGTCTTCTTTCGAGACGGGGGGTCCATTGGCCAAGGGGGCCATGTTTCTTCTTTCGAGAGGGGGGGTCCATTGGCTTGGGCGCGGGGGGTCCATTGACTCGAATTCTTGTTGAAAATCTAGAAAAACTCTTTGTGTAAGCACTTTCCAGCTTGTGCCGTCGTTTTAAACATGGTCTAGACATAACATTTGTACCTCTTGCATCTTAGTGATGGCTGTAGAGCTCATGTTCGCAACTTTTTGCACTTTTTCACACTAGTAGAGCCCACCTTGGCAATTTTTTATTGTAGTTCTCGACATTTGCGGCCTTTCCCATGTGCCATCAATGTGCCTTTCATTCTTTACACACAGCAACATACAGCAGCAAGCACAACAAAAAGCGCAATTGCAACGTTTGAAAGAATGATTGGTGAAACTCATGGCCCCAGGCCTGATTCAAAATGTCTCAACGCTTATCTCCTTCATGTGGCAGTGGATAAAGCTGACAAGTGTGATTATATTATATGTAATGCTTGAAATTGGTGGCCCTAGGCCTGCTTGAAAGAGTTAAGCATCATATATATATATATATATATATATATATATATATATATATATATACAGTTGTATAGTTGTATAGTTATATATAGTTGAATGAGTGAGCCAGAAGAAGAGACATCCCAGGAACACAAGGTCACAGCGACAGGCCTACTCCACTGTGATGCCTCGGACTAAGATGACAGCAAGCCGTATGGATGGCCTGAGGGGTCTGATTTTAGCAGTGACGTTAGCGAAACAAACAAAAACAGAAGCACGGAGGTCAGTAAGAACAACAAAAGGAGGCGCACATCCCCCCTCCTGGGGAAGTGGGGACAGTCCAGCCTGGCCCAAGCTTCCCACCCTCGCGCTTCACTTGGGTGCGATCCACAGGTACCAAGAGTGATGAGATGCATGCCCCACCCCCCACGGAGGGATCAGGGTCGGACTTCAGTACAGAAGTCAGTGACTATGGGAACAGCAACAGGCGAGAAACGCCCCCCTCGCCCCCCTCCCCTGATATAGAGAGATAATACAGTGGCACAACACCCAACGCCAGTCCTCAAGTCGGGGGTTCGAACCCCAAGGATGGTCAAGAAGCCCCGAAGGTCCCAAATGCTCGTGACTTGTCACTTTGAAGACTGGAGAAATAAAAGTGCACGGGTAGTAGGCACATCATCGTCGCACTATAGTGGACAAGCACCCAGCCCTGGGATCCCTGGGGGTAGGTTCGAACCCTTGGGGCTCATAGTGGGTTGGTTTGGCAACACAGTCCATAGATATCTCCCTCGCGTCGGCCACTTCTCATCCCAGAGGCAGAAGAAGGCAAATGCACACAGGCTTCCACTAACTCTGTGGCCAAACACGTGGCTGCACCAGACACAACTAGAGGACCCGAAGGCACCTGCAGCCCAGAGTCCACTGATTGGGGGGCTGATGATGAGGTGCTTGAAGAATGGCGGCTGAAGCACGCACTGGGGGCGTGCAGAGAGAACATACAAGTCACAATCTGCCCCTTGACCAGCATCAGGGTACTTGTCCCGCAGAAAAAATTGATCATCGGGGGACAATGAATCCCAGGGGACCATAGACAAGTCTTTTTGTGGGCAGTAAAACACTTCATGGTGCCAATCTGAACAACCAATATAGAAAGAAAAAGTATTATCCAGTGTCTCAAAGTAAATGAGCACATCTAAGAGCGACGCCTCCAAATCAGGTGTCCTACAATCCCAGAGGCCCCAACAAGTTGGCAGAACGAAATGGCCAAATCACAGAAACCCCATAAATCGGTTCAATTCCAGGACCCATTGTTTGTTGCACTTTTATCACTTGTGCTGAGGAGAAAAATGGTTTTCACTGTGCAAACAAAGCATGCCGGAAGAAGGCAAATGCACACAGGCTTCCACTAACTCTGTGGCCAAACACGTGGCTGCACCAGACACAACTAGAGGACCCGAAGGCACCTGCAGCCCAGAATCCACTGATTGGGGGGCTGATGATGAGGTGCTTGAAGAATGGCGGCTGAAGCACGCACTGGGGGCGTGCGGAGCGAACACCTCCCCCCTCGGAGGGGTACAAGTTATAATCTGCCCCTTGACCAGCATCAGGGTACTTGTCCCGCAGAAAAATTTGATCATCGGGGGACAATGAATCCCAGGGGACCATAGACAAGTCTTTTTGTGGGCAGTAAAACACTTCATGGTGCCAATCTGAACAACCAATATAGAAAGAAAAAGTATTATCCAGTGTCTCAAAGCAAATGAGCACATCTAAGAGCGACGCCTCCAAATCAGGTGTCCTACAATCCCAGAGGCCCCAACAAGTTGGCAGAACGAAATGGCCAAATCACAGAAACCCCATAAATCGGTTCAATTCCAGGACCCATTTTTTTTTGCACTTTTATCACTTGTGCTGAGGAGAAAAATGGTTTTCACTGTGCAAACAAAGCATGCCGGAAGAAGGCAAATGCACACAGGCTTCCACTAACTCTATGGCCAAACACGTGGCTGCACCAGACACAACTAGAGGACCCGAAGGCACCTGCAGCCCAGAATCCACTGATTGGGGGGCTGATGATGAGGTGCTTGAAGAATGGCGGCTGAAGCACGCACTGGGGCGTGCAGAGCGAACATACAAGTCACAATCTGCCCCGTGACCAGCATCAGGGTACTTGTCCCGCAGAAAAATTTGATCATCGGGGGACAATGAATCCCAGGGGACCATAGACAAGTCTTTTTGTGGGCAGTAAAACACTTCATGGTGCCAATCTGAACAACCAATATAGAAAGAAAAAGTATTATCCAGTGTCTCAAAGTAAATGAGCACATCTAAGAGCGACGCCTCCAAATCAGGTGTCCTACAATCCCAGAGGCCCCAACAAGTTGGCAGAACGAAATGGCCAAATCACAGAAACCCCATAAATCGGTTCAATTCCAGGACCCATTGTTTGTTGCACTTTTATCACTTGTGCTGAGGAGAAAAATGGTTTTCACTGTGCAAACAAAGCATGCCGAAAGAAGGCAAATGCACACAGGCTTCCACTAACTCTATGGCCAAACACGTGGCTGCACCAGACACAACTAGAGGACCCGAAGGCACCTGCAGCCCAGAATCCACTGATTGGGGGGCTGATGATGAGGTGCTTGAAGAATGGCGGCTGAAGCACGCACTGGGGGCGTGCGGAGCGAACACCCCCCCCCTCGGGGGGGTACAAGTCATAATCTGCCCCTTGACCAGCATCAGGGTACTTGTCCCGCAGAAAAATTTGATCATCGGGGGACAATGAATCCCAGGGGACCATAGACAAGTCTTTTTGTGGGCAGTAAAACACTTCATGGTGCCAATCTGAACAACCAATATAGAAAGAAAAAGTATTATCCAGTGTCTCAAAGTAAATGAGCACATCTAAGAGCGACGCCTCCAAATCAGGTGTCCTACAATCCCAGAGGCCCCAACAAGTTGGCAGAACGAAATGGCCAAATCACAGAAACCCCATAAATCGGTTCAATTCCAGGACCCATTGTTTGTTGCACTTTTATCACTTGTGCTGAGGAGAAAAATGGTTTTCACTGTGCAAACAAAGCATGCCGAAAGAAGGCAAATGCACACAGGCTTCCACTAACTCTATGGCCAAACACGTGGCTGCACCAGACACAACTAGAGGACCCGAAGGCACCTGCAGCCCAGAATCCACTGATTGGGGGGCTGATGATGAGGTGCTTGAAGAATGGCGGCTGAAGCACGCACTGGGGGCGTGCGGAGCGAACACCCCCCCCCTCGGGGGGGTACAAGTCATAATCTGCCCCTTGACCAGCATCAGGGTACTTGTCCCGCAGAAAAATTTGATCATCGGGGGACAATGAATCCCAGGGGACCATAGACAAGTCTTTTTGTGGGCAGTAAAACACTTCATGGTGCCAATCTGAACAACCAATATAGAAAGAAAAAGTATTATCCAGTGTCTCAAAGTAAATGAGCACATCTAAGAGCGACGCCTCCAAATCAGGTGTCCTACAATCCCAGAGGCCCCAACAAGTTGGCAGAACGAAATGGCCAAATCACAGAAACCCCATAAATCGGTTCAATTCCAGGACCCATTGTTTGTTGCACTTTTATCACTTGTGCTGAGGAGAAAAATGGTTTTCACTGTGCAAACAAAGCATGCCGGAAGAAGGCAAATGCACACAGGCTTCCACTAACTCTATGGCCAAACACGTGGCTGCACCAGACACAACTAGAGGACCCGAAGGCACCTGCAGCCCAGAGTCCACTGATTGGGGGGCTGATGATGAGGTGCTTGAAGAATGGCGGCTGAAGCACGCACTGGGGGCGTGCGGAGCGAACACCCCCCCGCTCAGGGGGGGTACAAGTCATAATCTGCCCCTTGACCAGCATCAGGGTACTTGTCCCGCAGAAAAAATTGATCATCGGGGGACAATGAATCCCAGGGGACCATAGACAAGTCTTTTTGTGGGCAGTAAAACACTTCATGGTGCCAATCTGAACAACCAATATAGAAAGAAAAAGTATTATCCAGTGTCTCAAAGTAAATGAGCACATCTAAGAGCGACGCCTCCAAATCAGGTGTCCTACAATCCCAGAGGCCCCAACAAGTTGGCAGAACGAAATGGCCAAATCACAGAAACCCCATAAATCGGTTCAATTCCAGGACCCATTGTTTGTTGCACTTTTATCACTTGTGCTGAGGAGAAAAATGGTTTTCACTGTGCAAACAAAGCATGCCGGAAGAAGGCAAATGCACACAGGCTTCCACTAACTCTGTGGCCAAACACGTGGCTGCACCAGACACAACTAGAGGACCCGAAGGCACCTGCAGCCCAGAATCCACTGATTGGGGGGCTGATGATGAGGTGCTTGAAGAATGGCGGCTGAAGCACGCACTGGGGGCGTGCGGAGCGAACACCCCCCCGCTCAGGGGGGGTACAAGTCATAATCTGCCCCTTGACCAGCATCAGGGTACTTGTCCCGCAGAAAAAATTGATCATCGGGGGACAATGAATCCCAGGGGACCATAGACAAGTCTTTTTGTGGGCAGTAAAACACTTCATGGTGCCAATCTGAACAACCAATATAGAAAGAAAAAGTATTATCCAGTGTCTCAAAGTAAATGAGCACATCTAAGAGCGACGCCTCCAAATCAGGTGTCCTACAATCCCAGAGGCCCCAACAAGTTGGCAGAACGAAATGGCCAAATCACAGAAACCCCATACATCGGTTCAATTCCAGGACCCATTTTTTTTGCACTTTTATCACTTGTGCTGAGGAGAAAAATGGTTTTCACTGTGCAAACAAAGCATGCCGGAAGAAGGCAAATGCACACAGGCTTCCACTAACTCTATGGCCAAACACGTGGCTGCACCAGACACAACTAGAGGACCCGAAGGCACCTGCAGCCCAGAATCCACTGATTGGGGGGCTGATGATGAGGTGCTTGAAGAATGGCGGCTGAAGCACGCACTGGGGGCGTGCGGAGCGAACACCTCCACCCTCAGGGGGGGTACAAGTCATAATCTGCCCCTTGACCAGCATCAGGGTACTTGTCCCGCAGAAAAATTTGATCATCGGGGGACAATGAATCCCAGGGGACCATAGACAAGTCTTTTTGTGGGCAGTAAAACACTTCATGGTGCCAATCTGAACAACCAATATAGAAAGAAAAAGTATTATCCAGTGTCTCAAAGTAAATGAGCACATCTAAGAGCGACGCCTCCAAATCAGGTGTCCTACAATCCCAGAGGCCCCAACAAGTTGGCAGAACGAAATGGCCAAATCACAGAAACCCCATACATCGGTTCAATTCCAGGACCCATTTTTTTTGCACTTTTATCACTTGTGCTGAGGAGAAAAATGGTTTTCACTGTGCAAACAAAGCATGCCGGAAGAAGGCAAATGCACACAGGCTTCCACTAACTCTATGGCCAAACACGTGGCTGCACCAGACACAACTAGAGGACCCGAAGGCACCTGCAGCCCAGAATCCACTGATTGGGGGGCTGATGATGAGGTGCTTGAAGAATGGCGGCTGAAGCACGCACTGGGGGCGTGCGGAGCGAACACCTCCACCCTCAGGGGGGGTACAAGTCATAATCTGCCCCTTGACCAGCATCAGGGTACTTGTCCCGCAGAAAAATTTGATCATCGGGGGACAATGAATCCCAGGGGACCATAGACAAGTCTTTTTGTGGGCAGTAAAACACTTCATGGTGCCAATCTGAACAACCAATATAGAAAGAAAAAGTATTATCCAGTGTCTCAAAGTAAATGAGCACATCTAAGAGCGACGCCTCCAAATCAGGTGTCCTACAATCCCAGAGGCCCCAACAAGTTGGCAGAACGAAATGGCCAAATCACAGAAACCCCATAAATCGGTTCAATTCCAGGACCCATTGTTTGTTGCACTTTTATCACTTGTGCTGAGGAGAAAAATGGTTTTCACTGTGCAAACAAAGCATGCCGGAAGAAGGCAAATGCACACAGGCTTCCACTAACTCTGTGGCCAAACACGTGGCTGCACCAGACACAACTAGAGGACCCGAAGGCACCTGCAGCCCAGAATCCACTGATTGGGGGGCTGATGATGAGGTGCTTGAAGAATGGCGGCTGAAGCACGCACTGGGGCGTGCAGAGCGAACATACAAGTCATAATCTGCCCCTTGACCAGCATCAGGGTACTTGTCCCGCAGAAAAATTTGATCATCGGGGGACAATGAATCCCAGGGGACCATAGACAAGTCTTTTTGTGGGCAGTAAAACACTTCATGGTGCCAATCTGAACAACCAATATAGAAAGAAAAAGTATTATCCAGTGTCTCAAAGCAAATGAGCACATCTAAGAGCGACGCCTCCAAATCAGGTGTCCTACAATCCCAGAGGCCCCAACAAGTTGGCAGAACGAAATGGCCAAATCACAGAAACCCCATAAATCGGTTCAATTCCAGGACCCATTGTTTGTTGCACTTTTATCACTTGTGCTGAGGAGAAAAATGGTTTTCACTGTGCAAACAAAGCATGCCGGAAGAAGGCAAATGCACACAGGCTTCCACTAACTCTATGGCCAAACACGTGGCTGCACCAGACACAACTAGAGGACCCGAAGGCACCTGCAGCCCAGAGTCCACTGATTGGGGGGCTGATGATGAGGTGCTTGAAGAATGGCGGCTGAAGCACGCACTGGGGCGTGCAGAGCGAACATACAAGTCACAATCTGCCCCTTGACCAGCATCAGGGTACTTGTCCCGCAGAAAAATTTGATCATCGGGGGACAATGAATCCCAGGGGACCATAGACAAGTCTTTTTGTGGGCAGTAAAACACTTCATGGTGCCAATCTGAACAACCAATATAGAAAGAAAAAGTATTATCCAGTGTCTCAAAGTAAATGAGCACATCTAAGAGCGACGCCTCCAAATCAGGTGTCCTACAATCCCAGAGGCCCCAACAAGTTGGCAGAACGAAATGGCCAAATCACAGAAACCCCATAAATCGGTTCAATTCCAGGACCCATTTTTTTCTGCACTTTTATCACTTGTGCTGAGGAGAAAAATGGTTTTCACTGTGCAAACAAAGCATGCCGGAAGAAGGCAAATGCACACAGGCTTCCACTAACTCTATGGCCAAACACGTGGCTGCACCAGACACAACTAGAGGACCCGAAGGCACCTGCAGCCCAGAGTCCACTGATTGGGGGGCTGATGATGAGGTGCTTGAAGAATGGCGGCTGAAGCACGCACTGGGGCATGCAGAGCGAACATACAAATCACAATCTGCCCCCTGACCAGCATCAGGGTACTAACAATACGGCCTAAAACATGCTTTACATACCTTGGATGGTCATTTTACGTGATCATGGTATCAAAAAAACAAGTTTCGAAAACTTCGATTTTTGAGCTGCCCGGGGTGAAAAACTGCATAAGCAGGTTGTGTACCAATCCCCTGGGAGACCCCCCCCCCCACCCGTGTGCCCAATACCCAAATAGGGTGAAAACCACGTAAATATGGCCTAAAACATGCCTTACATACCTTGGATGGTCATTTTACGGGATCATGGTATCAAAAAAACAAGTTTCGAAAACTTCGATTTTTGAGGTGCCTGGGGTGAAAAACTGCATAAGCAGGTTGTGTACCAATCCCCTGGGAGACCCCCCCCCCCCCACCCGTGTGCCCAATACCCAAATAGGGTGAAAAACACGTAAATATGGCCTAAAACATGCTTTACATACCTTGGATGGTCATTTTACGTGATCATGGTATCAAAAAAACAAGTTTCGAAAACTTCGATTTTTGAGCTGCCCACGGTGAAAAACTGCATAAGCAGTTTGTGTACCAATCCCCTGGGAGCCCCCTCCCCCCCCCCGGACCTAATACCCAAATAGGGTGAAAAACACGTAAATACGGCCTAAAACATGCTTTACATACCTTGGATGGTTATTTTTGGTGATCACCATGGCCAAGTAGTTGCACTGCGTGCGCACTGCGTGTGCACTGCGTGGGCACTGCGTGCATACTGCGCACGCAGAGGCCGGGATACTCACCCAAGAATACCTGTCACCTGACTAGTTGCACAGCTAAGCAGCAAAGCCCACATGAGAACGATGAAACTGCCTTCAACTTGGTACTCCACCGTCACTATGAACAAACCACTCAGCCTTGTAAAGTCCGCTTGCTTCGAGTGTTTCGGTGCCCGTGGCTTCGCTCTTGGAGGCGGCGATGAGGTGTCCCTTGACTCGGAGCACGGGGAACGCGTTGTCCGTGGTCTCTTGGGTGATGGGGACCGCGAATAGGGTGAAGGGGAGGGCGGTGGTGATTCTAAGCGTGGACGCGACACACTTGTTGATGGCGAGCGAGATCAGTGATGTGGTGGGGATGAAGGCCGTACCACAAACTCCTCAAGGTCCGCTGCCTTCTCGGGGTCCCCATAGTGGGGAGAGTTCAATATGGGGGATGGGAAATGGGTAAAAATGGTTGACATTGGGCAACAAAGGGTGACAATTCAAATGTGCCACATCCCAAATGCATAGGAAGCTAAAAAAAACCCCAATATGGAACCAAAAACTTGTCAAAAGGGGCCAAAAGTAGGGTATGAATATTGGCCGACATTCAAAACTTCGCACTGTGTGTGCACTGTGTGCGCACTGCGTGCATGGCATTCCCCATATCAAAAAAATAAGTTTCGAAAACTTCGATGTGTACTAGCCCATTCACTAGGCCATTATTGGTGGAAACAGCCATTTCGCGTCTTTGGCACGGGCATTTGACCGGCCCTCGGCAAGGCTACAAACTGCAAAAAACGTCCTTTCGTATCCTAGTCGGCATATACTGTCACAACATCCCCACTCACACCCCTCAGAGTGGGCAGCACGGGGTCACCTAGGTCGCCAAAACCGCCAACATAGCAAAAATGGCTAAAAAGTGCATAAACTGCATGAGCGCTCATCCCACTGCGCCCCATACAAACCCCATGGAGTCGGGACCCGGAAAGACTTTTTCGGCTCAAAATCGAAAAAACCAAAAGATTGATGATTTTCGACTCAAAAAAAGGGGGGTCATTTTTTCGACATTGTTGACCCCCCCCCCCACCTCCCTCAAAACCTCAAAAAAGTGGGTTTCAAGTGGGGGGGGTCGGGGGGGTCCGGACCAAAAACTCATTGGGGGATGCGTCTATTGGGCAAAATAATGATTTTACAAGGCTTAAACTGAAGTTCAACCCCTTGGGGTAGGGTACGCGAATAGGCCCAAAAAGGCCCAAAATGGGGGGTATGTGGCGTTTTCCCCTATATACGCCTGCCTGGCTTTGATTTTTTGTTACGGCACACTGTGTTGTTGTGTGGGCGACTGTGGTGTGAGGCACTGCCACTTGTAGCCCTTGTACTCTTGGCAGGTAGAACTTATTCTATACGTATGGGGAGGACAAGCGTCACAGTGGACAAAAAAACACCTCAAAGAGAGGTTGTTAGATCAAGCGCAGGTGCGTGGGTCGTTTACCCCCCTTTTGGGGGATTGTTTGCGTAGCATAACCCAAGGCATGATATTTGGATGTCCAACCCCTTGTAAAATCATTATTTTGCCCAATAAAACGATCCCCCAATGCATTTTATGATTCTGAGGCCTCTATCCCCCCTTTTTTCTATCCCGTTGTTTCAGTGACGGACACGGCTACAAGCAGTGGGCAGCTCCCACACGGGACCCCAAATATTGATACAGTGACTGGGGGAAACTTTGAAACACAGCGCGGGCGCAAAGTAAAAGGGAACAGAACAGATATTATCAAGAAAAAAATTGAAATTATCGGGGCTGACCAATACATCAGGCAACTGACAAGAGTTACACAAATTTCAGGGATAACCCCATCCAGCCATATAAGAATCCGGGCCCACTGAGCCTTATGGAAGCCATCCATGTGTGGCAGTGCCACACGGTGCCAAACAGTTGCTAGAGGTTGGTGGGCATTGGCTGGAGGTTTGCTGGAGGTTGGCTGGAGCTAGGTCGCTGCCGGTGTCATCTGTGCGCATCTGTGCTCATCAGCGAGTAGCGACAGTAGGGATGGAGTGGTGCGAGGGACCATCCTTGCTTGGCCAGAGGACGAGCTGAGGCTCGAGGGGATGCGAGCGCGCGTCAGTGATCGGTCGCTGCGATCATCATCGTCAACGTCGGCTGGAGACCACTGGAGGTCGGCCTAGGGTTGGCTGCAGGTTGCCGGAGGTTGCCTACGCAAGTACTCCCTCGCCAACTGCAGCGCCAGGTCCTTCAGGGGCAATTCCTTGTCGAAAATGCAGTGGGCTCCACTCCGAAAGTACAGCTTCTGGTCCTCCTCAGAGACGTTGCCCGATCGCATGCAGGCAAGCCCATTGTACCCACGAGACAACACGTCCTCCAGAACGGAGGTCCCGACCATGGGCGCGCCAGGGAAATCCAAGTTCTGGTCGAACACAGCGATGTCGCACCCCTCTTCCAGGAGTGCGGCCTTGAAGCTCTCCACTTCGTCGACGGTGCTGCCAAACACCGAAACGGCGCTCTCGGGGAGCCGGGCGCTTAGCACCGTCTGCAAAGACCGGCGCGCAATCCCACTGTCGTCGAGGCATGAGATCCTCAACCCGTGGGGGAGGGCGATGGTCTCCGCCACGTCGGCAGCGCAGTCGTTGCCGCAGGAAGCAACGACGTCCGCGGCCAAAGTGGCGCGGAAGAACACGGTGTCGTCGTCCTGCCAAAGTTCCACCGCCATGTCAATGATCTTCGCCGCGTCTGAGATATGGGAGAGACCGAGCCCGTCGCTGAGCGACGTGGGCTGCCCACTTGGGGGGTCGACGGGGGCAGGAGGTCGGCTCTCGCTGGTCCATCTCTGGAGCTTCGGCCGCTCGCTGTTGGCGCGATTGCTGACCACAAACTGGATGGCCGAGTGGTCCTCCAGCAGCGTGATCTGCAGCCTGACCCCCGGATTGCTGGGGCACCCGTGTCGGATGGCGTTGCTGATGGCGTTGTCCAGAACGATGGCGCAGACCAACGGGTCCAGGAGCACTTGGGTGTCCGGCCCCGCGCACGACACTTCGGATCGGCCCGTGCCCAGGGTGCGGGCGAACTCCCCGAGGCCCACCTCCTTCAACGCCAATTTGTAGCTGCCCGCGACAATGTGTAGCATGGCCTCGCGCATGCGGCACCACCACATGCCTCGGAACAGCAGCGCTTGGGCCTCGGACAGCACGGCTTGCTCGGCGCCCTCCTCCAAAAACAACTCGATGGAATTGAAACTGTCGACCATCACGTTCTTTAAGACGTGGTTGAGCACACTGTCGGCGCGCGGCTGAGCGGTTTTGCCGCGGCGTAGCTCGTCAGTCGCTAAAAGCAGCCTCAACCCCTGCCTTATGTGGTAACACCCTCGCACAGGCATCACAACGCTCACTAACCCCAAGGCAATCCCCCATGGCACCCGGTTATATTGGTTTGGCGAGACGGCCATCAGCACAACAAATGGCACCGTGTTCAATGCAGAGCTGAGTCCTATACTATAGATGCCTGTGTTACTGATGCCTTTGTCAGCCTTCACCTTCACATAGACACGGACGATACCCACAATCGTCGAGATGATGCTGAAGAGGAGAAACAGGGCATGGAACTTTGTGCTCGTAGGGTTGGTCTTGACGACAAGGTGGGAAAAGGCCTCTTTGGAGCTTGCCTCGTGGCCTGCTGCAAACACAACTTTGCCCAATGCTGTGAGGCCATCCACCTTGGCCGAAAATTGGTCGTGATAGCCGTCTGTATCAAGGCTCACAATTTGATCCAGGATCCATGCCAGTAAGCACTGAACTATCAGAGTATTCAGGCATACGAGAGGTATGAGGAACCTTGGAAATCGAATGCCGAAATTCATCAGAAGGAGGGACACTGGGATATACAAGAATGGGATGGCTGCTTTCCATTCCACCCTGTAGCAAAGGCTTTGCAATGCAAAAAGGATTAGAAATAAAGTGGCAGTGACAAAGCTTGGTGCATATACCGTCGAGTTCTCGAGGCAGGACTTGGCAGCCGGCATGAGACGATGGTTCTTCGCTTCCCACACCGGTACCACCTGAGGCGTTTCCGAGGATGGCCGCTGCGACATCATGCAGGCTCCGAGGGCAGGCTGAACAAAGAGAGGGGTGCAATGATGGCGTGCAACCAGTACCGTTCGATCTTCTGCTGGAAGATGGTGCACACTGTCCTGAGGGGTAGACATCCCAGCAGCGTTGCACCGTCACTTTTGCCACAGGGGTGTCACTGTGTGGCACACACATGTACCACTCCCCCTGTTTTGCGCAATAGCCCCGGCCTGTAGGTGCGCAGCTGGTCCTCTAGGATATGTGCCAGGGCGGCGGGGTTGGGCGACCACCCCCCTCCCTCCTGGGCGCAAGTATAATATTGGGGCCCACAATGACTTACACAACTGGTCTGGGCTCTGCAGAGCCCAGCCTGATGCAAAAATGCAAATTTGCACCCCTATTTTAGCACATGCAAAAAACCACCTATCACCCCTTTTTTCGCTAAAACGATAGGGGGCACTATGGGCCTCCCAAGGTGACATCCTTCTTTGATTCCCCTAGTTAGCAGCTAGCGGAAAATGCAATGTGCCATACCTACAGACCTACTATGGTTGCAAATTGACCGCCCCATGGGTACCATGTGTTGTGACGCAGCCAAAATCTTTAACAACTCAACGAGGCACATGTGTGGGGTACTAGGGAAGGTATTGCCTATATCAAGCAGACGGATGTAGCTCTGTTAAGATTTTTCATGGAGCTCCATAATCAAGTTCATAGCTTGCAGTGAGGTAGTATACCCCTTACAAATCCCAACTTGGTTGTCAAAGAGAGCGTTCCGTGTTTTTTTTTTGGACCTCACGCTCAAAGTGTCATTGATTGTACTCGGGAGAACCCCGGGAGGCTGAAGGTCCATTTATGTACAGCACACGTGCACTCAGAAACTGAGCAGACCACAGATCCGCAGCATGCTGGCATAATATGTGCTATTCCTTCAGGCAATAGTGCAGACGGTCAGCCACGCCTCACATGGGTGTCGGAGAGAGCTTTCTTGATTGGTTGTGGTATTGCATTGAGAATTAGATGGGCAAGGACAAGGTGCATGCAACTGCGCATGTGTTGGTACTTCATGGTAGAAATTGTGCAGCCCTTCTTATACGCCAGGGACAATATAGTTTCTATGATGTGTACCCTTGCCACCCCTTTTAGGCCCTTGCAAACCCTTGCACGTCCTTGTTGATTGTGGCCGTCTTGTTGTTTTATCATCTGCCAGCCCCGAGTTTGGCCCCACCAAGGGGAGCGGAATCATGGCAAAGCCATCAACCGTAATGCTCTGGCATGCTGGTCTACAAAGGGTGCCTGATAAAAACACCACCGAATTTCTAACAGGGGTATGGGTAGCCATCAAAGAAAGTCGATTGAGGCCACAAAACTTTTGCTAAGTCCTAAACTTGGGAGATGTGTCATTCTCACATGCACAAACTCATCTCTCCTTCTCATATGCTGGCAAGCAGTAGCTACAACCTTCTCTGTGTCTCCCCCGCTCGTGCAACCTATGTCTAAAAATTCGGAGAATGTGTCCCTCATCATCCTCTTGCACTGCTGTCCTCCTTGCCCTATCCACACCAACAGCCTTACCCCCCCCCCCCCTTGTCCAAGCAACGGAAAATGACCAGAAATTGACGGAACCAACCCCAATTGTTGCTTGGACAAGAGTGTTGCTTACGCGCCACAACTTGCGTGATACACGTGTAGACAAGATGTACTATTCTGACACCAAGACACGCCACAAATGCCCTCTTGGACAACAGAGCTCCTTTGGCACGAAATATGAACTTTGTGCTTCTCAAAACTGAGGTACCGGGAAGCACACATGGCACGCAATAGAACAAATTGAAAATCGCACCGCCAAAATCAACGGCGCAAAAATTGACGGAACCAACGACTAGCGCTGGTTGGACATAGGTGTTGCTTGGACCAAGGGGGGGGGGGGCATTCCCGGTCTAGGCATGTTGCCATGCTCCCGCGAGTAGCCCAGCATCACTCCATTCCTTGTGCTTCTCCACATAGAGTGCCTCCGGGTCCCAAATCTTGGCCCTGCTCGTGGTGTGTACCCCTTGTACCCTCCGCCCCTGTGTTTGACGAACAGTTTTGTCCTCAAAAATACCGTCCAAACAAGGGTGTTCGTTGGACACCCTGTTTGGTGCGCACATCAATGTTGTGAAACGGTAACACATCCCTAGGCACAAGTTACCCAACCCATTCAAAGCACAATGCGATGGTGGCCTCCAATTAGTGGTTTTCAAAAGAGAAGCCCTTCTTGTGGTCCCACTTCATGCGGAAAAGTTGAACAACTCTCCCCGGGCTTGGGACCCTCTTTGTTCTCGGCATGGGCAGAAGTGGTGGTACTGCTTGTATAGCAACTCTAGGCTGGGTGCAAGCAGAGAATCAGTCATGCTGGGCAGTAGAGGTCTTGTAGTTGACAGACACCATTCCCTCACAACCTGCTTAACAAACTTGCCCACCAATACGGCAAGATACATCACAACAGCCCCTCATTTGCCGAAACCTTTAGCCTAAAATTGCAGTTTTGGAGCACAATACCTCATTAAGTACCTAATACAATAGATCCCCAAAGCATATGGTCCGAACGGAAGGGTTCGTTGCACACAGCGTTCGTTGGACACAAGGGGGATGATCTTCCTCTGCTTGCTCAATGCAATCCAACCCTCTCACTGCATGATCATCCTCTGACATTCCATCACTCAGTCGCCACCAACTGCCTGCCACCAACCAACGCCGCTGTATCTTGCACAACCCAACCACAATTGGACTAAAGTCAATTATCATGGATCAATTGGCACCAATTGTCGCTCATTGGAAAACACCGCGTCATGGGGAGCATTTTGAGGTATGTATGTTGGGGTAGCCAATGACCCACCCTGGAGAGTCAATGCAGGGGTGGGGGACGCCCCGCCCTCTACAACCCCTGAACCGGTTGAACACCCCTCGGAGTCGAACCCTGGCTGGGAGCAGCCCCCAAGGCAAGCAGAAGATGCAGCAGAAGGAGTGGGGTGCGCTGATCATTTTGAACGCACACAAGTGGGGTGATTTTTTTTCAAAAAAATTGCCCATCAACTCAGGCTCCCATCAGCCAAGGTCCGGCCCGGAGGTCGGGTCGGGGTCAAAATCCTTTTTTGTGTTTTTCATCCATTTTTGAATTCTCCACAAAATTCCGGTTATTTTGAGTATAGACACATGGTCAAACAAATGCCGTATGCCTAAAACAAAACCTCTGGCGCCCACAAAACCCATTGTTCCACACAACCATGTTGGGGTCAGGTCCTGGCCGGCAGCAGCCCCCGTGCTGCTTGCCTCCTTGGGGTGCTCTGGGTTTGGCGTTGCTTCAGTAATCTCACATGCTGCTTCAGCCCGGAGACCATGATTGGGTTGACAGAGCTTCGTTGGTGGTTATAGACGCTGGCCCCTTGGAGACCCTTGTAGACTGTTGCACACCCTTGCAGCCAAAATGTTCTAATGTGTAGAATAAAGCTTTCCTTCAAGCTACCTGAACTGGTCTGCGTTGGTGTGTTTTTGGGCCTCTTATGCATTAATGTTGCATTGGCTGATTCCAAAGTGGCGTAGCGCGCGGCCGTTGCTACTTGGAAATGGCTGGGCATGCCGAACCGTCATGATGCCTCTGTCAACCCCAAAGCCTTCCTCATTCCAGAGAGCAGCACTGACACACAAAACTTGTCGAATATTTTCGTGTATTTTGTGGAATATTTTGGTGTCTTATGAGCTATGGTCTGACAACGTGCTTTTCCTGGATGGGATGACGTTTTGTCAAGACGGCCTTAAGGTACTTGCTTGTATACAGACACGTGTATACCCTTGTATACAGACACCTGCAGATCCTCGCAGATTGCAGATCCTTGCAGAGTGTTGTAGGCCTTGCTGCCTTTGGCAAAATGGTCACAGCAAACAATCAACCAAGCAATCAGCTACTTCTGAAAACCAACTTTGCATGCATCCGTGCCAAGTTGCACATGCGTACCAAAACTTTGACTCACAAAGTCTCACAAAGTGGGGTTGGGACCGTAAGTGGTGTCCTGGGCAAAGGCAAGGGGTTGGCACCATAACCAAACGGGTGTTGGGCATGCTCCTGTCTATTGCAGTCTACGCCAGATTTGTGTAGGGCGGCTGCCTGTCCACTTTTTCAGGATGGATCTCAGGTCACATTCAAGCACACATGAACAAAATAGTGATGTGTCAGCACAACGGCCCTGTGGTACCCCCTCCCCCTGTCTAAGCTATGCAAAAGTACGGAATTAAGGGGGGGTCTTTGCACTGCGCGCACACTGCGCGCTACTTTTAGACTATGTTCCCCCCGAAGAGCCCCCAAGCACACCCCTTGGAAACGCCCTTAGAATTAGGTGACCCAAACTCGAGGGGCCACGCAACAAAGCGTGGATTGTGAGTCCCTAACCCCAACTCGAGGGGCCACGCAACAAAGCGTGGATTGTGAGTCCCTAACCCCAACTCGAGGGGCCACGCAACAAAGCGTGGATTCAAAGATTGTCCCGGTTTCCTCAATAGCACCGGAAGGTTGGGGCCCAAAAGAGGGCGGAAATGCTAACAAAGGGGGACAAAATCAGAACTCAAAACCTCCGCTACGGGTCACCATGATGCCCCTAGGGGCCCCTAGTATCTCAAAGTATGGGTCTCTAGTACGGCCAGACGCCCAAATAGTTGCACTGCGCGCGCACTGCGCTTGAGGCGCCCCCAATGTCTGTGACTGTAAGCAAAACCTGGGGGGAGGGGGGGTCTTGCACGGGCACACTAGTGGGGGGGACTGGGGGAGGGGGCTCTTGGGGCCCAAAGAAGACTGAGGAATAGGCCGTGTTGGGGGGGCGGTTCCTCGGGTCAGCGGGTCATAGGCCAAGATGCCAGCCAACACCAAGACCGCAGCTGCATAGGAGCCGGAGAAGCTTGCTGCTCTATCCAAGGAGCCACCCAAGCCAGCTGCAGCAACGACGCCCCCCAAGCCCCCTCAAACCAAGGGTTGGTTAATGGATATAAATGCACAGAGGTTCCACGGGAGAATATCTGATTGGATGGGGCCCAGGCCGCCGGGCAGGGTGTGACCCACCGTGATGGTAGCTCTCAACACGTGGGAATGAAGCGCTGGATACTTCGCTAATGTATACCCCCGGGACACAGGCATACCCTCATTGCTCTTCAGACCTGTACCGAATGTTGCCTTGAGTTCACAGTATGGAATGTTTCTTGGGCTGGCTGGTTAGCTCATCCCTCTCCCATGGAGCCAGTTAGCATGACTTCACTCTCTCCCCTAGATTCGTCGGATATGTTCCACCCCCCGGTCTGATTGGAGTTAGAGTCATAGGAGTTGGGCATTTCTTCCACGCCCACTTCTTCCCAAATTAACATTGTTCCTAAAGAACGGTGATTGGGGCCACAATCGCGGCCGGAGCAAACTTTATTGTAATGGACACTCCATCCTGGCGAGGAACCAGGGCGATGACTGGGTGCATGTCTGCGGGTAAGTGGTATGTGTGGATGCTAACCCCGATTGGTATGGGAGATAACGTATTGCAATTGACAAGGTTGCGGCGGGTGCCGGTGGTGACGCGGCGTGGTAGTAGAAAAATGACATTGACAAAGGCCCCTATGCGTGGAAAGGAATCCAGGGCTAGTGTGTGTCAGGGTGGGGAATGAAGCGCTAGATACTTAGCTGCCGTAATCCAGGACACAAGCATACACTCATCACTCCTCGGCTGGTTAGCTCATCCCCCTCCCATGGAGCCGGTTAGCATGACTTCCTCAAGCGCTTGGGCGAGAATATCTCCTCACATTCAACACACACACTCTCTCCCCCGGATTCATCGGAGATGTTCAAACCCCCGGACTCAGAGTCATATGAGTCGGGCATTTCTTCCAAGCGCAGTTCTTCCCAAATGTCAGTCAGCTCTCAACACCTATGTGTGTGGGGAGGGGGGGTATCTATCTGGTCGCTTCACACGAGGTTGTCAACGCTCCCCACAACCCTCAAGCCGGGTTCATAGCAAATCAGTGTTCAAGAGTGCACGGTAACTTGCATGTACGAATAGGTTAGGATCCCAAGTGCCTAAGACACATGTCTGGGTCATGATCCTAAGAATCTTAGACAACTATCTTGGTTGGGTTCCCAAGGGCCTAGGACACATGTCTAGGTCATGATCCCAAGTGCCTGGATGCGGGAGGATATCACTTGCAATTACAACACTCTGCCATGTGTTGCCCTGCCTCGGGGGTTGATTAAACGGGCCCTCAATGCATGCCTTCGGTAATTTGTTGTCATTGTCCGACTCTAACCATCCATGAACTGCGGGTTGCGCCCTCACGTTGTCGCCAAATGCCCTCTAATCTGGCACTCGGGGAATTTCACGCATTGTGTGCGAGCCGCATCAGGTATTTGAACAAACTCTCTAGGAAATGGTCTGCTAGGGGAGGAGTTTTGGATAGTTACACATGGGCTCTAGAGTGGTACTGTTCCTATTGGGCTCTGTATGGTTGCTATTATTTCTTGGTGGGTTCCGGGTGGTTGCTGTTACTCCCGGATGGGCTCTACATAGTCACTGTTATGTGTTATTTCTGGATGGGCATCTGACGTTGTTTCTTGGTGGGGACTAGATGGTTCCTGTCATTTTGTGGTGGCATTTTTGGGTGGACTTTAGATGGTGGACGTTTTTTTCCTTGAGATGCTCAACACCTCTGCCATCAACATCGTAGCGGATGTCCACCACATGTGGAGGGAGCGATCACTGTTGCCAGCACAAGGATGCTGGTCGAGCGGGTGTAAATGACTGGCACCCTATGCAAAGCCATGAGAGAGACATTGCTCTGTGCAAGAAGGCAACTAACCGGCCTGGAAACAAGCGAACATGACAAAGGACATGCCACAAGCAAAAGCAAGGCGCGCATGCAGATTGGGAATGTTCTGGGGCTCCCAAGTGGTCGCGGTTGCCTCTAAATTGGCTGAAAGGGTCTGCAGAACAACCCAGTATACGCACCGCGCGTTTGATACTCCCCCCTAGGTCCAGCATTTGGAGCAGCACTTGCCGCCTTCTTTGCACCCGTTGCCTCCACCCTCTTGTCTCCTCCAAACTGCTCTGACGGACTGGCATCCCTTCTTCACTGTCCAACTCTCATGTCTGTGCAGACACCTGCCTCTTGATCCCCCTCTTGTGTTGTACAGTGCGCCCCTTAGACGCATCCTCTGGCAACTGCTGCCTTCTGGACACTACCCTCACCCTAACACCGTGCCCTTACCCCCCCCTTTGTCCAGCCCCCCTTGACGGAAGCATGGTCATGCACAACTTCAGTGGCACCACGTTTGTACACCATGGTCCAACAGCCAGCAAGGTTTCAGAGCTGCAACAAGTTGTGGCAAAAGGTCAAGAGATAGTTGCATTCTCTGATTCTATGGAGCTTGAAGGGAGATGTGTCTTAGTGTAGTGTGCTGCGTCATTTCATTCAAGCATGTGTTACAGTTGTTTGGTGTTGTCCTATGGCACGGGTCATCCGACGCTTTTACTTGTTCAGTCATTTTCCAATGACAATTACCGATTGGCCTAAAAGGGAGTTTGGGACAAGAAGTTGCTGCGTGACAGTGTGGTTGCGGGTCATCTTGTAGTCGCAGACAGCTTTGCAAGCTTACACTGCCATGATTGTATAAACATCTGCATCGATGATTGTCCCATGGACCCTCTGTGGCACTGCCACATTTCATTTGTCAATGTCAAATCCTTGGGTATTACTGATTTGCTTCCACCCCAACTCCCGACGTTAATCCTTCACCCCTCGCCATTGAATTCCTATGAAGTGAAGTTTTCATTTTTCCGTGGGTGAGTATGACTGCAGCTTCTTTGAATTCACTTCGGCATCCTTGGGACACACAAGACTGCAGAGGTTATTGCTTGCCTGCTTGTCTCCTTTGAATGAGGCAGGAACGGTGTGGTGAACACAATTTCTTCTTTGAATTCCCTCAGAGAAACCGAACACTCCCCATACAAATACCCCAAGCTGGTTCCCTCCAAATGAGATGCACCGTAGACCCACTTGTCATGTGTAATTGTGTGCCACCCACACGGGCTTGGGGCACAGGTGCTAGATGGCCCTGATGGAGAGAGGGTAAGCGATAGCCCTGTAGTTGTAGTTGGTGTAGGGTGGGTGGACTGGGCTGAGAACACTATGCGTGGTATGGGGCCAACGAGAAGTCGGCAGAGTGTCCGTGACTGGCGCAGCGACGCTCCTAGGCGCTGTCCCAGTGCTCCCTTGCACCCTGGGTACACTGTCCCGGATGGAAACATGAGGACCGTGTCAAGGAGGCAGCAAGGGACCGGGACAGTGGGTTCACTAGCCAAACAGGGCCGGAGGTACAGCTCACTGGAGGTGAAGATCACGTACATGTATGGACACACAGGGCATGCTTCCAATTTGATAAGTATGTTCATATGAGCGAGCCAATTGTAGAGGCGTAGATCAGCAATAGAGCAGAGGTATCGGCCATCACTGTCATGCATTCTCTGCACGTGGTGCACCGCGGCAGGAATATCAGATTGTAGTCAGACTCACAGTGGTGTACCAATATTTTGGAGAAAATGGCTGTCCATTGGCAGCGGAAATGGTACACGGTGGCAGGTGCGACAATGCGCAACATCGATGTATGGGAGGAAGTATTTCAATTGCTAAAGCCTAGGGGTGGGCTGTTGCACATTGTGCACATCTATGGGCACATAGGTATAGAGCACGATGAAACGGCTGATAGGCTGGAAAAGGTGCGCCCCCCCCCCCCCTGTCGAGCCCCCCCCCCCCCCCCCCCCCCCCTTGTCCACCCCCCCAGAGGGGGGGTGTCACTGGCTAGTTACTGAAAAAAAACGTGTCAGTGTCATCTTGCATAGAACTGTGCAACTGTGAGACCTCATTGTCAGAGCTCATGTGCACCTCCTTTGTTCTGTGCCTCAAGGCGCTGTTGTGCGCTATGTCCGTTCCACAAAGGAGCCTGTTGAGTCTCAAGCTTGACTCATTAATGGAGTAGCAGGTGAATCGTTGGATCGCCACGAAGAGCATGGACATTTCTTTCAGCTTTGTGGTTCGTCCTTATGACGCCAATTTTGAGTCAAGGCTGGGCGTTTGAATATGTACAGCACATCAAAACAGACCCACAAAAAGCTGATCAGTGGCATTGCCACTACACACGGCACTGTACAAGGCGTGAAAAAGGGCAAACTGATAGCTTTGTCATTCTGCTGACGCCACTGGCTGATGCACCCAACCTTTTCTTGGCAAACTGGACCTGGCGTCTCGAGGTCCATTTCCTGGAGCTGCAGTGACCCGAAATCCCACCCCCCTCATGTTTGGTGGGTGCATTTGGGAGTTCGCAATTACAGCACAACGGTGATCGGTGGCAACATAACCTACAAAACAATCTGCAAGTAATGTTTTGACGTTGCGGTGATTGGCAGGTGAAACCCATGTCACCCACTGCTGTATATATAATTGTCCAATCGAACTCTTGAAGCTACTTTGATGCCGATGTGTGTCATCGTGCAAAGGGAGGTTATAAGGCAAGGCAAAGGGAAGATAAATCAGGTGTGAATAGAGAGTGTGGTGGGGGGGGGGCTTCAACCTGAGAGACTCTAAGACTGAGAAATTGCAGCAATGACAAAAACCAGGAAACTGAAACTAGCATACATTTGCAGACCAGTTCAATGCATCGACACATGGACAATCAAATTAACAACAGTGCACCCATGATGTAACCATCCTGTCTGTGCAACAACCAGCAGTATTTCACCATCTAACCTGGTATTGGGAGGATCTTTGCCCGGCGCGCTACTTTTGTATTAACTATCCCGACTTTAACCCCGGATTTACCCTCCCCTAGAAGAGCCCCCCCAGTCGACCAAGAGTGGACCGCAAACCTTCCCTACAAAGCACGCTGCATAGAGGGTACGTTTGCCTGGCGCGTGCCCAGCGCGCCCAACATCCAAATGAATGTTCCGGCCATCTATCACAATGCTTTACCCCCAAACATCACTCCCTCCTCTAGCCCACGAACCCTAAGCACAAGCACATTGTATGACTATTGGCAATCAAATACCTTCCCATTTTTTCGCCCAACAAATGGGACGATCACATGCACCCTACCCTTGTTGGCCCCATCATGGCCACCCACCTCAAGATCAAAGAATCCCCCTCTTGTGTGTGACACACCACTCAAGTGGCCACATTGAAGAGTGGGAGTCCTTCACCCCAACTCGAAGGGCCACACCAAAGCGTGGGAAAACTTTGCCTGGTGTGCTAACGTACTCTCATAAATCGAATAGCTGAATTCAACATCAATGTGTGGTACTCATTTATCTACCAATAAACAATCTTTTCCCCACAAGTGTGGGCATCAATACATTCATCACAATAATGCTCCTAGCACTCACCACAACCTATGATGGTGGAGCACTTTTGACAACACAAAGCACACACATCTGCCTCATCCTCTCCTTCATCTTGCTCTGCGGCCGCTTAAGTGGCTGCTTAACCCCCGCCATCTCGGGGGCCCATGCGTGGGCGGAATGGCTACGTCACCCTTGCCTTCTCGGGGGCCCCCACACGGGGACAAATTTTGAATAGGTTACCTAACCCCTGCCTTCTTGGGGGCACTAAATTGGGCGGAATGGCAACATCAATCAATATGAATGCATCACCCTTGCCTTCTCGGGGTCCCCATGGTGGGGAGAGATCAATATGGCTACATAACCATGCCTTCTCGAGGTAATATGGCTACATAACCCAAGCAAAAAGTGTGGATTAGGGCTCCGTATCAAAAGTGGCCAAAAAAGATGCCCGGCGTGCACCTGGGGTGCACCCGCACGCTAACGCTCCCCCATTGTTGGACAAAACAACGATTGCTTAAATGAGAATCACGGGGTCACAGGGATGGGCTATGAGATACATACTAGATCAAGTGCTTACATGCAGCTAAGTACGGTGATGTACTTGTATTGTACTGTGTACTGTACTGGTACTATATTGTTTTGTGGCAAGCCGTGCCGTACTGCACCATACTGTGGTGCATTGCACTGTCCCGCACTGTGGGTGAGTGTTTGCCCTACGTGTGCCCTGCACGCGCCATGCATGCGCCATGCACACTACTTTTAGTATGACTTTCCCAGATTTAGTCCCCAAGTTCACCATTACCCAATGAAGCCTCGGGATGGAAAATGTGATGACAATCGTGTCGGGGAGCGACTGCGAACGGGGCTTCAATTAACAAGGGGGTCCAAAGGAACTTCCGGAGGGATGTCAATTGCGGGAATTGATGGGGATGGTGGTGGAGACTCGAGACTGGGGATACCAAAGGAGATGGAGTCCATGGGGCATCGATGATCGACGGCTTGCACACCACCTTGATCATACTCCTACCCCGCATGCCCATCGTGCAAAAGGCTAACCACCTTCGCGGGTACCCGAAGCCTAGTAGACCTGGTGTAGAACACCCTGCCCCCAATAATCAACTCCAGAACAAATAGCAAACGAGGTTTGAGGACACAATGGGCAAAAACCGATGCTTCGCGGCAGACACGTTGAATGTATCAACATGTACCTAGCTCAGTGTGCCTGTTTTAAAATACACATAGACGCACCTCGTAGCCCTGAAACGCATGAGACTGGGCGAACCGGGGGACAATAGGTGAGGCAAAGGGGCCGGTCCGTATCCCCAATAGGAAAGGGGCAAGTCCATTGGAGAAATCCTCCCAAATCACCCAATCCCACCCACCCACCCCATCACCCATCCGAAGGGTATCCAACCCAAAAACAGGGGTAAGAATCGGAATTAGCCCCAAAAGTTGCCCTGCGCGTGCCTTGCGCACTAACGCTCCCGCTCCCTCTCTGTACTACACTGCACTGCACTGCACTGTACTGTCATTCCAAGTGTCTGTGCTGTGCCCAAGACAGCGGCATGGTCGTTTTTGTACAGTATTGCAGTGTACTGTCATCCTGGGTTCTTGGCCATTACTGTGGTCATATCAAGGCAACACATTTTGTTCATTTGCCGGAATACCACAGACATTGCAAAGTCATCTTCGCATGCCTGGCCTGGCTTCAGCAGTGTGTACAAATCCAAAAATACCAGAAAAATATACTGCACAAAGCAAGAGCAACACTTCCTTGCTATATACCACCATCCCCGGGGGAACCAGGAGCAGTCAATAGCAACAACAACAACAACAACAACCAGAAGCAGATCACTTTGATCCAACAAGCAACATGCAGCACGAAATTTTGAAGAAATTCGAAGATCAAGCACCCGAAATCTACCAGTAGCATCAGTGGCAAACACACCACAAAAACCTCCATGGAGATCCAGGTGGAAATTTTTGGCCTGTTTGGGTAGCTAACCCTTACAACTACCATCTGATGCATTCAATGTTCATAATGGATTTATTTTTCGGCAACTTCCGCCACAGACCACCAGTTTCATCCCACTCAACTCGCTACACAGGCAAAAAAAAAAATTGCAGCCACAAAAAAGAATACAACGCCTCAGCATCGAGTGCCGGCATGTGCAATCATCTGTTTGTTGTCCTCAGAATGCGACTTTTACTGCATTTAGCATTTACAACCCAAATTATCGCAGGCCATAAGCAAAATTCTTGGCGTCTCAAGTGGTACATGTCCTTTCACCAGAAGATCCACCAATCATGACATTTTGCCGCTGCTGTTGGGCAATGGCCAACTGCCGCTAGGGGGTCTATTACAGTTTATGCAGCTCCATGACAGTACCCCTGGCAAAATTAATGGCATCCAGGCATCCCAATCCACCAGAAACTTAAAATGGAGGCTTGAAGATCAGCAGACCAGTGAAGCAAACGAAGCCACAAGGAAAACACTGTCTTGAAGCCCAGGAAGAAAAGAGGTGGGAGGAGCATCGGAGGGGGTGGGGGGGAGCGTCAGCTTCAGCAGCGTTCCTGGCACAGCCTGGCATCTCATGGGCCTTTATGGTGCACGCGCATGTCATCCCGGGCCGTGGAGTGATCTGGAAGCGAATTTGTCAACTCGGCATGCCAAGCAAACCACTCAGCAACCTTGACCATCGCCCGGGTGCACGCATAACCACCAGGGCTGTATGCAGGATGAGGCCAGCAACGTTTCAAGGTTCAAGTGCTTCGCAGCACTGCGGGGCGGTGGGGCTACCGCCCCGGGTGAGGAAGTCACACAACGGCAATATGAGGGCAGCGCGGGTACCACACCTCCAGGCAGCCGAGACACAGCGGAGTAGTAAAGCGACATTCCCGACCAGCACACCAGACCACACCACGACCGCATTCAGAAAATGCAATGCGGAGGCGGTCCCTGGCCCTCTGAGGACCGCTCAGGTTGTCAGCGCGGATGCGTAAACCCCGGTCTGCCCCGCTATCGAACATCCCACGGTTCCAGCGATGCCTCAGGGGCACCCTTGGAATCGTCTGGCGCCGCGGGGGGGGGGGGGGGCAAGGACACCGGGACTACAGCTGGCTGACAAACGGCGAGCCATCCTCCCTCATATTGCTTGATGAGAAACACACCAGGGGGCCACCCAAGCTAACAATGCCCACAAGAGCAGAAGGGAGGAAGGACGGTGCGGTGGGTTCGCGTCTGCGGGGGGCCTTGATCCAACCATCTACAAGATGCAACAACTTCCTGAACCGCGAGGCCAAACACCCGCCACCTCAGATGGGAGGTTCTGGACCATTAATCCCGTGCGCTGCAGTGATGTGGCTCTTTTATGCGCAAAAGGTCGCGTGTTCCCCGAAGGAGGGATGTCCGGGGATGGCTCGGCCCAGGTCTGCGCCCCAAGACCTGGTATGCTCGGGACTCACAACCAACGTCGAATGGGGTACCCCGCACTGATGCGCGCACCCAACCCCACACCACGACACCCACACTTACACTCGAAAAACGACCACCGCGGATGTGCAGCGACATTGCTCCAACACCCCCAAATGTGCACGCGACCCTTGGGTTCATTCTGCATATCGCAAGGAAGACACACGCGCACCCCCAGAGGGTCCAAAGATACATGGCACCAGATGAGACGTTGGGCCCCGCCCGGCCCCTTCGGGGCTCCAAAGAACGGGTACTGACGCTGCTGGTGCTTGTGTACATTTTCCGCCGGGGTATTCCTTGTCCTTGCATAAGGGGCTGCGGGTTTCGGAGTGTCGCCTTTGAGGGCCCACCGTAATCGTCATGAGCCCCTTTGGGAAAAGCGATGAAGTCCTGGTTCCGAAATGAACGGCTTCAAGGCGTTGGACGACGGTCTATTCCAAAGGGCGGGCGCGGGGTGTTAATAAAAGGGGCCGGAGCCGTTGTAATATGAAGTATCACCAGCAATTCGCCCGTGTGCCTAATTACGGGGGTGAATGCCACAGAAATGAGGGGGTTGGATGCACTACACATGTAGCCGCTATTGATTTTCTGGATGCCCACGGTTCAACGTGCGCTATCCATAACCTCAAGGCAAATGTGCTGGAGAAAGGCACGCCCTGGCCTTCTCGCAGGGTTTAGGACCACGGTGAGAGGTTGGCACCGTTCTTTGTGTGTGCACTGTGCTGTATCTCTGTGCGACGGCGAAGAAAGACAGCAAGAGCCCCTCTCACATACTGGATCTGAAATCCTGTAGTACAAACGGAAGCAGGCTGTATGGCTCATACTGAGCACCAGCACAACTCCCTTCAGCTTACATACCGCAGAGTATGCCGTCTGGGATCGGCCACATCTCTTAAGAGACAGATGCTTCAACAGCACCCAGAAGGTTCAGCAGCAACTGTAGCACTGAACTTGTGGACAGTACTGTATTCCACTATGTTGTATTGTATTGCATGTTGTAGTGCATTGCATTGTGTTGTGTTGTGTTGTGTTGTGTTGTGTTGTGTTGTGTTGTGTTGTGTTGTGTTGTGTTGTGTTGTGTTGTGTTGTGCCGAAGGCGCTATTACCAAAAGGCAAAGGCCGGGATGTCTACCCACGGGTACAGGTAAACGGGCTGGGCTGTGTGTGTTGTGTGCGCGCTGTGTGTAAGTGTGTTGTTGCATAGCCGGACCAGTGCACTTGCGCACTTGGCCGACACTGCCCTGCCGACGCCTGCGCGCAGTCACACAGGGTCTCATGGGTCCACTGCACCCTGCGTGCCGCGCTGCACCATCTGTGCTGTTTGTGTGGTGCTGCACTGCTTGGTGCTGTGCATAACACTTGCACTGCTTGGTGCTGTGCACTATACTGCACTGTGTGCGCCCTGCTGTACTGTTGTTTTGGGCAGAGGGCAGTGGGCATTGTAACGCACTGCCACGCCGCCTGAGGGCCGTGGGCATCGGAAATCTCGCTTCGCACTGCCTCATTGCCTGGGGGCAGTGGGCAGTGGTACTCCTGCCGTACACTGCCTCCCTGCCTGGGGCAGTGGGCAGTGGACCCCCTGCGACGCACTGCCCCACGGCCTGGGGGCCGTGGGCAGCGCAACTCCTGCAATACACCGCCCCAGTGCCCGGGGGCAGGGGGCAGTGGATCTCCTGCAATGCACTGCCGCACTGCCTGGGGGCAGTGGGCAGTGGACCTCCTGCAATACACTGCCTCACTGCCTGGGGGCAGTGGGCAGTGGACCTCCTGCAATAAACTCCCTCACTGCCTGGGGGCAGTGGGCAGTGGACCTCCTGCAATATGGAGCCCCACTGCCTGGGGGCAGTGGGCAGTGGGCCTCCTGCAATACACTGCCCCAATGCCTGGGGGCAGTGGGCAGTGGACCTCCTTCAGTACACTGCCCCATTGCCTGGGGGCAGTGGGCAGTGGACCTCCTGCAATACACTGCCTCACTGCCTGGGGGCAGTGGGCAGTGGACCCCCCTCAATGCACTGCCTCACTGCCTGGGGGCAGTGGGCAGTGGACCTCCTTCAATGCACTGCCTCACTGCCTGGGGGCAGTGGGCAGTGGACCTCCTGCAATGCACTGCCTCACTGCCTGGGGGCAGTGGGCAGTGGACCTCCTACAACGCACTGCCCCACTGCCTGGGGGCAGCGGGCAGTGGACCTCCTGCAATGCACTGCCCCACTGCCTAGGGGCAGTGGGCAGTGGACCTCCTGCAATACACTGCCGCACTGCCTGGGGGCAGTGGGCAGTGGACCTCCTTCAATGCACTGCCTCACTGCCTGGGGGCAGTGGGCAGTGGACCTCCTTTAATGCACTGCCCCACTGCCTAGGGGCAGTGGGCAGTGGACCTCCTTCAATGCACTGCCTCACTGCCTGGGGGCAGTGGGCAGTGGACCTCCTGCAATGCACTGCCTCACTGCCTGGGGGCAGTGGGCAGTGGACCTCTTGCAATACACTGCCGCACTGCCTGGGGGCAGTGGGCAGTGGACCTCCTTTAATGCACTGCCCCACTGCCTAGGGGCAGTGGGCAGTGGACCTCCTGCAATGCACTGCCGCACTGCTTGGGGGCAGTGGGCACTGGACCTCCTGCAATACACTGCCTCACTGCCTGGGGGCAGCGGGCAGTGGACCTCCTGCAATGCACTGCCTCACTGCCTGGGGGCAGTGGGCAGTGGACCTTCCGCAATACACTGCCCCACTGCCTGGGGGCAGTGGGCAGTGGACCTCCTACAGTACACTGCCTCACTGCCTGGGGGCAGTGGGCAGTGGAATTCCCGCAGTACACTGCCCCACTGCCTGGGGGCAGTGGGCAGTGGACCTCCTGCAGTACGCTGCCTCACTGCCTGGGGGCAGTGGGCAGTGGACCTCTTGCTATACACTGCCCCACTGCCTGGGGGCAGTGGGCAGTGGACCTCCTGCAATGCACTGCCGCACTGCCTGGGGGCAGTGGGCAGTGGGCAGTGGACCTCCTGCAATACACTGCCCCACTGCCTGGGGGCAGTGGGCAGTGGACCTTCTTCAATGCACTGCCTCACTGCCTGGGGGCAGTGGGCAGTGGACCTCCTGCAATGCACTGCCTCACTGCCTGGGGGCAGTGGGCAGTGGACCTTCCGCAATACACTGCCCCACTGCCTGGGGGCAGTGGGCAGTGGATCTTCTTCAATGCACTGCCTCACTGCCTGGGGGCAGTGGGCAGTGGACCTCCTACAGTACACTGCCTCACTGCCTGGGGGCAGTGGGCAGTGGAATTCCCGCAGTACACTGCCCCACTGCCTGGGGGCAGTGGGCAGTGGACCTCCTGCAGTACGCTGCCTCACTGCCTGGGGGTAGTGGGCAGTGGACCTCTTGCTATACACTGCCCCACTGCCTGGGGGCAGTGGGCAGTGGACCTCCTGCAATGCACTGCCGCACTGCCTGGGGGCAGTGGGCAGTGGGCAGTGGACCTTCCGCAATACACTGCCCCACTGCCTGGGGGCAGTGGGCAGTGGACCTTCTTCAATGCACTGCCTCACTGCCTGGGGGCAGTGGGCAGTGGACCTCCTACAGTACACTGCCTCACTGCCTGGGGGCAGTGGGCAGTGGAATTCCCGCAGTACACTGCCCCACTGCCTGGGGGTAGTGGGCAGTGGGCCTCCTGCAATACACTGCCCCACTGCCTGGGTGCAGTGGGCAGTGGACCTCTTGCAATACACTACACCACTGCCCGGGGGCAGTGGGCAGTGGATCTCCTGCAATACACTGCCTCACTGCCTGGGGGCAGTGGGCACTGGACCTCCTGCAGTACACTGCCCCACGGCCTGGGGGCAGCGGGCAGTGCAATGCAGTGTTGTGTTGTGTTGTGTTGTGTTGTGTTGTGTTGTGTTGTGTTGTGTTGTGTTGTGTTGTGTTGTGTTGTGTTGTGTTGTGTTGTGTTGTGTTGTGTTGTGTTGTGTTGTGTTGTGTTGTGTTGTGTTGTGTTGTGTTGTGTTGTGTTGTGTTGTGTTGTGTTGTGGTGTGTTGTGTTGTGTTGTGTTGGGTTGGGTTGTGTTGCAAATTGCATTGTGTTGTGTTGTGCGGTATTGTATCGCATTGGATTGCATTGACATAGCCAGTGGCTGGCTGTGTTTTGGTAAGGAAGGGCGGGGAAGGGGAAGTAATTCAGTGTGTCTTGCTTGGTGAGTTGAACGACGTTGCGCTGTTTAGTGGGGCGAGGGAGGACAGCGGATGCTGCAAACGTTGTGTACTCACTGCCCGAGCTTTCCCCATGATTTCCACCACCACAGACCTTTGGTTGAGCTTTTGGGGGGACAAGTTTGTAAAAGGAATTCACTAAGACTCAGGGTGTGTCTGTCATCGCCACCCTCATCAGTCCCTCCCCACCCCTGCTCAGTCCCCTCAGTCCCCTCAGTCCCTCCTCCTTGCCCCGCTCTCCCCGGGAGGCCGTGCCCTGACCACCGGCCCATTGGTTGGCCACACCGGAGGTCCCCTTGCAGCTGGCGGGCGGACCCTGTGCACCCAGCGGCAGTACCGTCATGCACTAGTTGCTGGCTGCACCGCCCAGTCTCCCTCACTGGCTCCGGCGTGAGCTGCGTCTCCTGTCGTGCAACGAGCCCTTCCGGGAACTGATGCGGTGGAGACATGGTCGGTCTTGCTGAGGGAGCAGGCGGCGCCATGAGACCCCAAGGGGGAGCACTTGCGCCGCGCGCGTGCCTCGCGCAGTTTTTGAGGCGGTTATCACCAGAACGGACGGAGTGACCCCCCCCCCCCCCGCACACACACACACACCACACTCACACAAAGAGGCATCAAAAACAGAAGATACGGACTACTCGCACCGCACGCGCCACATCAACCGACGCACAGTCTGCAGTCCTTTGAGAGAGGGCGGGGGGGAGGGGACCGAAAAGAGAAAACCCGAACAAAAAAAAAGGACTAAAAACAAGCCCGAGCCAGGCCAGGCAGTGCGGGGGTTTGGCGGCCCCCTCACCGCCCTGTAGGTCCTGTGAGCCTCTTCCCCCGCTCCGGGGGCTGCGCCTGGTCGGGGGCGTACAGGGCAGGCCATAGAATACTAATTTGAGGGGGGGGGGGAGGGCTGATTTGGGGCCCTGGACAACACCCGCCGACCCACCCACACACTCACATCAGGATTTTTCTGAAGGAACAAATGGTATTGATAGAAGGGGCCCGAAATTTGAGGCCGATTTTGGGCACACAGGCTTGTTTTCGCCTCTGACCCACCCACCCAACCCCCGGGGGCAGGGCACTTTGCCTACTGAGCTGCGGCCTGATACAGCGACACCCTGGCCACCCCCGTGGACAGCACCGTCCACTTGTGCACCCGCCGAGTCTGTCCGTCCCCGTCCTCGAGACGCACCCGGGGACGCGGCTGCTGCATCCGGCAAGTGCCCTTCCCCCCTCCAGCGCGCCCGTATATATGGGCCGGGTCCAGGGTTTGGGGCCGCCGGGCGACAAAACACACCGGCACAACAGCGGGACCGCGCGGGGAGACTGGGACCGGCGGGACCGCGCGGGGGCCGACAAAATACGGTCAAGGCCACATGGTCCTGCGGCAGTGCCACATCGGCCGGCAAGGCCCTGCGACGGGCACTGCGAGGCGCCACTCGTGACACCGTGGCCCACATCTCTTGCCCTGAGTGCAGGGCCTTCTGTGACCCCCTTTGCCTCGCCTAATCCAATGCAACGCGCCATCGGGACTGGCCCTTGAAGTGGACTCAAGAGATCAAAGCACGACCTCACGCCCTGCCCGGCACGGCCGCGTGCAAAGGGCGAACTCAACAGACAAGCGTCCCCTCTGCTGCTGCCAGCATCCGGACAGGGCGTGAAATGACGGGCTCCAAGCGAAGGGTGACCCACGAAGACGCAAACTGGTTTGAGTGACAGTGGGGCAGAGGAGGTGTGGCGCCCTCTGCCGGATCGCGCCAGGCGGTGCGGGATGCTTCATATGTGAGCCCCAGCAAACGCTGCACAGCCCCGGCGCCATGCCTCGAAGGGGCGTGACGGTGCCACACAGGACCACCGTCAGTTGGCCAGCGCCCAACAACGCCCCGCCGCATACAACTGAGGTCAGTCGGCTACCACCGACCCGAAAAACGCTTTGCTGCGCGAAGACCGCCCTCAGGCCGTGCCCCGCCGCCGCATTCAATCGGAAGGAGGCCATTCCAAGATCATGAACGGTCGCCAAAAGAGGGCTCAGAAGTTGGCGGCACACACTTGGCCATCTCGCGAAACGGAGAGGGGGAGTCAACGGGAGAGACGGCGGGGCACGTGGGGCGGCAAATTCTATACAAGTTCGCGACAGAAATCGATGCACAACTGCTGCAGCCCCGACTACAAAGAGGGTGCCAAAAAGGAAGGCTGTGCATAGGCACACCGCACCCTCGTCCCATGACAGTGTCTGCCCTCTGAATACAGAGGCCTGACGTGACACGCGGACGTCGGGGGGGCAAACAGGGCAACGAATTCCGTAAAAAGGCGTGTGGAATGGAAGGTGAGGAAAGGGGGGGGAGGATGGGCCATGGAGAGGGTGGGCGGGTGCGGGGGCCACCGCTGCGGCCGTTGACGGTGGGCCCTCAGTTCAAGGACTGGCCCAGACGTAATGCACGGTCATGCACGGCATGGGCCGGGGCTCCGGCAGTCTCTTGCTGGCGGACTGCCGACCACCAATCCAGAGCTGCGGAATTGATCACTGGCCCACGCCCGGGGGGTGACGTAACGTGCCGCCAAAATCACCGATGGAGGCGGCGGTGGGCGCAGCATCATTGACGTTCTGGGGCCGGGGCTCGTGGGGGGCTGGCCCGATCGGAGGGTGGCCGACGGGCTATGGGGGCGCGGCAGTCCCTGCGCCGAAGCCGGGGGGGTGTTGTGCGTGGTCGTGGGGTCAGGGCGCCAAGAAGGGGGGGGCGCACGCGACGCTCACCAACAAGGCAGGCAGGGAGCTCCCTGTAGCTGTGCTTGACCCTTCAGGGATGGTGTGGGAAGCAGCTGGGGCTCTGCCTGAGGTGCAGGAACAGGCGTTTGGGGGCGATGGGATTACTGTGGGTGTGCCAGAGCCCCGGGGGTCGGAGATTGCCAGTGGGGCAACACTGCCAGGCCCCCAGGGGGCCGAGTGCCAGCGCATGTGCTTTAGGCGCCCCGCCCGACCGCGGGGCAGTGGCAGTCGACGATGATCTTGAACCGGCCGCACTGGGGCTGTGCCGTGCTGTCCGGATCGGCACAGATGAGGCTCTCCTGGAACTGGGGCACGCACTCCTGTGCGGAGATGGGGCACCGGCCGAGACATCGGCCGATGTCCACCACTTGGACGGTGCCCTCCGGGCCCCAGTGCTGGACGTAGTGCGGGACCCGGCCGCATCGGGGCCGGACCGGCCGGCAGTCGCACCGGGTCACGACACCGACCCGGACGTCGTCGCCGAGCAGCAGCGTCTTGGTCGTCGCCACGCGGCACGCGGTGGTCCAGTACTGCTCCGGGTCGACCAGCCCCTCGGGCCATGCGTCTGGGCCGCACTCTCCGGCACATTCCCCGACGTTCACCTGCAGAACACATGGAGCAGAGCGGTGCTGGGGCCTGTCCAAGGCCACTTGTGTATGGGGTGGGGGGTGGGGTGGGGGGTGTTGGCATGGCGCCTGCGTGGATTGCTGTGGAAGCTGGCGGCGCCTATTGGCTCTGGCCAGTTATCCTTGTCCTTGCCTTGAACCTTTTCCCTCCGTAGGTGGTGGTGCCCATTGGCCTCTCGCTGTGGGGGGTGGGGTGGGGGGCATGAGAGGGGAATATATCTGGTCCCCTGCTCACACACCCCTCGTGGCATCGATCCCCCTACCAACACTGCCAGAGACTTCACACTTCGTCAGTCCTAAACGGTCAAGTTTGGAGGGTGCTCTCCACCACCGATAATGTGAGAAATTGTTAACATAAGGCCTTGGGGGGGGGGGGGGGGGTGCGCCACAAAGGCTGAAGGAATATGCCGGTTGGTACTCCCGGGTGTATGCATGTGTGCACCTTTTGAGGAGGGAAGCCTCCACTTGTGGGTAGGTGGGTTGGTTGCCCACCTATTGCGAGAGGTAGGCAGCCAGATGAGCTACCTAACAGCCGGGGGGGGGGGGGTTTACTGTGTGAGAGGGGACGGTTGTCCCAATCCTCATAAAGGCTGGAGTCCCACCCACGCCGGCGCCGGCATGCTCCACACAAAGTCTTTTCCCAACACTGCAGACCTCGGAGGGTGCTCACCACCGCTGATGTGGGGAATGTACCACAGGGCCAGGGGGTTCTGGATCACCAAGTGTTACCCATCAGCGGTTGCACAGCATGTCCAGGCATTTTGCCGTTTGTTTCAGGGATTCACCGCCCGTGCAGCGCCCACCAAGGCCCTGGTTTGGGGCCTAAGCAGTGGGTTGCACTGGGCGCGTTACCCAACACGGCCTTGCAGTGCATTTTGCAACGGGTGCTTGTCCTACCATTCAAATTGCCGCATACTGCCCCTGAGGCGTCAGCTCCCCCGCGGACGCCGGCAGAGGCTTTGACTGCATGTCCGTGAAGTTCGGAGGGTGACTGATGCGACAGAGCACACAGGACCAGGGGCTCCCGGATCGCCCCGGGGGATGTTTCGTTTCTGGTTTCTGGGGCGCCCCACAGGTGCCGGCGGGAAAGTTGCCGACACGCCCTCCTTGGGACGGGTGCAAGGGAGCAGCGCTCGGACAGCCCCTCCAGCCAAGAGGGCGACGGATGCACGCCGGTTTCCCGCCGGGGGGGTCCCGCCGGGGGGGTCGAAAACAGTATGAGGGGGGGGGGCGTGCGTGCGCAGCGCGGGGGCGGGCGGTGGTGCTGGGGTGGTGGTGGACGGCGGGGGGGGGGGGGGGGCGCTAGCGTGGCGGTGGGGCAGGCAAGGCATGACGGGGTCCGCGGTGTGCCACTGCACCGCGCCTTGCACCAACTGTTTCACCAAAAATGGGTTCGCGTGCCGCCGAGCTGACGGCGCCTAGACGGTGCTGCCGTGTCGGTACGGTTTCACTGGGGGAGCGTTTCGTGGCTGCGTGGCTGTGTGGGCGTTGTGCGATCGCCCAGGAAGGGTTTGCCGGTTGGTACTTCCGAGTTCGCACATTTGGCTGTGCTTCGTGGAGGTGTGCATGGGGGGAGAGGGTGTGTGGCACGACGCCTGGATGGATTGTTTTCTGAAGCTGGTGGCGCCCATTGGCCTCTCGCCACTTACCCTTGTCCTTCCCCTCCGTGGGCAGCGGTGCTCATTGGCCTCTCAACACCCGGTGCCCTTGAACTCCCGGTCTTGCCTATCCTTACCTCTCTACACTCCCTTCCTTCCCCCTGGACTGTCCCTGTTTCACTGCTCGGTGTCGGGTCCGGGGGGGGGGGGGGATTGCCATAGAGGCTGAGTGGGTGTGCCGGTTGGTACTTCCGGGTGTACGCCATTTGTCCAATCTTGGAGAGGAAATTGTATGCATTTGGCCGGGGGCGGGGGACAACACAGTTTGGAGAAGCAGACGGTGATGCCGGGCACTGCCAGTGGACTCACGTAACATCGAACAACACCTTCAGAACTTTAGCGTCGCCCACTTTGATGAGGCGGTACTTGGGCTTGACACGGCAGTCAGAGCACCCGCAGTCCGTCGTGACTTGGGCGGACACGGCCTTGCCGTGGTCCGCCGCCACCGCCCGTGTCTCGAAGGTGACCGGGTGGCAGGTGGCGGGCAGCCCCTTCCACTGGCACTGCCCTCGGCAAGTCCCGACGTCGAGGCTGTTCCCAAGGGTCTCCCACCGCTTGAACAACGGCCAGCGCTTGCACGGCTTCGGGGTGACTTTGGGCTGGCATTCGCAATGCCATGCGTTCCAGAACCAACCATCCGGGCACCTGCGGAGCGGGGGACAGGGCAGGGCAGGGCAGAGGGCGGGGCAGGGCAGGGCGGTGTCAGGCAGGCACAAGAGGGGGGGGGGGGTGTACAACCTCAGTAAGGTGAGCTAAGCGAAGGCGTAGGCGGGACCTTTGGTAGATGTACCCGGTTCCACACAGGCACCCACCAAGGGCTACTGGATTGCACCCGCTCGACGGCATATAACTTCAAAAAGGAGTGGGAAGGAGGAACGATGCGAAATGGTGTGTGAAAAACGCACTGGCACAGACGCACTGTCACAAGCGCACGGGGGGCGGGGGGTGTGCCATGAAGGTTGAGTCAGTGTGCACTTCCGGGTATACGCAGTGGTTTGAGTTCTTTGGAACTGTTTGTGTTGCTTGTCCCAAGCAACGGGGGCCTCCACGGGTGATGACACGGAACCTCCCCAAAAAAAACTAACAGGGGGGGGGGGTTGGCGAAGTCCTGCCATCCCTGAGGGGGAGGAGGGCGAGGCCTGGGCAAGTGGGGTGAGGCGGGGGGGGGGGGGCACTACGGGCGTGCCCATCACCCACCACAGGTGCCCAGTGCAGGTGGGGGGAGCCCAACGCGGAGAGCAATGATATGGCGGCGTAAACCCTCACCCCATTGACCCTCCGGTGCCATTGGACAGAATGCCCTTCGGGCGCCTTTTTCGCGACCGGTCAGGTCAGACCCAAATCTGGTCAACCCCCGGTGCCCTTTGGGGGATGTGCATTGTGTGGCACATGAGGATCCCCCAACAAATCCTGAGCAGTCTGACGACACGTGCGTGCGGGTGAGTTCTCAAAGGTTCCGTTCGGGAAGGAAAGGGCTGCCGAGCGTGGGGCGTAGGGTAGGGGGCCTGGAGGGGGAGGGGGTGGGTGCCCGGACGTCCACTTCAGTCCCCCCGGGAAGGGCCCCCCTCTGCGGTTCCCAGTTCCATGTCTTGTCGTACGGGTGTGACTGTTCGGTGGGGGTATGGGTGGCATCGGTTGTTGGCCGTGTTGCATGTGTTGGTGTTGGTGTCGTGCTTGGCATTCCATGTGTGCCTGTGCCATGCCGTGCTGGTGCTGGTGCGTATCGGTGGCTGCGACGGTTCCGTAGTCTCCAGCTCTCTGGCCGGCGTCTCCCTCTGCCTGCGTGTGCCTTTCTCGCTGTGCATGGGCCGCCACCGAGCCGCACAAATGGGCCCAGTGCGGGGCAGGAGCCTGACGGGGAGGGTTTAGTCGCAGGGCTGGGCACGGGAGACAGGGCAAGGCAGAGCACAGGGCAGGGCCGGGCAACCTCTCGATGCGGTCGCACACGCACGCGCAGTCCCGCACAATCTCGAGCCTGGCGGGCCTGCGCGAATCCGCGCGCTGCAGCAGCACCGTCTCTGTGCGGACCGGCTCGCAGGACTTGGGCCCGGTCAGCTGCGTGGTCAGGCACACGCCCTCACACGCCCCCACGTCCACGATCGACTGCCCTCCTGGCAGCGACCACTTGCCGTCAAGGTAGTCCGCCAGGGCGAGGGGCTTTGGGACACGGCGGCACACCATCACCGGGACAGGGATGCCGACCTGGATCTGGGTGCGATCCACTGCCGCAGTGTCCACCTCAAGAGTGTCAACGTCGAGTCCTACGGGCATACGACAATCACTAAGGGAACATGACGGGTGTATGCTCGCTTCTACTGAAGCACGGCGGGGGGGGGGGGGGGCGGTTAAGGCTCCTTGCGGAGCCTCCACAAGGCCAACCCTTACTGAACAGAGCCGCCAGAGGCACATAACTAACATCAATTGCTTTCCTTTTCTTCCGCTTTTCTTTTGTTGTTGTTGTTGGGTGGGGGGGGGGGGGACCATGAAAGGTGGAGTAGGGCTGCTGGTTAGTACTTCCGATCTAACGCACTTTGTTGTGTGTTGTGAAGGCGTGCCTCCAGGTTGTGTGGGGTTGCGGTTGTGATTGTGGTTGTATCTAGGAGGGGGGGGGGGATGGGGATGTCTTGTTTCCTTCGGCCTCTTTTTTTCCGAGAGCAGCTGCACTTGCGGCACCAAGACATGGTCCAACCCGTGAGCTGACAGGAAGAAATTGGTTTGTTGGTGTTGGCTCTTGCAGAGGAAGGCGACCTGCTTTGCAAGGGCTTCTGGCGCCCAAATGCCGGCACAATGGATGTGCAGTTTACTGGTCAAAGGGTTCAAGTTGTTGAGGCACCAAGAACTCTTTGCAATCTTGTTCCTTGATCTATGTGATTCAGAGGGCTGGGGCCAATGCAAAATAGATACATGTCTATTTCTCAAAAGTCCGGAGCGAGTGCTATTTTAGTTGACAGCGGCAAGTGGGGTCATGTACATCTATTTTCTGAACTGCCGTCAGGGACGCCTGAAGATTTTTTGTTTTTTTTCTCACTAAGGAACCTCCCGGTGTGACAGTGTAGATTGATGGATGTGAAATGACATGGATAGACAATGTTGGAATGAGTGTCCAAAGTGAGCAACGATGTAGGATGAAAACACAGAGTGGTTTTTTGGAAGTAGCGAATTCAACTTACAGGGCAGAGCAGCAATTTTGAGTTATGCTGAAAAGTGGCAGCATAGAGTGACAGTGACGCCATGTACATGATGGCATGCACATGGGACCATTGATGCAGGGGGCATGAGGCTCTGGGAAAACCTGGTCTTTCCATTTCTGCAGCCAAAAATGATGACGTCCGTGATGTGATGCGCCAGCACTGGCGCCTGGGAGGAGTGCAAGGGCCCACTTTACCACCATCATCAGCAACAGGAATTCCCATGCTGGAACCGTCGGGGAACCGGAAGAAGCGCACATCATCTCCCGAAAACGACAGAAGCACCTCAAATGTCGCCTCGCCATCTGCAAAAGCGGACAGTACAATCGCAGTCATATGTTTGGTGTGGTGTGGTCCGGCGTGCCGAAGGTGCTGTTACCAAATGGCAATGGCCGTGATGCCTTGCATACGGGTAATGCAAAACGGGAGGAATTGGGACTCCTTCGGTAAGCTACCACACTGCTGGGGAGCAGTGTGCACTAGGACTCCTCCTGTATACTGCCACATTGCTGAGGAGCGTTGGGCAGTGGGACTCTTCCAGTACACTGCCACACTACTGTGGAGGCAATGGGCAGTGGGACTCCTTTAGCACACTGCCACACTGCTGGGGACCAGTGGGCAATAGGACTCCTCCTGTACGCTGCGACACTGCCACATTGCTAGGGAGGCAATGGGCAGCGGGACTCCTTCCGTATACGAAAGGAGATCTACTGCCCGCTTTCCCACGGCAGTGTGGCAGTGTACTGCCGGAATACCACTGCCCTCCGCCCTGGGGTAGCGCACAAAAGGAATTCCTCGACCCACTGCCTCTACGCTGTAGTGTGGCAGTGAACCGAAGGATCCCCGCTACCCACTGCCCACTGCCCACTGCAGTGTGGCCGTATACAGCCGGATCCCCACTGCCCACTGCCTATTGCAGGGAGGGAGTTTACTGAGGGATCCACACTACACATTGGCAGTGGACTAAAGGATCTCAGCTGCCCAAGTGCTGGCCCCATCATAGCCTGACCAGGGCCAAGAGGCACATAGGCGTGGCCCACTGAGAACTTTAGAGGCACCATCAGGCAGAGGAGCAGGGCGTCCCCGGCACCATAGGAAGAGATGGCCCTCTGCACCACATACTACACACAGCGCGCGTTCAGACACACAGACAATGCCACACTACTAGGGAGCAATGGGGAGTGGGACTCCTTCGGTACACGGCCACACCGCTAGGGAGGCAATGGGCAATAGGACTCCTTCAACACAGTGCCACACTGCTAGGAGCCATGCACCACGGGACTTCAATGCACAGCCACACTACTAGGTAGCATTGGGCAGTGAAACTACTTCAGCACACTATCACACTCCTTGGGAGCAATGGGTAGTGGGAATCCTTTAGTACACTACCACATTGATCGGGAGCAGTGGGTAGTCCTCTTGTACACTGCCACACCACTGGGGAGCAGTGGGCAGTGAGACTCCTTCAGTACACTGCCACACCCACACCGCTGGGGAGCAGCGCGCAGAGAGACTCCTTGAGCACACTGCCACACTGATAGGGAGCAGTGGGCGGTGGGACTGCTTCAACACACCACCATACTGTTGGGGAGCAGTGGGTAGTGGGACTGCTTCAATACACCGCCACACAGCTGGGGAGCACTGGGTAGGGGGACTCCTTCAGCACACTGCCACACTTCTAGGGAGTAGTGGGCAGTGGGACTCTTCCTGCACACTGCGATACCGCTGGAGAGTAGTGGGCAGTTGGACTGCTTCAGCACACTACATGCTGGGAAGCATCAGGTAGTAGGACTCCTCTTGCACACCACCACACCGCTAGGGAGGCAATGGGCATTGGGAATCCTTCGGTACACTGCCCCACTGCTGGGGAGCACTGGGCAGTGGGACTCCATCAGTACATTGCCACACTACTAGTCTTTAGCACACTACCACACCGCGAGCCGGGACTCCTTCCGCACGCTGCCACACTATTGGGGAGCAGTGGGCAGTGGGACTCCTTCGGTATACCGCCACACTGCCGGGGAGCAGTGGGTAGTGTGACTCCTGTAGCACACAGTGACACTCTCGAGGAGCACTGGGCAGTGGGACTCCGCCACATTGTTGGAGAGCAGTGGGCAGTGGGACTCCTTCATTACACTACGGCACTGCTAGGGAGCAGCGGGCAGTGGAATTCCATCAGTACACCGTCGCCTTGCTGGGAGCCATGCACAATGGGACTTCTTCAGTATATGGCCACACTACTAGGTAGCAGTGGGCAGTGGGACTCCTTCAGCACACTATCACAATCCTGGGGGAGCAATGGGCAGTGCAACTCCTTTAGCACAATGCCACACTGCTCGGGAGTAGTGTGCATTGGGACTCCTTCAATACAGTGCAACAGTGATGGAAAGGTAGTGGGCAGAGAGACTCCTTGAGCACACTGCCACACTTACAGGGAGCAGTGGGCAATAGGACTCTTGCAGTACACTACCACACCGCTGGGGAGGCAATGGGCAGTAGGACTGCTTCAGTACAGTAGGACTCCTTCGGCACACCGCCACACTACCGGGGAGGCAATGGGCAGTGGGACTCCTTCAGCACAATGCCACACCGCTAAGGAGGTAGTGGGCAGTGGGACTCCTTCAGCACACTGCCACATTGCTAGGGAGCAGTGGGCAGTGGGACTCCTTCAGTTCATTGCCACACTGCTGGGAGCAACGGGTAGTGGGTCCTCTTCAATACACTACCTCACTGCCCTCGGAGCAGTGGTTAGTGGGATCCCTTCCTAGCGTAGACTAGCGGGGGTGTTTATGTCCTAAAACTGAGGAAGCGACGCGAATGTCGTTGGAGGCAGGAAATGCCTATGGGGAGGTGGGCCATAGCGGTGGTCAAACCCTGGCATGGGTAGCTAGGGTGCCCATGAGGACCTAGGGGCAAGCCCTACTGGCATGGCCCGCACAGACACCGTGAACATTGCACAGGTTGGCCGTCGAACCGTCATTGAGGTCCTTAGAGTCTCGGTTTGGGGACGTCCCACCACTGTGAAGGAAATGAAGAGGAGGGTGAAATGCGATCAAATTATTACTTTTGGATGAAGTGTGGTTGGCGTATTTACCCCACGAAGAGCCCCATCTGTGGTGGCCGGACGGGGAGGGGCTCCCCCGGGGGTTTCCGGGACTGTTACTTGGCCCAGTGCCCCTCTTTGTTCTGCACCCCGGGGGTGGTGACCAGGGTTAATGGCCTTAGACCTCCCTACCTCAAATTGCTTGGATTCCATACCGGGTGGGGGTGTCCACATGGACAGGCGTTTGCCGACCGCGAACAGAACGGTAACTTGGGGGTAGCGGGTAGCAAATCCCAGCCATGCTGGGAGGGGGGCCATCCCTTACTTCACAGCTGCAACCCCCTGGGCACGTGGGCCTCCTTGGCTGAAGTTTGGGTCGGCGATGGCAGAAGAGGTTGGGTGGGGATGGGGGAGGAGGCAAAGGGGGGCGCAGGGGGGGGGGGGGGCTGCTTGGGTGTGGGCAGTGTGGGGGGCGGGGATAAAGAGAGGTCACTGTGGTCGGCTTCTAGAGGGGTCGCTGACCGGTTCCCGAAGCCTAGGCAGCTGGTACTAGGGGGCCGCAGGACCCAGGGCTGGTACTTAACGCTAGGGCTGGTGCTTAACGCTGGAGCATGCATACACCCGACATCGTTATTACACCACTCGAGGGTGGTGCCCGAGCCCTGTCATTGGGGGCTTTGCACCCAGCACCCAGCCCATGGGCAGGGCTGGGGAGTACTCGGGATGGGGCATGGTGTGCCGAAGGCGCTGTTACCAAAGGGCAAAAGGCCGGGATGTCTACCCACGGGTAAAGGTAAACGGGCTGGGCTGTGTGTGTTGTGTGCGCGCCGTGCGTAAGTGTGTTGGCCTCGGCAGGGGAAGGGGGAGTCGGGGAGACCTGGTGAGTTCGCCTCCGGCGACCGCGCTTATTCCAGGAGCTCCCGCTGCACCCCTTCCCTTTCTGCTTGCTGGTGCAAGCGCAGCTCCTGCAATGCCCACGCCATCGTGCTGCCCGGGCCCAGGCGGGCCTTCAGCAGTGTGGCACGCGCCTTGGCGTGGGCGTACCAGATCCGTATGGACTCCTCCACGACGTGGCGGAGGAACTCCGTGCCCAGCGAGTGGGGCCCCGTACACTCCAGGTGGGCCAGCTGCATGGAGGGGGTCCGCAGGGCTGCCGCCCACTGCTCCAGCACCGTCGGTTCCCACAGCTGGTGACGCACTGGGGCCGCCCGCGGCCCCACCTTCTGGTCAAGCCACGCTGCGAGGCGCCGGCGGGCTGGCCCCCACTCGTGCCATTGAGCCGAGCAGGCCCACAGGTGGGGCGCCGTCTCGGGCTGTGTCCCGCACAGGAGGCACGTTGTATCCAGCACCGTGCCCCGGTGGGAGGAACGGCGGGCCAGGACGGTCATGGTCGGGACGTTGTCCATGCGATGCGCCGTGATGTGGCGCTGCTGGTCGTGGTCGAACCAGTCCAGGGGGAGGCCCCCCCCTGGCATGAAATTTACCCCCCAGCGGGCCTCGTAGATGGCTTGCGCCGGTATGGAGGCCCGGCTCTGCAACCAGTCACTCAGCGCCGTCGGGGAGAGCTGGCACTGGTCGCGGAAGGGCACTGGGGGGATAAATGAGTAGGGGCGCCTGAGGAGCCACGTGAGGTCTACCTCCGGCGGCTCTCGCGTCGCTGCGTCCACACGGACGTTGAGGTCCGTGATCCAGTGCGACGGTGTGGTCACCACATTGATGGCAGACCTCGGGGAGAGGCGCTGCCCCCCCAGGACAGTGGCGTAGAGGTGGTGGATGCCATCTCCGCAGTGCCCTCCTTCCTGGTACGTGCGGAGGGCCCCCACTGCTGCCTCCGAGTCCGGCACCAGCCAGTAAACCCCCTGCTGCGTCGCCAGCCGGCGGGCATACGAGAGGAGGGCCATCGCCTCCCCCTCCTGGGAGGTGCCCACTCCTGAGGCCACCTGGGCCTGGTACTCCCCAGGCCCGCTCTGGACGACCCCGGCCATGGCCATACCCGCCTGCGTGGCCCCTGCATCCACCGCCACGACACTGCCTCGGAGGGTCGCCAGCGCAGGCAGGTCATGGAACCAGACGCCTGGGCGAGTCTCAGGGGCCAACACTCGCGGGGGGTCGGTCGCCCGGCCGTGGGGCGCCAGGAGGGCCATGTCCCCATGGTGCTCCCTGAGGTGGGTGCGCAGGGCCTGGTGTAGCTCCGCTGGCACTGTCCCCACCGTATCGAGGGAGTAATAGAGGGGTCCCTTGTGCGGGTGCCCCGGGCATTTGTGCGCCATGCACTCCGCTGGATATTGGAAACGCGCCACCGCCGCCGGGGCTATGGCGATCCACGGAAGCGGCGGCAGCGTCGAGGTGATCGTCACGAGAGGGGCCTGCGATGCGCTGGCCCAGTTCCAGTAGGCGGCAGTCGGGGGGGCTGTCGTCCACACGACGGTGGGCGCCCTGACCCCAGTGCGCTGGAGCTGGGCCAGGGACTCCTGCCGGTGGTCGCCCCACAGCTGGGCGTGTAGTGGCGCATCCACCTGCACTTGGATATCCAGGAGGGCCACCAGGAGGCGGTGGAGCCTGGTGTCGCTGGGCAGGGTGCCCGGGGGCTGCTGGCACACCCGGGGTTCTGACGCCCAGCCCGCGGTCTCCATGGTGTCCTGCAGGGCCGCGGTCATCCGGAGGGGCTGTCCCCTATGGTATATCGTCTCCATTCGGGTGGTTTTGGCCGCCCGGCCCCCCACGATGACTTCCGCCTGATAGGTGGGCACGGCCCTCGGGATCCAGTCCTTGGGCGCCGCCTGCCATCGCGGCGTGGGTTCCCTCAGGAGCGGGATCAGTACCGCAGCGTGGCGGGCCAGCCACGCCCGTAGCCCCGGGATCCCCTTGCGGGCTGGCGCTCGCCTCTTCAGGGCTCGCTCCGGCCGCACCTGGTGATTCTCTGTGTAGAGGTCGCCGAGGTGATGGTAGCCCAGGGCCTGTACCGTTTCGTACACCGTCGGGGGGACGACCACCTGCGCGACGGCGCCATACAGAGTCGTGTACACCTCCAACCGGGGGGCAGGGGCCGCCGCCGCCGCCGATCGCGGCCCACCGGGACCTCGGACCAGGATGGGGGTGGTCCCTGAGCACTGGCCCGGCATCCACATGGGCATGGCCACCTCATCCACGACCCGCTGCAGCGTGGCTATGAGGTGGGGGCACTTGGGGTGATACGTGTACTGCCCCGGGGTAAGCACCGCCGGGCAGCCCCCTCTGAGCGCCTGGTGCGTTTGCAGGTAGTAGGCCTGGGAGTCCCGGAACTCCTGCTTGGCCCAGGCCCCCTGCCGAACCCACTCTCGAACTACCGCCGCCTGCCACAAGTGCTCTGACCGAGTGAGACCCTGGCACCCATGCTCCCAGGGTCCCCAGAGCGCGTCGGTATGAGCGTGGCGGGAGATGCCCGTCACGTGCTTGTATGCTCGCACCATGAGAGCATCGTTTGCCGCGTGTACCTTGGCCGTTGGGCGGTACACGCTGGCCAGGGGGAGCAGCTTGCTCGGGAGCTTGGCCATGAGCACCATCATGGCCGCGTCCGGGGAGAGCCGCTGGGGGCGGAGCTGCGTCCAGAGCCCCGCCCTGACCTCCGGCTGGTTGCGGGGGGCCGTAGGCGCCCCCTGGAGGTAGATGATGGGGCATGGTGTGGTGTGGCGTGGTGTGGTGTGGCGTGGTGTGGAGGGGTGGGGTGGGGTGTGCCAAAAGTGCTTTGACCAAGACGCAAACACCGGGATGTCTTGCACAGTGGAAAATGCAAAACGGGCGGGCCCTGAACCTTAACCCTAAAGCTGGCCGTAAGCCAAGCGTTCTGCTGGCGGGGCTGGGGACATGTACAGGGCTCACCTGCTTGACTCCTCTGCTGAGGACCGCCCTTGGTACGCCTTGCCACTCCATTTGCTCATCGAGCCGCACCTCCCACGCCATCACAGCAGGGCAGCGGGCAGTGGGGCTCCTTTAGCACACTGCAGCATTGCTGGGGGCAGTGGACAGCGGGGCTACTTCACTACACTGCCACAATGCGAGGGGCAGTGGGCAGGGGTTATCCTGCATTACACCACCGCACTGCAGGGGGCAGTGAGCAGCGGGGCTCCTTCAGTATCCAGCCTCAATGCAGGGGGGCAGTGGGCAGTGCAGCTCCTCCTGTACACGACCACACTGCAGGGGTCAGCGGGCAGTGGGGCTTCTTCAATACACTGCCGTACCGCAGGGGACAATGGGCAGTGGGGTTTCTTCAGTACACTGCTGCATGACACGGGGCAGTGCTCCTGCAGTACACTGCCTGCAGTACACCGCCGCACTGCCAGGGGCAGTGGGCAGGGGGTATCCTTCAGTACACTGCCACACTGTAGGGGGCACGGGGCAGTGGGTGGTGTGGTGTGGTGTAGTGTAGTGTGGTGTGGTGTGGTATGGTGGGGTGGGGTGAGGTGTACTAAGGTCGGGTGTACTAAGGTCGTCTGGTATTCAAGAAGGTGAGTGGATCCGGTGGTCACGATGATGATGTGTGAGCCAAACCAGGGGTGTTCACGAAGGCTCATTCGTACATGAAACTAAGTTGTGTGGCAGAAGGTGTCTCATTTTCCCCGTTTCGAGACCCCGCTGGACTCCTTCATCTTCACACACAGGCCTGGCCTGGCCTGGACAACAGTCGCACTTCTTGCGTCCTTCTGTGTATGCACATGAATGCATATATGGAGGAGCAGACACACACCTGAAACCAACCGGCCACGCGCATCATATCGGGACAACGTGACCATGGCGATCAGCCTTGTGGCCTTCTCTGGACGCTGGATCGTTTGTCCAAAGCCCACCTGAAAATCCTCTGGGCTCGTCACTGCCACGACCACAGCCGCCACCCCATCCCCAGCATCCGACACCACGACCTGTCCCAAGTCTCCACTGACTTTGGGCACGGGGAAGCGCTGACTGATGGGATAAACCGCGATGCCGTTCTCTTGGAACTTGTAGAGTAGCACACCCTCAAACGGTGCTGCAGCAGAGGGAGACGGATGCAAAGCCCCTCATCTGCCAAGCACAGGAGTGCAGTTGTTGTCCGGGTGGCAAGCGTGCAGGGCGATTGGGCGGTCCACAAACGTCTGGCTAAGATTCAAAGGGGGTGAAACAAAGGGCAAACTATGCAACATTGGCATGGCCACCACTTCACAGCAAATCCTAAACACACAACGATCACAGCCAAGCAATGCCAGTTGAAGCCAATTGGCTTCCGATAACCGACACGGATGAAGATCTGACCCCTGCACACACACTCCCGTGCCCCTGCCCTAAAAAGAATGCAGTCTGAGAAGCAGAACATACGAGGCTTGGAGGCTCCAGGCTTTGGAAAGCCCAACTGGCGCAGTACTTGTGTGAAGCGAGGCAGATCCGGGATGATGGTGATCTCTGTGCAGCAAAAACAGAGATGCACATTCCTGTTTGCACGATCGAATGGGGAGAGGCTTGGCTTCAGGACAATGGGATTGTGCCCTTTCTGGCTCTCGATGCACTGCTTGCGCCCCCACCAATGCCGGAAGTCCACACACTCAGCACCCTGCCAGGCCAGGCAAGGGCAGATGAGCTTTCACTTGGGGGGGGCGTCAATAGAGCCCCTTGGCTGGACCCTGGATCCCCCCCAAAAAAAGACTGAATTGACAGACCCCCAAAAACCAACTCAGGACCATCCCAAGTCTCAATGGAGGTCGGCGGGGGCTGTACCAAGGGCTAGAGGGAGTGGGGGTTAGGGGGGGCTGGAAGGGGAAGGAACCCTTCCTCGCTCTAGCACCCCGCCTATAACCTCACCTTATAAGCCATCCCCCAAACCCTTCCTCGCTCGCTTTGCTCAATCAAGAGAAATACCCTCCAGCACTCCTTCCGCACCCCTCCGCTATCATGCCTCCACACGCATTCCCCCCGGGACCCCGTGTGCTACACCGTCAGTCCCAAAATTTCCCATTTCAAGGCTTTTTTTGGAGTTTGCATGGCCTCATATGGGTCCAAGATGGCTCAAAAAAAACTTATTTGAGCACCCCAAGCGGTCTAGGAACAACTTTTGGAAAAAAATCATTTTTGACCACTCTTGGACCCATTGGCAACCCCAAAACCCGACCCTAACATGTGCACTATGCGCGCTACACCACTCCAACGGGCACTGAAGAATGCTAACTGCGCAAAAATATGTTGGAAGTGATCCCCTTCATCATTATCTACCACCACAAGGGTGCCAAACGCAATCCATGGCATTCAAACACAACCCATTGCCCCCACACCCCCCCGTACGCACTGCTAGCCCAAAATTTGCCTATTTCAAGGGTGTTTGGGAACTTGCATGGGCTTATATGGGTCAAATATGGCTCACAATAGCCTTAGACCACTTGTTTAAGCACCCAAGTGTTCTAAGAACAACCTTGGAAAAAATCATTTGATCAGTTTTTTGACCCACCGGTGACCGCTATAACCCTACCCTAGCACGTGCGCCGTGCACGCTAGTGGTGCCAAATGGGCATTGAAGGGTGTTGACTGCGCAGAAATAGGTTGGAAATGATCACCTTCATCATTATCACTGCAAGGGTGCCCAACGCAATCCAAGGAGTCAAACACGGTGCAAGAGGATGGAACTCAAAAAAAAGATGCAAAACAAGTGCTTTTCAAGGCTGATTTTGCAGTATCTTGGGCCCAAAAAGAAGTTGTTGCGCCCACTACTTGGGTGAAAAACCCACTAGACACTGATCAAAGATGTTTGTTCATTATCTATGTGGGTTCCAATGCAAATGGCCCCCTCCATGGACATCTTACGCACCCAAACTGGCCAAACTGGACATTTTTGGCCATTTTTGACAAATGTTGAAACCAAGGTCCACCACTTGCAACACCTGTTCCCGGCCGCCACCTTGATTTTATTGCTCAAACTTTGTGTGCTTGTCCTTCACACCCATAGGTATCATCCACCAAAATTTTGGCCGAATCTGGAGCACCACGACTGAGAGGGGCGGCCTGTTCCAATTCTAGACTCCAACCAGGTGGGAAAACTTTTGGGGGTCTGGAGGGGGGGGGAGGGGGGGGGGGGGTTGGCCGGTCAACCGCCGGGGTCCCCATGGGGGGGGGGGGTCAGTGGGTACCCCAACATACATACCTCAAAATGATCCCCATGACGCGCTGCTCATTTTGGACATACACAACTGGGGTAAAAAAAATTCAGAAAAAATTGCCCATTAGCTCAGGCTCCCATCAAATTGGCTACATAACCCCTGCCACCCGAGGGGGTCCCCAACGCGTCAGAGCGGGGGACAAAATCAGAAGTGGCCCACAAGTGGGCAGATTGGCTACATAACCCTTGCCGTCTACGGGGTTCCCAATGCCTCAGAGCAGGGGACAAAATCGAAAGTGCCCCACAAGTGGGCGGATTGGCTACATAACCCCTGCCGTTTGGTGGGTCAGGTCAGGGGTCAAAAAAATTTCTGTGTTTTTCACCCATTTTTGAATTCTCCACAAAATTCTAAGTGTTTTGAGTATAGACACATAGGGTGAAAAAAAACCCCACCAGGAGGGGGGGGGGGGGATTCTGCTCCTTCGGCGCCAACACTTTCCCCCAAAATCTCAAATTGGAGAAAGACGGGTTCGAAAACTTTGGGGGGTCTGGAGGGGGGGGGGGGTCGAGAATTCGAACAGGCCGCCCCCCCTTGACCACAACAGAGTTGTGAGTTTTGCCCATTTCACGCAGGTTCTAAAACCAAGACTGGTTCCACCAGCTCGGTGACCGTAGGCATATCCCTAACACTGACCCTAACCATGAGGTCAACTAAAGGCTTACTAAGGCAAGAAGCGCAACTGCATGCCTGCTGCTCAGTGCACATACCCTGGGAAGAACCATACATCGCATCATCTCAGCAGCATGTGGTGGACATGCGTCATGGAAATTTTGGCGGCAGGCCACCGTTGACAAAAGTTGCCTTCCGGCGCCTTTGACGCAAATGGAAATAATGGTCCCTTTCAATTGAGGCGTTTTCCTAGCCCTCCCTCCGAATATCGGGGGCTGCTATTGACACCCCTCCCCCCCAAGTGAAAATTCACCTCCCCCAAAGTGAAAATTCACCTCCCCCAAGCCCCGGCCCCAACTGCACGCACTGGCAGAACAGGCAGACCACACACTCTATTCTTCCAAAAGACTTCCTCCTCAAAAAGGCAACGCCAACGAGCCAACCCAACATTTTCGCTGGTAAGCGGTCGAAAAAGCAACGATGCCAACATAAGAACCCCATGTTGCCATTGCTTCACGCAATCTTAATGCATTTCGGGGGTATATGGAATCGTGTAGACAGATTCAGTGTAGGACGCTAGGATCATCCTTACGCCCACAACAACACATGATATGGGGAGCATCCATCTCACATTCACGTGGCAACTTCCTTCCTTTTGATGGTTCACCCCACACTCAATCCCTCTGCTTTGGTGCAGTGACAGGCACCAGATGGACTGTCCCAAAACCCAGGGCTCACGCGCGCACAGGCACACCGATGCATGGGCCTCTGTAGGAGAGTGTGAGGTCTGGATCACATTTCTGGGCAAAGGAAAACAGGCACGGATTGCCGTAGGTGGTGCCGTCCGACCCACATAGCGGGTCGTACACTCGCGGGCACACAGGCGGCTTTGTGCAGTCTGAGAGAACGACAGGTGCAGCAGAGCTGAGGGCCAAGCTCAGATCTGGACCAGGGTTGTGCTTAGCAGCAGTGGGGGGACAGAGAGGGGTGGTTGGTTGGTTGGTTGGTATGCCCGGGCGTAGGGGCCGCACAGCCGGTCAGGGGCGTTGTTCACATTCCCCCTGCTCCGTGTGACCTCCTGCCCTGTGACATTGCACAAGTCACGAACACCCGAAGAGGTAAGGGTTCTGCCAATGGGGCTGTTGAGTAGTGCGAGTCTGCCAGTATGCTCCACCCTGCGCAAGCCCAGACAACGTTCCATGATGCGGGCACCTGCTCCAGACACGTGCACACCACGACGAGCCTCGAAACCCAAGGCCTCTCCCGCACATGACAGCAGAAACTGGTGCACACTGCCACCCGGTTTACGAGAGACCCGTGGTACCTGCTGGCTGGAGCATCACGCTACTCATCATACCCCCTGTTCAAGACAAGGTATCACAAATTGGTGATACCCCCCTGTTTTGGAGAGGTACCACCAGTTCCTGATACCCCCCCTATTTTTGTCTTGCAGGTGAGCGGGGGGGCGAGAGATGGCGGGCCAGATCCGGGGACACGCCAGAGCAGCAGAAGGGGATGGAGCGGCAGCAACATTCAGGCCGTCTAGTCGCCAGCTCATTATTCATGCATACCATTGGAATGTGACCAACTCTGAAAACGGGACCAGGGCGCACTTGAAACCACGAAATCACGTGCAGTCAAAACAAAGCCCTGCCAACAAAGAAACAAATCAAGCAACAACAAAAACACCATCAGCCGGACGGGGTGTACCATCCAGTAGCTGACAAGTGGCGTTGTTTGCACAGCCTTCAGCTCCCTGTGTTCTATGCTCGATTCATTTTGTTTCATACCTAATGTAGTAACTTTGTGACCCCCCCACCCTCCGCTGGGCCCACATGCACATCCCCGGTGGTGAGTACCCTCCACTTCACTGTCATGGGAATAACTGAATGTAAGCATTGCCGGCGCCGGCGTGGGAGGGACGCCATGGTCCCACTCTCACCTGCCAATAGCTTTTACCCCAGTCGCCTGGGACAGGCAGTGTAGACAATTTCCTTCTGAAAATCGAAACCAGTTCGGGCCCCCGGAAGTACCAACCGGCACACTTACTCAGCCTTTATGGCACCCCCACATTTGTAATCCCCGGGGACTGTGGCCAGTGCACGGACCCCAAAAGCCACAATTGGTGCAGTCTGCCTTTGAGGTTGGGTCATGGAAGCGGCCAGCACTTAAAGTTAGGTGAGGCTGAGGCTTGGTTTGCCTCCATCCTTTTTTCAGAATTGGGAGCACGTCCATCGCAGGTTGCTTGGATGCTGTGGAACAATGTACGAGACTCTTCGTTGCAGATCCCTCACAGAAACATCTCCCCATTGGTTACAAAGGGCCAGGGCATCTTTTAGTGGACATTAAACACTGGACAAATTTCTGTCTTCCTTTTTTTGTTCAAAACTATAGACCTCCAACCGCCGTTGGTTTCCTCCAACCACCATAGCTTACCCTTCCGCCGCCGTCGGTTGCTCTTCAACTGCGATTGGTCGGTACCCTCCAAACGCCGTTGGTTGCCCTTCAAATGTCAAGCGCGTCCTGTGTCAGCTCGTACCTCCGGACGAGCACAGGGGCGTTGGGTTGGGTGTGTGCCCATTCATCATATTGACGCTTCCTGAAGCGCTCTTCATCACCCAGACGGAGAAGCTGACGCATCAGGACATTGCAGGCTACCCTTGCGCTGGACTTGGGGATGTGGACCACTGCTGACGCTGACGCTGCTCAAGACAGACGCAGTGAAAGCTGTCACCTATAAACACAGGGCCATGTCAATTCATGTCCTGACCCGAGGGACTGGGGTCCTACGCAAAGCAGTCAACGTGTGTTGGGAGGAGGGGGGGGGGAGGGGGCTCGGGTTGCGTCGTATCCTGCATAGTAATTGATGTAGCAGGGGATTCAGCCCATTCCGTCTCTGCATACTCCGCAGTATCATACCTACACATGCGCCTCTGTACACCACCTCGAGACCCGGGTCAGTGCACTGCCGGGCAAATTCAAAGCGGCAGGGGTTGCTGTATGTGATGCCGTCCGAGGCACACAAGGGATCATACTCCGAAGTGCAAGCTGCACTCGAGCAGCCTGAGGGACCTGACGGGACAAGACAGAAAACATGCAACGATCAGGTCGCACAAGGCCGGGCATGGTGAATCGTTTGGTGCCAAGGCAGGTGCATGCGAACCCACAGAGAACCATGTAGCAACAACAATAACAAGCATGGAAGCACTTCACCAATCCGTTTTGTGAACTACTCTTTCATGACGGCCCAGCACCGGCTGCAAGTCTAGGGGCTTAAACCCGGACAGTTGCTCTTGCCAAATCCTGAGTTTGAGCCCGCAACTCACCGATGGCAGCTCGGCGTCCAAGCGCCAAGTCTGGAGGTGCCCTGCCAAACCTGTGCACTTTTCAGCCATTTTTCACCCAAAACAGCCCCAAAACGAGTTCAAAACACCCAAACCAAGGAAAACAAGTGGCGTCAACCACAACCAGCTTGGTTACCCTGTACCAAAGGGGGAGTATGTGCGCCGCGCGGCGTTACTTTTACCGCGTGTTTTCCCAGAACGGCCTAAGCTTTCCCCCCTCGTAAAATGCCCTATGGAGGGAAAACCCCTTGGTGGTAAGCTACATTGCTTGGTCAGGATAGAAGGCCGAGTCTCTGCGCGCTGCGTTAGGGGCTCCCCCAAAGAGCCGTTCGGTGGCCTTTAACTCCAAAGTATGACCGAGAAACGCCTCAAAAATGCTCCAAAATGGCCTGGAATTTGCACAACTTTGGCTCACCAACCCCAAACCAAGAATGGCGCATACCTTGGGCTATGTGGCTCAAAACAGGATTTTGCGGGGACCTAGTACCCCTGAAATCCGCCACTTTTTCTGATTTTCACACATCAGAGACACGCAAACGGACGCCTAGACACCCGTCCTAGTGGCTGCTTGGCTCAGGGAAGCAACAAGCTCAAGCCTCAACCAGTGGGTGCCCAAATGGGTCAACTGGGCCACCAGGGGCCAAAAAATGATCGTTTCCAAAAATGATCATAAACCACTTTGGATACCAAAACAGGTGGTTTGAGCCTAGTTTGAGCCCATTTGGGCATGTTATGGCCCCACAAAGGTGCCAAAGGACCTTGAACATGGGCCATTTTGGGGGCTGAAATGGGTTTAAAATGGGTTCAAAACGTGCTCTTCTGAAAACGATCCTGGACCACTTGGGGTGCTTTGGCAAGGGAATGGAGCCCATTTTGAGCCCGTTTTGACGCAATTTGGCCTATCACATACAAACCATAGCCCTTCAACCACACTTCAAGGCCAACCCCGCTTGCGGTGGGAGAGTGTGGATTGGCGGGAGAGGGGTGTGGATTGGTGGATATATAGATTGCCACACCCTTCAAAGCTGACAAGCAACAAGCAACAAGCAAGCAACAAGCACGTTATCATACCGTTTTGGCCATTACCCCGTCCCAATGCTTCGGGGTCTGCTCTACTCTGGCCATCCTAGAGCCTAGGTGGTGGCCTTGCCAAATCCAAGTTTTCGGCCAAAGACTCGCTGATGGCGCCCCAGGGCGCAGGCGCCAAGTTAGGATGTGCCCTCCGAGATCTGACTTGGTTTGGGCCAAAAATAGCCGCTTTTTGCCCAAACCAGCCCTAGAACCCATTCAAAACAGCAGAACAAAGGAAAACGGTTGGCACACTCCACAATTCCACAATTCCTCGTGTCCTCTGATTCCACAATATGTCCAAGAAACGCCCCCAGCAGCCCCCATAAGGCCCCACAATCTGTGTGGATTGGCCGCACACAGCACCAAACCAAGAATGGGCCATATCTTGGGCTTAAAACGCGATTCCAAGGGCACCTAGTCCACCTGCAGCCCCCCACTTTTTGTGGTTGCCACACCTCAAAATTGCCCAAACAAGCCCCTTGGATGTGTCCATGAGCCTCTTAGAGGTGCCCCTGGGCCCCTTTAAGGGTTGTTGTGCTGTAACAGCCCACTTGTATGCATCTGAGCAAAAACTCGGCCAAAATTTTAATCCCTTGTTACGAGAATTTCTCTGCGAGGTGGACTTGCCGAAGGCATTAGACTTTTTCGACTTTGGGACAAAAAAAATTGGGTTGATCCCGAGTCTGCGGGCATTGTTTCAGCCACGTGGGATGGGGGCTTAGTTTTGTGAAGCACGAATGCATTTTTGGCGGCCTCAGGGACCCGTGGTACCCTCCACAAAGGCTGGGTTTGGGAATGTTGTGACAGCACACTTATGATACGGTGGAAAAGAAGATGTTTTGCTGCTTCCTAGCCCTACCCAGCACCAGCCATGGATTGTTTGAAAGACAGAAAATCACTGTGTGAACTGGAAATCAGGTCAATAATGCACTCAACCTTTGCCGCTCAAATCGAAATCTCCACAACCAACTTTCTGAGGTTGCGGTCGCTCACAATGATCAAATATCCCATGTAAAGCACGTTCTGGGACTCTTATGTGCTTTTCACCTCAATAGCCATTAACGGGCCTTTGGGTGCAGGGGGGAAAGGGGGGGGGGGGGTCCGAGAGTTGTTGGGTGCAATTCTCTGTAAGGTGGACTTGCCGAAGGCAATAATGTTCAAGCACAATTCAAGCTGGTTATCCGTTTTGAACACCGAAGGAAGAAGAAAATTATCCAGGCTGCACAACAATGGCATCTCAGGTGTTGGCCCTGTGGTTTCACACACCTACGCAGGCAGGCAATTGGAAAACAATGGTTTGCGGCAACAGCAGATGACAGACATGCAAGAGCTGCAGGGCAAAAAACGAAGCACCCAAACAACGTTCTGATGAGGGTCCTGTGCTGAAAAGGGCCCCATCACTGACCAACCTGCCCTTCAAGAGCAATCAACTGACCACATAGAAGCAATGCAATCCGATCCGAGGTCAACCATTAGCAGTTATGGAGAAAGGGGTTGAAGGTCTCGGCCCCTGCCGAAAAAGACGGCAAGGAACCAACCCCACAGTTTAAGGCATCCCCCCCTCTGCATGAAGGAACCTCCCACACTTTCCTGAACTCTTGCACAGAATGACGTGCATCCCCAACAAGTGCAGGGCCACTACTACCCATTCACACGATGCACAGCTCCTCATCAGCGACTACATCGAATGCTCACATCCTTGAGCCAACTTGCCTCTCTGTTAGCACGCGCGGCCCTTGCAGTCGCAGCAGCCAGCATCCAACAGCACACCACATACCCGGGCGAGGGCCGCAATTCACTGTGTTGCCATGATCGTCCAACCACACAGCACTGCAGCCACCACAGTAATTGGGGGTGCACGTTGCAGCTGAGGCGTTGGTGCAGTTGCTAAAGCTGCAAGGATCGGCAAAGCACACAACTGGCTGACTGCCATCTGGACAATCTACAAAACATCAAAAGCAGAGCGACTGCAAGAAGGGAACAAAGAGGGCAGGAGACAGCGAGTGAGAGAGAGAGGGAGGGAGGGAGTGGAGGAGGGGAGGTTACGGGGAGGGACCGCAACTTAATGACACAATTAATGACAGACAGACAGGCCCATAGACAGACAGACACCAGGCTGGACCGCTTCTTCCCATCCCAAACGACCTTCCAAGCGGGTTGTACCCACCAGAAATTGCCCCCCGCTTTTCCATCCGCTTACAACTGCCTATGCAACTACTCTTGAATCCCTCCCTTTAGCCCCCTCCCCCTCAAGGGATTACAGCAGCTGATTGTCAGATGCCTTGCCAATTAAACATGGAGGCGGATGCGGAGTTGTCCCCCAGCAGAGGACAGATTCCCGGTCCGAAGCCATGGAAAATGGCAGGCAACATTACTGACTGCTTGGGCACCGTACTGGTCCAATAAACCGGTGGTGCGCTCCTGGTACTTCCCGCAGTGCCTGGCGGCATCCCCGGCCGCTGTGTCACAGACGCGGAGCGCACGCACCCACTGGTCGCGCTTGGTGCAGTCCGAAAGCATGCGACTGGTACAAGAGGGACTCGTGGTCGAGAGAGCCGTTGTTTGGTGGCGCCTCGGGCAAGAACTCTCGTCTGTTTCGCCCACTGATGGCATGTGTTCGCCAAAGGGATGCTTGAAACCGGGGGGCAGGGAATACGCAGTGGTGTGGGTGCAGGATGATCGGGTGCGTTTGGGGGGCGGGTTTTGGACCATCAAAGGCGGGGCTGGTCTGCCTGTTGGTACCTCCGGTTGAACGTGTGTTGTTAAGGCGTGCCCCCGGACTGTGTGTGGTCCAACGGGGGGTGCCATAAAGGCTCCGGTACTTGCGGGTGTACGCACCGGTTTGGGTTCTCAGGAGGAAATGGTCCACACAGCCTGTCCACAGACGGTGGGGAAACGCAATTTTGGTGGGTGAGATCGGGCACTACTGTCGAAGTAGGGATTTTACGACGCGTCGGGCCCCGACACCTCCCGACGCGTCGTACATCCCCGACGCGTCGGGCCCCGACACCTTGTACGACACTGTACGACGCGTCGTACATCCCCGACGCGTCGGGCCCCGACACCTTGTACGACACAGTACGACGCGTCGTACAGTGTCGTACGACACTGTACGACGCTGTACGACACTGTACGACACTGTACGACACTGTACGACACTGTACGACGCGTCGTACAGTGTCGTACGACGCTGGTACGACACAGTACGACACAGTACGACACAGTACGACACAGTACGACGCAGTACGACACAGTACGACACAGTACGACACAGTACGACACAGTACGACACAGTACGACACTGTACGACACAGTACGACACAGTACGACACAGTACGACACTGTACGACACTGTACGACACAGTACGACACAGTACGACACTGTACGACACAGTACGACGCGTCGTACAGTGTCGTACGACATATATATGTATATATATGTATGTATGTATACACTGTACGACACAGTACGACACAGTACGACACTGTACGACACTGTACGACGCGTCGTACATCCCCGACGCGTCGGGCCCCGACGCCTTGTACGACACTGTACGACGCGTCGTACGCTCCCGACGCGTCGGGCCCCGACACCTTGTACGACGCCCCGACGCGTCGTACAGTGCATTTCCGACAGCACTCAGGAGGAAATGGTCCACACAGCCTGTCCACAGACGGTGGGGAAACGCAATTTTGGTGGGTGAGATCGGGACCTTGTGGGTGGGGGGGGGGGGGGGGCGTCTGTCCCGCCGCTGACGATTGCAGCTACTGCCCCCGTGGGGTCCACCCCCCTGCCAGCGCCGACAGGCTTCACGTGCAGTCATTCCCAGGCCGTCAGGTTTTGGAGGGAGGGTGCGGAGGGGTCCCCAAGTGTGGGCACAAGGGGATACGGACAGAGCGCGCAGAGGGAGACATTCCACGAGTTGCAGTGGAAGGGCCCAGGGGAAGGGCGTTCAGTGGGACCTTACACCGCACGCAGGGCACGGACCTATGTTTGTCGCTTTGCACTCTCCCTCCGAAGCCACAGCGAGGTCCTCGTTGTAGCACCTCTTCTCGTACACAAACTCGCAGGGGTTGCTGTAGGTACGGCCGTCCGAGCCGCACAGTGGTGCGTGCTCTTTGGTGCAAATGGGAGGCTGGTCGCAATCTGAGCGAACAACGCCGGTGTGAAGACGACGAGGAGACTGTCCCCCTGGGCGTCGTTGTGGATCAGTGTTGCAGGGAAGGTCCGCGCATTCCACCCCGCGCGCACACCGGCGCGCTTGGCGCAGCCGCCCCCCCTCCCGGTGCCCGAACCCAAGAAATGCCGGTGAAATACCTCGTCAATTCTCCAAACTGGACAACTCCCGCCTTCGGCCGCTCACCGTCGCTGTGTTCAAACCGCGACCACTAATGGACTCCGGCGCTGCTGGGGTTCGGCATTGAAAAACACGGTTCGTCACAAAAAAAAAACACTCACCAACTATCCCTCGGAAAGGAGAGCAGGGGTCGCGGGCGGGGGCGAAGGGGGGGGGGGGGACGGTCGCGTGCACAGACGGGGCCCGAAGCAGAGACACGGAATTCCGTCCCAGAGTACTGATTGCAGATCCCAGAGCACTCGACACGAGGGATGCCCATTCATCGCCACCGCACGGGTGATGCCACAGCCCCCCGTAGGCAGCATGGGCTATTGCACGTGCGTGCAAGAGGTGATCAGCCCGAACTGCACGAAGGAAATTGGCCCTAAAAGACCACGGGTACCTTTCTGTCATGAGAGAGTGCAACGCGAAGATGACCTGTGGGTAGCCTCCCTCCCCCCCTTCGCTGGCCATGTTCCCATTCCTTCAGATTGGCCCTGTTAAAGCCCTGGTTCAAGAAGTGCAGCCCAAAGCGGTGTCCGCCTTTGGAGAAGCCCGTCTCGGCGGTCGGATGTGAGTGTGGCTGGGGCGATGGGGGGGAGATCGCTGACCACTGCATCTCAAGACCTCTTCGCAATCAACAGAGAATTGGCGGTGGGCTCGGCACAACGTCCTCGGGCACGCAGCACCGATTTGCTGGAGGCGCTGGTGAGGGACGCTGGACGCATGTGAGCACTGATGCCCGTGTTTGTTGCGGCAGATGGAGGGCCGCAGTGCCTCAAATCCTGGCACTCACTGTCATGGCCCAGGGGGACGGTTGTTACGACACATCGATTGTCCCCATCCCATCGTGCGTACAAAAGCAATCTGGCTTTTGCTGCAAGGCAGGGGATGGCACACTGCCGTGGCGTCAAAATGCAGGTTATGAGCATGGCTCTTCGGACAACCGGGCCCTCTGGCAGCCACACACCTGTTGCACACGGGTCACCACCTCCACCGGGAGCCCCTGGGCAGTTAAATGTCCCGTCTCCATTGGAGCACACCCATTCCCCCGAAGTTGGACAACACGTGTGATTCATGGGACAGTCCGCATTGCCATATTGTCCGGGCTCTTTGCCGGGGACACAGCATTGGAGGCCTGCAAAGGGAGCGCAATGCTGTGCAGGGCAGCAGCTGACCGCAAGCCGGGCATCAGGGTGACATGCCGGTGATGCAAAGACACGACAAATACCGGCCACCCTGATTTGTACCGTGCGACGTGTGAGTGGCCCTCCCTCCGCTGTGTGCCCTCCACACGCCTCCTGCATGTCCCTCCCTCCGCTGTGTGCCCTCTCTACTGTGTGCCCTCCGCACACACCCTGTGTGCCTCTGCCCTCCACTGCACCCCCTCTGTGCATCGCCTCTGTGTGTCAACCGGGCGTGTTCTGCACGACCCTTGTAGGTCTACTGGGCCGTCTAAACCCCACCCCTGTAAAAGCACCCCAGGGGTTTTGTGTTTCTGGGGTCCCCAGGGGGGCTGGTTTTATCGGGGGGGGGGGGGGGTGTTACGCTCAGATGGTACAAGTACCCCCTGTTGTATTGCCCATCAGCCGCCCTATTGTTCGTCCCAGTCACTATGGCAGATATTGTTTTGCCCAGCATTGCGTGTGATGATGATGCCCCTGACATGTTAGACATCAGATGCTGAAAGCATCTCTGATGGAGTTCCTGCAGATCTGCTTGATGTTGAGGAAGATGTTGATGACGAAGAAGGTGCCGTAGTACGGATGCACCCAGGGCTTGACAATGTTATTGAGCAGATGAACGCCTTGGAAGCGTGGGAGAAGGCAGATCCGAATGCTCGAGACGCGGGTGCTGTAGGCGCTGCCAATGCTGCCGCTGATGGTGCTGAAGTCGCTGCTGATGGTGCTGAGTGGAGGAGCATGCTTTGAGGCCCAAGGGGGGAATGGTTTTATGATCTGGAATTTCTGGGGCCCCGGAGGGGGGGGGGGTTATCATGGCGGAGGGGGGGGTACATGCCACCTGTGTCCACTGCAAGCCCCTGAGGACTGGCCTGACCACGGACCGCGAAGTTTGGGGGGTGCTCTCACCCCCCAGTTCCCGGTCAGGGGGTTGCGGACCACCACGCGTTGCACATCAGTGGGCCGCAGCATGCGGCCCGCAGTGTTTTGCTCCCTGGGCCATGGGCCGTGCAGCTCCCGGCAGTTCTGTGCTTGGGCCGACGGTCTGTGGACCCGGAGCGCGAGTGCTGGGGCCTGGGGGCGGGCGGAGGGGGTGGGGCCAAAGCAGACTTCCGAGAGGAATCGCGGGGATGGGGCCCCCAGACCATCAGTGCGCCGCGCTGGGTACTCTGAGGTACGGATTGTGGGGTACCCACTTTTGTTGATTGTTTCTCTCCGCCGCCCTCGACGCCCTGTTTTCGTGCTTGAAGAATGGTCTCCGGGCACCTCCAGGGCCCAGTATTCATGGCTCTGGATTTGGCGTAGGTTGAGAGAGGCGGGAGGGTTGTTTCCAGAGCACCGGCAAAAGCAGTTATTGTCGGTTGGAGAGGCGGTTGTTTGGGCAAGTGCTGGCGGTTACCAAACGGTTCGAGGGCAGACGGGCAGTTGAAAGCAGGTGGAACAGAAGTGACCGGCCCTGAGGGGGGGGGGGGGGGTGCCCCATCCCCCCCCCCTTTAGGCGCATCCCTGGTCCCAGAGGAGGAAACAGGGGGGGGGGTCTACACCTCCGCGACACCTCAGCGCCCCCCTGTGTGGCACACGGCATTACACACTGGAGGAGACACAAGACCTGGGGATGGAAACGGAGATGGCGATGGTGAAGGGGATGGGGACTCTGATGGCGATGCAAGTGGAGATGGGGACTCGGATGGCGAGGGTTCCACTGGGGACGGCGACAGTGATGGGGACGGCGAGGGCGATGGCGATGCTGCAAATGAATAACGGATATCGACAGTGCGTCGCCACAAATGAACAGGGGGGGGGGGGGGTGAGACCGAATAAAAAAAAGACAAATGCAAACCAGAGGCAGTGCCCTCCACAGTAAGGCATGAGTGCAGCTTTATTTTCTATGCCACACCTGGTCAAACCTGAAGACACAGGGGGGGGGGGGGGCATTGCACAGTGGTTATGAATCGATGATCTCGGCGCCAGAGGGAGCTCCCCTGGGGCGCTTCGATGGTCACCGACCGAAAACCAGTGGTGATTGGATGAGTGTCTTGGTACTGTAAATTTTCAGTTCGACCGCATTCCGTCCACCTTGTGCCTTCAATTCAAGACATTGGCTGTGCTACGGCATCCGTGGCAACCATGTCACCAGTAAACTCATGTACTGAATCAAATCGTACCTGTGACTACCACAACACAAGCAATACCACAAGCAGTACCACAGAAGATACGAAATTGTCCACAAGAAGCAAAGAGAAGCATCATACGATCTGTGAAATTGCACGCTCTGCACGTTCCTCCGAATTCCCAATCCCCAACGACATTGCACATGGCGTAGGCATAGCCCCCGTATCCAGCAGGACAGATGACATCACACGCGCCCCCGTAGCGATGGTTTGCACAGGCCGAGAAATCGAAATGGGACGGACCGGCCGTCACCGGACTATCGCAGTCGGGCAGCTCTGTCAAGAAGCGATGAGAGTGGGCGGTGGGGGGGGGGGGGACCCGCAGTGTACGATCCGCAACCGCCAATGCAGTCTGAAGTCGTGCCACCTCGTTTCTCGACGCGCATCCAGCAGCACAAAGGACGGGCACATTTGGTCAGCGGCTGGGGAGCGGGGCTGACGGTTTCGCAAGGCGTTGCGAAGGACAACAACGGCGAGAGCCCTGGCGGGGGATGGGGCGCAGGGTCACAGGTAAATGATAAGTGTTGTAGGACGCAGCGTCTTGGAGAATCGTTGAGGAATAAGAAAACATCTGAAAAGGCGGGGCCGAACGCACCCATCTCAAAATTACAGAGTATTCGGCGGGCATTGATCTGCAGCAAGTAGACTGTGATCTGCAGTTTGTAGCCATCGACGTGTAACTGGGAGGCATCGTATTGGACCAGTGTCTAAGACAATCACAGACGCGTACCATATCCAAGATCAGAGTACCGCAACCACCTCTCATCACAAATGCCGTGCGCCCGGGTTCGTTGTCGCGCAGGCACCGGGTCTTCATCACTCAACCCCCATCAGGACTGGCCGGCCGCATCACCCCATTCCGCTGTCGGATGCGATGCCCCCCCCCCCCCGCGATCCGGCGGAGGGGGGGCATTCCGAGCTCAAGGATGATGATGGAACTATAACTTTGTCAGGGGGGGGGGGGGCACTTTGGGTATTGTGCAGCATAACCGGTGGCCAGTGCCCTGCATTTCTCCCTCACCTGGTGTTGTTCATCGGGGGGGGGGGGCTTTGTGGGGGGGGGGGGAGTGGAATGGCTGTGCCACGGCTCACAACTGCAGCCCTCTGCCCCCGTGGCCTCCACTGCCCTGCCGGCGCTCACAGGCCTCAACGACGGACCGCGAAGTTTGGAGGGCGCCCTGCACCACATCTGATGTGGGAACTGCAACACAGTGCGCGGGGCTCCGGATCACCAAGTGTCACGCATCCGTGGGGCGCCGCATTGCCAGGCCTGGGCCCGTGTGTCGGGAGGGGGGGGGGGCCTCAAGGCGCCGCCGATTTGCCGGGGGGTTGCCATACCCGTGTGCCGGGGGGTTGCCCCCCCCCCCCCCAGAGCCCGAGGATTTTTGTCAGATTTGTGAGCCGTTTCGTTTGAACACATCCGCCCAAAAGAATTCAAAACAAAGTCATGGCACTGGCCCAAAGAGCCCGGACGGGGGGGGGGGGTCTTTAAGAGCAAACCAAAAAACGCCAGCGGCCCTTCGCAGTCTCTACGGTCGCTGCCAATCAACGGCGGTTGGCAGTTCACCGACGGTGCACAGAGTGCGGGCGGTTAGGGGGGGGGACGGGCAAAGAGCTCCAGAAAGACCTCCCTGCGTCCAGAGGAGGGCTCTGTCGTCAGTCAGCCCACGAGCGGGGCCACCAGTCGCTGGAGGCACGGGGCCTTCACAGAGGGGGCCCACGCTTGGGCCATGTGCCCGTCACTGTGCGAAGCCCAAGGCAGCCCCCAACGCACACCTGTGCAAAACCCTTTGTACACCCACTCCCCATCATCACAATAGGCACTGGCATAGCCCAGGTACCCAGGCTCGCAACTTCCCACGCAGTAGTCCCCATCCAACGTGGTATCGCATGAAGGGAACGCCCACCGTGATTGACTTGGGGGTCCGCAGTCCCGACGCACTGCGAGCGAGCAATGGATGGTGCCGACGTGCACTGGCACAAGGGATGCGTGGCCCAAGCAATCCGATGGCGACATGGCCCTTCGTCAGGGCCTACGGGTGGGGGGAAAGGCTGCCGTCCAACGGATGGTCACGCAGTCCATAGTGCGGGACGAAAAAGGGCGGAGGGGGCGGGGATGCCACAAAGGCTCAGCAACAGTGCCGGATAATACTTCCGGTGCGGACAAACAGCTGCTCAATACGTCTGGTATAGCGCTTGGTGGGGTCGGGTGGCCCGCACCCTCTCACTCAGTGCAGTCCCTCGCACACGCGCGCGTGCACTCGCACGGCCTCCCTCGCTCACTCAATCAATTGTCCCCGTGCTTTGCTTCGCTTCAACTCGTGGCACAACTCACCACGGCATCGGGTGTCGGAGGTCCAATCTTAGGCCAAGTGATGTCGGATGGGGGGGCTCAGGCGCGGCAGGGCCCCAGGCAAGAAAGAGACCGCTCGGTGTCACGCATGCACTTTGTTGACGGGGGTCCTAAGTGTTCGTGGCGGTCGTGCTACCTCCCCCGTCACTGTCCGTTTGCCACCCCACGAAGACAGCCGCGTGGTGTGCCTGTGCCTGCGTCTGTGCCTGTGCCCGTGCCCGTACCTGTGCCCGTGCCTGTGCCGCGGTGGCAAAAGCGGTTGCTGGCGACTGAAAAGCGGTTGGAGACAAAATCAAGCAGTTGCAAAACGGTTGGAGAGCGGTTGGGACGAAATGGAAGCGGTTGGGGTGAAACGGACCCTCAAACCCAAATCCCCTGAAGGCTGCCTTTTTACCCTAGCGGCCTGACCAGCCCTCCTCACGGTCTAATCCCGTGCCCCCTACTGCGTTCTGCAGCTGCATACCGTACCAATATTAACGTTTGCAGAATACTAACTTTTTGCGTTGGGTGTTTTGAATTATATTTGCGCCAAAAAATTTGCTACATTTCCCAAAGTAGGGGGAAATTTTGATTTTTGCGATCTTTTTTCTGCGGAATTCAGTTTTGTGGAGCTGTTTATGGCTGACTCAGTCAATTGTTTTTGCGTTCGGCCTGTTTTTCTTTGGGGGGTGGTATGTTTCATTCATTTTGGTGCCACTGAAAAGGACCTGGGGTACCTTAGACTCCGGGATTGCAGTCCATCGTCAGTGGCCCCCTGTGCTTAACTGACTTTCGTTTATATCCGGTACTCTGGGTGGTTGTTTGACGTGGGTTCAGGGAAGGGGTCGAGAGCAGGGGGGAGAGGTTTAGGGGTTGGTTTGCCTGCATCTGCCTGACAGGGTTACCCTCGCATGGGGGGGGGGGGGGGTACAGGTCTTCCACCATCCCCCACCAGCTGCAAAATGCCTGACCCTGCGCAGCATCAGAAGGGGAGGGGGGAAGGGGGCTCCTCCTATGGTTGTCAGCCGTTCTAATACACCTTGGGGCAGGGGCCAAAGAAAAAATTGCGAATTTTTTTTTTTTGCAGATTTCACTTTTGCAAAGGGCATCGAGCTGAAAATCATTTTTTTTTCTGCGTTTTTTCTTTGCGTAAAACAACACCTTGTGCCGGGAATTAATCAGTTTTGCAAATAAGTAATACCGTACAAATCCTAAAGATTCGCGGAATCCTAATTTTTGCGTTGGGTGTTTTGAATTAATGATAAGCATAATTTTTGCGACAGCATCCAAAATGGGCAAAAATATTTTATTTTTGCGGAACCCATTTTTACGTAGGGCCTTACGCCAAAAACTATTAATTTTTTTTGCGTTTTCTTTTTGCGTTTTGGGGATTGGGGTTGATTCATTTTGTTGCTACTGCAAGAGACCGTGCGTACCTTGGGCTCTGGGATTGCAGTCCATTCCTACATAGGCATACAAATGCGGATCAGTTGGACTCTGGTATTGCAGTCCATAGCACAGATAAGCACCATCCCGGATGCCCTGATACCTGGTCCCTGATTCATCATTCTCTGAAAGCAAAGCAAGGTGCAGAATGGGGCTTGAGACACGGAAGAGGGGGGCAACAAGCAGTGGGGCAAACTCTCCCACGATTCTGGCATTCTTGCAAAAAGGGGGGGGCAGGGGCAAAAAAATTTTCATTTTTGCGACTTTTTTTTGCGGAACCCATTTTTGCATACGGCATGGCGCAAAAAATTAATTTATTTTTTGTGTTGTTGCTTTTTTTTTTGGCGGACAACAACACCTTGTGCCGGAAATTAAATATTTTTCACATTGTTTAGGATTTGTACGGTATTTGTAGATATGCCACATGCTACTGCTGGTTCCACTGGCCTTGCAGAAGAGCACCCCAGGCACGATCAGAGCTGGTCCCACTGAGTCGTGCACGGCAAGCAGCTGCACCTAACTGAAGTCTGAGTGCCACAGGAGGGGGGTATTCCGGAGTAACACATTTTTACGGGGCTGATGCTGCGTGAAGCTCGGTGACCCTGCCGAACCCAAGTGGCCTGTCAGTGACGTAGCCCCGAGCGCCACCACCCGCACTGCCAGTCGTTCCACAGGCATGGCACACCTGTGCAATTTCCTCCGAAGAGCCACGTGCCATCGGGTTGGCAAACGGCCGTGGCGTAGCCCGCATACTCCGGGGCACAACTCGGCAGGCATAGGCCGCCATAATGGTGCTCCTCACACAGCTCAAAGCTCATCGTTGGGTTCTGTGGCGCTCCGCAGTCAACTGCGACAATTTCGCGTGCGTCGTAATGCGTGGGAGAGCGACCCACCGCAAGCGACACCATCCGTTTGACCAAGTGAACGACATTTGGCACACGAGCACCACAACTCAGGGCAAATGACATTCCAATGCAATGCCGTTATGCACTGCAAACCACAGGGTCAGATGAACAGGGGTAAGTGCACATCCCCCCGGGAGGGGGCAGGGGCGGAGTGCTGGCGTCAAGCCCTGGTTTGCTGGTTTGCCTGGCAAACCTCAGTTTTCGTCGTGGTTGTGCTTCGCAGCCACGAGCAGGGCTGCCCGCCACTCAGGGGACAACGGCATGAGGACCACACGCGAGGTGCCTCGCACCCGCGACGCCCCCAAGCCCCGACGCCCGTATCCCGATTGGCGGTGGTGTGGCCTCCGTGCTGCTCTTGGCCGTGTATAGCACGTATTATGCAACCCCCCCCCCCTGTTCGGGGCAAAAATTTTCCACTGTGCGGGGCGGACCTTTTTTGGTAAAAAACCCTCAGCAGGGCATTGCCTGGTGACCCCAATCACCAAAATATGTTCAGAATCTACCACCACTACCACCAATAAGCCATATGTCATCAGAGACATGTCATACCCGAGTTGGTACATGCATGCGAAGACAGCTGAGGGGTCCTGAGTTCAATTCTTGCTTCTGGCGCTTTTTCTGGCGCTTTTTCAGCATTACAAGTGCACATGACATGCATTGAACACAATCACAAACAACAACAAAAAAGCTGGGTACTTTTCTGGCGCTTTTTCTGGCGCTTTTTCTGGCGCTTTTTCTGGCGCTTTTTCAGCATTACAAGTGCACATGACATGCATTGGACACAATCACAAACAACAAAAAAAAAGCTGGGTACCACAAATCTTTGAATCCAGCCACTCGCCGGCTGGGAAGTTGCAGCATTCTTGGAGTGGCATACATTACAAGGCATAGTCTGGTCAAGAGCATAGGGGAGGGCAGGAAAAAGAGACAAATGGGTGCCTAATATTGCCTATTTCTGTGCTATGGTACTGTACGGGCCACTGTTCGGGGCTGTACGGGAAATACAGGATTCCCGTACGGGGGGTAGGTTGATTATGTGGCAGTCACTGGGCGAAACAGTCGCGCAGCGCACAGCAGCCGGGCCCCAGAGGCCCAGAATCAGACGATGAGTGGCGGAACACAGAGCAGGTAATTCACCCCTGCATCGCCTCTGTCCAGGCTGACACTAGAGAGAGGAGGGGGGGGGGGGTCTGGGACCCAAAATTTTGTGTACCAAAAATGGCCCAATCAGATTTTCCCCTGTAAATTTCGTTTTTTCCCACCATGGTCACTTTGGTCCTGGGGGGGGGGGGGTCCTCCTATGGTTGTCGGCCGGTCTAATATAAGTCTGCTTCTGTCTAATGTAACGCTGTCTTTGTTTTGTTTTGTTGCACCACACAGCCCCTTCCTTTGCACATGCCTCGTGCAACCATCACCCCAGGTTCGAACCCCAAGATTCGGGGCAGCTACTTGACGGGCAGCGGGAGTCAAGACTGACCCACGTTCGAGGGTTCGAACCCGAGGTCCGGCACCGATGGTTTCACACACGCCGGACCCTCGGCGTGCCGTGCTGCAAAGCACAGGAGTCCTAGCGAAAACGCAACCAACGTGAGCCAACGGCGACCCTCTCCCGGCACAGCCCCCTCACAATGACACCACCCGAGATGCCCTGGGCGGACCCCATGCACGACAATGCGCCTTCTGCTGCAATACAGGGCCTGGACAGCCACCAGTTGCTCTGGCGATGCCCGTCGGCCTTTCCTTCGGCGCGCTTTCGGCCCTTTCACCAGAAGCCCCCCCCCCCCCCCCAAACCTGAACGCCTTCGAGGAGCACTCCGCCCCAGAAAAAGCGCGGTGGTGTGGGATGCCGCCTACCGCTTCTACCGCTTCGGTCTGCCCTGGCGGGGGAGGGCCATTCTCAAAGGGGAGGGGGGGGGTGCCCCAAAGAATGCCCAGCAGGACAGCAGGCCCCCCACAGCGCCGTGCCAGTCAACAACAGCGGTGAGGCTAACACCGACACCCGTTGGTGGTGACCTGACTGGCAGGGAGCCGACAGCATTTGGCGGTCACAGGAGGCGGTCACAGCCGATGCTTACTGAAGAAAAATGGGCCAAGGACTGCCGGTGGTTGGCAAATTACCGCCAGCGGTTGCTGATGAGTTACTGTCGGCCTTCGGGCAGTGACATAGCCGTGAGCACCGCCGGCAAAATGACTTCCAAAAAGATGCCTGCGTCCCGGCCAAGAGGCTGCTCCGGGCCGGGACAGCAACACTCCACATACCACGTGGCATCCCACCACGGACCACACTGAGCGCACGCGAGCACGTTCCGCCCCGGACACACACCTTCCGTGCATCCACCATTGAAAATCCAGTGGCCATCCGAATTGCACATGGCATCACCGGCCCCGGTGTATCCAAGTGGACAAGTGGCGTAACAAATGCTCCCGTAGGAATGATCGGTGCACGATGAATAATCCGTGTTCAGGTCGGCAGTCAGCGTCGGGTCATCACAGCCGGGCAGCTCTGCACACGGGGCATCGGTGGATGCATGCGGCACAGCAGTCCACCGAGTGGGGGCTGGTGTTCAGGCAGGCACCTGCGCCGACCGACCCCCTTTGTCCCCCTCATCCTCCGGTAAAACAACACCTCGATACCTCCCGCAGGCACTCCAATGAGGCGCTTTACACACGGGGCCAATGAAAGTGGGCAGCATCGCTTTCCGTGTCATAATGTCAACAGCCACCGGCCCCGCGCTGTGGCGGTGCTGCACGTGGACGGCCTGCGGGACACGCTCCGTCTGCTGCCGTCGCGCGCCTTGGCGCTCGTCGCCGACCTCACCGCCGACGCGTCGCCGGAGGCCACGCCGCCGGACTACGACGCCGAGACGCGGCTGCGGGCAAAGCCGCCGGCCGTGAGCCCGGCGCCTCCGGTCTGGCTCTTTGCCGGTCACGCCCACGGCCCGGCGGGTCACAGTGCCCCCCACCCTCCCCTCCCCCTCGCCCTTTTGCTGCTGAGGCCGGGTCCCCCTCCGGGGCCGGGGCCCTCAAATTGCAGTCGGGGGGATGGGGGTCATTTCGATACAAAGGCTGGGGGGCTGGCCGGGGCCGTGGCCGGGGAGTGAGCTATAACGGTGGAGCAGGTTAACCGCACTCGGCTCTGTTGTGCGGTGCCGTGTCTCGAGGTGTGGACGGCGGATCCTTTGGTGCAGTGTTTCCGCTGCCGTTCATCGAGACTCAGTTTGTTTCTGAATTGGAGGGGGTTGGGGGGTTGAAAGGGGAAAAGGGGGGGGGGGCAAGGCAAATGGAGACTTGTGCACGTGCCTTGAGACCCGTCACTCCCGTTCTGCCTCATACCTTCACATCTGCCCCCATGCATCCATTGACCAGTACAAGCGCACACGGAAGTCAAGGCCCCGCCATAACCGGGTGCACATTCGGGTGTGCATCGAGCCCCGTATGACCAATCCTTGCACGATGTGAAATCCACGCCCACTGGACCTCCCAGGGACGGATCTCCGCAGTTGGCGGTATCTGCAACATGGCACAAAAATGCTGAAGCGACAGAATTCCAGGACACGAACGTCTTAAAAGACAAGACCACTCACGCACACACACAAGAGCAAGGGATGCACTTGCTGAAGCTCTGGACAGAAACCAGATACACAAGGTAAGTCGCCGAAGCAAGCGCTTGAGGAGAGCAAGGAAGCGCTGGCCAGCAAGGAGCGAGACATGGAGGCACTGCGTGATGCGCGGTCGGATGCGGATGCTGGTGTGCAGCAGCGCGAGGTAGCGCGGGCCGAGGCCGAGCGTCGTGCAGTGATTGCGTCGGAGCATCGTGCAGCATTGAATGCGCTGCGTTATGCTGAGGGGGGTAATCCAGAAGGGGTAAAAAGGAAGCCGGGACATACCTGCATGAGTAGGGATTATGTGGCCACTTTGATTCCTCCCCGCTCTGAGTGCCCCAAGAAGGCAAGGACTATGCCGCCACTTCAATTCCTCTCCGTCTTGTGGCATTGGGGTTTGGTTAGGAACATCTCGCATGGCGGTTCAAATGAGTTGCATCAATGCACACATCAAATGCAGGTTTTCAGGTCAGGACCGCATCAGGCATACAGAACGGCAGTGTGAAGAATATGGACAGGGTCAGCCTTCCGGGATACACACTTATTATTCAGGGGTTGTGAAGGGAACAAAACAACCCTTCGTCCGACAGCACTGCAAGTAGTAGCAGCAAATGCCTGAGTGCACGAGGAGGAGCAGGGGCACCGCTTGCTGACTTGTTTGGGCCCAATCCGCCCCCGAACACAGCCTAATCTGGTCACCACATCCGACGACTGCCGTGGGCGCTTAAAAAAAGCAGCAGAAGCAGCAGCAGCACTGCTTCACACACCAAGGCATCCGATTCCTCCAAATTCCCACTGACCATCAAGGCTGCACCGTGCTGTAACGTAGCCATAATGCCCACTTGCGCAACTCGGTGTGCAGTGACCTCCATAGAAATGCTCCGTGCAGTCTGAGAAATCCACATCTGCGGGCGGACTCGCCAGAGCAGGATCGCCACAGTTGGGCAATGCTGTGTGAACAAGGAACAATGCAGCGGGGTGTGGCAGCCCCTGCACGCACAGGGATGGGGAGGCCCCATTGCAAATGGAAGTTTCAAGCGAGACGAGAAAGAAAGAGACTGCACCCACAAGGGGTATAGCAGGGGCCTGGGGGGGGGGGAAGACCCAACTCATGAGAGCCAGGGGGAAATATAGGCGGGACATTTGGTAGACGCAACCTGTTATCACAGCCACCCACAAAGAGCAACTGGATTGCAACTCCTCAAAAGCAGATACCCTCCAAAAGGAGTGGGAAGGAGGGACGATGCAAGTTCGTGTGTGAAAAACGCACTGGCGAAAACACAGTGTCAGTGGGAGGACGGGGATGCGAGACATGGATAGACAGCGCTGCTAGTGGCAGTTCCAGACCGGCAGCACTGCAGGCAGTACCCCTGCTCCTCCTCATGCAGAGGTCATGCGTATTCCTGGACCGGGACGAACGTGAAAACCGCCCACCAAACCCCCGCATGCGCAGGTCAAAGGCTGCAGGTGAACATCACACACAGCGTCAGATGCACCAAAGCGCACGCCCAGTGGCCTATGCTCACGTGGCTCCACTTCTGGTCGGGGCGTGCAAAACGGCCCAATTCGGAGGATCACGAGTTCGCGGTGGAGAAACGGAAAGGGTGGGCGGCCTCCGCTTGCCCAACGGAAGCGGAGGTCGGAAAGACCAGAACGCGACAAGCAGGGCAGCGAGTGGTGGCCCTGTAGCACCACCCAAGAGGCCGCGTGGCTCGGCCGTCATCGTAAATGACGCCTGAACCAGACAACCCGGTTTCGAGCCTCAGGTAGGGCACCACCTGGGACGCAACCGCCCCGGGCGCTCGGGGGTCCGGGACCCCACGAGCCGAATGGGGCGGTGCGAGGAATAAAAGGGAACAGCACGCTGGCGTTGGTACACTGGACTCGGTGAAATCGGAAGGGCAGCAGCAAAACCAACTTCGATATGGCCACGGCATTGCACAGTGCTGAAAGCCAATCTCATCCACGGTAAACAACTTAAACTCCCCAGGCGCGTTCTTCTTAGGGACACCGCTTGGCGAAGGTGATATCAACAAAAGGGGAAGTGCCAAATCTCCCGGCACACAAGGGCGTGCTGTCTGACCCGAGTGTCGATGGACCGCTGCGCTTCCAACCACTTTGAAACTCGCAGGCAGCCACAGCCTTCATCACAGTTCACGTCGCAAGCAAAGCAAGAGCAGAGGCAGAAACAAAAATGTCGAGTGACCCATTGAGCCCCCCGGCACAGCACACAAAACCTTCACATGTTCCTCCATATTGCCATACACCATCGGCACCACAAAACGCGATGGCGTGCCCTTCGTAACCGCTCGCACATGCAGGGAAGCACTGGCCACCATACAAGTGGTCCGTGCACCATGAGAAATCCATCTTCGGGTCACTCGGAGGTCCGCAGTCTGGAATCGCTGTTGTAAAATTGGAGAGAGGGGGTAAAGCGTGCATGAAGCACATATCGTATGGTGTGGTAATGTGGCGTCGTTTGGTGTGGTGTGGTGTGGTGTGGCGTGGGTGGTGTGGTGTGGTGTGGTGTGGTGTGGTGTAGTGAAACTTGCTGTTATGTGAAAATGCCCAGCTGCCGGTTTATGCTTTTGCCGGAAACAAGTCATCGGCTGTCCGTAACGCACTGCTGGCTCCACCAACCACAAACCTGTACAAGCTGTATATGCCCATGCACCATTGTCCTGGCACACAGCACTCGGAGAACCGTCGTGATTAGCTGCGCAATGCACGATACATTGGCCACCAAAGAAGTGATCTCCGCATTTCTCAAAAGTCATCGTTGGGTGGGCTGGTGGCCCGCAGTCAACTGCACAGATGCAATGGCAGGAACGAGGCGGTTCCGCCAGACGTCAGACCCGCCAGAAACTGCCTCCAAACCGCTCTTCCAACAAACCATACGTAACCACTCTGGAACCCTCCCTTTCGCCCCCTTCCCCTTCAAGCCCGTCCCATAATCCAGACATGCCTGCGAAACGTAGGCCAGGGTTTGCCAGGGGCCTGTGGGTCGCGCTTTCGCATCGCAGGTCCGCAGACATTTCTCAGGCCCCACGGCTGCCCCAATCCCACCTCCAAATTCCACGTCCCATCCCATCTCATGTCCACTTCGAGTCCACCTCCTGTCTACGAAATGCATGCCCCTTTCCAAAAGCACATCCCCCAGACTGTGGTAGACTGTGGGGAGAATTACCGAATTCCCGCAAAAGATTGCGGGGAACGCGCGACGTCCCCGTGCTGTGGGGGGGAATTGCCGCAAAAGATTACGGCGAACGCGCAACATCCCTCAGACTGTGGGGGAAACTCCGAAATCCCGCAAAAGATTCCCCCAGACTGTGGAAGGAATTGCCGAATTTGCGGACCAACGTTCGGGTGCTGATGTGTGCTGGTTGGCCTCACATCCGTGGGTGGCGGCCACTAGCATTGCAAGCCTGACGGTTTCGCTTGTGTGTCTCATTTCTGCTTTATGGGCCGCAGGAAAACCGAGCAGTTGTTGCACAGTCGTTGGTGAGCGTAAGAACTGAGGCTACTGCGAGGAAGTGGGGCATCCAGTGGCCCATGTGACAGACGATGTTCATCCCGACCGTCCCTTGTTCAGTGCTTCAGGTTCCTTCTTTTTAAATTTTGTTGTTTGTGGTCTTATGACCCGATGTCGATCATCAGTTGTGTCGTCTGATGTGGACGTTTCTTGGACAACACGTCACAATTGATCTCACTGCAACGTGTGTTGTGTATGAAGAGAGCAGGTACATCGGCCCCACCAGCAAGCAAGCGGTGCATGGCATGCCCCGAGAAAATTCCCATCGTATTCCCAGAGATGCTGCGGGACGGCCTGGAGAAAAACCGGGAAAGCGGGAAGAAACCAGTGGAAATTGGGGACTGGTGTGACGCGACCCTGTCTCCCCCAACAATGGGAGTACCGGGTGATGTATCGGATCCGGGTCCATCTTGAAGGGCAGTGTTCAAGGCTGTTCTGACCTCCCATGCGGCCAAACAGAGGACCGCGGGTGTATGCGTAGGCAACACCGGCGAGGAGCTTGCAGAGCGGCAGCAGACCCCTACTGCTGGGGGCACAGGTACAGGGTTTTGAGACCCTCCTCTCTTTCTGCAGGTCAATCCACACAGCCCGGACAAGCGCACACACCTCGACAAGTGCCCCCAAAGGACCATGTGCCAAAGCGACTGCAGACTGCCGTGGGAGACCCCGTGCGACCAGCCGCACATGTCGGTGAGCATTCGCCTCCGTACAAGTGACTCGTGCAAGCAGACCAATCCACCCCCACGGGGCCTCCGATCGCAGGGTCGCCGCAGCTCGGCACCTCTGTGACAGTTGAGCGGCAACGCGTTGGCGGCGCTGAGGAAGGGAGGGGCTGCTCCGCATCTGCTGCAGGGCTGGGGTTGCTCACCCCCCCCCCCCCCCCAACGGGTTTGAAGCGATGGCAAAAGGTTAAAAAATGCTTACAAAAGATTTTTCTCGCTTTTCGACGACACATCGAGTCAATGGACCCCCCATGCGCGTGTCAATGGACCCCCCATGCGCGTGTCAATGGACCCCCCATGCGCGTGTCAATGGACCCCCTGTGTGACATTCCGTCTGGTTGTCAATGGACCCCCCCTCTCGAAAGAAGAAACATAGCCCCCCTTGTCAATTGACCCCCCCCATTCGAAAGAAGGAATATGGCCCAGGCCATTGGTCTGATACCGTCGCAACCACTTCACAATCGCCCGCAACCAATTTCCTCAAACTATCGACCGCAGCGTTGCTCCTCAGCAAATGCTCCCCTTGACATCAACATGAGGCATTGTGTGAGTGACGGTGCTGCATGCACATACCTCCCCTCCCCATATCGACATATGCTTTGTACCTCTGGCATCTTTGTGATGGCTGTAGAGCCCACGTTGGCCACTTTTTTTAGCTTGTTTTTGACCTTTCGTCGTCTTGCATATGTGTGGGTGCAGTGCTTACATATAAGTGCGCGTCACCATAACCCCACACAACCACGTTCCTTCACAGCTGCAACTGGACATGAAATACTTTGAGACACCTCTAGACCTCAAGTCATACCTCTGCATGAACACAAAAATGTTGTGTGCCCATCACATGCCATTGTAGAACCAAGAAACCAGGCAAAAAAGGGCAACTTTTGTGTAATTTGGTGACAAATTCTTGGGGGGGGGGGCATGATTCTTCTTTCGAAGGGGGGGACTAGGGGGGCCATGTTTCTTCTTTTGAAGGGGGGGGCGGTCCATCGACATGGGGGGGGGGGGTATGGGGGGATCGCACGCCGTAAAGCCAGTTTTTCTCACTTCAGGCCACAACTGTCAAAAAAAAGTGTTTCATTCCAAATCTCATGGTACCCTCTGAAAATCATCCCCCCGTCAGCAACCCCAGGCACCCAAGACTGCAGGTGTACACAGGCACCGTTGGCACCAGGGCTCTCAATGCGCAAACCAGACAAAGCGCACTCCGCTGAAGACCCACCAACACGATGACGGTTGAGGCACCGGTAATGTCACGGCTGTTGGAGATCGTGAGGAGTCGCCCCCCCGGCCAGGCCATCCAGTGTGGTTCGTGTTGCCCCTGTTTGGGTCAGGTCCACTCGTGGACCGTTGTGTCCGCCACCTTGTTTGGGCGTTTCAGCGCCTTGCACAGATCAAAGACGGGGGGAATGGGGACAAACCCACGTCGCTCTCGGGGGCATTTGGGGAATTGTCACAGGCCCTGTCACTCATCGACACTGACGAACATCGATGGTGGGCAGCGGATGGCATTCTGGTCATCGTGTGAGTCTTTGATTGACCCCCACCCCCAACTGTATCCCTGCACCACTGGCTCTGTATGGGTGTCAGACAGTGGGGAGCTCATCAAAACTATGGAACGGAAAGGGCACGCACAGGGCTTGGATAGGGCACGGATTGCGCACGCATAGGGCATGCACAGGCCAGGACACGCTCAGAGCATGCATAGGGGCTGTACGGGGCATGCAGGGTGCATGCACCGGGCGTGGACAGTGGGCATGCACGGGACAGGGACGGGGGGTGAGGGCAGGAGAACGTGGCCAAGGCCCACCAATGGTTCGTCCCGGCGGTAGTGGGACCCCCCCCCCCCCCTGCTCCCATAGCCGTCAACCCGCAGGACTGAAAATTGTGGTGAGGTCCAATAATGACCCATTCAAAATTAGTGCACCAACAGCACGCACCAGTACAATTAAGACCAAGGCCCTAAACGGAATGTGAATGACCAACAGTTTGCGAGCAGATTACGAATGGCACACATGTTTCCCGCGTCGCATCAGAAGATGGGGAGGGGGTCCCAAAGGAGGGGGGGGGCTTGTGGCTATTGGTGATTCTCATGGACCGTTGGTCGCACCCATGCGGGTTGTGTGTCCGAAATGTGAAACTACGGAAGGCTTGTTGAGTTGTCTCGATGTCTTATTGACCTCAAAGCCGTTGATGGCACTAGTGCTTGCTTGTGGACCGATATGGGGGTCCATGCGGGTTCGATGTGGTCGATGATGGTGGTGATGATGATGATCATGATGCGCAGGTGGTGACCAGGTGCAATCAATGCCAAAAGGGGTGGGCAATGGCCGCCGGCGCGGGGACCCCGCTGTTGCACAACATGGCATACCTTCACAAAGGCCTGCATATTCCCAATTGCCGTCTGCCTTGCACATTGCATACACATGACCAGAGTATCCAACGAGACACGTCCCAGAGCAAGTAGCCCCATACGAGTACTCCGAGCAATCCGAGAAATCCGTGCCGACTGGATCACCAACGGAGGGATCTCCACAGCCCGGCAACGCTGCGGAAAATCGGCCATAAATGCATTTCGCGTTGCGCAGTCAACGGTTTGGGTTCAAGGGGATGCAATGTGGATTTTATTGGCGGGGAATCCACCATTCAAGACAACCATCCCTTGGCCCCTGCGATTATGGCGAGACTGCGTTGGACTGCTGCGAAGCCTCGCCTTCTTTTTTGGTGTGACGACTCTACACATCGTGCACAGCGCACTCTGCAAACTCCGCGGCCGTGCACTGTGCAGAGTGCGGTCTGCACTATGCACAGTGCATGCAGCGCTCTGCAAACCGCACGTATGCACTGCACTTTCCACACACTGCAAAGACAATCAAAACACCGCTTTTAGAATTGCGATGACGGTCGCAATCGCGCGAGCAATTGTTGGCGCGTCCGTTCGCCCAGGACGCCAGCAGTGGTCTCAGCCGGCGGGAAGCACCTCTGCGCGCGTCGTTCTTAGAACATCCGTGCCATGCGTGCACTGCCCGATTAAAATTCGGTTGGACCTCCACAACCACATGCAACACACACCAATGCAAATTCCTCCAAATGACCATGCACCATCACTATCGCAGATGGCGGTGACATAACCCGTGTATCTACTCGCACAGGTCGGTGAGCAGTGCCCCCCGTAGAAATGTTCGGTGCACGATGAGAAATCCACATTTGCCGGGGGACTTGCCAAACTTGGATCCCCGCAATCGACCGATTCTGAAAATGAAACCAACATAGCAAACACCTATTTTCAATCCACCGCCCACGCGGTTCCTCCCAATGCTTGAAAGTTCGTGCGAAGGCAAGAAATACCAAATATACAAGCAGGAAACACCAAACGAAGGCGCTCACGGAATGGCAGGTGTTTTCCGAAAGAGGGGAAATTGTCAAGTCGGAAGTCATCAACATCACTAGGCATGTATGTGGAGAGGGATATCTCACAACGGCACCCTCCCACGGACAAACAACTTTGGACCTGCCCTTTCCCGCGCTGAGACCTCCCTGATTGGGGTTTGGATAATGGATGATGGATGATGGATGATGATGGTGGGTGATCTCGGAATTGCTGAATCCCAAAAACCACTTGTAGTTTGTTTTGTTGTAAAAGTGGGTGTTGGCCTGAGAATCTAAAATTGTCACCCTGATTGGGGTTTGGATGATGGATGATGATGCTGCTGATGATGATGATGGATTATCCCAAAATCGGAGATGCTGAATCTGAACCAATTATAAATACCACCTTTCCAGTTGTATGTGCAACAGCTTAGAGCGGGCCTATTTTTAGGTTGCTTTGGGATGAAAGTGAGCTTTGGCTTGAGAATCTAAAAGTAGCACGGGGGGAGGGGGGAGCTCGTGGACACTGCATCTTCGGTGCCTGGCTGAAGGCAATATATTTCAATATTTTGCAGGCCATTGTTGGTTCCAAAACTCCGCACCCTCAGACCCCCTCCCCGCCCCCCCTCCCCACTCAAGCAAAGCCCTGCCCCCCACGCCCCTCCCGCGGGGCAGCCCAGCCCGCCATGACCCGATCCCAGACCCTTGCAGACTGACCCTCGCCCTCTGACGCACATACGCAGGTCCTTGCGGACCGGCTTTCAGCCTCTGATGCGCATACCTGTGGGTGTAATGGACCTCCCCCCCTGCTGCTAAAGAATAAAATGTTGTGAGAGGAGCCCGGAGCCGGAGCCTGAAGGGGATTGGGGTTGGAAAATGGGGTCCAGCAGCTGGCCATTGCCCCACCCCCCTTTTCCTTTCCCCCGGAAAAAAGCTATTGGGTCAGCGGAGAGGGCTCCAAGGGCCGCCTGCCCCCACATTCAATTTTTCAGCAGCCTGGGTCCAGGTAGTGGGGGTTAATTGCCCTTCCCCCCCCCTGCCCCTCTGTGTGGACTCGACACAGAGAAGTGAAACAAGGCAAGTCCGGGGGCTCCGTTGGCACAACCGACCAAGGGAATGGAAAGGGAAGGAGTGGTGTGAGGCCGATGGGCTCCACGGCCTATGGAGGGAAAGGTCAAGGGAAAGGAAAGGGAACTAGAGAGGGAAGGTCAGGACAGGGAGGAAGAGGAAGGTCACATGGTGGTGAGGGGCCGACGGGCCTGTGGAGGGATAGGGTCCAAGGGAAGGGCAGCAAATGGCGATCGGCTAGTGGACGCCGCCAGCTGCAGACGTAAACAACACACCATGGCCTCATGCCAAGACCCCTCCAGTTCTGTGTTTATCCTCTTGCATATGGGGGCAGAGGGAAGGTGTTAATCCTCCTAGCCATACACCACATGGCGTAGGAAGTGGAGCCCCAACCCACATCTCCCACCCCACCCCACCACCCACTGTTGGCGTGGTTAGCCAAACAATTTTTGAATCGGTCGAGAGGTTGAAGCACTTGACTCCTACACCCATGATCCTAGTTTTGAACCCCGTGTTTGAAGGTTCCACTCGACCAGCGCCGGGAGTAGGGGCGCAGACCTGACCACCCCGAAAGAACCCTGGAACCCTAGGTCTAGAGTCTACAAACTACCGCACCACATCTAATAAACATCACTAGGCGGTTGCGGCGGAAAAGCAGAACCCACCGTGAGAAAGGGGCAAAACAGTTACAACGCCTTGCAAAACGCTTAAAGTGTACCACTCCCAGAAACTATGGTGACTATGGAGCTGGTAGGGTGTACAGGCACAAGATTGCTCACAAATGCATTTGAGGCTGAACCAAAACAGTGAGGGTGTGTGAAGACGGGCTCACAAAAGTGACATACTAGCAGACCAGTTTTCGGACCCAGTGAAACAAGCAGCATGCAATGAGCCCACTTTTGTTGAAGTTCATTTTATAACCAAAAAAAAAAGTTTTGTGGATGATGACAACATCATTTGGTGACTGCATTACCTGGTGCGTGGATGACATATTGAATGATGCATTATTTAAGAGTATGACTCTCCTTGTCGGGAATCGAACTCAGGAGCGATTCTAACCGCGGCTGGCCGCGGCTGGAGGTTCTGAGGTGACCGGTGACCGCCCCCCGCCCCCCCCCCCCCCTCTAGCCGCGGCTAGCCGCGGCTAGTAGAAATTTTCAGGAACCCACAAGAAGGCACCATTTCTGCAACCCGTGGGCACACCCAAAGGGCAAGCACAACCCAATTCATCACCACTTCACGCAGGGGACATACAACAGATGCATGCACAGGCAATGGGTGAGCACAACGCAATACTCTTCACCTTATTTGCATGGAAACCGTACCCAAAGACAGCGGGATCAGCGTCCAGCTTTTGGCTGCAGTACTTGGTTGAGATTGTTTATACCGTTCGGTGCCGGGTGCTTGCTTTGGCAGGCCCCTGCTGTGGGCAGGGCGCCCGTTGCGTAATGGGGGGGGGGGGGGGCTCTTTTCAACCTGATGCTTAGGGTTGAAGGTTGAGGATGGACCATTGGATACACTGTTCCAACCAATTTTTGTCCTACAAAGTGACATGCAATATGGCAATGGATACTAATGGGTACCGTGGACTTGTTGCAAAAAAATTGTTTGACAGCGAACCCACTAAATGTGCAACAAAACGGAAATGAACTACTCATGCAAGATCTTGGAAAAAATTTTTGTTCGATTTGTTCAAAAATGTGTACAGTGTGATGTCCCATGTTGCAACATGCATGATGCAACTCAAAGGCACATAGCGATGAAACTTCTTGAAAAATTTGTTTCGATTGTGCTGGAACAAGCAAGCAAAAGCATACCAATTGCCATGCAAAAAAGTCCGCTCAATCACATTGTGTCCCATAGACAATACGAAATGTTTTTCCACACTTCTTCATGACACCTTGTGACAAATATTTGGTCCGGCCGTGGCTAGAAGCCGCAAAACTCAATGTTTTTCCTCATGACACCTTGTGACAAATATTTGGCCAGCCGTGGCTGGAAGCCACCGCAGTGAGGTGATGACCCCCCCCCCCCCACCCCCCCCCCCTTGGTTAGAATCGGTCCTCAGGTCGTCGAGTTGTTAGTCAAGTGTTGTAACCGCTCAACTATGCTCCAAGGATAAAAAACACATGCTATCGGCGCGGCACCACCCAATCTCTTAGGCTCTGCCACTGCCTCCAGTGTGTTGATATCCCCTTCCTCGCTTCGTTGTCCGTTGTTCTGTCTCAGTCCGGTGGTGTATTGTAGGGCACCATCCCCCTTGGTCGTCGCGGCTTTGTTCGCTCCTGTCTCTGCTTGATTTATCTCGTATGGTCTTGAGCACACTTCCCATGCTTGCACACGAGTGGGTCAAGTATGACTCTCCTTGTCGGGAATCGAACTCAGGTCGTCGAGTTGTCAGTCAAGTGTTGTAACCGCTCAACTATGCTCCAGGGATAAAAAACACATGCTGTCGGCGCGGCACCACCCAATCTCTTAGGCTCTGCCACTGCCTCCAGTGTGTTGATATCCCCTTCCTCGCTTCGTCGTCCGTTGTTCAGTCTCAGTCCGGTGGTGTATTGTAGGGCACCATCCCCCTTGGTCGTCGCGGCTTTGTTCGCTCCTGTCTCTGCTTGATTTATCTCGTATGGTCTTGAGCACACTTCCCATGCTTGCACACGAGTGGGTCAAGTATGACTCTCCTTGTCGGGAATCGAACTCAGGTCGTCGAGTTGTTAGTCAAGTGTTGTAACCGCTCAACTATGCTCCAGGGATAAAAAGACAAATTCATCATATCTGAGACAGTATTTTGCTCGCTATTTAATTTTGGACTGGCTTTTTTTGTTTAACACTTTGTTGTGCTTAGCACTATTATGGATGTTTCTGATGAGCCACCACAAGATGTTAATCTTGTAATATGGTTATAGCTGTCTTGTCACATTAGGGCTTGGGCTGGGTTGAGGTTCTCTTTTTGCAATTGGTCTCCTAAATGTAATTTACAAAGTGGGTCTCTTGTCATTTTGGTCCGAGCATGGCTTTTGCAGGTGGGTCTACTGTCGGGGGGGGGGGGGGGTCAATGTGTGTGTTCGATGGCTACTCTTGTTTTATAGTGCTTGCCACACAGGGTCAAGTTGGAACAATTTTCACGATTCGACGTGTTGCACAATTACCCTTGCGCAAGGGGATAGGCGGTAGTCCCAAAGTTGCATGCCATGGCAAATGGCACAGTGCGGCTTCAAGTGACGGAGGAACTCGTGATGTGGTGTTGTGCAATCATAGAACATCAAAAGCCAAGCGTAAACCTTGTAGCTCCAACGATCAATGCATCAACCACCTCATTCCTTGCTTCGTATTTCGCGTGAAGAATGCAACCCAAGTTCAATTTTCTCTTCAAGCATATCGAGGCACCGCGGATTGAGGATTGGCCCCCCTCCAACCCCCCGCGGCCCGGAGCGGATCGCGGATTGAACCCCTACCAAAACCCCCCCATCCTAGGGTGGACATTCAAAACCCGCCAAATCCGCGAAAAACAGCAGAAAACCCCAATACCACCACCGGAGTGGCCAACTTTCATGGCAGCTGACCATGTCCGGTGACCAAGAGAAGAATTGACGCGCTTTACCTTTTTTGGTTTAAGAGCATAAATTAGGAGCGAGTTGGTAATTGGTCCATCTTGTATCCTTTCAACAAAATGAGAGCACACCCGGTGATAGGTTATGGTGTGGCAACAACAACGTAGAACCACACTTTTCATCAAATTTTTAATAGCGCAGTGTGCATAAGGTGGTGTGGCGTGGTGTGCAAAGTGGTGTGGCTAGAGCAAAGCCAAAAAGAGTAATGCACGATGTATTCTTGCAATAAAAAAGTCCAAAACAACCGCACAGTTCCATGTTCGTCCATTGTCCACTGAAAAAAAAAGACCTTTCTGACCCGCAGATCGATGATCGGGCGTTGCCAAAGGCCCCATGCTCTCTGCATTGGAGCAAATCGTAGACATAGACCAAAGTTCACCCCACACCCCAAAGTACCGGTCTCCTAAGCACAACTTATTTTACTATTCGTTTTCCAGTTGTTGAGAAAGTGCACACCTGTGCAATTGCCTCCATATTGCCATTGCCCTTGAAAGTTGCAAAAGGCAATGGCATAACCGGAGTAACTGCTTGCACACATTGGAGAGCACTGGCCTCCATAGTAGAAATCGGTACAATCTGAGAAATCCATATTCGGGTGACTCGGTGGTCCACAAGATGGCACTAAAAAACAAAAAATAGAAAGTTCGCGAAGCATGGTGGATTGCATCATGTGTACAAGGTTCCCTCTCGAAGCCAAAGGTATCGTCGGCACCGGCGTCCTTTTGGGTGCTATCGGAACACCACTCCGAAATGACAAACTAACAATGTCACGGCGAGGCAACACACCTGAGGGAAATTTTGGAAAGAGATCATCGAACTCGCAATCCGAGAATGCACATCGCATGTTTGCAAAGAGGAACACCCAAAACATTCTTGACATCCATTTTGACATGGTGACAAATTCTAGCAAGTGAGCATTTCACTGTAGTTAACACCCATTGGTCCGGCTCCAAAAGTGCTTGGACTATGGACGACTCATATGTGGTCTTCCCCTTACTAGCATCATTGAAGGTTTCTCCAACGGATCATCTCTTCTGGAAACATGGAACGTGAAACGTGCATCTTGGATTGGATCCGATGGATGGAGTTATCATTTTGTGATAAAGGGAAGTGCTCCATTCACAATTCAAAGCAGACGCCGCACGCAACGTTGCAACTCCAAAATCATACGCGATCGCAATTGTACATGCGGACCATGACATGAATCTATTGTGCGAATGCTATCTAAATGGGCAAATACGCAGCTCTCTGGGCCCCTTCATTTGGTTTCTCATGGAGAATCACTTCATGTCGCGATCAACCATCGGTAGTACTCCCAACGCAAGATCACATTTGTCTCATGTTGTTTTTTGGATCTCAAGGCCGTTGAACATCACCTTTTCATTGCCCACGGTCAAGTAATCACAAAGTAATCACAAAGGGCTCTTGTTGCGGTGCGCAAGTATGAATGGTAGGGCACAGCAAAGTTCACCTGCGAGTACTTGAGAAAGGTAAGAGACCAAAAATCGAGAACACCACGACGCGAGGAGCAAGGAGAGGCACACGGGTAGCAGGTGCATGTTTAATTGGCAGTACACGAAGCACAACGCAAAAATCTTCGTCAAATGGCCATTAACACGGGGTGCAGTACAACAAATGGAATTCAAGTGTTCCCTGCAAACCAACCATAGTTTTTCACCCCACAATTTTCGGATCTTCACGTTACATGTAGCTTCAACTGCGTGTGTGAACCATGCACCTCTCCTGCATGGGCCCCCCGTGTTGGTGGGGCCCGTGGTGGTTGCCGTGCATGTGGCCGTGTCGACGGACACTGAACCTGTAGCTGAGGACACAGGAAAAAATAGGCAACTATGACCTACAACCACTGTGTTGCGTGTGTGTGAGCATCAGTTCCTCTTGCACCACACTGTCTGGAACCCCCTTGCGGCGTAAGCCGTATCTCAGCATGGGCACCCACCACGCATCTGGGTACCCCTTGCGGAGTAATTCCCTCATGACCCCCCTCACGTTGACTGCTGTATCTGTCTGGGACATGGCATAATATACACACTTGCCCACCAGTGCTGGCACCAAGCTCTTCAGAACTGTTTTTGCTTTGTACCAGTCAACATACCTGATCATACTTCGGTATTCATCCGTGGGGCCTTCAGCCCTTCGTTTGAGGCGAAGCCCCATCATACCTGTTTCTTTACACAGGCTCAGCCTCGCTTCCAACCTGGGGAGCGTGTCCCCTTCCCCTTCCATCTGCAGCACGGGTACGTGACGTTGTATGCATTGACTATTTATGAACACATGAAAGCACGGCCCCGAACAAGCAAAAAGAGCGAAACCACACATATTATTGCACCTCAGCTCGGTTTGGAATGTCACTTTGATGAACTCTTTGCTTCCTCGCGTTTTGCCATGCCAACTAACCAAAACTGGCTCATTGAAGTCATTCTTTCGTTCAACTCAAGTTACCGAACACATCGCATAAATGTGGTGGAAAAACAAAAATGTCCCTCCGCGGATCACAGAAGACACCATCCCCCCACAAGGACCATCTCTCCCCTTTATCATTCGAAGGCGAAGTGAAAATGTGAAACTACCTATTGCAAAACTGGCTTTCCGTTTCCAACAGATAACGCGAACGATGATAGGAAAATGAGCGGTTTGCCGTACCGCCGCAGTTCCTATTGATTGGAGTAATGGTTAAATGTTGAAAAGCGAGTGTCTGGACGATTCACAGCGCAGATTTGAATTTGCATACCGCCAGTAAATGCAGTGAAGTCGATTTGTAGTTACTGTGGTACATCGTAAATTCCAGATGTGAGATTTTGAATAAACAGTGGAACATGTTCCAAATGAGTGCCTGAGACTAGGAGTTCCTAATTTTTGGAGTTTGGGGTATCCGGATTTTTATCCGTTTTAGGCTGTGCATGTAGCTGACAATGTCACCATCCGTCGGGCCCAACACTGCCCACGATGTATCCGAGGCCTTCAGTGCAAAGTGGGCGCATGTGCCGGCTGCAGTCAAGAACCCTAAGCGCTCAGCCCCTGTTCTAGATCACACTGTAGCAAAGTTCATCACTGGTAAGATCACTTACACTCAGGCATGTAGGAAGGTCCCAAGCAGCACTCTGGCATGGAGGCTGAAGGCACTACAAGCAGGCCGGCCGCTGCAGAAAAGAGGTCCTAAGTCAGTGCTCACCGCCGAACATGAGGAGCAGTTGATGGCCTGGGTGAAAAGCGAGTGCCTACGGATGAAACCACCTTACAAAAATGACATTCTGTTGCAAGCAAAAGTCATGGCACATGCACATGGTCTGTTGTTCGACACAAAGAATGGTCTGCCCAGTGACAAGTGGTTCTTTGGCTTTCGCTGTAGGAACAAACTCAGTGACAGAGTTGTGCAACATCTGGCCGAAGCTCGTATCCAAGGTGCCCGAGAGGTGAACATCGGTGAATGGTACCAGTCTGTCAGAGATGAACTGGATCAGCAGCATGTGACTTCTGCCGAACGAATTTTCAACATGGATGAAGCCGGTCATTCAAGGTGTTACGACATATACAAAGGTGTCGCCGCCGCTCGACGACGTCCTGCTTGGTCCATCCAGGGTTTTTGTGTCTGTTTCTTTTTGTTTCTGTGTCTGCCTCTGCAGGTCAGAGGGCTTATGCACCACGTGGATTTCGTGGGAAGGTGGCTCGGAGCGCCCCAGAGGACAGAGAGCGAATCACGGTACTCGGGTGTGGCAACGCTGCCGGTCAGTATGTCCCAGGCTTCTTCTTGCTCCCAACTCAGACTGTGAACCCGCACGATTTGAAGGACGCATGCGGTAAGATCTACGTGGAGGCATCAGGGAATGGCTGGACTGATGAGCAGAAATTCCATCACTGGTTGGAGTTCGTCCTCTTTCCCTTCGTGAAGCCGCTGCTGGAAACAGGTTGAGTGCGGTTGGACTGTGCGACTGTGCGACTGTGCGACTGTGCGACTCTGTGCGACTGACTCTGTGCGACTGTGTGACTGACTCTGTGCGACTGTGCGACTCTCATGGCTCATGGCTCATGGCTCATGCATGGACTTGGATGTGCGACTGCTGGTGCTTTCGTGCAGGCAAGGTGGCCCTGTTCCTCGACGGGCACACCACCCACGTGGGACGCGGCGCCCGCCTGTTCGCGGAGAGTCGAGGCATCCTCCTCTTCCTCTTCCCTCCGCACCTGACCCACCTGCTGCAGCCCCTGGACCTGTCGGTCTTCTCCACCTATCAAAAAGGTTACCGAGAAAGTGTTCGAAAATTCGTGTCCGGTCGCAGAGCAAAGAATGTGCCGTTCGTCGTCGCCCTTCGTGAGTGTTCTCGTGCTTACCTGCAGGCCTTGTCTCCTTCGAACCTGGTGAATGGGTTTGCAGCAGCAGGAATCTTCCCTTGGGACCCTTCGAAAGGTCAGAGTGCCCTTGACCAATTTAGGCAACAGGACCCGGTGGTCATTCCAGCCAGTCAGGCAGAATCTGATGAGCAGGTGGCATCTCAGGTGCTCAGTCAAGACCTTAGCCATTGACATGCCACCTCCAGTGCAAGTGTGTATGCTGCCCCTGCCCGTGTCCTTGTTGACTCTGCAACCCAGTATGAGAACAATGACTGGAGAGGCCCTGTGCATGTTACAAGGTGCATCAGAAGAGGTGGGCATGTCTGTAATGATGAATTTGACAGAGTAGAGGTTCTAAATAGGGAAAGAGAGAGGCTGGTAATCATCCGTGACCACGAATCATCCAAGATGGCATGTGCTGCGAAAATTGATGAGAAGATCAGAAAATTGTTCCAGGCTGCCAATGAGGCCAAGGTAGAGGTTGTGTTGAAGACCCAGCAAAGACTGTTGAGAGAGTGTGAGAGAGAGAAGCAGCAGAGAGACAAGGCAGAAGAGAAGGAGAGAAAGAGGCGAGAAAAGGAACAGAGAGTGCGAGCGCAGGCAGAGAAGAGAGCACCAGCTCAACCTGAGCCACCAGCACCAGCACCAGCACCAGCACCAGCACCAGCACCAGCACCAGCTCCTGCACCTGCACCTGCACCTGCACAAGCACCCGAACCTGCACCTGCTCCAGTTGACTCTGTGGGGAGGGCAGACAGCTCAGGAAAGAGGCAGCTGCAGGACCTGGACACTGGTGTGGGCACCCCTCCCTCTGCAAAGGTTTTTCGAAGCCGTGTAAAGTATCCAACCCCCCCACAGGCTCCCACCAACACCACACGCAATGGGCGTGTGTCAAAGGCAAGGGCCATGCTGAACCTGTGAACAATGTACTGCCAGTGAGTTCCGCCGGTGGCTGACAGCCACTGCAACAGCAGGTAGCCAGTGGGCCAAACTCACTGCAACAGCAAACTGCTGGCTGTACATACCCAGAGAAGACCACAGGTGCCATGCTTTGTTGTTTTTGGCTGCTGCAGGGAGGTACAGGGGTGCACTGCTTCCATTTTGCACGTGTTGCTGTCTGTTTTGTGATTTTTTTGAGACTCTTCAGAACCTGGAGGACCCCCCTGGGGGCCCTAAAACGGTCAGGCTCCTCCCCCCCCTGCGTGCTTTCCAAGGCCTGGGGTCCCCGTTGGTGGTAGCAAGTGCAAGTACACCTGTAGGTGGGGTCAAGCAAGCCTGCAGAGGGCCGTGGGAGCCAAGGGTGGCCCACTCCAATAATTAGGAACACTCCAATTAATGGGAACTCCGGTGGTAGTCGTCGCCTGGGCGATCTTACTGAACGGAAATGCACCCTTGGTGCAGTTTTTCATCCGTTCTATAAATCCTGCAAGGGGATATAAGATTAGCGACAAACATCAAAAGCTCAACAAAATCTGACAGACTGCAACGCAAAGTCTCCTCTTTTCAACCATAGTCCGCCAAGGGCGCAAACCATCTTTGCCTTGTGTCACGCAAGGTTGCATAAGACGCGCGAAGAGCCACTAAATCGGCAATATCGAGGAAAGTATTGCATGAGGACCTTTGTCTTTTGCTCTTGTTTACTAGTATGGAATTCCTCTCAAGAGCCTTTAGTTGCGAAACCTCAACCAAAAAAGCCAAAACAAATGTGGATGTCGAGGGTTGCGGCAGCTTACAATGCAGTGCAAGATCACCCGGAAAGGGAAGAAGAATGCTTGGATCGAAGAAGGCTTTTCAATGTTGGTGACACATCCCCAGAAAACAATTTTTTTGAGGGAGACTTTGCAATTTTTTTCTCGTGAGTGTCCATGCAACACGACATCATTGGATAAGGATTGAAAGAAGATTTTGTAGTGGCTAATTGTAGATACGTTTGGCCCCGTCTGGCCACCCGGCCTTATTTGGCGAGTTACGCAGCGGGGGATATGGGGGGGGGTGGTGGTGAAAGGCCAAGCCGAGCTCTTACACGAAGTTGGACCGGATTGTTACCCTGAGTGAGGCTTTGAAATCCTTGGCGATCAAGTACAGGAAAAACGGGTGGCAGGTAGGTTGAGGTCCGATCCGCAATATGATCCTCGGGGGTAGGTGGGTCCTCGCACCTTTCCTATAAAGCCCACCCCCATGCCTGTTGCACAATGGATCACAAAACACTCTTTCGGCTTTATTGTTTTCCGCATCATATTTCATGCATCTGTGAGCACTTCATTGTCTTCCTTTCGTTGTTGATTCCATCGATGACTAAGCACAATAAGGATGCTAACCTATTATAATGAGGTACACCCAATGCCAAAACCCTACAGTTGTCCGTACGGACGGACAATCCTGTGGGTCTTATTTACCCCTAGTTTGTCGCTACATACGAAACGTGCAACGAAAAAAAAGTGAATTTCTCATCCGCTGCTCGATCCGGATCATTTTTGATCCAAATACTAGGCATTGGGGGGAGGGGGGTTGAGCGTGGTGATCCAAGAGTGATCCATGGATCGTTCTCGGGCCATTTTGCACATTGTACTTTCAACTGTATGCCCATGCTCTTGTGGACATGTGGATCAATTTCGCGGGATTTGGCTCAACTTTGAACCATTTTCTTGACACATTTTTTTGGGAAGATGGATCGTGGGCCTAATTTTGTGTGCCTTTGTTTCTATTTTCTTTTTCTTTTTTTGGATCATTGCTGTGAACATGAATTGGTGAATCATGTCTTTTTAAGAATCACATTTTGAGATCATATTTTTTCCACGCAAATTGGTGGATAATTTCTTTTTTGGAACTTACATTTTTGGATCTTTTTTGTTCACACAAATTGGTGCTTTGTACGTGCACTATGTGTTACTATTACTACCCGTTGGATCATTTTTCTTGATGACGAATTGGTAGATCACGTTTGTTTATGTGTTGGCTGGAGACACGCTCATGGAGGTAACTGCGCGGGTATGGTTGCAGGTTGCAGGTTGCATACGGTTTATGTTTGGGGGCTGTAAGGGTGGCGCCATGCATGAGGACGACGGGTGCATGTGTGGTGGCATTGTAGATGACAATTGGTGTATGTGAATGCAGGTCACAGGGAGCAACAAGATGAGGTGTATGTGTGGTCGGCGGCAAATCAAGCCATCATATGGTCTAGACACAAGCAGTTTCATTGAATAAATAGCACCAAGTCACGAGCATAAACAAACAAAGTAATTTTACTCAAAATCTGCGGCCAGCACACTAGCATGGACGTCACGAGGGCAAAGAGAGCCGGCGATAAAGGGTCACCCCACTATATTCCTCTTGTCGGCATGAAGGTAGAACAGGCTACTCTCAAAAGGACTCAATTTGGTACATGAATCCACGTGGCACTCCACGGTTGGACACGCTTCTTTTTGATGAGATCCGTCCTGAATCCCCCCCTCACCTAGTCAATCCACAGAAAAAGCATACATTTTCTGAGGGGAGGTATTGTGTTTGCTGCAATTTTTCTGAATTTTGAATTTTGCCCGGATGAATGTCCTCTGTACATGCAGTTGGGCAATCCAAAGGAGGATGGCACATTTCGTATGCATTAGCGGGCTTTTGTTGAACGGTGCACCGATCGACTTCGGTACCCATAGAGACCTATATAGTAGGCCCATGTGGCCCCCCAAAATGCCCCCAAATCGCTATTGTTGAGGTTGTTTTGTGGCACCTGACAATGCGTTAATAGAATTCACTCGGGGAAAAAAAAATGCTTTTTTTCAAAATTAATCTTTGGCCACGTGGGATGCCCAAACAAGTGTTTTCAGCCCTCTTTGAGATTGTGGTAGCCCTTCAAAATACACAACACCTTACAACGCGTAAATGCACTCCCGGTGAGTGCACTTTCAGTTTTTCTTTGATAGAACGCAACATGGGTTGATCACGAGGAGGTGCACTTAGAACACCACATGGGTTGGATAGAACATGGCTTTTGTTTTCGGAGGAGAACGGAATGTGGCGTATTGTGTGTTGTGTTGTTGCCTCTCATTGTTGGTTTTACTTTTAGTCACTCTTTACGCTTGCTTTGGTTGTGCCATGTCCGAGGTCAATGTAGAATATGCATTCTAACTTTACGGACTTGTTTTTCCGATCCCACATTTGGCGCGTTTTGAATTTTCACCCCAGCTACTAATTGGGGGTTTAGGTCAAGGCCCCGGATGTTAGGTACGGAACAGTTGGGAAGGGGGGGGGGGGTGGCTCAAAACCGTTCTGGAACCACCATTCCCCAAGGGGGGGGGGTCAAATCCAATGTACTGTTCCGGAACAATCCGGAACAGTACTTGTGTCGATCCGCAACAGTTTTTAGTTTTTAGTGCACTGCATACAAAGGTTCAGAGTAGAGTGCTTATGGTGACCACACAATTTTTCCCCCAAGAAGTTTCATTGCTCCTTGCTTTCCATTTGCATCCATGTCATATAACATCACAAGGTGCACCTTGAACAATTTTTTTCTGAAGACATTGAATTGGTTATTGATTTCTTTTGCCTTTTCAGGACAACTTGTTGTACTTGGACAGGCTGGCTGAAAAAAAAGAAATGCACATAACAATACCTGAAACATTTTACAACACAACAGGGTGTGGGCTGTTCGTGAATGGGGTTCCAAGGTTTGCCATTTCAACCAATTCGCTGCAGCACAATTACACATTTGTAGCGGATGTCTACGAGATGTCCGTAATCACCATCCCCTCCCGTCCCTCCTCCGGCTCCAGCTCTGCACCCCCCAAAAGTGGGCCAGCCAAAGTGGAAACAGGCACGTTTGCCCTTTGCAAAGCCAGACAAGAGTTCCGTACCACCACAGAAATGTCCATTTTCCAGGAGAAGGATCAGGAGGTGCAGGTGGAACACAGTGCTGGTTTTACATGGCCTGTGACATATGTCCCCCGCCTGCCCCATGTTGCATTGACCCGCAACCATCGGGGGGTCATTGCGTCATATAGCATCCAGGCAGATGAGGATGCAGCCCCTATGGGCATGGGCAAAGGCAAGGGGAAGGGCATGTCAGAAGACCGGACAAGGAGGCGGAGGGGGGGGGGTCCAGCCCCCCCCCCCCCTCTCTCTCCAACCTTGCATGTTTGCTAGCAATCAAAGCATGGAATACAACAACATGTGTGGCAATGTATTGTGCAGTGTGCAGTGTGCATAAGTACTGTGGGTCACACTGTGACACCGTAGCATTGAAGTTCAGGTCCAGAAAACTCATTTCCCTCTTCCCCTTCCTTCCGGTTTGGTCTTGGAAGACCACTACGGAACAGTTTGGGGGGGGGGGGATTTTTTTTGGCTCAAAACCGTCCCATACCAACCGTTCCATGAAGGTGGGGGGGGGGTTGGCATTGATGAGGGTGGGGGGGGGGGGTATTAAAATTCTGGGATTTCATGTGGAACGGAACGGAATGGCGTACCTAACACCCCCGATCCGCGATCCGCTCCGATCCTTAGGGGGGCGCATAATCAATCCCCTTTTGGTTGAGGTTGTTCTCTCGGCATGTGAATCCAAAACAACACCCCACAAGGCTATTCCCACTAGGTACCAGTGGCCAAGGTCAGGGAATACCAACCAGTTGGGCCTTGGTGCACATGTGCACTGCAAGGCAAGGCAATAAATAGCGAGAAGGCGAGTGAGTGCAACCATCCACGAAGCTTGACATGCTACCTTGACCTCAACCCGTGAGACCCGTTCTGCGCATAGCGCATCGTGCCCCACTATTGCAGCAAGCTTTCAAGGTGTCTTGCATAGTCTAAGCCCCTAAGCCCCACAGTCCCATGCATATGTAGTTGTGTGCTCTGCAGACATGTACTAATTTCTATGACCATGTTGCGTCCGTGCGGTTTCCTTCTCGTCATCTTGCTATGCCATGTGGTGGGCGCGGAGGAGGAGGGGTACATGCTGTATATGCCCGATGCTGGTCGGCGCATGAATTTGGGCTCGTTGTGGGACGCCCGCACACACCAGCCAGTCCACGGATTCCTGTGGGACCAGGACACCATCCAGCGCAACACCGTGACGACACCAATAGACCACAGTCGATTGGAAGCGGTGTTCCTGGACGACTTCCGCTCCAAGACCACGCTGACGAGTGTCAGCCTTGAATTCAGTCTCGAGGTCAACCTGCTGCTCGTCAGTGCAAAGGTCACCTGCTCTATGAACTATCTGACCGACAAAAAACGGACTACAAAGGTGATCCGGATGACCACCGGCTTCACCACCCGCACGGTGAAGGAGACCATGGACGCCTTCGACGGGGACCCCATGCGCAATATGAACAAGTTTGCGTTGGGCTACTGTGGGCAGGTGAATCCGGACTCCTGCAAGCACGCCACGCACGTGGTCACGGGCGTGACCTACGGGGCGAACGTGTACGGCGTGTTTGAGACGGGCTTCGAGGACGAAAAGACGAAAATCAGCAACACTTTCAAGCTAAAGATTAAGGTCAGCGCTCTTGGGATCGGGGTCGGCATTGAAGAGTCCAAGACTTTCACGGACGACTCCGCCAGCAGCTCTTCGTACACGACGGTGTCGTTTTTCGGCGATATAATTGTGGACGAGGAGACCCCCCGGGACCCTGAAGGTGCTGCTGCCTTCATCAGGTGCTGTTCCATGCTGCACCCCTGTGACCGTCGCTATCATAGTCACGTCGCGGTCGCAGGGGTTGCCTGCGTGTTTTTTTGTGTGTTCGTCGGTGTACATGGCCTTGGAAAGCCCCACACACGCGCCCCAGCATGCACACCTTTGGCCCACGGTGTGCCCGCATGCAATGGCCAGTCCTTTCGCTGCTTCAGCAAAACCCGGCACCGATTTCCTCTGTCCCCTGAAAGCGGGGTAGTATGGTGATTGCAACGGGTCATGATACAATGAGGCAACTCTAAATCTCAGTGGCGATTGTAGCTCAATGATAAGAGCCGCCGACATGCAGCCGGGTGTCGCGGGTTCGACTCCCGCCAATCACCTGGTGGACTCGGCCCTCTGATGAGGGTTGTCCCCTCCCAAGCTATCGTGGTGAGACTCGCTGCCTGTCACTGCGAATCCGAGCTGGGCACTAATCCCGCGCTGATCACCGTAACATCCGGGCTAGTTGCCGTGACACCAACAGCACACTGGTGGGTGGCTAGTGCCGGTGGGTGGTTCGCGTGGTGGTGGGTGGCTGGCTCGCAGTAGTGACAGATCAGGTTTGGGCATTTTAACTCATCTTCTTTTTCTTCGCATTTACAATTAGTGCTGGGCTTCAGGTTGGTTTTGCCAACCGATCCCAGCGCTTTATCTGCCAGAACTTGGGTGCTGCCCCACATGAATCTTTTTTGTGCTTAATTTTCATATTTGACAAACCAATTGGTGTAATGTTGGGCGGAATGCATGCAGCACACCAACGTGTCTTGCAGTGTTTACACGCTGTGGGGAGAGCCAACAAAAGAGGTTATCAATTATACTTTGTCCGCCTTCCTTCATTTGGAATTAAGACGGTGGCCTTGTTGCTGGGGGCCAAAAAGTAGGCAGTTAGAGCGCTGTGGGATTGATCGGTTGGCACAGCCAACCTGACAGAAGAAGAAAAAATAAAATGCCCGAGCCTGACCTGTCAGTGGCCGTGGCCATGGCCTCTATGACCCATGCTGATGTACGCCGCGAGTCACTGCCATCTTTGCATGCAATAGACATGCCTTCAATCAAGAGCGGGTCCGATCAGAACCACGCGGCATTTCCCACCCCAGGGGAGAGTAGTTGTTTCTAATGTGTTCGAAAGCCTCACTGGAGGTGTACATCTGTTTCGGGTTTCACAGGGGTTTGGGCAAAGGTTTGCATGCATGCGTTATTTGTGTCCCCCTCGGGAGTTGTGGGAACCCCGTGTTTGGTGTCTGCTGCCCGAGTGCGCGCAGTGCAAGCCCCCCCCCCCCCCCCAAGTTCGGGAGCACTTTGATACGTGCTGTCTCCCAAAAGCGTGATTATCCCGTGAACGTGCACAACGCACTTTCCACTACGCTCTTTCCACTCCTGCTGGGTTGCCCCAGTTGCCCTACTACGCGCGCGTGGCACGTGTTACGATTTGGGGCAGAGTACACACAAAAAGAGTGCGCGCACAGCGCAAGTCCCCGCCCCCCACCTCGGCTGGATGCCCGGTTAGCCTTGCGACCGACCTGCGACAGTGTACCCCCAGTGCAGCTCTCTCAGCACCAAAGACGGGATGACCGATCTACGATCAACGAAACACGATGCACACTTCCCTTCAGGTCGTTGCCGTCGAAGACGCCAAATATGGGCAAAGGAGTGCCCATGGACTTGGAGCTGACCCCCTTGGTCTGGCTCGATAGCAAGGCTGCGAAGCTCCAGGCGCAGATCAGTTTCGACACTTTAGAGCGGCTTGTGGACATTATTGACAAAGTCGACGAGTCGGATGCAGAGATTCTGGATCTCCTCAAGTGTGTTGCACTGACGGATGGGGAGAGGCTTTGGCGAGCTCGGACCAAGGCTCAAAATCAGCGCGATGATCATCACTTTGGGCGATGGATGTTGGATGAAAAAATCTGTCAAAATTTCAGAAGGCGCTTTGTTGTCCTGCCTGTTGTCTGGCGCCTTTGGGGCCCAGTTTTCATGGTTCCTCATGGTGGAGGTTTGGGAGGTCCAGAGGGGAGTGTAGGAGTCCACCTTAATGCCCCTGCCCCGCAGTGAGCGTACCCTTGCATCCATAGAGTCAGACCGGTCATTCGAGTTTTGGACATGTCGAAGTTATGGTATCTTGTGCCTGTCCCCTTCTTGAAGCCTGTTGGGATCAAAGATCACGTGCCAGCTCCGTAGGCCTACAGAGGACGCTGCCTGGTAATCAGGCCCAGACTGTTACGCGCGTAGGTTACGGGACGATCTGTGCCTCCGCGGATGCAGACCAATGGTTGTCTTAATTCTTTTTCTGGGGCTTGGATTCGCAAGGCACCACACCACACCACACCACACCACACCACAACACACCGCACCGCACTACACTGCACCGCACCATACCACACCACAGCACACCACACCACACCACGCCTCACCACACCACCGCACCACACCCACAACACACCAGCCAGTCCACACATTGCACCTCATGCATGCCAAATCCTTTGCCGCGAGACAGAGGTGTGTTGGGCAGTGAAGGCCTCGCTGGCTGATCGTTTGTTTTTCGAGGCCAAAAACAGGCACTGTGTATTGTGTGGGTGCTCAGCCGTTGCCATTTTGGCAGAACAGCTGAGATTTTCATGGGGCAACTCAAAGAAGACCCATTTTCGAAAGAAAGTCATCACCGCCGCTCATTCGACTGCAAAAATCGCTTTTACTGGTCGAGTGCTGTCGGTAACTGCCCGCAAGCGTTGCAGTCTGTGTTTTCTTGCCTCTGGCCTTTCTTTCATTGTTAATGCTGCCCTCTGTGCCGTTTTTGCAGGTTACAGTACGGCCCGTTTAATGCGTGGAAATTGATTGCTGACGCCTATTACAACAGGTTTTGGATATGGCGAGTCGATTATTACGCCAGGATCAAGGCAGGCCTAGATGAGGTCCGCTCGGGCGCTGTTCTTGATGAGCAAAAACTGTTGGCCTTAGAGCAGGAATACCTGCAAGCGGAATTTTCTGACATTATGGTGTTGATGTGGACAGAGGATATGCAGGTCTCCATCCCCTTGCGGCTCCTTCTTTCCACTCCCGGGCTCCCCCATTCCTTGACATACATGGAGACCTCGAGCTGCCAACCTGTGTGTGTGTGTGTGTGTGTGTGTGTGTGCCTCATCAAGCCCTTACGCACCACACACAAGCCCTCAACAACCTCCATCAATCCTAACGATCCTCTCCAATCCTTGGAAACCGCGCAATCCCTTAACAGCGCTCACCCCCGGGGGGGGCGACTCCGCGGGTCCTAGGACGCCAACTACCCCCCCCCCCCCCCAAGGGGCCTCCGGTCGACAGTTAGTTGTCAAAGGTATGAGCCCAAGGAGCCAACGGGCGCCGAAGGCGCCCAATGGGGTTATGTAGCCACCTTGCCCACTTGTGGGCCCTTTTCTGATTCTGTCCCCCGCTCTGAGGCGTTGGGGATCCCCTAGGCGGCAGGGGTTATGTAGCCACCTTGCCCACAAGTGGGCCAATTCTGATTCTGCCCCCCCGCTCTATAGCGGTGGCTATTTGGGCGTCTGGCCGTACTAGAGACCCATACTTTGAGATACTAGGGGCCCCTAGGGGCATCATGGTGACCCCCGGCGTAGGTTTTGAGTTCTGATTTTGTTCCCTTTGTTGGGGACCCCCGAGAATGCAGGGGTGATGTAGCATTTCCGCCCTCTTTTGGGCCCCAACCGTCCGGTGCTATTGAGGAAACCGGGACAATCTTTGAATCCACGCTTTGTTGCGTGGTGCATCAGGGTGACCCCCGGCGTAGGTTTTGACTTCCGATTTTGTTCCCTTTGTTGGGGACCCCCGAGAATGCAGGGGTGATGTAGCATTTCCGCCCTCTTTTGGGCCCCAACCATCATGGTGAGATGTAGCCAATTCACCGGACCCGGCATCTGAAGATCCCTGCCTCGAGCTTTCATACCCCGGCTCGAGGAGGAGGCAATCAGGGGCTTGGAGATCCCTGCCTCGAGCTTTTCCCCGGCTCGAGAAGGAGGCATTCAGGGGCTTTCTTTCTTCTTTTCCTTTCTCGTAGGCGTAGGCGTAGGCAGGGGTGACGTAGCCACCTTGCCCACAAGTGCCCGCCTTGCCCGCTTTTTTGGAAGTGGGTGCCGTCCCCGCCATACCAGAGGATGACCCTCTGCCACCACCAAGTGATGTTCCAATTCTTCTTGGGGCGCCACCCATCGCATCTCAGTCCTGCCACACGCCCTGTCATGGCTTTAGGCCCCCTGAGACACCCCCTGAGTATATACCCCTAAACTATCCCATCCAGTTGCATGCCCACAAATATCGGCAGCTGCATGGGCGCAAGATGGATTGGCATTTCCTGTCCGACATGTTGCACTTCAAGTCGAACCAATGTTCCGACTGGGGGGTTGATGGACAACCGTGCGATGCGTGTACTCAACTACGCTCCAACCAAGAGTTGAAAGGGCTGATGGCAGTTGCAACCAACCCCAAGCCAAACACCCCTCTCCAGTACCTAGGCTTTGAGGCTTTGAGGCAAAGGTACGAGGCTGCCCGTAAGGGTCGGGGTGCTAGTTTTTTCGAAATCAAAAAACTACAAAAGCAGGTCCTTCCCATGAAGGAGCGCTTAACATTGTTTGACCGAATGGTCACTGCGATGCGCACCAATGACTTGCCACGCTTGGCGGCCATAATGCGCAAAACACATGAATGGGGTTGGGGGTTGAAGAGGCTTGTGCCCCTCTTGGAGGATGCGTCGCGGGCCAACCGCATGCATTTCAGTGCAGATGAAAGACGTTTGGCAATCTTGTTATATCGGTTGGCCGGTCCAGCAGGACTAAACGCCCTCAGTGCTGAAAAGCTTTTGCCCTCCGTCTACCACAGCCGCTCGCTGGCTCGCCGAGATTGCATACCTGTCTCTCACTCCATTTCTATCGAGGGCCCAAAGGCTGCTTTCCAGCCTTTGGAACGTGCCCCAATTTGTGTGCATACGGATGAGATGTCCATCGTGCGCAAGTTGATTGCCGGCCCAAACAACACGTTGGAAGGTGTGTGCGATTGTGCTCCACATCCCCTCCGAGGCATCTTCCGGGGCGGAGCGTTCTCGCCCGTTGCAGAGTGTAGGGAGGAGGAACCAGGTGTTTAGTTGGCAGCCAAAGAAGAGGTCGGCCGCCGCAGCATATGATTCTGATAGCTCATCAAGTGAAGGTGAGTTATTTAAGTAAGGGCTTTTTCCTGTGCCCTTATTAGGTCGATACGTAGAAAGTGTTCCAAGGAGCCACTCTTGGTCTTAGGCCCCTCCCTCCTTAGGTCGATCCGTAGAAAGTGTTCCAAGGAGTCAATCTTGGTCTTAGGCCCTTCTTTTTCATTCCTCGAAACGTTTGGGGAGAAGGCTGCTGCAAGTGTGGTGTAAGCGGGGAGGGGTGATGTACCATCATGGCGGTGTGGTCCGAGGCCACCGCCCCGAGTTGCTATGACCACACGTTTGCAGTTGCATTCCAACCCCTATATATATGAATATAAATATATATATATATATATATATATATATCTTTGTATGTATGTATGTATGTCTTGTGGCATGGTGTAACTCTAATCCCATGGCCGCCTCAGGAGCCCACCCCCCTGAGGTTCCCAGTGTGGCTGGGAATACCCAAGCCGATGATACCCTACCCTCTATTGTGGGAAGGGGCGGTGCGAACTGTCGGATCACACCTGGGCCGCATACCCAACTGTTCGGAGGTGCCCGACACCCCCCCCCCCCACGGGAACCCCGGGAACCCCCCCCCCCCCCGGGAACCGCCCTCCCCGGCGCCCCTCCTAGACCCCCCCCTCCAAGCCCCCCCCTAGGGGCCTTCGGCCAACAGTTAGTTGGGGGGGTAGTTGGCGTCCAGGACCGAGGGGTCGCCCCCCCCCGTGCGCTCACCCAATTGCAATATCTCTTGCCAACCCTCCCGCTGCTCGACGTAGGAGATAGGAGATAGCATCGCGGTTTGTTTTTTGGTGGAGATTGGATTGGCTTGGCACAAGGACACACGCACACACACATTCACACACACACATTCACACACACACACACACACACACACACACACACACACACACACACACACACACTACAGCCAAGACCCCAGGCTCTATTCTCAGGGTGGGCACAGCTATTTGACCGGGAGAAATGACAAGGCCTTGAACACTGCCCAACAGCCTACCCAGAGGTCGTGGGTTCGAACAGGGGTCTGACACCGATGGTTGGTAAACGGCAGCCGTATGCTAGCGTGTCGGCGAGTATGCCCCGAAATTCCTCAACCGTCGTCGATTGAAGTGCTTGTAAACTGGGGCAGCCCCCGCCCCGAACTGCCGGGGAACACCACGCCCCTTTGTACCCAACCCAACCAATTCCTCCGATGATCATGCGGCGCCTGCGACACCAAAGTCCTCCCTCGTTGGAGGATAGGGGTAGCCTGCAGATTGGGTGCCGAGGTGACCCTACCCTTCCCCTGCGGGGGCCAGTGGCTTGTGGGGCCTGGCATCGGGGGTGTGGGTCGGTTTCTGGGAGCAGAGCCCCAAGCAGGTGCTTCCCTGCCAGCCTAGGACAAGATTCCAGCCACCAATTGCCAGACAACCCTGCTCAGCGACTGCTGCAGGCTGGCAGTGCAGCCAGCCGTAGAGCGCACCTGTTGTGTATGTGATAGCATGTGGGTCCTGGTTCAGCGGGGGATATTGTGGGGACAGAGGCGCCGCCATGATGCCTCGCTGCTGTCGGCCGCTGCGGCCACCACAACGGCACGTGCACTTCCGCCTGCGTGGTCCGTTACGCACCATAGGGTTGTCATGCGGCGTCAATCACTGGCCTAACATCCTCCTCCTCCTCCTGCTGCGAAGATGGGGGCCGCCCCCACTAACACCCATACCTTCTCCCAAAGTTTGGGGAGTGGGCCACCCGTGCCGTCATACTCAGACCCACCCTCACATCCACATACCCTCATACGCATGGGCCCGGAAACCGAAAACCTCCCCTCATGGAGCCCGTCCCGCCCCACTGTGGGCGGACCCAGCCCGCCGCGGTGGCCGGCAGGGGGACGGTACATCCTGCACCCCCCAGCCCACCCACCTTCCACCTGCACACTCCGCTGGTGCAAGACACTGCCAGCGTTTCTGGAAAGACAAAACACCCCCAGCGATCGGCATCTGAAGGATGCGTACACCGCGAGTACAGAGCCTCGCGCTGTGCGCGGGCCCTGTCGCGAGGCTCCAGACCAGAGCGACCCTCCTACATTTAACTGATCTTGTCAGGGAGAACTCGGTAACACACACACACACACGCGCGCGTACACACACACACACACACACTCTCTCTCTCTCTCTCTCTCTCTCTCTCCCCCTCCCTCCCTCTCTCGCTCGCTCAGTGACTCGCCGATTGTCATACATGACAATGCCCCCTCGCTTGTGGCTCCCCCCCCCCCCGACCAGTTCCACTGGGGTTTCCATGGGCCTTGAGCTGTCCCTCAGAGGCCTCTACGGTTTCTCTTGCTGACTCTGCGTGCTTCAATTCGCTGCACATTTTCTCTTTCCGACCCACAGAACATTCTGGAGAATTTAATGGCCCTGACATCAGAGTTTGGCGACGCAGGGATTGTCAGTGCCAAGACGTTGTCGGATTTTCACTCCCCGACCTTCGATACCCGGATAGACCGGGTGTATGCTTTGGTGCTGGTGGGGCTGCGCCCCAGTCAGGTGTGTGCGGCTGGGGTTGTTTTTCCTGGTGGACACGTGTGCACTGCAGGGCAAAAAATGGATTCCCCCCCATTCGCCGTTGCTGCTACCACGCAGCCACCCCCACCCCCTCATCCTGCACTATGCTCCAGTGGCCCTCTTCCCCTTCTTCTTTCCTATGTTTCATAAGCCGTACATCATATATCTCCCCCTGAGCTCTGAAGGAAACTGCCCCAAACCCGGATGTGCAAGCAGCAGATGTGTGATCGGGCTTCAGCTGTTTCAATGGCCATTCATGAAACCTGGTTCCAGAGTTGCAGGCCCGACTGCGCTTGAGAAACGGTTGGTGATGGCCATTGGCTGGTAGCAGCGCAGCCGGAAGCGGTACGCATGCGTTGCAAAGAGGATGACTCACGGCTGATGGCGGAAGTCATCGGCAGTTGGCAAAAGGGTCCTATTTCAGAAGAAAGGGTTGTCCCTCAGGATGATGACCCCACACCCCCCTCTTAAGGACAGGTATTATGGACGGCACCCCGTTGGGGGATACCCGACGGTGGCTGGCGCGGAGCCGAAGGCGATCAGAGGGTAACCGACAGCGGTTGGAGAGTAGCCGTGAGCATTCTATTTTGTCAGTGTGACAGAGGGATCCCCCCCCCTTTTTTACGGACGGCCCCGACAATGTTTTGTTCCCAAAAAGTTTGCTAAGCTTTCTCTCCTTCCAAAGTTGCTCGTTCCTGTTGTGCGAGAATGTTGGCTGTCGGGCGATCTTGTACGTCTCTTTGAGAAGTGGGGAGGGGATTGAATGGGTGAGATCAGGAGCGGAGTGCATCCCTCCGTGAGCAGCCTTTGTTTCTAGGGACGAAATTGGGCGTCATTATTGCTGGACACCTGCGAACCTCGACCCAGTTTCGCCCGCTCCCAGCTTCCACCTCTGAAGATATTCCGTCCTCCGGATCTTTGGCATGTCCTTAGGAGCTGGTTGGCATGGAAAGGCGCTTCGGGACTAATTTCTGTTGCAAACGGTTGTAGTGCTCTCGGTTGCAAACGGCTGCCCGGGCCCCAACGGGAGTGCAGTTGGGGTCCGGGCAGCCGCGGGGCCGTTGGTCTACTTCTCTGGCAGTCGTCTTCCTTCCCCTTTCAAGCGCAGCGAGTTTGGAGACACCGTCGGAAAAGCAGGACAGAGCTGTGCCCCTTCGTCCCTCGCAGGATCGCGAAGGCCTCAAGCAGCTGCACGATTTCCTCAGCCTTGCGAAGGCCCGCCGGATGACTGACGGATCGCTCGGCCATTCCCACTGCGTGCCCACCGTCGACTCCATCACAAACACGTGGAGGTGTTTGGAGACCATGCGGTTCGTGGCGATCCACTTCGATTCGTTCTGTGGGGATCTGTGCAGCAGCAGCGATTGCCCGCCCGACACCGTCCCAGGGGATTGCGCTGCCTGTGCAGGCACCAGTCCCTTCGACACGTGTTGGTGCGCGTGTCCGCATATCCAGGTATCCTGCGGCCACCGGGGGTTGCTCCTCGCTCCGGGTCGACGACCCCCTCCCCCTCCCTCCACACCTTCGCACTGCGTCGGGCACAGCACCCTCCCCCCAAGCCGCTGGTTTTTGCACGTGATTTTGTTTCACACAGCAACACACACACACACGAGTATGTCGTCAGTGTTGTCTCAGTCAGGTATGTGTTTGAGGCTCAACCAGGTCGGATGTGGAGAAGAAAGCTGCACTCATGTCCGACTGCCGAGTGCATTGCCTCAATATGCAAGTTTCTGCATTTGTTGTTGTTTTTGTTTGCATTCCTTTCACATCCAAGTCTCCAATCAAATTAGGTCTCGTTCTCCATGGCCTTTGGCCACACTTTACCAAAGGTCACCAGGCTTGGCCGAGCCGGGGCCTGACGTGACCATCGGCCCCAAAGGCGCTCGAAAGAAGGGTTTGTGTCCGGGGTGACCCACCACAGGAATGCCGAGGAAATCTGGTGCTGAGTGCTGAGCCCACTGGGGAGTGTGGGGCAGCATCCCGGGCAACACTTTGTTCAAACACTGGACCAACTGTCTGATGAGCGGATGACCACCACACGACCACCGGAAAGGTCCCCAAGCCTGACCCCTGGGTAAATTGCCGGCTGCGAGCCTTTCCTTCCTCTGGAGCCTGCCGCATGTTTGGTTTCGTGCAGTGCCCCTTGAGGGCCTAGTTTTGGGAGGGAGACGAGCGCAATGCACACCGGTTGGTCTTGGAGGGGGCATGGTGGTGGACGATTGCCGCGGCAGGACTGCGGGGGGCAGTGCTGGCTGGTTTACAACCGCGGTGTGTGTGTGTGTGTGTGTGTGTGTGTGTGTGGTTCTAAATTTGGGGATTGATGTGGAGTGAGTGTATGCGCGCCCGATGGGAATATAGGGCAAGTGGACGCGCCAGGGTGGTGGGCCGATAGCGGACCCTCCTCTTGTTCCGATGCCCACCACTGTGTAGATCTTGGAGTCCGTAAATATGGGAGGGTACCGTCGATTGCCAAACGGGGTCGTGACAGTACCAGCGGTACCAGTGCTACAAGACCCAGAGTACACCGGAGCGTGGGACATGGAGCCCGACGCTTATGGGCAGACGATGGTGTTCCACGTGGATCCTGCATCGCATGTGAATACGGAATTCTACAAGATCCAGTTGGTTTGGAAGGAGGCGAGCACACTGGACGGCTATGTCACTTTCACCGACAAGTTCCGGACTGTGTTCTCCCGAGGCACCCCGAACAATATTCCGGTATCGGAATTGGTTGCGGGCGAGCTCTATCGGTTCGCCGTGTCTGGTGTGAACGACATCGGTGAAGGGACGCCCACGGAGCTTTTTGCACCGTTTCAAGTTGGACATCCCATGGCGACCATCATCCACACCGCGTTCTACGGTGGTGAGGCCTTCAATGCGTCATCCAATGCGACCAACACCTCCGCCCCAGCTCCGGAGCGCCCCCCTGTTCCCGACGGCAACGTCCTTCCTCGCTGGATGGAGTCCCAAGTGCAGGTGAAATGCGCACCCCACATTAATCCTCTGAATACCAAGCCTCCTCAACACTCACGAACCCGCCAAAACCCTCCCTCAGGGCAACCTATGGTACAACTTACGGGGCGACATACGGGGCCACCATGGGGCGACCTACGGGGCGACCAATGGGGCAGGCTACTGGGCGACCAACTGGGCGACCTACCAGGTGACCTGCGGGGCAACCTGCGGGGCGGCCTACGTGGGGTTTGCCACATAGGTTGCCACAGAGATGCACCCCATAGGTTGCCTGGTAGATTGGACTGGTAGGTTTGCCCCGTAGGTCGCCCCGTCGTAACTTGCCTCGCAGGACGCTCCGTAGGTTGTCTCGCAGGACGCCGCGTACGTTGCCCCATAACTCGCCTCTGAGTCGCCCCATACGTCGTCCCGTATGTCGCCCTGTAAGTATGTAGGCGACCCCATAGGTCAGCCTTTGAGTCATCCTGTAGGTTGCCCCGTAGGTTGCCCGTGAGTCGCCGTGTGGATTGCGCGTTGGGTTGCCCCGTGTTGAGAGCATAGGTTCATGCTGGCGGATTCACTTATGTTACCCACCCGTGACACTACGACCCCACTCACACATTAGGCGAGAGACGTCCTAGAAACATGAAAACCAATGGTTTCACCTCTAGATACAATGTGAGAGCAACTGTGGATAGGACAAAGCTATGCAGGTTGGATCGTGTCCACTTGTTGGACTCTTTCAACCGATTTGTGTGGGGTGCTTACACCGGTTTAGTGGCAAAGGCAGACCATAAAGGGGAGGTCATGTGTTGTACCCCGCTATTTTTTAATTTGAGGCAACTCAGGTGGAAATGTTCTCTGGAATCATCGGATGATGCGGATATTGTCCAATGGCTGAGTGCTAACCTGAACTACACAAAGAGAAAGACCAAAGATCAACGGGCCTCCACACACACGCAAGTTTCCAAAGCAGCCAAGCAAATTCAGTTGTTTTCGTTCTTACAAGCATCCATGCCCACTCAAGTGGCGCAGCGAGCGCCACAAGCAATGGTTTACATGGATTCCTTGGGTTTCAAGCCCACGACACACGGGGCTGCTTATTCCACACCCGCTGCTCAATTTGAGCAGGAACTGCAAGAACGAATCAGTTGCTATGGCGACTAGCAACAGGGGTTTGCTAGGGAGGGCATGGATGAGGAAAGTTCAGATATAAGGAGGAAGCAAGTCACCTGCCCAATGCAGCAGATGCAAGCGAAATCCAAGCTCTCGTGGCTTCGTAAGAGGACAGGACGGGTGGTATCACACCCACATCAGGTGGCAGACGAACTACCCAATCACCGGTCAAGCGTCTCACGAGACAAAAGCAAGCGTGCCAAGTTACATTGCCACACTGTTTTTGCCACAAGAAATCAAGAAACTGTCGGCGGCACTCTTGAGACTGGCCTCTTTGGAGGTGGCACAAGAAGCATGCGGCGGCAAAATTGAGACACCACAGTGGGAAAAACGGTTTTTCCTTGCAGCACTTTTCTTTGTCTGTTTGATGTCAACGCATACCGGGAAGCACTGTGAACGGGACGATTCTCGAAGGGCTAGAAACAAGTCATTGTCATTGTTGACAATATGCGACACTACAGAATTTGAAATCAGCGCTTGGAATAGTAAACACATGTGTAGCAGCATGTGCAAACAAAATGAACTAATTCAAATTTAGTGGGAACATTTCAGTACGGCCTTGTGAGTTGGCTGTACAGATCCTTGTCTTGCAGCTCAATAGGTGGCATTGTAAGGTACCAATCAGGTGTGTCCTACACTTAGGCAAATGCTCTAAAGTCACTTGTAGCGTGAAGACGGCTCGGTAGAGATTCACCATACTCCTCTTAGTACAAATAATCCGGACAAAGGCTATGACATTGCTCTAAAACTGGAAGAGCCATTCAATTTGTTTTCATATACTCTTTGGTAAAAATGTGCTTCAAGGGTAACATCTGCAACATGTAAACAAGGGGCATGCTTTCTTTTGCATGAACAACACTTCCCCCCGGATGTCCATTTTGGGTGCCCCATAGCCTGCCCCATAGGTATCCCCGTACCCCGCCCCGTAGGTTGACCCGTAGGTTGCCCTGTAGGTCATCCTGTAGAGCGTCCTGTAGGTCGGCTTGTAGGTTGACCCGTAGGCTGCCCCATAGGTTGCCCCCTAACCTGCCATGTAGGTTGCCTCATAGGTCCCCTAGTAGCCCGACACAAAGGTGGCAACGCAAGACGCCCCGTAGGTCGCACGGAACCCACCCCATAGCCCCCCCTCCCCCCCGGAGGTGGCCATGGGGCAACCTATCGGGCGACCTATAGGGCGAGCTACGGGGCAACCTATGGGGCAAGGTCACCCCATAGGTTGTCCCATATGTTGCCCCATATGTCGCCCCATGGGTGACCCGAAAGGTGGCCCTGTAGATTGCCCACGGGTTGCCCCATGGGTCACGCATGGGGTGACGTATGTGGCCCTATGTGGCCAACTATGGGGCGATGTACGGGGCGATGTATGGGGCGATGTATGGGGCGACCGATGAGTCCACCACAAGGCGAGATGAGATCCATTGAAATGGATATTTGGCTGATTGATCACCCCGCTCACATGCATCGGCCATCCACCTTCAGCCCTTGTGCCGGGTGCTCTCACGCTTTCTTGATGGACAATGTTGTATTCTATATCCTGGTTGTCCTGTGTTCGCCCTTATTCCCTCTGCTTTGCCTCTTATGCGCACAACGACTCTGCACCTCATTTGACTCCCAATTTAGATATTTAGAACAGAGTGTGTCATACTCGTCCCATGACGAGGTTGAGTGCGACTGTTGACGCCAACACCAACAATGCGTCCAATAGAACACACACTGACCCGCAACTGCCTCCGCATTAGATTGTATACATTGACTGACCTATGGTCGGCCTTGACTCCAAACTCTAACGATGTGAATGGATTGGAGCTTTCCACTAGTAGTGGTGTCATAGCCCGCTTCTCCCCGCTACCACCCCTCTTCCCGCATGGATGCCTCTAGTGGAGCCGCTAGGGCTAGCATGGCTTGTGCCGTCTCAACAATTTGCACATTAACGTATGATAAATGTGGTGATTGTTGGCGCAACGAGTGCAACGGATGTTGTGCCCTCCCCTCCTCCACCTCCTTCTCTGCCCCTTCATTGCCCTCCATGTCAATGTGGGATGGGGCCCATGAAAAGCGCGATAAAGAGTTGTCCCCGCGCATAAGCACTAGTACCTCACTCCAATGCTCAAAATACAAAATTGGGTGGGATGTGGTGCCCCAACCTGCCGATTTCAAACCACTCTGTCAACCCCTTGAAAGCCCATTCGGAGTTCATAACCACGAGCAAGTGCTGGGATCGCTTTGTCTCATGAGCTGTATGGAGGATTGCTCTCAATTCAGCTCGGCTATTGGGATGGCGCTCTCCAAGTGGCATGTGCAAGGCAAAATATTGCTCATCCCCCTCCCCCAATAATCCCCCATACCCTGCTTGGTCTGTCCCCTTCACCCGCTTGGATGACCCATCCATAAACACCACATCCTAGAACTTTGATTGCAACGCCTCAATGCTTACAACGTGGACTCTAGCCGTGCCGATTATTTTGTTTCTTCGGTGCTTGCCAATGTTGAGGCGTTAGCACTGTCAAGGCCTTATGCGCCTTTGGATTAAACTAGCCCCCATTTGGTACCCCTTGTTGTTGCCAATGGAGCAAATTGGTAAGTAGCACCGTGATACTACCACGTGGTACTATCATATTAGGTTGGCCACACCAGCACTCTAGCTTCAATCGTGCAACGTGATAAAATCACAGCGGTGCCACCAATAATCTAGACATACCATGAAACACCGAGTAGACAGCAACATATCTCCTAGTGAGTGCACAAACTGTGCTTTTTTGTCTGTGGACATGCCATATGGCATTTGTGGGGATCCAAAATTGTGGTGCAAAGCATTGTGCATGAACTTTGGACATGAAACACGACACGTAAACATGATCACACTTCTCCATGCAATCATCAAAAGTACAAAGTTCCATCTTGTCGAGCTTCTACATGCGCCGGGCTCGGGGGAGCTTGTGGCACAATTGATCGTTGTGAACAATCTTTCTCATGAGACACAACTCGCAACGCTTGCAACTCACCCCATACAAATTCTGATTGCAACACCTCCGGGCGGTGATCTTGTGCCTTGCCAACAACATCCCTTTGGTGGACTAGGACTCCAACCATGCGCCCATATCACACAGTGTTGGTGTGCACCACTGTGCGGTCTAGTTTGAACCATAAGCCGTGATGGAAACCTCTTGAGAGTGATACACTGATCGGTGGGTGGGCACAATGGCCACCTCTTTATCTGTGCGCAGGCCATGTGGGGATAAGAGCCGATGCCACCGGCTCATCCCTACAGAGAGCAAAATGTGTCAAACCACCTGTGCCTCCAAGGGACATGAGGTGCGACACCATAGGAGGCGGAGGCGCCGGTTGGCCTGCAACCAACTGCAAATACACTCGACACAAAGATGCCAAATCCCATTGTACATTCAGATAGATGGGTGCCCACTGGATCTAGTGGGGAACCAATGCACATTCCACTCCATACTTACGCGCCCACTCCTCAAACGGCTCCCGCGTCTAGAGCGGCAAAGGCGCTGCTTCCTTGACCTTGGGCTCTTAAGCGCAGTGCGCACGTAGTGTGCGCGAAGTGCGGCTATTTGGGCGTCTGGGCGTACTAAAGACCCGTGCTGTGTGATACTCTGAGCATCATTATTCTTTGATGGCAGGTTTTGATGCATCTTCCACATTGGGGATATGGCACTTTCACCGAGTTTCACCCCCTTTCACACATTTTGTGCTCATTTCCACCACATCCACTCCTTTTTACGTTGATTTCTCCCCACAATGGGGGCCTTGAGAAGGCAGGGGTTATGTAGCCATATTGACACATATTCCGCCGGTCCCTTCACTGCTCATCAAACAGGGATTCCAAAGAAAAATTGAAGAATATGTGGCATGTTAGACATCTTAGGTGCGATGGATGTTAGATGTCTGACATGATATTGTGATATTTTGTCAGCACACAATTTTCAGGTACAAGGAATTCCAGCACACACAAGTTTCAGTGGAGTAAAACCCATCAAATTTGAATGAAACATTTTCTAGTGAAAAAAATGAAAAAAATTCCATGTCAGATTGCAATTTTTACATCCCTCGGCTGGCTACTTTGCACCCCCAAGGCTCGCGTAGTTGGGGTCGCCTAATTTTCGGGGTGTTGGGAAGAGGTGTCATGGGAGCTCTTCAGCTCTTCGGGGGGAATCTAGTCTAAAAGTAGCGCACAGTGCACGTACAGTGCAAGGATTCCCCCTTTACAAAAGTCCGAGAATGGAGCCAAATCGCATATTTGCGTAGTGGAGCCATGGAGACCCCCCTTAGTGGCGCTTCCACTAACTCTGTGGCCAAACACGTGGCTGCACCAGACACAACTAGAGGACCCGAAGGCACCTGCAGCCCAGAGTCCACTGATTGGGGGGCTGATGATGAGGTGCTTGAAGAATGGCGGCTGAAGCACGCACTGGGGGCGTGCAGAGAGAACATACAAGTCACAATCTGCCCCTTGACCAGCATCAGGGTACTCAACCTATTTTGTGGCTCTACCAAGATACCCCTCCCAGTCCCCACGGCCCCTGGCCCATGGCCACGGACGGTAATGCACCTGACTATCAAAATTGTCCAGCACGTATACCCTCATGGTGAGGTACACACAGGACACCACCCAAGTGTTGAACGCTGGGAGCTTTTGTTCTAGTGAAAAAGGCAATTGTTCAAATACTTTCACCCCTTTTGAGGTGGTGATACCACCTGTGGACCCTAAAATTGCACTGCGATCTGTTGTTGCTTTCCGAGTTGATTTCTTTGGGGGAAAGGGGGCTCAGGGGTTTCTGGTCCCGAACGCCCCAACTATTGCTCTCTACTTGGGTGACCCTCGGTGCAAAAGTGACACCCGAGCGCACTGCAGTGGGAAGGGTGGGGGGTCCTGCATGCGGGCGTTGTGTGCACAGGCACTCCTGCAACACATCCTTCTTCATAATCAGAAATCAAGGCGAAAGCTGTCCATACACGTGCCCACAAACCTGGGTGGTGCCTCCACCCGGGGTTTCCCTCCAGATTGAGGCTCTGTCCAGTATTTAGGGAGGGGCAGTGCAGGGCCAATTAGGGGGGGGGGGGACTCCAGAGTTGGAAGGTTTGTGTTCCCCCCTTTTTTCGCCAATACTTTTGCCCACACACTTTTTGCCTGCTTCCGAAGCCCCTTCAAAAGTGCAATTCTTGCTGGCTGAGGGTTCCCTTCGCCCCCCTAGTGGTGAAGGCTAACGTGCTTGTTCCCCTGCCACTCCTTTGTGGTATCTTCGGGTTGGACGCTGTCAACATTCCCCCTGCTGCTGGCCAGGTACGATTGAGTGCTGCAAGCGTGGTGGAGCTCGGGGGCGTCACCTTGCACAGTGACTTTGTGCCGGCCACCGCAGCGTACATAGGGGTCAGTTTGGCGGCCTCGACCGGGACCATCGTCAGCACGTGCAGCGTCTACACAGGGGCGCTGTCCAGTGACGACAGCTTCAACACAATGTCTTGTGTGTTCGATGCCGTTCCCTCCGACCAGAACACCCGCGTGCAGCTGCGGGTCTGGGACGTCCGAAACCTGCTCGTCGGCTTCACGGATGTGGACCTCCTTGCGCCCTCCGAAGAGACATGCGAAGTGTTTGGGGACGCCCCAATTTACTGCGAGGCTATCAAAGCGTGTGTTGCTTATCCGGAGTATTGTTACGAGATCCCGGACACTCCGGTGTTTCAGGCGATACTCAAGCCAAACCTCAAGAAGATCCAGCCGGATCTGGAGCCAGATTTCAAGAACCTTGAGCCTGATCTGAAGGACCTCCCGCTGAAAGCCCCTTGAGGTAGGTTGCGAGGGGTCTGGTCTTCGCCTCCCCCCCAACCATCCGCAGCAACCAGCTCTATCAGCACTCCCTTCTGCAGAGTGGCGCCTAATGCCATGCCCCAAGGGGCTCATGGACCTTTGAGTCCCACATTGACGATGGTAACTTCTTACGCTTTGTAAGCCCCAGGCAAGACCCCGGACTCAAGAGTTTGCTGTGAAGCGGTGCCGCACATGTCTGATGCCTTGAATTTGGGGTCTGACTGTCACGACCCACCCCAGCAATATGCCACCCAAGCACATGCTGTGTTGTATGCCACATGCGGAACTTGGGGTGCACTGTGCGCACGCGTAGCGCCGTAAACGTGGGGCGCCCAGGTGCGAAAAGTGCCATAAACACCACGGAGGTTTCCATTAGGTGTTGGGATTGCCAAAGGGGGGATAGTAGGCGGTTTGGCACATTTCTAACATAAGCGTTTACGGCGCCAGCGGCGTAAACGTTTACGGCGCTGGCGCCGTAAATAGTCAGGACTATTGGAGGGGAAGCAGTCAGGAAGCAGGGATATCCCAACCCCTAGAGACTACACCCCTCCTTGGAGCCCTGTCTGACGGAGAAGGGCAGAGATGGACAAATTGGGAGGAACCTGCATAGTCCTCTTGTTGCATCATGCTGATATGGGGGTGAACTCAAACGCTTTCCACATAAGCCCTACGGGCACACCAGTGAACACCACCAATGGACAGGGGGGGATCATTCTGTAGTGGGTACACATTTACGGCGCTGGCGCCGTAAAATGAGAGGAGGTAGTTTCTGATGATTATCGCGATAATGGGGTTTTTGTGGCAGTGCCCTTCACCAGCACCAGCCAGAAGATTTCCGGGTGCACCTAAACACGGTGACAAATGTTAAAACTGCAAACTGCACAAACTGCCATATGCAGGGGTCATGAAAATATGGGGGTGATCCAAAAAGGTTTCCACACCAGCCGAATGGGATCCAACAATTGAAACTATTAGGTTGTCTTTTCGGGGGTGGTTTGAAACGGGCTGTAAGAGCCAACAATTCTTCCAAGTGGGGAGCCCCCCAGTCTCACTGCAGTGCACCACCTTCTTGAATCTCTTGGTTCCGATGATTATTGTGACAATGGGGTGTTTGTGGCGCTGCCTGTCATCAGCACCAATGACAAATGTGACCAGCATGTCCTTGGCCCATGTTTGCTGCAATCGCGTCTCTGCAGTCTGGCTGAACCTTTAGGAGCTGGCAGGGGAAATCCATAAAGACCATGAAAATGTTGCAAAAAGTGTAATACTTACATCAAAATGTGTCATTGCATGGGGTGGCAATCGAAATTCTGAGCTGCCAGCCCCCCCCAGTTTCAGCCAGACCGCACACACACGATTGTAGCAAACATGGGTCAGGGTGCACCCAAGGACATGCTGGTCACATTTGTCATTGGTGCTGATGACAGGCAGTGCCACAAAAACCCATTGTCACAATAATCATCGGAACCAAGAGATTCAAGAAGGTGGTGCACTGCAGTGAGACTGGGGGGCTCCCCACTTGGAAGAATTGTTGGCTCTTACAGCCCGTTTCAAACCACCCCCGAAAAGACAACCTAATAGTTTCAATTGTTGGATCCCATTCGGCTGGTGTGGAAACCTTTTTGGATCACCCCCATATTTTCATGACCCCTGCATATGGCAGTTTGTGCAGTTTGCAGTTTTAACATTTGTCACCGTGTTTAGGTGCACCCGGAAATCTTCTGGCTGGTGCTGGTGAAGGGCACTGCCACAAAAACCCCATTATCGCGATAATCATCAGAAACTACCTCCTCTCATTTTACGGCGCCAGCGCCGTAAATGTGTACCCACTACAGAATGATCCCCCCCTGTCCATTGGTGGTGTTCACTGGTGTGTCCGGCTGCCATAGGTCATGACGGGGATCACACGGTAACTATGGGAAGCACCAGTGGACTATGCAGGTTCCTCCCCATCTAGGCATCTCTGCCCCACCCCTGTAGTGAATAACAATATTTGCACCACATTCTGCTGTTTTCCAAGCTCTTGACAGCCGTCATTTTTTACGGTGCTGGTGCCGTAAACATTTTCGCAGAGATACTTCAATGGAAGCAGAATCTCTACACCGAAAATTACAAAGAGGTGATATTTTGACAGGCTGTTTGAACTGCAGAGATCAATATTTTCTTCCTTGCAGACAGAAGCCTTGCCTCTGGTTCGCAAATTAGATCTTGCAGCTATCTTTCTCTTTTTCGTTTCTTTTTCTACATTCCTCTGGGGCTGCCAATGAACCATGGTACCATATCTGAACAAGGCCCAGGGTTTGACATATTGGTACAACATGTTGCTGGAACTGTGTTTTTCAGATAAATTTCGGTGTAGAGAAAATGGAAAATTTGACCGGGATGCGTCAATGTTTGCGGCACCGGCGCTGTCAATTTTCCGTTGGTTCCCCATTGGTGATTGAGGGGTTTAGAGCCCTCTCACACACATGTTTTCAAAAAGTGTATATTTTTTACGGCGCCCTAGGTTTGGGGGTTTACAGCTGTATCTGTGCGCGTAGTGCACCTCAAGCGGAATGCTGTTCGCAGCCAAATGATATATACACCACTGCCCTGCAGCCAAATGATATATATCACTTCCTTGTGTCCAAACAACATGCGAGTCCCCGGACTTCGTGCCCGATGACTGTCGAGACGCAGGGGGCGAGGGCGTCTGGGTGAGTCTGAGGAGGGCCTGAAGGGGGCGTGAAAGGGGGTATGGATAGGGGTGGCGGCTGAAGCAGATTTTATTTTAGCTGAGCCCAGTTCTGGGTCAAGATTTGTGGGCCAGGTGGATGGGTCCATGCAGAGTCCGACCCTCTTGGACCTCCTCCCCCGGTTTATACATGTGCCCCCCCCCCTGCCCCCCTCATCGCCCTGACCCCCCGTGCGTAGTGTTGGACAAACATTTCTGATCCCCACAGTGATTTGTGCGTATCTCAGTCCCAAGGCAGAGGGCAAGGGGGTTGCAAAGTACATTCTTGCTCCTGCTTCACCTTTTCACTGTCAATCAATTCTGTTTTCTGTGTTCAGGAGTCACCCTTCCCTTTCAGCTGGAGGACCGGTTCATGCTTTGTCTGGACGGTGGCGGCAGCAGAGGGGATGCTTACGGTTTTGAGTTCACCCTTTGCAAGCGGCCCTGCCACTTCCATTTCAATGTTTTCCAGCAGCAATGCATGTCTGCGGGCACGAAGCCCACGAACCCCCGTAGACGTGAGAACCTCGCTAATGCCCCCCACCTCCTCCCATACCCCAACCCCCCAAGTCTGTGGTTTGCCCCTACCTGTTTAAGTCTCGTATCAATATTTCAACACATCAAGTGTTTATGCCAATGTTTGAGCCCCCCCGTCTTGGGCGGAGCAGGTGGAGGATTTCATGACACAAGCCATTGAGCCGAGAGCCGGAAGATTTCGATTTTGTCACGTAGCTTCTGGGTGGCGACTTCTCTGCGCCCCCCGATGGGCTCTGTGTTGTATTCTGATTTGTCCGCACGAGTGTTGAGAATGTACGGTGGTGAAGGTTGGTGGCTACAGGGCGCAGAAGGCGTCACAGAGTGGGCGTCGCGCTCACGCATTGGGGTCTCGCTATCAAGTGGTGCATAGCGGTGCAGGGGAGCCGGCTCGGCCGGCGGTCGGTCACTGTGGCCCAGGGCTGTCACAATATTTTCGTGTTCCACCGTCAGATGCCCTTGGGCAGCCGCACTGAAGGGCACTGCGGTTGAGTTCGATGCTCGCTATCACGGTCTGCAGAACGGGGCCGTTGAACGCCCTGTACCACGGAGGTACGGGGGGGCACCAGAGGGAACGCAGGGGACACCACCGCAGGGGCAGATTGATGCGACGGCACGGATGGCAGAGCGTTGAGCCTGGGTAGGTCCGCCCGTTGTACATGGCGCAGGGGTCCGGTACTGAGGCGCCCGCAGTGGGAGTTCCATATCAGTATCTTGTACGTGCCCCACTCCCCCTTTCCTCCGCAGCCGCATGTGTGCCGCACCGCCTCCCTCGTTTGGGGTATGTAGGAGAACTTGTCCCAATTGGTGAGCGAACATGGAATTTGGTTCAACAAAGACGTCTGAAACTGCTTGACAGCACATGAACAGTGTTGGTGGGTGGAGCCTGGCTGGAGGGTCGGGGGGATGACTGCAAAACCTCGAATTCGGCCAGTCTACACCCTCTCAGAGCCCCAACCCTCAATCTCCTTTGCGAAAAAGAGCTCCGTGACCCTCTTCCTCTTGTGACAGCAGTCTCCTCAGCGCTGGGGGGGGGGGGGGGGGGGGGCTGACCCCATGAGCGGAATCACGTCCGCGGTGTACACACTGTCAAGCGCCATCTTCTAAATGCCTGCCAACCGCTGTCGTTGGATAGCTGCCAACACATCCGCCAACAATGATCACAGTGCTGAGAGTTCAGGGCTGCAGCAAAAGCTGGGCAAACCCTGGCAAACAGCAGTCACATGCGGTGCACAGGCACGCCCTGCGCAGCCTTCACTGCCTGGCTCTCTCATCCCCCCAGCCACTCCGAACACGGCGAGTTAGACAGTGTAGCTTTCGCGTACTGCACTGGGGCCAGCAAACCAATAGGCTTGTCCAACGACCACCCAGTCAGACGATGCTTTTGACCCTGAATGACTACAGTTTGGCGAAGGGATGCATGGTCACATCTCCTGATTTCGACACCAGCGTTGACCCAGCGACGACGTTGTGAGACATTTCACAGACAAGCACAATCAGCTCTCTCTCTCTCTCTCTCTCTCTCTCTCTCTCTCTCTCTCTCTCTCTCTCTCTGCCTGTCTGTCTGTCTGTCTCATCCACATTTCCACGTGTGTGGGCCACTGCACAATTTTTGTAAATGCAATGGCTGGGGGGTTTCAGGCCCCACACAGGCATACAGGCCACCTGGGGGGGTGTAACAGGCACCCCAGCAAGGGTCTTCAAGCGGGGAAAGGGTTATTCTGTTGGTGGGAAGCGGCTTGGCGGTGACATCCCATCCTGTAAATGACAGTGTATCTTGCCTATCAAACACTGTCTGCGGATACACATACCTTTTCCCGCGAGTGTAAAGGGCTGTTGTTGGATGGCTATAAAAGGGCCCCTGCTGGTTCAACTTTGACACCTGGTCATGCTGAATCTACCCAAATCGTTGCCTGTGACTGGGTGCCTGGTCAGCAATTGTCCTTGGAAAGTTGACTAGCCTGAGGTCCACTCCACACGGAGCTTTTGGGGACTATACGAACGGCCATGGTACCCTTGAAAGGAATCTCCCTCCACTTGCCCTCCAATCAGCGCCATTGGGCCTGCGGGCCTCACAGTGCATGCGTGGCGCCGAAGGCCACTCATATGCAAAGTGAACATCCTTCGTTGACCAAGCAAGTGCCCACAATTGGCTGATACAGGCGGGAGTCCCATAGTTTGCCGACATGAAGGCCAGTGCTGCGTGTATGAGATGCAACCAGTCATACATGTTCCTGTGCCGATGATACGCTTAAAGGGACCCACCATCTTGGAGCATTCAGCCCCGGGAACCCCGGCCCGCAGCAGCGTTGGGTCTCCAGCATTGCGTGCTTGCACAACTGACGAATGCGCCTCAAGCCTCCTAGAAGGAGACACTTCCAGAATATTTGCCCGGTGGTGTTCATGGGCCGCTGGGGATGCAACCCTTGCGCGAGTAATGGCAGAAAGTGCCTGGGTGTGTGTGTGTGTGGGGTGTGCTTCGCCTGGTGCTGCCAATGTGCCAGCTTGTGCAAGACACTACCCTGCTAAGCCATGTTTTAAGCTTCCATTCGAAGTTGGGTTGAGGTGTGTGTGCGTGCGCGCGCGCTCACTGTCGTATCCGACAGCCTGTCTGTGCAGAAAGGTGCCTGGTCTGAACCACCTGCCTGTGCCGTCTCTGTGCAACAGGGCCGTCCTTAAGGGACGAGATTTTTTTTTTTTGTTAAGGACAGCCCTTAAGGACAGCCCCTAGAGGCCTTTTTGCCCCGGCCGAACGTGGGCCATGTCTACCCCCCCTTTTTGGGGATCGCCGAGAAAGCAGGAGTTACGCAGCAATTCCGGCCCTCTTTTGGGCACCACTTCTGATTTTGCCCCCCGCTCTGAAGCGGTGGGGATCCCCGAGACGGCAGGGGTGAGGTAGCCATTTCGCCCACAAGTGGGCCACTTCTGATTTTGCCCCCCGCTCTGAAGCGGTGGGGATCCCTGAGACGGCAGGGGTGAGGTAGCCATTTCGCCCACAAGTGGGCCACTTCTGTTCCCCCCCCCCGCTCTGAAGCAGCGGGGATCCCTGAGACGGCAGGGGTGAGGTAGCCATTTTGCCCACAAGTGGGCCACTTCTGATTTTGCCCCCCGCTCTGAAGCGGTGGGGATCCCCGGGACGGCAGGGGTGAGGTAGCCATTTCGCCCACTTGTGGGCCACTTCTGATTTTGCCCCCCGCTCTGAAGCGGTGGGGATCCCCGAGACGGCAGGGGTGAGGTAGCCATTTTGCCCACAAGTGGGCCACTTTTGATTCTGCCCCCCGCTCTGAAGCGGTGGGGATCCCCGAGACGGCAGGGGTGAGGTAGCCATTTCGCCCACTTGTGGGCCACTTCTGATTTTGCCCCCCGCTCTGAAGCGGTGGGGATCCCCGAGACGGCAGGGGTGAGGTAGCCATTTTGCCCACAAGTGGGCCACTTCTGATTTTGCCCCCCGCTCGGAAGCGGTGGGGATCCCCGAGACGGCAGGGGTGAGGTAGCCATTTTGCCCACAAGTGGGCCACTTCTGATTTTGCCCCCCGCTCTGAAGCGGTGGGGATCCCCGGGACGGCAGGGGTGAGGTAGCCATTTCGCCCACAAGTGGGCCACTTCTGATTTTGCCCCCCGCTCTGAAGCGGTGGGGATCCCCGAGACGGCAGGGGTGAGGTAGCCATTTTGCCCACAAGTGGGCCACTTCTGATTTTGCCCCCCGCTCTGAAGCGGTGGGGATCCCCGAGACGGCAGGGGTGAGGTAGCCATTTTGCCCACTTGTGGGCCACTTCTGATTTTGCCCCCCGCTCTGAAGCGGTGGGGATCCCTGAGACGGCAGGGGTGAGGTAGCCATTTTGCCCACAAGTGGGCCACTTCTGATTTTGCCCCCCGCTCGGAAGCATTGGGGATCCCCGAGACGGCAGGGGTGAGGTAGCCATTTTGCCCACAAGTGGGCCACTTCTGATTTTGCCCCCCGCTCTGAAGCGGTGGGGATCCCCGAGACGGCAGGGGTGAGGTAGCCATTTTGCCCACAAGTGGGCCACTTCTGATTTCCCCCCCCGCTCTGAAGCGGTGGGGATCCCCGGGACGGCAGGGGTGAGGTAGCCATTTTGCCCACAAGTGGGCCACTTCTGATTTTGCCCCCCGCTCTGAAGCGGTGGGGATCCCCGGGACGGCAGGGGTGAGGTAGCCATTTCGCCCACAAGTGGGCCACTTCTGATTTTGCCCCCCGCTCTGAAGCGGTGGGGATCCCCGAGACGGCAGGGGTGAGGTAGCCATTTTGCCCACAAGTGGGCCACTTCTGATTTTGCCCCCCGCTCTGAAGCGGTGGGGATCCCCGAGACGGCAGGGGTGAGGTAGCCATTTTGCCCACAAGTGGGCCACTTCTGATTTTGCCCCCCGCTCTGAAGCGGTGGGGATCCCTGAGACGGCAGGGGTGAGGTAGCCATTTTGCCCACAAGTGGGCCACTTCTGATTTTGCCCTCCGCTCGGAAGCGGTGGGGATCCCCGAGACGGCAGGGGTGAGGTAGCCATTTTGCCCACAAGTGGGCCACTTCTGATTTTGCCCCCCGCTCTGAAGCGGTGGGGATCCCCGAGACGGCAGGGGTGAGGTAGCCATTTCGCCCACTTGTGGGCCACTTCTGATTTTGCCCCCCGCTCTGAAGCGGTGGGGATCCCTGAGACGGCAGGGGTGAGGTAGCCATTTTGCCCACAAGTGGGCCACTTCTGATTTCCCCCCCCGCTCTGAAGCGGTGGGGATCCCCGGGACGGCAGGGGTGAGGTAGCCATTTTGCCCACAAGTGGGCCACTTCTGATTTTGCCCCCCGCTCTGAAGCGGTGGGGATCCCCGGGACGGCAGGGGTGAGGTAGCCATTTCGCCCACTTGTGGGCCACTCCTGATTTTGCCCCCCGCTCTGAAGCGGTGGGGATCCCCGAGACGGCAGGGGTGAGGTAGCCATTTTGCCCACAAGTGGGCCACTTCTGATTCTGCCCCCCGCTCTGAAGCGGTGGGGATCCCCGAGACGGCAGGGGTGAGGTAGCCATTTCGCCCACTTGTGGGCCACTTCTGATTTTGCCCCCCGCTCTGAAGCGGTGGGGATCCCCGGGACGGCAGGGGTGAGGTAGCCATTTTGCCCACAAGTGGGCCACTTCTGATTTTGCCCCCCGCTCTGAAGCGGTGGGGATCCCTGAGACGGCAGGGGTGAGGTAGCCATTTTGCCCACAAGTGGGCCACTTCTGATTCTGCCCCCCGCTCTGAAGCAGTGGGGATCCCCGAGACGGCAGGGGTGAGGTAGCCATTTCGCCCACAAGTGGGCCACTTCTGATTTTGCCCCCCGCTCTGAAGCGGTGGGGATCCCCGAGACGGCAGGGGTGAGGTAGCCATTTTGCCCACAAGTGGGCCACTTCTGATTTTGCCCCCCGCTCGGAAGCGGTGGGGATCCCCGAGACGGCAGGGGTGAGGTAGCCATTTTGCCCACAAGTGGGCCACTTCTGATTTTGCCCCCCGCTCTGAAGCGGTGGGGTGCTAGAGAATCTGCGTGCTGTTCTGGAACACCTGCCCGAGTACATTAGTCATGAGGCTGACCTGGGGCGGAGGGCGAAGGCCCAGGGCTTGTTTGATGCACTTTCGCACCCCCTCTTCAAGTTGACGGCGGCCCTTTTTTGCGATGTTTTTGCTGTGGTTTGTGCCACAAGCAAGAAAGTTCAAGCGACCAAGGGGGCACGGGTCGCCGCCGTCCAGGGTTTGATGAACGTGATGTGCACACAGCTGTTGCACACCATGCGTCATGTCATTCGCAGGGGGTGGGAGGAATCGTTGGGTGTTGACGTAGGGAGTAGCGTCATCAAGGGTAGCCGGATGAAGTTTCTTCGCAGTTTGATTGAGGACGTGCAGACACGATTCAAGCGAACTGAGTGGGATGGTAGTGCTAACTTGGAGGATTGGGTTGAGGCAAGCTCGTGTTCGTGTGAGAGAGTTTTTAGCTACGTGACGGCTACGGACTTTGGCCAAACCACGGAGCGCATGTGTGAGACGCTGTGGGTAAGGTGCAATGGGGAGGCACCAGAGGATTGGGGGCCCTTTGAGGTTTTTGAGGACCTTCGCAAGACCCCTTTCCGCCCGCGCAAACGGAAGCAAGGGCATGCGGTTGAGGTGGAAGATGGTGGTTTGCTTGGGTTTGCGGCTTTCAAGGATTTGGCAGTTTCTTTGGAAGAGGATGGTCAGGCAGAGGTTCCGTTGGACATTTGAGATTTGTGGGTTGTCCCCAGGAGGGCGACACGTGACGCCGACATTGGCGATGTGTATGGGGTTGAGTTGGAGGGTGAGGACGAAGACAGCGAGGACGAGGATTTGGAGCAAGCGGGTGCAGTTGCCAGTAGCTCCTCTTCTGACCTTCGTAACCCCTCAGCTGTCCCCTCCACCTCTTCTAACCCTGCCGCGCAGTTGGTGTTTCGGTATGATGTGGATGAGGCGGTGTTGAAGGCAATGGAGAGGGGGAGGTTGCATGAGTGGACTAAGGTTGAGTTTAAGGCCATTTGTAGGAAGCATGGTTTGAGTGTGAGCGGGGGGAAGGGTGAGCTTATGGAGCGTGTCAGGGTGCACTTCCAGAGGTTGTACCAGCAGTAGGGAGTTCCGACAACGACTGTGCCACCGGCGATGGAACATTCGGGTGGTCGAACGCTGCATCACTGTATTTGATCAGAAAAAGTATTGCTCTTGTTCATGTTGAATTGTGCAGGGTGTGAGGTAGGGTTCTGATTCTGTCATGCAACACATGTGGGGCTAGGATCATATGGTTGTGTGCTGAGACCAATTTGGGGCTAGGGACTCATGGTTGAACCATTGGGAACACCGGAGTGAAGACATGCATTGTCCGTGGGCTCTTTTGAAATTACCTGGTTCTGGAACAACTTTTTTTTTTGCGTTAAGGACAGCCCTGCTGTGCAATGTGTTTGTGTGTGTGTGTGTGTGTGTGTGTGTGTGTGTGTGTATGTGTGTGTGTGTGCACCCACAGGGCCCCTAATTACCCACTTCCAGAAATGAGTGGGTAATGCCGCCGAAATAGCCCCGAGTAGGAAGAATGGGGGGAAATGGGTCTTGATGTGAGAGTTTTCCGATGTTTTGTGGAAAAATGGGGACAACGTTGCGTGAAAAGCCCAAAAAACCACTTTTCGTTGGCCCTCGGGGGGGTTGGGGGGGTGTATTGAGCAACATGCCTGAGGAAAAATGGGGGAAAATGGGGAAAATGGGGGAAAATGGGTCCTAGGGGGCGCCTTAAGCGCAGTGCGCATGCAGTGCGCGCGCAGTGCAATTGTTTGGGCGTTTGGCCACAGTAGAAACCCATACTTTGTGGTACTTTGGACATCATTGTTCTTTGATAGTAGCTTTTGATGCATTGGGGATCTGGCATTTTTGGATGTTTACCCATTTCTACTTTTGTGCGCAAAATGTTTTCCCATTTCCACCACATCTACTCTTTTTCTCGGTCCTTCAAGGTCCCCTCCAGTCCAGTTTGGGTCGCCTGATTCTAAGGGTGTTTCCAAAGGGCGTGCCTAGGGGCTCTTCGAGGGGAACATAGTCTAAAAGTAGCGCGCAGTGCGCGCGCAGTGCAAGGATTCCCCCCCACTATGAGAGTTTTCCGATGTTTTGTTGAAAAATGGGGACAACATTGCGTCCAAAGCTCCACACACCACTTTTTGTTGGCCTGGGGGGGGGCAAGGTGGCGAGCAACATCCTCAGGAAAAATGGGGGAACATAGAGGAAAATGGGGAATAACGTGTTTGGAAAAAATTTGCCACTTTGGTGGACAACTGAGTATTTTTGAAATCTTCCTCCACCAATTTCTCTATATTTTCCCCTGGTTTCTTCCCCATTTCCCCCCATTCTCCCCCATTTCCCCCCATTTCCCCCCCATTTCCCCCCATTTTTCCTTTGGCAGCGGGAAGTTGAGCGGGTAACTGGGGTGCCACTCTGGGCGGGTAATCAGGGGCCCTGCACCCAGGTGGATATGCCTGTATGTCAGTTATGATCTTAGGAATGTAAATGTGGTTGCGAGGGAGGTGAGCCATATGACTAAGGACTGACTCTTTTTGGTGTGTGTGTGTGTGTGTGTGTGTGTGTGTGTGTGTGTGTATGTGAATGTGTGTGTGTGTGTGTGTGTGTGTATCTGAATGTGTGTATGTGAATGTGTGTGTATATGTGTGTGTGTGTGTGTGTGTGTGTATTTGTGTCTGAAAGAGAGGGCCACAGCAGGTCTCCATATTGAGCTGTATGGGCATTGCAGTGAGAAAACCATGCCCGACATCAGTGGCCTGCGCTACGACCATGTTGTACAAAGGCATCGTAACTGCAGTGAAGATGCAAGTTTTCTGGTGTCATGCGCATTCTTTCGTTCTGTTGTTGGGGATGTGTCATGAGTGACTGGTGACAACATGTCTGCGGCAACACCAACAACTCCTGTAAACATCTCCTCATTGTGTACAAAGGCGCCTTGGCAAGGTGATGCAGAGCTCACTATTGTGCCTCATATCACAGACATTATGGACTCTCTTGGAACCCTCATTTTGACAGGACGATGCTTCTATGGCACGTGCCTCGCGACAATTTGACCATTTGTTCTGGAGACCTCCAAGGCTTTTGTTGTTTTCGCTTTAGGGTGCTTAGCCTGTCTCTACGTGGGGCACCAGACTGAACGCGATGTGCCTATCTTGTATGAGGCCAATGATTGTACATATTTCTGCCATGCAGTTGCGGTGTTCCTGTCTCTTAGCGTCACCAAAACTGTAGCACTGCAATTTGTTTGGCACAGACATATGAAATGATCAGATCTTTGAGTTTGGTTATTGAGTGCCAGCGCTTCATTTTCGATGTATTGAGCCTCCGCTTTGCATGCTTTTTGAAATGGATGGTGCGGACAAGTCCCCATGTCTGTGGACAGCCCCCCCCCCCCTGTAGGGTCCACTGACACGTTGTGGAACTGAGCCATGGGCTTTAGCTTTGCTAAATGTGTTTCCCAAGGCAAGCGGGACAGTGACAATTCCGAAAACGAGGCCGTTAGTGCTGCAAGTGGCTGGCAGCATGCATTGCCTTACGATTACAAAATATTATGATGACACTCACACCAATGCATCAAAAGGGCTTTTATAAAAGGTAGGTGCATTTTTCAGTCCTTTGTGGCATCTTTTTGGGCCATGGTCTTTGATGAACGACGGCCTTTGTTGCCCTATCGATTTTGGGAAGGCATAGGTTTCGGTGTCCCATCATCATGCCACAGCTTCTTTCAGTGTATGGGTAACAATGATCTAAATTGTGATGCTGCTACCCCTCCCCCCCCTAAGGGGGGAAACCGTCACCTTGGCCCAAAAAGCATACGAAATACTAGACGCCAAAGGCGCCAAAGAAAATTTTGACAAGGTGCCGAAGCTGATTTACACTGTGATACTATGGTGCAGATTTGTGGTGTGCCCCCACCCCCCCAAGGGGGGGGTACCGGCCCGACAAAAGGGGGGAGATTTCGGGGGGGGGGGGGGGGGGCAAGGCTCCAATGGTGATGAAAGTTTGTGATAAAGTTACAATGCAGAAGCAAATGATACCAACATCTGGCATTTGTCAAGGATGCCCTGTGTCCCCATCTTGTTTGCACTCCTCATCTCTCTCTCTCTCTCTCTCTCTCTCTCTCTCTCTCTCTCTCTCTCTCTCTCTCTCTCTCTTTGTAGTATATTTGTTAGATGTTGGTAACCACAATACAGTTTTGCTGTTTGATGATGAACTTTTGATCATAACTGAGGCGTCTCTTGAATAGGTGGCCCTTTTGATCAACTTTGAATTTTGGGCTTTGGTACGGCCGAGGGTGTGCAGCCTTCGCTTTCTTCCGCTTGGTTGGTGGTGGTGGCCGCCGCTGGCGGGAAGGGGGTTCTCTACCACCAGTTCCCCTAGCCGCCCCCCTCACAGGTAGCTGTCGTAAGTTCCCCTAGGGCCTAATTGCGGGTAGGTTCCCCTAGGAGACACCCTCTCCATTTGGTCCCCCTGATTCCGCGATGGGAACACCCACCGGCCTTCCCAACCGTCCTTCCCAATACCCTAGCATAGCCTGTGGGGCACCTATGGGCGGGCTTCCGGTGGATAGCCTTGCCGACAGTAGAGCATTCCCATCAACCGCCTTCCACCACTCTGCGTACCTCACGGGTGTGGAGTACCCACTCGGTCCTTGGGTGCACTTGGTTGGCATCCACCTGCGCCTCAAGGTTAGGGACCCCCGTGCACTGAGATCCCTCACGGGTACCCTCTCACGGCAGGGCCTTTGACTTCGGGGCCTCGGGGCCTAGCCCTCCTCTCTGTGCCCCTTGAGGGTGCTCCAAGGCATGGCTTGCCTCACTTCTTGTGGTTAGGATCCCCGCGGTTGGCCCGCCGTTCCGCACTCCATGGCGATTGCTGAGCCAGTTTCACGGAGTGTGTTGTCCGGCTACGGCCTATAACCCACGACTCCCGCAGAGTTCCCCGCTTGTGTGCCTTTGGTGGGTGTGCTTTGGTGTCCGCATCCGTGGTGCTATTGGTTCAGTCGACCTCCCCTTATATCCCATATCCCCTGTTTGCCCTTATGGTTACCCCCAATCGGTTCCGCTACTAATTGCCCGCAGTGGCCACCCGTTTTGCTCACCGCTTAGGGTCACACGTAATCATTACCCCTACTGTTTGTCCCTAATGGTTGGGTTCCTCTACTAGTTGTGCTTCATAAGGTTCCGTGCAATTGTTAGTCAACCACTACATTTATGACTGGGGCATTTCCTCCGCCATGAACCACTTTGATCTAAACTGAGTGTCATTAGACCAGCAAAACACTAGCTTATGCTCCACCAAGTAGGGTGTCATGTCCGTCCTCGAGGATAGCAAGGTTGAGGGTGACCTTGTTGACATCAGTCATGAGACAGTGCACATCATCCCCGCCGATGACGAAATCAAAACATGCACTGTGGAGTTTCGTACACGCCAACCGGGGTTGAAGCGCCAAATGGTTGAGGCCGGGGTGCAACGTACCTACAAGGGCGGACGTATGCTATGCGTCGACTATGTTGGCAAGCAATTTCCGCGGTGCTTTCCCGCAGAGCCTGCCTTGGGGTTTACTGCCTTTGCGCAGTCCTTTCCCTTCCCATGCAAGTACTTGCTCTGCCCCGCTTCCTCCTTTCCGTCCCCTCCACGCCAACGAATCCCAATCCCATTTAGCAAAACCATTGCCCAACCGCTGCAAACACATCCAATCTTAATTCAATCCAATTGCCAAGTGTTGCTCGGACAAAGGCACTGTTTGCACCAACCGACATATACCAGAGCCGGGCGGCAATGTCCCATGCCCGTCCTAATGGTGTCCTATGGAATGCAGTCCACAACTCCAGCTGGCTTATGCACAACGTGCCCAGCACCACACTCCTCATGGCAAATGGAGCCGTTTCGATCCCTCCCTCAGTTGAACAGCATAACTCACCATTCCTTCGTGGGAGGACCTGCCTGACTTTTTGGCGCCCTCAGATCAGGATATCAAGTGGATAAAGGTCCCGTCACATGTGAATGTTTTTGGCAATTAGCAAGCCAACGGTTTGGCCAATAAAAGCCGACTTTCCAATTCTCTCTACCCCACCCAAGATAACCCAGCAAGATGCCGCATGAATAGCACAAATAGACCCCAATTGGGGCCTGCCTCCAGAAGGTCAAGGGTCACACAAGGGGATGTGGAATCCTCTATTCGCCCAACTGCCTTGTATGCACATGGTGACGAATTTTTTGATGTTCCAAACCCAAAACCTCCTGCTGGAGGGGCTGGATGAGCCTCAAGGTGATCTGCCGGTCGATGTGTGGGCAGATTTGGGGATGAATTTGTTCACACCATCTTATCTTTTATGGGGAGACTTTGCTCAAAGCGCTCCTTGCACAGCAATTCAGGTGGATAAAGGGATGGAGTAAGGGAACCGTCCGCGCCCCACAGTGATCGATCTGGGTATCTGGCAGTCAATAGGAGGACACAATCAGCCTAGTCCAGGTTAGGTGGGTCTGCGCATTACAAAGTGTCACACAGAGTGATGACTGTACATAGAGTAACAGAACTGGGAGTTTGTAGGGTAGCAGCTGAATGCATGAGGAACATCCAGTATCTGAGAACGACCATTTTGCGCCCAAAGGAAAGCACAAGGCCAAGAATATCCCGTTTCCGGAACCTTAGCAGAACCTTATCTTCAAAATGTGACAATTCAGGGAAAATCGGCAGAAATAGGGGGACATGGGTTTTTGTGTTTTTGATGGAAAAATGGGAATTCTTAGGCCAAACCCCGAAAAATGCACTTTTGGTTGGGGGATGTCATGGGAGGGGCGGGTAATTCCCATTTTCCCTCGTTCGGTAACAAGGAAAAATGGGGAACACAAGGGAAAATTGGGGGGAAATGGGGGAAATTGGGGGAAAATGGGAATTTTTTGGCTGTTTGATGGTAAAATGGGAAACTCTTGGGCAAAAAACCCTCAAAGTGCACTTTTGTTGGGGGATCTCACGGAAGGTGCGGTCGATTCCCATTTCCCCCCGCTTGGCCACAGGAGAAAATGGGGGAAAATGGGTTGGTTGGTTGGTTGGTTGGTTGCTGCCGCTATGTCCCAGCGCTAGGCCAGGGCCCCCTAGGCTGCAGGCCATGGGCGGCAGGGGCTGCGTGACACGCTGTACGTCGCATGAACCACGCGCACCGGGGCTCGCGCGTGCTGCTCTGGCGCGCTTCCGCTCTGTCAGGCACGTCCGGGTCCACCGCGTTGCGCGCGGCGCCTTGCCCGCCCGTACCTTGTTTCGTCGCTCTCACCTCCTTGCTCTCCCCCCCTCCCCGTCCGTGGTGTGTCCGCGGTGCGCCCCTCTGTTTCGTGCCGGTGCGCGCCGGCTGAGGCGCCCCGGTGCGTTCCGCCCCGGGGGAGGGGTGGGCGCGGAGGCTCGCCCTCGGCGCTGGCCCTAGCGCCCCCCCCCTCCCCGCGGGGCCCGCGCGTCCGCCTCGTGTCCTCCCTCTCCCACCCCTGGCCGCATGCACGGGCACTAGTCGGGTGTCGGGCTTCATTCTGTCCACGGTGTCCGAGGGTCCCAGAGGACGGACCTCCGCGGCGCTAGGCCTGTCGAGTGCACATGTCCGGCGTGAGTGTGGCGCACTGCCCACTCGTGATCTGTGTCAATGAGGTACACGTGGGCGGCGCTTGCCGCCTCCGTGAGCTGGATGTCGTTGTATTCTAAATCTAAGGCATGTACACACATATAAACCACAGCTGCCTGATGCCCCAGTACCCCACTTAGCGCCGGTAGTGGCTGCTGCAGCCCATATCGAATGCGTAGCACCCACCGGTCCAGCGCTCGTAACACATATTGCAGCAGGACCTCGTCCCCGAAAGACAGCCACTGCCCTGTACCAATTGCTGGGGGCTCCAGGCCACACCGCCCCGGGGCCCACTGTAGTGTGTGATCCGGGTGTGCCACCGCTGCCAAGACGTCCTGTACGATGCTGTCGATGTCTTGTCCGGCTGCAGGTAGTACCGGTTGCGCGTGGGCGTGGTCGCTCGGGCTGATGTCCACGCTGGGGGGTTCCATTGCCGCTGTGCGATGTACGGGGTGTATGATAGAGTACTCGGTCCCCGAGGCATCGCTGACTGCTAGTCCTCGTCGTCCGCGGGCAGGTCGCAGGCGCCAGGCGGCCCAGGAGGGTCTGGTACATGTCAACGCGCATCAGGTAATGGGCCCGGCATCCCCCCGCCAGGTGTGCGCCCAGGTCCAGCGCCGGGCCGTGGCAGAACGGGCAGTCCGACGCGCCATACCCCTGTGGCGGAAGACGTACCTCCATGAGGCGCACCAGGGTCATGCGCTGCAGCTGCAGCAAGGGGAGGTCGTCGGCGCGCAGGGCACACAGAACGGAGGGGTGCCACGGGCGAACGCGGGCTGCGGGGTACCTCCGCAACAGGTCCAGGCGAGTGCCCGTTTGGTACAGCTCCTGGGCAGCCTCCTTGACGTTGATGATCAGGGCTCGGTGCCAGTGCGCCACGACCCTGCCTGCCAGCAGGTGCGGCCATGGCACTGTGGCGCTGCTGGGGCGCTGAGCTGCCCGCTGGGCCAGGTCGTGGGCCGCGCGGTGCATGCTCAGGAGCTGAGGCGCCGGTGGCTGGGCTCGGGGCCTGGAGGGGACCCACACGTCCACGGAGGGGCTGGAGACGCGCAGCGGAGCAAGCGCACGGTACCAGGGCTCCACCAACGTGCCTGTCGTGGGGGCACGGTCGTACGTCGAGGCTAGGGTGCTGGTGGAGTCGGCCACGAAGTGAACTGTCCCGCCCCAGCGTCCCAGGGCGTGCAAGGCCTCCAACCGCCCCATCCATTCGGCCACAGTGGCGTCGCTACCAGCGGTCCGCAGCGCGCGCCCGCAGCCGTAGAAGTATCCCAAGGTGTCGTGCCACATGACCATGGCCCATGCCGTCACCCCTGCGACGTACGCCCCGTCGTAGGAGATGTGCACACTGTTCACTCCGCTCAGGGTCGCCAGGGACCCGAACTCCAGGGCCTCAGTCGGAGCCACGGCTGACGGCAGGGCGGTCAGGTATACCCCTCGGTCGCGCAGGGCGTCCTGGAGCGCGATGCCCTCATGTTCCCAGCCTCGGATGGGCGGCGTGCTGACCAAGTACTGCACCGCGGACGCCGCTGCGGCGTTGCGTGACCACGATGATTGCAGGTACGACTGCAGGAGCAGAAGTTCGCAGCGATCTCTGAGCTTGGGTGCCCCAGGGCCCCCTTCCTCGAGTGCTAGCGTCAGGAACTCCACCGGGGTCCATTTGGGCAGGCAGAACGCTCGGCGGTAGGGCTTGTGTACCTGCACCTGGTGGGCAGCCAAGCTGCGACCGGGTACTAGGAGGCATTGCAGTAGGTTGCCTCCGCTGGAGACCCCGTATGCCAGCATGGCCCGCAGCCGCAGCAAGGGTGGCAGCCGGCGTCGCGTTGCTGCTGCCGAGGCCCGCCGGAGCGCCCGAAGGAACCGCCCCAGGGCCGCCGTCAGCGGGAGCTCAGCCAAGATTGGCACCCGCAGCACCTCTGGCGTCTCCATGGTCGTCAACAGGCCTGCAAGTCCGACTTCTCGTTCAACCAGGCGCGGTCCCGCGGCGTCCAGGCGGACGTAGTGGAAGGCCAGCTTGGAGGGGTGAACTACCCTGCCGGCAGCCGTAGACACGTCCATGCATCGCGTGACCAGCGCCACCACGCGCGCCATAGTGGCCGATTGGAACCGCCGGTCATCCGAGTAGGCCTGGTGCTCCATCGGCAGTGAATGCCCTGGCCGGAGGACATCGGGGATGGACAGGGTTGTCCCTGTGAGCATGCAGGTGTTCAGGACGCACTGAAGAGCCTGAAAACCCTCCCCTGCAAATGAGTCTCCTTGCTCCCTGCCCTCGCCGGGGCTGTAGTACGGGGCGAGTCCCTCGTCTGTCACCGGGTGGATTCGCTGACGCGAGTAGAACGCGTCACACCAAGTGCCAAAGTTCCAAACCCCCGGCAGTAGGCGCAGCAGCTCTTCATCATCTTCCCGTTGGGTGCGCAAGTAGGCGTCCGACTCGTCCCACTCAGCGTCAGCGCATGCCCCAGATAATTCCATTGCTCGCAGCACCGACGCTCGCGTCGTCAGGACCATCATGGTGGCTGAAACGGCTGTGCGGTAAGCGAAGAGGTCGGGTGTAAGGGCGCCGGACAGCTCCAGGGTGTAGTTGAGCCTTGTGCGCCCAACCCCCGAGTAGGAGCGCATGAGGTCGGACTCCACGGCAACCGGCCGATGCGACCTAGCCAGGTGCAGCGGGCCTTTGCCTTTGTACGACCCGTAGCGGATGGTGTCCCTAGCCACCGAGTCCACATTCCTCAAGAAGCTGCAGTGCATGTAGCGTACTCCCGCCACTGTGCCCCCGAACCTGGTGTGGGTGACGGTACCCGGCACATTGTCCAAGGCCGTGGCTGGCGATGTCCGTCTCTCCAGCTGCCGGGCCACGTCGGGCGTGTCGTACAGCGGCCGACCGTTCAGTTCAGCCAGGAGTGCGTCCCGGTCGTTGCTGGCGTCAGGGTCCCGCCCTCGTCGGAGGGCATGGTGCAGCTGGTCCATTGGGAGCTCGGCTGCGAACCACGGCGTGCGGTGTCGCAGCGGTGGGACCGACTGGATGGCAAAGCGCTCCTTGTCGATGTGTAGGTGGCGGTACCGTGTCGCGTAGGAGACTTGGGCTGTGACTTCTGGCAGACGTTCTTCCCTGCTGGATAGGACTGCCCCAGGGGAAGGTAGAATGCCTGAGTACGGCCGGAGGGGGACTGTGGGCAGGCACAGGGCTCGACGGGTCTCACGCCCAATCTGTACCAAGCTCAGGGCCAGCCGGACGCGGTCGCGGTGAAGTTCCTGTGCTCGTTGACGGTGCTCCTCAGCCCGCGCTTGGAGGAATGCGTCATCGTACGGCGGCGGTTGGCGCGCCAAGCGCCGGACGTACTGGCTGTCGGGCATGGGCGCTGGCAGACGTTGGCGGGCCAGGTCGTGCAGAGTGGCTATAAACGTATCTGGCCTGGCGGTGGTGGCGGCCAGGTGTCCCCAGGCTGCACTGGTGAGCGCCCGGACTGCGTCCATGACCGCTCGGGGGGCCAGGCGCCAGCGGAGGTGTTTCCAATGGAACGGGGCAGGTGCTGGTGAGGGAGATGTCTGCCAGCACTGCCAGGTGGGAACTAGCTGTGGGGATCAGGTGGTGTTCGCTGCTGTGCACGGGGCCGTTGACGAAGAGGTGGTCTATGGCGGTGGCGCGGATGCGCCCCTGAACGCTGACAAAGTTGGTCGGCGCGTGCGGGGGCAGCACCCGGACATATTTCTGTAGTCGCGGGTCCCGCCGGAGCGTTACAGCCAGGGGCGCTGAGCCCTCGTCGGTTGAGTTCAGGTCGCCTTGGATGATTGACACGGTCGCTCGGACGTGGTGAGCACAGGTGAGGAGGCTGTCCATGGTGGTGCACCATTGCGCGTGAGAAGCGTGGGGGTCAAAGCGGGCGTCCAGCAGGAGTACCCGGCTCGCGTGTCGGGTGTGGCACAGGACCCCCAGCCAGTCGCGGGAGTCATAGATCACGGTGGGGGGGTGCATGGGGAGGATGTCGGCCAGCCGAATCCCCACCGCCAGACCGCGCCCCTGTCCAGTCACGGTACCCTGGACCAGGGCGTAAGTCGGGGGCACCAGCGCCTGGGCCGCTGCCAGGTCCCACGTCTCCTGCAGCAGAACGTACGAGGGGTCCACTGCCTCTATCAGCGGGCCCACTATTTCTCGCTGGTGCTCAGCGCCAGCCAAGTTGTTACCCAGCACCCAGAAGCTGACGGGTTCGGGTGTGGCCTGGGGCGCGTCGGGCGGCGGCAGTCGCAGGGCCCACGTGGGCACAGGCAGTACAGTTGCAGGCGGTGGCAGACCCATGCACATTGCCCAGCGGGACCCGAACAGGGCGACTCCGCCTGTGTAGTGGTGGCAGCCGTCCCACAAGTGCGCCCTTTTTGCCACGTCGGCCGTGAGGAGGGGGTGCTGGGCCGATTGAGCTACGCAAAAGAGTCGGGGCTGGGGGGCGGCGTCCTGGGGTGCGTGCACTGCTGCTACCGATGCCCGCATTTTACCGCACATGGCGCAGACGGACGAGAGCACGTGGATGTCGGGGGAGGAGGACCGTAGTAGCCACGGTTCATGCGGGCCACGTCGGGCGTACGAGGGCGGCAGTATCGGCACCTTCAGCACGGGGGGGGGCGTCGTCCCAGAACGAGACCCACGTGTCCGCGCACCGGATCGGGGGGGTGACGGCGGCCGCGGGGGGCAGTTGGCTGACTGCGCGCACCCAGGCGTGGGTCGCATCCAGGGCGGCGCCACGAGCTTCAGGGGGCAACTGGCTGATTGCCGCTGGGATGGGGTCGCAGAGGGCGCCTGGCGAGGGGGACTGTAGCGCGTAGGCCTGCAGGGACGCCGGGGAGCCACATGACGTGCAGGCCATATTGGCGATGGACCCGTGTCGAGACATGGCCCATGTGCCGCAGGCGGTGCAGATGCTGGACGGGTGCAGCAAGCTTGGGGGTTCGGTCGCTGGGGCGGTGGGCAGGGGGATCTGCCGGCGTGTCGTCGGCCTGGGGTGGGTCTCAGCTAGGGCGTGGGCCAATCGGAGGACCCCATGGTCCGGGGTGCAGGTGGGGGGGAGGGTGAGCGGCAGCAGCAGTCATTTTCGGCGTCGCGTGGGCCAGGGCTGTCCCTGCGACATCTGCATGGGGGGGGGGCCAGTTGACTCCGAGCGGGCGTGCAGGGCCACGTGCGGTCCGTGCGGGGGGGGGCGCTCCGCGCTCAAGGGCGGCGGTGGCCCAGGGAGGCTCTGCGCAGCGCGGTCCCAGGATGACGGCGGGCGATGGTGCTGAGGGCCTTCGTCAGTACGTCTGCGCTTCATGTCCTGCTCCGGTGAGGGGCCTGGGCGCAGGTGAGGGGGCACCGTTAGTGCAGTGAGGTCCACGTGGAAGACCTCCCCGTTGGTCTGCCTGCGGCTGTCGAGCGTCACCCCCCACATGCCGTCAAACTCGTACCAGCGGGAGGGGTAGTCGGAGAAGAGGTTCTCGAACACGGACGCTGGGATGACGGCGAACCCGTATCCCCGCTGTTGGTCGGGGGGCGTCAGATAGACGGGCGTCTGGAACAGGGCGCTGAGGCCAACTGACACCTCAGGGGCTCGCAGGTCGCGGAGTCCAGAAATCCGCACCACCCTGGTGGGCGGCGTGCGGCCAGGCCCAGCTTCGCTTGCGGGCGCTGGCTGGTCCACCCAAGGGCGGGGGGCTGTCGGCGACGGTTGCTGTGTGGCCTCGTTCGGCGGGCGGGCCATGGGGGGGGCCGTGGCAGCGGTTGCGAGAGGGGGGGGCGCTCCGAGCTTGGGGCCCTTCCCCAGGAACCACTGGTAGCTATCTCCTTCTGTAACGGCGAGGGCCCTCTTGGTGGCCTCCAGCAGCACGTCGTGTTGCGCTATGCGGTCGAGGCCCCTCACGAGCGCCAACATGCCCTTACGGAACTCCTGCTCGTCGTTCACGTTGCCGATGTGCTGGAAGGCGGAGATGGGCAGGTCGTCGGTGGAGGCCACAGCCAGCCCAGCCTGGGACCATCTGGCATAGCCCAGGGACGCCGCGTCCGCTATGGTCTTGTCCACGGTTTCGAGTGTGCGACATACCCTAGCTCCGTCAACTGCCGAGCCGTGGCGCTGTTGCACATGGTCGAGGAGGCGCTGGAGGTCGGCTGTCATACGGGCCTGGGTGGATGCCGGGCACGAGGACCACACCGCTTTGACGGCGGTGACTAGGGCCGCTGGGACTGATGCCATGCCCAGGTTCTGCAGCACGCGGGCGGATGTGCCGTATGGGCGGGCGAGGGCCGCGACCGCCGCAGCGACTTGCCCGACTTGCGGCCCCGGGACACATCCGAGCGTATCCAGCTCTCGCAGCATGTTCTCGGGGTCGGCTGGCGCGGGCCCCTGCAGAATTGACAGCCACTGTGGGGTGTCACTCTGGCTGGACCCGTGCGGCTGCGAGAGGCTTCTCTCCAAAGACTGCAACCGCGTGAGAGCATCCGGCATGGCGAGGCTCCCGTCCTTCTCCCGTTCCCGGAGCTCGTTCTGCCATTCCCGCTGGGATAGGGGGCACGGGCCGGGGAGCTTGACCCTTGCGGCGTTAGTGGTGAACGCGGGGGTCTCCCATGCCAGCTTCAGGCCGTGCCTCGACGCTGTCCAAGAGGCCAGCCAGTGCAGGAGGGGCACCCGCAGCGTGACCGGCTGCACTGTGGTGACGTTCCCCAGAAGCAGCAGGAGGTCCTCAAAGGCCAGGCCACGGATCTGGTCGCTGCCCCAGGCCTCCATGTGTCTCGCCGCAGCTTGCACCAGGTCCGATCTCCGAGGCGCCGCTTCCCGCGACGCGTACTCCATCAGCTCCTCCATGCACGTCTGGTAAGTGCGCCACGAGTACCCCGGCAGGCGCTCCTCCATGACGCTCAGGTCGTACGGCTGCAGTCTCGGCGGCTTCGACGGGCTGGCCGGCGCGCACCAGGTCACCGCTACGGACGCCAGAGTGGGGCTGCGCGGTACAGGCACCCCCATGACATTGATCTTCGCCTCGTGGTGTCGCGCCGTGAGCTCCACCGTCGCTTGAGCCGCGTTCCACACGGCGCCAGTGATCGGGAACGCGTCTGCGGGGCGGAGCTGCTCCTGCTGCTCAGCCGGCGAGAGCGACGCGAATGGGTGCGGCATACTGTGTCACTGCCCTGTGACAAGTACGCCGCTGGTGTGCGGGGTGCAGGGCGCCAACGCACACACACTGGTTGGGGGCTAGCCCTCGTCCAGCGCATCTAGTTGGCACCCGGGCCAGCCTGTCCGCGTCGCTCCGCGTGGGGGGGGGGTCCCCTTGCCCGCTCTGTTACGCGTGGTCGCCGTGGTCGCGCGCTCGCTCCGTGCTGTGCTAGTGTGTGTTCGTAGCCCAGGGCGGCGAACCGAGTGGGGCTGGCTCAACAACCCCCTAGAGGGCCTGTGTCTGTGTGGTGCTGTGGCGAGGCGTCGAGACGCCTGAGGGGGCGCTGGTGTGTGTCGCGCTGCCCCTTTGGCCCTAAGGCCTTTGTGCATTGTGCGGTGGAGGTGGGGCTGGCCGCTAGGGCTCAGCCCGGGGGCCATTGAGCCTGGCCCCCCCCTCGTGCTGTGCTGCCCGGGTGCCACCAGGCCCTAGGGCCCCTCCGGGTACGCCACCCTGGGAGCAGGAGGGGGTCACCTGTGCGGGGCACCGTCGGGGCACCCGCTCCCCTTTGTCGTCGTCCTTCGCCACCTGTTGAGCGGGCAGGGGTGCGGCGGGGCGGGGGGGGGGGGGGTACACTTGGTATGGCAGTGGTGCGACTGCCCCTCACAGGCTGCACCTCTGACCCCAGGGGGCGCCCAGGGCGGGTGGCGGCAGTGGCCGGCCTGACTCGGTGGGGGAAAATGGGGAAACATCGGGGAAATGGGGGAAACTGGCATCATGACTTTTCCCGAAGTTTCCATTCCGTTTTCCAAGCCACTCCCCCTTTAGTTTCTCCATATTCCCCATTTCCCCCATGTTTTCCCCATTCACCCCCCCCCCCCCAGCCCCCCGTTTTCCCCCACTTGCCCCCATTTTCCCCTCCCCCCCCCCCCCCGGATTTTTCCTATTTCCCCCTTTTTTGTCCAGGAACCTTATCGGGGACTCAAGGTGCCACCTGGGCCAGGATATTCCGGGCCTTGAAAGCGCCATGGATGCAGAGAGTGCCTGAGATCCCTGGCCGAGGTCTTGTGCTGTGCCTCGTAAACCATTGCGCTTCACCATCGCACCTTTTCATCTGCCAGGGCCCAGCACTTTCTTCGCCCCCGTCCCCCCAAATCGTGCGGTCGTCCTTCGCTTCGTCTCGCCATGGCCCCCAAGCGAAAAGCAAGACCGGCCCCGGAGCCAGTGCCGGGCCCCAAACGGCCCAGAACTTGCAGTGCGCATGCGGTCCCACGGGGCGCCCCCCTGCCCCCGGCCCCCGCCGTGCCCCAGACCACGCCCCAACCCATTCAGACCAAGGCCAAGAAGGCCCCCCGGAAGGCCGCCCACAAACCCATCCCGGACCGTTCCCCCAAGACATCCCCGTCCGAGGCGTGCGTCCTGCACTCCCTGGGGCACGCCTGCAAAGGCACGCTCCTGCGGCGCCCCTCCAGCCAAGTCAAGTCCCCGTACGTGTGTGACGTGGAGCTGGCGGAGGGCAAAGGGGTGGTATTGGCGCACGTGCCCTGTCTGGACATGGGGGGGCTGTGCGTTCTCGGGGTGAAGGTGCTACTGACCCCCACGGCCGTGGCCCCGGGGGCCACGACGAAGTGGGGCAAGCCCCGGTGCACGCACAAAGTGCAGCTGGTGCACGCGGAGGAGCCGGAGGCCGGCCCCGGCGGCGTCTGGATAGGGGCGCACCCGGAGCTCGGCAATGTGCTGGCACGACGGCTGCTGCTGACCGGAGCTGTGGCGGAAGTGGGGCACCCGGACGCCGCAGGGCTGAAGGCCGAAGTCACATCTCAGAACGGCAAAATGCGCTCTGATTTCATAGTGCAGGGGCCCCAGGGGCCCGTGACGGTGGAAGTCAAAAACGTGGTCTGTGCTGACTACGCCGAGGAGACGAAGCCCGATCGCAAGGCGTGCGTGTTTGTCAGTCCCCTGAAGCCCTTCCGCAGGGCGGCGATCTTTCCGTGGGGCCGCTTGGGCCAGAAGTACGACGGCCAGACGGTGGTCTCGGAGCGTGCCCTCAAGCACTTGGATGAGCTGATGCATTTGCAGCGGCGGGGGGCGCAGGCGGCCGTCCTCTTCGTCGTGAATCGCGGGGACTGTCGCGTGTTCCGCGCCTGCCATGAGGCGTGCCCGGTATTTGCACGTAAGCTGCAGGAGGCCCGCAGAGTGGGAGTGACGGTGGTGGCTTACCAAGTGGCGTGGGACAGCGCTGGTGTTTGTCGACTGCAGGGCAAATTGGATATTGTGGATTTTGCTCCGTGAAGGTACAGGTAGAGGTTCAGGACATGGGTGGACTGAGACACCGCGGCACTGAATTGCACGTGATCACGGCTGGAGTCAAGTCTGTTGCAACGCCCGAGCTCCCGGTGTGTGTTGTGCCTGGGCGACCCGAAAATTGCTTTGCCGGGTGGGGGGGGGGGTGGGGCGCCCGGCGAATGAGGGGGGCGTTCCAGAAATGGGCTTCCGTGCCGGGCCCTTTGTTTTGTGTAAGGACGGATGTTGCCGCCAAAGGCGCCGGAACACAAATTTTGGCCCGGAAAAGTTTTTTTCACGGAAAATTTTTCCCCCACATATGTGCAGCCAAAATGATCAGCGCGACGTGGGGATCATTTTGAGCCATACATGTTGGGGTCGACCCCCCCCCCCCCCCCGGCACGGCAGGTAGGGCAGCCCCGGCCCAAACCCCCCTCCCGGCACGGGGGGCGGGGTGGGCAAATGGGCTTCCATGCCATCCCCCCCCCCCCCCCCCACAAAGCCATTTTCTTCCCGCCCTGTCCTCTGACAACCCTTACTGCGCGTTCTGGCAGTTCTGAAGTGGATCAAAGCCCCCTTCAGGTTCGAGGTAGTGGTCGAGACCGTGACACGGGTAAAACCACAGGCAACGGTACAGGCAGAGGTTTTCGGCGCAGCAGCCGCCGGATGTTGTTTGAATTTCTCGCAGCCCCCATTTGCCCCCCTGTCCCCCTCTGCAAAGCATGAGTTCTGGTGGTGGAGGTATCGGCGTATGGATTACCCCTCCATTGCCCCCCATGTGTGGCCGTGGGACTGCGTTGCTTGCCTTCCCCAGTGCTTTCGGGGGGAAGTTCTTGGTGTGGCACTGGCGTTTGTTATGCAGCGCTGACGGTCTGACGCTTTTCTCAGGCGTCACCCCAGTGCACACGATGTCGTGACGTGGGTTCAACGCAAGTTCAGCGGTGGGGGGCGGTGTCTAACGCCAAAACTCCAGCGCATTGAGATCAGCCGCGCCGTTCGATGGTCATTGCTTTACTTGGCGTCACAGATCGCCAGACCAGATCTCCGCACCGCAAGACAGCACACATGAACCAATGCGGATGTTGCGCCAGTCCTTTGGGCTCGGGGAACTATATTTGTCAGCCAAACATCAATTGTGTGGGGGGTAACAACGTCTCGTGACAGGGCCGTGCCCTGCGCCCCTGCACCGTGCCCCTGCCCCTGCATCACCCGCAGGTCGGATCTTACGAATTCGCGAAGACTGTTACAACGCCCCCCCACTCACTGTGCGGTTCCCGAATGTGTTGCCACCGCCGCTTGTTGTTTAATACGCCATGCGGTCTGTGTGCAAAGGGGTTTGTGCAGCGGGCCGCAGGCCGGAGTTGGTTCCATAGCGCTCCGAATCGCCTGCATTTCAAGGCTCTGGGTGTAACGATGTCTTTGACCTCACTGTCCTATCTACTTGAATGCCTCTGCAGCCACGGCTCATTGACCCCCGAGTGCCAGGCAGTCGATTGATGACATGCAGAGCGTGCGGCCCGGGTGATGAGACGCGGGGGGGAGGGGGGGGGGTGCTTCTCTTACAGGGTGACCCTAATGCAGGTTGCTCTATTCCACCCAAGCTGTGTTTCCTCATTCGGCATGTCAAACTGCTCAGTTGCAAAGACGGGGGTGAGGCGACGGGTGTCAAGCGCCCCACCAGGGCAGGGGAGCAGATAATGGACGTTGCTGTATGGTACTGTATCGCAGGAGTAATGCTCGTGTGCCACCACCCTGGCCACCAAAAAAAAAAGGGAGCCTGTGTTCCCCTTGGGCATTCCCACCTCTGCTCCTTGAGTACCTGTGCTGCGAAGGTGCGGAAGGCCCCTCCACGCCTGCGCAGTTGCACGAACTTAACTGTGCGTATCTTCGGCAAGTTTTTGCACATAAAACCCTGTCAGCCACCAAACCCTGAACCAGTGCCGGAAAGGGAAGTGCAACGGTTGTCCTGAAACAGACACACACAATTTGGCAGCCCTTCGGTCTGCCAGTGTTGAGCTGCAGTAAGTGGACAGTGAAGTGTGGGTTGCAGATCATAACCACAATGCCGCATATTACCACACCTTTTCTGACCCCGCGATTTAGCGCTGGGTTATGCTTCAGTGGCTTCTATGTCATTACTCGCAGGGGCTCATTCCCTGACGCGTCAGTCTGTGCGTGTGACAAACAACTGCGGTCAGGGTGCAGGTTTTCCCACACTTACGCGTGCGCTGCGGAAGTCTAAGTGTACAATCCTCATTTCCTCATTCCCAGCACGCGGCATATGGGCCTATGTCTTGAGCTATGCTTCTGAACGCAAGAACATAGAGCAGGCATTGTCTGCTCTCTGAACTCTGTGTCTGAAACAATGAACACGAGACGACGGGATGGCAATTCTGATGGAGATGCGAATGGATGGGGGTTGGGCTGGGCGTGGTTGGGACGTCATTGGACGTTAAGAGATTTTTTGACCAGCTGCCAGTCATGGTTTGGTATTTTGCTGCACACGCAGCGTGCATTGCGCACCTGGCACACTGTGCAGCGTGCAATCTGCGCACTGGGCATTCTGCACACCGCACTGCACAACAAACACCCACTGTACACACCAAATTGAACAATACACGCTACATGATGACCACTGCGTACACTGCAGACTGCACTTGTTAGATTGCGTATCATGAACACTTCACTGTGCATCATGTGCACTCTGCACACTCCGCACAGCGCAGTCTGCTAATTGCACATTCTGGGGCAAGACGGCGTCAAAACGGACTAAAGAACGTTCATTTGAGCATCCCAAAGCTCTGGTATCAACTCTGGCAAAAGGCAATTTTGACCAATTTTGCACCTTGTCTCTGTTCTCTGAGTTTGACGGGTTTTGTTTGAATGCATATGCCCCCTGCCACATGCCTGTGAAAACAGTCGCATTGGTGGGGTATGGAGTGCCGACCTGTGGAATCCTAAGTGTGCGTCGCATGTTTATAAGGTGACTGTTGCCGTTGATATGTTGGCAATATTATATGGATTTGCCCCTTGGCCCCCGGGGCATCGGCTGATTTTTTCATTTGGGATGGGTATGGACCTTCTCGTACCCGAGGTGATTTCTTTGATTTGGAGTTGTTGAATTCACAGCTATTGCCTTATTATGCAACGTGCTTTGTCGGGAAGGTGTGTAGTCCAACGTGGTCTACTTGGGGGGTTTCTCCATGAGAGGGTAAATCTGGGACGGAAGTCGGGATAGTTAATAGAAAAGTAGAGCGCCGGGCGCGCGCCGGGCAAACATTCCCTCAAAGGGAGGGGGCTCTCGAGGGACATGCCAGTTGTTGGACTAAGCGTGCAACATACTTTATGAAATGACGCTTCGCAGCAGTGTGTGTCGTGATTCTTGCCATAAGTTTTGGTGATACGCCCCGCATAGGGGTATGGGATAAAATGCCTACACGTGGTACACAGTGTCTACGTGTGGTGTGGAGCATGTAATGTGGGGTGTGTAGTGTCCATACGTGGTGTATCTTGTTTACACTTCACTTCATATCTCACGTCTATATGTGTTGTGCACTGGCTACATGTGGTGCCTATTGTCTGCACGTGGTGGATAATGTCTACGTTCAGAGGTGTACTGAACCCCCCTCCTATCCCACATATGAAGGGATTTGTGGACCCCGGCTGAGGGACACCATGGTTTTTCACTGCCAGTGCAATGTTTCACAATATTACCTTTTGGGGGGCAGTTGGCCTTGCCACTCTAGGTTCTTCACAACATAGGGACAAACTTGCCTGCTCACTCTACGTTGTCCATGGCAGTGGACCGGACCATGGATCGTGCTGTGGATCGTTGAATGAAGGTCATGACCCCCCCACCCCTCCCAAGGATCGGCATGGATCGTGGATAGGAGGTCCAAACCCCGTAGTCCCTACATCCCGCTGGTGCTGTTTCAACCTCAAAAAGTTTGAATACCGACAACCTCAAGGCGCATTCATGCAGATGTTACACGGAGACACCAAAGCAACACGTTCGAAACATCATTCCGGACGCACTAATCCGCCAAAAATGACCCAACGCAAAGAGGTGGTGAGCTTTCAATCATCGCGGGGTGTGAGTGTGGCTTACAAGTTTGAAGAGACTCTTGGGAGGTGAATGCGTGGCGGAGACGCCAAAGAATCTCCTGCCCCACCACAAATCGGGTCAACCCCTCGCCTTAACGTACGAAAACGGACAATCCGCATGCTCAGAGTGAGAATTTTGGTGGAAAAAACGCACCATGCGGGGACCTTGACCACCACCCAAGTGTTGCCTAGACTGGACACATGCTTTCGTGTGCACCATGCCTACTCTTCTTCTCATAGCCCCCCAACCCGGATGGGACTCATTTATGGATGAATTTAAATGAATTGGCACCACACCATCGGCACCACACGTAGTACATGTTGTCTATTGGGAAACAATAAATCTTTCTAGGCAAAGAATCCCAAATATCTTGCAAAGACGTTTCCCAAGCCGATCGTGGGTGAGCAAGTCCGACATCGGTACGGCGTGATTTGCGGGTATTCTAATATGTTCCTCTGATAGCCAAAGGCATCAATCATCTAGAAATTGAAGTTCTTTCTAACTATCCACGTGACTATTCTCCATATCGCCGGGTGCTAGTCGGTCATGCAAGTAGGAGCGCAAGAAAGCCACACAGTCTACGAAGCTCAAATTAGGCTTGAGAGAGTCAAGCAACCCAAATCAGGGCTTACTAGGTTGTCAAGTATGTGTGTGTGTGGGGGTCAATAGAGCCCCAAAAATCTGGAGGGCGGGGGTTGGGGGTTGGGAAAAGGGCTCATTTGACACACATCATTCTTGCATGGAGAAGAGGCACCACTATGTCTCTTGTCCATGTCTCCCGACACTAGGGAACCCCGAGAAGGTAGGGGTTATGTGGCCACTTTGATCCTTCCCCATAATGGGGACCCCCAAGAAGGCAGGGGTGACATAGCCACTTTTGATTATGTGCCCTCTTCCAGGGACCCACAAGAACACAGGGGTGAGCTAGCGATAACAGCCACTTGTGGGCCCCCAAGAAGGCAGGGGTGGTTGAGCCATTTCTGATTTTGTGCCCTCTTTTGGGGACCCCGAGAACGAAGGCGTTGCGTAGCAATTCCGCCCAATTGTGGGCCCCCGAGAGGGCAGGGGTGATGTAGCTAGTTCTGATTTCGTGCTCTCTTTTGGGGACTCCCGAGAAAATAGGCGTTGTGTAGCAATGCCGCCCACTTGTTGGCCCCCAAGAAGGCAGGGCTGCTATAGCCACCTCCGATTTTGTCTGCTTCTCTCGGGACTCCCGAGAACGAAGGGGTTACGTAGCAATTCTCCCCTATTCTGGCCCCCGAGAAGGCATGGATGATGTAGCCATTTCTGATTTTGTCCCTTCTTCTGGGAATCCCCGAGAATGCAAGGGTTACGTTGCAATTCCGCCTAATTTCGGAACCCCGAGAAGGCAAGGGTGATGCAGCCACTTGTCATTTTGTCCTCTTTGTTTGTGACCCCCGAGAACGCCGGGAATTATGTAGCAATTCCGCCCTCTTGTGGCCCTTTGAGAAGGCATGGGTGATGTAGCCACTTCTGATTTTGTCCTCTTTTTTCGGGACCCCTGAGAACGCCACGGATTATGTCGCAATTCTGCCCTCTTGTGGGCCAATGGGAAGGCATGGGTGATGTAGCCACTTCTGATTTTGTGCCCTCTTCTGGGGGGGCCTTAGAACACAGAGGTTAAACAATTCCACTCACTTGTGGGCCCCCGAGAAGGCACAGGTGATGTAACCAATTCTGATTTGTCCCTCTTTTTGGGGACCCTCGGACGGCAGAGGTGATTTGGCAATTTTGGTTGGTGCCCTTTTTTCAGATCATGAGTAGGTTTGGGCTTATGTAGGCACATCGATTGCTCCCAATTTTGGGGACCCGCGAAGGCAAGGGACATGTAGCCACATTGATTTTCACCACTTTGGGGTCTCCGCAAGGAAAGGCTTATGCGGGCACCTTGATTGCTCACCATTTTGGCCACCCCGAGAACACAGACATTATGTCGCAACATTGATTGCTCCCCATTTCAACGATCCCCGGAAGGCAAAGGTGATGTGGCCACATTGCTCCGAGAGGGAAGGGGTTATGTAGCCATATTGATTGCTCCCCTCTTTCGCAGCCCTGGGAATGGCAAGGTGACTTAACCACCATAATTGCTCGCAATTTGGAGGACCACAAGAGGGAACGGACTACGTAGCCACACTGCTGGCCCCCTACTTTGGGATGCTTAGAAATCAACGGTTAGGTTGGCACATTGATTGTGTTTAACTTTGGGGACTCTGAAAAGGTTGGGGTTACATAGCTTCATTGATTGCTCCACTTTTTGGGGATACCGAGCAAGCAATCGTCACATAGCCACATTCGTGAGTTGACTTTGCCACATTGATTGCTCCCCATTTTGGGGACCCCAAGAAGGAAGGAACTATGCAGCCATGTCGCTTGCTCCCCACTTTGGGGATTCTCAGAAATCAACGGACAGGGAATCACGTTGATTGTTTCGCATTTTTGTGACCGTGAGAACGTAGTGTTGATGCAGCCTCATTCACTGCTTCGCAGTTTGGGGATCCTCAAGAGGTATTTGTTATGCAGGCACCTATATTTCTCCCCTCTTTGGGAATATCGCAAAGACAAAAATTATGTAGCCTCATTCATTTTAGCACATTTTGTGGACTCCACCAAGGCACGGTTGTATAGGCCCTTCGTATCGTGCCCACATCGCCACAATAGGTGAAGGCAGTGGATTATGTGCCCGTTATGGTTGTTCCCCGCTTTGGGGATTGTGAGATGGCAAGGTTCTGTACCCACATGGATTGCTCACCACGTTGGGGAACTTGAGAAGGCACGCGTCATGTATCCACAATGATTGCTCACCAAATTGGGGACTGTGTGAAGGCACAAGTTCTTTACCCAAATTGGCTCCTCTCACATTGGTGCCCGCGACAAGGTAGTGGTTATGTAGCTGTATTGATTGCTCCCCGCTTTGGCGACCTCCAGGAGGTTATATAGGCACATTCATTGCTCCTTGCCGGGGCATCCATCGATGTAGCCACATTGATTGCTCACCACGTTGGAAACTCTCCCAAGCCAATGGTTATGTAGCCAAGTTGCATGGTCTCACATTGGCGCCCGTGAGAAGCCAATGGTTATGTAGCCATAATGATTCCCCCCCGCTTTGGGGACCTCGAGAAGGCAGCGGTTTTGTAGCAACATTGATTCCTCACCACGTTGAGGACCCCGCGAAGGAAGCAGTCGTGTGACCACATTTATTGCTCACCACGTTGGGAACTCAAGGGTCGTGTGGCTAGAATGACTGCTCTCACACTAGGGCCCACCAGAAGGCAAAGGTTTTGTGACCGTATTGATTGCTCCCCGCTTCGGCGATCTTGAGAAGGCAGCAGTGATGCAGCTACATTGATTGCCTACCACGTTGGCGACCCCGACAAGGCAGCGGTTATGTAGCCACATTGATTGCCCAGGATGTTGGGGGAACCGGGAAGGAAAGGGTTATGTAGCCGGATTGATTCCTCTCAGATTGCGGCGTGCGAGAAGGCGGTTAATTTGTAGCAGTATCGATTGCTCCGCGCTTTGAGGATCTCGAGATGGCAGCGGTAAGGAAGACCCATAGATTGCTCTCCTCTTTGGGGAATCTGCAAAGGTAAGGTTTTGCAGCTGCATTGTTTGCTCAACACTTTGGAGATGGCGAGCAGGGAGAGCTCATTTAGCTAGATTCATTACTCCTAGCTTTGGGGACCCTAAGATGGCAGCGAATATGTAGCCATATTGATTGCTCACCATGTTGGGGACTCTCTCAAGGCGGTGGTTATGTAGCCATGTTGATTGTTTCGCATGTTCCAGGCGTCGACAAGGCAGCGGTTATGTAGCCACATTGATTGCTCACCACGCCGGGAACCCGTTTAGGCAAGGGTTGTGTGGCCACAAACACTGCTCCCACATTGGGGCCCGCGAGAAGGCAGTTGTTTGAAACCACCCTATTGATTGCTTTCCGCCTTGGGGACCCCGAGACGGCAGTGGTTATTAGCCACATTAATTGCGCATCCCCTTGAGGACTCTACAAAGAGGGGGTTTACGTAGGCCCATCGATTGCTCACCACGTTAGAGACACTAATAAGGCATGGGTAATGTAGCGACATTGATTGCTGACCATCTTGGGAACACGGAGAAGCCAAGGGTTATGTAGCCATAGTCATTGCTCTCACATTGGGGGCCGCGAGAAGGCAGCTTTCCTGTAGCTGCATTGATTGCTCCCTGCTTTGGGGACCTCGACAAGGCAACGGTTAGGAATGCACATTGATAGCTCTCACTTCTAGGGAAGTTGCAAAGCTGTCATTTTGGAGCCGCATTGGTTGCTCAACACTTTGGTGACACTCAGAAGGGACTAGATACATTGCTTTTAGCTTTGGTGACCCCGAGGAGGCATTGATGGTGTCGCCATGTTGATTGCTCCACTCTTTGCGGATAGCAAGAAGGCGGTCGTTACGTCATGACTTTGATTTGTCCACTCTTTGGGGATCTTGCAAAGACAGGAGTTATGTAGCCACATTTACTGCTCCCCCCTTTGGAGACCCTGAGAAGGGTGAGCTGACTTAGGCACGTCCATTGGTCCCCACTATAGGGGGCCCACCAAGGAAAAGTCTATCTAGCCACGTTGCTTACTCCCCACTTTGGGGATCGTGGGAAAGCAACCGCTAGGTAGGTGCATTCATTGTGTCCCATCGTGCGGACTCCAAGAAGGCGTTTGTTATCTAGCCAATTTAATTGCTACACATTTGCGGATCGCAAGAAGGTAGTCATGATGTTTCCACACCGATTGCCCTGCACTTTGGGGTTCCCGCTAGGCCAGGAGCTGTAGAGCCCCGCTTATTGCTCCCTACGTTGGGGCTTCTATAAGGTATGGGTTTTGTAGCCACATTGGTTGCCCACCATGTTGGGGACCCCGAAAAGGCAGGGGTTTTGTAGCCAAATTGATTGCTCTCACATTGGGCCTTGTGAGAAGTCAGCGTTTATGTAGGTGTATTGATCGCTCGCTGCCATGGGGACATGGAGAATGCAGCAATTATATAGCCGCATTCATTGCTCACCACGATCAGGACCTGGAGAAGGCATGGGTAATTTGTCCACATTGATTGCCCACCACGTTGGGACCCCGAGAGGGTAGGGTTTACGTTAGCCACGTTGATTGCTCACCACGTTGCGAGACCTAAGAAGGCAGGGGCTAAGTGGCCATATTCATTGCTCTCACATGCAGGCCCGCGAGAAGGAAGTGGTATTGTAGCCGTATTGCTTGCTTCCCGCTTTGGGGACCCTCAATAAAAGCCTCGGTTATGTGGCCAATTGGATTGCTTCACTCTACGAAGGCGGGGGTTATGCAGCCAAATTAATCACATTGGGATTTCGGACAATGCAGGGGATATGTGGCGGTATTGATTGCTTCTTGGGGACCCCAAGAAGGCATTGGTTATGTAGCCACCTTCAATCCGCACCACGTTGTGAACCACCAGAACGCAACTGTCATCTGGCCGTATTGATTGTTCACCACGTTGCGGCCCCGAGAAGGCAATCACCATGGAGCCGAATGGATTGTTCGGGCCCACGAGAGGGCAGTGGTTTTTTAGATGTGTTGATTGCTTCCCGCTTTGGGGACCTAGTGATGGCTGCGGTGAGGAGATATTAGTTAGAAAATCTTCCAAGTTACATTTTCGCAGCCACATTGACAGCTCAACGCTTTGGTGACACTGAGGAGGGAGAGCTCATTTGTCTAGATTCGTTACCATGAGCTTTCGGGACTCTGAGAAGTAGTGGTTATGTTGCCATGTTGATTGATCCACTCTCTGGGGTTATCCAGAAGGAAATTTTTTATCCACCAATTTAGGATCTGGCAAAGGAAAGAGTTATGTAGCCACATTTAGTGCTCTCCCCCTTGGAGACTCTCGGAGGGCAGGGTGGCCAATTCAATTGTTCCACATTTCCACACACATCGTCAGAAGGTCGTCTTAAAGTTAGCACGTTGATTGCCCCGCATGTTGGGTTGCCCGCCATTGCAGTCAAGTTGGCTGCATACCCTCTACCTTCGCAGAGTTACCTAACACAATGAGCAATCGATGTGGCTACATATCCCCCGCTTTCGTAGCGTCCCCATCGGGGAGCAACAAATATAGCTACATCACCGTCACCTTCGTGAGGTGCCCAGTGGGGAGCAACCAATACGGCTACAAAATGATTGCCTTCTAGCGGACCGCAACGTGATAGCATTGAATCTGGCTATACAACGAGGGCCCCATCATGGTGACGAATCAACGTGGATGCACGAACAATGCCTTCACGCAGGGCCGAATGTGACAGCAAACAATTTGACTACATAGCGCCAGCCATCTCGGGGTCCTCAACGTGCTAAGCAATCAATGTGGCTACATAGCTGCCGCCTTCGTAGAGTGCCCATGGTGGAGAGAAATCCTATTGGCTCAACCCCGTGAAAGTGCGGTGGTTTGTAGCGGCATTGATCGCTGCCACCTTCAGGGACCTCGAAAAGGCAGCGGCTATGTGGCACATGGATTGCGCACCAAGTTCGGGACCCGGAGAACAACGTTTATGGAGCCACAATGATTGCTCACCATGTTGGGGACCCCGCAAAGACATGGTTCATGTAGCCACATTGAGAGCTCACTCTGTTGGGGACATTACCCACCATGTTCTAGACAGCAAGAAGGCAGGGGTGATATAGCTACATTGATTGCTCTCACATTTGGCCCCCCAATCAGGCCATGGTTTTGCAGCCGTCTTGATTCCTCCATCATTTGGGCCCTCGAGCAGGCAGCGTTTCTGTGGCCGCATTGATTGCTCACCCCTTTGGGTGCTCTACGAACACGGGTGTTATGTAGCCAAATTCATTGCTCACCACGTTGCAATGACTGAAATGAATGGGGACAGTGAGAAGGCAAGGATGATGTTGCCACATTGATTGCCGCACATCAGGGCCCGCGAGGAGGCCGTCGTTTTGTAGCCGGTTTGATTGCTCTTTTTTTGGAGACCTTGAGAAGGCGACGGTTGTGTAGCCACATCGAATGCTCCCCACTTATGGGACTACCCCGCAGTAGGCGTTATGTAGCCACTTTTATTGCTCCCCATTTTTCCGACTCCCCCGCAGCACGTGTCCAGCAGCCACTTAGATTGCTCCCCGGTTTCTAAACCCTGACGCCATAGAGGTTATGTGGCCACATTAATTTCACCCCACTTCGACGATGCCAGCAAGGCCGAGGTGATGTAGCCACGTTGATCGTCCCCACATTGGTGACCTCGAGAACGTTGGAGTCAGGTAGCCACATTCATCCCCACGTTGAGCACCCGGGAAGTGTGAGTTGACTTTGCCAAATTGATGCCTCTCCAATTCGGGGACCCCAAGAAGAAAGGAACTATGCAGGCATGTTGCTTTCTCCCCTCTTTGGGGATCCTCACATCTCAACGGTTAGGGGGTCAGGTCGATTCATTCGCAGTGTTCTGATTGTGAGAATGCAGTGGTTATGCACCCTCATTCATTGCTCCACATTTTGGGGATCCTCAAAAGGTATTTGTTATGTAGGCACTTATATTTCTCCGCACTTTGGGGATCTTGCATAGGCCAAAATTGTGTAGCCTCATTCATTACTGCAGATTTTCTGGGCTCCGAGAAGGCAGGGTCATATAGGCCCTTCGTATCGTGCCCACACTGCCGCGATGGTGAACACAGTTGATTATGTGGCCATAATGGTTCTTCCCCGCTTTGGGGTTTGTGAGCTGGCAACGTCAGTTACCCACACTGATTGCTCACCACGTTAGGGAACGTGAGAAGGCAAGTGCCATGCGCTCAGCACATTGGGGACTCTTTGGCGGCACGGGTTATTTACCCAAATTGACTCCATTCACATTGGTTGCCGCGACAAGGCAATGGTTACGTAGGTGTATTGGTTGCTCCCCACTTTGGCGCCCTCCAGAAGACAGCGGTTATGTAGCCACATTGCTTGCTCACGACGTTGGAACCGCTGCGAAGGCAAAGGTTATGTAGCCGATTTGCATGCTCTCACATTGGCGCCCGCGAGAAGCCAATGGTTATGTAGCCAGATTGATTGCGCCTCGTTCTGGGGACCACCGCAAGGCAACGGTTATGTAGCAACATTGATTCCTCACCACCTTGGGGACCCTAGAAGGCGGCAGTCATGTGGCCACATTCATTGCGTACCTTGAGTATTGAAAAACAATGCCGTTTGTGACCCGTGTTCAAAAATTTTAACTTCTATTGCTGTTAGGCCTAGTTTTCATGAACACTTGTTGGGGGCATTTCGAGGGGGGGTTTATTTTTTGGGCGGGTGAGCAACTTGGGCCGTCCAAGTGGAAGGGCGAGCTAACTTCGGCAAATTCATTGCTCCCCCCGTTTGGGACCCCAACAACAAAGAGACTATGTGCCCGTATTCCTGGGCCCTACTTTCTCGATCCTTGGACATCACGTCTTTGGTGGCTTCATTGACTATGTCGCATTTTCGGGACTCCGAGATTGCAACGCCACGTTTGTTGTTCCCCGCTTTGGAGATCATCAAGGCTATCCATCAAGGCATGGGTTATGTATCCACGTTTTTGACGCCAATTTCCTGCATCTTGCGCAAGCGGGGCTTATGTAGCCACATTGATTGCTCACTACGTTGGGCACTCTATGAATTTAGGGGTTATGTAGCCACATTGATTGCTCTCACATTGGGGCCCACATGCAGGAAGTGGGCCTATAGCCACATTCATTACTCCCTGCTTTGGGGATGCCAAGAAAGTGGTTGGTATGTAGCCATGTTGATTGCTCTCGGCTTTGGGGATTTTTAGAAGGCAAGGTTAGATAGCCATCTTGGTTGATCAACGTTTTCATGACCATAAGAAGGCAGAGTTGATTTGGCAATTTTGGTTGGTGCCCTTTTTCCAGATCATGAGTAGGTTTGGGCTTATGTAGGCACATCGATTGCTCCCAATTTCGGGGACCCGCGAAGGCAAGGGATATGTAGCCACATTGATTTTCACCACTTTGGGGTCTCCGCAAGGAAAGGCTTATGCAGGCACCTTGATTGCTCACCACTTTGGCCATCCCGAGAACAGAGACATTATGTCGCCACATTGATTGCTCCCCATTTCAACGATCCCCGGAAGGCATAGGTGATGTGGCCACATTGCTCCGAGAGGGAAGGGGTTATGTAGCCATGTTGATTGCTCCCCTCTTTCGCAGCCCCGGGAATGGCAAGGTGACTTGGCCACCATGATTGCTCGCAACTTGGAGGACCCCAAGAAGGACTGGACTACGTAGCCACACTGCTGGCCCCCGACTTTGGGATGCTTAGAAATCAACGGTTAGGTAGCCACATTGATTGTGTTTTATTTTGCGTATTCTAAGAAGGCTGGGGTGAAATAGCCACGTCGATTGCTTCATTCTTTGGTGATACCGATCAAGCAGTCGTTACATTGCCACATTGATTGCCCACCATGTTCGGTACGCCGAGTAGGCAGGGGTGATGTAGCCACATTGATTGCCGTCACATTCGGGCCCACAATGAGGCCATGGTTTTGCAGTCGTCTTGATTCCTCCGTCATTCGGGATCTCCACTAGGCAATCTTTCCGTCGCCACATTGATTGCCCACCCCTTTGGGCGCTCTGCGAAGGCGGGGGGTTATGTAGCCAAATTCATTGCTCACCATGTTGGGGACAATGCGAAGGCAAGGTTGATTTGGCCACATTGATTGCTCTCAAACTGGGGCCCGCGAGAAGGCCGTGGTTTGGTAGCCGTTTTGATTGCTCTCTTTTTGGGCACCTCGAGAAGGCATGGGTTATGTACACACATTGATTGTGCTCCCCTTTGGGGATTGTACCAAGGCGGTGGTTTTTTTAGGCACATTGATTGGTCACCACATGGTTGACCTCGAGAACACATGGTTATGCGGCCACGTTGATTGCTCACCATGTTGGGGCCCGGCAGATTGTAGGGGTGACGTAACCACATTGGTTGCTGTCACATTGCGGCCGCCGAGAAGGTATTGATTTTGGAGTTGTTTTGATTGCTTGCCTCTTTGGGGGCACCCAGAAAGCATTGGTCATGTAGCCACATTGACCGCTCTCCACCTTAGGCACACTGCGTAGGCGGCATTTATGTCGCCACATTGATTGCTCACTACGTTGTGGACCCGGAGAAGGCAGGGGTTATGTAGCCACATTGCTCGCTCTCACATTTGGGCCCCCCGGAAGGCCATGATTTTCTCGTAGTCTCATTTGCTCCTTCTTTGGGGACCTCGAGAAGGCAGTGGTTGTGTAGCCGCATCAATTGCTCCCAATATCTAGGACTCCCCTGCAGCACGCATTATGTAGCCACTTTGATTTCTCCCCACTTTGTAAACTCTTCGGCCACAGAGGTTATGTGGCCATATTAATTTCACCCCACTTCGGCGATTCCGGGAAGGCACAAGTGATGTAGCCACATTGATCGTCCCCACTTTGGTAACCTGGAGAACGTCGTAGTCCCTCCCCATTTCAGCTATCCTCGGAGGGCATAGGTGATGTGGCCACATTGCTCCGACAAGGAAGGGGTTATGTAGCCATATTGATTGCTCCCCACTTGGGCCCCGGGAGCAAGCTGACGTAGCCACCATGATTGCTCCCAACTTGCAGGACACCACAAAGAAAGGGACTACCTAGCCGCATTGCTTGCCCCCTACTTTAAGGATGCTAAGAAGTCAACGGTTAGTTAGCCACATTGGTTGTATCATGTTTTGGGCACTCCGAGAAGGCCGGGGTTAAAAAGCCACAATAAGTGCTCCACCCTTTGGGGGTACCGAGCAAGCAGTCGTTACGCGGCCACATTCATTGCTCATCATGTTCGGTACACCGCAAACAGACATGTGATATAACCACAGTGTTTGCTCTCACATTCAAGCCCGCACCTAGACCATGGTGTTGTAGCCGTATTGAACCCTACATCATTCGGGACCTCGAGCAGGCAGCGGTTCTTTAGCCACATTTTTTGCTCTCACATTGGCGCCCGCGAGAAGCCAATGGTTATGTAGCCGAATTGACTGCCCCCGGTTTTGAGGACCAGTAGAAGGCAAGGGTTATGTAGCAACATTGATTCCTCACCATGTTGGGCACCCCAGAAGGCGGCAGTCATGTGGCCACATTCATTGCGTACTTTGAGTATTGAAAAACAATGCCGTTTGTGACCTGTGTTCAAAAATTTTAACTTTTATTGCTTTTAGGCCCAGTTTTCATGACACTTGTTGGGGGCATTTCGAGGGGGAGTTTATTTTTTGGGTGGGCGAGCAACTTGGGCCGTCCAAGTGGAAGGGCGAGCTAACTTCGGCAAATTCATTGCTCCCCCCGTTTGGGACCCCAACAACAAAGAGACTATGTGCTCGTATTCCCCGGACCCCACTTTCTCGATCCTTAAACATCACGTCTTAGGTGGCTTCATTGACTATGTTCCATTTTAGGGACTCTGAGGGACCCGCTTTGGAGATCTTTAGTTTCAGTAGAAACTGAAGTTTAATTCGTTCCCTGGAGCTGCCGTCGATAGTGTGTTTATGCAGCATCTATATGTTCCCTTTCCGCGCTTAGTCGATTTTCGTAATCGAAATGGAGGGTGCACCGCATGGATTAGACGCACTGATCAAATTCTCCACAGATCACCACGAGAAGTGGTCAGAAAATGCAGGCAAAAAGCAGGTGCTGGACGTGGCCCATTTGGAGTGGAAAAGGATCAATCAGAGTCGCGGTTGGGTGGCTCGGATCCAGCATGCGGTTCAGCAGGTGGTGCCTGCGGGGCATGATGTCAGGGAGTTGTGGAATTTGCTGGCTGCATACAAGCTATACACAGGGACGCCGTTCAACGTGCCTCCATGCAGACTGTAGAGGGCGGTCTTCAAGCCACTGTCATCAGTCACCTCACGCAAAGGATCAATACCTAGTTTGTCATAGCTCCTCCTGTTGTTCCTTGCCTTCTTTCCATAGGTGCCCCCCCCTCCTACTTCTCCTTCCACTCCCGCGGCTATTTCCGCTCACACCGGGCGACCAGCCTAGTGGAGCGACAGCCCTCGTGTTGCAGTACGGCGCCACCAGCCACAACCGGCACCCCAGCAAAACGAGGAAGGCGGCCCACAGACCGCACTCAGCCAGCTCCGCCCCACTAGGCGGCGCCATTGGGAACCGCCGTGTGTCTTGGACCTTTGAAACCACCCAGTGCCCAACCCCCAAGACACTATGAGCTCCATGCAGGCTGTAGAGGACAATCTTCAGGCCAATGTCATCCGCCACCTCATCCAACGGATGAGTACCTAGTCTGTCTTAGCTCCTCCTGTTGTTCCTTGCCTTCTTTCCACAACCGCTCCCGCTCCTCTTGTCTCTCCTTCCATCTCGGCGGCTACTGCCGCAATCCAGGGCAAGGCTCACATAGCGCAACCAGCCTGGCCGAGCCGCCAACCTTTGTGTTGCAGTAGGGCGCCAGCAACACAAGGACGACGGCCCGCGGGCCGCACTCAACCGGCCGAGCCCCACTACGCGGCGCCACTTGGAAACCCCATATGTCTTGGACCATTGAAGCCACACGCCGCCCAACGCCCATGACACTACTAGCTCCATGCGGACTGTACAGGACAATCTTCAGGCCAGTGTCATCGGTCACCTCACACAACCAGATCAATGAGTAGTCTGTCACATGCCAAAGGTGAAACCCTGGTTTGTACTATATGCCCTACTTCTTGAACCTGGCGGTTGCCTGAGAGCTCACATTACACTCTTTGAACTTGTTGAGCCCGAGGGAAAAAAAATGCGTAGTCTGTCATAGCTCCTCTTTTTGTTGCTTCACTTCTTTCCGCAGCCGCTGCCGCTCCTCCTGCTTCTCCTTTTGCTCCCGAGGCTGCCGCCGCAGCTGAAGGCAAGGCTCACCTAGCGCAACCAGCCTAGCCAAGCCGCCAATCTTCATGGTGCAGTAAGGCGCCACCAGCCACAGCAAGCAGCCCAGCAGCACAAGGAAGGCGGCCCACGGGCCACACGGCTCTTCAACACAGGAACTCAAGCTGCATGTGGTGCATACCGACCACGTGTGGCAATTTTGAATAGGTTGCAAACCTGTTTTGGGCAAGGAAAAAAGCTGGCTGTTTTTGGCCCAATAAGGAGGTGAAGAATTAGGAGTGCACCACTTGGTGCCTATGCCCCACGCCAGCATTGGGGATTTTTTGGCTCAAAACTTGGATTTGGCAAGGCCACCAGCTCAGCTCTAGTATGGCTAGAGTATAGTATACCATGAAGCGCTAGGAAGGAATAGTGACCAAAACAAAAAGGTGACGTGGTTGCTTGCCAGCAATATTACGACACCCCTCTCTCCTTAAACCTAGCTGAAAACAAGCCACAACAAGCGAGCAACAAGCAACACTTCTCCGTTCTATTTTGGCCATTACTCCATCCCCACACATCACGCTCTATTGTACTCTAGCCATTTTCTACATTGACACATGGCCTGCCCAGAACCAAAGGTGGAGCCCAAAACTCACCAGTGGCGGCCCGGGGTGTAGGCACCAAGTAGGGAGGTGCCATCCCAAATCTGCACAATTTAGGGCCCAAATCAGGCGTTTTTTTTGCCCAAATCAGCCCCAAAGTGCATTCTAAAACAGCCAAAGGCTTGCTTTCCCCGCCAGCGATGCATCCATTGGTGCAACACCACACACGTGTACCTCAGCAAGGGACGTGGTACCCGAGCAGTGGCACAGCCAACTGGTGAAGGACTCAGGCACCTGAAAGGACGGGCGGCGATCATCAAGCACAGCTGTTGCTGATGTGCACACCTGTTGCACATGTGCATGGTTCAACGCAATGAATACAATGCCAAATATGGCAGGCCTGCAATCCACAACGGGATGGGCTTGTGAATCCAATTGAACCATGGACTGATATGCAGAGTTGGTGAGGGAGGACAGATACGACTCCCCTTCAGCCGATAGAATGGCTGGGTCCAAGTTGAAGACCTTGCCCTGGACAATGAACTGCAGCACCTTTGCATCTTCACAGACACATGCGACATCAACTCCCCTGCAAGGACGTAAAAGCTGCCGCTGGAGGGCTCTGCATAGCACAGGGCGCACAAAGCAGGTTTGGCACGCACGCACAACGAATATCCAGCAGCTGCCTAGCAGCCAAGCATAGCGACTTTCCGCATGGTAGGCACAACACCGCATGCTAATAGGGAAACAAAACAGGGAACAAATTAATGGATCACATGACACAAGACGCATGACACCACACAGAGTCTGATGGATCCAAATCCTTATCTTCTTGGTCATATCTTGTGGTGCAACGTATGCAGTGACATGTGGGGTTGTTCCCATGCTATGTGCATTTTCTCTCTTAAAGACGATGATAGCCCCATGATAACCCTAGACAACTCCCCTGAAGCCTGGAGCGTAAACCCCTACCAGGTCAACCCCCCCTCTCCCTCCCGCGTCGCCTGGGAGAGGCAAAAACTTATTTGGGGGGACGGTAAATAATAGGCCCGGTTCATGATTTACCCGTTGAGAACACTCCATATGATTATAGATTCGCTGCAAACTGTACCACAGGTCCATAGCACAAAAAAAGGAGCCCACCCAATTCTTGTGTGCCAATATGACAGATACAGCTAATACCTTAGAACCAGTGGCGGCAAAACATGATGTCGTCACCCAAAGACATGTCCCTTGGAACCATTTGGTCACATGTAATCTATGTAGTCCTAGTGTGTGCAGCTATTCACCGGTCATCTCAAACACCCCCTTTTTCCTACTTGAGGGCCAGATAGAGTGAAAGCAGCGACTGAAACTTTAATATATGGCAACCGGCCGGGTCACCATGTCAAACAGGTGTTGTGCACGCATCAAAATCAAAAATGCTGAGCCCAAGGTGCGTCCTGTTTGCAGGTTACCGCAGACTTCTGCATACAGTGCACCCCACCATATTGTGTATTGGCGGCAGCGGCAGCGGTATAGCAGTACTGACAGCTACCGTGCACCGCTTCTAGAGGCGATACTGCAGCCAGAGCTCTTGGTCGTTGCTGCACTCAAACTAAATTCAGTGGGCATGCATCACAACGCTGGCACACAACAACATCTAACAAAAGATAACAAGTTACCTGACTTCTGTTTGTCGATTGGTGTCATATGCTCGGACTGGGCTTGTCCAAGACTTTTTTGGGGTCTCTTGCGCAGGCGCTGTCCGAAATGTAATTGACCAATGGTTGGTACTCTCATGCTGCTCTGTCTCCCAGAAGGCATCGACAAAGGGACCAAGCTAAGGAAATGCCACTTTGATTGCAACTTTGAATTGCTGGGCATTATCAGAAGTAGCAAATGCCGCCATCGCTTATCTCGCACCTGTACTTGATAGTTGTTCTTTATACTTAATGAAGCAGAGGGTCAACTCCTGCCACCTTGCCCTTTGGAGGGATGTCGAAATACACCTCCAGCCCTACCACAGGCATTGTGTCGGACTTCGCCATCACTACCAAATGATTTGGTGCTTGTGCCCCCCAGTGCTCCAAATCGTTACGGTCGAACGGCTTCATAGGTGAGGAGAACATAAAGCTTGCGGTTCTACGCTGCAATGAAGTGATGCAACGAAATAGCCTTGTTTCAATCGCTAAAAAGCGAGCAATGCCTGATTGCAATGAGACAATACTTTTGGGGATTTGGCATCATCCTCCTGATCATCTTCTTTGCGTTCACGCCTCCTTGTTTGTATTTGCTGTGGCGCATGCTGCCAACAATGCACCTCATTCTTCACCCAGCGGCCCCGGACATGTTCGTCACACTGTGGACAAGGATGATCGGCCGTTTTCGCATCGGGCTGCTTGTTAAACTGAATAAGAGTGAATGGAGCCCGCAGAAGACTAACCTTGTTTAACGCACAAATCAAACCCAAGCCCGACCCAACTCCCAGGGCATGTTTAAGTTGAGTGGGTGCAATTCTTGACGGCAAGTGTGCAAGTGTTTGGGAAGTGCACTCTTCAAGAGGATGCCTAGTACGTCATGCAATCCCCACACAGCACAACTAAAAATGGTATTTCGTAGGAAGCCACAACATGACAACATGCATGCTGCCCCCACTCGTCAGCTGCACTCCGGAACCAAAATTAAACCGTTGCACATTCACACAAGGAAAGGCTTATGCAGGCACCTTGATTGCTCACCACTTTGGCCATCCCGAGAACACAGACATTATGTCGCCACATTGATTGCTTCCCATTTCAACGATCCGTGGAAGGCATAGGTGATGTTGCCACATTGCTCCGAGAGGGAAGGGGTTATGTAGCCATTTTGATTGCTCTCCTCTTTCGCAGCCCCGGGAATGGCAAGCTGACTTGGCCACCATGATTGCATGCAACTTGGAGGACCCCAAGATGGAATGGTCTACGTAGCCACACTGCTGGCCCCCGACTTTGGGATGCTTAGAAAGCAACGGTTAGGTAGCCACATTGATTGTGTTTTATTTTGGGTATTGTGAGAAGGCTGGGGTGAAATAGCCACGTCGATTGCTTCATTCTTTGGTGATACCGATCAAGCAGTCGTTACGTTGCCACATTGATTGCCCACCATGTTCGGTACACCGAGTAGGCAGGGGTGATGTAGCCGCATTGATTGCCGTCACGTTCGGGCCTACAATGAGGCCATGGTTTTGCAGCCGTCTTGATTCCTCCATCATTCGGCATCTCCACTAGGCAATCTTTCCGTCGCCACATTGATTGCCCACCCCTTTGGGCGCTCTGCGAAGGCGGGGGGTTATGTAGCCAAATTCATTGCTCACCATGTTGGGGACAATGCGAAGGCAAGGTTGATTTGGCCACATTGATTGCTCTCAAACTGGGGCCCGCGAGAAGGCCGTGGTTTGGTAGCCGTTTTGATTGCTCTCTTTTTGGGCACCTCGAGAAGGCATGGGTTATGTACACACATTGATTGTGCTTCCCTTTGGGGATTGTACCAAGGCGGTGGTTTTTTTAGGCACATTGATTGGTCACCACATGGTTGACCTCGAGAACACATGGTTATGCGGCCACGTTGATTGCTCACCATGTTGGGGCCCGGCAGATTGTAGGGGTGACGTAACCACATTGGTTGCTGTCACATTGCGGCCGCCGAGAAGGTATTGATTTTGAAGTTGTTTTGATTGCTTGCCTCTTTGGGGGCACCCAGAAAGCATTGGTCATGTAGCCACATTGACCGCTCTCCACCTTAGGCACACTGCGTAGGCGGCATTTATGTCGCCACATTGATTGCTCACTACGTTGTGGACCCGGAGAAGGCAGGGGTTATGTAGCCACATTGCTCGCTCTCACATTTGGGCCCCCCGGAAGGCCATGATTTTCTCGTAGTCTCATTTGCTCCTTCTTTGGGGACCTCGAGAAGGCAGTGGTTGTGTAGCCGCATCAATTGCTCCCAATATCTAGGACTCCCCTGCAGCACGCATTATGTAGCCACTTTGATTTCTCCCCACTTTGTAAACTCTTCGGCCACAGAGGTTATGTGGCCATATTAATTTCACCCCACTTCGGCGATTCCGGGAAGGCACAAGTGATGTAGCCACATTGATCGTCCCCACTTTGGTAACCTGGAGAACGTCGTAGTCCCTCCCCATTTCAGCTATCCTCGGAGGGCATAGGTGATGTGGCCACATTGCTCCGACAAGGAAGGGGTTATGTAGCCATATTGATTGCTCCCCACTTGGGCCCCGGGAGCAAGCTGACGTAGCCACCATGATTGCTCCCAACTTGCAGGACACCACAAAGAAAGGGACTACCTAGCCGCATTGCTTGCCCCCTACTTTAAGGATGCTAAGAAGTCAACGGTTAGTTAGCCACATTGGTTGTATCATGTTTCGGGCACTCCGAGAAGGCCGGGGTTAAAAAGCCACAATAAGTGCTCCACCCTTTGGGGGTACCGAGCAAGCAGTCGTTACGCGGCCACATTCATTGCTCATCATGTTCGGTACACCGCAAACAGACATGTGATATAGCCACAGTGTATGCTCTCACATTCAAGCCCGCACCTAGACCATGGTGTTGTAGCCGTATTGAACCCTACATCATTCGGGACCTCGAGCAGGCAGCGGTTCTTTAGCCACATTTTTTGCTCTCACATTGGCGCCCGCGAGAAGCCAATGGTTATGTAGCCGAATTGACTGCCCCCGGTTTTGAGGACCAGTAGAAGGCAAGGGTTATGTAGCAACATTGATTCCTCACCATGTTGGGCACCCCAGAAGGCGGCAGTCATGTGGCCACATTCATTGCGTACTTTGAGTATTGAAAAACAATGCCGTTTGTGACCTGTGTTCAAAAATTTTAACTTTTATTGCTTTTAGGCCCAGTTTTCATGACACTTGTTGGGGGCATTTCGAGGGGGAGTTTATTTTTTGGGCAGGCGAGCAACTTGGGCCGTCCAAGTGGAAGGGCGAGCTAACTTCGGCAAATTCATTGCTCCCCCCGCTTGGGACCCCAACAACAAAGAGACTACGTGCTCGTATCCCTCGGGCCCCACTTTCTCGATCCTTAGACATCACGTCTTAGGTGGCTTCATTGACTATGTCCCATTTTAGGGACTCTAAGATTGCAAGGCCACGTTTGTTGCTCCCCGCTTTGGAGATCTTTAGTTTCCATAGAAACTGAAGTTCAATTCGTTCCCTGGAGCTGCCGTCGATAGTGTGTTTATGCAGCATCTATATGTTCTCTTTCAGCGCTTAGTCGATTTTCGTAATGGAAACGGAGGGTGCGCCGCATGGATTAGACGCACTGATCAAATTCTCCACAAATCACCAGGAGAAGTGGTCAAAAAATGTAGGCAAAAAGCAGGTGCTGGACATGGCCCATTTGGAGTGGAAAAGGATCAATCAGAGTCACGGTTGGGTGGCTCGGATCCAGCATGCGGTTCAGCAGGTGGTGCCTGCGGGGCATGATGTCAGGGAGTTGTGGTATTTGCAGCCATTGTAGGGGGGGGCTTCTTCAAATCGGAGAGCCCAAGTTTTGCCTTGAGTGCAGCGGACAATGCACTCACGTCAGGGTCTTCATCACCTGCACCCAGGACCCGGGAAAGCAGCTCCATGGTCTCATCGAGACCAAGCTTAGGGGCTGCCATACGTTGGGGCAAACCTCGCTCCACGCATGAGGGTTCAGGAGCCACCCCCTTTGGGGAGGGTACTGGCTCCAGGCACTCAGGCTCCTTCGGCTCCTTCGAAGGTGTAGGTTCTCTGGAAATCTAGTCAGGTTCCCAGTCTGACGAATGGGCCGACGCCAACGCATCCAATTTGCCGTACGGTATCTCGAATATCTCGTCGCCCCAAGTAGCCCCGAACATCGGTCCCAAAGCTGCATCTTTCCCTTTTCCTTTCATCGTTGTGCTTCTCCAGGCTTTGACCTTGGCATTGGCCACTTCGAACCCTAGAATAGGCGTGGTTTCGGACGGGGGCAATGAGGACACGACGGAAGCTAAGGCGGTTGCCACGGGGTCCTTGTCCTCGAGGCGCGTGAGATTCGCCCGCATTAAGCCAGGCACCTTAGCGCCCGGCCGGACTTCTTCTGTATATATTTTTGTATTCTCTTCCGCCCCTCTTGGTTCTGCATGTCCTCCCAGAGGACCAGTATCACGGGGTACACCACTTGTAGATGAAGGTCCAGCCTTCACATCATCAGTTTTTGATCTGGTGCTTGTGATCGGTACGGTTTTGGCAGACATCTCCACAGTTCAGAATACAAGTGTTTCTTAGTGTTCTTCGTGTTTTGCTTTAGTCTTCTAGGGCCCGTCTCTGCTACCAGAAAAGGTTTCTGGTTTGCCCACACTTGTGCTTGTTCCTTGTATTTGTTTTAGAAAACCTTGCTGATTTTCACCAAGTCAAAATAAGGTCCACACAGAGATAAAGTAGAGCAAGTCCAAGCACCGGATCGATGAAATCAGGATAAATCCTTCCACAATCAAAACATGTGCAACAAAGAGGGGCCGCACAAAGACAATGCAGGCTCAAATACAATGCTTCAGTCACATACGGACAAAACAAATGATTCTGTAGAGAAAACTGACATAAGTCTGGCCACAAAGATAGACCCAAGCACCTCATGTGCATGCAATGGAGTTGGTTAGGAATCTGGGGCAAGTAGGTTGGGCCAGACACACGATATGGCTTGGCCAGCATGGCCAAGCAACTGAATTCAGAATCCGTTAAAAGGTAGCCCCACAATAAGTAGGTGAAACAATTGAGTATAGGGGTCCTGAGGTGGGAGACCACTAGGCTTAACCTGCAAGGCCCAAGGCGTGAGGTGCCTATTTTATTTCGGTATAACCTCCATGAAGGAAGATACCTCCGCCCACTTAAGTGGTAGGGGTGAATTTCATGGGGGGCTAGGGTTATAACCCTAGTTACTTTGAAAAATGTTCTTAAAACTTCAAAAAGAGTGATAAAAATGATTAAGTGTTAGCCTACACAACTTCCCAAGGTTTAGGGGGGGCTTCGCCTGGATCACGTACCCCAAGAAAGACATGGTAGTGACTTTTTCTTACTTTTTGGACCCTCGCGACTCACCACTATTAGGGGTGGGGTTGGCACCTCTCCCCAAGTGCCTCTTGAGGAATTTTTCCATATGGGAGTCGTTCTCCCTCTCCACAGCCAGCTCAATGAGCAGGTCCACCACGTCATCGTACGTATGAGTACGCCGCTTCCTCTCGGAAGTAGCCCTGCAATCCTCCCACGTACGAGGGGGGATTTTACCCACAAGCCACAGGTGAGGTTCAGCCGGTCCCCCACGTTCATCCTGGAGAACAAATACTCCAGGTTGCCCACATAATCAGAGATACGCGCAGCGGGAGGGAATTCAGGGAGCATAGGAAGCTCTGCAATCTGTGTGCGAACACTGAGATCCGTCTCATAGACGGGGAATGTTTTCTCCAATCGTTGGAGAACCTCAGCCCAAGTCAAACAGGTTTTTACAATTTCTTTAACCTGTTTTTGCAGAAATTTCTTTTTACATGAACGCTTCAGAAGCGAACATTTAGTGGTCACATCCACGTGAGATTGGCCAGTCAGTAGAAGAAATTCAGCAAATTCCTCTGCCCATTCTGGCAGTTTTTTTGGATCGAACTCCGGCAGTTCTAGCTGGATATTCGCTGGGGCAATAGGTTTCACTCTTCACTCTCCCCACCCCCTGAGGTTGGATCCGAAGGGAGGGGAAACTTGCCAGCGAGTGGTGCCAAAGCCGTTAGTCCCCTCTTCTCGGCCTCGGTCACTAGGACATCCTGTAGCTCAGCGATGGGAACTGTTCGGGAACGAGGGTGAAAGGGACTTGGGGCAAGTGACCTTGGGTAGGAGCCTGGAAACCCTTGCTCTCTTGACATCGTCGGCGAGTGAGGTCAGACCTGGAGAAGGTGAGGCCATCGCCGGTTTTGCTAAGGGTTCAGTGATACCCAACTTGGCTCTTACAGCCTCAGACAGGGCTCCAGATAACAGTTTGGCCAGCAGTTCTGCCGTACAGTTGAGAGCACCATCAGCTGGCCCTGGGGTACGAGAACCCCTGACTGTGGGGTATGGGTATTCGTAGGCTTGGCACGCTTCTGGTGTTCTCGTTGCTGTGGGAGGTTCTAGTCGCCACGTAGGCTCTTCGCATAGTGGCACAGTGAACCTCGAGCGTCTAGGCAGGGAGGCTGCGTCCGCCACGTCGGTCGGGGGACCCGAGTAGTAGTACCAGTCCATGTCAGTCTGGGGAGGAGACCCTATTGCGTCGATGGGCTCTTCGCCATCCTCTCCTCGTAGTGACTGGTGATAGTCCCTGTGTAGCATGTACTGATCCATGCGCCTCTTCAGGTCATCGTGCTCTTCAACGCTAGTGGACGACGAGGCAGGACATACCGAACGGGTGAGGGAGACTGCAACGCGCCTGCGAAGGTGCTCCAAACTGTCACCATGGGCCGCAAAGGCCTCAGTGGTTAATGGTACTCCGGGCGCTCCTAGTGCAGGTCTAGGCGCCACTGTTTCAAGTTCTCTGGGCGCTTCTTTGTCCGCCCTTCTCTGATGTCGTGGATCTTCTTGAGACCCAAATGCGACCCCAACTCTGAGTCTAGGCTGAGTGAGGTTGAGCCCAGTCGCCAGCTATACATTCCTGATGGGATACGTTCTTGGTGACATTGTCACCGATGGGAGGGACATGTTCTTCAGCTGGTTTTCCATTTTGGATTGTGTATTGCTCATTTTTGTTCAGGGTCGGTTCGAAAGGTACTCAAGGGAAGCTTCTGCTACCGGAAAGAATATCCTCAATTATTGCCCTAAAGGTTTTGATGAAATCCTGCAGGTTTTGTAGTTGAAAAATAGGACCACAACAGCAAGTAGAGCATGAAAAGGATAAGGATCGAGTCACCGAATAGTTTTGAAATCCAATGTATCACACAAGGGTTGCAGATAACAACAAGTGTAGTGTATAGACAGAAGCAAGTCTAAATACAATGCATTCAACAAAATAGATGATTTTAAAAGAGAAAACTGACATAAGTCTGGCCTCAAAGATAGTCCCAAGCACCTCATGTGCACCTTTTGACATGCAATGCAGTTAGTTAGGCATCTGGGGCAGGTAGGTTGGGCCAGACACACGATATGGCTTGGCTAGCATGGCCAAGCAACTGAATTCGGAATCAGTTAAAAGGTAGGCCCACAATCAGTAGGTGAAACAATTGAGTATAGGGGTCCTGAAGCCGGAGACCACTAGGCTTAACCTGCAAGGCCCAAGGCATGAAATGCCTATTTTATTTCGGTATAACCTCCATGAAGGAAGATACCTCCGCTCACTTGAGTGGTAGGGGTGAACTTCATGGGGGGGCTAGGGTTATAACCCTAGTTACCTCGAAAAATGTACTTAGAGCTTCAAAAAGAGTGATAAAAATGATTAAGTGTTAGTCTTCATTACTTCCCAAGGATTAGGGGCGGCTTGGCCTGGATCAAGTACCCCAAGAAAGACATGGTAGTGACTTTTTCTTACTACGGGTGCAGCGTCTAATTGCGTCGACGAGAGAACACTTCCAAGTAGCTTCCAAGGTGCCCAAGGCGGTGAAGGCTGCCAAGCGACACATTTGGCGTAGTTGCTGGGATTTCTTGGGGCCGAGAACCAAAAACAATGAGAGACGCCATAGATGGATACAGAAGTCGACATGGCGGAGACGGCAAGGCATTGCGGCTGAACATGCCTTGTTTCGCATTTATTTCCATGAGGCTAACTTCCGCTTAGGGGAGAAATATGGGCAGATCCTGTTGCACCGCATGCCAACCCATGCTGGGAATGCCGGTTGGACCCCACCCCCAAATGTGCCTCATTTTGGGGCATCTAAATTGTGCACGCACAACAGAGGGCAAGAGCACGCTTCTAGTAACGAGCCTACCATGGGAAAGAGCACAGCAGCAAGCACGTGTGCATCTCCGTGACCAAACCCAAAAGGGACTCATTACTACTAACGTACAACTTGCCCACTACTCCGCCACTGGTAACCAAAGGGCGTGGACACCGGAGGAGTTTCATACCATAAGAGTGCTCATGCAAAGGTGCCAAGAACTAGGCAGGAGGCCGAACCAATACTTGTAGCGGTGCCAACGTGAATTGTATGTTTTATGTTCCAACAATGGTGTACGTCATCACATGGATGCAATTCCCCCACTTTGTCGCTTTTAAATTGCCGTTGTTTGTCATTGTGTGTGTCTTCCTTCCGTTGCGCCGAAGGCGCGAAAGAAAATTTTTTATGATACGGTTAAGGCTAAGGTTATGCTCCCCCCTTAGTGTTTGACTCACCAAGACCCTTTGCAGAAAAAGCCGAAGGTGGGCTTTTGCCGAAAAGGGCCGAAGATGGTGGAGGCCGTGCCGTTAGACCATTAAATGTGATAGGGGTCCTAAATGTACTAGTACACTGCCAACCCAATGTGCCACTCAAAGTGACACTAATGTAATCAAACCATTTCAACCAGTTCTTCTGTACCTTCAACATGGGACAAATCCTCGAGATGCAAGGAAAAGCGCTGTTGACCAAGTTAAGTTTGCACAACAGGTACCCTATCACATTTAGGCAATAGGGTGGTATATCACCCTATCCGCGCCTGTGATAGATTGTGCTTGACAATTTTTTTTGCTTCCCTTTCTTACGAGCAGGTGTGAATGCTTTTGTCGGCTGCGAAGCATTGGTGGAACACAGCTTGTTGTGCCCATGTTTCCGGCGGCACGGTCAACACCAATTATTTTTGGGTCCTCTTCCAAAATCCGGGGCTGGTTGCAGCCACAGGTGCTTGGCAAGGCACAGTTGCGGGTTCCCGGACCGGTTATACTAAACGCCACAAGTAACAGAGGTTAACCATGTACTCATTCTTCAACCGATCATTCAATGCTCAACACACAGCAAGAAATCAAGGCACTGCACCTCCCAGCATCAACATGTTGCCTCCACCGCCGTCATTCCTGACCGTCGAGTCCACTGACGCTCACATTAGTGTAATAGCACAGCCTGGAGACAACCGAGCGACGACAGCGACAGGCAAAAGCACATGCAAACGACAGAACCGCTTTATCATCACAACAGTGAAGTAATATATGTGCACAGATTTCGAAAGCATCCGGACACCAGAATAACAAACAACACTGTAGAGGGCAATCTTCAAGCCGCTGTCATCAGTCACCTCACGCAACGGATCAATACCTAGTTTGTCATAGCTCCTCCTGTTGTTCCTTGCCTTCTTTCCATAGGCGCCCCCGCTCCTTCTACTTCTCTTTCTACTCCCGCGGCTATTGCCGCTCACACCTAGCGACTAGCCTAGTGGAGCGCCAACCCTCGTGTTGCAGTACGGCGCCACCAGCCACAACCAGCACCCCAGCAAAACGAGGAAGGTGGCCCACAGACCGCACTCAGCCAGCTCTGCCCCACTAGGCGGCGCCACTGGGAACCGCCGTGTGTCTTGGACCTTTGAAACCACCCAGTGCCCAACGCCCAAGACACTATGAGCTCCTTGCAGGCTGTAGAGGACAATCTTCAGGCCAATGTCATCAGTCATCCAACGGATGTGTACCTAGTCTGTCTTAGCTCCTCCTGTTGTTCCTTGCCTTCTTTCCACAACCGCTCCCGCTCCTCTTGTCTCTCCTTCTATCTCGGCGGCTACTGCCGCAACCCAGGGCAAGGCTCACATAGCGCAACCAGCCTGGCCGAGCCGCCAACCTTTGTGTTGCAGTAGGGCGCCAGCAACACAAGGACGACGGCCCGCAGGCCGCACTCAACCAGCCGAGCCCCACTAGGCGGCACCACTTGGAAACCCCGTACGTCTTGGACCATTGAAGCCACACGCCGCCCAACGCCCATGACACTACTAGCTCCATGCGGACTGTACGGGACAATCTTCAGGCCAGTGTCATGGGTCACCTCACACAACCAGATCAATGAGTGGTCTGCCGTAGCTCCTCTTTTTGTTGCTTCACTTCTTTCCGCAGCCGCTCCCGCTCCTCCTGCTTGTCCTTCTGCTCCCGCGGCTGCTGCCGCGGTTGAAGGCAAGGCTCACCTAGCGCAACCAGCCTAGCCAAGCCGCCAATCTTCATGGTGCAGTAACGCGCCACCAGCCACAGCAAGTAGCCCAGCAGCACAAGGAAGGCGGCCCACGGGCCACACGGCTCTTCAACATAGGAACTCAAGCTGCATGTGGAGCATACCAACCACGTGTGGCAATTTTGAATAGGTTGCAAACCTGTTTTGGGCAAGGAAAAAAGCTGGCTGTTTTTGGCCCAATAAGGAGGTGAAGAATTAGAAGTGCACCAACTGGTGCCTATGCCCCACGCCAGCATCGGGGATTTTTTGGCTCAAAACTTGGATTGGGCAAGGCTACCAGCTCAGCTCTAGTATGGCTAGAGTATAGTGTATACCATGAAGCGCTAGGAAGGAATAGTGACCAAAACAGAAAGGTGACGTGGTTGCTTGCTAGTAATATTACCATACCCCTCTCCCCTTAAACCTAGCTAACAACAAGCAACAACAAGCGAGCAACAAGCAACACTTCTCCGTTCTATTTTGGCCATTACTCCATCCCCACACATCACGCTCTATTGTACTGTAGCCATTTTCTACATTGACACATGGCCTGCCCGGAACCAAAGGTGGAGCCCAAAACTCACCAGTGGCGGCCCGGGGTGTAGGCACCAAGTAGGGAGGTGCCATCCCAAATCTGCACAATTTAGGGCCCAAATCAGGCGTTTTTTTTGCCCAAATCAGCCCCAAAGTGCATTCTAAAACAGCCAAAGGCTTGCTTTCCCCGCCAGCGATGCATTCATTGGTGCAACACCACACACGTGTACCTCAGCAAGGGACGTGGTACCCGAGCAGTGGCACAGCCAACTGGTGAAGGACTCCGGCAGATTAAAGGAAGGGCGGCAATCATCAAGCACAGCTGTTGCTGATGTGCACACCTGTTGCTCATGTGCATGGTTCAACGCAATGAATACAATGCCAAATATGGCAGGCCTGCAATCCACAACGGGATGGGCTTGTGAATCCAATTGAACCATGGACTGATATGCAGAGTTGGTGAGGGAGGTCAGATGCGACTCTCCTTCAGCTGACAGAATGGTTGGGTCCAAGTTGAAGACCTTGCCCTGGACAATGAACTGCAGCACCTTTGCATCTTCACAGACACATGCGACATCAACTCCCCTGCAAGGACGTAAAAGCTGCCGCTGGAGGGCTCTGCATAGCACAGGGAGGCACAAAGCAGGTTTGGCACGCACGCACAACGAATATCCAGCAGCTGCCTAGCAGCCAAGCATAGCGACTTTCCGCATGGTAGGCACAACACCGCATGCTAATAGGGAAACAAAACAGGGAACAAATTAATGGATCACATGACACAAGACGCATGACACCACACAGAGTCTGATGGATCCAAATCCTTATCTTCTTGGTCATATCTTGTGGTGCAACGTATGCAGTGACATGTGGGGTTGTTCCCATGCTATGTGCATTTTCTCTCTGAAAGACGATGATAGTCCCATGATAACCCTAGACAACTACCCCGAAGCCTGGAGCGTAAACCCCTACCAGGTCAACCCCCCCTCTCCCTCCTGCGCCGCCTATGAGAGGCAAAAACTTATTTGGGGGGACGGTAAATAATAGGCCCGGTTCATGATTTACCCGTTGAGAACACTCCATATGATTATAGATTCGCTGCAAACTGTACCACAGGTCCATAGCACAAAAAAAGGAGCCCACCCAATTCTTCGAGGAAGGCTTTCCACTTCGCTGGCTGCTACTAGCCATGAGGGCTACGCCCAACCACATTAGGCTCGGGTCCCTCGACAACACTTTCTCGCCGGTACACGTTTCCGGGGTCGAACCTGGGTGTCACTGCCCCCCGAGTCGCTTGCGCTGCACCCCCCGCCATTATTACTATCTTCGTTGTCGCTGAGAACGTCGCTGGGGAACAATCCTGTCGGCCATATATTGCGGACTTCCAGTCTTGAAGACTTCTTGGCATACATGTCCTTGCTGATGGGATTTGGGGCTCTTGGCTAGTAGCTCTAGGAGTGCCTTCTTCCGGACATTCAGTGTATCCCCGTGCCGTTTGGGTTGATCTCCATCGCCACCATGATTTGATGCTTGGCATCGGGGTTCCCGCCTGGTACAGCGTCGCTGCGCAGAGTCTGTGCCATCTGTGCCAGCGGACATTCTGCCACTTTGACCCTGCGAGCAGCTTCGCCATGACTCTTTCCAACTGTTGTGGCCCACTGAAGATGGTGTCGTGCGGGCTGCGTCCCATTTAGCGGATTGCCCACCAATGTAAAAACCACACCCAGCGGAGCGCCTAGGGTCCCACTCTTCTAGAGTACGCCCGGTGGTTGACCTTTTCGTCCCAGAACGTGATCGTGCCTCGTATTCCATCAAGTCCTCGGACTTTGATACCCGCCATTTCCCCGACTTGTAACCCCGCCACCGTAGACGAGACCATTGTTGCCACCACCGCCCATTCGGTTGGGTTTTGGGCTTGGGAAGCTGTCTGCAGGGCCGCAACCAATCCCCGCAGGACTTTGCTATCGTCCTAGGCGTTCTGCGGTCCCTTGACATATTTCCAGAAAAAACTTTGCACTGCATGCTCTGCGATGCCCATGGAGACCGCCCAGGTTGCTGCCGAGAGCACCGCTTTGTTGGTGCTAGGGCTTCTCCGCAGTGCCATTTCGTCCGGCTACTGCTCTTCAAGGATATTCCATTCGGGTACACTAGGAGCTACCGTGTGCCGCCTGTGCAGTTTTTGGAGCCAAAACGCGAACGTCCCTAGGGAGAATGTTTTCCAAGCGAGGGCCAACAACGTTCTTTTGTCTGGAGGTTCGCCAGATCTGCGATGCTGTAGGATGCCTCCCAGGACCGCTGCTGCCGTCTGGTAGGTTGGCCATGACGTTGGGAAACCCCACTGATTGTCCTCCTCTTCAGGGCGGGATCTGTCGCTCTCACCTCCCCCGGTGCCCTCCTCAACGTGTAGTGCGGCTTGGGTATCGTATGGGACCCCACCTGATTCTATCCCAGCGTCAGGACGCCAGGATGGCTCTGGCCCCCTGCGGCACGACGCAGGGGATTTTCTCTCCAAGGCCCGGTCCTCTCCTGGGTCAGCCCCCGAGACATGCGACCCCAGTCCTCCTTCGCCGCCCGGGATCTCGCCCCGTCAAACCAAGTCGCAGGTCCATACCCAGTGTCCTTTGCCACACTTGCACGCCTTCGGGAATGGCGACACCCCCTCCCCCCGCGGGCCCATAGGCCCCAAGTGGACGGGGGTTGCGGGGTCATGCAAAGGCGCGACAGAGAACCGTGCAGTCGGCGCACCGAGAGACACAATGCACCCCCGCGTCCGTGGGCGGAGGTAACTGCGCCAGCTTGGCCTGCAGGTCCCGCAGGTCCCCCTCCAACTTGGCATTGTCCCTGCACTTTTCCGGCAGATCATTCTGCACATTGTACGCGTCTCCAGCCTTTGTCATGTAGAACTTGTATCCCTCATACTCCACAAACCAGAAGTACCACGCTTTGATTTTCTTGCGGTACTTTCTTCTGCCTCTGCCAACATCTGCTCAACGGAAAGGTTGTGCTTTTTTCTCGGTTTGGACCCTTGCGATTGTGAGCTCCTGCCTCTATTGTCTTGGCATTCCGTGGACGTATGGTGGTATTTGTTCGCGCACGACTCTTTCATGCCCCACATGGTGGCCCAAACGTCGTTGCTCCGGAACTGGATGGGCTTCATGCCTTCCGGCGCCTCCAGATCTTGAAAAAGCTGCACGAGGGCGGCTCCCAACTTACCGATCCACTTTGGCACACCCTTTTCCAAGAGCACGGTTTCCACCGCCTCTCCGGACAGTTTTGGGCGCACTTTTTCTTTTTCTTGTCCTCCCCGCTTGGATTCCAGCTCTTTTATCCATCTGCTCAGTTCTTCAACCACGGAGTCGGGATTTTTTTTCGCCCTCCACCTGTTTGGTGCCTCGTACGAACGTCACACTTGCCCTGGACCCCACCACTCGGATTTCAAATCCTTTATCCGTGTACCGACCAAACAGTGAATTTTTGGGAACAGTGAATTTTTGCATGTGAAAAAAGAATTAACATTTTGTCAAAAAATTTGCGTGAAAGGGCAGAATGCCAAAAAATGGTTTTTTGCTATTTATTTTTTGGAATTAGTGTTTTGCGACCAAAATAACACCGAGCCGGGCAAATATTTATTACAATTTAGCGTTGCTGTTCTGCTTCCCAAGGACCTAGATTTCTGCCCCCATCTCCAAACACACCTTTCTTTTGGTTGTTTCGCAATTAGAGTCACAAGGAACCCACATTCCGTGATTTAAAGAAAAAAGTCACCATCCGGCTTGTACGTAGTCCTTGATCAAGGTACGGGAACGAAGCTCAGTGACCTAGTGGTTATAGCATGGGACAACTCAAACTGGAGCCCTTAGTTCAAACCACAACCGGGGCAATTTTGGCAACCGCCCAAATACCATCAGCTTCCTGGAGAAATTGTTTTTCATGCACAAACAGAGCGTGTCACAATGATGGGGCGGTACTGCGAGCTGTGCGCAGGCTGTGCACAAAGTTTTTACAGGGCCATACCCAAGCTGCGTAGCAGTGCCTGGTACCAGTAACAATGAGCTGTGTTATGCATTTATTTCCCATGCATGTCCATCCTGGGATTCACTAACCAAGACATCTTGAGAACACTGGCAGTGTATGCCCTGTACCGTAGAACCGTTGAGATTTCATGAGGGTAGGTTATTCTGGAATTCGTTTGCCTTGTAAAGGTGCCGTTTGCAAAAAATAAAAAAACGCAACAAAAATTAATGAATTATCTTGCGGTGCCTCGGCAAATTCCCCGCAAATTTAGAAAAATAATGAATTATTGGCCTTGTGCTTCCCCATGCAGGTTTTTGTTGGCTGTTTCCACTTGACAGATGTTCACTTTGCAATCATATTTTTCTTCTTTGCCCCCGGAAGATGCCATTGCGCAGCGTTCAACGCGTCTTGAGCGGGCAGATGTTGAACAGTTCTGCCGCACTATTGTGATGGGAATGGTTGGCAGATGAGATTGTTGTGTGTACTCGTCTTGTTTGTGGGTGATGGCTCCCAAAAAATCTAACTGGGTTGCATATAGGCCTCTGTAGGGTGCAAGGTATGCTGAGTGGAGCACAGGAGCACAAATGACCATCTTGATGGGGCATCTGGGGGTGCTCTTGGTTGGCGTGTCCCATTTTTGGGGTTGGGCCATGACGCACCCAGATGTCATGTCATTCTTAGGCTAGCTCCCATTTGACTTGCTGCCAAATGTAACCCCCCTTGAGTACCTACCTGTGTGTGGCGGTATCCCCACATCCCTAGGGAAACATAGCCAAAGTGGCTGCCCCCCAACCACGAGGGAAAACAACAGAGCCGTGATGCGACGCAAGACAAGCAAACACGAGGGTGTATGATCTAGTAAATGACTAGGGATCTACCTGTTGGGATGCACGTCCAGCTCTACTGAGAGATAGGCACTGTGTGCCACTTTTTCTGGCTTGAGTATTTCACTTTGAAGAGCTGCCTGCACATGCTCAGCAGGGGGCCACTGGGATGCACTCTCTAGTTGTAGGCTTGGCTGCACTCTTGGCCGAGGGAGCAAGAACCTTCAAGAACACAACACTGCGATACTACTAGTAGACACACAGGAGAAGCTCAGTATCCAACCTTCCAAGTAAAATTGGAAAAATCAAAGTGACACCCCTCCCCCGGGCACCAATCAAGGGTGGGTAGTGATAAGGGGGAGGCGGGGAGGTACTCTTGGTCTAGCATATCCATTAGGCACCATCACATGATACTGTGGGCAAAATCATCCAGAGAGAGGGGGGGTGTTTGCCCTGCGCACTACTGTTACTATGACGTTCCCATATTCAGTCCCCCAATTCACCATTACCCAATGAAGCCTCTCTGAATGTATCACCATGTGCCCAGCTTAGCATGCCTGTTTCACAATACACAAAGATGCACCTTGTAGCCCTGAAACACATTACACTGCGTGAACTGGGGGGACAACAGTTGAGGGAAAGGGGCTAGTGCATATCCCCATTTGGAAAGGGGTCGGTCCATATCCCCAACCGGAAAGGGGCAAGTCCACGACGAGAAATCATACCAAACTGCCCATCCCACCGACCCACCCACCCACTCACCCATCCGAGGGGTGGAATCCACCCAAAAAACAAGAAATGTTCATGAGTACTCAAGATAGTTCTTGGAAAACAGGCGACTCAAGTGTATGGTACACCGAATCCCCGTTAGACAAGGCACAAGGCGCAGACACATAGCTCATATACAAGGAAAGAGTGCGGCGGGCAACCGCCGCACCTTAATGGCAAAAGCCTGTCCGGAGGTACAATGGTAATCAAATGTGGGTACTTGGACCCTTCATTGTCGACTGGCGCTTTCCCAAAGGATGCGCATGGCCATGTCGTCACTTTGGTGCTGCTTGGCGCACTCATATGTGTCGACGCAGGGGCGCTTCCGCAACACACCTAGACGATGGCCACATGCTTTCTTGGCGCTGGGACAATGTTTGCAGATGTGTTTGGCCTGCAATCTTCCACAGCTTTCTACAACACCCAACAAACCCCCGCACACAAATCACGGAGGCAATACAGTTCAGAGTCCTGATGATGGGAAGCAGACGGGAATCAGACGCTGCACCCCATTATCACTCCCAATCTGCGCCTTTGGGTGTGTGATGCATGGACGCACCTCCAAAGCCGTAGCCGCATCAGCACCACCTTCGACCTTGTCTGCCTCCTCTGCCGCAACTGTGCTGGATTCCTGTGAAGCGGCTGAGACAGGCGGTTCGCTGGCCGCCTCAGGGTCAGGTTTCTTCCTTTGTCGCTTTTTCGCCGGCGATGCCTGCGTCACAACAGTCGGGCTGCAACACCTGTGGATGCCCCCCACAGCCACGCCACTAGTTAGTAACCCGACCAAACCTTTGGTGTGGTGTGGTGTGGTGTGGTTTTAGGTATGGGGCGCACCGGCCCACCCCCTCCACCGTTCCGCTCGTCCGTGAAGAGGAGGGCGTATGCAAAATCGTTCCCATAGGAGAGTCTTGGGCTCCAGTTTCCTCCCTGCATTCACTGGACCGGAGCTCCGCCTTGCCCCTCCGCCATCCGCTCATGTGGGAGCTGGGGTTCAAGCAGGCGAACTTTCAACAACACGCCATAAACTATACCTCCATACCTCCAGGCCACCACCCACGGTCCCAAGAAAGGGGGGTTAGGTCGCTTGAAACCTCACTTAGCCACCAACGGACCAATGAGAAATGACAAACCCATCCCCTCCTCCTCCACAGGGGGCCGGCATACTACCACCACCCGAGTAGCACGTACACACATGCATCGGCGGGTCGAACCAGGAAAATAGCTGAACACAGCGCGATCACAAACTACAGCCAACACATCACATGCACCATTTTACTGGCCCTTAGTCCCAAGCCCCAAAACGAAGCAGCCGCAACAACAAAAAGCCACCCCCATCGCCAGTTGGCGGCGGGGGGGGGGTTCCCAAATGACTGGAAAAATATGGATGTGCGGGGCGTCCCGTAGCCGTTCACCTTCCAATGCGGAGGTGTTGGTTCAAGTGTCCACGGACAAAACTGCGGCGGCACCGCCATGAAGGCAAGCAGCCCTGCACATTGGTGTCGATGGGGCTTGGAGGGGGGGGCTACCTCTGCCGCTGCATCCCCCGAGCCACCCTCAGCATCCTCCTCCATGGCAGTCTCCGAATCAGTCGGGCCGGCCGCTGGGTCGTCCTGCTTCTTCTGCCGCTTCTTCGCTGGCGATGCCTGTGGGACAACACCAACACCTCCGGGACCCCTTGCACTGCTCGAAGGGGGCATCGGGGCCGGTGGACGAGGAGTTGTTGAGTAGGTTGTTGAGGCGTCTGCGTTTTCATGTGCACTCCTCGTGTAACTGTTTTTGCGACCCATGTATGTTGGTAAACTAGGTCACCGCCTCCCCATCATTTGCACCGTGTGCTGCTTGAAGCCATAGCTCAGCGTCAACTATTATAGTTGTTCTCGTCCCCGCCTTGCGCTTCCGGTTCCGTGCCACGTACCGCACTGGTGCTCCTACTAGGTCACGCAGGTTCCGTGCGGTTTCCCGTGGTGGTCGGGGCTGTGCAATAAACCTATTTAGCCATAGGGGGGGCGGGGGTTGCTTTGGTGTGGGGTCGGCTAGCTTCTCTCTCAAGGCTTGAACGGCCTGGATTATCTGAAACTGGAAGAGGCCCAACTCGGCCCGTAGTTTGTGTCTTTATACATCGGATATGAACGGCGAAATGGTGGGCCTGCACGCTCCGATGCCCATCTTGGGGTCATTTTGAGCCCCAACCAACACCCATGTTGTGCCCAAATCCGCGTTTTTTGCCACTTGGCACGCACAGGGGGTCTCAAGGCGGTAAAAGGCACGATCTGATATGTGCACCACTCGTAGCGCATTAGAATTTTTTTCATTTTTTGTAATTGTCTTATAATGTAGGCCAAGTGCAAGGGGTTGTGGTGCGCTGCACGTGAAATTTTTGGGCAATAGCACTGTCGACAAAAGGGGCCTCAATATATGAAAACATGTTGAACCTGCGAGGATCACATCCTCAATTCTAATTGCATGCACTTTGGTAACCTGGAGAACGTCGTAGTCCCTCCCCATTTCAGCTATCCTCGGAGGGCATAGGTGATGTGGCCACATTGCTCCGACAAGGAAGGGGTTATGTAGCCATATTGATTGCTCCCCACTTGGGCCCCGGGAGCAAGCTGACGTAGCCACCATGATTGCTCCCAACTTGCAGGACACCACAAAGAAAGGGACTACCTAGCCGCATTGCTTGCCCCCTACTTTAAGGATGCTAAGAAGTCAACGGTTAGTTAGCCACATTGGTTGTATCATGTTTCGGGCACTCCGAGAAGGCCGGGGTTAAAAAGCCACAATAAGTGCTCCACCCTTTGGGGGTACCGAGCAAGCAGTCGTTACGCGGCCACATTCATTGCTCATCATGTTCGGTACACCGCAAACAGACATGTGATATAACCACAGTGTTTGCTCTCACATTCAAGCCCGCACCTAGACCATGGTGTTGTAGCCGTATTGAACCCTACATCATTCGGGACCTCGAGCAGGCAGCGGTTCTTTAGCCACATTTTTTGCTCTCACATTGGCGCCCGCGAGAAGCCAATGGTTATGTAGCCGAATTGACTGCCCCCGGTTTTGAGGACCAGTAGAAGGCAAGGGTTATGTAGCAACATTGATTCCTCACCATGTTGGGCACCCCAAAAGGCGGCAGTCATGTGGCCACATTCATTGCGTACTTTGAGTATTGAAAAACAATGCCGTTTGTGACCCATGTTCAAAAAATTTAACTTTTATTGCTTTTAGGCCCAGTTTTCATGACACTTGTTGGGGGCATTTCGAGGGGGAGTTTATTTTTTGGGCGGGCGAGCAACTTGGGCCGTCCAAGTGGAAGGGCGAGCTAACTTCTGCAAATTCATTGCTCCCCCCGCTTGGGACCCCAACAACAAAGAGACTACGTGCTCGTATCCCTCGGGCCCCACTTTCTCGATCCTTAGACATCACGTCTTAGGTGGCTTCATTGACTATGTCCCATTTTAGGGACTCTGAGATTGCAAGGCCACGTTTGTTGCTCCCCGCTTTGGAGATCTTTAGTTTCCGTAGAAACTGAAGTTCAATTCGTTCCCTGGAGCTGCCGTCGATAGTGTGTTTATGCAGCATCTATATGTTCTCTTTCAGCGCTTAGTCGATTTTCGTAATGGAAACGGAGGGTGCGCCGCATGGATTAGACGCACTGATCAAATTCTCCACAAATCACCAGGAGAAGTGGTCAAAAAATGTAGGCAAAAAGCAGGTGCTGGACATGGCCCATTTGGAGTGGAAAAGGATCAATCAGAGTCACGGTTGGGTGGCTCGGATCCAGCATGCGGTTCAGCAGGTGGTGCCTGCGGGGCATGATGTCAGGGAGTTGTGGTATTTGCAGCCATTGTAGGGGGGGGCTTCTTCAAATCGGAGAGCCCAAGTTTTGCCTTGAGTGCAGCGGACAATGCACTCACGTCAGGGTCTTCATCACCCGCACCCAGGACCCGGGAAAGCAGCTCCATGGTCTCATCGAGACCAAGCTTAGGGGCTGCCATACGTTGGGGCAAACCTCGCTCCACGCATGAGGGTTCAGGAGCCACCCCCTTTGGGGAGGGTACTGGCTCCAGGCACTCAGGCTCCTTCGGCTCCTTCGAAGGTGTAGGTTCTCTGGAAATCTAGTCAGGTTCCCAGTCTGACGAATGGGCCGACGCCAACGCATCCAATTCGCCGTACGGTATCTCGAATATCTCGTCGCCCCAAGTAGCCCCGAACATCGGTCCCAAAGCTGCATCTTTCCCTTTTCCTTTCATTGTTGTGCTTCTCCAGGCTTTGACCTTGGCATTGGCCACTTCGAACCCTAGAATAGGCGTGGTTTCGGACGGGGGCAATGAGGACACGACGGAAGCTAAGGCGGTTGCCACGGGGTCCTTGTCCTCGAGGCGCGTGAGATTCGCCCGCATTAAGCCAGGCACCTTAGCGCCCGGCCGGACTTCTTCTGTATATATTTTTGTATTCTCTTCCGCCCCTCTTGGTTCTGCATGTCCTCCGAGAGGACCAGTATCACGGGGTACACCACTTGTAGATGAAGGTCCAGCCTTCACATCATCAGTTTTTGATCTGGTGCTTGTGATCGGTACGGTTTTGGCAGACATCTCCACAGTTCAGAATACAAGTGTTTCTTGGTGTTCTTCGTGTTTTGCTTTAGTCTTCTAGGGCCCGTCTCTGCTACCAGAAAAGGTTTCTGGTTTGCCCACACTTGTGCTTGTTCCTTGTATTTGTTTTAGAAAACCTTGCTGATTTTCACCAAGTCAAAATAAGGTCCACACAGAGATAAAGTAGAGCAAGTCCAGGCACCGGATCGATGAAATCAGGATAAATCCTTCCACAATCAAAACATGTGCAACAAAGAGGGGCTGCACAAAGACAATGCAGGCTCAAATACAATGCTTCAGTCACATACGGACAAAACAAATGATTCTGTAGAGAAAACTGACATAAGTCTGGCCACAAAGATAGACCCAAGCACCTCATGTGCATGCAATGGAGTTGGTTAGGAATCTGGGGCAAGTAGGTTGGGCCAGACACACGATATGGCTTGGCCAGCATGGCCAAGCAACTGAATTCAGAATCCGTTAAAAGGTAGCCCCACAATAAGTAGGTGAAACAATTGAGTATAGGGGTCCTGAGGTGGGAGACCACTAGGCTTAACTTGCAAGGCCCAAGGCGTGAGGTGCCTATTTTATTTCGGTATAACCTCCATGAAGGAAGATACCTCCGCCCACTTAAGTGGTAGGGGTGAATTTCATGGGGGGCTAGGGTTATAACCCTAGTTACTTTGAAAAATGTTCTTAAAACTTCAAAAAGAGTGATAAAAATGATTAAGTGTTAGCCTACACAACTTCCCAAGGTTTAGGGGGGGCTTCGCCTGGATCACGTACCCCAAGAAAGACATGGTAGTGACTTTTTCTTACTTTTTGGACCCTCGCGACTCACCACTATTAGGGGTGGGGTTGGCACCTCTCCCCAAGTGCCTCTTGAGGAATTTTTCCATATGGGAGTCGTTCTCCCTCTCCACAGCCAGCTCAATGAGCAGGTCCACCACGTCATCGTACGTATGAGTACGCCGCTTCCTCTCGGAAGTAGCCCTGCAATCCTCCCACGTACGAGGGGGGATTTTACCCACAAGCCACAGGTGAGGTTCAGCCGGTCCCCCACGTTCATCCTGGAGAACAAATACTCCAGGTTGCCCACATAATCAGAGATACGCGCAGCGGGAGGGAATTCAAGGAGCATAGGAAGCTCTGCAATCTGTGTGCGAACACTGAGATCCGTCTCATAGACGGGGAATGTTTTCTCCAATCGTTGGAGAACCTCAGCCCAAGTCAAACAGGTTTTTACAATTTCTTTAACCTGTTTTTGCAGAAATTTCTTTTTACATGAACGCTTCAGAAGCGAACATTTAGTGGTCACATCCACGTGAGATTGGCCAGTCAGTAGAAGAAATTCAGCAAATTCCTCTGCCCATTCTGGCAGTTTTTTTGGATCGAACTCCGGCAGTTCTAGCTGGATATTCGCTGGGGCAATAGGTTTCACTCTTCACTCTCCCCACCCCCTGAGGTTGGATCCGAAGGGAGGGGAAACTTGCCAGCGAGTGGTGCCAAAGCCGTTAGTCCCCTCTTCTCGGCCTCGGTCACTAGGACATCCTGTAGCTCAGCGATGGGAACTGTTCGGGAACGAGGGTGAAAGGGACTTGGGGCAAGTGACCTTGGGTAGGAGCCTGGAAACCCTTGCTCTCTTGACATCGTCGGCGAGTGAGGTCAGACCTGGAGAAGGTGAGGCCATCGCCGGTTTTGCTAAGGGTTCAGTGATACCCAACTTGGCTCTTACAGCCTCAGACAGGGCTCCAGATAACAGTTTGGCCAGCAGTTCTGCCGTACAGTTGAGAGCACCATCAGCTGGCCCTGGGGTACGAGAACCCCTGACTGTGGGGTATGGGTATTCGTAGGCTTGGCACGCTTCTGGTGTTCTCGTTGCTGTGGGAGGTTCTAGTCGCCACGTAGGCTCTTCGCATAGTGGCACAGTGAACCTCGAGCGTCTAGGCAGGGAGGCTGCGTCCGCCACGTCGGTCGGGGGACCCGAGTAGTAGTACCAGTCCATGTCAGTCTGGGGAGGAGACCCTATTGCGTCGATGGGCTCTTCGCCATCCTCTCCTCGTAGTGACTGGTGATATTCCCTGTGTAGCATGTACTGATCCATGCGCCTCTTCAGGTCATCGTGCTCTTCAACGCTAGTGGACGACGAGGCAGGACATACCGAACGGGTGAGGGAGACTGCAACGCGCCTGCGAAGGTGCTCCAAACTGTCACCATGGGCCGCAAAGGCCTCAGTGGTTAATGGTACTCCGGGCGCTCCTAGTGCAGGTCTAGGCGCCACTGTTTCAAGTTCTCTGGGCGCTTCTTTGTCCGCCCTTCTCTGATGTCGTGGATCTTCTTGAGACCCAAATGCGACCCCAACTCTGAGTCTAGGCTGAGTGAGGTTGAGCCCAGTCGCCAGCTGTACATTCCTGATGGGATATGTTCTTGGTGACATTGTCACCGATGGGAGGGACATGTTCTTCAGCTGGTTTTCCATTTTGGATTGTGTATTGCTCATTTTTGTTCAGGGTCGGTTCGAAAGGTACTCAAGGGAAGCTTCTGCTACCGGAAAGAATATCCTCAATTATTGCCCTAAAGGTTTTGATGAAATCCTGCAGGTTTTGTAGTTGAAAAATAGGACCACAACAGCAAGTAGAGCATGAAAAGGATAAGGATCGAGTCACCGAATAGTTTTGAAATCCAATGTATCACACAAGGGTTGCAGATAACAACAAGTGTAGTGTATAGACAGAAGCAAGTCTAAATACAATGCATTCAACAAAATAGATGATTTTAAAAGAGAAAACTGACATAGGTCTGGCCTCAAAGATAGTCCCAAGCACCTCATGTGCACCTTTTGACATGCAATGCAGTTAGTTAGGCATCTGGGGCAGGTAGGTTGGGCCAGACACACGATATGGCTTGGCTAGCATGGCCAAGCAACTGAATTCAGAATCAGTTAAAAGGTAGGCCCACAATCAGTAGGTGAAACAATTGAGTATAGGGGTCCTGAAGTGGGAGACCACTAGGCTTAACCTGCAAGGCCCAAGGCATGAAATGCCTATTTTATTTCGGTATAACCTCCATGAAGGAAGATACCTCCGCTCACTTGAGTGGTAGGGGTGAACTTCATGGGGGGGCTAGGGTTATAACCCTAGTTACCTCGAAAAATGTACTTAGAGCTTCAAAAAGAGTGATAAAAATGATTAAGTGTTAGTCTTCATTACTTCCCAAGGATTAGGGGCGGCTTGGCCTGGATCAAGTACCCCAAGAAAGACATGGTAGTGACTTTTTCTTACTACGGGTGCAGCGTCTAATTGCGTCGACGAGAGAACACTTCCAAGTAGCTTCCAAGGTGCCCAAGGCGGTGAAGGCTGCCAAGCGACATATTTGGCGTAGTTGCTGGGATTTCTTGGGGCCGAGAACTAAAAACAATGAGAGACGCCATAGATGGATACAGAAGTCGACATGGCGGAGACGGCAAGGCATTGCGGCTGAACATGCCTTGTTTCGCATTTATTTCCATGAGGCTAACTTCCGCTTAGGGGAGAAATATGGGCAGATCCTGTTGCACCGCATGCCAACCCATGCTGGGAATGCCGGTTGGACCCCACCCCCAAATGTGCCTCATTTTGGGGCATCTAAATTGTGCACGCACAACAGAGGGCAAGAGCACGCTTCTAGTAACGAGCCTACCATGGGAAAGAGCACAGCAGCAAGCACGTGTGCATCTCCGTGACCAAACCCAAAAGGGACTCATTACTACTAACGTACAACTTGCCCACTACTCCGCCACTGGTAACCAAAGGGCGTGGACACCGGAGGAGTTTCATACCATAAGAGTGCTCATGCAAAGGTGCCAAGAACTAGGCAGGAGGCCGAACCAATACTTGTAGCGGTGCCAACGTGAATTGTATGTTTTATGTTCCAACAATGGTGTACGTCATCACATGGATGCAATTCCCCCACTTTGCCGCTTTTAAATTGCCGTTGTTTGTCATTGTGTGTGTCTTCCTTCCGTTGCGCCGAAGGCGCGAAAGACAATTTTTTATGATACGGTTAAGGCTAAGGTTATGCTCCCCCCTTAGTGTTTGACTCACCAAGACCCTTTGCAGAAAAAGCCGAAGGTGGGCTTTTGCCGAAAAGGGCCGAAGATGGTGGAGGCCGTGCCGTTAGACCATTAACTGTGATAGGGGTCCTAAATGTACTAGTACACTGCCAACCCAATGTGCCACTCAAAGTGACACTAATCTAATCAAACCATTTCAACCAGTTCTTCTGTACCTTCAACATGGGACAAATCCTCGAGATGCAAGGAAAAGCGCTGTTGACCAAGTTAAGTTTGCACAACAGGTACCCTATCACATTTAGGCAATAGGGTGGTATATCACCCTATCCGCGCCTGTGATAGATTGTGCTTGACAATTTTTTTTGCTTCCCTTTCTTACGAGCAGGTGTGAATGCTTTTGTCGGCTGCGAAGCATTGGTGGAACACAGCTTGTTGTGCCCATGTTTCCGGCGGCACGGTCAACACCAATTATTTTTGGGTCCTCTTCCAAAATCCGGGGCTGGTTGCAGCCACAGGTGCTTGGCAAGGCACAGTTGCGGGTTCCCGGACCGGTTATACTAAACGCCACAAGTAACAGAGGCTAACCATGTACTCATTCTTCAACCGATCATTCAATGCTCAACACACAGCAAGAAATCAAGGCACTGCACCTCCTAGCATCAACATGTTGCCTCCACCGCCGTCATTCCTGACCGTCGAGTCCACTGACGCTCACATTAGTGTAATAGCACAGCCTGGAGACAACCGAGCGACGACAGCGACAGACAAAAGCACATGCAAACGACAGAACCGCTTTAACATCACAACAGTGAAGTAATATATGTGCACAGATTTCGAAAGCATCCGGACACCAGAATAACAAACAACACTGTAGAGGGCAATCTTCAAGCCGCTGTCATCAGTCACCTCACGCAACGGATCAATACCTAGTTTGTCATAGCTCCTCCTGTTGTTCCTTGCCTTCTTTCCATAGGCGCCCCCGCTCCTTCTACTTCTCTTTCTACTCCCGCGGCTATTGCCGCTCACACCTCGCGACTAGCCTAGTGGAGCGCCAACCCTCGTGTTGCAGTACGGCGCCACCAGCCACAACCAGCACCCCAGCAAAACGAGGAAGGTGGCCCACAGACCGCACTCAGCCAGCTCCGCCCCACTAGGCGGCGCCACTGGGAACCGCCGTGTGTCTTGGACCTTTGAAAGCACCCAGTGCCCAACGCCCAAGACACTATGAGCTCCTTGCAGGCTGTAGAGGACAATCTTCAGGCCAATGTCATCAGTCATCCAACGGATGTGTACCTAGTCTGTCTTAGCTCCTCCTGTTGTTCCTTGCCTTCTTTCCACAACCGCCCCCGCTCCTCTTGTCTCTCCTTCTATCTCGGCGGCTACTGCCGCAACCCAGGGCAAGGCTCACATAGCGCAACCAGCCTGGCCGAGCCGCCAACCTTTGTGTTGCAGTAGGGCGCCAGCAACACAAGGACGACGGCCCGCAGGCCGCACTCAACCAGCCGAGCCCCACTAGGCGGCACCACTTGGAAACCCCGTACGTCTTGGACCATTGAAGCCACACGCCGCCCAACGCCCATGACACTACTAGCTCCATGCGGACTGTACGGGACAATCTTCAGGCCAGTGTCATGGGTCACCTCACACAACCAGATCAATGAGTGGTCTGCCGTAGCTCCTCTTTTTGTTGCTTCACTTCTTTCCGCAGCCGCTCCCGCTCCTCCTGCTTGTCCTTCTGCTCCCGCGGCTGCTGCCGCGGTTGAAGGCAAGGCTCACCTAGCGCAACCAGCCTAGCCAAGCCGCCAATCTTCATGGTGCAGTAACGCGCCACCAGCCACAGCAAGTAGCCCAGCAGCACAAGGAAGGCGGCCCACGGGCCACACGGCTCTTCAACATAGGAACTCAAGCTGCATGTGGAGCCTACCAACCACGTGTGGCAATTTTGAATAGGTTGCAAACCTGTTTTGGGCAAGGACAAAAGCTGGCTGTTTTTGGCCCAATAAGGAGGTGAAGAATTAGAAGTGCACCAACTGGTGCCTATGCCCCACGCCAGCATCGGGGATTTTTTGGCTCAAAACTTGGATTGGGCAAGGCTACCAGCTCAGCTCTAGTATGGCTAGAGTATAGTGTATACCATGAAGCGCTAGGAAGGAATAGTGACCAAAACAGAAAGGTGACGTGGTTGCTTGCTAGTAATATTACCATACCCCTCTCCCCTTAAACCTAGCTAACAACAAGCAACAACAAGCGAGCAACAAGCAACACTTCTCCGTTCTATTTTGGCCATTACTCCATCCCCACACATCACGCTCTATTGTACTGTAGCCATTTTCTACATTGACACATGGCCTGCCCGGAACCAAAGGTGGAGCCCAAAACTCACCAGTGGCGGCCCGGGGTGTAGGCACCAAGTAGGGAGGTGCCATCCCAAATCTGCACATTTTAGGGCCCAAATCAGGCGTTTTTTTTGCCCAAATCAGCCCCAAAGTGCATTCTAAAACAACCAAAGGCTTGCTTTCCCCGCCAGCGATGCATTCATTGGTGCAACACCACACACGTGTACCTCAGCAAGGGACGTGGTACCCGAGCAGTGGCACAGCCAACTGGTGAAGGACTCCGGCAGATTAAAGGAAGGGCGGCAATCATCAAGCACATCTGTTGCTGATGTGCACACCTGTTGCTCATGTGCATGGTTCAACGCAATGAATACAATGCCAAATATGGCAGGCCTGCAATCCACAACGGGATGGGCTTGTGAATCCAATTGAACCATGGACTGATATGCAGAGTTGGTGAGGGAGGTCAAATGCGACTCTCCTTCAGCTGACAGAATGGTTGGGTCCAAGTTGAAGACCTTGCCCTGGACAATGAACTGCAGCACCTTTGCATCTTCACAGACACATGCGACATCAACTCCCCTGCAAGGACGTAAAAGCTGCCGCTGGAGGGCTGTGCATAGCACAGGGCGCACAAAGCAGGTTTGGCACGCACGCACAACGAATATCCAGCAGCTGCCTAGCAGCCAAGCATAGCGACTTTCCGCATGGTAGGCACAACACCGCATGCTAATAGGGAAACAAAACAGGGAACAAATTAATGGATCACATGACACAAGACGCATGACACCACACAGAGTCTGATGGATCCAAATCCTTATCTTCTTGGTCATATCTTGTGGTGCAACGTATGCAGTGACATGTGGGGTTGTTCCCATGCTATGTGCATTTTCTCTCTGAAAGACGATGATAGTCCCATGATAACCCTAGACAACTACCCCGAAGCCTGGAGCGTAAACCCCTACCAGGTCAACCCCCCCTCTCCCTCCTGCGCCGCCTATGAGAGGCAAAAACTTATTTGGGGGGACGGTAAATAATAGGCCCGGTTCATGATTTACCCGTTGAGAACACTCCATATGATTATAGATTCGCTGCAAACTGTACCACAGGTCCATAGCACAAAAAAAGGAGCCCACCCAATTCTTCGAGGAAGGCTTTCCACTTCGCTGGCTGCTACTAGCCATGAGGGCTACGCCCAACCACATTAGGCTCGGGTCCCTCGACAACACTTTCTCGCCGGTACACGTTTCCGGGGTCGAACCTGGGTGTCACTGCCCCCCGAGTCGCTTGCGCTGCACCCCCCGCCATTATTACTATCTTCGTTGTCGCTGAGAACGTCGCTGGGGAACAATCCTGTCGGCCATATATTGCGGACTTCCAGTCTTGAAGACTTCTTGGCATACATGTCCTTGCTGATGGGATTTGGGGCTCTTGGCTAGTAGCTCTAGGAGTGCCTTCTTCCGGACATTCAGTGTATCCCCGTGCCGTTTGGGTTGATCTCCATCGCCACCATGATTTGATGCTTGGCATCGGGGTTCCCGCCTGGTACAGCGTCGCTGCGCAGAGTCTGTGCCATCTGTGCCAGCGGACATTCTGCCACTTTGACCCTGCGAGCAGCTTCGCCATGACTCTTTCCAACTGTTGTGGCCCACTGAAGATGGTGTCGTGCGGGCTGCGTCCCATTTAGCGGATTGCCCACCAATGTAAAAACCACACCTAGCGGAGCGCCTAGGGTCCCACTCTTCTAGAGTACGCCCGGTGGTTGACCTTTTCGTCCCACAACGTGATCGTGCCTCGTATTCCATCAAGTCTTCGGACTTTGATACCCGCCATTTCCCCGACTTGAAACCCCGCCACCGTAGACGAGACCATTGTTGCCACCACCGCCCATTCGGTTGGGTTTTGGGCTTGGGAAGCTGTCTGCAGGGCCGCAACCAATCCCCGCAGGACTTTGCTATCGTCCTAGGCGTTCTGCGGTCCCTTGACATATTTCCAGAAAAAACTTTGCACTGCATGCTCTGCGATGCCCATGGAGACCGCCCAGGTTGCTGCCGAGAGCACCGCTTTGTTGGTGCTAGGGCTTCTCCGCAGTGCCATTTCGTCCGGCTACTGCTCTTCAAGGATATTCCATTCGGGTACACTAGGAGCTACCGTGTGCCGCCTGTGCAGTTTTTGGAGCCAAAACGCGAACGTCCCTAGGGAGAATGTTTTCCAAGCGAGGGCCAACAACGTTCTTTTGTCTGGAGGTTCGCCAGATCTGCGATGCTGTAGGATGCCTCCCAGGACCGCTGCTGCCGTCTGGTAGGTTGGCCATGACGTTGGGAAACCCCACTGATTGTCCTCCTCTTCAGGGCGGGATCTGTCGCTCTCACCTCCCCCGGTGCCCTCCTCAACGTGTAGTGCGGCTTGGGTATCGTATGGGACCCCACCTGATTCTATCCCAGCGTCAGGACGCCAGGATGGCTCTGGCCCCCTGCGGCACGACGCAGGGGATTTTCTCTCCAAGGCCCGGTCCTCTCCTGGGTCAGCCCCCGAGACATGCGACCCCAGTCCTCCTTCGCCGCCCGGGATCTCGCCCCGTCAAACCAAGTCGCAGGTCCATACCCAGTGTCCTTTGCCACACTTGCACGCCTTCGGGAATGGCGACACCCCCTCCCCCCGCGGGCCCATAGGCCCCAAGTGGACGGGGGTTGCGGGGTCATGCAAAGGCGCGACAGAGAACCGTGCAGTCGGCGCACCGAGAGACACAATGCACCCCCGCGTCCGTGGGCGGAGGTAACTGCGCCAGCTTGGCCTGCAGGTCCCGCAGGTCCCCCTCCAACTTGGCATTGTCCCTGCACTTTTCCGGCAGATCATTCTGCACATTGTACGCGTCTCCAGCCTTTGTCATGTAGAACTTGTATCCCTCATACTCCACAAACCAGAAGTACCACGCTTTGATTTTCTTGCGGTACTTTCTTCTGCCTCTGCCAACATCTGCTCAACGGAAAGGTTGTGCTTTTTTCTCGGTTTGGACCCTTGCGATTGTGAGCTCCTGCCTCTATTGTCTTGGCATTCCGTGGACGTATGGTGGTATTTGTTCGCGCACGACTCTTTCATGCCCCACATGGTGGCCCAAACGTCGTTGCTCCGGAACTGGATGGGCTTCATGCCTTCCGGCGCCTCCAGATCTTGAAAAAGCTGCACGAGGGCGGCTCCCAACTTACCGATCCACTTTGGCACACCCTTTTCCAAGAGCACGGTTTCCACCGCCTCTCCGGACAGTTTTGGGCGCACTTTTTCTTTTTCTTGTCCTCCCCGCTTGGATTCCAGCTCTTTTATCCATCTGCTCAGTTCTTCAACCACGGAGTCGGGATTTTTTTTCGCCCTCCACCTGTTTGGTGCCTCGTACGAACGTCACACTTGCCCTGGACCCCACCACTCGGATTTCAAATCCTTTATCCGTGTACCGACCAAACAGTGAATTTTTGGGAACAGTGAATTTTTGCATGTGAAAAAAGAATTAACATTTTGTCAAAAAATTTGCGTGAAAGGGCAGAATGCCAAAAAATGGTTTTTTGCTATTTATTTTTTGGAATTAGTGTTTTGCGACCAAAATAACACCGAGCCGGGCAAATATTTATTACAATTTAGCGATTATTTTTGTTACACTGACAATTTTGCGAAGTGTTCTTGAGGCTACTACCATGTTTGCTGTTCTGCTTCCCAAGGACCTAGATTTCTGCCCCCATCTCCAAACACACCTTTCTTTTGGTTGTTTCGCAATTAGAGTCACAAGGAACCCACATTCCGTGATTTAAAGAAAAAAGTCACCATCCGGCTTGTACGTAGTCCTTGATCAAGGTACGGGAACGAAGCTCAGTGACCTAGTGGTTATAGCATGGGACAACTCAAACTGGAGCCCTTAGTTCAAACCACAACCGGGGCAATTTTGGCAACCGCCCAAATACCATCAGCTTCCTGGAGAAATTGTTTTTCATGCACAAACAGAGCGTGTCACAATGATGGGGCGGTACTGCGAGCTGTGCGCAGGCTGTGCACAAAGTTTTTACAGGGCCATACCCAAGCTGCGTAGCAGTGCCTGGTACCAGTAACAATGAGCTGTGTTATGCATTTATTTCCCATGCATGTCCATCCTGGGATTCACTAACCAAGACATCTTGAGAACACTGGCAGTGTATGCCCTGTACCGTAGAACCGTTGAAATTTCATGAGGGTAGGTTATTCTGGGATTCGTTTGCCTTGTAAAGGTGCCGTTTGCAAAAAAAAAAAAACGCAACAAAAATTAATGAATTATCTTGCGGTGCCTCGGCAAATTCCCCGCAAATTTAGAAAAATAATGAATTATTGGCCTTGTGCTTCCCCATGCAGGTTTTTGTTGGCTGTTTCCACTTGACAGATGTTCACTTTGCAATCATATTTTTCTTCTTTGCCCCCGGAAGATGCCATTGCGCAGCGTTCAACGCGTCTTGAGCGGGCAGATGTTGAACAGTTCTGCCGCACTATTGTGATGGGAATGGTTGGCAGATGAGATTGTTGTGTGTACTCGTCTTGTTTGTGGGTGATGGCTCCCAAAAAATCTAACTGGGTTGCATATAGGCCTCTGCAGGGTGCAAGGTATGCTTAGTGGAGCACAGGAGCACAAATGACCATCTTGATGGGGCATCTGGGGGTGCTCTTGGTTGGCGTGTCCCATTTTTGGGGTTGCACCACGGCCATGACGCACCCAGATGTCATGTCATTCTTAGGCTAGCTCCCATTTGACTTGCTGCCAAATGTAACCCCCCTTGAGTACCTACCTGTGTGTGGCGGTATCCCCACATCCCTAGGGAAACATAGCCAAAGTGGCTGCCCCCCAACCACGGGGGAAAACAACAGAGCCGTGATGCGACGCAAGACAAGCAAACACGAGGGTGTATGATCTAGTAAATGACTAGGGATCTACCTGTTGGGATGCACGTCCAGCTCTACTGAGAGATAGGCACTGTGTGCCACTTTTTCTGGCTTGAGTATTTCACTTTGAAGAGCTGCCTGCACATGCTCAGCAGGGGGCCACTGGGATGCACTCTCTAGTTGTAGGCTTGGCTGCACTCTTGGCCGAGGGAGCAAGAACCTTCAAGAACACAACACTGCGATACTACTAGTAGACACACAGGAGAAGCTCAGTATCCAACCTTCCAAGTAAAATTGGAAAAATCAAAGTGACACCCCTCCCCCGGGCACCAATCAAGGGTGGGTAGTGATAAGGGGGAGGCGGGGAGGTACTCTTGGTCTAGCATATCCATTAGGCACCATCACATGATACTGTGGGCAAAATCATCCAGAGAGAGGGGGGGTGTTTGCCCTGCGCACTACTGTTACTATGACGTTCCCATATTCAGTCCCCCAATTCACCATTACCCAATGAAGCCTCTCAGAATGTATCACCATGTGCCCAGCTTAGCATGCCTGTTTCACAATACACAAAGATGCACCTTGTAGCCCTGAAACACATTACACTGCGTGAACTGGGGGGACAACAGTTGAGGGAAAGGGGCTAGTGCATATCCCCATTTGGAAAGGGGTCGGTCCATATCCCCAACCGGAAAGGGGCAAGTCCACGACGAGAAATCATACCAAACTGCCCATCCCACCGACCCACCCACCCACTCACCCATCCGAGGGGTGGAATCCACCCAAAAAACAAGAAATGTTCATGAGTACTCAAGATAGTTCTTGGAAAACAGGCGACTCAAGTGTATGGTACACCCAATCCCCGTTAGACAAGGCACAAGGCGCAGACACATAGCTCATATACAAGGAAAGAGTGCGGCGGGCAACCGCCGCACCTTAATGGCAAAAGCCTGTCCGGAGGTACAATGGTAATCAAATGTGGGTACTTGGACCCTTCATTGTCGACTGGCGCTTTCCCAAAGGATGCGCATGGCCATGTCGTCACTTTGGTGCTGCTTGGCGCACTCATATGTGTCGACGCAGGGGCGCTTCCGCAACACACCTAGACGATGGCCACATGCTTTCTTGGCGCTGGGACAATGTTTGCAGATGTGTTTGGCCTGCAATCTTCCACAGCTTTCTACAACACCCAACAAACCCCCGCACACAAATCACGGAGGCAATACAGTTCAGAGTCCTGATGATGGGAAGCAGTCGGGAATCAGACGCTGCACCCCATTATCACTCCCAATCTGCGCCTTTGGGTGTGTGATGCATGGACGCACCTCCAAAGCCGTAGCCGCATCAGCACCACCTTCGACCTTGTCTGCCTCCTCTGCCGCAACTGTGCTGGATTCCTGTGAAGCGGCTGAGACAGGCGGTTCGCTGGCCGCCTCAGGGTCAGGTTTCTTCCTTTGTCGCTTTTTCGCCGGCGATGCCTGCGTCACAACAGTCGGGCTGCAACACCTGTGGATGCCCCCCACAGCCACGCCACTAGTTAGTAACCCGACCAAACCTTTGGTGTGGTGTGGTGTGGTGTGGTTTTAGGTATGGGGCGCACCGGCCCACCCCCTCCACCGTTCCGCTCGTCCGTGAAGAGGAGGGCGTATGCAAAATCGTTCCCATAGGAGAGTCTTGGGCTCCAGTTTCCTCCCTGCATTCACTGGACCGGAGCTCCGCCTTGCCCCTCCGCCATCCGCTCATGTGGGAGCTGGGGTTCAAGCAGGCGAACTTTCAACAACACGCCATAAACTATACCTCCATACCTCCAGGCCACCACCCACGGTCCCAAGAAAGGGGGGTTAGGTCGCTTGAAACCTCACTTAGCCACCAACGGACCAATGAGAAATGACAAACCCATCCCCTCCTCCTCCACAGGGGGCCGGCATACTACCACCACCCGAGTAGCACGTACACACATGCATCGGCGGGTCGAACCAGGAAAATAGCTGAACACAGCGCGATCACAAACTACAGCCAACACATCACATGCACCATTTTACTGGCCCTTAGTCCCAAGCCCCAAAACGAAGCAGCCGCAACAACAAAAAGCCACCCCCATCGCCAGTTGGCGGCGGGGGGGGGGTTCCCAAATGATTTGAAAAATATGGATGTGCGGGGCGTCCCGTAGCCGTTCACCTTCCAATGCGGAGGTGTTGGTTCAGGTGTCCACGGACAAAACTGCGGCGGCACCGCCATGAAGGCAAGCAGCCCTGCACATTGGTGTCGATGGGGCTTGGAGGGGGGGGCTACCTCTGCCGCTGCATCCCCCGAGCCACCCTCAGCATCCTCCTCCATGGCAGTCTCCGAATCAGTCGGGCCGGCCGCTGGGTCGTCCTGCTTCTTCTGCCGCTTCTTCGCTGGCGATGCCTGTGGGACAACACCAACACCTCCGGGACCCCTTGCACTGCTCGAAGGGGGCATCGGGGCCGGTGGACGAGGAGTTGTTGAGTAGGTTGTTGAGGCGTCTGCGTTTTCATGTGCACTCCTCGTGTAACTGTTTTTGCGACCCATGTATGTTGGTAAACTAGGTCACCGCCTCCCCATCATTTGCACCGTGTGCTGCTTGAAGCTATAGCTCAGCGTCAACTATTATAGTTGTTGTCGTCCCCGCCTTGCGCTTCCGGTTCCGTGCCACGTACCGCACTGGTGCTCCTACTAGGTCACGCAGGTTCCGTGCGGTTTCCCGTGGTGGTCGGGGCTGTGCAATAAACCTATTTAGCCATAGGGGGGGCGGGGGTTGCTTTGGTGTGGGGTCGGCTAGCTTCTCTCTCAAGGCTTGAACGGCCTGGATTATCTGAAACTGGAAGAGGCCCAACTCGGCCCGTAGTTTGTGTCTTTATACATCGGATATGAACGGCGAAATGGTGGGCCTGCACGCTCCGATGCCCATCTTGGGGTCATTTTGAGCCCCAGCCAACACCCATGTTGTGCCCAAATCCGCGTTTTTTGCCACTTGGCACGCACAGGGGGTCTCAAGGCGGTAAAAGGCACGATCTGATATGTGCACCACTCGTAGCGCATTAGAATTTTTTTCATTTTTTGTAATTGTCTTATAATGTAGGCCAAGTGCAAGGGGTTGTGGTGCGCTGTACGTGAAATTTTTGGGCAATAGCACTGTCGACAAAAGGGGCCTCAATATATGAAAACATGTTGAACCGGCGAGGATCACATCCTCAATTCTAATTGCATGCACTATTGTGCGTCGGCATCTTGCATGCGCGCCGCCCGGCAATCAAAGAACGCAAACTGAGAAGTTCGACTCCAAACTATGCGCTGATTAGCATAAATACCGGTTCATTGCTCGTTGATGCTTCGCAAAAAGGCCCAATGGCCACCATGAAGAACAGTCTCACAACCTTGGTGCTTAGTTTGCACGCACTGTTAGATTTCTCCCATGGCAGTCCATGAATTATATCTCTCTTGACAAACGATGACACATCTAAGAAGCAGTTCGTGCCTTGGCAGGATTGGCAGAGATACGAGAATTTTCACAATTAACGAATGTACAGCGATAGATAGTTGCTTTGGACCACTTTGTGGCAGAATGGGTTGCATGTGTTGTGTTTGGCGTTGTGTGTCCTTCATTGTACCGCTTGTTGTCAAACCACTTCGTATACATTTTCCTCTCTCTGCCATAGTCAGCCCAAATGGTGGAGGGCGTTGCTGACCACGAGTGGGAGGAGACAGAGGCCACAATGGTGCAGGTGGCAGTGCAGCTAAGCGGTCTTCAGAAATCTGTCTTCAGAAAATCATCATCATCGTGACCCTCGGCTGAACGATCAGGAGCATCCTCTTGATCCCCGGGCTTCTTCTGCTGCTGCAACTTCTTCTCCTCCTCGACCTTCTCCTTCCAATGCTCCTTCAGGAGCTTTTGGTGAATTCGCGGGTCACTACATACGTTTGGGGTTGCAGTACCGCTAGCATGGTAGCTTGTCTAATGGTAGCATGCATGGTCTTCATTTGTGTCATTGTGGAGGGAGAGAGAGGCGGGGGGGGGGGGGATTTCGGCATGCAAGTCATGCAACCCCGAGACGGCATGCGTTATGTAGCCATCCAACCCGCATTCGGGCTCCCGAGAAGGCAATTGTTAGGTTGCCCCTCTTGATTTTGTCCCCGCTGTAAGTGCTGGGAACCCCCAACAACGTAGGGTTGTTTTGTCAGTCTACCCATGTTTGGGCCCCGGAGACGGCAGGGGTTAAGTCGCCCTTTGGGCTCATCATCTGCACGTCTTTCAGATTTTTCCAGGAAAGGCACATTGTCCTACACAGTTGTGTGGTGGCTCAAGGCGCTAGCCCTGCACTTTCCCTCGGCCCTGGTGGTGCTCCGGACCTTGTAATTTGAATGTTGGTGTTGATCTTCCGAGCCATTAATGACACAATCCCATGTTTCATTGGACCATCGCACAATTGCTCTGTACCCCCTACTGTAGCTTATAGGACCTTTGAGGCTAGGGCACCCGCTGGTTCCGGCCCCAAATGCGGCCAACGACCTCAATTCCACCTGCCATGTTGCCCTTTTGATATTCATGGCCTTCCTATTGGCCACTGGGTTTACGCTCCTTGTCCCCCCCCCCCCTCACAAATTGCACTTGTCCGCTTCCTGAATCACGAAACAAGCACAACGCAGGAGAGCAAAAAACAAACACAACAGTATGTGAGGACACCGAAGAATGTGGACCAATATGTGGAACAGAATGTTTTTGCATTGGTCCACGGCCCGGATTATCGGTTTATTACTTCCCCATTTGTATCCAACAACCATTCAGCTTTCAACAACCATCTAGCCACTGCACGTGTATTCATTTTCAAACCCCAAATACGCAAACCCAAAAGCCACAAGGAAGAATAGGTCCTACCCAATCCTTCTTGGATATCAAACAGCAGCTTAGCTATTCAGTGCTATCACTAGGATTGTGATGATGGATTAACTTTTGAATGACAGAGACTTTTGCTCAATTTTTATGTATGGCACAATACACCAGCACTCTCAATGAATCACAAACCACAAGCGACACAAATTCGTTGCCTTTGTGCGCCCTCGAATAGGGCTTCTAAGTTGTTGTTGGCCAGGGGCTCGGTTCAGGTTCAGGTTGGATGCACAGTGAGCTGCTACAGCGGTCACTGGCAAACTTGCTCCAGGAAAAAACCGTGGCACCCAATGATATTAGGATGCTCCAACTTCAAAAGTGCCTGCGACTTGGCCTTTGGGCAAACAAGAGGGAGAGGAACAGAAAGAACAAGATGAGCGGAGAACGACAAGGTATAAAGACTGCACGAGGTTTTCATTCAACCTCCCGGGTGTCAAATTGAAACGCATTTGATATGCACTCTCACCTTGTTGAATCATTTGCCAGGGTTAATACTCAACCCAACCGTCCAAACTTTTTGGCATCTCTTGCTGCCAATGAGCAACGCGCAGTACCCAATGCACAGTGCTTTGTAGTTTCCCTTGCTATCCTTTAGTTTACCGCTAAACACCTTGGTTGGCGCAAAAAAAAAACAGGCAATTAGTGCGCCATTCCAGGTTGTATTCTCGGATGCATTCATAAATTGTCAACAAGCTGCCCACTTTGGTGGCAGCCAGAGGAATGGTGGGCACCTTCAGGGCCTGATACAAAGCGACACCGAACCTCTTAGCACTCACACATCGCACAAACGTACATGTGCACACCCAAGATGCAACTCATACCTCCACTAATGCAATTGTTCCCTTCTGCCAGTAATCGCAAACTATCTTCTTCAATGCCACTATGGAGGTGCCCCACTTCACCAACCATACTTGGCCATACACTCCGGCACCAAGCTTCGTAACCACTTCATAGCATGGCTACACGCAAGGTGCAAAGAGTTGCACACAAAGACTTGCGAATGAAATACCCTTGGAGCCCAGGCCAATTCCAAGGCAAAAGACACATGACTGGAATGACAGGCTGAAAATCCTACCAACACCCTTGCTTCTTCTTTTCTTTCATTTTCACCCCTATCAAGGGCTTTGGCAGGCGTTGTTGAATCCCCCTGCAACCTCTTGCCCCGTCAACCGCGACTCTTCAACCCCCCTCCCCCGGCCCCACAAACACCTGCAGCCTGAGCCCTGCCCCGCCACCGCATGGCACGCATACCCTGCTCCAACACAATGGCCCCCTTTTCCGGAAACGCGGAGAGAAGCAGCTGGTGCTTCACCTCCGGACCGAGCGGACCGGGGCCCCCGACGGACGTCTGCTGGCGGGCGGGGGCGTGGGACACGCCGTCGCTGGGGCGGGGGCGCTTCGCAGGGACGGCGTGGGCGGTCATCGCAGTCCCCGGCCGCTTGCGAGGCCCAACCGGCGGTTGTGGAGCGGTTGCGGGACGGTTTGGCGGTTGGGCGGAGCAGCCGGCGCGAGAGGCGGTGCCCGTGCCGGACCCATCGCCCGAGGCGGTGCGGAATGCCGGACCCATGCTGGGCCGGTACCGTGAGGCCGGGCTGTGGGGCGGGGGCATCGCCGGGGCGTCGCGCGCGGCGGATCGTTGCCGGCTGCGGGGCCCGGAGGCGGCGCCGGGGGTACCGGGGGCAGCGGCCACGGCGGAGGGGCGGGCCACCACCTCGTGCCAACACATGCCGGCGCAGTAGACCACGCAAGCGGCGTCTTCGGGGAAGAGGGAGCGCGCGACGGACTCCCCGGGGCACTGGACGGTGGGGCGGCTCTGCACATGCACCGACGCGGGGGCGTCCTCTGGGGAGGGACCGAGCAGCCCGCACAACCGCTGAAGAAGCGTCTCCCGATTGGGCTCCCCCTCCGCCTCCCCATCTCCCCCGGCCTCCGGCACCGCCCGAGCGCTGGAGCGAGCGGTCGAAGTGGAGGATGATGATGATGATGATGATGATGAGGAGGAGGAGGAGGAGGAGGAGGAGGAGGGGGACACAGATACGGCGTCGTCCGCTGCCTCCTCCTCCGCAGTCAAATCAACGGCCTCCAGGACTTCAGAGCCGCGGGCCTTCCTTGGACTTGCAGGTCTCTTTGTCCGGTCGCTCACCCCGCTGAGTCCATGCTGTGGCCCCTGTGTACCTGGTTGCTTCGACTTCACAGCCTGGCCGCCTTGATCCGCCCCCGGCTCATCATCAAACAACCCCGATGGCACGAATTGGGTGAAGGCACGCTTACGCTTACCTTGACCTTGACCCTTCACCTGATCCTTCATATCGTAGCAATCAGATTTGTTCGTTGCAAACGTGGGGATTCCTACAGATGTAAGGGGGTGGGGAGAGGCATACCCAAAAACAAGCTGGAATCCATGCCGTCTGCAACTGCATCTACTCTCATCCACACCTAAACCCCCACCCCAGGCCACACCATCACCCACACTCGCACCCACACCGACATGTCCAGCGCGGTAATGAGTTGCACCGCAGGTCGGCCACACTAGGCATCCACCAGGGACATCATGGACCAGCTGATGCAGATGCCATGCCTCAAGACGACTGCAGACATTCGGCCGAAGTGCAACACCCACAACACCCTGGTAATGCATGGTTTGTGGGCACCTTTTCACGGGTACCACATTCACACCCACATCCACACCCACACCCACACCCACAGCGCCAAATCCACACCCACACCCATACCCACACCACATCCACAGCCATTCCCAAGCCTGCAACAATGCTCATACCGATCCCATACCAATACCAAAACCCACAAACGCACCAACACCCATGTCCACATCCATGCCCGCAACCACCGAGGTCACACCCCACTTTCGAACACTGACTTGTTCAAGCTGAATCTGAGTGGATGCTGCTGCTGCTGCTGTTGTGGTGACTCGGAGTGGCAAAGAGAGGGGCGTCGGGTTCAAAGTTGCTCCTGGAGCACTTAGAATGCCAAAACATGGGGTTTTCACCCATTTGGAGACTGTGATGGCGCATTTAGATGCCTCGGAAAACCACAAAAAGCCTTGAAAATGCTCTGAAAATATCCCTTGTGCTATCCCGATACACTCCCTTGCTCCAATACCAGTTGGTCCGCAGTCATCACAAACGAGACCACCGCGTACACCGTTGTTACGAAATTTGCCGTCCACAAAGGCTGTTCCGCATATGACGCACTTGCAACATGGGAGGTGATAATACTTGCCAGCCACCTTCACCATGTCCCGAGCCAGCGAGAATTTAAGGCAGACACGACACAACTCTGTGATGAGAAAGATACAGTGGAACCCAACACCACTTTTGTCCCAGTTTTGGACCCCTCAACCTTCCTCTTCTCCATTGATAGTGGCACATGTTCCGCTGTTGCTGGTGCTCATGTGCCCTCGCCAGTTCCTTACACTGAAAAGCATGAAACCGTGTGGTGATGGCATATATTGCACTGATGCAGCTACTCGTCTTTTCATTACGTTTTGAAGGGGTCTGTAAAAAGTCCAAAAAAATGGAGGGTTGAACGGTACAAGTGTTTGAGAGGAAAATTTTACATTTGGGGGGGAGAGGGGTCCTCCTAATTCTGCCCCCCCCCCCCCGCGCGGGACAGGGGTGATAGGTGTGCGTGTACGCGTTTTTTACGGCTAGCTTTTTCATTCCGAAACTTAGTAGAAGAATGTTGTTCTTCTCTTCTAAGGTGGTACAAGTTTTCTTGTATCAAATTTTGGACCTTAGCAGAAAGAAAACCCACCCACGGAAGAAAAACTTAGTACCAAAAATGTTTTCTTCCTAACTTTTAAAAGTTAGCAAACATTTTCTTCCAATTCTTGGGGCATAAGAATAACAGGGAAAATCATCCTCCGGGTCCATGTACTGTAATATTTGCATATGCCTGAATGTGGTGCGCCAAGCAACAAACGTAGCCTCTTACTTTATCTTCCGCCAATTGCTCTGCAGCTCCTTGCTTCCTTACCTCATATTCATGGCTCATAGGGATGTTGGATGTGTTTCAATGGCTCTTCGTCTGCAGCAACAAGCCCCTGACCCTTAGAGCCCTTTTCTTTACGTTTAGACTAGAGAAACAAGTAGTGGTCCGTGGAGTGCCTGTCTCAACACCCCCTAAAAGGGTTCTGGCCAGATCTGATCTTTCCAACCACACACAAACGAATTAACTTTCACACTTTCACCAACTCAACAACCTCCAACAACCACCATCGAAAACTACAATCAACAACGACAACACCCCCCCCTCCCGCCCAGAGGGACCGTCAATATGTAGGCTGCCCTTGTGGTGGGTCTGGGCATGCTGCACCGCTGTTTTCTGTCTGCTTGCTAGCAGCAGCTGCCCATAGGTCACTGCCTTGCCTCTAGAGAGGGGGCGGGGGGCAGCTGGGGCATTGCCCCCATTTCAACACCATGCATTCTATGGTGCAACAATGTGAATGTGAATGGCCGGCATGCAAATGGCCCATCCCCTGTTCCTTGACAGCACGTGCACAATCTACTGCCGTTTGCTGTGGTGCCGGTCACAAGGGTTTGTGTGGGAGGAGGGGCAGGAGTTGGTACCGCTCCTCAGTCGCATCCCACCCCACCCCCCACCCCACCCAACCCCTGGGGGAGGGGGCCGATTCCCCTTCCCGCGGAAAGGCATAGGGTGTGCACACCTGGCACTCGTTTGCCCATGAAAGGAAGTGCCCTGTTGCCCTTCTTCCTGTCCTGTGTTTTTGTGGAGCTTGTCGAGGCTTCCATTAAGGTGGTAGTTACCAGCAGTGCGTACGCCATTGGAAAGTGTGACGTCAGAAAATGTGCTCTGACTCTCTCTCTCTCTCTCTCTCTCTCTCTCTCTCTCTCTCTCTCTCTCTCTCTCTCTCTCTCTCTCTCTCTGAAGGAGTGTTAGTGCGCGAGGCGCGCATGGGGCAATTTTTTGGGCTACTAGTGCTTCCTACCCCTATTTTACCGAGATGTCCGTTATGTCACGTGCACGATGGCACAACAGTGCACCATCGCCTAATGCACCGCTTACGGTGGAAGGTGGCCTTCCGCACCATGTGGATCTCTACATGGGGCCCATGGTAGGATTATATGACCGAGTGGTGGTCACGCGCAATGACAGAAGATCTTCACCACGCGTCCTGTCTTCGTATCCCGGACCCGCTTTGTCGCAACTTGCCCCCCGGGTGCGGCGCAGAGTTTTGAGAGTGCGTGGCATGGCACCAATACCATGCTCTCCATGGTGTGTGCCAACTACGGCGACAACTTACCATGCCCCCACGCGAGTCGCACTCACTGGCACACCAGTCCACATCGGTGCCAGCATGGTATACCAAGCTAAGACCCACCGACTCTGTACTCTGGGACTAGGTGTGATTTGTCCGCAGGGCACATAAGTGGCTGCAGCCCAGGGAACACGATCAAGAGTCCCTTTGCCTCCATCGGCGGACGTCACGCACCCTGCAGCAGTGCCGCCTATCACACCCACCTGTGGGCCGCGTGTTACCTTGACCACCGTGCCCCCAATGCCTCGCTGCAACATGAAGCGCGGTTGGCGGCATGGTACTTGGTTGAGCCCTTGCACCAATGACGCCACCATGATTTGATGCACATTACACTCACCTCACGAGTTGATCTTGGCAACGGCCTGCTTGGTAGTAGGCATGCGTGCCTCACAACCACGTGACGAGCGATGGCTTGGCTCCGGCCGCTCCAAACAGCACGCGAACTCCACCTCGGTCAAGCCGAACGGTTTTCTCTCATGTACTACCTGTGGATAGCTGAACGGAGCCCACCGGTGGAAGCACTTCCTCTCCTTCTGTGACAAACTGGCTGTACAGCCCGCCCACTGTGCGTTAGACACTTACCGACATGCCCAAGTCACTGAAACCGCACTACAACACGTGAGGGGTTTTACCAGATTACCATCTGTCGGTGGAAAACTTAAAAAAAGGAACACATAGAGACGCAGCATCGTACAATCGCATACACAGCACTGTGTCTGGAACATCGACAATGGTACGAACAAGCAAAACACTACACCATGCAACATCATGCAAACTCAAAAACGTCCCTCCTCTCGCATGAGATGTTCACGCGTCTTTGCGCAGACACAACACTGCTCCTCACAGACCACAGTCGAAAAGCCCGTTACGCCTTGCTTGAACAAGGAGGTCTCATTCAATTGGCGCAAGACACACCAAAAGCATACCGACTAAAGACAGCCCTCTACTGGGACGTATCTCGAACGGGCAGGACAAGCAGTTTTCTTCGCACGAAAACGGACACGGGAGCGGTGGGACCCCACCTGGCGGGAAGTCCCGCTGCAGCCACTACCTAAACGACAAAAAGGGCACCGGGATCCAAACGAATGGGGAATGCCCCTAATATGACGACACCAACACCAACGGAAAACCATGGGGGCTCAACCATGGGGGAAGCCATGGCTCAGCCCGTATGTTCACCCTGGCACTGCCAATATCTGTACTTATCGGTGAACTTTGCCCTTCGCGGCACATGGCACATTCCGTACTGGCCTCTTTGAATAAAAAAAAAGCTGCCCTTCTTTGGGGCGTTGTGACCCGTAGGTTGGCGCACTTACGGGACAAGTGGTGAAAATTTTTTGTCACCATTCCCTTGTAAGCCCCTGCCCCATGCCCCTTCCAATCACCGACGTTTGCTAAGGCAGCAGTTTGAGTTAATAGTGGCCACAAAGCTTATGCATTTTTTGCACATGTCTCCTTTTGTGTCATAGAGGTACCAATGCAGGGAGGAACCAATGCAATTTTCGGAAAGTTGCAAACACCCCACTTTACCCACGACATCATCTTCCGTTGTCCCACCTTAGGGTCCAACCTCTCTGCAATAGACCCGCCAAGCTGCTCAACACTATTTCGAACCTCATTGCTAGCTACGTGTCCCAGATCCTTCGACCTAGCCTCCGATGCTTTGCTCATGCATCATTCTCGGTGCCGCTGAAACATGTTGCAACACAGGCATGCTTGGGCCGAATTCGTGTTGTTTTTGACCATTCTCCCCTCTGTTTGAGCCTGTCTTCCGTGGTACCGGCATGTTTTATGCATCACACTACTATCGGAGACGGCTCGACTTTAGGCTCATATGGGTTCCTTAGGTGGCAATGGCCAAACTGCTGTTGTCCAACCACTGGGGGCCTCTTGGCAAATGGAAACAATTTAGTAATTTGGTTTCATCGACACAAGGGTCATCTTCATGGAGTCAATATGCATCGGTGCGTATCGGAAGCCGGCTTTTAACATCACAAAACCCAGCGACATCGCACATGTACGTTCTCCAACTCCATCTTCTTCGGGAGCGGCGGCGCTGCGGGCAGACTGGCCGGCGTCGTAAAGGGGATGACAGAAGCGGCAGGGCCATGAGGGGGGCTGCTGAGGCCTCATGCCGAAGATGAGGGCTTCGGGCAATGGATGGCCCCAGTGGATGGCGTTGACGTTGCTGCAGTCCACTGTACATGCTACACAAGAAAGAAAAGACGTTTCGGGGAGATTCTTTCAAGAATGCAGCTTTCTTTCATCTTTTTTGCGCAAAATACCCCTCCGCCGCCAACCCTTGTTATTTAGTTATTCTAAAGACGCCATGACGTGTCCCCATGCATAGGCTGCTCAAATAAGCACGGGAAAGACTACTTTAAAGGCTTTCAAAGAACATCAAGCACAATGCATAGCTCTCTATTTGCTGTCTCAAGGTCGACTTTGGATTTTTTCCGTTGACGCTCCGTGGAAGTTTCAGATGACTCATTGCGACTTCTTTTGCTGCAACAAGGAGAGCCTCCCATGTGCACGGCAGCGGGACCAAACGTACACGTATTGTGGTTGTACATTGTCCTCGTCCATGCTTCTATCCATTGGACCGAAGAGGTCAAAGTTTGGATAAAGTTGGTGTAAATGTGTGTGGTGGTGACCAAACTCGCTTCAAACTATGTATGTGTGTGTGTATGCATGTCACATGCAAATTCTAAAAAAAAGCATCGAATGCCAAACCAGCTAATGTGATAGTCTATGGATGTGTGGGTATTCTATTGCCTTCAACAAGGCATCTCGAAGAGAGAGGAGAGATGAGACGAGAACACAAGGGGAGTGTTCTCTTGGGTGCTATTATTGCCGTGGCTGCGCATTGTGGCTAAATTGGTGGTTTCTGCACAACAACTGAGAAATAAATCAATCGCAGAACATTTTATCAACATGGGGTATAAAAACACTCCATGGCATCGTCTAAGACTCCACTCCCCAGGTATGACTGATGATAGAGCCCGAGCCATTGAGTACAAGTCAGAAATCCCATACCAACGACTCAGCACGATCTACAAAGATGATGATGGGTGGTATGCGGTGCAAGTGGACCCCACTGAAGTGGACAAGTTCAGAGTAGAGGTGTGTGTTCGCTGTTTTTGCTTGCTCACAAGTCCACGTGCCACGCAACAGGGACGCTTAGCACATCGCACCGCGGCATCAAATTGTGATAGAATACCACCGCATTGGTGCACACTGCACCGCAGGATTGTGTCCATTTTGTATGGGCTGGCGCAGTATGTTGTTTCCTTCTATCCCTAGGAGGCAGCCCTCTGTAATTCGATCTAGTGAGGCATTCCGGAGGGAGGTAGCAAAATGAGATGCTCTGTTTCATAGTGGTAAGTTTTATCCACCATGGCGTGTTGTCTGATTGGGCCTCTATTCACCCCACGGTGCAAGCCGCAAAATTTAAGCCCACATAACAACCGCCTGATTGCAGTGCTGCACTAGCTAAATCCACTAAGGAGAAAATTGCTGCTCGCAATGATCTTTTGCGGCGTCAGCCAGAAGGCAAGAGATGGCTTTTCCAAATTGCCTCATCATGCTCATCCCAAAATCCCATTCTCATTTTTTCTCCTAATTTGGGGTCCGCGTTAGCTCCAGGCCATCTCAGTATGACTTTTGGGTCCAGCCCGTTGAGGCCCAAACTGCCCCCGCTCCCCAGCCTGGAGTTAAACGGCCGCCCCTCCCATGCCACCTCCAAAGGACCAACATTGGTCAGCTCATCTATAGGAATGTTGCCCCTCCACAGGGAGCGTCAGTTCCGCTGACTTGCTGCGGTTAGATTAGCAAGGCTGGGGATCGGAACCAAAAGAAGGAAGGGGAGCCTTTAGGGGGCACCACAACATAAACCAATAGGCATATATGAAGAGCAGGGAGTGTGGCATCGTAAGGTGTGGTGTGGCAAATGCTAGTGTGTGTGGATCAGGGCGCAGAAAAGCGGCACTCCTTCGGCCAAACCTTGAATGCTGTGGGTTGTGCAAGGTGTGTGTGTTTGTCACTTTTTGCCCTAACCCTAACCCTAGGGCAAGAAAAACAATATGATCGCACAATATGATAGTAGCAGCAGCAATTCGAACCGCCGCAGATGTGTGAATCATTGTTGTGCCCCCTCCCAAGGACAGTCCTGGGTAATGTGAAACCACATAGGTACCGTGCGTGGTTGGATGGATAAGTGCAGGGCTCTCAAAAGCCGGAATCAAAACGAAACAGAACAGAACAGAACAGAACAAACACAACAGAACAGAAACGGAAAAGAACAGAGCAGAACAAAACAGAACAGAACAAAACACAACTAAACACAATAGAACAGAACTAAACAAAACTAAACAGAAAGAAACACAACACAACAGAACAGAACAAAACAAATCAGATAAGAACAAAACCGAACCAAACCGAACCACACCGAACCGAACCGAACAGAACAGAATAGAACGGAACAAAACAGAACAAAACAGAACAGAACAGAACAGAGGTCCATTTTTATGGACCACCTACCCCAAATGTGTCGCTTGGAGGTTCTTATGTTTCACATTGATCAACAATTTGCGGCAGCAGATGGCAAAAAACAGGATGCACCATTCTTGCGAAAGCCAAAGTGAAGGAGGCGGTTGTTACACAGGTTCTCATTGAAGATTGGACATTTCATAACGGCCATGTGTGAATGTGCAACGATTTAATTTTGGTTCCGGAGTGCAGCTGACGAGTGGGGGCAGCATGCATGTTGTCACGTTCTTGCTTCCTACGAAATACCATTTTTAGTTGTGCTTTGTGGGGATTGCATGACGTACTAGGCATCCTCTTGAAGAGTGCACTTCCCAAACACTTGCACACTTGCCGTCAAGAATTGCACCCACTCAACTTAAACATGCGCTGGGAGCTGGGTCGGGCTTGGGTTTGATTTGTGCGTTAAACAAGGTTAGTCTTCTGCGGGCTCCATTCACTCTTATTCAGGTTAACAAGCAGCCCGATGCGAAAACGGCCGATCATCCTTGTCCACAATGTGGCGAACATGTCCGGAGCAGCTGGGTGAAGAATGAGGTGCATTGTTGGCAGCATGCGCCACAGCAAACACAAACAAGGAAGCGTGAACGCAAAGAAGATGATCAGGAGGATGATGCCAAATCCCCAAAAGTATTGTCTCGGTGCAATCAGGCATTGCTCGCTTTTTAGCAATTGAAACAAGGCTATTTCGTTGCATCACTTCATTGCAGCGTAGAACCGCAAGCTTTATGTTCTCCTCACCTATGAAGCCGTTCGACCGTAACGATTTGGAGCACTGGGGGGCACAAGCACCAAATCATTTGGTAGTGATGGCGAAGTCCGACACAATGGCTGTGGTAGGGCTGGAGGTGTATTTCGACAGCCCTCCAAAGGGCAAGGTGGCAGGACTTGACCCAGTTGAGAATGTTCTTGCAAAGGTCTGCTTCATTAGGTATAAAGGACAACTAGCAAGTATAGGTGCGAGAAAAGCGATGGCCGCATTTGCTGTTTCTGATAATGCCTATGCAATTCATGCAATTCAAAGTTGCAATCAAAGTGGCATTTCTTGAGCTTGGTCCCTTTGTCGATGCCTTCTGGGAGACAGAGCAGCATGAGAGTACCAACCATTGGTCAATTACATTTCGGACAGCGCCTGCGCAAGAGACCCTAAAAAAGTCTTGGACAAGCCCAGTCCGAGCATAGGACACCAATTGACAAATAGAAGTCAGGTAAGACAGAGCCGCCCCACCGCCCAGTGCCCCGGGTAGTCCGTCGCGCGCTCCCTCTTCCCCGAAGACGCCGCTTGCGTGGTCTACTGCGCCGGCATGTGTTGGCACGAGGTGGTGGCCCGCCCCTCCGCCGTGGCCGCTGCCCCCGGTACCCCCGGCGCCGCCTCCGGGCCCCGCAGTCGGCAACGATCCGCTGCGCGCGACGCCACGGCGATGCCCCCGCCCCACAGCCCGGCCTCACGGTACCGGCCCAGCATGGATCCGGCATTCCGCACCGCCTCGGGCGATGGGTCCGGCACGGGCACCGCCTCTCGCACCGGCTGCTCCGCCCAACCGCCCAACCGTCCCGCAACCGCTCCACAACCGCCGGTTGGGCCTCGCAAGCGGCCGGGGACTGCGATGACCGCCCACGCCGTCCCTGCGAAGCGCCCCCGCCCCAGCGACGGCGTGTCCCACGCCCCCGCCCGCCAGCAGACGTCCGTCGGGGGCCCCGGTCCGCTCGGTCCGGAGGTGAAGCACCAGCTGCTTCTCTCCGCGTTTCCGGAAAAGGGGGCCATTGTGTTGGAGCAGCTCCGACAGGGGCATGTGACGGGGGCTGTGTACATCTTCAAGACGCGGCTTCTTGCGGGTATGCGTGCCATGCGGTGGCGGGGCAGGGCTCAGGCTGCAGGTGTTTGTGGGGCCGGGGGAGGGGGGTTGAAGAGTCGCGGTTGACGGGGCAAGAGGTTGCAGGGGGATTCAACAACGCCTGCCAAAGCCCTTGATAGGGGTGAAAATGAAAGAAAAGAAGAAGCAAGGGTGTTGGTAGGATTTTCAGCCTGTCATTCCAGTCATGTGTCTTTTGCCTTGGAATTGGCCTGGGCTCCAAGGGTATTTCATTCGCAAGTCTTTGTGTGCAACTCTTTGCACCTTGCGTGTAGCCATGCTATGAAGTGGTTACGAAGCTTGGTGCCGGAGTGTATGGCCAAGTATGGTTGGTGAAGTGGGGCACCTCCATAGTGGCATTGAAGAAGATAGTTTGCGATTATCGGCAGAAGGGAACAATTGCATTAGTGGAGGTATGAGTTGCATCTTGGGTGTGCACATGTACGTTTGTGCAATGTCGGAGTGCTAAGAGGTTCGGTGTCGCTTTGTATCAGGCCCTGAAGGTGCCCACCATTCCTCTGGCTGCCACCAAAGTGGGCAGCTTGTTGACAATTTATGAATGCATCCGAGAATACAACCTGGAATGGCGCACCAATTGCCTGTTTTTTTTTTGCGCCAACCAAGCTGTTTAGCTGTAACCTAAAGGATAGCAAGGGAAACTACAAAGCACTGTGCATTGGGTACTGCGCGTTGCTCATTGGCAGCAAGAGATGCCAAAAAGTTTGGACGGTTGGGTTGAGTATTAACCCTGGCAAATGATTCAACAAGGTGAGAGTGCATATCAAATGCGTTTCAATTTGACACCCGGGAGGTTGATTGAAAACCTCGTGCAGTCTTTATACCTTGTCGTTCTCCGCTCATCTTGTCTTTTCTGTTCCTCTCCCTCTTGTTTGCCCAAAGGCCAAGGCGCAGGCACTTTTGAAGTTGGAGCATCCTAATATCATTGGGTGCCACGGTTTTTTCCTGGAGCAAGTTTGCCAGTGACCGCTGTAGCAGCTCACTGTGCATCCAACCTGAACGTGAACCGAGCCCCTGGCCAACAACAACTTAGAAGCCCTATTCGAGGGCGCACAAAGGCAACGAATTTGTGTCGCTTGTGGTTTGTGATTCATTGAGAGTGCTGGTGTATTGTGCCATACATAAAAATTGAGCCAAAGTCTCTGTCATTCAAAAGTTAATCCATCATCACAATCCTAGTGATAGCACTGAATAGCTAAGCTGCTGTTTGATATCCAAGAAGGATTGGGTAGGACCTATTCTTCCTTGTGGCTTTTGGGTTTGCGTATTTGGGGTGTGAAAATGAATACACGTGCAGTGGCTAGATGGTTGTTGAAAGCTGAGTGGTTGTTGGATACAAATGGGGAAGTAATAAACCGATAATCCGGGCCGTGGACCAATGCAAAAACATCCTGTTCCACATATTGGTCCACATTCTTCGGTGTCCTCACATACTGTTGTGTTTGTTTTTTGCTCTCCTGCGTTGTGCTTGTTTCGTGATTCAGGAAGCGGACAAGTGCAATTTGTGAGGGGGGGGGGGACAAGGAGCGTAAACCCAGTGGCCAATAGGAAGGCCATGAATATCAAAAGGGCAACATGGCAGGTGGAATTGAGGTCGTTGGCCGCATTTGGGGCCGGAACCAGCGGGTGCCCTAGCCTCAAAGGTCCTATAAGCTACAGTAGGGGGTACAGAGCAATTGTGCGATGGTCCAATGAAACATGGGATTGTGTCATTAATGGCTCGGAAGATCAACACCAACATTCAAATTACAAGGTCCGGAGCACCACCAGGGCCGAGGGAAAGTGCAGGGCTAGCGCCTTGAGCCACCACACAACTGTGTAGGACAATGTGCCTTTCCTCGAAAAATCTGAAAGACGTGCAGATGATGAGCCCAAAGGGCGACTTAACCCCTGCCGTCTCCGGGGCCCAAACATGGGTAGACTGACAAAACAACCCTACGTTGTTGGGGGTTCCCAGCACTTACAGCGGGGACAAAATCAAGAGGGGCAACCTAACAATTGCCTTCTCGGGAGCCCGAATGCGGGTTGGATGGCTACATAACGCATGCCGTCTCGGGGTCGCATGACTTGCATGCCGAAATCCCCCCCCCCCCCCCCGCCTCTCTCTCCCTCCACAATGACACAAATGAAGACCATGCATGCTACCATTAGACAAGCTACCATGCTAGCGGTACTGCAACCCCAAACGTATGTAGTGACCCGCGAATTCACCAAAAGCTCCTGAAGGAGCATTGGAAGGAGAAGGTCGAGGAGGAGAAGAAGTTGCAGCAGCAGAAGAAGCCCGGGGATCAAGAGGATGCTCCTGATCGTTCAGCAGAGGGTCACGATGATGATGATTTTCTGAAGACAGATTTCTGAAGACCGCTTAGCTGCACTGCCACCTGCACCATTGTGGCCTCTGTCTCCTCCCACTCGTGGTCAGCAACGCCCTCCACCATTTGGGCTGACTATGGCAGAGAGAGGAAAATGTATACGAAGTGGTTTGACAACAAGCGGTACAGTGAAGGACACACAACGCCAAACACAACACGTGCAACCCATTCTGCCACAAAGTGGTCCAAAGCAACTATCTATCGCTGTACATTCGTTAATTGTGAAAATTCTCGTATCTCTGCCAATCCTGCCAAGGCACGAACTGCTTCTTAGATGTGTCATCGTTTGTCAAGAGAGATATAATTCATGGACTGCCATGGGAGAATTCTAACAGTGCGTGCAAACTAAGCACCAAGGTTGTGAGACTGTTCTTCATGGTGGCCATTGGGCCTTTTTGCGAAGCATCAACGAGCAATGAACCGGTATTTATGCTAATCAGCGCATAGTTTGGAGTCGAACTTCTCAGTTTGCGTTCTTTGATTGCCGGGCGGCGCGCATGCAAGATGCCGACACACAATAGTGCATGCAATTAGAATTGAGGATGTGATCCTCGCAGGTTCAACATGTTTTCATATATTGAGGCCCCTTTTGTCGACAGTGCTATTGCCCAAAAATTTCACGTGCAGCGCACCACAACCCCTTGCACTTGGCCTACATTATAAGACAATTACGAAAAATGAAAAAAATTCTAATGCGCTACGAGTGGTGCACATATCAGATCGTGCCTTTTACCGCCTTGAGACCCCCTGTGGGTGCCAAGTGGCAAAAAACGCGGATTTGGGCACAACATGGGTGTTGTCTGGGGCTCAAAATGACCCCAAGATGGGCATCGGAGCGTGCAGGCCCACCATTTCGCCGTTCATATCCGATGTATAAAGACACAAACTACGGGCCGAGCTGGGCCTCTTCCAGTTTCAGATAATCCAGGCCGTTCAAGCCTTGAGAGAGAAGCTAGCCGACCCCACACCAAAGCAACACCCGCCCCCCCTATGGCTAAATAGGTTTATTGCACAGCCCCGACCACCACGGGAAACCGCACGGAACCTGCGTGACCTAGTAGGAGCACCAGTGCGGTACGTGGCACGGAACCGGAAGCGCAAGGCGGGGACGACAACAACTATAATAGTTGACGCTGAGCTATGGCTTCAAGCAGCACACGGTGCAAATGATGGGGAGGCGGTGACCTAGTTTACCAACATACATGGGTCGCAAAAACAGTTACACGAGGAGTGCACATGAAAACGCAGACGCCTCAACAACCTAGCCCAGCGGTGGAAGCACTTCCTCTCCTTCTGTGACAAACTGGCTGTACAGCCCGCCCACTGTGCGTTAGACACTTACCGACATGCCCAAGTCACTAAAACCGCACTACAACACGTGAGGGGTTTTACCAGATTACCATCTGTTGGTGGAAAACTTAAAAAAAGGAACACATAGAGACGCAGCATCGTACAATCGCATACACAGCACTGTGTCTGGAACATCGACAATGGTACGAACAAGCAAAACACTACACCATGCAACATCATGCAAACTCAAAAACGTCCCTCCTCTCGCATGAGATGTTCACGCGTCTTTGCGCAGACACAACACTGCTCCTCACAGACCACAGTCGAAAAGCCCGTTACGCCTTGCTTGAACAAGGAGGTCTCATTCAATTGGCGCAAGACACACCAAAAGCATACCGACTAAAGACAGCCCTCTACTGGGACGTATCTCGAACGGGCAGGACAAGCAGTTTTCTTCGCACGAAAACGGACACGGGAGCGGTGGGACCCCACCTTGCGGGAAGTCCCGCTGCAGCCACTACCTAAACGACAAAAAGGGCACCGGGATCCAAACGAATGGGGAATGCCCCTAATATGACGACACCAACACCAACGGAAAACCATGGGGGCTCAACCATGGGGGAAGCCATGGCTCAGCCCGTATGTTCACCCTGGCACTGCCGATATCTGTACTTATCGGTGAACTTTGCCCTTCGCGGCACATGGCACATTCCGTACTGGCCTCTTTGAATAAAAAAAAAGCTGCCCTTCTTTGGGGCGTTGTGACCCGTAGGTTGGCGCACTTACGGGACAAGTGGTGAAGATTTTTTGTCACCATTCCCTTGTAAGCCCCTGCCCCATGCCCCTTCCAATCACCGACGTTTGCTAAGGCAGCAGTTTGAGTTAATAGTGGCCACAAAGCTTATGCATTTTTTGCACATGTCTCCTTTTGTGTCATAGAGGTACCAATGCAGGGAGGAACCAATGCAATTTTCGGAAAGTTGCAAACACCCCACTTTACCCACGACATCATCTTCCGTTGTCCCACCTTAGGGTCCAACCTCTTTGCAATAGACCCGCCAAGCTGCTCAACACTATTTCGAACCTCATTGCTAGCTACGTGTCCCAGATCCTTCGACCTAGCCTCCGATGCTTTGTTCATGCATCATTCTCGGTGCCGCTGAAACATGTTGCAACACAGGCATGCTTGGGCCGAATTCGTGTTGTTTTTGACCATTCTCCCCTCTGTTTGAGCCTGTCTTCCGTGGTACCGACATGTTTTATGCATCACACTACTATCGGAGACGGCTCGACTTTAGGCTCATATGGGTTCCTTAGGTGGCAATGGCCAAACTGCTGTTGTCCAACCACGGGGGGCCTCTTGGCAAATGGAAACAATTTAGTAATTTGGTTTCATCGACACAAGGGTCATCTTCATGGAGTCAATATGCATCGGTGCGTATCGGAATCCGGCTTTTAACATCACAAAACCCAGCGGCATCGCACATGTACGTTCTCCAACTCCATCTTCTTCGGGAGCGGCGGCGCTGCGGGCAGACTGGCCGGCGTCGTAAAGGCGATGACAGAAGCGGCAGGGCCATGAGGGGGGCTGCTGAGGCCTCATGCCGAAGATGAGGGCTTCGGGCAATGGATGGCCCCAGTGGATGGTGTTGACGTTGCTGCAGTCCACTGTACATGCTACACAAGAAAGAAAAGACGTTTCGGGGAGATTCTTTCAAGAATGCAGCTTTCTTTCATCTTTTTTGCGCAAAATACCCCTCCGCCGCCAACCCTTGTTATTTAGTTATTCTAAAGACGCCATGACATGTCCCCATGCATAGGCTGCTCAAATAAGCACGGGAAAGACTACTTTAAAGGCTTTCAAAGAACATCAAGCACAATGCATAGCTCTCTATTTGCTGTCTCGAGGTCGACTTTGGATTTTTTCCGTTGACGCTCCGTGGAAGTTTCAGATGACTCATTGCGACTTCTTTTACTGCAACAAGGAGAGCCTCCCATGTGCACGGCAGCGGGACCAAACGTACACGTATTGTGGTTGTACATTGTCCTCGTCCATGCTTCTATCCATTGGACCGAAGAGGTCAAAGTTTGGATAAAGTTGGTTTTAATGTGTGTGGTGGTGACCAAACTCGCTTCAAACTATGTATGTGTGTGTGTATGCATGTCACATGCAAATTCTAAAAAAAAGCATCGAATGCCAAACCAGCTAATGTGATAGTCTATGGATGTGTGGGTATTCTATTGCCTTCAACAAGGCATCTCGAAGAGAGAGGAGAGATGAGACGAGAACACAAGGGGAGTGTTCTCTTGGGTGCTATTATTGCCGTGGCTGCGCATTGTGGCTAAATTGGTGGTTTCTGCACAACAACTGATAAATCAATCAATCGCAGAACATTTTATCAACATGGGGTATAAAAACACTCCATGGCATCGTCTAAGACTCCATTCCCCAGGTATGACTGATGATAGAGCCCGAGCCATTGAGTACAAGTCAGAAATCCCATACCAACGACTCAGCACGATCTACAAAGATGATGATGGGTGGTATGCGGTGCAAGTGGACCCCACTGAAGTGGACAAGTTCAGAGTAGAGGTGTGTGTTCGCTGTTTTTGCTTGCTCACAAGTCCACGTGCCACGCAACAGGGACGCTTAGCACATCGCACCGCGGCATCAAATTGTGATAGAATACCACCGCATTGGTGCACACTGCACCGCAGGATTGTGTCCATTTTGTATGGGCTGGCGCAGTATGTTGTTTCCTTCTATCCCTAGGAGGCAGCCCTCTGTAATTCGATCTAGTGAGGCATTCCGGAGGGAGGTAGCAAAATGAGATGCTCTGTTTCATAGTGGTAAGTTTTATCCACCATGGCGTGTTGTCTGATTGGGCCTCTATTCACCCCACGGTGCAAGCCGCAAAATTTAAGCCCACATAACAACCGCCTGATTGCAGTGCTGCACTAGCTAAATCCACTAAGGAGAAAATTGCTGCTCGCAATGATCTTTTGCGGCGTCAGCCAGAAGGCAAGAGATGGCTTTATCAAATTGCCTCATCATGCTCATCCCAAAATCCCATTCTCATTTTTTCTCCTAATTTGGGGTCAGCGTTAGCTCCAGGCCATCTCAGTATGACTTTTGGGTCCAGCCCGTTGAGGCCCAAACTGCCCCCGCTCCCCACCCTGGAGTTAAACGGCCGCCCCTCCCATGCCACCTCCAAAGGACCAACATTGGTCAGCTCATCTATAGGAATGTTGCCCCTCCACAGGGAGCGTCAGTTCCGCTGACTTGCTGCGGTTAGATTAGGAAGGCTGGGGATCGGAACCAAAAGAAGGGAGGGGAGCCTTTAGGGGGCACCACAACATAAACCAATAGGCATATATGAAGAGCAGGGAGTGTGGCATCGTAAGGTGTGGTGTGGCAAATGCTAGTGTGTGTGGATCAGGGCGCAGAAAAGCGGCACTCCTTCAGCCAAACCTTGAATGCCGTGGGTTGTGCAAGGTGTGTGTGTTTGTCACTTTTTGCCCTAACCCTAACCCTAGGGCAAGAAAAACAATATGATCGCACAATATGATAGTAGCAGCAGCAATTCGAACCGCCGCAGATGTGTGAATCATTGTTGTGCCCCCTCCCAAGGACAGTCCTGGGTAATGTGAAACCACATAGGTACCGTGCGTGGTGGGATGGATAAGTGCAGGGCTCTCAAAAGCCGGAGTCAAAACGAAACAGAACAGAACAGAACAGAACAAACACAACAGAACAGAAACGGAAAAGAACAGAGCAGAACAAAACAGAACAGAACAAAACACAACTAAACACAATAGAACAGAACTAAACAAAACTAAACAGAAAGAAACACAACACAACAGAACAGAACAGAACAAATCAGATAAGAACAAAACCGAACCAAACCGAACCACACCGAACCGAACCGAACAGAACAGAATAGGACGGAACGGAACAGAACAAAACAGAACAGAACAGAACAGAGGTCCATTTTTATGGACCACCTACCCCAAATGTGTCGCTTGGAGGTTCTTATGTTTCACATTGATCAACAATTTGCGGCAGCAGATGGCAAAAAACACGATGCACCATTCTTGCGAAAGCCAAAGTGAAGGAGGCGGTTGTTACACAGGTTCTCATTGAAGATTGGACATTTCATAACGGCCATGTGTGAATGTGCAACGATTTAATTTTGGTTCCGGAGTGCAGCTGACGAGTGGGGGCAGCATGCATGTTGTCACGTTCTTGCTTCCTACGAAATACCATTTTTAGTTGTGCTGTGTGGGGATTGCATGACGTACTAGGCATCCTCTTGAAGAGTGCACTTCCCAAACACTTGCACACTTGCCGTCAAGAATTGCACCCACTCAACTTAAACATGCGTTGGGAGCTGGGTCGGGCTTGGGTTTGATTTGTGCGTTAAACAAGGTTAGTCTTCTGCGGGCTCCATTCACTCTTATTCAGGTTAACAAGCAGCCCGATGCGAAAACGGCCGATCATCCTTGTCCACAATGTGGCGAACATGTCCGGAGCCGCTGGGTGAAGAATGAGGTGCATTGTTGGCAGCATGCGCCACAGCAAACACAAACAAGGAAGCGTGCACGCAAAGAAGATGATCAGGAGGATGATGCCAAATCCCCAAAAGTATTGTCTCGTTGCAATCAGGCATTGCTCGCTTTTTAGCAATTGAAACAAGGCTATTTCGTTGCATCACTTCATTGCAGCGTAGAACCGCAAGCTTTATGTTCTCCTCACCTATGAAGCCGTTCGACCGTAACGATTTGGAGCACTGGGGGGCACAAGCACCAAATCATTTGGTAGTGATGGCGAAGTCCGACACAATGGCTGTGGTAGGGCTGGAGGTGTATTTCGACAGCCCTCCAAAGGGCAAGGTGGCAGGACTTGACCCAGTTGAGAATGTTCTTGCAAAGGTCTGCTTCATTAAGTATAAAGGACAACTAGCAAGTATAGGTGCGAGAAAAGCGATGGCCGCATTTGCTGTTTCTGATAATGCCTATGCAATTCATGCAATTCAAAGTTGCAATCAAAGTGGCGTTTCTTGAGGTTGGTCCCTTTGTCGATGCCTTCTGGGAGACAGAGCAGCATGAGAGTACCAACCATTGGTCAATTACATTTCGGACAGCGCCTGCGCAAGAGACCCTAAAAAAGTCTTGAACAAGCCCAGTCCGAGCATAGGACACCAATTGACAAATAGAAGTCAGGTAAGACAGGGCCGCCCCACCGCCCAGTGCCCCGGGGAGTCCGTCGCGCGCTCCCTTCTCCCCGAAGACGCCGCTTGCCTGGTCTACTGCGCCGGCATGTGTTGGCACGAGGTGGTGGTCCGCCCCTCCGCCGTGGCCGCTGCCCCCGGTACCCCCGGCGCCGCCTCCGGGCCCCGCAGCCGGCAACGATCCGCCGCGCGCGACGCCCCGGCGATGCCCCCGCCCCACAGCCCGGCCTCACGGTACCGGCCCAGCATGGGTCCGGCATTCCGCACCGCCTCGGGCGATGGGTCCGGCACGGGCACCGCCTCTCGCACCGGCTGCTCCGCCCAACCGCCCAACAGTCCCGCAACCGCTCCACAACCGCCGGTTGGGCCTCGCAAGCGGCCGGGGACTGCGATGACCGCCCACGCCGTCCCTGCGAAGCGCCCCCGCCCCAGCGACGGCGTGTCCCACGCCCCCGCCCGCCAGCAGACGTCCGTCGGGGGCCCCGGTCCGCTCGGTCCGGAGGTGAAGCACCAGCTGCTTCTCTCCGCGTTTCCGGAAAAGGGGGCCATTGTGTTGGAGCAGCTGCGACAGGGGCATGTGACGGGGGCTGTGTACATCTTCAAGACGCGGCTTCTTGCGGGTATGCGTGCCATGCGGTGGCGGGGCAGGGCTCAGGCTGCAGGTGTTTGTGGGGCCGGGGGAGGGGGGTTGAAGAGTCGCGGTTGACGGGGCAAGAGGTTGCAGGGGGATTCAACAACGCCTGCCAAAGCCCTTGATCGGGGTGAAAATGAAAGAAAAGAAGAAGCAAGGGTGTTGGTAGGATTTTCAGCCTGTCATTCCAGTCATGTGTGTTTTGCCTTGGAATTGGCCTGGGCTCCAAGGGTATTTCATTCGCAAGTCTTTGTGTGCGACTCTTTGCACCTTGCGTGTAGCCATGCTATGAAGTGGTTACGAAGCTTGGTGCCGGAGTGTATGGCCAAGTATGGTTGGTGAAGTGGGGTACCTCCATAGTGGCATTGAAGAAGATAGTTTGCGATTACTGGCAGAAGGGAACAATTGCATTAGTGGAGGTATGAGTTGCATCTTGGGTGTGCACATGTACGTTTGTGCAATGTGTGAGTGCTAAGAGGTTCGGTGTCGCTTTGTATCAGGCCCTGAAGGTGCCCACCATTCCTCTGGCTGCCACCAAAGTGGGCAGCTTGTTGACAATTTATGAATGCATCCGAGAATACAACCTGGAATGGCGCACTAATTGCCTGTTCTTTTTTTTTGCGCCAACCAAGGTGTTTAGCTGTAACCTAAAGGATAGCAAGGGAAACTACAAAGCACTGTGCATTGGGTACTGCGCGTTGCTCATTGGCAGCAAGAGATGCCAAAAAGTTTGGACGGTTGGGTTGAGTATTAACCCTGGCAAATGATTCAACAAGGTGAGAGTGCATATCAAATGCGTTTCAATTTGACACCCGGGAGGTTGATTGAAAACCTCGTGCAGTCTTTATACCTTGTCGTTCTCCGCTCATCTTGTTCTTTCTGTTCCTCTCCCTCTTGTTTGCCCAAAGGCCAAGGCGCAGGCACTTTTGAAGTTGGAGCATCCTAATATCATTGGGTGCCACGGTTTTTTCCTGGAGCAAGTTTGCCAGTGACCGCTGTAGCAGCTCACTGTGCATCCAACCTGAACCTGAACCGAGCCCCTGGCCAACAACAACTTAGAAGCCCTATTCGAGGGCGCACAAAGGCAACGAATTTGTGTCGCTTGTGGTTTGTGATTCATTGAGAGTGCTGGTGTATTGTGCCATACATAAAAATTGAGCAAAAGTCTCTGTCATTCAAAAGTTAATCCATCATCACAATCCTAGTGATAGCACTGAATAGCTAAGCTGCTGTTTGATATCCAAGAAGGATTGGGTAGGACCTATTCTTCCTTGTGGCTTTTGGGTTTGCGTATTTGGGGTGTGAAAATGAATACACGTGCAGTGGCTAGATGGTTGTTGAAAGCTGAGTGGTTGTTGGATACAAATGGGGAAGTAATAAACCGATAATCCGGGCCGTGGACCAATGCAAAAACATCCTGTTCCACATATTGGTCCACATTCTTCGGTGTCCTCACATACTGTTGTGTTTGTTTTTTGCTCTCCTGCGTTGTGCTTGTTTCGTGATTCAGGAAGCGGACAAGTGCAATTTGTGAGGGGGGGGGGACAAGGAGCGTAAACCCAGTGGCCAATAGGAAGGCCATGAATATCAAAAGGGCAACATGGCAGGTGGAATTGAGGTCGTTGGCCGCATTTGGGGCCGGAACCAGCGGGTGCCCTAGCCTCAAAGGTCCTATAAGCTACAGTAGGGGGTACAGAGCAATTGTGCGATGGTCCAATGAAACATGGGATTGTGTCATTAATGGCTCGGAAGATCAACACCAACATTCAAATTACAAGGTCCGGAGCACCACCAGGGCCGAGGGAAAGTGCAGGGCTAGCGCCTTGAGCCACCACACAACTGTGTAGGACAATGTGCCTTTCCTGGAAAAATCTGAAAGACGTGCAGATGATGAGCCCAAAGGGCGACTTAACCCCTGCCGTCTCCGGGGCCCAAACATGGGTAGACTGACAAAACAACCCTACGTTGTTGGGGGTTCCCAGCACTTACAGCGGGGACAAAATCAAGAGGGGCAACCTAACAATTGCCTTCTCGGGAGCCCGAATGCGGGTTGGATGGCTACATAACGCATGCCGTCTCGGGGTTGCATGACTTGCATGCCGAAATCCCCCCCCCCCGCCCCGCCTCTCTCTCCCTCCACAATGACACAAATGAAGACCATGCATGCTACCATTAGACAAGCTACCATGCTAGCGGTACTGCAACCCCAAACGTATGTAGTGACCCGCGAATTCACCAAAAGCTCCTGAAGGAGCATTGGAAGGAGAAGGTCGAGGAGGAGCAGAAGTTGCAGCAGCAGAAGAAGCCCGGGGATCAAGAGGATGCTCCTGATCGTTCAGCAGAGGGTCACGATGATGATGATTTTCTGAAGACAGATTTCTGAAGACCGCTTAGCTGCACTGCCACCTGCACCATTGTGGCCTCTGTCTCCTCCCACTCGTGGTCAGCAACGCCCTCCACCATTTGGGCTGACTATGGCAGAGAGAGGAAAATGTATACGAAGTGGTTTGACAACAAGCGGTACAGTGAAGGACACACAACGCCAAACACAACACATGCAACCCATTCTGCCACAAAGTGGTCCAAAGCAACTATCTATCGCTGTACATTCGTTAATTGTGAAAATTCTCGTATCTCTGCCAATCCTGCCAAGGCACAAACTGCTTCTTAGATGTGTCATCGTTTGTCAAGAGAGATATAATTCATGGACTGCCATGGGAGAATTCTAACAGTGCGTGCAAACTAAGCACCAAGGTTGTGAGACTGTTCTTCATGGTGGCCATTGGGCCTTTTTGCGAAGCATCAACGAGCAATGAACCGGTATTTATGCTAATCAGCGCATAGTTTGGAGTCGAACTTCTCAGTTTGCGTTCTTTGATTGCCGGGCGGCGCGCATGCAAGATGCCGACACACAATAGTGCATGCAATTAGAATTGAGGATGTGATCCTCGCAGGTTCAACATGTTTTCATATATTGAGGCCCCTTTTGTCGACAGTGCTATTGCCCAAAAATTTCACGTGCAGCGCACCACAACCCCTTGCACTTGGCCTACATTATAAGACAATTACGAAAAATGAAAAAAATTCTAATGCGCTACGAGTGGTGCACATATCAGATCGTGCCTTTTACCGCCTTGAGACCCCCTGTGGGTGCCAAGTGGCAAAAAACGCGGATTTGGGCACAACATGGGTGTTGTCTGGGGCTCAAAATGACCCCAAGATGGGCATCGGAGCGTGCAGGCCCACCATTTCGCCGTTCATATCCGATGTATAAAGACACAAACTACGGGCCGAGTTGGCCCTCTTCCAGTTTCAGATAATCCAGGCCGTTCAAGCCTTGAGAGAGAAGCTAGCCGACCCCACACCAAAGCAACCCCCGCCCCCCCTATGGCTAAATAGGTTTATTGCACAGCCCCGACCACCACGGGAAACCGCACGGAACCTGCGTGACCTAGTAGGAGCACCAGTGCGGTACGTGGCACGGAACCGGAAGCGCAAGGCGGGGACGACAACAACTATAATAGTTGACGCTGAGCTATGGCTTCAAGCAGCACACGGTGCAAATGATGGGGAGGCGGTGACCTAGTTTACCAACATACATGGGTCGCAAAAACAGTTACACGAGGAGTGCACATGAAAACGCAGACGCCTCAACAACCTAGCCCACCGGTGGAAGCACTTCCTCTCCTTCTGTGACAAACTGGCTGTACAGCCCGCCCACTGTGCGTTAGACACTTACCGACATGCCCAAATCACTGAAACCGCACTACAACACGTGAGGGGTTTTACCAGATTACCATCTGTCGGTGGAAAACTTAAAAAAAGGAACACATAGAGACGCAGCATCGTACAATCGCATACACAGCACTGTGTCTGGAACATCGACAATGGTACGAACAAGCAAAACACTACACCATGCAACATCATGCAAACTCAAAAACGTCCCTCCTCTCGCATGAGATGTTCACGCGTCTTTGCGCAGACACAACACTGCTCCTCACAGACCACAGTCGAAAAGCCCGTTACGCCTTGCTTGAACAAGGAGGTCTCATTCAATTGGCGCAAGACACACCAAAAGCATACCGACTAAAGACAGCCCTCTACTGGGACGTATCTCGAACGGGCAGGACAAGCAGTTTTCTTCGCACGAAAACGGACACGGGAGCGGTGGGACCCCACCTTGCGGGAAGTCCCGCTGCAGCCACTACCTAAACGACAAAAAGGGCACCGGGATCCAAACCAATGGGGAATGCCCCTAATATGACGACACCAACACCAACGGAAAACCATGGGGGCTCAACCATGGGGGAAGCCATGGCTCAGCCCGTATGTTCACCCTGGCACTGCCAATATCTGTACTTATCGGTGAACTTTGCCCTTCGCGGCACATGGCACATTCCGTACTGGCCTCTTTGAATAAAAAAAAAAGCTGCCCTTCTTTGGGGCGTTGTGACCCGTAGGTTGGCGCACTTACGGGACAAGTGGTGAAAATTTTTTGTCACCATTCCCTTGTAAGCCCCTGCCCCATGCCCCTTCCAATCACCGACGTTTGCTAAGGCAGCAGTTTGAGTTAATAGTGGCCACAAAGCTTATGCATTTTTTGCACATGTCTCCTTTTGTGTCATAGAGGTACCAATGCAGGGAGGAACCAATGCAATTTTCGGAAAGTTGCAAACACCCCACTTTACCCACGACATCATCTTCCGTTGTCCCACCTTAGGGTCCAACCTCTCTGCAATAGACCCGCCAAGCTGCTCAACACTATTTCGAACCTCATTGCTAGCTACGTGTCCCAGATCCTTCGACCTAGCCTCCGATGCTTTGCTCATGCATCAATCTCGGTGCCGCTGAAACATGTTGCAACACAGGCATGCTTGGGCCGAATTCGTGTTGTTTTTGACCATTCTCCCCTCTGTTTGAGCCTGTCTTCCGTGGTACCGACATGTTTTATGCATCACACTACTATCGGAGACGGCTCGACTTTAGGCTCATATGGGTTCCTTAGGTGGCAATGGCCAAACTGCTGTTGTCCAACCACTGGGGGCCTCTTGGCAAATGGAAACAATTTAGTAATTTGGTTTCATCGACACAAGGGTCATCTTCATGGAGTCAATATGCATCGGTGCGTATCGGAAGCCGGCTTTTAACATCACAAAACCCAGCGGCATCGCACATGTACGTTCTCCAACTCCATCTTCTTCGGGAGCGGCGGCGCTGCGGGCAGACTGGCCGGCGTCGTAAAGGGGATGACAGAAGCGGCAGGGCCATGAGGGGGGCTGCTGAGGCCTCATGCCGAAGATGAGGGCTTCGGGCAATGGATGGCCCCAGTGGATGGCGTTGACGTTGCTGCAGTCCACTGTACATGCTACACAAGAAAGAAAAGACGTTTCGGGGAGATTCTTTCAAGAATGCAGCTTTCTTTCATCTTTTTTGCGCAAAATACCCCTCCGCCGCCAACCCTTGTTATTTAGTTATTCTAAAGACGCCATGACGTGTCCCCATGCATAGGCTGCTCAAATAAGCACGGGAAAGACTACTTTAAAGGCTTTCAAAGAACATCAAGCACAATGCATAGCTCTCTATTTGCTGTCTCAAGGTCGACTTTGGATTTTTTCCGTTGACGCTCCGTGGAAGTTTCAGATGACTCATTGCGACTCCTTTTGCTGCAACAAGGAGAGCCTCCCATGTGCACGGCAGCGGGACCAAACGTACACGTATTGTGGTTGTACATTGTCCTCGTCCATGCTTCTATCCATTGGACCGAAGAGGTCAAAGTTTGGATAAAGTTGGTGTTAATGTGTGTGGTGGTGACCAAACTCGCTTCAAACTATGTATGTGTGTGTGTATGCATGTCACATGCAAATTCCAAAAAAAAGCATCGAATGCCAAACCAGCTAATGTGATAGTCTATGGATGTGTGGGTATTCTATTGCCTTCAACAAGGCATCTCGAAGAGAGAGGAGAGATGAGACGAGAACACAAGGGGAGTGTTCTCTTGGGTGCTATTATTGCCGTGGCTGCGCATTGTGGCTAAATTGGTGGTTTCTGCACAACAACTGAGAAATAAATCAATCGCAGAACATTTTATCAACATGGGGTATAAAAACACTCCATGGCATCGTCTAAGACTTCACTCCCCAGGTATGACTGATGATAGAGCCCGAGCCATTGAGTACAAGTCAGAAATCCCATACCAACGACTCAGCACGATCTACAAAGATGATGATGGGTGGTATGCGGTGCAAGTGGACCCCACTGAAGTGGACAAGTTCAGAGTAGAGGTGTGTGTTCGCTGTTTTTGCTTGCTCACAAGTCCACGTGCCACGCAACAGGGACGCTTAGCACATCGCACCGCGGCATCAAATTGTGATAGAATACCACCGCATTGGTGCACACTGCACCGCAGGATTGTGTCCATTTTGTATGGGCTGGCGCAGTATGTTGTTTCCTTCTATCCCTAGGAGGCAGCCCTCTGTAATTCGATCTAGTGAGGCATTCCGGAGGGAGGTAGCAAAATGAGATGCTCTGTTTCATAGTGGTAAGTTTTATCCACCATGGCGTGTTGTCTGATTGGGCCTCTATTCACCCCACGGTGCAAGCCGCAAAATTTAAGCCAACATAACAACCGCCTGATTGCGGTGCTGCACTAGCTAAATCCACTAAGGAGAAAATTGCTGCTCGCAATGATCTTTTTAGGCGTCAGCCAGAAGGCAAGAGATGGCTTTTCCAAATTGCCTCATCATGCTCATCCCAAAATCCCATTCTCATTTTTTCTCCTAATTTGGGGTCCGCGTTAGCTCCAGGCCATCTCAGTATGACTTTTGGGTCCAGCCCGTTGAGGCCCAAACTGCCCCCGCTCCCCACCCCGGAGTTAAACGGCCGCCCCTCCCATGCCACCTCCAAAGGACCAACATTGGTCAGCTCATCTATAGGAATGTTGCCCCTCCACAGGGAGCGTCAGTTCCGCTGACTTGCTGCGGTTAGATTAGGAAGGCTGGGGATCGGAACCAAAAGAAGGGAGGGGAGCCTTTAGGGGGCACCACAACATAAACCAATAGGCATATATGAAGAGCAGGGAGTGTGGCATCGTAAGGTGTGGTGTGGCAAATGCTAGTGTGTGTGGATCAGGGCGCAGAAAAGCGGCACTCCTTCGGCCAAACCTTGAATGCTGTGGGTTGTGCAAGGTGTGTGTGTTTGTCACTTTTTGCCCTAACCCTAACCCTAGGGCAAGAAAAACAATATGATCGCACAATATGATATTAGCAGCAGCAATTCGAACCGCCGCAGATGTGTGAATCATTGTTGTGCCCCCTCCCAAGGACAGTCCTGGGTAATGTGAAACCACATAGGTACCGTGCGTGGTGGGATGGATAAGTGCAGGGCTCTCAAAAGCCGGAGTCAAAACGAAACAGAACATAACAGAACAGAACAAACACAACAGAACACAAACGGAAAAGAACAGAGCAGAACAAAACAGAACAGAACAAAACACAACTAAACACAATAGAACAGAACTAAACAAAACTAAACAGAAAGAAACACAACACAGCAGAACAGAACAGAACAAATCAGATAAGAACAAAACCGAACCAAACCGAACCACACCGAACCGAACCGAACAGAACAGAATAGAACGGAACAGAACAGAACAGAACAAAACAGAACAGAACAGAGGTCCATTTTTATGGACCACCTACCCCAAATGTGTCGCTTGGAGGTTCTTATGTTTCACATTGATCAACAATTTGCGGCAGCAGATGGCAAAAAACAGGATGCACCATTCTTGCGAAAGCCAAAGTGAAGGAGGCGGTTGTTACACAGGTTCTCATTGAAGATTGGACATTTCATAACGGCCATGTGTGAATGTGCAACGATTTAATTTTGGTTCCGGAGTGCAGCTGACGAGTGGGGGCAGCATGCATGTTGTCACGTTCTTGCTTCCTACGAAATACCATTTTTAGTTGTGCTGTGTGGGGATTGCATGACGTACTAGGCATCCTCTTGAAGAGTGCACTTCCCAAACACTTGCACACTTGCCGTCAAGAATTGCACCCACTCAACTTAAACATGCGTTGGGAGCTGGGTCGGGCTTGGGTTTGATTTGTGCGTTAAACAAGGTTAGTCTTCTGCGGGCTCCATTCACTCTTATTCAGGTTAACAAGCAGCCCGATGCGAAAACGGCCGATCATCCTTGTCCACAATGTGGCAAACATGTCCGGAGCCGCTGGGTGAAGAATGAGGTGCATTGTTGGCAGCATGCGCCACAGCAAACACAAACAAGGAAGCGTGAACGCAAAGAAGATGATCAGGAGGATGATGCCAAATCCCCAAAAGTATTGTCTCGTTGCAATCAGGCATTGCTCGCTTTTTAGCAATTGAAACAAGGCTATTTCGTTGCATCACTTCATTGCAGCATAGAAACGCAAGCTTTATGTTCTCCTCACCTATGAAGCCGTTCGACCGTAACGATTTGGAGCACTGGGGGGCACAAGCACCAAATCATTTGGTAGTGATGGCGAAGTCCGACACAATGGCTGTGGTAGGGCTGGAGGTGTATTTCGACAGCCCTCCAAAGGGCAAGGTGGCAGGACTTGACCCAGTTGAGAATGTTCTTGCAAAGGTCTGCTTCATTAAGTATAAAGGACAACTAGCAAGTATAGGTGCGAGAAAAGCGATGGCCGCATTTGCTGTTTCCGATAATGCCTATGCAATTCATGCAATTCAAAGTTGCAATCAAAGTGGCGTTTCTTGAGCTTGGTCCCTTTGTCGATGCCTTCTGGGAGACAGAGCAGCATGAGAGTACCAACCATTGGTCAATTACATTTCGGACAGCGCCTGCGCAAGGGACCCTAAAAAAGTCTTGGACAAGCCCAGTCCGAGCATAGGACACCAATTGACAAATAGAAGTCAGGTAACTTGTTATCTTTTGTTAGATGTTGTTGTTTGCCAGCCTTGTGATGCATGCCCACTGAATTTAGTTTGAGTGCAGCAACCACCAAGAGCTCTGGGCTGCAGGATCGCCTCTGAAAGAGGTGCACGGTAGCTGTCAGTACTGCTATACCGCTGCCGCTGCCGCCAATACACAATATGGCTGGGTGCACTGTATGCAGAAGTCTGCGGTAACCTGCAAACAGGAGGCACCTTGGGCTCGGCATTTTTGATTTTGATGCATGCACAACACCTGTTTGACATGGTGACCCGGCCGGTTGCCATATATTAAAGTTTCAGTCGCTGCTTTCACTCTATCTGGCCCTCAAGTAGGAAAAAGGGGGTGTTTGAGATGACCGGTGAATAGCTGCACACACTAGGACTACATAGATTACCTGTGACCAAATGGTTCCAAGGGACATGTCTTTGGGTGACGACATCATGTTTTGCCGCCACTTGACCCATCCAACGACCACCAGGATTGGCTTTCTTCTAAAAGGTGCCGAACCCTGGCGTGGAAAGTTTCGCATGGGGTGGCAAGTGGCCTCAAGGTGTCTCGCTCGGAGGCCTTTCGGGCGGTGCAGCTCATCTTACTTAGAGCGCGCAAAAGACTCTATGAGTATCACACGAAGGGACTGTGTATGACGTAGAATATTGCTAGTTGTAGCAAAACCTCCCAATTTCCCCCCGACACGTGCACACTGCACACACGCTGTGCCAACACCCCCCCTATGTTTCAAAATGAAAATGCTAGGTTGCTGTCTAAATCTGCTGTTTTTGCTTTGTGGCTGTATGCTTCCCCGGTGGTGGGTGGGTTTCACGGGTGTCACAGAAAGCTGATTTACCAATCGGCGCTTTGCCTACGCCATGCCCGCGCTGTGTGTGTTGTGCAGAAACACCCCCTCGGCCCTGCTTTGACTCAAAGGGCTCACCAGATACTGTCTTTCAACAAAAAAAATGGTTCCCGGTTTGGACTTGGACAAAAGGGAGGGAGTTGTACACCGGCAGCTGCCGCACCATTATGCCACATCAATGGATGCACACGTCACTAGCAAAGAGCGACCCCGGACTTAGACCCTGCGTATTTGGCGGCATACATCCATGCAAGGACGGTGGAAAAAACATTTCAGGGGGGGGTGGCGTCTAGGGCCCCGTAAAGGAGCAACAACCAAACGGAATGTCACACACTGGGGGGGGGGGGGGGGGCAAAACGGGGGAGTTGCAAAAAGGGGCTCTTTGGGCCGACCTATAGAAAATTGTCCTTTTTTCAAGTTTAGAGCCTAGCAAAAGCAAAAAAACACTAAATTTCCAATGGTATCAAGCATTTTATGGATGTATGGGGGGAAGGGGGGTTCGTCAGGGGACAATTTCGCGGGAACATTTCACCTTTCAGATTGGTGGCAGAGTTTTCCCGGCAAAATATCTTTGCGCAATTTAGCCCAAAAAAGTGGATTTCTAACTGTAGTAGCAAAGAGAGACATTTGCTTGCTAGTGTGCCTGTTTGCTTTGCCCTATCCTTGTATCCCCCCTTTGACCTGTGTCCTCTTTCTTTCTTTGCCCCCCCCCCCCCTTTGTCCAGCCCGTGTATAGCTGTGCATGAAAGTGCATCATTAAGAGTGGTCCCCCCTTCAGTGTGGGGGACCCAGTCTCTCCGATGTCTCCCGTCTACTGTCCACCCCCTTCACCACGCTCTTGGCTCTTCCCCTCTTTTTTTTCAACCAAACGGGGGCTTGCAGCAATGTCTCTTCTGCCAAAAAACAACTTTTTGTCGGTGCTCCTGCAATTTTCCTGATGGCATTTTCTTTGGTTAAGTTGAACAACACGGTATGTAGGGCTGGTGCGTGGGTGGGGTACGAGGGGTTCTTCGCCAGGTGTGGGGGGGGGCGAGAGGGCGCTTAGGCACCAAAAGAGTCAAGGAGAGCAAGGCTGAGGGGTACATTGTCATACTTCAAATTGAAGGCACCCCTACGAGCCTCTCGATCCCTCCCCTGCTGGCAACCCCGCCTGCTTCGGCTTGCGAAAAGATTGGTTAGGGCAAAACCTCAGAATACAATGCAGAGGACAGAATCACTGAGAAGGAGAATTGTCCCACCCCCGCTCCCCCATAATTGGATAGTTGTCTGTGTTGTGCCTTCCTGCCTTCCTGTGTGTTCTTGATTTGCTGTGGACTTGCTCTGCACCACACGCCCATGGAGAAGTATGTGACGCGTGCCATTGTCTGCTTCACAGGAGACCGTAACAAAAGACTTATGCATGGGTAGGGCCAACTCGAGGGAGTGACAGCAACCATCCACAGCTCCCAGATGCCACCACGAATAAGCAGGAACCATCCATATGCCACCAGATTGGCTAAAAATGTTGTGCCATACCCTTGAAAAGGCAACATGCAGGGAAGTTTGCATGTGATTCCAATGGCACCCCATGTCCATTTTCACCAATGTACACCTCCAATACCCCTCGGGCATCACAAGAAGCTTGGTTTCCCCCTATTTACTGTGTTGGCAAAATTGTCGCACCTCGTACTTCTGCACGGAAAAAGTTCAAAAATTGATCACGTCATCAGTTTACCCCCCCCCCCCCCTCCCGGAGTTTTATTTGAAAGGTTCCACACCACCAGCCAAAATAGCCCTACTTGGGGTGGGGGGCGGGGGGCTGGAAAGGAGGCACCTTTCACCCCCAGCCCAAAGAGCCTCCTGCTTGGGGGGGGGGGGGCGGGTCTGAGAATGGGGCTCTTTGCCCCGCCACCCCTCCCCGGGAAAACGTTTTTTCGTCGAGCCCAGGCACTCACCAAAATCGCCAGCCGACTGTTGCAAGAGGGCTGGTCCTTTAGAAAGGATCTTTACAGAGCTGCCGCTGCCACTGTGCACCAGCTTCGAAAATGCTCCAGTACAAGTCTGTTTGATCCAAAGCGAATGCGCGCGCAGCCTACCTCAGCAGAGGGACCTGCTACATGCGAGCCCCCCGACACCGCCACCCAGTGATTTCTGCATTCCTGGCCCCCTGACACGAGATGCATGTCCACTGCCCCCCCTGTTCTGAAGACTTAATGCCCACTCAACTGTGTTTTGCACTCCACTGTCTTTTTCAGGCCACAGTATTTGTGCCTCATGCACACTGGGCAGCCGCCGCACGTGGCAGCCTCCCACTGCATAACCTGGTTTTATGCTCAGCCAATCCTCACTGCGAGTCAGATCCGATACCACCGTCATTTACGGGATCATCATAGAACTGGACAGCTCTGAACCTTGATTCTGAGAGGCTATCATACGGTAAGTACCGTACGGTGAGCGGGCTACGCCCGCTCATCTTTGTCTGGACCAAAAGGGATGGCGTTGTACACCGTTTGTACAATGTTTTTAGTGCTTTTGCGATGCAACGCTCCCTTCTTCCTTCCTGCACAAACTGTGGCTTGTCCAACCCCCTGAGGGGCAGGGACCACAATTTTTTTTGAACATTCGACTTCTCTTTCGCAGTGTTTTTTGGCAACAAATGACCCACTGCCGCCGATGTGGCTAGACCAACATCTCAGTCGTCATGGCGTAGACAATTAGGCAATGCCGGACCAAACGCACAAAGGCAGGGAGCGCCCCGGCAGTGCTGGCAGACCCAGCAGCGCCCAAAGAGCGGGCAGCCGCCCCCAGAGCGCCCGGACGGTCGGTACCGCCCGGTCGCAGAACAGCGTCTCCGACTTCTTGAGCAAACAGGCCACGGACTACCAGCCCGGAGAACAGGAGCAGCACTTCTTCACGACGGCGCTGGAGTCGGTGTCCAAATGCATGACCCTCATGCGGACGGTGCATGGGGCGCTCAACGCTTTGGTGGAGAAGATGCTGCAGGAGTTCGACCCGCCGCACCTGCAGGCGGTGCGATCCATCACGGGGGACGCCTGGAGTGCGCTGAACACCATCACAAAAGGGCACGCCACAGCGAAGGAGGCGTACGCCCAGTGGCACGTGGATGGGGGGGAGAGGGGGGGCTTCCAGAAGCAGATTCAGGACTTGGAGCAGGAGAACCGAGACCTCTCTGAACGGATCGACAGACTGCAGCGGGACAATCTGCTGATGCAGATGGTCTTGGCGCTGCACCGGCACAGCGGTGCTCGCAAGAAGTACGGGATCCGCCCGTCCCCGGACCATCCCGTGTCGTTGGTGGTGGCCACAGTGGTGGGTCTGGGGGGTTTTTGGGCCGCCCAGCCGGCGCTGGCGCGGGCCGCGGTCGGGCAGTACATGCGGGTGCTCCGCCGGGAACTGACGCGGTGCCAGGGCTACGAGGCGTGCTGCGTGGGGGAGCACTACATGGCCGCCTTCAAGTCCACGAGGAAGGCCATGAGCTGGTGCTGCGGTGTGCAGCGGGCGCTCCTGCAGGTGGACTGGCACGACGACCTGCTGGAGTTCCCGGAGTTTGGGGTGCAGGTGAGCCTGGACAACACCGACAAGCTGCTGTTCTGCGGCTTCCGCGTGGCCATGGGGATGGACCAGGGCGCGCCCGACGTCCTGCCGAGCCACTGCACCGGGCGACTGGAGTACACGGGGCAGTTCCCGCAGCACGTTGCCGCGCTCTGCGAGGCGGCGGAGGGGGGGCAGATCTGTGTGGGGCCTGCGGCGGCGAAGGAGCTGCAGTACCTGCAGGTCCCCGGCGTCAAGTGGAACGACCCGTACCTGCAGACGCTCCTGCAGGAGGGCAATTCGGTGCCCATCGCTGTGGCGCTCCCCGTTGAGTTAGCGAAGCGCCGCTTTGGGGCCCGCCCTGTGGAGGCGGATGAGGTCATTGAGGCGGGCAATTGGTGGGGCACCAAAGAGGCCCTGGCGGAGGCCGCGGCAGAGGGTGGGCCAGAGCGAGGCCCCCGGAGCCCCAGGGGCTTGGCCGTGAGGCATTTTTGGAGGAAACCCTCCGGTGCCATGTCGGACCGCATGCGCCATCACATGCCCCGACAGCATGTGCCTTTGGCCTCCGACCCGTACCGGTCGCTGGAGGGCTCCGTGTCGATTCCCAAAAGGGGCTCTGTGAACCCCCTCGACCACCGCCCTTCAGGAGCGGTGCCCCTGGACCACCGCCCTCCAGGAGTGGTGGTGGAGGGGGCAACGGCACTGGATGCCAACGCTCTGCGGGAGATCAAGGACATAGCCCTGGACCTGAGGCAGGTCAAGGAGCGAATCCTCGCTGACCCCTTGGCTGAGTGGGGCAGCTCCGCCCCATTGCGGAGCCGAGACAAGGGCAGGAATACAGGCGCCGGCAAGGGCGCCGACAAGGACAAGGACAAGAACAAGGACAAGAACAAGGACAAGGACAAGGACAAGGACAAGGACAAGGATGACACAGACACAGACAGAGGGAAGGAGAATGACAACGATGATCAGGAGGCGCCCAACGCCCCAATCCGGAAGAATCTGCTGCCTCCCACTGTCCTGGAAGGCACCAAAGGGCAGCTGCTGAACCAGATCCTGGAATTGAATGACATGGTCTGGGACTTGCAGCAGACCTGCAGCTCGAAGGAGAAACTGATCGCAGACCTGAGGACGGAGCTGGGAACGAACATCAAGAAGGATCGGGATGATAAGCAGCCGGCGCCCTCGGTGACACCGCCGACCATGAATGCAATGCCGAACATGAACATGAACAACATGAACGACATGGACCCCATGGACGTGCAGCGGATGTTGTACCAACAGCAGCAGCAATTCTTCGACCCAATGCAAACGCAGGCCGGCGGCATGTACGGCTGGCCCTACGGGGGAATGGATGGGCAGAACTGGTTTCAGCAGCAGCAAATGGGCATGGGCATGGGCAACGGCATGGGCGACGGCATGGGCATGGGCATGGGCAACGGCATGGGCATGGGCAACGGCATGGGCATGGGCAACGGCATGGGCATGGGCATGGGCAACGGCATGGGCAACGGCATGGGCAACGGCATGGGCAACGGCATGGGCAACGGCATGGGCAACGGCATGGGCATGGGCATGCCCATGGACCCCCATGCACAAACACAGGGTGCGGGTGCTGCAAGGGTCTCTGCCCGGCCCCCCGGCCCGACGCCGGGGGATGCTGCCGATGGGGACGCTGCGGCCAACAAGGCCTCGGCGTGGGTGCAGGAACAGACCTCCTCCGGCAGACTAAGCCCCGCGTTTGGCGGCGATGTGGTGCCCCCTGCAGACCAGAAGCCCCCCGTGGCCGACAGTCCTGGGGGGGCGCCTCCGATGTACGGCGGGGCAGCGCCTGGCACTAGTGGTGCCCACAGCGCACCCCCCGGTACAAACGGTGCCCCCGGTGCACACCCACACCAACCGCCGGGGGCCCCCGCATTGCCCAGCCCGTCGGTGGGGGTGCAGGGCCATCAGGCCGGATGGGGCGCCCCACTGATGCAGGCCGGCCCCCTCGGTTCGGGACGGCTCGCTTCCCCCTTGGGCTCCATGAACCCTCCGGGCCCGCACATGCCCGTGCCAAGCGGCTCCCAGCCCCCGGCCCATCCATCGGGCATGAGTGGGTATGGCGCCAGACCCGGTTCGGCCGGCCCCCCTGCCAAACCTCGTCCGCTGGGCACACTGTCCAATGAGGTGAACTTGCAAGAACCCGCGTCGGCGACCTCAGCGAGTAAGCCTGCACTTCCGATGGTGCAGATTGGGATGGAGTTTGACGAGAACGCCACACCGCACCTGACCGGCAAAAGGAAGGAGCTCGGGTCCATCGTGTCCCAGAAAGGCAAGCCCCACCCGAAGAGCGAGCGCAAGCGCAGGGCTGCGCCCAAGGCGGTGTGAGGGCTGTCGTCGCGCACCCGGGGACGCATGTGTGGCGGCCCTTGGCGCTACTGGCATGCACCTGCCCCTCGGACCTGCATCTGCAGCGGGTGTACAGCGATGGAGGGGAGTACCGTGTGGTATGCGTGGCATGCAGGCAGGTTGGAGGCAGCAGACACCCTGTTCCTCGACATCGAGCGCACTGAGCGCTCCCCTATCTGTTCTTGCCTCCGAACCATGACTGCCCTGGCAGCTCAAACACCGCAGCCCCTGTACGTCGATCCAGACCGACTGCCTGGGCCAACTTTTTGCTTTTCTCTGCCACCCCCCCCCCAAACCAACCAAATGGCAGGGTTCCTGTCGACGATCTCCAGGCCTCCAGACCCCTTTACCGGCCCCCAGGCGTGACCCACTGACCCAGCTGTACATATCAAGAGAACATGAAGCCGAGAACTGCCGAACATTGCTGCGCATGCATACAAGGACGTGCATGCGTAGAGCGCTTGAAAGACCTGCCTGCGGCCCCAGTCGTGAGGACGTGAGCGGTTTCAGGCCGACATGGTCGGCTGAAATCAGTGTCGGATGACCTGTGCAACCTCCGGGAGGGGCTTGGAACACATTTGGGTGATCGTCTGGTGACACTGTGCGTGCGTTTCATCCCATGGGGTCCCACTTGGCACCCTGTGCAGCCCCCCGTAGCTGCTCCTAGTCATCCCACAGGGGCCACTCTGAGCCTGTGAAGTTCCTCTGCAGAGGTGGACCTGCCAACAGCAATACCAGAGTTGGAGTTTTTCGATTTCGGGCCGAAAACGCTGCTTTCAGAGCCAATCCTGTTCAGGGGCACAGGGTGCCGGATTGCAGTGTTTTGCCGTTGTAGGCTGAAAAGTGCCAAGGTGGTATTTGGCATTTTGGGGGGACCCATCACCTCTCCCTCGGTCTGCGTTTATGCCCCCACTCCCACGGAAGGGGTTGTTTATGTATCTGAGCATTGCGGCAACCCGCCCCCCGGCGATGGGGTAAAGATGTATTGGTATGTGCAAAAAGTATGCACATGTCCAACCATATGTATTTCGGGTACGGATGTGATGCTATACCCCTTGCCAGGTACACCTCTAACCCTGCCTAGGGCCGCGGCTGTGGCAGCATATTTGAACGCCTTGACCTTCCGGTTTGCACTATTTTGCTGAGGAGAACTGGCGAGATGCGAAGCTCCATTTTCACCCGTCTCTGAGGGGCCGTGTTGTGTGCTGTGCGTGTGCTCTGCTGCGTGTGTGCTGTGCGTGAAGTCACCCTCCTACCACAAGTGGGGCTAGATAAACAGTAAACATCACAAATACAGAGCGACATCCCGTCAAAGGGCCTATCATGATATTCATGGGTATTTTGTTGGCACAAGTTGGTTCCACCACCATCACCCTAATGAAGGGTGCTGTACCTGCAGTCTGCAGCAGCTGGATGGGGGACACTGTGATGGTGTAGGCATGGTAGTATGCAAAAGGGCAGGGGCTGGGGTCGGCTACGGCGACCCAGGGCAGCGGCGATGGTGGCCCACAGGGACACGGGCCGGCAGAGGGGGAAGACACCTGACCTGCGGCAGCCCAGTCCTTCTGTCGCATCATGGTGGTACGCAAAAGGGCACCGTTCGTGCCGTCTAGCACTGCCCAGAGCCGGCCCACTTGAAAGCGCCAAATTCACTGTGCACCCAAACTGCATCAGCGGTGTTCAGCCTCCGGGGCTTTCTTGAGACGCCCTTGCAGGCAATGCAAAGTTTTTGTACTACCCGAAGTACTGGGACCATGTTTGAAGGCTCACTCTGCTCTGGGTATACACCAGCATCATGGGTGATGGGCAGATGAGGGTGCCTCTGGGGAAGATGATGACGATAATTAGTTGTGTTTTGGTGCATTTTTTTTGCCTCTCAGGGGGTCACGGGTTTCAGGGGTGCATAATGCAGGTCCCAGTGACAAACTTTTGTGCAGTGCCCACGCAGTGCCCAAGCAGTGCAGTCCCCTCTGAAATGCTTTATGTTGGGCATTGACTACACACATCACTAATCGCTCATAGTAATAGGGGCATGTCTCTGCCCCTACGGTTCCTCCTTCACCCGACCCCAGAGTGGCCAGCATGCCCCCCATATTAATGCGCCCAAATTTGCGGGGCCACCGACTGGCGGCTCATGACCTGGCTTTTCCCCTTGCCCCTCTCCACCCGGCCCAGGGCAGCCTCGCCCCAACCCCCGGGTGTACAGTGTCCGGATGTTGGGACGTTCACATGGAGGACGGTCGCCCACGAAGGACCATGAAGAAAGTCAGCATAGAAACCAACTTTTGGGTGGTCAGTCGGGCAGCTGGTGGAGGATTCACACACGATGTGGCAGGGATCCCCCGTCCCCTCCCCACTGCCCCCTTCTGCCCTGCGCCCCCAACCTCATGCCTCTCCGATGCATTTGCGCGGTGCGTGCGGAGGGGGGCCAGGCCGGCTGTGCCAGTGGGGGCCCCACATGCCACGAGCGTCCGGCAGGGCCACGGGTGCGTAGTGGCGATTGACCCTGTACCCAAGGCCCCTCAGTAATACCCCCCCGCACCACCAGAACTCAGTAGGAATGTGCTGTGTCCGGTGTGCAGCTCAGTAGGAACATGCTCCATCTGAACATGTTTGAGATGGCAGACGATAGTTGCAAGTCTGGTGGGGCCCCGATACACTGGATCTTGGGGTCCCCCCCCCCCCCCAATGAACTGTGGACTGTTGGGGACGGCATGGGTCATGTAACCAACCTGCCCACTTGCGGGCTACTGCCGAATTTGTCCCCCGCTCTGAAGCATAGGCGCCCCCCCAAACAACAGGGGTTATGTAGCCAATCCACCCACTTTTGGGCCAATGGTGATTTTGTCCCCCACTTTGAAGTGTATGAGACCAGAGATGGCAGGGGTTATGTAGCCAATCCGCCCGCTTGTGGGCATCTGCTGATTTTGTGATTTTGTGCCCAGCTCTGAAGTGCAGACATCCCCCAGAGGTCGTGTCGGCAATCCGCCCACTTGTGGGGCATTGTTGATTTTGTCCCCCGCTTCAAAGTGTAGCCAGATGGCAGGGGTGGTGTAGCCAATCCGCCCACTTGTGGGCCACTTTTGATTTTCTTCCCCTCTCCAAAGCCTAGGAGACCCCCAAGACGGCAAGGGTTGTCAATCCGTCCACTTGTGGGCCACTGCTGACTTTGTCCCCCGCTCTGAGGCACAGGGGAACCCCCAAATGACAGGGGTTATGTCGACAATCTGCCCATCCGTGGCCTCTTCTAGTTCTCTTTTGAAGTGTTTTTTTTATATTCATATGCTAATGTATATCGAGGTGCTCTTGCACGCCAAGCCCCTAACCTCCCATTCACACTAGTGTCCAAGACTTGAAAAAGAGTTTGCCCGCTTTGAACTGTTGGGGAGCTCCAAAATGGCAAGGGGTTAAGGAGCCGATGTGCGCACTTCCAGGGCGCTGCTGATTTTTTCTGCCGCTTTGAAGCGTTCGGGACCTCCTAGATAGCATGGGTCATTTAGTCAATGCGCCCACATGTGGGCCACTTCTGATTTTCATCCCCGCCTTGAAGTGTTGCCCCCCCCCCCCCCCAAACGGCTTTGGTCAAGTGGCCAATCCCCCCATTTGTGGGCCTGTGCGGATTTTCTGGGCCACTCTGAAGCGTTGCGACAAAATCAGTAGTGGCTTGCAAGTGGGCGCATTGGCTGCATAACCCTTGCCGCTTGGGGGGGCCGATCATGCTTCAGCCGAGGGACAAATTCAGCAGTGGCCCACAAGTGGGCAGGTTGGCCCCTCTTTGAAGCGCAGGGGACCCCCAAGACGGTAGGGGTTATGTAGCCAAAGTGCCCACTTGTGGGGCACTTCTGATTTTGTTGCCCTCTTTGAAGCGTAGGGGACTCCGAAATGGTAGGGGGCAAGTAGCCAGTTTGCCCACTTGTGGGCCACGTTTGAGGTTGTCCCAGCCAATCTGCCCACTTGTGGGCCCATCCCGTTTTTGTTCCCGTGCGTGACGTGTAGGAGACCCCTACGACGGAAGGGGTTTTGCAGCCTATCCGTCCACTTGTGGACCACTTCTGATTTTCTCCCCCTGCTCTAAAGCATTGGAGACTCCTCAAACGGCAGGGGATATGTAGCTGATCCGCCCAGTTGCGGGCCACTGCTGATTTTGTCCCCTGCTTTGAAGTGCGAGAACCTCCAAGATGGCAGGCGTCATGTAGCCAATCCACCCACTTACCAGCCACTTTTGATTTTGTCTCCCCCAAACGGCAAGGTATATTTAGGTGTAGCGTACTTTGTATTGCATGCAAGGACACTGATTCAGTAAACAAGCTTTTTGATGCCTCTATAAAACAATCAACGTTTCATAATAAAACTATGCGATAAGAATTAGGTTGTGCCACTCAAATCATCCCATTAACAATCTGCATGTGCACTTGCGCGACGCACAATGCAAGCAGTATATTTGTCTGCTGCACACCCCTCCCAAGTCAGTCCAAGGGGACCTGGGGCTGGTAGACACATAGAGATAGTGGAAGCCAGTGCTATGCACACCAAAACAAATGTACAAAATAAAAGGGAGGTGACAAAAATACAAAACTCAAAAACATTTTCGGAACACCCGTGTGCCCTACAATGACAATCATTAGGTGTTAGGGGCTTCGTGCTTGCTCTGTATTCATTCTCGGGGTTCCCCAACGCCAAGCGCGGGGAGCAAAATCAGAAGTGGGTACATCACCCCTGCCTTCTCGGGGCCCAAAAGAGGGCATCAATGCTATGTCACCCTTGCATTCTCGGGGGTCGCCAACGCCATGGGCGCTGAGCAAAATCAGAAGTGGTCCCCAACAAAGGGGAAAAAAATTAGAACTGACCGCCTCACCCCTGCCTTCTTGAGGGCCAAAAAGAGGGCGTAAATGCTACATCACCCCTGCATTCTCGGGGGTCCCTAAAACCAAGCGCGGGGAGCAAAATCCAATACGGGTTATAAACGGGGTCACGGCCTGCTCAGATTCCCACTGCATATGGACAACAATTCATCATTTATGAAGGACAGAGCCCACGTTGGTCAGCCGCAAAACAGGAGAAGTGGCAGTAGCTCAGTCGCCCGAGACAAGCCATACAAACAACGGCCACGTGGTGACCCGACCTGCTGTGCACAAGGATTATGAGGGTCTGCAAAGGACCACTCCAAGGATCGCAGGTCAGGGGTATTGCCCTGGGGAGGACCGGGACGGGTCAACCGGGAAACAAAAATAGACACACTGTTGCAGATGAGATAAAACACGCACAAATTCTGATCAATAGGATAAACGATGTGCTGGCGTTTCTTGGGAAGGGATGAAAAATAGCTGTAATTTGGCTGCATGAATTGCACAAACTACGAAACAACAGACAAAAGCCATCAAGATGCATGAACCCCATGAAGACATGCTGCAGGATGGTTGTCCCTCCCCCCCCTTGTCCAGTAAGCAGCTGCATGTGACAGTTCCCTCACACCCCTGCAGGAACGCACCCCAAGTGACGGTTCCCTCAGCCCCCCCATTACTACACAAGAGATGCACGACAAAAAACAAGAGAGCGGAAACAAGTGCATCTGAACCACAAAATGACCAGGAAACTGGCGGGGATGCATGTCAGGTCTACTGAGCAACAGGCTCGGTGCCACTTTTTTTGACGCGAGTATTTCACCTTAAAGAGCTGCACATGCTCAACATGGGCCACAGGAATGGCCGCCCCAGCTGCAGGCTTGGCTGCAGGCTTGGCTGCCACCCGGGCGACAGGTTTGGCTGCACGCTTGGAGGGTATGGCACGAGGTTTGGCAGCTTTGGGGGCAGGCTTGGCAGCAGGTTCGGCAGGGGGCTCCAGCCCCTAGCCCTTGTGGCATGCAGTTTGCCTCAGGAACATTGCGGGTGAAATACAATTTTCCGCTCGCAAAGACATTTGCCAAACCCCATACACCATGAGCACCCTTTGCCCACACAATTTCAGTGTCAGACGCACTGTCACTGTATTCTTCAACACCACTTGGGAGATCACTATCAACAGATGTCAGCGATGACACATCAGAATCTGGTACAGTCTGTGAGGCATGGGATGTCAGCCCTGGCCCTGACCTCGCAGTACCAACACAATCACTATCACTTTCCGATGAACCTGCCCAAGATGATAAAGGAGGGTTGGAAGGAGGGTTAGATGATTGTAAACCCGAAGAACCAGCCGTCTGAACGTTGGAAATTGACAACAGCACCAGCAGAGCACGTGTCAATGTCATCGACATTCATGGCTGAATTGCAAAAACTAAATGTTCTGCGTGATCCAGGGTGCGGAGCAGTGCCTTCCATGCAAGAAATTTGAAGTATACATCCAACACTTTATGTGTTTTTCACACTATTTGGGTTTTTTTTGGGAATGGGGGTGGCTCCCAAGGGGTGTAGGGCACAACTTGCTTATGCGGTTCTCCAGCCTTGCCAGCTCAAAAATGGAAATTTCCGAAACTGATTTTTTTTTGATATTCTGACCATCCAAAATGATCAAATATCCTATACGTTACCGTTATCCCTGGAATTTATCAGATATATTATAAACGGGTTTATAAGACCCGTTTATCCGCGGTCTGACGTGTTACGGTGAAGGCAACTATCGCTAACAGCAAGCACTTGGTGCTGCACAAGCATCAAGGGGAACCAATGCAGGGCGCAAGCCAATGAAAATGGCGCCGGGACCAGACATGGTACCCCCACGCCTACTTCCGAGGCCCCCCAACTATCTGCAGGGGGACCTCAACCAAACGCACCGTCAACTTATGGGAGTCACGTCAGATCCCTGGGCAATGGCTCTAAAACCGGACCCATCTGACATCTGAGCCGCTGATCACGAAAGGGTGGGGAAGTGTTGATATATAACACTGCACAATCGCGGCTGTTTTGTTGTTGTTTTTTCCATGTGTGCACTTGCACTTGCATGTGCACTGTGCAATCTTTTACAGAGCATCAGAACACACTCGAGCCGTGATTTCCCATTGGTATTGTTGTGTCTGTGTTGTTGCCACGTTTTTTTTTCCGGGTTTATCCACCAAGCAGTGTGGTATTTCGATAATAGAAGATGAACTCCCCAATGCGGCGCGTCTTTCGTTCAATGCCCCCCCCCATCACAACAAATGGAATCCTCAGCCCAGCACATGTGGTTTCAATCCCTTCCACCTATTTTGATCATAAAAGATGAGACCTCTGCTGTGGCCCGTCTTGTTTCAATGCCCAGCCCCTGGCTTGATCACAACAGATGGAATCCCCAATTTAGCGCATATACCTTGTAATCTGCCCCCCAATGTTGTGGCGGTTCCCCCCCAAAGGGGGGGGGGGGGGGGTCACGACGTCCCTCTCTCAGTCAGTTTTTAGTTTAGATGGCATTTGTCAGTTTGGTCGGCATGGCACGCAGCCCAGCCACCAAGCCTACCCGAAAGTGTACGATGATGAAATGCGACTTTCAGTGCAGAATTTGCGTGCAGGGCAGGTCAAGGACAAGTGCAGGTAGGGGATGGAGCAAGAGGGCATGCAGCAACAGGATCCCAATTTAAAGTTCTGCTTGCGATTAGGGAGGGAGGGCAGTGGCAGGGAGTGACAGTGAGGTAGGTGCGGATGCAGCGAGCGAGAGGGGGGGGGGGGGAGACACGGCACACCCTAAACATCACACTTCAAAACGGCAGCTGTGCACGCACAACACTAGGACTAGGACTAGGACACTAGGACGATAACACTAGCACAACACTAGGATTCACTAGAGTAATCACATTGAAACATGATATTACTTCTGTGTGCGTGCCCTTTCCACAGACACTGTGTGACAACCTTGAACTCCTGGACATGCTCAGTGGGCAACTCAGGTGTAGGCTGAGGATTGGAACACGAGGTAGGCTGTCCAGCCCTTTTGGAGAGCACAGTACAACCAACCATGTCCGAAGAAATGCCAAAGTGACGTTTCTCCCCCTGGGGGGGGGGGGTGCAACGGGGGCGTTGATTACAAGGGGGGCGCACTTAGCGTGGTGCGCGCGCCGTGCAACTATTTGGGCGCCTGGCCGTACTAGAGACCCAAACTTGGAGATACTAGGGGCATCATTGTTGCCCCTAGCGTACATTTTGACTTCTGATTGTGTCGCCTTTGTACCCTTCGTGAAGCGGTTGTTTGAATGGAGGATTCGCGGAGGCGCAAATTTGACATCAGAAAGATGTCCTTGAATTATGCCCTAGGTCTTTTGATGTATTCCTGCAGGTTTTGTAGTTGAAAACCCCAAACCAAAGCAGCAAGTAGAGCAAGGACTGAATGTGGATCGAATCAATGATTGGTTTTGTAATCCAGTATAACACAGAAGGGCTGCAGATAGACAAAGCAGGTTTATGAACATAGATTCAATCACAAATGGATAATGCAAAGGTTTTAAATGAAAATTGGTCAGACTCTAGCCTCAGAGGTTGCAATAGGCACTTCATGTGCACTCTTTTGGGTGAAATGGTGCTGGTTAGGACTGAGGGGCATAGATGTCAGGACCACACAGAAAATGACTTGGCCAAGCAACTGAATTCAGAAACAGTTACAAAGTAGGACCACAATAAGTGGTAGAAACAATTGAGTATAGGGGTCTTGGGGTGGGAGACCACTTAGGCTTAGCCTCCAAGGCCAACAAGCATGTAATGCCTGATTTATTTTGGTATGACCTCCATGAAGGAAGGTACCTCCGCTCAGTTGAGTGGTAGGGGTGAACTTCATGGGGGGGCTAGGGTCACAACCCTAGTTACTTTGAGAAAGTGTACTTTAGGCAACAAAAGAGAGATAAAAACACTTAAGTTTGTCTCAGCATCAACAAAGGGTTTTAAGGGGGCTTAGCCTGGATCAAGCCCTCCAAGAAAGACATGGCAGTGACGTTTTCTTACTCCCCCCTGGAGTACTAGTTGATCAAGCTAGTAGGACCAAGGAAAAAGGCTCAAATATTCCCAAAATTACCTCAAAAAATGCATTAAACTTACCAAAAACATTCTCATCACTTCATAGATGCCTATCACACTGTAGGGACCCTTGAAAAACAGTGTAATGTACCGTGAATGATGTCTCTTCGAAGGGGCATTCCTCAAAAGTCGCCGGCGTGCGGCGAAAACTTTTGGAAAAAGTGTGGGGGCAGTGGGAATTGAACCCAGGACTCCCTGTCCAGAGCACATGTGTCTGTCCACTAGGGTACAGTCGAACGCTCTAATGCGGACGGTTATCGCCGTATAAACAGCGTTTTAGTAAACGTCCTGACCAAGGGCCAGGGCGGAGCAATACTCCCAATGGAGGACACAAACCCCCAGGAGCTGGAAAAAATAGAAAATGGAACCAGCAGGGAGTGATTCCTGCGGTTTTGCGGAAGGGGTTGCGATTTAGCAAGTGAAATCGTTGAAAATCGACGAAACCACGGGGAAATCGTCATTTTTACACATAACTTAAAGTCGCAGACAAGCGCAAAGGAAGCGGACACCAAGAAAAGGGTTGCGCAAGCGAAAACGGCTTTTGGAAAAGAAGGTATGAGCCGTAGTTTTTAAAGTTTTAAAGAAAATTTTTGCACAGTTGCATCAAAATTTTTATAAACTTCAGAGTAAAGCATTCAAAATCAGCCCACACCACAGAGCAGTTCAACAACCCGTCTCTCAGGTATGTCTGTGTCACTTCACACTCACGCATTGCGTTCGTGTTGCTTGTTCGTCAAAACGTTAGGGTTGTCAACGCTGTGCTCGTTGGGGGGTCGGGTGTTCATCTCTCGTGCTCCTACAGGTGAAAGCAGGAGTGAAAGGTATGTGATGCGAATGGAGCGCGCAGCGCGCACGTAGGGTTAGAATATGCGCTGTGCTCGCGATGCATGTGCCTAATCTAGGCATCCACACGCTGTGTCGCTTCACCTGTATCCCTAATTCACCCTTGTTTCCTTCTTCACAGGTAAGCGTTTGTTCGTGTGCGGCCGTGGCGTTAAAGTTGAGTTGCTTAAAACGCTTAGGTTTGTTTTGTGTTCGTTTCAATGCGGCATTCACACGATGCATGGTGAGTAAGGTAGGTTAGCCCAGGAGGAGCTCACCTCCTGGTTGAGTCCGTGGTTAAGCCTCCCTTCCCTGCGTGCACATGATGCATTAAAGGGTAGGCCAGGCGAATTGCGCACGGTAAACCTTGTTTAGGTTACCCAGAGGCTCCTCGGTACGTTCTTTAAGAGAAGCCGAGGAGTTTCTTAAAGCTTGCTTGCTTGACAGGGGTAGCTGCATCTGCAGCGTGTTTGCGAACAGCGTATTATAGGTCACACTGAGAAGGGTATAATACCTGGAGTGTGGCTTGGTTCCACAGTCGCAAACGCCCCTTCATCTGCCTCTTTTGTACAGGTGGGAGAGGTTAAGGGTGATTGGTGCACGCAGCAGCTGCCTTCGGCGGCTACCATTTTTCTGCCCCAGCAAAACAGGGGCGCTGATCACAAATCAAATCACTGTGCCTCAGCCCGTACTGGCGAGGAGAGTTCGACCTCAACGACATCTGCGCTGTGCACGCAATGAGAGCACCCCTTCCCTCCAAGCCCTAGCAGGGGAAACGTGTTGTGGCGTCCCCTGTTAGGCCACAGCTGCTTAGTAGCGCTGTGTTCTCTTGTCATTTCACAGGAGGGTCGCTAGGACCCACGAGTCCTTTACCTTCGCAACGCCCAGTAGAGTGTGCGTGTAGGAGTGGTAGTCCTGAGTGGGGGCTAGAGCCAGTTGCCCAGTGCTCGCCCACCAGGATGGTGCCACTGTAGGGTGTGTAGGACCTGTAGGGGGTGTGTCACTGTCCCACCCTTTTCCTGCAATTTTAGCGGGGTTGGTGGGCTGTGGCAGTGGTTAGGTCAGTGTTTTGGCCACATAGCAAACAGGCGTTTTGCATGCCTTCATAGCTTTTGGCCACCCCTCCCTGTAGTAGACAGATAGGTAGGGAAAACAATACCTGGACTAGCACGCTGGGTATTCCCCCAAGGCTTTGCGCCAGCACAGAAATTGGGCGCATAGGGGAGGGGAGACCCGGGGCGTACCCCGTGGCATCAATAAGCCAACCCTCCAGGTTTAGCAAGGGCGCAGACTTGGGTATAATTAGGACACCACTTCTGCGGCTTGCTCTTAGGACCTTAGGACTAGCACACTCACACATACACTTAGGGGTATGGTAAACCCTGCAAGGAAGGGTAGAACCCCAGGGGTCTGGACCAGTCAGGGGTCCGAACTGTGGGCTCGCTTGTCCCCAAGGAGGGAAGACACACCTTGCCTCATAACACTTTGCTTGTCATTCCCCCCTGGTGTAGAAAGCCACCGTTCTTCGTTGGCTCACCAAGGTCATTACATTAGGGCAGTACCCATGCAACACATGGTCAACAAGGCAAACACTCGCTGGCCGGCTGCAATCTTGATAAGCGGCCACCTGGCTCACGCTCGAAACCATAGGCGTGGGTCTGCAGGGCACAGACAGGGTCAGTAGACTGACACAGGGTAATTAGTTTCGCTTCTTACGCTGGGACATAGTCTCAGCACGGGTTAGGAGCTGCCCCTCGTTATTCTCGACGAGGTAAGTGCGGAAGATGGGGTTGATACTCCCATCTGGTTGTATGAAGGCTGACATAGGTTCCCAGGTCGCCTCGGACAACCCATAGCCATCCCACAGGGTAAGGAATTTCCAGCCCTGTTTATACTCGTGGCGAGCAATACCTGCAACCACGTAGTAACCATCGACTGCCATCTCATCGGCAGTCATCTCTTCGAGTTCGTCTGCCTCCTCTGGACTGGCAGCGTTCTCTAGGTCTATACGTTCAATCTCACTGTCGCTGAGGCGCCACTCATCCCAAGACAAGTCGTCAGGGGAGTGATAGTGCCTCAACTACTTAGGAGCACATAGCAGTTCACCACCTAGACGTGGACTGCACCTGACATGGATCCTGGATCCATCTATCCTGATGATACGATAGGGTCCAAAGTAAGGGTCCTGTAGGCAGTTACGTGGCCAGGAGGGTAGGCGGGAATGGTGTACCAAAACAAGGTCACCAACCTTGAAGCTGGCAGGTCGCCGAAGGCGGTCCCGTCGGCTCTGTTCACGGTCACGAATGTGCCTCAGGTTAGTACCAGCCTGATTAGCCAGAGACTGCTTGTGTTCCAGCCAATCTCCCACAGGACTCTTGAAGTCCTCAGGAAAGGGGGTTTTGAAGAACCAAGCAGGTCGTCCCCCATGGACCAGTTCGTGGGGGGTGAAACCCGTAGAAGAGCTCCGCTGTGAGTTCATGGACAGAACTGCCCAGGGCACTAGGCGTACCCAGTCCTTGGTGCGCTCCTGTTTCATCAGGATTCTTAAGTTTTGCTCCACCACACGGTTCTGTCTCTCACAGAGAGGGTTAGACGTGTGAGTGTAGGGCACACCTGTGGTTACCTCCACGTTGAGGGCATTTAGCACTCGTTTGTACCACCCAGTGTCACTGCGGATGCGTACATCTTCATCAGAGTGCACCTGTTTAGGTGCTCCATAGGGTTCGAACCATTGTTCGACCAAAATTTTTACAGTCTGCTCACCTGTGATTTTCTTATTGCAAGGGAACACACGGGTGAAGCGAGATAGACCACAGGTGACCACGAGGCAACTATCATAGCCGCCAAAGCGTGGTAAGCCGTGGATGTAATCCACGTAGAGAAGAGAGTTAGCACAATAGGGTATGGGTAAGCTGGAGATCAGACCCCTATCCCTACTGTCGCTCTGCTTGCTGGCATGACAGCTACAAGCATCCACAATGGTCTGCATACGCGACCTCAGTTCAGTCAGGGTTAGACTAGAGTAGAAACACTCACGGAAGAAGTCCACTGAGCGATTAGCGCCAGTGTGACCAGAACTGAGATGGGACCACTGTAGGCACCCATCCAGTCGTGCCTCAGGCACCACAATTCGGTCCTCGTAGAAGAGGTACTGATTGTTTTTATACCACTGGTGCCCGTCAATGACACGGGGTTCGAGACCAGTGTTGAGGGTTTGGAGAATTTCTTCATACTCTGACTGATAGTCGGTTAGACTCCAACCCTCCAGGATTCCAGCAGTGCGCATGGACAGGTCAAGCTGGACATCCATACGCTGGAAAGCCTCTTTGGCGAGCGCCTCAGAGCTCTCACCAATAAGCGCATCGAAGTTGTTGCGCGATATATAGTCAGACAGTTCATTCTTAATCCCGGGGATATGATGCACTGTCAGCCTGAACTGGCTCAGGTAAGTCCACCACCGTTTTAGCTTCGCTTTTTCTGGTGGTGGGCCCTTCTGAAAAGACTTCACAGGCTCCTGGTCACACAGCCAGACAATAGGGTTAGACCCCAGGAGTCGGGATTGTGAAGATAGCACCAACATACCGGCCAGGAGTTCCTGGTCATAGGTGCTGTAGTTGGAACGCGCTTGGTTCCACTTCCAATTCCAGTGTCCCAGTGGCACCAGTCGCCACTCACTGGTAGGATAGTCATGTTTCAACGAACCATCACGGTTCAGTCCAGTTGTACGATAATGGCAGTGGGTTAGCTCAGCGGGGTTAAGCTCCTGCCATTGATAGATCGTACCTCCCCCCCCTACATCACTCGCATCAGTGATCAGGACTATCTCGCCCTCAGGGCGGGGAACTCCCAGGGAGTTGGAGGAGGCAATCTTCTTCTTCAACTCCTGGAAACACTCTTCCTCTCTGGAGGTCCACCTCCAGGGAGTAGTTTTCTTGATTAGGTCAGTGAGGGGTGCAGAGGAGTAAGTAAAATTGTGGATGTGACGCCGATAGAAATTACAGGCGCCCACAAAACTCCTCACATCGTGTAGACCCTTCTTAGGGTCATCGCGAATCTGCATGTCCTGTAGGGGCTGCATCTTAGACGCGGCTGGTTTCCACCAGCCATACCCCACGTCGAAACCCAAATACTCCATCTCCTCTTTCATAAACTCGCATTTTTCGAGTTTGATTCGGAGATGGTTTTCTTGACAGACAGTGAAGAATTCACGGAGGAGAAGGACATGGTCCTCTTTGGTATTAGTACCCAAACTCACGTCGTCGATGTGAGCCTCCATTTCTGCACCCCGGGAAATCAACTCTTGTACTAGAGGCCTGCGCCTCAGTATGTACAAAATTTTGTTCATAAGCTCCTGGAAGAGCGCTGGGGCGTTAGCCACCCCGAAAGGCATAACCTTCCACTTGAAGACACGACCCTTAGGGGTTATAAAGGCAAGCAGCTCCTGAGCTGCGGCGGTTAGGTCAACCTGCCAGAAACCAGAGCGTTTGTCCATTTTGGTCTTATACCTGCATTTGGAAATACGCTCCAGGGTGTTTTCCATGTTAGGAATACTCCCTGAATGGTTCTGGGTTTTCTTGTTGACCTCGCGATAGTCTGCAACAAGACGTAGAGCAGTCGACCCTGGTTTAGCAACAAGGAAACAGGGGCTGCAGTGATGGGGATAGTCCCCATGTTTGTACTCTTCAACGAGGCCAGCATCAATGCATTCTTGGATCTGGCGCTCGATTTCTTCAACCTGTTCCTGTGGAGCGGGATAGGGACGACGCCTCACTCGCGTCTTTTCAAATTCTGGTTTTAATTTCAGGTCCATCTGGACCAGTTTTTTGCAAGATAGGGGAGGCGGCAAGGCGCCGAACACCTCCTCATAGGTTATAAGCAGTTTCTTCAGGCGGGGGTCAAGGTTAAGACTCTCGACTTTCTGAAGGAAATCCTCCTCAGCATGGAGGTTGCTTTTTCCATGTTCTTTCTTTTTATGCCGATCAGCAGTTTCGGCAGGTATAGTACCATCGTCCCACTCAGGGGGACATTGCTGCCCATAGTGTAGAGAATACACTAGAGATATCTCAGGATCAGGCAGCGTATAGGACTCATCGTCCTCCTCAGCCAGATGGAGTATTTCCAGGTCTGTCTGAGGTATTGCAGCCGTTCTTGGCGCTCAATACCTTCGGCCTTCAGGTACAACAGCCGTCTGAGTTCTTGAGTGTCATGCTCAGACAATGGCATGTTATTAGCAGCAGGCCGTGCCAGAGCATCAGTACTCGGGGCCACGGGTTCACCTGTGTGCACAGGCTGCATGTGTAGCACTGGTTTCCCAACAGAGGAAGCGGGTTCAGAGGTTGACTCTAGATCTACCTCCTCTAGCAACAGCTGGGCCAGGAAAGCACTATGTTTTAGGTCAACACAGCTGGGATCAACAGAGGGAATAGTGCTGGCGATCTCAGACAGTTGGTCGTCAGCATCCTCTTTTACAGCTGCAGGTTCCAGATAGTCATCAGGAGACTCACACCCTGTAAGTGTGGCAGATAGGTGCTCAGGAGATCGATTTTTGAGATCATAAAGGGTCAGGCCACGATTTTCGGCCATGACCTCTTTTAGTAGCACCTGGTCCAGGTCACACAGGGGTACAGGATTGAGAGATCCATCGATGATGGACAGGAAACTGGCCCACTCAGGGGCCTGCATAGCTGTGTCTGAGTCCTCAGGCACATAGATGGGGCCGTCGGGGAGTTGCACTCTTCCCACGGGCATTCGGTCAAGCATACGGCGCCAGTAAGCATGTTTACCAGAGCAACCCCAGTCAGGGGTGCACATAACAACCCTTCCTCCCTCATAAGCGATCTTGGTTAGAACCTTCGCGAGCAGGGAGAAGGGAGGGTTAGCATACGCTAGGCCCATTGCTTTCCAGAAGAAACGGAAAGCATTGTTCATTTGTTTCGAGCAGTACAACTGCATGATGTGCTGTTGTTGGCCCGCAAACAATTCCACCTGGATCTCATCCAGGTTTACCTGAAGGGCCGCCAGTCCATTTTCGAGAACATGACGGGCCAGTTGGTAGTTTTCAGTACGATAGTTCGTCTTGGCTGCGTAGCGCAGCCCAGACTCTTTTCGTCCTGACAGCTCCAAAGGAACGGAGAATAGCCCACTGCCAAAGTCGCAGTGCAAAGAGTAAGGACGCTGTAGGGACAGCATTTTAACCTGGGGGTTTCTTCTTAGATAGTCAGTGCCAATGACAATGTCAAAGGCGTCAGTGTCCAACACTCTGCAGTGTTGGGTCACGGTTTCGTCGCCCAGACATATGGTCACATCGACCCCCCCCAAGGAATGGATGGTACGCCCATCCCCTACTCTTATGGCCACAGTCTTAGTCTTCCTGAAAGTTTTAAGCAGGCGCCGGGCCACTATGGAAAGTGTTGCACCGGTATCAAGCACTGCTCGAAAAACCTGATCCCCGATTTTCACGAGGATCCAGAAAACCAAGTCCTCCTCTTCGGAGCCGCCCCCCTATTCCTTATCAGGGAATTTCACATCCACTCCTGCAGCCATGAGGGACTTGGCCATCCAGGCCAAGCGCCTCTTCTTAGAATTATTCCCCTCAGGGGTAGCGTTATCCCCTTGGGGGCGCTTCTGGGGGACACCTGCGGCAGGAGCGGGTGTGGCAGCAGGAGTAGGTGTAGCAACAGGCGCTGATGAGCGCCTCTGGGGGTTAGGGGGTCCAGTTTTGCCACCCCCCTTGCCACCTCCTTTACCTTTATCCCCACTCGGGGGATTCCTGGCGGGCGTCGGGGTCTTCTGGCGCTCCGCCTCCTGACGCTTGAGTTTGTCACTCTCGCGTTTCTTGATGTGGCATTCGTCCTCATAGTGACGACGTTTGCCACAGTAACCACAGGTGATGGTACACCTGAAGTGGTCCTGATGGGTGACAGTTTTCCCATCTTTAGTATGCTGCTGACGTTTCATCTGCAGCATACAGCCACTGCGGAGATCGCAGTCAGAAGCATGACAAGGTCCCCCCTTGTCATTGACAGGTCGGCAGTAAAACAGGGGGGGTGTGCCTGCATCAGTTGGAACCTCGTTCATGGCACGTAGGTTGCCCCTTCCTTTACCGCCTCCCTGGTTAGTGTTTGTGGGATTTTTATGCCCCTTCCCTTCGCCACGTTCGGGGGTAGGGGTACCACCTAGTCCCAAATGCTTCTTGAGGAACTTCTCCATGTGGGAGTCGTTCTCTCTCTCAAGAGCTAGCTCAATCAAGAGATCCACCAGTGTATCATACGAGTGGGTCCTGCTCTTCCTCTCAGAGGTTGAGCGGCAATCATCCCACGTACGCTGGGGGATCTTACTCATGAGCCACAGGTGGGGCTCAGTGGCTCCGTAGGAGCCCACATTCATCCTCGAAAATAAGTACTCCATGTCGCACACATACTCAGAAATTTGCGCAGCGGATGGAAACTCCGGGAGCATAGGTAGCTCCTCGATTTGTGTGCGTACGCTGAGGTCAGTCTCATAGACTGGGAATGTTTTCTCTAACCTCAGGAGTACCTCCGCCCAAGTAGAACAGGTTTTCACAATCTGTTTGACCTGTTTTTGCAAAAATTTCTTTTTGCATGAGCGTTTTAGCAGTGAACATTTGGTGGCCACATCCACATGGGATTGGCCAGTCAACAAAAGGAACTCCGCAAATTCTTCTGCCCATTCAGGCAGATTTTTAGGGTCGAACTCCGGCAGTTCCAGCTGGATGTTCGCCTCGGCAATTGGTCTGCCCGTCTTCCCACCCCCCGGAGTTAGGCCTGAAGGCGACACGCCGGCAAGAGGGGCCAGGGCTGACAGCCCTCTTCTCTCACTCTCTGTGACAGGCACGTCCTGTAGATCCGCCATGGGCACAGTCCTGGCACGGGGGTGAAAGGGGCTGGGGCAGGTAACCTTAGGCAACAGCCTTGAGACCCTCGATCTCTTGAGATCTTCGGCCAGGGTACTCAGCCCTGGAGAGAGAGAGAGGAACTCAGGCTTGGGTAAGGGTTCTGCAATACCCAGTTTAGCCTTAATGGCCTCCGATAAGGCCGTCACGTCTGGATCTTCTGATCCAGACAGGAATTTGGCCAGCAGCTCGGCCGTCTGATCCAGGGCACCGTAGGTTGGCCTTGGATGGTGTTCTTCGACTCGTGTTGGGCCCACTTCGGGGGCCCTTGGGGTTGGGTACTCAGGTCTTAGTCGTCTTGGCAGTGATGCTGTGGACGGAGGACCAGAGTGAGCGTAGGACCCTAGATCTGTACGTGGTCTTGATCCATGTACAGCCAAGGGCTCCTCTCCATCTTCCCCACGGATGAACTTATAGTACTCCTCATGCATGATGTACTCATCCATCTTCATCTTCAGCTTCTCATATTCCTCAGGTCCTTCAATGGCAGTTGAGGATGAAGCTGGACAATTGGATCGTGATACTGAAGCAGCCACACGTCTGTGGAGGTGACTGAAGCTGTCTCCACCGTGTGCTGCTAAGGCCTCGGTGGTAAGGCCTTTATTCTCCTTCGCCCTTCTGCGTTCTGGATCTCCTTGGGACCCAGATGCGCCACTGAGTTGATGTGGAGCTCGGTGTGGTGGTTCACTCATTGGGTGCACCACACTGCCCATTTGTACTTGGACAGTTCGGATAGGCCAGGTCCTTACACTTGGTGTGGACATTATGGACTTGTTGTTGAGCTTTTGTTCTGCACTTCTTCTCAGGGTCGGTTTAAAGGGTCACAAGGGACTGTCTCTGCTACCGGAAAGATGTCCTTGAATTATGCCCTAGGTCTTTTGATGTATTCCTGCAGGTTTTGTAGTTGAAAACCCCAAACCAAAGCAGCAAGTAGAGCAAGGACTGAATGTGGATCGAATCAATGATTGGTTTTGTAATCCAGTATAACACAGAAGGGCTGCAGATAGACAAAGCAGGTTTATGAACATAGATTCAATCACAAATGGATAATGCAAAGGTTTTAAATGAAAATTGGTCAGACTCTAGCCTCAGAGGTTGCAATAGGCACTTCATGTGCACTCTTTTGGGTGAAATGGTGCTGGTTAGGACTGAGGGGCATAGATGTCAGGACCACACAGAAAGTGACTTGGCCAAGCAACTGAATTCAGAAACAGTTACAAAGTAGGACCACAATAAGTGGTAGAAACAATTGAGTATAGGGGTCTTGGGGTGGGAGACCACTTAGGCTTAGCCTCCAAGGCCAACAAGCATGTAATGCCTGATTTATTTTGGTATGACCTCCATGAAGGAAGGTACCTCCGCTCAGTTGAGTGGTAGGGGTGAACTTCATGGGGGGGCTAGGGTCACAACCCTAGTTACTTTGAGAAAGTGTACTTTAGGCAACAAAAGAGAGATAAAAACACTTAAGTTTGTCTCAGCATCAACAAAGGGTTTTAAGGGGGCTTAGCCTGGATCAAGCCCTCCAAGAAAGACATGGCAGTGACTTTTTCTTACTACATCTTTTGACATCGTGTGCGTTTCCCATGCTACTTTTGCCAAAACGGTGCTACTATAAATGTGCGAATATTCAGTGCTGTTCGGTCGAACCCACTACGAATCCTCCCTAATTCACGCAGACTTCGCACCAGATTCAAGCTTGCAGGATGACGGGGACAAGCTTCAGGCCAAGGTGAACACCTTGGAGCGCGAGTCGCGGCGGTCCAAGGGCGGCAAGGGCCCCCGAGAAGGGAGGGGTTAGACTGACACTTCTGATTTCATCCCCCTCTGTTCATGGCTTTCCGCATTTTGCATGATGTCTTATATGGAGGGAGGGTAGCTTGCATTTGTGTTCAGCTACGGTGCTTCGGGTGACCCAAATCACCTCTAAGAGAGGTCGTTAGATCAAGGGCACGCGCGGGCGTCATATACCCCCCCTTTTTTGGGGTCATTCACGTAGCAGACCCCATGGCATGATATTTGATGTCCAACCCCTTGTAAAATCATTTTCCCCAATAAGACAATCACCCAATGGATTTGTTTTTATCTAAGGCCTCTATCCCCTAAAACTGGATATCACTTTTTTGAGGGGCGGGGGGTCAAACGTTTTCGCTCAGAAGGCTCCAAGCAATGGGGAGGCCCATTGCTGTCACATCAAACCCCGGTCGAATGGTAATGCAGCCAACTGCAGAATCACCTCGCAGAGGTTGTTAGATCAAAGCCAGGCAGGCGTATATAGGGGAAAACACCACGTACCCCCCCCATTTTGGGCCATTTTGGGCCTATTTGCCTACCCTACCCCAATGGGTTCAATAGTTAGTTTAAATTATTATTTTGTCCAATAAACGCATCCCCCAATGAGTTTTTGGTCCGGACCCCCAAGATCCCCCCCACTTGAAACCCACTTTTTTGAGGTTTTGAGGGAGGTGGGCTCGGGGGTCAAAAAGCGACCCCCCCCTTTTTGGGTCGAAAACCATGAATCTTTTGGTTTTTTTCTCTTCTCGATTTTGAGCCGAAAAAGTTGTTCCGGGTCCCGACTCCATGGGGTTTGTATGGGGCGTGGTGGGACGAGCGCTAATGCAGTTTATGCACTGTTGAGCCATTTTTGCTATGTTGGCGGTTTTGGCCACCTCGGTGACCCCGTGGTACCCACTCTGAGGGGTGTGAGTGGGGATGTTGTGATAGTATATGCCTACTAGGATACGAAAGGACGTTTTTCGCAGTCTCTAGCCTTGCCTAGGGCCAGCCAAGCCCCGTGCCAAAAATGCGAAATGACTGTTTCCACCAATAATGGCTCACATGAGTGAACGGGCCGGTGCACAACCTCAAAAATTGAAGTTTTCGAAACTTATTTTTTTTCATACCGTGATCCCCTTAAATGGCCATCCAAGCTATGTAAAGCATGTTTGAGGCAGTATATCCGTGTTTTTCACCCGATTCGGGTATTGCGCGCGCAGGCGGGGGGGGGGGGGGAGGTCCCAAGGGATTGGTACACAACCCGCTGATGCAGTTTTTCACCTTGGGCAGCTCAAAAATCGAAGTTTTCGAAACTCATTTTTTTGATACCGTGGTCTCCTAAAATGACCATCCAGGGTATGTAAAGCATGTTTCAGGCGATATTTATGTGTTTTTCACCTTTTTTGGGTATTGGGTGCGCTGGGGGGGTGTCCCAAAGGATTGGTACCCAAGCTGCTTATGCGGTTTTTCACCCTCGGCAGCTCATAAATCGAAGTTTTCGAAACTTATTGTTTTGATATTATGACCACACAATATGACCATCCAAGGTATGTAAAGCATGTCTCAGGCCGTATTCATGTGTTTATCACCCTATTTGGCCATTGGGTGCGGGGAGGGGGGGGTTCTCCCAAGGGATTGGTACACAACTTGCTAATGCGGGTTTTCAGCCTATACAGCTCAAAAATCGAAGTTTCCGAAAATCATTTTTTTGATACGGTGATCACCTAAAATGACCATCCAAGATATGCAAAGCGTGTTTTAGCCCGTATTTATGTAGTTTTTACCCTATTTCGGGTGTGTGTTGCTTAGGGTAAATTCTTTGCGAGGTGGACCTGCCGGCAATAGAATCTTAGGTCCGCGGTTCGAATCCTGGGTGGTCGATTGTCGCCGGCGGCGCTGTTTCGCCCGGCTGGGGTTTGAGCCACCGACCGAAAGGTATGCGGTGGGCTGCATTACCATTCGGCCACTAGGGGGAATCCTTGCACTCCGCGCACACTGCGCGCTACTTTTAGACTATGTTCCCCCCGAAGAGCCCCTAGGCACGCCACTTGGAAAAGCCGTGAGAATTAGGCGACCCAAACTTAACCGGAGGGGACCTTGAGGGGGACCTTCCCGGTTCTTGTGGCAGTGGTGAAGGACTAGGGGCCTTTGGGGGGGGAACTTGACTGTGTGTTGGGCGGTGGAGATGGAGGGCCGTCAGGTGGCGACTCTGAATATGGGATGGCAAAGGAGATGGACTCCATCTTGCATCACCGATTCACCACTCTCAACCCATCGTCGTAGTATTCCAAGTGGAGGAGTCCGTCTTCAAACGTCCCTACCACCGTGGCAGGAGGTCGCAGGCCATTGGAGCGGGTATAGAACATCCTTTCCCCAGTATTCAGATCCATGGAGAAAATGGACCTGAGAAATGAGGAGGGAAGTATGTCCTGCAGCAGGCACCATCAAAGTGTATCACCATATCAATCAACCGAGAAAAAGAGTAGATGTGGTGGAAATGGGAAAAAATCTGTGCAAAAAAGTAGAACTGGGTGAAATAGGGTGAACATCCAAAAATGCCAGATCCTCAATGCATCAAAACCTACTAAGAAACAAGAATGATGCCGAAAGTACCACAAAGTATGGGTTTCTACTACGGCCAGACAAGCCCAAATAGTTGCACTGTGTGCGCACTGCGGACGCACTGCACACGCACTGCGCTTAAGGCACCCCCTCCCACTGCTTGCCCTGATAGCAGCAGCCCTCCCCACTGCTTGGAGCCGGATCTGCCACTGACAAAAAACCCAAACTGTGTGTTTCTGTCCGATTGACTGCTGGCCTAGCTAACTGACTCATTGGCTAGCTGTCCGCCTCTCTTCGAGATGCACTGCCGAAGGCAATAGAGTTGTGGGACGTTTGGAAGGGGTGGGGTCTCTTCGGGGGGAATCTAGTGTAAAAGTAGCGCGCAGTGCGCACACAGTGCAAGCTCCCCCAAGGGGGGGTATTTTTTTGTGATGCCTCCCCCTTCTGGTTCATGGCAAAATTCCCTGTTCGTCTCAATTTGGTATGGAATCTCTGACATCCTTTGTCAACCACAAGAGCACAACTTGTGTTTGGATAGTGCTTCCACAGATGCATTGGTCTCATAAAAACCTGAGCGTGCCACGTGTCATAGGTACACAGGTGCATTAGTCGTTCCGAAGCCCAGGCCCCATGTGCTATGGCTGCTCTGCAAATGGCTGTGTCAAGTGAGGAAACCTGTGCCTCTTGGCTATGTACAGAAGCAAAAGGGATCCGATATCCTGAATTGAGCCACAAACAATGACAAGCCTTCCCACAGGCAGGTGATCTTCCACTAACTGTACTAAAACGCCTGTGTGGTACCGGTCTTATGCTCAGCTCCAAGTTTGGCACCCGGACTAGAGCTATATGCCGACATCAGTATATGAGGGGCAAGTGTAGGAACGGGAGGTCCCACAGCTTACTGGGCAGTAAGCACCTGGGACTGAAGGGGTGGCAGGTGGGGCTTAAGGACATAACATGCTAGCTCCAGTGGGCTGGGGCCAAGTTGGTGCAGTGTGTGCACTGCGTGCAGTGCCGACACAATGAAACCCAGGTAGGGAGAAAGGGAGGAAACCCCCTTGCATTTATGCAGGCGTCACAAGAATCTTCATATCCTTGGTGATTGGTGGCCGTGGCCAAGCGCAATCTGCTGTTGCGTGAGTGTGTTGGAAGATGGTGGTAGCCTTCTGGAACATAGGCATTCTGCCTTGACCCGATTGGGGCCCAACTTGTAGCAATATGTAGCACTATGTGGGCCGTTACTCACAAGCCATGCTACTGATTTGGAGTGATCCGAGAGTGCGGATGGAGGGTTCAAGTGCTGGCTCATAAAGAGAATCCACAAGGACATTGTTTCCTAGAGATAGCAAGGCAATGGCCATGAAGGTTGGAATCCGCTTTGGAGTGTGTAACATCCCACCTGCCGATTTGTTGCATTGTGAATGTACCGAACATCCGGTGATTCTCCACCATCATAATCCAGCATCCACCTATAACAAAGAACGTGCAACAAAACCGGGTAAAAATGGGCGAAAATGGGCGGAAATGGGTGCCAATTCAAATTTGCCACATCCCCAATGCAAGAAGCGAAAAAAAACCTGTTATGGAACAACCACTTCGTGAAAAAATGCCAAAACTGTGGTTCAAGTAGTTGCCGACATACAAGAGTTTGCACTGCGTGCGCACTGCATGCACGGCATTCCCTAGAGGAGTATTGCTACGGCATCTGCCTCATTTTGCTAGGAATCAAGAAGGGTATCACGAGGCAACAGTGGAAATCAAGCAAAAAACCGTGCCGGGCATGCGCCGGGCGCGCGCCCGGCAAACATTCCCCTAGAAGCCCTCGGAAGGCAAGCGCCACAAAGAGCCAAAGGCACTCACAGCAAATCACCAAAGGTGCTTCGAGAAGGGGACTCACATATGATTCATATGAGCCATGTAGGTGGTGTCCTTGGGGGGGAGTGTTAGCGTGCTAGGCGCGCGCCGGGCAGGGCAGGGCTGAGGGACTCGCAATCCATGCTTTGTTGCGTGGCCCCTTGAGTTCTGGTTAGGGACTCTCATTCCACACTTTTTCGCGTGGCCCCTTGAGTTGGGGTTAGGCACTCTCATTCCACGCTTTGTTGCGTGGCCCCTTGAGTTGGGGTTAGGGACTCGCAATCCACGCTTTGTTGTGTGGCCCCTTGAGTTGGGGTTAGGGACTCTCAATCCACCTTTGTTGCGTGGCCCCTTGAGTTGGGGTTAGGGACTCGCAATCCACGCTTTGTTGTGTGGCCCCTTGAGTTGGGATTACGGACTCTCAATCCTCGCTTTGTTTGAATTTTCGATGAAGTATGGGCACCCTGAGCTCCTGGACAGTGAGTCGTTGTTTCGATTTTTTTTCTGGATGAAACACACCCAACCGGCAGAGAGCAGTGCTTTCATGTTGCACCGAAGGGTGTTCGGAGATTTCTTGGCGGCAGAGTGTTGCCCATTTTTGCGCGTACTGATGGGCTTGTTCAACAACGGAGACCACGTCGGCCTGGCGCTTTGCCCGTGATTGTGCAAATGGCGGAGCGGTGCATTCGTGGTTCGTTGGGTGGGTGCTTGGCTGACTCCCCCGCCCCTTCCCACGCGTAGCGCCTCCTGTGGGGGTCCCAAAGTGGACTGGTGCATCCTAGATTCCACCCTGTCACTCAGAACACACCTGGCGTGAAGCTGTTGCATGCCCTGTTTGATGAAAAAATGGGCTGCGCATCAGAGGTCTTTGAAACCACAATTGATAATGAAATTGTGGTTGTATCCGGGCTGCACCCCATTATGCCCCCATCCTCAATCACTCCCTCAGACTGTGTCCTCATTTTGTTTCTATGCAGGTGTAACATGCTTCTTCAATTGCCTTTGGAAGTGTGGGATGTCATTGCCGACCTTCTTCACTCAGATGTACTGAGTCAAGTTTGTCAAAAGCTAAGGGAACTGATTGGGACTCATCGTTATGTGAAGTTGAGGTGCACTGGAGAGAATGTGCAGCGAGTACTGGGACTCATTGGTAATGTACGCTCTCTGCAGCTCGGTCATGGCGGAAATTCTGTGGGAGAGAGTGGAGCACAGGCGCTTGCAGCACTGAAGGATGCCGCCTCACTGCATACCCTGTCCCTCGATCTTGATGCGAACTCTGTGGGAGAGAGTGGGGCACAGGCGCTTGCAGCGCTGAAGGATGCCGCCTCACTGCATACCCTGTCCCTTGATCTTGGGCAGAATTCCGTGGGAGACAGTGGGGCACAGGCGCTTGCAGCGCTGAAGGATGCCGCCTCACTGCATACCCTGTCGCTCAATCTGTGGGGGAATTACGTGGGAGACAGTGGGGCACAGGCGCTTGCAGCGCTGAGGGATGCCCCCTCACTGCATACCCTGTCCCTCGATCTTGGTGGAAATTCCGTCGGAGACAGACGGGCACAGGCGCTTGCAGCGCTGAAGGATGCCCGCTCGCTGCATTGCCTGTCCCTCCATCTTCGTGGGAATTACGTCGGAGGGAGTGGGGCACAGGCACTTGCAGCGCTGAAGGATGCTGCCTCACTGCATACCCTGTCCCTCAATCTTCGTGGAAATTCCGTGGGAGACAGTGGGGCACAGGCGCTTGCAGCGCTGAAGGATGCCGCCTCACTGCATACCCTGTCCCTCAATCTCGGTGGAAATTCCGTGGGAGACAGTGGGACACAGGCAGTTGCAGCGCCTAAGGATGCCGCCTCACTGCATACCCCGTCGCTCAATCTGTGGCGGAATTCGGTGGGAGACAGTGGGGCACAAGCGCTCGCAGCGCTGAAGGATGCCACCTCACTGCATACCCTGTCCCTCAATCTCGGTGGAAATTCCGTGGGAGACAGTGGGGCACGGGCGCTGGCAGCGCTGAAGGATGCCCCCTCAATGCATACCCTGTCCCTCGGTCTTTGCGGCAATTCCGTGGGAGACAGTGGGGCACAGGCGCTTGCAGCGCTGAAGGATGCCGCCTCACTGCATACCCTGTCCCTCAATATTTGTGGAAAATTCGTGGGAGAGAGTGGGGAACAGGCGCTTGCAGCGCTGAAGGATGCCCCCTCAGTGCATACCCTGTCCCTTGATCTTGGTGGAAATTCCGTGGGAGACAGTGGGGCACAGGCGCTTGCAGCGCTGAAGGATGCCCCCTCACTGCATACCCTGTCCCTCGATCTTTGTGGAACTTCCCTGGGAGACAGTGGGGCACAGGCGCTTGCAGCGCTGAGGGATGCCGCCTCACTGCAATGCCTGTCCCTCTATCTTAATGGAAATTCCGTGGGAGACAGTGGGGCACAGGCGCTTGCAGCGCTGAAGGATGCCCCCTCAATGCATACCCTGTCCCTCGATCTTCATGAAAATTCCGTGGGAGAGAGTGGGGCACAGGCGCTTGCAGCGCTGAAGGATGCCGCCTCACTGCATCGCCTGTCCCTCAATCTTGGTGGAAATTCCTTGCGAGACAGTGGCGGACAGGCGCTTGCAGCGCTGAAGCATGCCGCCTCACTGCATGCCCTGTCCCTCCATCTTGGTGGAAATTCCGTGGGAGAGAGTGGGGCACAGGCGCTTGCAGCGCTGAGGGATGCCCCCTTACTGCATACCCTGTCCCTCGATCTTGGTGGAAAATCCGTGGGAGACAGTGGGGCACAGGCGCTTGCAGCGCTGAAGGATGCCCCCTCACTGCATACCCTGTCCCTCGATCTTTGTGAAACTTCCGTGGGAGACCGTGGGGCAGAGGCGCTCGCAGCGCTGAAGGATGCCACGTCACTGCATTACCTGTCCCTCTATCTTGATGGAAATTCCGTGGGAGACAGTGGGACACAGGCGCTCAGAGCTGAAGGATGCCGCCTCACTGCATACCCTGTCCCTCAATCTGTGGTTAAACTCCGTGGGAGACGGTGGGGCACAGGCGCTTGCAGCGCTGAAGGATGCCCCCTCACTGCATACCCTGTCCCTCGGTTTTTGGCAGAATTCCGTGGGAGAGAGTGGGGCACAGGCGCTTGCAGTGCTGAAGGCTGCCGCCTGACCGCATGCCCTGTCCCTCACATTTCATGGAAATTCCGTGGGAGAGAGTGGGGCACAGGCGCTTGCAGCGCTGAAGGCTGCCGCCTCACTGCATTGCCTGTCCCTCAATCTTCGTGGAAATTCCGTGGCAGACCGTGTGGCACAGGCGCTTGCAGCGCTGAAGCATGCCGCCTCACTGCATACCCTGTCCCTCAATCTTCATGCAAATTCCGTGGGAGACAGTGGGGCACAGGCGCTTGCAGCGCTGAAGGATGCCCCCTCACTGCATACCCTGTCCCTCGGCTTTTGGCAGAATTCCGTCGGAGAGAGTGGGGCACAGGTGCTTGCAGCGCTGAAGGCTGCCGCCTCACTGCATACCCTGTCCCTTGATCGTGGTGGAAATTGCGTGGGAGACAGTGGGTCAGAGGCGCTTGCAGCGCTGAAGGATGCTGCCTCACTGCATACCCTTTCCCCCAATCTTCATGGAAATTCCGTGGGAGAGAGTGCGGCACAGGCGCTTGCAGCGCTGAAAGATGCCGCCTCACTGCATACCCTGTCCCTCGATCTTCATGGAAACTCCGTGGGAGACAGTGGGGCACAGGCGCTTGCAGCGCTGAGGGCTGCCGCCTCACTGCATACCCTGTCCCTTGATCTTGGTGGAAATTCCGTGGGAGACAGTGGGGCACAGGCGCTTGCAGCGATGAAGGATGCCCCCTCACTGCATACCCTTTCCCTCAATCTTCATGGAAATTCCGTGCGAGACAGTGTTGCACAGGCGCTTGCAGCGCCGAAGGATGCCACCTCACTGCATACCCTGTCCCTCGGTTTTTTGCAGAATTCCGTGGGAGAGAGTGGGGCACAGGCGCTTGCAGCGCTGAAGGCTGCCCCCTCACTGCATACCCTGTCCCTCGATCTTGGTGGAAATTCCGTGGGAGGGAGTGGGGCACAGGCGTTTGCAGCGCTGAAGGATGCGGCCTCACTGCATACCCTGTCCCTCGATCTTTGCTGAACTTCCGTGGGAGACAGTGGGGCACAGGCGCTGGCAGCGCTGAAGGCTGCCGCCTCACTGCATACCCTGTCCCTCGATCTTCGTGGAAATTCCGTGGGAGACAGTGTGGCACAGGCGCTTGCAGCGCTGAAGGATGCCCCCTCACCGCATCCCCTGTCCCTCGATCTTCGTGGATATTCCGTGGGAGAGAGTGGGGCACAGGCGCTTGCAGCGCTGAAGGCTGCCGCCTCACTGCATACCCTGTCCCTCGGTCTTCTGCAGAATTCCGTGGGAGACAGTGGGGTACAGACGCTTGCAGCGCTGAAGGATGCTGCCTCACTGCATACCCTGTCCATCAATTTTTGTCGAAATTCCGTGGGAGAGAGTGGGGCACAGGCGCTTGCAGCGCTGAAGGATGCCGCCTTACTGCGTACCTTCGTCCTTACTCTTGACGACTGAACGGGAGAGAGTGGGGCACAGGCGCTTGCAGCACTCATGCAAACCCCTCCTCACTGCATACCCTGGACCCCAATCACCCAAGTTGGGACGGAATGATTGCCAAGCAAACATCTGTGTGGCAATCAGAGTCAAGTAACCCTGAAACGTCATTTGGTGCAATCACTGCCACCTATCCCCTGCATCCGAGTTAAGAAACCGAGAAAGCTAAGGGAACTGATTGGGACTCATCGTTATGTGAAGTTGAGGTGCACTGGAGAGAATCTGCAGCGAGTACTGGGACTCATTGGTAATGTACGCTCTCTGCAGCTCGGTCATGGCGGAAATTCTGTGGGAGAGAGTGGGCCACAGGCGCTTGCAGCTCTGAAGGATGCCGCCTCACTGCATACCCTGTCCCTCGATCTTCATGCAAATTCCGTGGGAGAGAGTGGGGCACAGGCGCTTGCAGCGCTGAAGGATGCCCCCTCACTGCATAGCCTGTCCCTTCATCTTTGTGGAAATTCCGTGGGAGACAGTGGGGCACAGGCGCTTGCAGCGCTGAAGGATGCCGCCTCACTGCCTACCCTGTCCCTCCATCTTGGTGGAAATTCCGTGGGAGACAGTGGGGCACAGGCGCTTGCAGCGCTGAAGGCTCCCGCCTCACTGCATACCCTGTCGCTCAATCTGCGGTGGAATTCCGTGGGAGACAGTGGGGCACACGCGCTTGCAGCGCTGAAGGATGCCCCCTCACTGCATACCCTGTCCCTCGATCTTCATGAAAATTCTGTGGGAGACAGTGGGGCACAGGCGCTTGCAGCGCTGAAGGCTGCCGCCTCACTGACACCCTGTCCCTCGGTCTTTGCGGAAATTCCGTGGGAGAGAGTGGGGCACAGGCGCTTGCAGCGCTGAAGGATGCCCCCTCACTGCATACCCTGTCCCTCGATCTTCAAGAAAATTTCATGGGCGACAGTGGGGCACAGGCGCTTGCAGCGCTGAAGGATGCCGCCTCACTGCATACCCTGTCCCTCGATCTTCATAAAAATGCCGTGGGAGAGAGTGGGGCACAGGCGCTCGCAGCGCTGAAGGCTGCCCCCTCACTGCATACCCTGTTCCCCAATCTTCGTGGAAATTCCGTGGGAGAGAGTGGGGCACAGGCGCTTGCAGCGCTGAAGGATTCCGCCTTACTGCGTACCTTCGTCCTTACTCTTGATGATTGAACGGGAGAGAGTGGGGCACAGGCGCTTGCAGCGCTGAAGGATGCTGCCTCATTGCACTTCCTCGTCTTTACTCCTGACGATTGACCGTGAGGGAGTGGGGCACATGCGCTTGCAGCACTCATGGACACCCCTCCTCACTGCATACCCTGGACCCCAATCACCCAAGTTGGGACCGAATGATTGCCAAGCAAACATCTGTGTGGCAATCGGAGTCAAATAACCCTGAAAAGTCATTTGGTGCAATCACTGCCACCTATCCCCTGCATCCGAGTCAAGAAACCGAGGAGGTTGTGTGGTATTTTCGTGTTGTAATCCCCTCATCTACTGTAGAGCATTTGACCCTCAAGACATCGCAAAGTCGATAATAAAGCGATAACGAGTCCGGTGAAGATGGCCAATAGTGTAATCAAGCTGGCGTGCCGGGCTGCCCACATGTTCTGTGCGGTAGGGTTGGAATGACCCTTGCGAAATACATGTCCATACTGGTGCCACATTGGGTGCATTGTCATGCTAGTTCACCCTCATATTCTGCCTCATGGGGCAACATCCGCAGCCGGCATCATGACTCAGAGTTCAGGGTTTTTAAGACACTACGGAAATTGTGGATGTTGGAGAAGTTCGTCTGGTTCCGGAAACTTGTGGAGGAAGTGCCAGATATGTTGGAAAATGTTGAAATTGTGCATTAAGAATGACATCGCGCGATCGCAGCAGAAGAAAAATAAAAAACCAAGAAAACGACGCACCGCCAGAAAAAATAAAGCCAAAAATCGTCTTTTCCGACCTCAGAAACCCCCCCAAAACTTTTACGCCACTGCTTGGCGAGGTCGCAAAATTTAGGAAGTTCACGAAAAAAGATGAACAATAGAGTCGCGACGGCGAAGAAGCTGAGCGTTGCTTGCCCCAAACCACCTAGCAAAGTGCGTGCCCTAGGCGCTAGGGACTTGTGCGCGCCCCAAAACAAAACACACATAAACAACAACAACGCTACCAGCCGCCGAAAAATAAGTATGTTATATGCCGCGCAACGCCAAAAAACGACGTAACAAGCGCAACACGGTAAGATGTAGACAAGGAGAGAGCAAGTATGTAACAAACCGCGCCACGGTGGAGGTGTACCGCAAGCGTGAGACCAAGCATTGCAAGCCCACTTGCATAGGGAGTACGACAGCGCCGTAACACGCGAAACTCGAGAAGATGTGGTCAAAAAGGGAGCCGCACAAGTATGCTGCATGTCATGCCGCGCACGCGGGAAGGACAACGAACAAAGGTGCAAGAATAACACACACAAGCAACAACAACGCCACCGGCCGCCGGAAAACAAGCATGTTATATGCCACGCCGTGCATACCGCCATAGCGCATAACGCCATACATAACACCGTACCAAACACAACACACAAGGAAGGCAAGGAGACAAGTGTACGGTATAAACCGCGCCATGGTGGAGGCATACCGCAAGTGTGCACACATGCGTGCGAACGCCCCGCCCCAGCACGCCCACTCGCATAGGGAGTAAGACGGGGTCGGAACACGCCAAACATGAAAAGAGGTGGGTAAAGAGGGAGCCACACAAGTATGTTAAATGTCACGCCGCGCACACGGGAAGGTCAACGAACAAAGGTGGCCGAAGAGGTATGTGGTGTGGAGCCGTGTCGAGTGCAAGCTAGGATATAAACCTACGCCGAACAACGCACGCTAATATACGCCGTAGCAAGCACAACACGGCGAATAATAGGAGAGGGGGGAACACGTACGAGACATAAGTAGGTAACATACCGCACCATCGCAAGATTAAGAGACCAACCGAGGACGGCAATGGCAAGACGCCATGACACGACAAAACCCCCGCCGCCGCACGCCCGTTTGCATAGGGAGCACAACGCCGCCGCGACGCACCGAACACGCAAAAAGGTGGGTGGGATAAGTATGTTACACCCACGCAGGGAGCAAAACGGCGACAAGACACACATCACACGAGAAAATAAGGAGGGAAAGGAGCAAGGAGCAAGGAGCAAGTATGTTACTGTGTCGTGCCACGCCGCGCACACGAGGGAAGCGACGAGCGCCTGGCCCGCGCCATACACACTTAGGCAAAGCGACGTGTCTCGCTTGTGCTACGCATCTTCCCACACCTTGCTCACCCGAAGATCAAGAGGATTAGGTTGAACAAAGTTTGTCTCCCTCGCAAGTATGTTGCATGTCACGCCGCGCACGCGGGACGGACCACAAACAAAGGTGGCGGCCAAAGAGGTGTGTGGAGCCATGTCGAGAGCAAGTAGGAAATAAACCTACGGCAAACGACGCACGATAAAAGACGCCGTAACAAGCACAACACCGTAAGAAATAGGAGAGAGGAGCACACGAACGAAGCATAAATAGGTAACATACCACACCACCGCAGGATGGTAATAACAAGGTGCCATGGCGCGACAAAACCCCCGCCACCGCACGCTCGTGTGCATCTTTTCTCTTCGCAGGTCCGAAGGAGAAGGCCCAATGAGAGAGAACGACGAGCCGGCAAGACAAAAGACCGAGACACGCACCAAAGCGGAGGCAGGGAAAAAGTGCATGCCAAGGAGAAGGGTAGAGGAAAGGGTAAAAAGCAACGAAGCCACGAAAGAAACAGGGGGTAGCCAGCAGCCGAGCAAGGGGGTCCCGCAGGGAAGGGGGCACGGCAGGCACACGGCGAGCACAACACCGCACCGAGACACCGGAGAGGGGAGCACCAGAGGAACAAGAGAAGAGCGGCACCGCGCACCACGACACGCACAGCACAGACACCACACGCACCGCACACACCCAACGAGCCCCGGCAGCCCGTCCAGAGGGCGGGCAGCCGGGGGAGGGGGAGCGTCTGACCCCAGACGCCCCTCACAACGGCGGACGGCAACCCCCCCGGGGACGCCCTACCGCCACCCCCACGGCGCGCAACGCCGGCCCGCAAGGGCGCGCGCCGTGGGGCCGGTGCAGGGTCCCCACGTCCGCACCGACCGCACCCGGGACACACGGGTCGCAGAACCCTGGCTGCCCGCTCCAGAGGACGGGCGGCCGGGGGAGGGACAGCGCCTGACACCAGGCGCCCCTCACAACGGTGGCAGGCCACCCATCCCCGGGGACGGCCCCCGACCACCCCCGCGGCACGCAGCCCCCACAGGGCATGCAGGCCAAAGGGACAGTGTTGGGCCCCGACACCCACACACCCGCACCCACAGCACGTGGGTGGCGGACTCCAACAGCCCGCCCAGTGGGCGGGCAGTCGGGGGAGGGACAGCGCCTGACCTCAGACGCCCCTCACAATGGTGGAAGGCACCCCCCCGGGGACGCCCTTCCGCCACCCCAACGGCGAGCAACGCCGGCCCGCAAGGGCGCACGCTGTGGGGCCGGTGCAGGGTCCCCACGCCTGCACCGACCGCACCCGGGACACACGGGTCGCGGAACCCTGGCTGCCCGCTCCAGAGGACGGGCGGCCGGGGGAGGGACAGCGCCTGACACCAGGCGCCCCTCACAACGGTGGCAGGCACCCCCCCCGGGGACGCCCTTCCGCCACCCCCACAGCGAGCAACGCCAGCCCGCAAGGGCGCACGCTGTGGGGCCAGTGCAGGGTCCCCACGCCCGCACCGACCGCCCCCGGGACACACGGGTCGCAGAACCCTGGCTGCCCGTTCCAGAGGACGGGCGGCCGGGGGAGGGACAGCGCCTGACACCAGGCGCCCCTCACAACGCTGGCAGGCCATCCCCCCCCGGGGACGGCCCCCCACCACCCCCGCGGCACGCAGCCCCCACAGGGCATGCAGGCCAAAGGGACAGTGTATGGCACCCACACCCACACACCCGCACCCACAGCACCCGGGTGGCGGACCCCAACAGCCCGCCCAGTGGGCGGGCAGTCGGGGGAGGGACAGCGCCTGACCTCAGACGCCCCTCACAATGGTGGAAGGCACCCCCCCCGGGGACGCCCTTCCGCCAACCCCACAGCGAGCAACGCTGGCCCTCAAGGGCGCACGCTGTGGGGACGGTCCACGGTCCCCACGCCCGCACCAACCGCACCCGGGACACACGGGTTGCGGAACCCTGGCTGCCCGCTCCAGAGGACGGGCGGCCGGGGGAGGGACAGCGCCTGACACCAGGCGCCCCTCACAATGGTGGCAGGCCACCCCCCCCGGGGACGGCCCCCCACCACCCCCGCGGCACGCAGCCCCCACAGGGCATGCAGGCCAAGGGAACAGTGTTGGGCCCCCACACCCACACACCTGCGCCCACAGCACGTGGGTGGCGGACCGCAACAGCCCGCCCAGTGGGCGGGCAGTCGGGGGAGGGACAGCGCCTGACCTCAGACGCCCCTCACAATGGTGGAAGGCACCCCCCCCGGGGACGCCCTTCCGCCACCCAACAGCGAGCAACGCCAGCCCGCAAGGGCGCACGCTGTGGGGCCGGTCCTGGGCCCCCACGCCCGCACCGACCGCACCCGGGACACACGGGTCGCGGAACCCTGGCTGCCCGCTCCAGAGGACGGGCGGCCGGGGGAGGGACAGCGCCTGACACCAGACGCGCCCCACAACGGTGGCAGGCCACCCCCCCCGGGGACGGCCCCCCACCACCCCCGCGGCATGCAGCCCCCACAGGGCATGCAGGCCAAAGGGACAGTGTTGGGCTCCCACACCCACACACCCGGGCCCACAGCACGTGGGTGGCGGACTCGAACAGCCCGCCCAGTGGGCGGGCAGTCGGGGGAGGGACAGCGCCTGACCTCAGACGCCCCTCACAATGTTGGAAGGCAACCCCCCCGGGGTAGCCCTTCCGCCACCCCCACAGCGAGCAACGCCGGCCCGCAAGGGCGCACGCTGTGGGGCCGGTGCTGGGCCCCCACGCCCGCACCGACCGCACCCGGGACACACGGGTCGCGGAACCCTGGCTGCCCGCTCCAGAGGACAGGCGGCCGGGGGAGGGACCGCGCCTGACACCAGACGCGCCCCACAACGGTGGCAGGCCACCCCCCCCGGGGACGGCCCCCCACCACCCCCGCGGAACACATGCAGGCCAAGGGAACAGTGTTGGGACCCCACACCGACACACCCGCGCCCACAGCACGTGGGTGGCGGACCCCAACAGCACGCCCAGCGGGCGGTTGGTTGGGGGAGGGACGGCGCCTGACCCCAGACACCCCTCACAATGGTGGAAGGCACCCTCCCCGGGGACGCCCCTCCGTCGACCCCACAACGAGCAACGCCGGCCCGCAAGTGCGCACGCTGTGGGGCCGGTGCTGGGTCCCCACGCCCGCACCGACCGCACCCGGGACACACGGGTCACGGAACCCTGGATGCCCGCTCCAGAGGACGGGCGGCCGGGGGAGGGACAGCGCCTGACAGCAGGCGCCCCTCACAACGCCGGCAGGCACCCCCCCCCGGGGACGGCCCCCCACCACCCCCGCAGCACGCAGCCCCCACAGGGCATGCAGGCCAAGGGAACAGTGTTGGGCCCCCACACCCACACACCCGCACCCACAGCACGTGGGTTGCGGACTCCAACAGCCCGCCCAGTGGGCGGGAAGTCGGGGGAGGGACAGCGCCTGACCTCAGACGCCCCTCACAACGGTGGAAGGCGCCCCCCCGGGGACGCCCTTCCGCCACCCCCACAGCGAGCAACGCCGGCCCGCAAGGGCGCACGCTGTGGGACTGGTGCTGGCTCCCCACGCCCACACCGACCGCACGCGAGACACACGGGTCGCGGAACCCTGGCTGCCCGCTCCAGAGGACGGGCGGCCGGGGGAGGGACAGCGCCTGACACCAGGCGCCCCTCACAACGGTGGCAGGCCATCCCCCCCGGGGACAGCTCCCCACCAGCCCCGCGGCACGCAGCCCCCACAGGGCATGCAGGCCAAGGGGACAGTGTTGGGCCCCCACACCCACACACCCGCGCCCACGGCACGTGGGTGGCGGACCCCAACGGCCCGCCCAGCGGGCGGTTGGTCGGGGGAGGGACAGCGCCTGACCTCAGACGCCCCTCACAATGGTAGAAGCCCCCCCCCCCCCCGGGGGACGCCCTTCCGCCGCCCAACAGCGAGCAACGCCGGCCCGCAAGGGCGCACGCTGTGGGACCGGCGCTGGGTCCCCACGCCCGCACCGACCGCACCCGGGACACACGGGTCGCGGAACCCTGGCTGCCCGCTCCAGAGGACGGGCGGCCGGGGGAGGGACAGCGCCTGACACCAGGCGCCCCTAACAACGGTGGCAGGCACCCCCCCCGGGGACGCCCTTCTGCCACCCCCACAGCGAGCAACGCCGGCCCGCAAGGGCGCACGCTGTGGGGCCGGTGCAGGGTCCCCAGGCCCGCACCGACCGCCCCCGGGACACACGGGTCGCGGAACCCTGGCTGCCCGCTCCAGAGGACGGGCGGCCGGGGGAGGGACAGCGCCCGACACCAGGCGCCCCTCGCAACGGTGGCAGGCCACCCCCCGGGGATGGCACCCACACTCACACACCTGCGCCCACAGCACGTGGGTGGCGGACCCCAACGGCCAGCCCCGTGGGCGGGCAGCCGGGGGAGGGACAGCGCCTGACCTCAGACGCCCCTCACACAATGGTGGAAAGCACCCCCCCCCGGGGACGCCCTTCCGCCGCCCCCACAGCGAGCAACACCGGCCCGGAAGGGCGCACGCTGTGGGGCCGGTGCTGGCTCCCCACGCCCGCACTGACCGCACCCGGAACACACGGGTCGCGGAACCCCGGCTACCCGCTCCAGAGGACGGGCGGCCGGGGGAGAGACGGCGCCTAACACCAGACGCTCCTCGCAATGATGGAAGGCACCACCCCCCCCGGGGACGCCCTTCCGCCACCCCTACCAAGAGCAACGCACCAACGTACCAACGCACCGGCCACGGGACATCCGCACCCCACCCCCTGCTCTTGGGCACAGCGACACAACAATGGCGGATCCCGCGGCCCCACGCAAAACATGCCCACGATCTCCGACGTTGGACGCAGCACACGAGGTGATCAGGGGTCTGGGACTCAGAGACGGCGAAGGAGACCCCCCACAAGGGGACGCGGGCACGGACTCCGACCTGGAGGCAGTACCGGAGCCCTCCACGGGAAGCGCGCCCGCGGAACCTGCGCCGCCGGCAGGCAGCGTGCCCACCCTCTGCCCCGCGTGGAAACGGGGCCACTGCACCGGCGAAGGCTGGTGCCCCAAACAGCACCCTCAGCCCGGCACCGATGACGGAGCGCTGCCCGACGTGGGACCCGCGGCTGCATGCGCCGCCCTGCGCTACGGGGTGGCGCAGGGCTGGATCCTGGATGAGACCGCACGCGGCAGCGTGAACATCCAGGAGGCCGTCGACCGAGTCACCCACGCGGGACAGGCGGCAGTGGCCTTGCACACCCGGGCCCGCCACGGCGGACCCGCAGAGGGGATCATTGTGGAACCCTCGGGAATGGTGCTGGTCCTGGCGGCGGACATGGTCCGAGGGGTGCTCCACGCATCCCGTGTGCGGCGGGCGCGCCCACAGTGGACCATTCAGGTGTACACCCCCCCACGGGCGTGGCCCTTCTCCACATGGGCGGTGCTCGGCGTCATGTGGCACCTGGCACCGGAGGACGCCCCCACAGGGACCGCGGAGGAAATCGCCCGGGACCTCCACACCTCGCCGGCCGACCAGGATTACCCCTGGCGCAGGCCCCGGGGCGGCCTCCCAGTGGCACCCGCGGCAGAGGGGCTCAGCCTCGCGGCAACCCTCTAACGGCACCCCGACAAGAGGGCACGCCACTTCCTGCAGACGGGCACGGTCCCGGCCGCCCCGCCAGACTCCGAGTGGCGATGGGACGCAGGGGAGGCGCAACCGCTGCCGGGCCCCTGGGTCCTCCCGTTGTGGTATTTGCCCATGGGCACCTTGGCCCACGCCACTCAAGCCTTCAAGGGGGCTTTCCCGCAGCCGCTCCTCCCCGGCGTGGCCCTGCTCCGCAGCCTGCAGGCGGGGGCGGCCTGGGTACGGTGGAGGGAAGGAGGCGGGCGCTCGAGCCCCTATTTCCCCCTGGTCCAGGGCCAGGCGCTGCTCCGCGCCGAGGGCATGGGGACCGTGGAATGGGGGGCGATCGTGCCCGGCACGGCGTGCAGGTGGATCACCGCGGCTGCCCCACAGCCCATGCGATCGCCGCCGGCGTGCCAGCGCCTCCTACGGATGGTCCCCTCTTTGGCCCCCCAACACGCCTTTACGAGGGACGTATGGAGGGCCATACTGAGCCACACCAGGGAGTGGCTAACGAACCCGGGTGCACGGTACCCGCCGGGGCCCGTGCTCGAACAGCTCACGGCCCCCACACCCGGGGTCCGCCACGCCCTGCACAGGGCGTCGGCTCTCACGGAGCAGCTCAACAACGACGTGCTAGACCTGGCGCTGGAGCCGCTGCGGGTGCTTTACCCGCAGACCCACATCCCACCCGCGGGCACGTCCAACCGCCTAGGCCGCCTGGGGTTGCAGCGCCGCGTCGAGGCCGCGCACCTGGGAGGCGTGGTGGAACAGTGGCTAACGCTCCGCAACCCGTCCGCCGCGGAAGGCCACTGTTACCTACACCAACTCCTCTTCCTACCACGGGCAGCCCCGGAACACCGCCGGCAAAACCCGTACCACACGCACCCGGAGCGCCGAGGCGCGCAGGGCTTCCCACAGCCAGTCCCGCCCGCCCTCTCGCCGGGGCAGGGCCCGGAGGCGCTGCAGCAGGGCCCCCCGCTCGACACCGCCACCACGGTACAACAAAGGGGACGCAACGGCGTGGATGGTGCCAAACCGGACGTCACGAACTGCGGAGCGGTGGCCTGGATGGCAGCCTGCAGGCACCTCGCCCGAGATACCACGGGGCTCCGGCAGTACAGACCAGCGGACCGCACGGCGGTGGCGTCCGCGGTCGCGGCCGTCACCATGGGTCCCGTGGCGGCGTGGCCGGCGCAATTGCTGCCCCACGTCCCCTGCCGCGACACGCAGCCCCGCCAGCCGGCCGCAACGCACGCGCCGACGGCACCCCTCACGGCGGAGCAGCTATACATCGTCGCGGCGGCGCTGCTGACGGACGGCGGGGAGAGCTTCGTCCACCAGCACGGCCCGGCGGAGATTGCGGGAAGCATACAAGGGCCGCAGCGCGATGCACCACGACCGTGGCACGCCACACTCCGCGGGCGCACCCGCGTACGGGATGCGGGCGATGGCACACCCCCTCCCGGGCCTCAGCAGGGGGAGGCACTGATGCTGCAGACGGCAGGCTACCAGGCCATCCTGCACGTCCACGCCGGAGGGTACCGGTCGCACGTCCTTGCCGGGGGCCGCTGGGCTGTCTGGCACAGCACCGCCAGGCAAGGGGCATTCTAGCCCCTGCCCCACGTCGACTGGCAGCAGCGGCCCACCCAGGCCTACTATATGTTGGCGGACCCCTGGCCGCTGGCAGTCCTGCTACACACCGTCAGCGCCCCCACCAAGAGGCAGCAACCGGGATGGGTCAACCCCCCCGCACTGGTGTGGAGCCCCGACCAGGAGGAGCATCTACGGGCCGCGTGGCAGGGAGACGCAATCAGGGCCACGGACGTCCCGGACCTCCACGCGGGGCCAATCACGCACGCCCGCCCGGCGGCTACCCTGGCGGTGGCCCAACGGGGACAGCAGAACCCGCAGTGGGTGGTCTGCATGTTCAGCCCGGCGGACGCGCACATCGTCGTCTGCAACCCCGAGTGCCTGCCGGGGCCCGAAGCCGTGGTCCGCGTGGCAGACTGTACCCGCATGATCGTCAAGGCGCTGCGGGAGGGCGAACAACACGCCCTCCTGCTCCAGGGCAGGCTGAAGGACAACGCCCGGGCGGCGAGGCCGGGGGTGTGGCCGGCAGCGGCGCACCCCGCCGACCTAGAGCTCCAGCTGGCGGTCCCGACCACAGTGTACCACTGGCTACAAGCCTTCCACGACCTGCAATGGAGGGGCAAACCCGACCGCCAAATCGGCTCCACGCACTCGCAAACGTGGCTGCAAGCAGACGCGCAGCGCGATGCCATCCGGAGTCTCGGGCCCGCGCCCGCGACACGAGCCCTCGATGCGGCGGCCCCGGGCCGCAGACTGGCGCCACACACGGTTCCACTGGCCAACCTGCCCTTCGAACCAGCGGCGGAGGGCGCCATCCGGAGGTCGGTGCCGCCCCCCCCGGCGGGAGGGGCCACGGAACCAACGAAATCCCCCCTGTGTGCATACAAGTACTACACAAGCGGGGCAATGCTGGAACACCTGGCGTGGCACGCGGTGCACGCTGCAGCCCCGGTGGACGACAAGGAGGCGGCCTCCAACATCCTGCAAGGGAGGGCACGGAGGTCCCCATGGCACGCCCCGTACGCCCGGCGCCCCCAGCCCCAGGCGGCCGACCACGCAGACGACGATGAGGAGGCACCCGGGGCGGCCCCGGGGACCGGCGGTGCGGCCCATCCAGGGTCCATCCTCGCGGGGCTGGCCCCCCTGGTCCCTCTGGCTCCCCCGGCTCCCCTGGCCCCCCTGTGGGCCCCGCTGGGTACTGGCTCCAACCCCATGGACCACCCGGCGCACCCGGGTGCCCTGGCTGCGCCGGCGGACCCAGCGACGATGCCGATGCGGGATAGCTGACTCCAGGAGGACATGGCGGGAGACGCCCTGTGGCTCCTCTCGTGGAAACGTGCGCAACGGCCTCGTACCACCAGACCGGTCCCTCCGGGACACGCTCCGGCGGCGCCGGGGGCCGGCGGCCTGTACCGACAAGGAGCACCTCATCACCGGCATGCTACCCGGGGAGGGGGGCTTTGCCATCATGCTCCAGGAAACAGGGATCGCCAACCGGGCGCAGGAGATGCACGTGGCCGCAGCGCTCCGGGACAAGGGGTACACCCCCTTCTTCAGCAGCCGGCTGGCGGAGACGGGAGCCACCTCCACCTCGAGAGGAGGGGGCCTCCTCACCGCGGTCAGCAGCAGGTACGTGGCGGAGCACGAGGTGCCCAGTTTCATGGAAATCGTCCCAGGGAAGGCCGCGGCCCTGGAGATCCGCACGGACGGGGGAGGCCTCACCCTCATCAACGTCCACGGGCCGCAAGCAGGCTGCTCCCCGTGGGCGGGACGGGCGGCCTTCTGGGCCGACATACAAATGTATTCCACGGCACGCAGCCTCGGTGGGAGACACCCGGTGGTCATCGCCGGCGACACCAACATCTACATGGATGCCACCACCAACCCGGCCACGGAGCACTTCCGAGCGGGCTGGGAGGCCTGCGGTTTCTGGAGGGCCACAGCAGGCGGCGAGGAGGACATGACCCCCACGCTCCACCCGTCCCGGCACAGGGTGGACACCTTCCTGGTCAACGAGCCCCTCCTGCCGTGGTTCCTGCGGGAAAGCGTCTGGGCTCGCGGCATGGCACACCCCTAGGTGATCGGCTCGGACCACCTCCCGGTCCGCCTGGCCCTGCCGGGCCTCCTCAGCGCAGCGGGGCGCGCGTTGGTGCCCACCCCCTACAGCCACACGGAGGGCCGCCTCCTCCCGTACGACGCCAAGGCCGCGCCCGTCCAAGACTGCCTGTGGGCGGCGGTCACCGCCGCGCAGGATGAACCCTCCCTGGCACCCTGGCTGGGTCCCACAGAGCAACACGCCTACGGGTCCATGCCCGGGGCCGCGGTGGACAAGGTGTTCGAACACCTCCACGCGACGCATGACGCCCTGGCGCGTGTGGTGGGACGCCGTCAGCCGTCCCCGGCTGGGGCGGACCCGGCGGAGGGGGACCCCCCGGAGAGCGGAAAGCGGCTCCAGGCGGCAGTCCTCCGCTATGACGCCCTGGCAGCGTGCGCGCCGGCGGTGTACCAGGCGGACGCGGCAAGGCATGGCATCCGGTCCGGGGCGGCGCTCCGGCTCGTGGAGGAGCTGCGGGGTGCGTCGCCCGGGTTCCGCCCGACCACACAGGGCCAGCTACAGGAGGAGCTGGAGAGGCAAGCAGCCGCCCTCGAGGAGGACATTCGCCAACTCCGCGCACTCCTGGCGGCAGACCGCAAGCACGCCATCAAGGACTTCTGGCGCCGCCACGCCCCCGACATCGCCCGGCGATGGAAGGCCGTGCGGGGAGCCATGAAGGTAGAGGCCCCGGGCCCGTCAGGCCTCTGGAACGTGCGGGTCCCCAACACCCAAACGCTCCTCACGGAGGCCGACGACGTGCTGTTCGCAGTTCGCGCCTTCTGGCGAGAACTGTATGACAAACGCCCGGTGGACCTCCCAGGCTTCCAGGCAGTCCTCGGCTGCCATGTCCCCCGGGTCCCTGAAGGGGCCTGGACACAGGTCCAGCAGTACTCCATGCAGGACGTGCAGTCTGCCCTGCAAAAGGCCGATGGCAAGGCCCCAGGTCCCAACCACGTGGAGGCCCGTTTCATCAAGGCCCTGCCGGCACCCGTCCAGTGGCTCCTGGTGCACTCCTACCGGGCCATCCTCCGCGGCGCCCCGACGCCGATGCACTGGAGGGACGCGCACATCTGGCTCAGCCCCAAGGTACTGGGCTCCGCCAGACTGGACGACTACAGGCCCATAGCCCTGGGCCAGCTGGACATGAAGCTGCTCACGGGCCCCCTCACCCAGCGCATCACGGAAGTGCTCACACGGCACGGAGTGGTCAGCGACTGGCAGGGAGGGGCCCTCCCTGGCTCCAACACAGGCTCCCCACTGTTCATGGCGCAGCGGCAGCTCCAGCGGGGAAGGCCCAACTACGTTTTCTCCTTCGACGCCCGCAAGGCCTTCGACACCGCCCCGCACGGCGCCCTCCACCTCATCCTGCGCCACCTCTCCGTGCCGCCGGAGGTCATCGACCTCCTGCTCTTCCTGCACACGTGCGCCGGGCTGCGCATCGTCACCGCACACGGGCTAACGCAGCTCGTCTACATGCTGCGCGGCGTCTGGCAGGGCAACCCCGAGAGCCCCCTGCTGTACGCGCTCCTCCTGGAGCCCCTGCTCAGGGCGCAGGGGCACCGCCTGCGCCCGCCGGGAGGGGCCGAGCACGGCCTCATCCAGGCCTACATCGACGACCTGCTGGTGGTGGCCCACACGCTGCAGCACTTCGTCGAGGGCGTGGAGGTGGTGGCTGCGTACCTGGGGATGATGGGCATGGAGCTCAACCCCCGCAAGTGCGCCATGGCCACCACAGAGGGGGTCCCGGGCCTGCAGCTGCGCCTCTGTCCCCACCTCGAAGACCCATGGCACTGGGTACCAGCGGCGGAATCCGTCCCCTACCTGGGACTCCAGCTGCAGCCGGACGGGGAGTTCTCCCTGCAGCGCAAGCACCGGCTACGCCTGGCGGTGGTGCACCACTGGTGCCTCAACACCCTCGCGCCACCGAAAGTGGTGCAGGACGTCATCCTGGCGATCCTCGGGGGGGTGACGCAGTACATCGCCCCTTTCATCGCCGACGACCCCGACACTGCACGCCACCTGGACCACATCACGGTCCAGGTCGCGAAGGACAGGGCGCCGTACACCCTCGCGGGACAGCCTGCAGGATGACCGGACCCTGGGGCTCACACGGGTGCCAACGCGGTGCCAGCAGGCGGCGGTGGCCCTCGTGGGTACACTCGTCCACCACTGCTCAACCTCCGTGCGCGCCGAGGTCACCAAGATGTTCTGGGAAATAGCCGGCGCGCACAGCATATGTCCCGAGGGGCACTACCCCGTCCCGGAGTGCGCCACCCTAGCAGGGGGTGACTGGGTCCACCGCATACCCCGGGCCCTGGCCGCCCAGGGAGGGGGTCTGTACAACCCCGTCGTGTGCCCCAGGGCGGCCCATGTCCAACTGCAGTCCCCGCCAGGCAACATCGTCACGCTGCGCACCGCCAAGCTGCGACACCACGACACGTGCCGCCTGACGGTGCCGCACACAACGCCGTGGCATGGGCACCACGGGCCCCGCCACCCCTTCCCCGACAAGGACGACCCGTGGCCGACGGCGGCGCGGGAATGCCTCAACCAATGCGCCGATGAACACCTCCACTATTGCCGCCGCGAGCAGGAGCCCACCAACCACCCCGGGTGGCGCGACGCCTTGGTCCACCTCTTCGACACCACCGGCACGCAGGACCCCCACCTGAGACTCGTCCACCCCACGAGGGCTAAGCAGGACGCCCACACCGGCCCACGGATGAGCCCAGATGGCCTGCACCTCCACGTCGGGGGCTACCGCCGCCGGGGCGGCCTATCCCCCCCCCACGCGGGGGGCGGCGTACCACCCGCCGGCGGCCCTCATGTACATCCTCCGCGACGTACTCGCGGAAAGCGAGCACCAAGAACCTAACGCGGATGTGGCGTGGCCCGAGCCCCTGCGCCCCCGGCTGCACACGCCGACGCCGTTGTGGTTGGTGACCACGGATGACCAATGCACCCAAGCGGCGGGGCAAGCGCAGCTCCAGGCCGAGTGGGTAATAGTGCAGGTGGGGGCAGGCCAGCCCAAACCCCGTGGACTCCCTCGTGGCACCGCCCTGCTGGTAGCTACAGGGGTGCCGCACGACCCACACATGGCAGTGCACGCGCTGGAGGACCAGCCGGAGGACACTGGACACCTGGTGGTGCACCAGCGCGGAGGCCCGGCGTGGCTCATGGAACATGTGACGGCACTTCGGTCCTGGGCAAGCACGATCGCCGGAGCGGAGATCCGGCTGCACGACCACCCGGCGATCAGCCCCGGCGACACCAGGGCGCTGAGCGTGGACGAACTGACCCCCGGCCACCCCGATGTCCGGTGGCACTCCACCGACCTCAACGCGGGGTGGCTCAGCCCCACCGGGTACTACTGGATCCCGGAGGCCTGGGGCCACACCTCTTCCGACGCGTCCGGGGGCGGACCCTGCAAACACGCCACCAGCGTCGCTCTCGCCGCCGACCTCACCCGCACGTGGGCGGTGGCCATCTCGGGCACGGTGCCCGACGGGGAGGGGGTGGCCGCCTCCCTCCCCCTACAATACGGTGCCCACCGACCATGGGTCCACACGGTGGACGCCAAAGTCATCCTCCACCTCCTGCGGCACGCAGATCGCGAGCGGACCACGGGGGTCCCCGCGGGCGCGGCAAAGGTGGTCAACCAGATGCCCCTGCGGTTGCTCTGGGACGTCCTGTGCGCGCGAGGGCGACACGCCGGGCACCCGTTCTGGTACGTCCGAGCCACCTCGCACCACAGTGATGCCCTACTGCACAAGGCGGACTGGGCGGCGTCCCAGGACACCGTCCTGCAGAACAGGCCCCCGGACCCTAGCCATGCCCAGCTCATCGTCGCCGGCCGTGACGGCCACCTCGATCTACATCCCCCCAAGATGCGGGCGCTCGGCGAGGTCGCGCAGCGGGCACAGGCGGACCATGCGCTGACGCACCGGGGACACACACCTTTGGGCGCGGCCCACGCCACGGCCTATATCCACGCCCGGGACCTCACCGCGACGGCCACCAACTGCCGGGCGCTGCGGGCCCAAGACGGCCACACGCCGGTGCAGCGCAGGCTCCGCGTCCGTAAGGAGCGGCTCTCCGGCGTCGCCGTCGTCCAACAACCGTGCCTCCTGTGCGGCGGCCTGGAGGAGACCCCGGTGCACATGCACGTGGGGTGCGCCCACTCACGGCTTCTCTGGCCCCACTACCGCCAGGCGGTACACGAGGCGGCCCGCCACCTCCCACCCGGGAACAAAGCCCTGTGGGTGGCCTCGTGGCCCTCCGCAGGCGCCACATGGACGGAAGTCTTCTGCTCTGGGCTGGTGCGCGAGGACGCGGAGCTGCAGCTCCGCGCCATAAACCGCTACGACCCGCCGAGAGGGACCTCTGTGGACGATTTCCTCCACCACATGCTCCGGCTGGGGGACTTCGCATGGGAGTTTCGCAACCACCGGCTGGAGCAACTCCTCCGCGAGCCCCTAAGCGCGGCGGCCCGGGCACACCGATGGCTCACTGCGGCGGAGGGCGACCACCCTCCCCCTCCCCCGCGCCCTGACAAGGACTTCGTAGCCTCCCTCCGTGTCGTGGGGCACTCTGGAGTGCCCGCCACAAGAGGGCCCCCACCCGTACCAGGACCTGCGGGGGGGGTTCTCGAAGCACCTACAAGACGCCCTCTTCCCGCCGTGGATCATCGGACGCGGCTCCATGACCGCGTGGGAGGTGCGCATAGTGGGTGAGGAATGGGCGCGCGAGTGGAGCCGGTGGTGCGCCGCCACGCGCGCCCCGGAGACCCCTGCGCAACGATACGCCGCCATCCCGCTCGAGGGATGGGGGCCGGACACCGGCCGAGACCCACCATGATCCGCGGGGCGGGACCTGACCACCCGTGGGACGCGGCGACGGGGGAAGGGCTGCAAGCGGCCCCGGGGCCGCAAACAGGATGGACTGGGGACGTGTCCTCACTCGTCAGGACACCCGCCCCCCCCCGCATCGTCCTTCACGCCGCCAACGTAGCCGGGCTACGAAATACGCAAATGGGGACACGCCGCGGCCACCGTCCGGTGGCACCCCCCAGAGGACGGGGCCGCCCAGCTCGCCGTGGCGCACTTCAAAGCTGGGGGGCCGGTATACGACGACGCCCTGTCCCGGCTGGGCCACACCCAGGGGCCCTTGCTCCTCATGCTCTTCACCGACATTGCAGCCGCGCTGCGCCAGGAGCTGCACGGATGCGAAGGGGCTGCGAGTGGGATGGGAGGCAGTAGCGGACGGCACCCTACTGGCCCTCCTCCACCGGGACGCCGCGAACAGGTGCCAATGGGATGCGCTGACGCCCCACCTCACCGGGCGCCACGTGTACATGGCAACCCCCCCCCAGGGGCACCCCCGCCCGGCGTGGGACGACCTCATCGCCGCCTTCCACGACCACGGGATTCTCCCCGACGACACGTGGCGGGAGGTCCAGCGGAAGACGCTCGGCAGGGACTACCGGCGCCGCGTCCGCGCCCGCCTGCTGGAGATCCGGGACCCCCTCCGGCAGAGGTGGGACGACGTCTGGCTCCGCCATCTCGACCCTTGGTCGCCGCCCTCCCACCTCCCACAAACCTGCCGGCTCTGAGGGGAATGTGACACGGTGTCCTCCGCAGCGTCGACAGGCGCCAACAGGTGCGCGCGGTGCGCCCAGGTGGCCGGGTGCCCCTGGCCCGAACCTCCCGCAGGCCCACGCAGGCGCTGAGAGGAGGAGGCCCTGCACCGGCGCATCGAGGGGGCACACGCCCCCTCAAACAAACGCGCGGGCCCCGCGGGCGCTGCCCTTCTGTGGATCCACGTGCACCTGCAGGACCCCACATCCGTTGCCCACCTGTCGCACGTGTTCGCGCCCTGACCCCCACCCGCCGCCGCCCTTTGCAGAGTCCGCAGTACCATGCCACGCCGACGAGGGGATGGGCCGGGACATGCCGGGGCCCGCCGCAAAGCGCAGGAGGCGGCCGTCCGGGGCCTGGTGGCGGACACGGTGGCGGATGCGCATGAGGCGCACGCTGCCGCACGGCGTGACCTGACGGGCAGTGCTAGCGCTTTCCTCAACAAGACCGCCCTCCCGGCCGTCCGCGCCCTGAACGGAGCAGGGGCCCCTACGCTGCTCCCGGCGATGCACCGGATCGTGAACGCCGTCCAGCCGGGGCTCATCAGCCCGGAGGCGGCCCTCTACGGGCACTGGATGGAGTGGCACGAGTCCAACCGGTCGGGCCGGCCCCTGTCCATGGGGGATACCCTGCAGCTGACGGGAGCGGGGTCCGCCATGTCCCTCCGCAGCAGCCCCCAGCCCTCCTGCACGCCCTCAGGACACGCTACCCCGGGGACGCGGCCCCGTACCTGAACCAGGTGCGGGCCACATACCCGGGGGGAGTGTCCGAGCTGGATGCGGCGCTCCACCTTCTACACCCTCCCGACGAGGACCTGGAGGTGGGCGAAATCACGGTGTTCGTGGAAGGCGCAGACGAGGCGCCCGCCCGCCCCCGGCCGACCAACCCGGTGTACGACGGCACCAGGCCGACCCCCCCATACGCCATCGTATGCGAGGCTTTCCCCAGGGAGCCCACCTGGTGCCCTGCCCTCCCGCCGGCGACACACGCGCCCCGCGGCTGGGCCAACCCAGACCTGTCCCCCCCCCTCTCCAGAACGAGGGGTGCCCACCACAGGGGGCAGGTCCTCTGGCAAGAGTGCCCTGGCACCCCCCTGCTCCTCCTCGTTGTCGCGACCCGCGGGGACCCGGAACGGGTCCTGGGGATCACCCCCACCCACCTCTATGGGGCAGCACCCGTACCCCGCCCCCCCCTCCCGGCGCCCGCGGCGCGGGACGGGGTACACACCTTCCTGCGAACACAGGAGGTCACCGCCGTTACGGGGGTCCACCTAGTGCGGCTTCCCCCGGCACCATCCGACGACCCTCGGGGGCCCAGGGCCCTGGGCCCCGCCCCAGACTGGGGGCTGTGGCGCGACGCGTGGGCCGCATGGCTCCCCCGCCTCCCCTCCCAATGCCGATGGATGGCCGCCGGCCCCCGCCCGTGCGGGGCTGACGCCACAGCCGGCCCCCCAACCCCTCCCCCCCTCCCCCCCGCAGAGCACCGCAAGGCACTGCCCACGGCACGGCACTGATGCACCAGGAGGTAGTGGGAAGGGCGCACCTGCCACCTCGCATGCCTACCACGATAACAGTGATGGCAGACTCCGATGGCTCCCCCCAGCGGGACGACCGCCAGCACCGCCGGTCCCGCTCCCGCTCCCCCGTCTCCCCGGAGTGGACGGCGGAGACCCCCGCGGAGCGCGAGGAGCGGAGGCTGGCGGAGGCGGCGGTGCTGGTTGGGCTGCCACCGCCGGCCCAGGAGCCTGAGCCAGCCGAGGTGACCGCTCCCGCCACCCAAGCAGCAAGCCCTGCCGCCCCGCCCCGGGAGGGGGCCCCAGACGCGCGGGAGACCGCAGCCCCAGCGAGCCACGCCGCGGCCCCGACCGCGGCCCCCAGCACGCCGCCGACACGGGGGGTAGCCCCGGCGCAGGAACCGGATGCATCGCCGAGGGCTGCCGCAGCCGCAGAGGGGAGCAAGGAGGGCGCGCGAGGGGTTGCGACCGCGGCGCCGGCGAGCCGCGCCACCGCCTCGGCCGGCCACGCCGCGGCCCCCAGCACGCTGCGAATGCGGGGGAAGGACCCAGCACGGGCCACGGGCGCCTCGCCGGCGGCCGCCGCAGCAGCAACAGTGGGCAGGGAGAGCGCAAAGTACCGCGCCCACGCCAACCCCACACCCACACCCACACCAGTCCCCCCAAGTCGTTCCCCCCCAAGCCCTTCCCCCCGGCACGGGCGCGGCACGTCCGCCCCCTGGCGCCCGAGCGCTCGCCGCCAGGCGTCACGCTGCCGCAGCTGCAAAGACAGCGGGACGCCCGGCGCGTGATCCAGGAAGGAGGGGACGACGCGCAGGCAGAGCTGCGTGCCAGCCACGGGAGCGCGGAGCGGGGGGCAGGAGGCGACAGGGGAAGTGCCCAGGAGCGCGCGCAAGGAGCGGGTCAGAGCACGCGCGGCAGGGAGCAAGGGCGCAGCAGCAGAGGGGGGCAGAGCGCAGGCAGTGGACGGCGCACCTCAGGGCAGGGGGCCGGGAAGGGACCAGGGCACGGGAAGGGCGCGCAGGGGCGCGGGCAGGGCGCCCAGGTGCAGGGAGCGGGGCGAGGGACGGTGGGCGAGCGGGCAGGCCAGGGCGTGGGGGACAGGGGGCGGGACCCACGGCACAGGCAGGGGGCCGGAAGGGGGCCCAAGGGCAAGGGCAAGGGCGCCACGGGCCCCAAGGGACAGACGGGACGGGGCATGGGAGCCCGGGGGGGAGGGCGGGCCGAATGGGGGGGGGCGGGGGGCGGGGCGCCCCCGCAGCCGGACGTGCAGCCGGTGAGGTGCATCCCCCCCGGCATCCAACAGATGCCGGCGCACCACACCCACCACCACCACCACCACCAACATCACCTCTACAACATCGACCCCGACGCCGGCGATCTCATCCCCCCCCAGCCCCCACGACCCCAGCACCAGCCAGCCCCCCCCGCGCCGAGAGCGGAGCCGGCGCGGATGGCCTCGGCTGGGGGGGGGCGGGGCGCGGCATCGGCGCCGCAGTCACAGGGACAGCGGGGGGAGCCGGCGCGAGGGGCAGAGGGGGCCCGGCCCTGGGACCGGGACTGGAGCACGGTCCCGGACCCTCTGGGGAATGAGGCCCTCCCCCTGGTGGGAGAGGTGTACGGGTGGTTGTGCTGGGCCAACCAGGGGACCACCAGGGGGTTGAGGAACCGGCCTTTCGATGCCGTGCTCCTCCGGAGGGACAGAGGAAACCGGGAAGTACCCCCGGGGGGTCGGGCAGCCCCGGAGGACCACGAGAGGGTCCTCAGGTCAGTGATCTGGGCGGCGTGGCCTTACAGGGAGCCGACGTGGCCGGCCTTCCTGGAAGGGGGGGCGGTACCCCGCATCGGGGATGCGGACGCCAACAACTGGCTCCCCCGGGCCTTGCGCAGAGCCCTCGCCCACTGGCGCTACCGCCGGCGCAACCCGCCGCCGCCACAGCCCCAGCCCCCACACAAGGGCCGGCGCAGGTGACGGCCCCAACGGCGGACGGGAGAAAGTGGGGGGGGGAGCTGGGCCCCCCGACCCACGCCCCCCCCACGGTACGGCGTGTCGAAGGAGCGCGCGCCACCTCCCTCGGGGGGGAGGGCGGAGACAACGAGCGCGGGGGGGAACCTACCGCCCCGCAGCCCGCTAACCGCTAACCGCTAACCCCCACGGCCGCCCCGGGCCGGCCAGCGCCGCGCAACGACGGCGGAGGGGGCGAAGGGCCCCAGCGAGGGCCTGCACGACGGTCCGTAGAGGGGGGTGGGGGAGGGGTGCGACCCCCCAGCCGATGGCTGGCCCCCGGGGCCGGGACCGCCATGCCGCCCCCCCCTCGGCCATCAGGAGGCGGCGCCAGGGGACCAGAGGCCCCCCCCTACTCCCCCCCCCCCTCCCACTCAGGCCCCAGAGCGGAGGGAGGCAGACCGAAGAAGCGGCGGCCCCGCACCCCCCCCGAAGAGGCCGCTGCACCCGGGGTGCGGGGGCACCACGGCCGAGGCAGGCGCCCGCACGCCCTGCCCGCTGCTGGGCGACGGCGGACCGGCGGCGCCCAGGACGGCGCAAACAGAGCGGCCCTGTCAGAGGCCGGCCCGGGGAAGACGGGGGCGCGAACCAGGGCGGGGGGGTCCCCCCCCCCTCCCCCCCCCCCCCCCGACTCTGTCGGCCCAAATTTCAGCCACCACAAAGCGAGGGTGCAGGCCGTGGGCTGGTTCCTCGTGGGGACCAGGAAACAGGGGAGCAGACCTTTTGCTGCCCCCACCCCCCCCAACAGAAATGGGGCCGGACCGAAAGCAGGCCCAGCACCCCCCCCCCCCCCGCATGCCCTCACACCCTCACTGCAGGCCGTCACATGGTGATCCAGGTCCCTCAGGGAGCGGACGCCGAGCGACAAGTATGTTGGGATCTGCGACCCGCATGGTAACCCAGCAGGTGGTCCTCCTCTCCCACGCAAGTGAACAGGTAGACCCATCCACCACCCTAACCCCCCCCCCCCCCAGCCTGCGCCCCCGACGGGAGGGGTGCACGGAGTCGGCGCCCTCAGGGCCTAAAAAGTGGAGGCTGTGAAGGGCTCACAGCTTGACCGCTGTGGGTATCCCTTGAGCGGCCTGCCTAGGGAACCTCCAGGTGTGCACGTGCCCCACCAACTTCATCACAGACGCCTAGGCCAGCACAGCCCCGTGCACTCCAGTGCAGTTGTGGGTGACCCCTGGAGGCCAGACAGCCACCAGCCCACCCCTGCCCCCCCCCCCCCTTCCTCAACGGAGAGGCCATTCGGGTGTGGTGCCCTCTGGGCCCCCTCGTCTACGCGGGCTGTAGCGCCGCAGCCAGTGCAGCCAGCACTGGTGGCACCCAGGGCAGGGAAGCACACTCTGCGCCTTGGTGCCCCTCCATCTGCCCAGGGTACGCCCTCGGCCGTGGGAGCCGGACCCAGCCCGCGAGGCAGCACCACCTGTGCCTAAGGCAGTCAAGGAGTGCGGGTCTGACCCCAGTCGTGCCACGTACCACCGCCTTCCCGTGCCAATAGGCAGTCGTGGAGTGGTTGGGTAGCATGTCCTTGTGACGTGGAGGTTGCGAGCCCAGGCCCACATCTCCCCCGGCGGGCTCAGCGTCAGGCTCTCCAGCCTCCCTGCCGGGGCCTGGAGCACCAGGCATACACTTCCCCGCGCCATGTGCGCCAACGCCGAACAACAATGGAGCAAGCAGGTGTGCCACAGCCCCCCCCCCCCCCCCTCAGACACACAAGGGCACATACACACAGGCACGGCGGCATCTCCCGCCCGCGAGCGCCACCGCGGGGTCTGGGGGCGGTCAACAGTCCGGTAGTCCGGTAGTCCGGACACCCGGGTACGGCCGCCCAGTCGGGTCCCGCAGAAAAGGCGGCGCGGACCGTGGGTAGGCGACCAGGCGAGGCCTTGACCCAACCCAACCCAACCCCCCCCCCCCCGCCGCACTGACCGGTTGGCGGCGGAGCAGGCCGCGCCCGGCGCCCGCGGCCGCCCGGCAACCCCCACGGCACGAGTATACCCCGGGTGGGCACGCCGGAGACAACGGATGGCAGGCTGACGCCCGACGGGGCGGGGGAGCCGGGGAGGCGGCCCCCCCAACCCCCCCCCCCGCTCCCCCCCCCCAGCTTGGGAACCACAGGAGCGACCCTCCGCCCCCCCGGAGCCGAGGGGGCGCCCCGCCTCCCCCAGAAGGGACCGCGACGCGGGGGGGGGGGGTGTGGCTGGACCTGCACACCGCGCGCCCAAGCGCCCCCAGCCGCTCCTGCGGGGGTCGCGGCCGCAGGGCGAGCCCACGCCAGCGTGCCGGAGCAACGCGCGGACCAAGCTTGGGGGCGGCGCACGGCGGCGTGCCAGAACAGTATGGAGGCCGCGCCCCACATGACCCTCCCATGACCACAGCCTACTCACGGAGAGCAGAGGGGGGGTTCAGGTCAGCAGGGGCCCCGGGGGAGCGGTCCGTGGGCCGCCCCTCATCCCCCCCCGCCCCGCGGCGGCTCCGCGACCCCGACCGCACGCGCACGCCAGAGGGGAGTGCGCCGACGGCACGAGGGGGGCCAGGATGGGGTACCGCGGGCCGCCACCCAGAGGGGGAGCAGGGGGGCCGCGGCGCGACCCCCCCCCCCCACCCCCCCACCGACCCGCAAGCCGCGGGGGCCCCGGCTGCCACCCCCCGAGGCAGGGGGGATGGTCCCCCCTCCCCCCGCCCGAGAGAGGAGCCGGAGCGCGGCCCGCCCCCCCGCCCAAGCCTCCGGCTCCCGCAGGAAGCGCGGAGAACAAGCGAGCCCGCGCCAACTCGCCAGGACGCCGCACAGATCGCGCCCAGTGAAGGCGGGCGAGCACGAACCGGAGTGGTATGGGGGGCCACGCCCCCCGTAAACAGAGCGACGCCAGTGACACCCGCTTTTTTGCCTGCCCAGGGAAGGCATCAGGGACGGAACGAGGCAGAGCGACCCCCCGCCCTACAGGCCCCCCCCAGCCGCACAAACGGGGGGCACGGTGCACGCCCCCCGCCCCCCCCAGCCCGCCCCCCGGCACACGAACGCCACGGACCCGCCCCGCGGCACGCAGCCCCCACAGGGCGTGCAGACCAAGGGGACAGTGTAGGGCCCCCACACCAACACGCCCGCGCCCATAGCACGTGGATAGCGGACCCCAACAGCCCGCCCGGTGGGCGGACAGTCGGGGGAGGGGGAGCGCCTGACCCCAGACGCCCCTCACAACAGTGGAAGGCACCCCCCCCGGGGACGCCATTCCGCCACCCCCACAACCCCAAGCCAAGTAGGGGGGAACCGGGACCGGACCGCCCCCCCCCAGGCACGCCAGACGGAGCAAGGGACCGGGGCAGGACACGCGGAGGGGCACGGACCACGTGGAACGGCCCTACCAGGGCCCAGTGCCGGGACCGCGCGAGGTGCGCACGCCACACCACCTAGGGGAGGGGGGAGCGGACGCCGCGAGAGCGCGAGCGCACACACAAGCAAAGGGCACGCGGGGACAACCAGAAGGGCAACCAGACCGGGCACGCGGAACGCACAGACCGCGTGGAATGGCGTACCAGCGAGCGAGAGTAAGGGACACCCGGACGGGACGGCCCGCCACACGCAGCGCGGGACACGCGGGGCGGGAAGAGGGAAACGGGAGAGACACAACACCAGGTACCGGCCCGAACCCCCCGAACCGGCCGCGAGCGCCGCGCACACACAGACGGGGCACTGCACCCGCCAAGGCAGTAGTGGCGCACAGCGCCACGCCCCAACCCCTAGGCTAGGCAGCCTCTGCGCCAGCCCAAGGGGGTCCCACTGGCGACGAGCCAGTAGCACGGGCCCGGCGGCGCTGGCGCCCCGGGCGACCACGCATTAGGGGGGCGAAGCAGTGGGTAAGCGCCCGCAGCCACGGCTGCGAATTGGTGCACTGACCGGGGAGTGGCGAAACGGGGAAGCCGGGGAAGGACGCGGCTCCGAGCCCTGTGAACCCGGGGGACTCCGCCACCAGGCAGGAGGTGCGTCTTGGAGGGCCCTCCACTAGGACCGGGTAGGGAGGATATCACCTGGCCCGACCAGGTGGCCCCCCGGGGCCGAAAGGCGTCTAGTACCCGCAAAATCAAACCTCAAACCTCAAACCGCATTAAGAATGATTGATCAAATGCTGGAAATTGTGGAGGTTGCACAACTGTGGATTTGCGGGCTTGCACTGAGTGCAGTTTGCATGTTTTGCTTGCAGTGCGGCTATTAAGGGCCGCACTGTGCGCTGTGCATGCGCTGTGCGAAAAGACGGCTGTTTCTCACCACCGGTAGCCACGGGTCCCAGGGTCCTGAATTCCGCACCATACAGCCCGTGGTGGTACACCAGGAATTTTTTGTTCTAATGTGATGCTTGCCACGGGCCCCAGGGTCCTGAATTCTGCATCCCCCATGCTGTTTTGAATGGATCATGCACGCTTCTGTAGGTGGGTGGTTTTCAGGGGGGCATCTATCATCTATTCTATGGGCCGACAGGTTGAATCCTTTTGACCGTTGTCCCCATTTTCCATTCTTTATGACGCATTTCAGGGACTCCATGCCCATCAGTTCCAACGGGATATGGAGTACCAACCCGTGGAATCGTAAGTATGTGTCGTACGTTTACAAGGTGAGTGTTGCCGTTGATATGTTGGGCAATATTATATGGATCTGCTCCTTGGCCCCCGGGACATCTGTTGATGTGTTGATTTGGGATGGGTATGGACCTTCTCGTACCCGAGGTGATTTCTTTGTTTTTGAAGTTGGGGGCCATGCTGGTGCTTATACAGGCCGGATTCATGTCATTGTGCCATTCATCGGAAGAAAGCATGGCACTTTGACAGCCCGCCAGCAATGTTACAATGACGTGCAAGGGTGGTATAGGGCACGCATTGCGCACCTGTTTGCTCACTGATGCCTCCCCCCCCCCTGCGGGTTCCCCACCTTCCGCATTTTTTGAATCGGCCCCCTTCGCCCCAAACCTACGGTTGGACAACCCACCCATCCACATGCGGAGGATTCCCTCCTCAAAAAGATGAATAAGTACGTACTGTTGTGGTTTGTTCCTTGGGAACTCGACTGTGCCTCTTTGTTTCTCGAAAATCCCAAAATACGACAAACCTCTTCTGCGCAGGATCTTTACACGGGGCACCAATAATAACACAATCTCGAAGACATAAACCCTGTTCAAAGATCGAAGTATCTTACAGCGCTCATTCACAGTTGGCATTCGATGCTTCTTTATCATTCACAGACTGCAGTGCGATTGCGACTGCGACTTGCGACTTGCGCGCTGCTGCGCTGCTGCTGTTGGAAGCCATAACACTACCCCCCCGTTGAGACCTCGAAGAGGTCTCACTCACCTGGGCGGGCGTCACAATGTCGAATATGCAGAGCAGGCCCAGAAAAAAAATTTTTGGACCTCGACATGTGTTGGCTACAGAAGCACAACAGTGGTCGAAACTCACACACTGAGGTGCAGTCATGGTACACCTGTCGTCAGCGCCTCATTCATACGTCGTGTTCGACTCTGCCACGGCTGTGGCTCTTGGCGGAAGCTGCAGAAGACAACCTCGCCAGGCACACTGCACGGGCGCTGTACCCGCAGCAAGGCTGTAGGCACGTCGAACCATAACATACCATAACATTGGGCACAGCTATCGAAGCTGGATGCCCAGCAGACAAACAACCAACAGGCCTATACATCTGTCAACTCGACAGGACATATGAAGGCATTCGATACCATTAATGGCATCCAGACTGTCGAATAAGCCATTACTTGGCATCCAGACATGTCGAATCAGCAGTCCGTGCCCCACGTAAACGTGGATGAAGGATTCACCTGGAGTCGACATACTTCATGCACTTCCTTCAGTGTCTCGACGCCAGCCATGAACTTGAAGGTGTCATGACCCGTGTAGTGTCGACGGATATCACTGTCGAGGGCATGCTTCTGAATCAGGATACCAGATGGATGGTTCAGCAATCGAAGGTTGGGATCACCAGGTCGGTTGTCGACGGGGCACTTGTACTGGAATACGAAGACATGTTCACGGGCAAGCGCTCGAAATTGTCCAGGTCCCAGTGTTTGTGCCCTGGTCGAATAGAAGTCCCAGAGGCTCGACGGGTTCCAAACGTCCTCACGCCACAGATCGGTTCGATTGGTGGCCTCGAAGGAGCATCCGTCATGTCGACCAGTAGACCATCGATAGGTTTCCTTCGATCCAGTACCAGCGGCCATGCTGTGGTAGAACTGACCAGTTCGCGTATCGACTCGCCACCACGGCGTGTCGGCAATCGAAAGTCGTCGCACGACAATGACGGCGCTGATGTCGTCCACTTCAGGGCCGAGGGCATATCGGTCGATGATCTCAAGCATGTCGGTTTGAGAACCTTCTTCTTGGAGTCGACCGAGGTGTTGATGTACATACTGACCATCAGCGAGGGAACTTTGCAGAGCGAACCGAACCGCTTCTGCAGTCACAAGGCTCGAAGCCGTCTCAACAATGACCGCTTCGAGGACTTGGTCTCGGCAGCTGACCTTGCGTCGATGTGCAGCCTTAAAGTCATCGTGGATCGGTGTGAGGTACTTGAAGAACGGGATGTCAAAGTGGTGCTGATAGGCGTTTGACTCCATCGACAAAAACCGGTGATCGACGGGGTCCGGGTGGAACGGGTCACTCGCAGGCGAGTCGGTTTTCTCGATCTCCTCCCGTTCATCAGTATAGACATCCCTTCGGAACTGGACCGCTCGACGCCAACGTCGTCCACCTTCGTATTTGGCCTCGAAGGGGGACATGAGGTATTTCGAGGTACCCAGGCGTCGAACCAATTCTGGGGCATCCACGAAAGGGAAAAGGTTGGCATACTCTTCATTCGATGAGTGAAGGGCAGCAACTCGTCGGATCGCCTTATCGAAGTCGTGGTACCCGAGCCGCCCGGGTCCAGTCTGGTAGATCGTCGCCAACTGGACAAGGTCGATGGGGGCGCCTGGTGTGACGGCGTTGTACGCATAGGGTTCGGTCTGTTCTCCGAGTCAAAAGTACTCCTGGAGCTGGACCGCAAGGTCCTGTGTTCGATGTGGAGCGCACCCATACCGCTTATACCCAAGTCGAGAGGTGCCTCGTAGGCCGCGCAGTTGGTGTCGGCGAAGAAGCAAATCGACTTTGTACGCAAGAAAGGGGGCTCGATCTTCGAAGAGCCAGTCGTTCGTCTGGCAAACCTTCTGAAGATCACGGATAACTCCCATGATTGAAACGGCAACGGGAGCTTCTCGTTTCATCCTTTCGTGGGTCCAGAGGCGTCGATATTTGAAGATCAGGTCGATTCCATCGGCAACGTTTATCAGGTCGTCGATTCCCGAGATCTCTCGATGAATGCGGTTGAGTCGAGCAATTTGACTCGGCAGGGTATATTCGGTGAGGCTTTGTCGGAATCCCCAATCGAGCTCTTCATCACAACGTCGCCATTCGACGAGGGCCGCTCGAAAGTTCTGACAAGCCACTTCGATTCTTGTATACCACTGGTATCCCGGCTTACCACCAAGATTTCCACGCACATCGAAAGACGTGTCATGGGCGCTTCGAGCCAGTTCGTAAGGGAATGGTGCGGTTCGTCCCCAACTGTCGATGCAGATGGTCTTGCCTAACTCGGAAATGGTGGCATTTGCCTTCGACACGGCTGCAGCATGTTTCTGGTTCAGGAATGCGTGCGGTCCTCGAAAACCAGCCGCGGCGCTCGACGCAATAGTGAGTACCGATAATTCGAGCTTAGTGTATTCCGTCTTCATCGGATCATCCTCATGTGTCCCAAATCGGTAGGGTGGCTTCAATCCGAGCGTGCCCAAGTGTCGGAGTTCTTCGATGGTCTCGATTTCATGATTGTACTGCGGCATGTTATAGGGCTGCCACTTCGACTCTGCCACCGGCACAGAATCGTAGCTGGGAGGTGCTGTCGACCACACGGGCTCGTAAGGATCTTCTTCTTCGTCATCGGACTCGAGTGGCCAGGGTTCATTGTCGTCGTTGTGGTCGTCGTCGTGGTAATAGGAGTCGGATTGGTTCGTTCGAGTAGAAGCTTGTGTTTTCGGGGCATTCGAATGCCAGGATTGGTCAACCCAGTCGTCTCCGACTTTCGGCTCTCCTGTACCCGGTTAGTCTCTGGATGGCCTTGATGTCCAGGTGTTCGGTCTCGATGTCCAAGAACTGTCGACCCATCCGGTTGCTGAACAGAGGAAGGAAGATCAGTTGTCGTACCCCGTGTAGCAAGCAAGATCTTCATCTGAATCGAACCAGTCAGGGCTTAAGCACCGCTCTCGAAAGTATTCTGCATCGACCGGGGGCGGGGGCCCGTACAGCTTACAGAGTTCTGGCTGCATGTCGGGTGGGGTCCCTCCCTTGGTCGGTTCCGGAACAGGCCAGTTGGCGAGGGCTATCTCGAGCACTTCCAAGCCTGTGGCGCCTCCTGCTATGACGGGCCGTCCACTCGGCGCTATTCCTGCAATTTCCCCGCAAGGGAACACACCTCCCTTGCCTCCTTTCGACGGGCCTCCTTTTCCTTTCGAGCTCCCAGCATATGCCGACTGGCTGCAGTTCGGCGGTTCGAATGGATCGAGAGGTCGACTCGGACGAGTTGGCGCTGATGCTACCGACAAACAGCGGCCAGTTGAAGTCGTCCTCGCTGGGGGTTTGGCACCAACGTTGTCATTGATCGCGTCAACATCGATGACGTTCGACGGTGATGCTCGAGAAGGCGGAGGTCGAGAGTAAGTTCGGGGCGTCCGGGATGTAGTACTATAGGCGGAGGCTCCGGCGATCGACCCTGGACCTCGCATGAGTTTTTCGAAAAACCACGCTGCAGAGAAGAGTAAGGTTACTCAGGGTGGAGTCGAAGGAACTCAAGGTACACAGGATCCTCCTCTAGAGCCTTGCTCGACTCCCAAGACCATGTGTCGTCATCCCATTCACAACGGTACAGGAATGTGCGGCGCTTTTTAGATCCCACTCGACGTCTAGCCACAATCTTGACAAGTCGAGGAGATTCTCCAGTTTTGACAGGGGGCATCGGAAGCTCCCACACCGGCTGTCCCTCTCGATGGACGTAGGGTTTTATGCTGTCTCGATTGAAAACTCGCAACCCATCGAAGGGGGCAGGGATGTCCAATTTGACATTCTCGCCCTTGTTCAGTACCTCGAGTATTTTGTAAGGGCCGCACCAGACAACATCGAGTTTCCCTTTATGTCGATATTCCGGCACCAACACCCACCATCGTTCACCGACTTCAGGCACTCGAACGTGTCGGTCCATTTGCAGGACCACATGCATCTGGCGTCGACGTTCCTCGGCAAGCATTGCACGCACAGAATCGAAGGTACGTTCCGCTCGTTGCATGTAATCATTCCCGGTCGATGGTTCAGGTGCATGAGAAGTCATTCGGGGAAAATCCAATGGAAAATGGGGTGTTCGTCCTTCATCTATCTCGAACGGGGATAGTCGAAGACTATTGGATGTCAGGTTGTTGAACTGGATTTCGGCGAACAGGAGGTTGACATCCCACTCGTTGTTGCCGAAGAGGCCGTGTGTACGCAGGCGCTGGAGGATGGACTGATTACTGCACTCCGCCAGGCCATTGCCTCGAGGGCGGTTGGCCACTGTTTGATGCATCTCAATCTTGAAGCGCTGGGCCAACTCCTTCCACGCCTGAGACTCGAACAGCTTGTCTCGGTCGGAAACAATTTGTCGAGGGCATCCGTTCAATCGAATCACCTCACGTAGGAACACATAGATAAGGTCGTCGGCTGTCATATCCTTGCGACAAGGGATGAACATTCCACGCTTGGAGAATCGGTCGACTACAGTCATGATGGCGTCATGGCCCCTTGTGGTCGGCGGCATTCCCGGAACCCAATCGATGGACACACTGTGCCATTTGGTGTCGGGCACCGGCAATGGTCTTGGCACTCTGGCGGTGTCGACTCGTCTTGATTTCGCCGCTTGACAGACATCGCAACTTAGTATGTATCGCTCGACGTAGTGTCGAAGGTGTGAACATACGTAGTCGCGCTTAATCAGGGCCATGGTTCGAAGGACTCCTAAGTGGCCATAGAACTCCGACTCGTGATACATAGCCACAATCGACGTAACCAGCGTTCGGGGGACAAGCACACGTTTGCCCATCGTCGACAAATGGAAGAATTTGCCATCATCGAAGGACAACTTGGCATCTCGAAGCTGGTGTCGTGCCGCAGAGCTTCGAATCGCGACTTCGTAGATGTGCTTCGTCCGTGGGTCCTCTCGATAGGCTGCCGCCCACACAGCTGTCGAAGTCAAGTCTTTGCACTGATAATGTCGATGTACTCGGCGGTGTGTACCCTTAAGACTCGAAGGGTACGGCGTGCTCGACCCAACCTTCGGCAAGGGGACTGATCGCAACGTGCCGTCACGGTGACGTCGACAGCGAATCAGTTCCGCCATGGTCGGAGCGTATCGAAGCTCATTGCCAAAGGTTACTCGAAGAGGGCGATCAATGCTTACATCGGGGAGGTCATTCGGTGTCGGTAGACGTGTCTGGCTCATTGCCAGCCTCATCGAGATGCATGTCTGGTTGGTGTGAATTCTCAGCCATGATCTCGTCCGATGGCGCTGGTTCCAGTCCCAGGTCCTCCGGCTCAGCAGTTGCCGCGCTCGACGGTAGCAGCTCCAGGTCCTCCGGTTCGACAGCGGGTTCAGTGTCGGATTGGGGGGCTGGTTCCGCAAGCTCATCTGCGTCAAGATCCTTCCCCACGGAATGTCCGCTTCGTAGTGAAACGTACAGGTGGTCGTACGGCTGGGGCCACACCTCGTCATGAGAGAATTAGTCTTCGAGTACATGTAGGAACTCATCGACAGGTTCTCCTTCCGGTGAAGCCCAATCTTCGACCAGGGGAATTGCGAAAGCCCGTGTACGTGTGGCATTTTCGATATCCATCAACTGCCGCGAAGTTAGACGGGAGCAGGCGTCTGCCGCAGGGTTCTCGAGGCCCGGCACGTACCACAACGTCAGGTTGTATTCCTCGAGGAATTGGGACCATCGTGCTTGCCGTGGTGTCAGCGTTCGAGGACAGGTCTTGAGATATCGAAGACTTTCGTGGTCAGTGTGCACGTGCACCTGCTGCGGTCCTCGAAGAAGGTGAAACCATTGTTTCAAGGCTAATACGATGGCCAACAACTCCTGTTCTCGAATCGGGTATCGAGTTTTGGCAGGCTGCATTTTCCGCGACATGAAGGCAATAGGTCGAAGATGTCCCTTGTACTTCCCATGCGCACATCGTTGCGCCAGCGTAGCACCCACGCAGTCTTTCGAAGCGTCTGTGTACAGGTGATACGGCTGTCGGGGGTCGATAGCACTGAGATGTGTCGCACCGATCATCGCCTGCTTCAGCTTGTCGAAGGAAGCCTGGTGGACGGCTGTCCATTCCCACTCAACGTCTGCCTTAAACATTGCAGTCAGAGGGGCTGCGACAGATTGGAACCCTTCGACAAACTGCTGGTAAAATCCACACAATCCAATGAACTGTCGAACTTCATGAACCGTAGTTGGCGGAGGCCAACCTCGAATGACCTTGATCTTTTCGGGGTCCATGTGTACTCCATCTTGGTCGATGATGTATCCACAGAAGGGTACTCGACTCTGAAAGAATGTGGATTTATCGATGCAGGGAAAGAGCTGGTGTTTACGGAGTAGTTCATGTACCAGGTCGAGGTGTCGTTGGTGTTCGTCCGCATCCTTCGAGAAGACGAGGATGTCGTCAATGTACACCCATACAAAGATCCCCAAGTGGTCTCGAAGGACATCATTCACGACGCGTTGGAACGTCGATGGCGCATTACAGAGGCCAAAGGGCATAACAACCCACTCGAAGGCGCCAAATTGTGTGTTGAAGGCGGTTTTCTTGATATCTTCGTCTTGAATTCGGATCTGGTGGAACCCACTAACAAGCTCAATCTTTGAGAATACGGTGGAACCCCCCAGTGTACTCAAGATGGATTGGATCGATGGCAAGGGATACTGATCTCGTACAGTTCGCGTATTCAACGCTCGGTAGTCGACGCACATACGCCATTTACCATTTGCTTTCTTCACCAGTAGGCAACCCGCTCCGTATGGACTCGAGGATGGTCTGATGTGACCAGATCGATGCAACTTGTCCAATTGTCGTGGAAGTTCATCTAGTTTGCTCGGATCCATTTTGTAAGGGTGTACCCACGGTGGATTGTCTTCCGAATGGAGGCGTATTCGATGATCTCTTCCAGGTCGATACGGAGGTAGGTCTCCATACTCCGCTTTCTCCCGGTCGTAGAGGTCCGCCCACTTGTGTAACCGATTCGGTAGTTTACGTCGAACGGGGTCAAGCCCGTCATCCTTGCCATCACTGACTTGCATCTTATACATTTGATCGACCGGCACTGCTGGTCGAGGCATGCAACACAGAAATACTTGATCTCCCGTGAGATCAGATTGACGGATCTCTCTTTTGAGTTTCGGCAACGAAATGTACTCAATCTCCATATCGCTGCACTCCTCATCGGTGATACCATCGTCCGTCTCGGACTCATCGTACATGTCAGTACCGCGCTGAACGTGTGTCAACGAGTGTAGGTCAGGGTGTTCGTTGGCATGTGGGGTAGGATTCCCAACCGGACTCGCTTTCGAGGAACTGGATGAAAGTATCGAAAGAAGGTCCAGCTTCGAAGCTGCTTGAAACTGCAGCTGGGTGGAATGTCTTGATTCGCCAAAAGACAACCGGTACGAAATTAAACCATGTTGGATGTCGGCGTATCGCTCCTTCCAGTTGACAGTTGGATTGTAGCTTCGAAGCCATGGTAGTCCAAGCACTACATCCGGCAAAATCTCCAAGACCTTGAAGTGATGACAAAATACAAGCTCTCCAACTCGAACATAAGCTCGCGTGTAGTACCGTACTTCGACTTGGACACCTCCGGCTGTCAAGACATGTCCAGGGTTTCTCAGTTCATAGAGGGGAAGTCGCGCCCTCTTTGCTGTTTGCATCGACATAAAGTCGCTGGTCGCTCCACAGTCGACCAACAGTTCCACGATGGAGTCAAAGGAGTCTTCACGACATGCGCAAATGCGCCCTCGAACCGTGAACAGAGACGCATGCTCAGGTTCGGTTCCTTCGACAGTGACACCTCCAAGCGTTGAATTCTTTTCGGGTTTATTGGTGCGGGTGGTGGTGTTCAGCTCTTCTCGAGGACGTCCGCCACCAGGTCTTCGGAATTGTTTTCTAGGCCGTTGTAGGCCTTTCTCTGCTCTTGGAGCGGGATCGAAACCGTCCCTTGCTGTCTGGACTTTGATTTCGTTTCGGTGTGTTCAACCTTGTTTCCCGACGTTCTCGTCCTCGGGATGGCGGTCGACCCTTTGGACAGTCACGGGCCAAGTGTCCTTGTTCACCACAATTGTAGCAACGTCTGCTTTCTCGACCATCTTGGCGTCCACCATGTTGACGTCCGAACCGTTCACCAATGTAGGCATGTAACTCTTCTCGGAGCTTGGCAATTGCATGGAGATTCATCGGCTCTGCCACGGTCGAAGCCGTGGGCGCTGCAGCTGGAGTCGGCATCGGGGTGACGTGTGGCGTTGGCATAGGGTTGGATGGAAACGTGGAAGTCGAAGTGGGTGGGACCATCATAGGCAGGGGCCTCCACACTGCAGGACCCAGGGTGTGATCTGATGTCGTTCTCGATGCGTTCTGTACCTCTTCAAGTTGATACCCAGCCGCAATGTAGGCTTCCGCGATGGTCTCTACCAAGGTATCGAATCCAAATGTATTATTAGAACGCCATCTCGAACGGACTTCAACGATGTACTGCCGACGAACAGCGTCATTCGACAAACCTTCAACAAATCGAGAGCTGACGAGGAAACCCATCTGGAGTTCACTGGTGTTTACCTTCAACTTGACAACGCATGTACGAAATTCTCGAACGTAATCTGCATGTCGGGGGAACTCGCTCTCTTTCAGGCTCAACATTCTCGACAAATACACTGGCTCATGGGATATGCAGTCGAAACGCTGGCCTAACACACGCATGAGCTCGAACCAGTCAACCTGTACAACTTTCGTCAGGCTATGATAGTACTCAGCGGCATCACCATCGAGGAGGAATGACATCGTTGCTGCCTGATCGACGGGTGACGTGATGTCCGACAAAGTGAAGGCTCGTAGTAAATCTTCTTTCCATGTTCGAAATTCTCCACATCCAGGTTTACCCGTGAACCTCTTGACCAGTTTGTTCAGGCGCTCGACGCGGCGTCCCAAAATCTCCTGCGAAGGAGCACGTTGGACTACGAACTGGGGTAGTGGTTCGGAGGTAGGCTGCTGTGGGAGTGGTTGTTGTGGAGGGTGAGGTTGGTTCGAATTCGAAGAAGACGGTGGTTGTGGTTGTGGAAACCGGATGTTGTTCGGAGGTGATGGACTCGAAGTTCGTATAAATTCGTTGAGAAAAGCATAACATTGTGACAATTCATGTTCTACGCGTCGAAGTTCATTTGCAGCAGCTTGAGTTGCATTTTCCGTCGAGGACTGCAAGGTATCGATGCGCTGGCCAGTTGCTGCTGTAGCACTTGCTGCTGTTGCCTGCAATACATCGATGCGTTGTTCCAATTCGACAACTTTGGCTTGAGTATCTGCAAGCTTCTGCGAGCAGCTGTGAAGATCACGAGAGAGACATGGAAACCACTCGCTTTCTCGACTAGCGATGCGCTCTGCGATGAACTTCTCTAACGAAGTCGAAAATTCGTGATGCAAGGGTGAATCACTTCGAAACAAACTGTCTCTGATGAAATGCAGCATAGCTGCATCGTTGAAGGGCCGCTCCATTGTAGATCGAAGTCCAAATCAAGTTGACGGCGTTGCGGCGTCGAAGATTGATCTCGAAGATTGATCTCGAATCCTCCCCGCCACCTAGCGGGCTACCACTTGTTGTGGTTTGTTTCTTGGGAACTCGACTGTGCCTCTTTGTTTCTCAAAAATCCCAAAATACGACAAACCTCTTCTGCGCAGGATCTTTAGACGGGGCACCAATAATAACACAATCTCGAAGACATAAACCCTGTTCAAAGATCGAAGTATCTTACAGCGCTCATTCACAGTTGGCATTCGATGCTTCTTTATTATTCACAGACTGCAGTGCGATTGCGACTGCGACTTGCGACTTGCGCGCTGCTGCGCTGCTCCTGTTCGAAGCCATAACAGTACTCCCGGAAGTACCAACCGGCACACTCACTCAGCCTTTATGGCACCCCGCCCCTTGTGGGTAGCCACGGGCCATATGGCGCAGCAATCCGAAAGCGTTCCAGCAGCGGTCGCACTTCAATTTCGTCCACTCCTCCATCTTCCTCCTGCGGACCTTCGCTCGTAACGAGCGCGTCCATTTGTTGAAGGGAGTCCAAGTGTCCACCTACTTCATCAGTCCTGTACATTGTAGACGCCAACTTGTTGGTACTTGTTGGTACCTAACCCCGACCCTGGTTGATCGCCATTCCTCTGGAGGTGCTGCATCATCATATCCTCTGGTGGCCTCTGGAAATGCGTATGTCCGGGCCAATCAAGTGGGCCAGATTTCAGTGAGGTCTGTCAATTGATGCAGCACTTGCCAAGGCGCTATGTACAGGTTCTCATCAAAATGCCGAAGATATGGTATCAGCTCGGGGCATCTGTACCGGACTCGGCATGTTCTCAACCTCTTGTTATGTTTTTTTCATGTTTTTTTGGTTCTTTATGTTGTTGGGTTGCTGGGGGGGGGGGGGTTTCCTGGGCTGGATTGCAGCCACGGTCACTGGCGTCAATTACTGGGCCATTGGTCATGGTAAATTCAGGTGCTAGAAATTGTTTTGGGATCGGGTGTCCACAATCTTTTGTGGGACCAAAAATGGTTGAAAAGCGGCGTGGCACAGCCCTGCCTTCCCCGTCGATCTCCACATGGTCCAGCCACACAGGAAGGCTTCCTCCCTTGTACTGTAGATGTTCTGGAACATGGGGGCGGAGGCATGGGACACACGGTGGACGGAAGCCAGACAGTTGAACTTGTTTTTAACGGAGACTGAGCTACACATGTGCGTGCGTGTCCCTCCAGTCTCCACTTCCTTCGCGCAGCATCGCCACCACCATGTGCACTTGAGAGTCCCCATGTGCTTTTGGCAGTCCCAGCTGTTTCCCAGGCTCCGAGCATGGGCCAAACCTAAATTTGAGGCTCCTGTTTGAGTGCACCAAAATTTGGAGTTTGTGTTTTGGGTCGCTGAGGTGACAATGCAAGCAAAACATTCCTGGACGCGCCCCCTACAACGCATGACCTACATTGACAATACACGCCACCAGCAGCATTGGAAGTGACAACATTGGTTTTCAATGCAATGTGGTTGAGCTCAACGGAACCACGCCCTCGAACATACTGCCTAAACAACATGAAGCAATTGTCCACGATCATGGCCGAAAAGAGTGCACTCTTAGTGAGAGCAGCCACGGGCACAGCGCTCAGCAGTTAGCAATAATGTTACAGTCATCAGGGCTTCTGCCAAGTGCAAGAGTACGAACAGAAGATTTTTGACCAACAATGCGTCGCGCGATTGCAGCAGAAGAAAATAAAAAACCAAGAAAAGGACGCACAACCAGAAAAAATAAAGCGCAAAATCGATTGTTCCGACCTCAGAAACCCCCCAAAAAATTTTACGCCGCTGTTTGGCGAGGTCGCAAAATTTAGGACACTCACAGAAAAAGAAGAACAACAGAGTCGCGACGGCGACGAAGTTGAGCGTTGCTTGCCCCAAAACACCTAGCAAAGTGCGTGTCCTAGGCGCTAGGGACTTGTGCGCGCTCCAACAACAAAGAGGAAGATTAGAGGCGAGAATAGGGCAACAACGATGGCCTTCGGCCAGGGAGTGGTTGTCATGGGGGGCTAACGGTCCTGTCCTGCGAAGCAATGCGGGGCAATCATGACAACCGCTCTTACACACCAACCCCATCTTGTAGCTAGGGCATGAGTGCACGCCCCAACAACACACAAAGTGCACACAAGGGGGAAGGAAGGAAAAACGCTTGCTCTTGGGCGTCGCCAAAAACAAAGAGTCCGAAACACGACAAATAAAGAGCATGTGTCATGGGTGCAAGAACACCACACGCTTACTCTTGGGAGTCATGAATGCATTAAGCAAACACGCCTACACAAGGGAGACAAAAAATACAATGAGACCACAAACCGATGAGTAAGTAACCAAATCCGGCATGCATGCATTAAGACACGCTTACTCTTGGGCGTCGCAAAAAACAAAGAGTCCAAGACATACGGAAAAAGTACCATGACATGAATGCATTAAGCAAAAACGCTTACTCTTGGGCGTCACAAAATACAAAGAGTCCGCACACCGACGAGTAAGTAGCATGTGTCGCCATGCAAGCATTAAGACACGCTTACTCTTGAGCGTCGCAAGAAACAAGAAGTCCATGACATAAAGAATAAGTAGCATAGCATGTCACGAATGCATAAAGCAAGCATGCCTAATCTAGGACGACGCCAAAAACAAAGAGGCCAAGACGGGAAGAATAAGTAAGACACGATAGGATGCCGGACACCTTAGGCTGGAATGCCAGTGGCGAGTTTGCCGCGGCGTTCCCCACGGTGTCTACTCTTGGTGTCACACATAAATAGCGTGCGGCAAGAGTGCAAAACGATTGATTGAATGAAAGATGAGAATGGTGGCAAACTGCATGCGTAGGAGTAGCAGCTTGTGTGCGTGCCCGTAAACAAACAGAAGAGGAGAGGACACGAGGTAGGCAAAGGCAACACAAAGTGCATGCCACAAAGGAAGGGACGTGAAGAGGAACAAAGCACGAGAACAAAGAGCAGGCAGGAAAGAAAGAAGATGAATGAACGTGTGTACCCGCCCCAAAACATAGCAACATGCGCGCGAAGAAACTAGGAGCTTGAGTGCGTGCCCCCGCAAAGCCACCACAAAGGGAGTGAAAGGGAGCAGGGGAAGAGAGAAACGGGGGCGGAGCGGGAGCGGAAAGGGTGGAAGGGAAAGCAAAGCGGAGCGGGGGGAGCGGGGGAGGAGCAACGACGATGGGCGCGCGAAAAAAAACAAACAAACTATTCGCCAATGCACCGCACACGCAAACACTGACGTCAGCAAAGAGAGAAAGATACATGACGCCCCGGATTGGAGCATCCGGGGCGGAGTGGAGCTCGGCCCGAGCCCCCGGACTGGATCGTCCGGGGGTGAACCCGGTGCCACGGACTGGAGCGTCCGAGGCAACGGAGAGAATACGACAAAAAGACGCCCCGGATTGGAGCATCCGGGGCGGAATGAAGCACGACACTAGCCCCCGGACTGGATCGTCCGGGGGTGAACCCGGTGCCACGGACTGGAGCGTCCGAGGCAGCGGAGAGAATACGATAAAAAGACGCCCCGGATTGGAGCATCCGGGGCGGAATGAAGCACGGCACTAGCCCCCGGACTGGATCGTCTGGGGGTGAACCCGGTGCCACGGACTGGAGCGTCCGAGGCAACGGAGAGAATACGACAAAAAGACGCCCCGGATTGGAGCATCCGGGGCAGAATGAAGCACGGCACTAGCCCCCGGACTGGATCGTCCGGGGGTGAACCCGGTGCCACGGACTGGAGCGTCCGAGGCAACCGAGAGAATACGATAAAAAGACGCCCCGGATTGGAGCATCCGGGGCGGAATGAAGCACGGCACTAGCCCCCGGACTGGATCGTCTGGGGGTGAACCCGGTGCCACGGACTGGAGCGTCCGAGGCAACGGAGAGAATACGACAAAAAGACGCCCCGGATTGGAGCATCCGGGGCAGAATGAAGCACGGCACTAGCCCCCGGACTGGATCGTCCGGGGGTGAACCCGGTGCCACGGACTGGAGCGTCCGAGGCAACCGAGAGAATACGATAAAAAGACGCCCCGGATTGGAGCATCCGGGGCGGAATGAAGCACGGCACTAGCCCCCGGACTGGATCGTCCGGGGGTGAACCCGGTGCCACGGACTGGAGCGCCCGAGGCAACGGAGAGAATACGACAAAAAGACGCCCCGGATTGGAGCATCCGGGGCGGAATGAAGCATCGGCACTAGCCCCCGGACTGGATCGTCCGGGGGTGAACCCGGTGCGTCGGACTGGAGCGTCCGAGGCAACCGAGAGAATACGATAAAGAGACGCCCCGGATTGGAGCATCCGGGGCAGAATGAAGCACGGCACTAGCCCCCGAACTGGATCGTCCGGGGGTGAACCCGGTGCCACGGACTGGAGCATCCGAGGCAACGGAGAGAATATGATAAAAAGACGCCCCGGATTGGAGCATCCGGGGCGGCATGAAGCACGGCACTAGCCCCCGGACTGGATCGTCCGGGGGTGAACCCGGTGCCACGGACTGGAGCGTCCGAGGCAACGGAGAGAATACGATAAAAAGACGCCCCGGAGTGGAGCATCTGGGGCGGAATGAAGCACGGCACTAGCCCCCCGACTGGATCGTCCGGGGGTGAACCCGGTGCCACGGACTGGAGCGTCCGAGGCAGCGGAGAGAATACGACAAAAAGACGCCCCGGATTGGAGCATCCGGGGCGGAATGAAGCATCGGCACTAGCCCCCGGACTGGATCGTCCAGAGGTGAAGCCGATGCCACGGACTGGAGCGTCCGAGGCAATGGAGAGAATACGATAAAAAGACGCCCCGGATTGGATCATCCGGGGCGGAATGAAGCACGGCACTAGCCCCCGGACTGGATCGTCTGGGGGTGAACCCGGTGCCACGGACCGGAGCGTCCGAGGCAGCGGAGAGAATACGACAAAAAGACGCCCCGGATTGGAGCATCCGGGGCGGAATGAAGCACGGCACTAGCTCCCGGACTGGATCGTCCGGGGGTGAACCCGGTGCCACGGACTGGAGAGTCCGAGGCAACGGAGAGAATACGATAAAAAGACGCCCCGGATTGGAGCATCTGGGGCGGAATGAAGCACGGCACTAGCCCCCGGACTGGATCGTCCGGGGGTGAACCCGGTGCCACGGACTGGAGCGTCCGAGGCAACGGAGAGAATACGATAAAAAGACGCCCATGATTGAAGCATCTGGGGCGGAAGGAAGCACGGCACTAGCTCCCGGACTGGATCGTCCGGGGGTGAACCCGGTGCCACGGACCGGAGCGTCCGAGGCAGCGGAGAGAATACGACAAAAAGACGCCCCGGATTGGAGCATCCGGGGCGGAATGAAGCACGGCACTAGCTCCCGGACTGGATCGTCCGGGGGTGAACCCGGTGCCACGGACTGGAGCATCCGAGGCAGCGGAGAGAATACGACAAAAAGACGCCCCGGATGGGAGCATCCGGGGCGGAATGAAGCATCGGCACTAGCCCCCGGACTGGATCGTCCGGAGGTGAACCCGGTGCCACGGACTGGAGCGTCCGAGGCAACGGAGAGAATACGATAAAAAGACGCCCATGATTGAAGCATCGGGGGCGGAAGGAAGCACATCACTAGCCCCCGGACTGAATCGTCCGGGGGTGAACCCGGTGCCACGGACTGGAGCGTCCGAGGCAGCGGAGATAATACGACAAAAAGACGCCCCTGATTGGAGCATCCGGGGCGGAATGAAGCACGGCACTAGCCCCCGGACTTGATCGTCCGGGGGTGAACCCGGTGCCACGGACTGGAGCATCGAAGGCAACGGAGAGAATACGATAAAAAGACGCCCCGGATTGGAGCATCCGGGGCGGCATGAAGCACGGCACTAGCCCCCGGACTGGATCGTCCGGGGGTGAACCCGGTGCCATGGACTGAAGCGTCCGAGGCAACGGACAGAATACGATAAAAAGACGCCCCGGATTGGAGCATCCGGGGCGGAATGAAGCACGGCACTAGCCCCCGGACTGGATCATCCGGGGGTGAACCCGGTGCCACGGACTGGAGCGTCCGAGGCAACAGAGAGAATAGGACAAAAAGACGCCCCGGATTGGAGCATCCGGGGCGGAGTGGAGCACGTCCCGAGTTCTCCCCCGGACTGGATCGTCCGGGGGTGAACCCGGTGCTACGGACTCGAGCGTCCGAGGCAACGGAGAGAATACAATAAAAAGACGCCCCGGATTGGAGCATCCGGGGCGGAATGAAGCACGGCACTAGCTCCTGGACTGGATCGTCCGGGGGTGAACCCGGTGCCACGGACTGGAGCGTCCGAGGCAACGGAGAGAATACGACAAAAAGACGCCCCGGATTGGAGCATCCGGGGCGGAATGAAGCACGGCACTAGCCCCCGGACTGGATCGTCCGGGGGTGAACCCGGTGCCACGGACTGGAGCGTCCGAGGCAACGGAGAGAATACGACAAAAAGACGCCCCGGATTGGAGCATCCGGGGCGGAATGAAGCATCGGCACTAGCCCCCGGACTGGATCGTCCAGAGGTGAAGCCGATGCCACGGACTGGAGCGTCCGAGGCAATGGAGAGAATACGATAAAAAGACGCCCCGGATTGGATCATCCGGGGCGGAATGAAGCACGGCACTAGCCCCCGGACTGGATCGTCTGGGGGTGAACCCGGTGCCACGGACCGGAGCGTCCGAGGCAGCGGAGAGAATACGACAAAAAGACGCCCCGGGTTGGAGCATGCGGGATGGAATGAAGCACGGCACTAGCTCCCGGACTGGATCGTCCGGGGGTGAACCCGGTGCCACGGACTGGAGAGTCCGAGGCAACGGAGAGAATACGATAAAAAGACGCCCCGGATTGGAGCATCTGGGGCGGAATGAAGCACGGCACTAGCCCCCGGACTGGATCGTCCGGGGGTGAACCCGGTGCCACGGACTGGAGCGTCCGAGGCAACGGAGAGAATACGATAAAAAGACGCCCATGATTGAAGCATCTGGGGCGGAAGGAAGCACGGCACTAGCTCCCGGACTGGATCGTCCGGGGGTGAACCCGGTGCCACGGACCGGAGCGTCCGAGGCAGCGGAGAGAATACGACAAAAAGACGCCCCGGATTGGAGCATCCGGGGCGGAATGAAGCACGGCACTAGCTCCCGGACTGGATCGTCCGGGGGTGAACCCGGTGCCACGGACTGGAGCATCCGAGGCAGCGGAGAGAATACGACAAAAAGACGCCCCGGATGGGAGCATCCGGGGCGGAATGAAGCATCGGCACTAGCCCCCGGACTGGATCGTCCGGAGGTGAACCCGGTGCCACGGACTGGAGCGTCCGAGGCAACGGAGAGAATACGATAAAAAGACGCCCATGATTGAAGCATCGGGGGCGGAAGGAAGCACATCACTAGCCCCCGGACTGAATCGTCCGGGGGTGAACCCGGTGCCACGGACTGGAGCGTCCGAGGCAGCGGAGATAATACGACAAAAAGACGCCCCTGATTGGAGCATCCGGGGCGGAATGAAGCACGGCACTAGCTCCCGGACTGGATCGTCCGGGGGTGAACCCGGTGCCACGGACTGGAGCATCCGAGGCAGCGGAGAGAATACGACAAAAAGACGCCCCGGATGGGAGCATCCGGGGCGGAATGAAGCATCGGCACTAGCCCCCGGACTGGATCGTCCGGAGGTGAACCCGGTGCCACGGACTGGAGCGTCCGAGGCAACGGAGAGAATACGATAAAAAGACGCCCATGATTGAAGCATCTGGGGCGGAAGGAAGCACGGCACTAGCTCCCGGACTGGATCGTCCGGGGGTGAACCCGGTGCCACGGACTGGAGCGTCCGAGGCAGCGGAGATAATACGACAAAAAGACGCCCCTGATTGGAGCATCCGGGGCGGAATGAAGCACGGCACTAGCCCCCGGACTTGATCGTCCGGGGGTGAACCCGGTGCCACGGACTGGAGCATCGAAGGCAACGGAGAGAATACGATAAAAAGACGCCCCGGATTGGAGCATCCGGGGCGGCATGAAGCACGGCACTAGCCCCCGGACTGGATCGTCCGGGGGTGAACCCGGTGCCATGGACTGAAGCGTCCGAGGCAACGGACAGAATACGATAAAAAGACGCCCCGGATTGGAGCATCCGGGGCGGAATGAAGCACGGCACTAGCCCCCGGACTGGATCATCCGGGGGTGAACCCGGTGCCACGGACTGGAGCGTCCGAGGCAACAGAGAGAATAGGACAAAAAGACGCCCCGGATTGGAGCATCCGGGGCGGAGTGGAGCACGTCCCGAGTTCTCCCCCGGACTGGATCGTCCGGGGGTGAACCCGGTGCTACGGACTCGAGCGTCCGAGGCAACGGAGAGAATACAATAAAAAGACGCCCCGGATTGGAGCATCCGGGGCGGAATGAAGCACGGCACTAGCTCCTGGACTGGATCGTCCGGGGGTGAACCCGGTGCCACGGACTGGAGCGTCCGAGGCAACGGAGAGAATACGACAAAAAGACGCCCCGGATTGGAGCATCCGGGGCGGAATGAAGCACGGCACTAGCCCCCGGACTGGATCGTCCGGGGGTGAACCCGGTGCCACGGACTGGAGCGTCCGAGGCAACGGAGAGAATACGATAAAAAGACGCCCCGGATTGGAGCGTCCGGGGCGGAATGAAGCACGGCACTAGCCCCCGGACTGGATCGTCCGGGGGTGCACCCGGTGCCGCGGACTGGAACATCCGGGGACGCACCGCACCCGGACTGGAACATCCGGGGACAAAGCGGCCCGGGAATGGAATGTCCGGGGCAACAAACAAGGAGAAGAAGACGGCGGCGGAGCGACATGGAGAGGGGAACAAGAACAAGAGCAAGGAACGGAAGGGGGAGGACAAGAAGGAGAGAAGACGCGAAGCGGGAGGAGAAAGGGCAAGAGGCGGGAAGCGAGAGGAGAAGGAGAAGAATGAGAGGCGGATGCGCACATGGAACCCGGACCAGAACAGACTGGAGCGTCCGGGGTAGGTGCGGATTGGAACGTCCGGGGCTGCGTACGGAGGGGACACGATGGCGGAAAGGAGAGGCAAGAGCAAGGTGAGGTGGGGAGGGAGGACAAGGAGGACAAGAGCCAGGGGGAAAGAGGAAAAGGAGAGGGCGAAAGAGCGGACTAACACAGACGGGGACTCGAACGCGAACGCCAAGGGCACCACGAGGACGAGACGGCGGCGGCAAGAAAAAGCAGGAGGGCAGTCAAGGAGAGCATGCACAAGAACAAGCAAGGATGAGAAAGGGGGATAGGACGCATGCGAGGAGCTGGGCCGGAACATCAGGGAAGCGGCACACCAAGGGTGGAAAATCCAGGACAGAAGCATGAGGCAGGAACGCCAGGAGAAGGTATGGAGTGTGCGGGGCAGCATCAAGGGGAGGAGACGGCGGCGGCAGGAGGAAAAGGCGACCGCAGGGGCTGGGACGGGGCTACGGCAGAGGGACAGGATGGAGGGAGGCAGGGAGGGGGAGGGGCAGCGCCAAGACGCAGAGGGGGAGGCTCAGGGGACAGAACAAGGAGGGGGCGAAAGAAAGGAAGGCAAAGCAGTGGAGAAAGGATTCAGCTGAGGAGTACCCCAGCGGCTAGACGCCCAGTTAAGCGAGCCGTAGTCGTGGGTTCGTTTCCCACTAGCGGCGCTCGAAGGGCACACTTGAAGACAAGCATCGTACCTGGGTTGGGGCTGTAGAACTCTTGCATTAGGTCCTGGAGGGGCCATTGAAGAACACAAACACCCCCGGAGGCCGGGGATGTTTTTACGCCTGAAGCGAGGTGTGCAAGAGGGGAGGGTGGAAGGGACGAGGAAGGGAGCCAAGAGGGGCAGTGGAGGAGAGGCATACACTGTGTACACAGGAGACACAAAATGTACGTGACCGAAGAGGAGGCCAGCGAAAGGAGCAGGGAGTCAATGGAGAGCGCGAGGAGTGAGACACGAAAGAGAAGAACGGCATGCGCATGGACCGGGAGTGAAAGGGCGTTCGAAGGAGAACAAGACCGAATCCATGCGGGAGTGGTGACACAGGGTATGGAGGGTGACGGAGTGGACTCCTTGTGGAGAGCTATGAGTGTTATTGAAGGAGGCCAAGGCACAAGTGCGGAAGCGAAGGAAGTGCGAGCAAGGGTAGTCACTGCAGTCGAGGAGAGGTTACAGGCAGGGGTGATGCAGGAGCCCCTGCCGCAGGGGGAAACGGGATGGAAGGAGTACGTACGGAAGCTGGTACAAGGGAGAAGGATGGGAGGACCGCTGGAGGTCGAGACGTGGGCGGTGAAGAATGGATACAGAGTGAAAGTGTACCGGGAGACGAAGGATGGAGAGGGCTACAGGAAGATACAGGAGTATGGAGGGGAGAAGGGGATGCCGGTAGGAATCCTGTGGAGGAAGACGAGAGTTTACGAGGTGGTGTGGGAGCACGAAGAGACGGGGGAAGGCAGTACAACAGGAGAGGCGGGACGAGCAGGCACGGGCGGGGGGGCACAGGTTAGGGTGGGCGCGGGAGGCGAACGAGGACACAGTGTGGCGTCGGGCGAGAGTCGGCCGTCGACGTGTGGAACGGGGAGTGTGGGGAGTACAGCGGGGAACGAAGCAGAACAGCAACGCAAGGCGGCATGGGCATGGAAGAGGCGGGAGGGTGCATTGGAGGGGGCGAGGGAGAGGGCAGAGGAAGGGGTGCTCGTAGAGCACATGTACGGGAAGGATGTCAACACATTGTGGGAGGTGTTGTGTGCGCTGGAGGGCAGGCCGAACAGTGAGGAAGAGGTACAGCGGATAAGGCAAGGAGTGGCTACCAGGGTGGAGAGTAGACACAATATGGGAGAAATGGAGGAGTGCCTGCCACAGGAGGAAGTATCGTGGCAGAAGTACATACAGCGGACTAGGCAGGAGAGGAGGATGGGGGGGCCACCGGAGGTGGAAGCATGGGCAGCGGAGGGGGGGTACAAGGTGGCGGTTTACAGGGAGACAAAAAGCGGAAACGGGTACAGAAAGTTGGTGGAGTATGGGGAAGGAACCCCGCTGGATGCGGGAATCCTGTGGACCAAGCGAAGAACCTATGCGGTTCTGTGGGGTGTCAGAGGTCAAAGGAGTGACGCGGCAGAAGTGGCGGCTGCGGTGCAAAGGGTGCTGGACAGTGCACAAGAGGGACAGGAATGGCCGGAAGAAATGCCGGCGAGGGCGAGGCGACAGGTCATACCAGGGGATTGCAAGTGCCTATATTGGGCACTCAGCACGGTGGACGGAGCAGCACCTTCGATTTTATGGGACACAAAGTGGCCAAAACTATGAACGTCTAGCCGCTTGGACCTTAGAATGGATGAACGTCTAGCCGTTTTGCAACCGATTGTGACATCCTAATCATTCACCCTACCGTTTGTCAAGCCACATGTCGGACTATTACGAAAACATGAAATGTGTATTTTCCCCAGGAAAATACACTAAAACAAGTGTTGCACCAATTGTTGCGCCGATCGTCGCACCGATCGTCACACCAATCGGTGCACCGTTTCTTCCCTGCATTTGTCTGTTGGAAAGCGTTGTACTTTTTTGAAAAAAAACCTTGGAATGAGGCATACTACGCATTATGTGAGGCCCAAACCGCAAATGCACATCATTGCACGGATCATGCTGTGATGATTTCTGCAATGTACATATCGTCGCACTGATCGGTTCACCGATCAAGCTGATCTCAGAGCCCAGGCACAATGTGACTCAGATGTTGGTCTGACTGTTTAAACAATATGTTGTCCGAACAATCTTAGGTTATGCAAGCCAAGCCAGCTTATTTTTGTCCGTGGTTACACCACTGTTTGTCGCACTGATCGTCACACCGATCGTCACACCGATTGGCTCACCGATCGTCATAGCCATCAGCTCACCGACTGTCACCCCTCTTCCTCTTCTTGCCCGACTTTTCCTCGTCCAGCACCAGGGCTTCAACTGTCTCCAACCGTTTTGAAAGGGCCGCCACCTCACGCCGTAGTGCTTCAAGCTGGTAGTCCCCTGATGACTCGCAGTGGACCTTCACTCTGTGGTTAGTGCAGCAGAAAATGAAGTACATCTTCTCCTCGCGCTATGGCAGCACCTTGAAAGTTGTCTCTGCAGCCAGATGCCACGCTTCATTACCCGCAATCACGTCCGACACGATAGGGCACTCTGCAGGCACAGACGACAGAGGAAGGCACAGAGGAAGGCGCAGAGGAAGGCGCAGTGATTGTCGCAACGATCGTTGCACCGATTGTTGCACCGATCGTCGCACCGATCGTTCCACTCTTCAACATACTTGTGGGATGCATCTGGCAGTGCTTTGCCTTGCCCAACAGTAGTAGCGTGACCCAGTCTTCGTCCTCCTCCGCAACTGTGACGCGAAACTCCTCTTCGTGAGCTCCCGGTGCCGCTCGGAGGACGGTGAAGGAGTCTGGAGGTTCCCGATTTGTGTCATCCTCTCCCACAACCTCACTCAGCAGATCTGTCAAACTGTTAGGAGTCGCAGCAAGTTGAGACAGTGTCTTCGACAGGGTGACCCACCTGGTCATCGGTTGGCGGTGGAGCACTTGTAGGAGTTGAGGGAAGTACGTGACGGCAACCGTGAACTGTTCTGCCGGCCAGAAACCGACATCTTCGTCATCTTCCTTGTCATCTTCCTTCTCATCTTCTCCTTCTTCGGACGAGTCGCTTCTCATCTTCTCCTTTTCCTTTTTTCCTTCCTTGTCACTGTCATCTTCCTCCTCTTCTTCCTCTTCTTCGGACGAGTCGCTGTCCTCTGCTTCTGCAGGTGGCACATCCTTGCCGGCGGCCACAGCGCTAAAAGCAAGCAGCACACAAAGTGTTGCACGGATCGTCGCGCCAAACGTTGCACCGATCGTCGCACTGAACGTCGCACTGATTTAGTGGCAGTAATTGTCAAATATTTAAGTTGTACCCAAAATCGTTTGGCAACGTTAAGCTATCGCAACAAAAATGAACATTCCACACATCTGGATGCAAAACCATAAGAAATCGTAAATTCAGGGTTGGATCGGCGCAACAATTGTATCATCGCTGGCGCCTGCGCATTTGCGGGACCGTTTCGGTTGGTGCGGGTTTTGGCCGGCAAAAGCCCTGTAAATTCATAGGTGGGGGGGCAGGCAGCAGCAGAAGAGGTGCGCAAAGCGCTCACAGAAGGGAATATGGCGCGGCCCCTTGGTTGTGCTTGCTTGCGCTGGCCCCTCTTGGCCACACACCCTTGGCTTTGTGGTTTCCCCGGGTCATGGAGAGCTCGCGGTGCGAGAGGTCAGGAGTTAGCCGGTTTGGTTGCTACCACCAACCCTGGCAAGTCATGGCGGTCCTTAGGGTTGAAAAGCCCCAGTGGGTACTAGAGTGTTGGAGTTAGTGGGCACATACAACATTCAACTCTTCGGGGGGGGCTTACATAGGCTGAGGAAGGCGTTACTTGAGTGGTAGCACATCCGGCGCCAACACCCCCCCCCTCTCCAGAACCAGGGATGCCCACCACAGGGGGCAGGTCCTCTGGCAAGAGTGCCCTGGCACCCCCCTGCTCCTCCTCGTCGTCGCGACCCGCGGGGACCCGGGGCGGATCCTGGGGATCAACCCCACCCACCTCTATGGGGCAACAGCCGTACCCCGCCCCCCCCTCCCGGCGCCCGAGGCGCGGGACGGAGTACACACCTTCCTGCGAACACAGGAGGTCACCGCCGTTACGGGGGTCCACCTGGGGCGGCTCCCCCCGACACCACTCGACGACCCAGGGCCCAGGGCCCTGGGCCCCGCCCCGGACTGGGAGCTATGGCGCGACGCGTGGGCCGCGTGGCTCCCCCGCTCCCCCGCCCAATGCTGGTGGATGGCCGCCGGCCCCCGCCCGTGCGGGGCTGACGCCACAGCCGGCCCCCCACCCCCTCCCCCCCTCCCCCCCGCAGAGCACCACACGGCACTGCCCACGGCACGGCGCTGATGCACCAGGAGGTAGTGGGAAGGGCGCGCCTGCCACCACGCATGCCTACCAGGATAACAGTGATGGCAGACTCCGATGGCTCCCCCAAGCGGGACGACCGCCACCACCGCCGGTCCCGCTCCCGCTCCCCCGCCTCCCCGGAGTGGACAGGGGAGACCCTCGCGGAGCGCGAGGAGCGGAGGCTGGCGGAGGCGGCGGTGCTGGTCGGGCCGCCGCTGCCGGCCCGGGAGCCTGAGCCAGCCGAGATGACCGCCCCCGCCGCCCAAGCAGCAAGCCCCGCCGCCCCGCCCCGGGAGGGGGCCCCAGACGCGCAGGAAGCGGAGACCGCAGCCCCAGCGAGCCACGCCGCGGCCCCGACCGCGGCCCCCGGTGAAACCAGACCGGGTGGTCAGGAGCAGAGGTCGCAGTGGCATGGGCAGCAACAGTGCTTGGCATAGAAGACATAACGATAGTGTTGACTGAATAGTATCCTGCAAACAGATATGGTACACATAGCCAATGAAATACCTGATATGCACATATGAGAAATCCACCCTATCATCCACTAATTGATATAACTAGTAAACATCCATGATTGCCTTATCCATCCCACATCCTATATTCCTAACAAGGAAATGGAATATGATATACCCTATCCCACATATATCCCATATATAGGGCCAAATAATGCTCCCTCAGGGGTAAAATGCCAGGGTAGGGTTGTGACCTGCTTCACCCCCCCACTTAAAACGACTGCCACGGGCAGGAAGTACATGCCCAAGAGGAACGTAGCAGTCACAAACAGCAGCAAATCACAGGTTAGCGGATTCGCTCCCATGGGGAATCGAACCTACGCAGGCAATCTCGGAGCCGGCCGCACGACCGCTGAAGTAGCTCCGATCGGTGGGAATCGAACCACCGCCAGAATACAGAAATTGACGGACGGGATCCCGCAGGTCCCGCAATAAGTAGTAGGCGAAATCGCGAGCTGCGGCGCGTAGAGTCTGGTCCCTGCGTGTCGCATGAGGCATGTGGGGTCCAGCAGGTAAGGGCAGGTAGTTTTTCAAAGAATTAAAACCAAAGGCAAAGTGAAATCACACTTTTAAACAAAACTGAAGGTAACGGTACATGCGAAGCGGTGCGACGCGACAGTGCCAAAATTTTACTTTTGACAAAGAAAAGCCAGCAACAGGGACAGGAGACACTGACAGCAACTTAGGACTGTGCCTGCAGCAGGGAGCACGTGGGGAAACAAAGGTAGAGGTCAGGGATGCATGACTGACTTGTGCTCGCCACTGTCTTGTGCATGCTTAGGCCACTTAACAAACACGGCCACGATGGCCCACCGTGCGCGCGGTAGCTCACTAATTAGAGGAAAGAGGTCACGATGGCCTCAGGGTAAACGAACCGCTTAAAACACTAGGCACAAAGATAAACACGGGTACGATGCCCACACCTTCCACCTTCGTGCTTTAGACAATTTATGAGGGCTTGATGTGCTTGATGTTCTTGATGTGCTTGATTTAACACTTGCATTAACGAGTGAGTTCTTGCTTGTAAGATGTAAGCTTGCTTGCTCACTTGCTTGTAAATTCCCAGACAAGGCCTAGCCAAAGGCCCACTTGCAAACTGAACCGACACACAAAAAAGATGGATCTGTGGGGTGTCGGAAGCCAGCCACGGCTGTGGCTAAATGCTACGGGCACGGCTCAGCCAAGGGCCGTGTCCGTGTGGATGCTTAATTTAGCATGTGTGTCACACGTGATGCACCACGTAGAGGGTAAAGGAGGAGGTACGGAGATGGGATGAGGGTGTGAGTAGACACACTTAAATAGACAAACCTCATAACCATGTAATAATAACCTGACCTCACTGCTAACCCCTCACCTAGGAGCCATACTACGTATATATATCACATATACACATAATAGAGCGATGCACACCGACAAACACAAGACACACTTGTGCGCGCACACCCATTGGCAGGGCCCGGGGGCACACACTCGCCCGGAGGGCATCACAGGGTGTGGGTCTCGCGGTGGCGGCCTTGGGGCACGTGATGGGGGCACTCCACACATACGGCACGTGCAAGAGCTTCCACAAACTACTCACGTACACACAACAAACAGTAAGCATATCCACAATAGAACACGTGTATAGATACGCCACCTTGTTGCTTGGTGTTCGTGTGTGTCTTGGGGGCGTGCGTATAAACACTTAGGTTAGCTTGCGTGTTACCTTTGTCGGTGGGTGTGCCACCGGCGGGCCGTAGCGCAGGGGGTCACCTCCAGGTTGCAAATTGGGGAGGTCGCCCGTACGGTCCCGCTGGTGTATCAGCCCACCCTGCTCCCCGGGGGCACGATGACACGCCCCGAAGGAGTTTTACTCCCCCAACCCCTCTACACCGAGTATGACGGATTCATGTTTACACCTCCGTGTGTAAACTTGGGCCGGTGTACACGGCTACAAAACCCCAAAGGTAGGCGTCAACCTAGGTCTTGCTTGTTCGGGGGGCGGGTGATAACCAACGTAATAGGCAACCATATAATCCCGTAACTAAATTAATGGCATGCGCACACACACGCTACCATTGGCCACGGGCACACCCGGTTTTGGTGTGTCTCGGACAGAGAGACTCGTGTGTGTTGTGGAAATCCAAGTCCACGCACGGGTCTCTATAAAGAAAAATGCCACGCCCATATCCCAACCCGTTTGGTTGGGTGTTGGGATAGAGGACCCCTCGGGTGTTGTGGAAATCCAAGTCCACTCGTGGGGAACTCTAGAGAAAACATTAATATACATATTCTCTCATAAACATATGCATGTGCACACTCGCCCTTTTCATCATATTGTTTGTTCCCTCTCGTTGCAGGCAGGAATTCCCCCGCGAAATTCATCAAGGACATGAAGAGTACACCCAGCCAGCATGCGGCCCCATGCAATGGCAATGGAGGGTACCCACTCCCAACCCGGGCACGCATAGCGACCGGGGACGAATACCCAGGCGGCGGAGACGGCCCAAATCCGCAACGCCACTCTTTGCCTTTGAAGACCCCACCCACTCATAGAGTGACGGGGCAAAGGCACCCATTGCAATTCATATTAGAATACTTGTATTGTAGAGGACGACCCCTCCCTCTAGGCTTAAGTCCTCGCCGTATGTAGTGGCAATTTTGCACGCCACGAAATTTTTTCCACGTAATGTGAGCCACACGAGTACTCCGTACTTTGTATACCTACCCTCGTGTGGACAAGGGCAAATCGGTGGAAAACCATCACGCCCAACACAAAAAGGGAAAATGGGTTGTACCCGCCAACCCAACGAAGTTTTCAAGCCTTCGCCATTTTGAGCAAATGATTTAGCTCGTTGGCTTGGGTCACGGGTCAGGGACGGTCGTGGGGTCGTGGTTTCGGTACGGGGCGGCACTCCGAAACCTTGCAAACACCACCATGCGCACAACCCGGCAGAGTCTTCGGGAAGTGCTTGCCACGTTGTTAGCACCCTTGACAGGGGGCGTCATCGTGGGCAGGACTGACGGCAGTAGTCCTGGTGGTGGTAGGAGTGCTCCAGTAAGACCCAAGGATAGGGGTTTGAATGGCATTAAGACCCCCGAAAGAACACGTCCCACTTCCGCCCCAGGCTATATGCCACGCCACCCCACCCCAAGGACTCTCAAGCCTTTAGCGGTGAGAGAGGTAGACGGTGGGGTAAACCTGCGGTACCCACCGCCCTGCTCCGGTGGGGATTTTTGTAACCGAGGAGCGCGCCGTGCATGCACATCTTCTTTCCTGTCTCCCACCGCTTCTCGCTCTCTCCTCCCTTCCCCAAACAATAATATATCCATATCGGTTAGGGTTTTCTTTTCGTGGCACGCTCATGAGAGCGGTCCACCAAGGTGGGCAAGGATGTCAACGGTTTGGGTGAGATTCTGTTTCTGCAAGTAATCTCTCCAAACTTTGTTGTAGGATGGTAAGAAGGTTTCAACGGGTTCCTCGGTATCCCAATCTTTGGTATAACCCTCCCACCGCACCTTGAAGAGAAGTCTCTTGCGGTAAGTACGGTGACTTAATATTTTCTTGACATTATAGGTGTCCTCCTCAAACTGGGAGGGCACCCTAGCAACCTCCTCCGTGTAATTTAAAGGCACGGGGGAGCGAGGGGAGTTGACCGTTTTCATTAAACAATCAACGTGGACGTCAACTAACCTCCGTTGGTCCACTTGAATAACATAGAGGTCGTGCGCCTTCTTGGCCACAACCTCATAGGGCCCATCCCAATAGGGACAAGTCTTATCGCCAAGATTTTTGCGTTGGCGACGGACCCATACGCGGTCCCCTTTTGAGAAATTGGGGGACATCCTCCTACTCTTATTATACTTACGAGCCATTGTCTCTTGCACTTGAATCATAGCCCTCCGTGCAAGAGCAATAAGCTCCTCACGCCGTTGGAAGTAGTGAGCGGCGTCTTGGGCCACCCCCTTAGGCTCAGCAAGAGGAGGCCCCTTAGTACGGTTGTGTTTACCAAACACAATCTCGTTAGGTGTATAACCTGAAGGACCTGTAGTCTCATGCCACGCTCGTACAACGGCGGGCAAAACCTCTACCCAATTAGTTTTCTTCTTCTTCAAGGTAATGGCTTTAGCAACGGCACGCCTTAGCTGCTTGCCAGTGTTTTCGGCCTTGCCATTACCTTGGTGCCTACCCGCGAGACACATAGTCGAGCGGGCACCAATCTTAGAACAAAGGGTTTGGAAATATTGGCTCACAAATTGTGGCCCACGGTCGGAGCATATTTCACGAGGGGCTCCGAACCTATCCACCCAGCGCTCCATTACCAAATGGGCCGCTCTTCTCCCCGTTAGCCCTTCATCCTTGTCTCCATGACGGGGTTTAGGAATAGGGATCGCGATGAGGTAGCCGGAAAGCCGGCATACACATAGGAGCATTCGGTCATACACCTCTCCATCGTGGGAGGTGGAAGGGTAGTGAAACACATCAAGCGCTATGGAGTCCATGGGCTCCATAGGTATAGGCATAGGGGTCATGTACCCTTGCTTGCGCTTGGTGTCATGCGTGTGAATGGCACATGAGGGACACGTTTGACATTGCAGTTCCACTGCTTTGTACAACCCCTCACCTTCCACGCCATGGTTAATTTCCTTCCAGTGTTTTTCCACACTGGAGGTAGTTAAGTGAAATGCATCATGGTATTCGGCTACCAAACGATGCACTAGCGGCGTAGGAACACACCACCGTCCATTACGGACGAGCTTGTTATCCACCAACCTCACTCCATCTTGGAAGCTCCCATTCAAGGCATCTTGCCACATTTGCTTGTAGCGTTGACAATTTGGGTAGTGTTTAGCCCAATTTATCTCAAAAACATTGGGAGCATCCTCCCCATGTATAGGAGTTGCTTTCTTGTGGGACTTCCAAGATTTTTTTATCTTGACAATTCGCTCCAGTCTCCGAAGCTTTCTCTTTTGCTTCGTCCCCCCCCCCACTGGAGGCGAAGCCAGAGGGGGTGGATCACACGCGGGTGCCCCTTGAGCCCGAGGCGCCGCTTTAGACCTAGTAACAACGGGCGCCACAACCGCCCTAAATACAAGGGGGCGGGCGAGAAGTTCCTCCTTCTCGGCCGCCATCATGTCCCGCACATCCCCGGCCGCTTGGGCTGTCCCATGTATGGACACATCACCCAACGCCGCGTTAGCAGGGTAAGCCCAACGGGACAAGAAATCACCCACGGGGTTCACTGGCCCCGGAGTGTAAACCACATGGAGGTCGAATTTAGAGAACAATTCATGCCAACGCGCTTGGCGTGGAGAGGGACCCCCCACGGTTTTGAGGTCCTCCGTAGCCCAATTTTCAAGGCTACGGTGGTCCGTACGGACCTCCACGCGCTTGTTTCCCACCCAACCATGCCATTTTAAAAGCGCCGCCACTATGGCGTAGCATTCTTTCTCCCGAGGGCTCCAATTCAATTGGCTGCCTGACAATTTGCGGGAGAAAAAGGCAAGGGGGCGTAGGGCACCATCGGGACCTTCCTGCTGTAGGGCCGCCCCCACCGCCCAATTACTAGCGTCCGGGGTGAGGACAAAGTCCTTATCCCAATCGGCTAGTTGGAGGGGAACAATATCCGTAATAGCACGCTTGAGCTTCAAAAAGGCCTCGTTAGCCGAAGCATTCCACGTTAGGCCTATCTTTTTGCCATTCTTATGCTTAGGCAAATCCTTCAACATATTAATCAAAGGGGTAGCTATGGAGGCGTAGTGTTGGACATAGCCCGAATAATAGTTGGCGAGCCCCAAGAACCCCCGGAGCTCCCGAACATTATCCGGTTTGTCCCAACGCTCAAGCGCCAACATTTTCCCTGGCGCCGGCCGACGTGTGCCATTTTCCAACACATGGCCACAAAACTCAACCGAACGAACAAAGAAATCGGTTTTGCTAACCGAAGCAACCAACTCCTCTTTTCGTAGCCTATCCAACACGGCACGCACGTCGCGGTCGTGGTTAGCCAATAGCTCCTCCTCCGTCGCACCGGAGGAACCAATAATAATATCATCAATATATACGTCCGCACAATCCAAACCCTGCAAAACATGGTCCATGACCCGTTGAAAAATAGCGGGCCCATTCTTGATACCCATAGGCATAACACGCCATTGGTATCGCTTACCCGCCAAATTCATGGCGGTCTTAGCCCGGGATTCAGGGTGAAGGGGAATTTGATGAAACCCTTTACTCAAGTCCACAATAGTGAAAATCTTGTGTTTGGATTGATTTTCCAACATGTTTTCTATGAGGGGGAGGGGGTGTGCGTCGGGCAAGGTAGCCTCATTAAGTTGGCGGTAGTCCACCACGAGGCGCCATTTTCCTTTCTCCTTCTTGGGCACAACGAAACCGTTGGACGCCCATTCGGAGGCAGGGCACGGCTCAATCCAGCCACGAGCCAAGAAGTCCTCCACTATTTCTTGCTCCGCCGCAGCACGCTCCCCCACCAACCGTATAGGCTTCACGGACTTGGGTTTGGCGTTCGGGTATAGGTCAAGTTTAGCAAACCCCAACCGCTCCGTACCACGGACCTTAGGGTGTTCCTGGTCCGGACGGAGACGAACCTCCCCACTAAAAACATCCCGCTCATAGTCCGCGAGGATGCGTTTCCTCATGAGCTCCACCTCCGGAGACACAATAGGCTCTTGGGTGGTGACAACGCCACCCACACGAGAAGCCGCCAACAATCGTGTGGCGCCTTTACGTTTTCGGTAACGCTTAACGGTAGTGGCACTCCCACCCAATAACTCTCGTTCAATTTTCGCAATGCGTGAACGCACGCATTCTTGTGCCTCCAAATCTTCGGGGGTAGGATCAAGAGTAACGGGTGCGAGGAGTTTTTTATGGGTCGCCTGATACGTGAGGGTGCGCACCGAAGCCAAATGGTTAGGCAACCTCTCATCCTCCGACTCTTCCTCCGAGGTCATGCCCGGCTCGCCATCCGTGTTGGGGTTAGAGACAGCCGGTGCCAAAACGGAGGCCACATGACATTTAGTGGCCGCCAAATTTTCCTCCGCAATACCACCGTCCACGTATAGCGCCACCGTGGACCAACCCCGTTGAGGAAGGGGCGTGAGGTGGTCATTCTGATAGACACAGGCTTTAGTCTCTGGCCCAGGAAGGTGGTACCCTTGCAAAGTAATTTCCATAAGGGGTTTCCACCACTCCCTATGTGTCCACTTCGGCCCTACGACGATGGCTCGTAGTTTTTCTTGCCGAATTTTCCGAACACAATCGGAAAACCGATGATAGGGAGGGCACATCCAATACAATTTGGAGGGGTCCGCGGGAGTGGAAAAGAAATCTTCAAGCGGCGAAACCCAACGGGTAGCCTGGGCCATACCCGGGACCCTATTGAAGGCGTCCACATCCGGGTTTTTGCCAAATTGTTTTTTGACACGTGCGGCCCAATATGGCGTGAGGCCATAGTCAGACTGGGTCCACATGGACCCATCACGCCGCGTAGGTAGAACATCACGGGCAAGGGTTTCGGGAGCAAATTCAACGAGCTCCAAAGCACAAGCCCGGTCCTGTACGGGGGCCACGGAGGAAGCGGTCAAGGCATAGGATATGTGTTTCTCGGCCTCAACACGGTTAGGCGGTTCGCCACCAGGGGGCGTAGCCACAATGGCCGGGGCAGGGTGCGTAGGAGCGACCGCCCCAATGACTGGAACGGTTAGGCCCCACACGGACTGACGTGACACCTTACCATGAATGGGTTTCACCAAAAATGGTTTGCCGGTTCGTGGAGCTTCACGGAAGTCCTCAATCCAAAAACGGGAGTGCACTGGATGGTGAGAGTACAAACAATTGAAACGGGCAAAATGGCTCACACAATGTTCGTAACCCCATGGGTGCCCCAAAACCATATCCCAAGGTAAATTCGGGACAAGGTACGGGGACACGCCATACTGGGCAACACGAGGAAGTGAAACACTACCATCCACAACCCCCGTAAATTGAATTTTGACGTCTATTTGCTCGTCCCCCCCTGGCAAAGGCGTCTCATTATCTGCTTGGAGTAGGCGCCTCCGTTGGGGGGATTCATATTTTTCGGAGAGTTGGTCTCCAAAAACATTGGGGTTGGCCAAAGCGACCGCTTGGCACCCAAAATCCACCAAAACACGGAGGGCCTTGCGTTCTCCATTGGGCAAAACAACCTGAACGGAAAGTTCGGTTTGAATCTCACTAGTCACTATATGCCCCTTCATGACTCTCGATGGAACGAGAGCCACGGTAGTGTCACAGGGGTGCCCGAGGTTTTCTTCTTTCGAAGGGGGCGCCTCTGGGCACCTCTACCAACGTCCGCGCCCGTTCGGCGCTCCCTTGCCTCCTTTATCGCCCTTGCCGCCGCCACCCTTATAACCACCACCACCCTTATCACCACCGCCACCCTTATCGCCACCCTTAGGCTTACCACCTTTAGACTTACCCGCAATGTTCCAATGAGTGTCATTGCACGGAGAATTAGGCTTACACGTCCAAAGGGTGGTATTGGTGGCACCCCAATCAATCCAAGACATGTCCATATCCGTTTGTTTACGTGTTTTCCAATGTTTGGAACACGGAACCCAAAAGGTAGGTGGCGGTTTAGCCCCGGGGTCGACGGGTTTCTTCGCCGGAGGTTTAGAGTGACCCACGGCGTTGACGGAGGTGTCAGCGGGTTCGGAGGTGTCAGGGTCCGCCGTAGCCTCCGCATTAACCGCATGCACCGCGGTTTTATTGTGAGAAGGGCGATGAGTGTACGTCACCGTCGTCTTGTCTCCTTTATTGAGGCGTTCGAGGGCTTCCCTCTCTGACACGCTTTTATGGGCAAGGGCGTAGATTTCCGCAGGCTTCAAACGAGGCCTACGTTGCTCCACTTTCATAGTGTAGCCGCGTGTGTGAGGTGTGTTGTTGAGTTTCAAGATCCACTCCTGGAGAGCCGGGTCTTTGCAGTCAACTATCACCCCCGGCCCCGAATAGGAAACAGTCTCAGGAACCGTAGTGCAAGCTTGAGCGCTATATTTCCTGAGTTCTTTTTCGAATGGGGCGCGACCCGGCGAAGGGTCAAGGCCACTAAAATCCACCACATAGCTGTCTGGGCTATTCTTAGCCTCTTGCTTGACGACCTTCTCCTTGATCCACGGGAGCTTGCTTAGGAGCTGCTCCCGGATCACGTGGGGACGAGTCTCATTGCTCAGAGGCAACAAACGTTGCCAACGAGCATAGAAATCTTCGAGGTTGATGAGGGTCACTTGCCCTCTAACCACCCTGGGGGTGAGGGCTCGCCATCTTTCATCAGCCCTTGAGGGGTCATACTCGTGGAAACGTTGTTCCAAAAAGTCCCACAACTCTTTGAGGGTGGGGGCCGTGCGTGTGTGGTGGGTGGCCTCGGCAACCCGGGCGTTGATGATCGCCTTTAGCCATGGGGGCAAGGTACTCAAAATCATTTTTGCCTCGTTGGCCTTTCGGTACATGGTATCACACCCCCCCAACCATTGTTGAAGCTTCTCCACCCACTCGTCGTAGCACTCTAGCTGCCCATTAAATTGCGGTTTAGGCATATCACTATCCTCCACCGCTTTGGTGTAACTATTTTGCACAATGGGCATTTGGTACGGGTGGTAAGCAGGGGCAGCCATGGTTGGGGGTGCACCTCCACTTGCACTTGGTGCAACTTTCACTGGAGAGACTGTACACGTATCCGTAGGATGAGAGGGCGTGTACAAAGGTTTCCCAGGGGAAGTGAAAACATTTTTCGTGAGGGGATTAATGTTCCCCAACGAAGAGGTGTTCTCCTCTTCATTGGCCCACGGGGCCGTAGGCTCCGTGGGGTGTTCTTCGCCCTTAGGCGTCGCCCTCCACTCGGGAACAGCACGTTCCTTCTGCTTTTCGGCGATTCCCCTCCACGATGTAGGTTCTTGGGGGTGGGGGTGTTCGTGGTGTTCTTCCCCCCCCCTCGGCCACCCCGAATCCGGACAAGCGTTCGGATGGTAGATGCAATCGCGGGATGGGTGGACGGAGAAAGGAAGGACACACCCACCACCGGATGAACCGGATGGCGCGCCCATGGGCGCCGTAGGCGCCGCCGGTGTAGGATCAGGAACGGGCGGAGGCGCCGATGGCGGGGGTGGGACCACCGTAACGGGTTCCGCAGGCGTGGAGTACCAGTGGTCCCACGCATCGATCCTAGATGCAACGGCGGCGTAACGTGCAGCGAGCGACTCCACTGCGCTAAAGCACTTAGCCGTGTTGCCGTTGGACATCTTAAGATGATCCGACACACTAGCCTCCACCGCCTTAGAATCCCGTTGGTAGCCCTGAACCACCGCGTCAAACTTAGCCAACGTAGACAAGATTTGGGTCATCCGGTCCCCGTAGGACTGACTGATGCCCACGGTAGAGGCTACTGCCTGAGAAAGTTCCTGATGGGATCGCTGCAACTCCAGATTCTGATTTCGCAGGTCCCTCACCTGTGCCATCAGAGATTGGATGCACGTTTCGTAGTGCACCACACACCGGGGACAGCCACAGGTGTGCTGTAGGTCGTCCTCCCCCCGCGTAGGAGTGGGGCCCCCAGAATGTCGAAAAGATGGACCCCCCCCTCCACGAGGAGGAGATGAGCCACCACCGCCCCCCCCCAGCAGCCCCCCCTGCCACGGAGGGACCAGAGGGCCCCCCCGCAGGGCGAGACGGGAGTGTGGGGCGCGCAGCAACAGGCGCTGGCGCCCCCCCACTAGAGGGACGTCCCCCCCCCGAACCCCCACCATTAGATGGCCGAACCAGGTGCGGGATTCCCTGCACGTGCTCGATGTAAGCCACCTGGCGGTGGCGGGGTGACGGCGGAGGGGGAACATGACCAACAGTATTCGGTCGCGGCGGTGGGGGTGGGGAATCGTCCACCACAATATACTGTGGTGACTCATGAACCACCATAGGTGATCGAGTTCTCGGATGGGAAGCAAAAACAGGCTCCGATCCCGTTGCAACCTCTGGATCCCCCCCCCAATTGGGCAGTTGGGGGTCCTCCGTAGGAGATGTATTTGTGGGGGGAGAGACCAAATTTATTGGGAGGGTTGCTGAACCTCCCTCCACCTGATTCCCTCCCCCCCAGCTTAGATTGTTGACCTTCGGCATTGCCGGAGAATCATCCACTAGGGATGGACGATCTTTCGTGCCACTCATAGGCACTGGAGATGTAATACCGGCCCGGTCCCCCGTAGGCTCCGGAGATTCCACGACAAGACACGGGCGGTGTTTGACGCCGCTCATAGGCACCGGGGACCCTTCCACAGCAATGAACTGAGGGGCCGGAGAGTCCTCCACCGTGATGTAGTGGGGGGCCGGGGATTCTTCCACCAGCATGGGGCGATCCCTGGTCCCTGACATAGGTTCAAGAGGTGCAGGCGACGAGGCAACGGAAATAGGGGAATGATGGAGTTCATGACGTTCCAACACTCCAATCTCCTCCTCCTCATCGTCGTTCCACTGCTCCACCGCCAGGGGGAACCACTGGTCACACTCATCCTCCTCGATTTGCGTGGGGGATTCCTCGATGATCGTAGGATTTAGCCTGGATCCGCTCGGGGGATTGGGATACGCTCCCAAGGCAGGAGATTCCTCCACCAGGGAGGGAAACCGCCGCGATCCACTCATTGGAGTGGGCGACGATTCCACCACAGTGGGGTTCTGCCTAGTCCCCGACAGGGCTTGCTGGATCAGGGCCACGGCCTCTCGAGCCGGACCCAGATGGCCATGGGGATCAGGCGTGAGCGCGAGGACTCGACGGTTTTCAGCGTCGAGTTGGTCAACAATGGGGCTGATGGGCCCTGCCGCAAACAGGTTTTTTCTGACCTGAGGCTCTGGCAACCCCCCTAGCGACGGAGGAGTGCCAGAGTCGACCACGATAGGCCCCATTGGCGAAGCCATCGTACCCCAGTCGGCAGCGCGTGAGGGCGCAGCGTTCGTACGCTCGATCACCCCAGTAGACAGGTCGATTGCTGCCCGATTCTCGGCGCTAGTAACGGTTCCCGAGCCCATAATAGGCGATTGTGGTCCTCTTATCGCTCCCTGAGGGTGGCCGTCTATTTCCCCCCCAACCATCCCAGGTACACCAGCTGGATTTCGAGGATGGGGGGCCCCGATGGGAACATTCGGGGATTTCGGAAACTTAGAATTTGTAGCCACTTGGGGCTTGGCCCGTTTTTGCGGCCCCTGCCCGGTCGATGGGGTCAGGGCCGAGGAGGTCCTGAGAGTGGGGACCTGGACACCCTCAGCTATCCCTCCCGGGGAAGAGATTTTAACTTGAATTTGGTCCACGAAATCTTGGACCGATCGCTTTCCGCGATGCCAAGCGCCCAACAGAGACGAAAAATTTTCGCCTCTGCTACCATGAAACCAGACCGGGTGGTCAGGAGCAGAGGTCGCAGTGGCATGGGCAGCAACAGTGCTTGGCATAGAAGACATAACGATAGTGTTGACTGAATAGTATCCTGCAAACAGATATGGTACACATAGCCAATGAAATACCTGATATGCACATATGAGAAATCCACCCTATCATCCACTAATTGATATAACTACTAAACATCCATGATTGCCTTATCCATCCCACATCCTATATTCCTAACAAGGAAATGGAATATGATATACCCTATCCCACATATATCCCATATATAGGGCCAAATAATGCTCCCTCAGGGGTAAAATGCCAGGGTAGGGTTGTGACCTGCTTCACCGGCACGCCGCCGACACGGGGGGTAGCCCCGGCGCAGGAACCGGGCGCATCGCCGAGGGCTGCCGCAGCCGCAGAGGAGAGCGAGAAGGGCGCGCGAGGGGCTGCGGCCGCGACCCCGGCGGGCCGCGCCACCGCCTCGGCCGGCCACGCCGCGACCCCCAGCACGCCGCGAACGCGGGGGACGGACCCTGCACGGGCCACGGGCGCCTCGCCGGCGGCCGCCACAGCAGCAGAGGAGAGCGAGGAGGGCGCGCGAGGAGTTGCGACCGCGGCATGGCGGGCCGCGCCACCGCATCGGCCGGCCACGCCGCGACCCCCAGCACGCCGCGAAAGCGGGGGGCGGACCCCGCACGGGCCACGGGCGCCTCGCCGGCGGCCGCCACAGCAGCGAAGGAGAGCGAGGAGGGCGCCCGAGGGGCTGCGGCCGCGACCCCGGCGGGCCGCGCCACCGCCTCGGCCGGCCACGCCGCGACCCCCAGCACGCCGCGAACGCGAGGGACGGATCTCGCACGGGCCACGGGCGCCTCGCCGGCGGCCGCCACAGCAGCAGAGGAGAGCGAGGAGGGCGCGCGAGGAGTTGCGACCGCGGCATGGCGGGCCGCGCCACCGCATCGGCCGGCCACGCCGCGACCCCCAGCACGCCGCGCAAGCGAGGGAAGAACCCCGCGCGGGCCACGGGCGCCTCGCTTGCGGCCGCTGCAGCAGCGGCAGTGGGCAGGGAGAGCGCGAAGTACCGCGCCCACGCCAACCCCACCCACACCCACACCAGCCCCCCCAAGCAGTTCCCCCCCAAGCCCTTCCCCCCGGGGCGGGAGCGGCACGTCCGCCCCCCGGCGCCCGAGCGCTCGCCGCCGGGCGTCACGCTGCCGCAGCTGCAAAGGCAGCGGGACGCCCGGCGAGTGGTCCAGGAAGGGCGCAGCAGCGGGGGGGAGCAGAGCGCAGGCAGCGGACGGCGCGACTCAGGGCAGGGGGCCGGGAAGGGGCCAGGGCACGGGAAGGGCGCGCAGGGGCACGGGCAGGGAGTCCAGGTGCAGGGGGCAGGGCGCGGGGAGGTGGGTGAGCGGGCGAGCCAGGGCGTTGGGGACGGGAGGCGGGACCCGCGACACGGGCAGGGGGCTGGAAAGGGGCCCAAGGGCAAGGGCAAGGGCGCCGCGGGCCCCAAGGGACAGGCGGGACGGGGCATGGGAGCCCAGGGGGGAGGGCGGGACGAAGGGAGGGGGGCGGAGGGTGGGGCGCCCCCGCAGCCGGACGTGCAGCCGGTGAGGTGCATTCCCCCCGGCATCCAACAGATGCCGGCGCACCACACCAACCACCACCACCACAACCACCACCACCACCTCTACAACATCGACCCCGACGCCGGCGAGCTCGTCCCCCCCCAACCCCCACGACCCCGGCACCAGCCAGCCCCCCCCGCGCCGGGGGCGGAGCCGGCGCGGATGGCCTCGGCGGAGGGGGGGCGGGGCGCGGCATCGGCGCCGCAGGCACAGGGGCAGCGAGGGGGGCCGGCGCGGGGGGCAGAGGGGGGCCGGCCATGGGACCGGGACTGGGGCGCGGTCCCGGACCCTCTGGGGGAGGAGACCCTCCCCCTGGTGGGGGAGGTGTACGGGTGGTTGTGCTGGGCCAACCAGGGGACCTCCAGGAGGTCGAGGAACCAGCCCTTCGATGCCGTGCTCCTCCGGAGAGACGGAGGAAACCGAGAGGTACCCCCGGGGGGGGAGGCAGCCCCAGAGAACCATGAGAGGGTCCTCAGGTCAGTGATCCGGGCGGCGTGGCCCGACAGGGAGCCGACGTGGCCGGCCTTCCTGGAAGGGGGAGCGGTGCTCCGCATCACGGATGCGGACGCCAACAACTGGCTCCCCCGGGCCTTGCGCAGCGCCCTCGCCCACTGGCGCTACCGCCGGCACAACCCGTCGCCGCCACAGCCCCAGCCCCCACACAAGCGGCGGCGCAGGTGATGGCCCAAACGGCGGATGCGCGAGAGTGGGGGGGGGAGCTGGGCCCCCCAACCCACGCCCCCCCCACGGTACGGCACGACGCATCAGAGCGTGCCACCTCCCGCGGGAGGGAGGGCGGAGACAACGAGCGCGGGGGGGAACCTGCTGCCCCGCAGCCCGCTAACCACTGACCGCTAACCCTCACGGCCGCCCCCGGCCGGCCAGCGCCGCGCGACAACGGCTGGGGGGATGAGGGGCCCCAGCGAGAGCCTGCACGAGGGTCCGGCTCTAGGTAGACGGGGGCGGGGGAAGGACGCGACCCCCCAGCCGATGGCTGGCCCCCGGGGCCGGGACTGCCATGCCGCCCCCCCCCCCCCCGGCCGTCAGGAGGCGTCGCCAGGGGACCAGAGGGCCCCCCCCACTCCCCCCCCCCCCCGCACCCCCCCCAGCTGGGGAGCCATGGGCGCGGCCCTCCGCCCCCCCGGAGCCGGGGGGGCGACGCGGTGGGGGGAGCGGCGGCTGGACCTGCTCCCGCGAGCCCACACTGGCGTGCCGGAGCAACGCGCACAACGGAACAGTATGGAGGCCGCGCCCCACATGACCCTCCCGTGACCACAGCCCACTCAGGGAGGGCAGGGGGGGGGTTCAGGTCTGCAAGGGCCCCCGGGGGAGCGGTCCACAGGACGCCCCTCACCCCCCCCCATCCCGGGGCGGCACTTCGGCCCCGACCGCACGCGCACGCCGGAAGGGAGCGCGCCGGCGACACAAAGGGGGCCAGGATTGAGTACCGCAGGCCGCCGCCCAGAAGGGGAGCAGGGAGGCCGCGGCGCGACACCCCCCCCCCCGCCCCCCCACCGGCCCGCGGGCCGCGGGGGCCCCGGCCCCCACCCCTCGAGGCAGGGGGGGTGGTCCCCCCCCCACCCAAGAGAGGAGCCGGAGCGCGACCCGCCCCCCCGCCCCAGCCGCCGGCTCCCATGGGGGCCGCGAAGAACAAGCGAGCCCGCGCCTACGCGCCAGGACGCCGCACAGATCGTACCCAGAGAAGCCTGGTGAGCACGAACCGGAGTGGTATGGGGGGCCACGCCCCCCATGGACAGCACAACACCAGTGACACCCGCTTTGTTGCCTGCCCAGGGAAGGCAGAGGGACGGAATGAGGCAGAGCGACCCCCCGCCCTACAGGCCCCCCCCCGGCCGCACAAACGGGGGGTACGGCGCACGCCCCCCCCCCCCAAGCCCGCCCCCCAGCACATGAACGCCACGGACCCGCCCCGCGGCGCGCAGCCCGCACAGGGCGCGCCGGCCGAGGGGACAGAGCAGGGCCCCCACACCCGCACGCCCGCGCCCACAACACGTGGATCGCGGACCCCGACAGCCCGCCCAGTGGGCAGGCAGTCGGGGGAGGGGGAGCGCATGACCCCAGACGCCCCTCGCAACGGTAGAAGGCACCCCCCCCGGGGACGCCCTGCCGCCACCCCCACAACCACAAGCCAAGTAGGGGGGAACCGGGACCGGACCGCCCCCCCCCAAGCACGCCAGACGGAGCAAGGGACCGGGGCAGGACACGCGGAGGGGCACGGACCACGTGGAACGGCCCTACCAGCGCCCAGTGCCGGGACCACGCGAGGTGCGCACGCCACACCACCCAGGGGGGGGGGGAGCGGACACCGCGAGAGCGCGAGCGCACACACACGAAAGGGACACGCGGGGACTACCAGAAGGCCAACCGGACCGAGCGCGCGGAACGCACAGACCGCGTGGAATGGCGTACCAGCGAGCGAGGGTAAGGGACACCCGGACGGGACGGCCCGCCACACGCAGCGCGGAACGCGCGGGGCGGGAAGGGGGAAACGAGAGAGACACAACACCAGGTACCGGCCCGGACCCCCCGAACCGGCCGCGAGCGCCGCGCACACACAGACGGGGCACTGCACCCGCCAAGGCAGTAGTGGCGCACAGCGCCACGCCCCAACCCCTAGGCTAGGCAGCCTCCGCGCGAGCCCAAGGGGGTCCCACTGGCGACAAGCCAGTAGCACGGGCCCGGCGGCGCCGGCGCCCCGGGCAACCACGCATTAGGGGGGCGACGCAGTGGGTAAGCGCCCGCAGCCACGGCTGCGAATTGAGGCACAGACCGGGGGGTGGCGAAACGGGGAAGCCGGGGAAGGACGGGGCTCCGAGCTCTGTGAACCCGGGGGACTCCGCCACCAGGCAGGGGGTGCGTCTTGGAGGGCCCCCCACTAGGACCCGGTGGGGAGGATATCACCTGGCCCAACCAGGTGGCCCCCCGGGGCCGAAAGGCGTCTAGTACCCGCAAAATCAAACCTCAAACCTCAAACTTCTCATCTTCTCCTTCTTCGGACGAGTCGCTTCTCATCTTCTCCTTTTCCCTTTTTCCTTCCTTGTCACTGTCATCTTCCTCCTCTTCTTCCTCTTCTTCGGACGAGTCGCTGTCCTCTGCTTCTGCAGGTGGCACATCCTTGCCGGCGGCCATAGCGCTAAAAGCAAGCAGCACACAAAGTGTTGCACGGATCGTCGCGCCAAACGTTGCACCGATCGTCGCACTGAACATCGCACTGATTTAGTGGCAGTAATTGTCAAATATTTAAGTTGTACCCAAAATCGTTTGGCAACGTTAAGCTATCGCAACAAAAATGAACATTCCACACATCTGGATGCAAAAACCATAAGAAATCGTAAATTCAGGGTTGGATCGGCGCAACAATTGTATCATCGCTGGCGCCTGCGCATTTGCGGGACCGTTTCGGTTGGTGCGGGTTTTGGCCGGCAAAAGCCCTGTAAATTCATAGGTGGGGGGGCAGGCAGCAGCAGAAGAGGTGCGCAAAGCGCTCACAGAAGGGAATATGGCGCGGCCCCTGTTTGTGCTTGCTTGCGCTGGCCCCTCTTGGCCACACACCCTTGGCTTTGTGGTTTCCCCGGGTCATGGAGAGCTCGCGGTGCGAGAGGTCAGGAGTTAGCCGGTTTGGTTGCTACCACCAACCCTGGCAAGTCATGGCGGTCCTTAGGGTTGAAAAGCCCCAGTGGGTACTAGAGTGTTGGAGTTAGTGGGCACATACAACATTCAACTCTTTGGGGGGGGCTTACATAGGCTGAGGAAGGCGTTACTTGAGTGGTAGCACATCCGGCGCCAACACGGCTGGCGCCGGTTCGATTTCCGTTGTCGCCGCGCGACGGACAAGACCTCCCCTTGATCCCTTCGAGTACCCGTGGCAGCGCGCGCTGCTTCAGCTGTGTGCTGCCGCGACGCATTTTGCTTTCTTTTGGGGGGGGGGGGTGCCAGAAAAATACACGAGACCTCCACCCGATCCACCGGCGGTACCGGCGGTGGTGCGAGTTAATGTCCGGGCGGGTGGTCCCAACGATGCCCACTAGAAAGCTCTATGTGCAGGAGAACCAGGAATCGAATACCCGCTCATGACGACCGAAGACTACTATGCTCTCCGCTGGGCCGTCTACGTCTCTTACCTTCCATCCGGCTCAACCTCTTTGGGGGGGGGGCGGGGGGGCTCACAGGATGGGGTTTGTACTTTCAGAGCCCGGCGTGATGCAGGACAGGGTTTCATCGTCCTCGGTGGACGCCAATCGCCGGTCAGACGTTACGCACCTGGAGTTTTTGGTACTGCACTAACACGTGGATGCCATGTGCGAGGATGCTGGGTTGTACAGTGTCGTCCCGAGTGCCAGGGTGGGGGGGGGATTGATAGAGCCCTCCGGCCGGACCCCCCCACCCCGTAAAGGGGCTCAATTGACGGGACCCCCAAAATACCCCAAAAACCGACCCGCAGAAGTCCGTGGTTCCAATGGCGGTGGTACTTATGTTTAAGGACACAAGGCCCCCGGTTAATTCCGGCTACATGTATGTAGTGCCCCACCATGGCCTCCCATTAGAACCACATGAGCTAGTCAGACTCAGAGTCGCCAGCAGAGTCATAGTCAGAGTCAGTGACAGTGTCGCAGGCGGAATCAGAGTTAGAAGCATAGCTAGAGCTACACCTCCTCTCCAGGAGGTTCCTATGGGTTGTTGGTTGTGTCATGAGTGTGTCTCTGCACAGGTTGCAACAGGTTGCCGCTTGGCTGATCCTGACTATGCACCATCGACGGCTGCATCCTCGAGCTCGAGCTCTTCTAGCTCCACCTCTGCCTCCACCTCTAACTCTAGCTCCGACTCTGGTTAGGGACTCTCAATCCACGCTTTGTTGCATGGCCCCTTGAGTTGGGGTTAGGGACTCTCAATCCACGCTTTGTTGCGCGGCTCCTTGAGTTGGGGTTAGGGACTCGCCATCCACGCTTTGTGGCGTGGCCCCTTGAGTTGGGGTTAGGGACTCTCAATCCACGCTTTGTTGCATGGCCCCTTGAGTTGGGGTTAGGGACTCGCAATCCACGCTTTGTGGCGAGGCCCCTTGAGTTGGGGTTAGGGACTCGCAATCCACGTTTTGTTGCGAGGCTGTGTTGTTGCCTGCTGACAATGACCTCCCCCGAAAGATGCATTGGACACGCGCCGGCTCCGAACTGTTCTGGCTGCCTCAATTGGTGGGGCACAACACGCAAAGAAATACTTTCGCGGTTTTGTGTCTCACCCAGGTGTGAAGGGATCTGACACGTATGATCATGAGTTCTGTCTCATGTATAGAGTGGCACTAGATGGGAAGGAGGCGGGCATTCCTCTGGAAACACGGTCCCGCATTGTTTGTGCACTACGGTACAAGCAGTATCATGCTTGCAACAATGGGCAATATGACTTTCAGCTCCGCAGGAATGGTTGTCTAGCAAAGATGGGACAGGAGAGCCAGCCAAAGGACTACCCCTACCCGCCTACATTCAAGTGTTGTAGTGAGTTGTCATTGCAAGGCATTCCCGGGTTTTTGGATGACCCTATTGTGCAACCTAGTGGTGAGTTCATAAGTGCCGAACAATTGTTGAGAAAAAAATGTGCGGAGGACTTGTAGGTTGTGAATGTTGCTCCCCCTTCTGTGTTGTGCAAGAGGTTGCGGGAAAAGACCAACCATCCTGAAATGGGGGAGATCCGTGCGGTTGCCCTTGGTGCCTTTGGCACTACTGATGCCAAACATGTTGAGGCAGCTCAAAAGTGGTTTGCACAACTGGTGCCAACCTACCGCGGCAGAATGTGCACCCTCACAAATGAGAATGTCATTCCCATGAGATGCATCACCACTGAGGCCGTGAACACAAACAATGTCTTCATCCTCATCTTCATTTTCCTCGGCCATGGACTCCTCAAGGACAGATGCAGTACATGTGCTCCACTAGTGATGTTTATAACATGCATTGTTGGGCTTTGCCGCATGGTAATGAACCTTAGCACATCAACTAAATCCGGGCCGTTGTTGTTATCAACCGTGACAGATCCCAGGCTTGTGACCGTGTTTTGGATGGTGCATGCTTTGAGCAAGTTGTCCCCCTGTGGGCCATTTGTTTTCCACTTTGGGAGCATTCTTTGGGGGCTGGTTCTTGGAATCACCCAGCACACAGTGCACGGAGGGTGTGCAAGCTCCTGCGAGGGGCAAATATTGCCTCTAAGGTAGCGTACGGATGAGTGGCTAAATATGCAGGGACCATTCACCAATGTAGAGTTGCGGATACGTGGACTTTGAACTGATCGAGATTCATGTGGAGATTGAGGGTAATGACAGGGGTGATAGCCCTGCAGACTAGGGTATAAGTCGTCTCCTTTGTATCATCACGCGGCAGCAGCACAAACCCCTCTCCGGGTCCAAAAATGAGATTGCGTTAGGGCCAATTGCTCTTGTCCGCAGCACAATTGAAGTAAGAACGTCTATTGTAGACATTGAACCTCAAGCTTTGCATCCTACATCTCAACATTTCAAACATCACAACACAGGGGTAGACTACCTCACACCAATATGGGCACGTCGGGTTTCACTTCCGGGGGGGGAGGGGGGTGCAATAGAGCCCCCCAAAACGGGGTGGAGGGGGGGTAGGGAAAAGGCCTCAGTTGACAGACACCATTCCTACTAATGAAAAGGTTAGGATCCACGTTTTCAAGAGTTTCTTTCCCGAAAATTTTGTCCCCTTTGCACCCACCCTTGCTCACATGCCTCTCTGCCCATGTGCTGGAGCGTGGATGGGAGGCACCCAGCCTTAGGGACTCTCATTCCGCGCTTTGTTGTGTGGCCCCTTGAGTCGGGAATAGGGACTCTCAATCCACGCTTTGTTGCGTGGCCCCTTGAGTTAGGGTTAGGGACTCGCCATCCACGCTTTGTTGCGTGGCCCCTTGAGTTGGGGTTAGGGACTCTCAATCCACGCTTCGTTGCGTGGGCCCTTGAGTTGGGGTTAGGGACTCTCAATCCACGCTTTGTTGCGTGGCCCCTTGAGTTGGGGTGCTCACCGCCGTTTGCAACAATTTGCTAAGGCCGAGGAGCATTAGCAAACGGCGGTGTGGCATGGTTACGCCTGGTGTGAAGGGTGAAGTTGAACGCTTGCTCGGGCAAGCACGTGGTTGTTTGGGGATGAATGGGCAATGCATCGTAGCAAATTTGAAATGGTTGCTCACCTATTTGGACCTTAGCTGCTCTGGCCCTAAGGCGGAACTCATGCAGCGTGTATATAACATAACCATGCCGATTCCCTTCGATCTTACATGGGTTTGCCTGCCGATACTGCACAAGCGTGTTTAGAGAAAACATGCGTGCTCTGGATTAGGTAGTGAGAGGGAATCTTGTAGAGCCGGGCACATGGGGCATCGTTTGGGCACTTTTTGTAATCCGGGGCATGTTGCTGTGTTGCAAAGAGGGACGGTAGGGAACCACATTCTGCTGTGTTTGGCTTCACAGTTTGACCACCGTGTATGTACGCCCAGTCCAAAGCCACCACTACTTTTTGCTGTTTTAGGAGCCAGTGCTGCAACACTCATATGCCATTGATGGCTTGCCTCTCATCCACAGCAAGTACGAACTGACCTGCCTCAGACTGGTGTCATCACTGCCACACCCCACGCCCCAACGCAAGCATGTGGTGTACTCTGCAGACCCATCTGTGCATGCTATGATATAATATTGTGAACTCCGCCAGTTCTGCTGGAGCTTCCACAGCAAGCTCTTGTTTCCCCTCAAATTGGTGATGTTTCTTGTGTATCTTTTGGACACTTGAGGTAGTTTTCAGGTGCACAAACCTCTGCCACCCAGTCCCAGGGGACAGGGGTCCGCGCACCACTTCCAATCCCCTGCCCCACAGGCTGAGCCCAGACTCTGCACGGATGGAATAAGATGGAAACACAACAGAACTCACAAAACAATTGATTCATACTCCATTGTTCCAGGTTCGACCTTGATTCCCTTTTTTTGTGGCGGCGAGATCTGAGTTGGGCACACAGCCCACGGCAGATGGGCTTGTGTCACATCTTCGCCGCACTGGCAGTATATACAAATCTCCAGCAATCACCAAGAATTCGAATCGGGCGATAGCAACAAATCCTGCCTGCCGCCTACGCTTCATGTCGTAGGCGAACGCACTGTGTTGTGTACACAGACTGTGCGGTGTTGCAGGGGGTTGCACTGTATTGTGGTGTAAAAGACACTTGGCAAGTGAACCGTGGTATTCCACATGTTCTTTTGTGACTGAACGGGTGCAATCATGGCTGCGGGTGCCGGCGCATAGGCAGACCTTCTGAAAAAAAATATGTCGTCAAGACTACCAACTAAAAGGAAGGGGCAACGGGACCAGAGCAGTCCCCAAACACTAACTAGCAGGCTGGAGAATAATCGAGCACACACATGACAGTCGGCATCTTGTATGATACGTAATTTCTTGGGTGGGACGCTGTAGTGGAAGAACTGGAAGATGAGAAAGGAGGCAACAACAATGAGGTCATCATCATCAACATCAACAACAACAACAACAACAACAACAACAACAACAACAACAACAACAACAACAACAACAACAACAAAGTACGGGAATCTGTGTGCCTAAAGGTCAGGAAGGGCGGGAGCCAACATGATTGCCAACTGTTAATTGATGAGTGGTGAAGGGGATGCCTTACACCACGGCTGGCACTTGCATACATAATCACCCAGCATGCACGTGCGTACGGGCAGCATGCATACACACACACATCCATGCAGCCCAATCCGCCATTTCTTTCGTCTCGTTTATCTATTCGGTGACCCATCAATCCATCCCGTCACCACAATCATCGACACACCCCTGCATGTGTGCATACATACACACGCACACACAGGATACATGCTTGTGTACATTGATATTTTGGAACCCCGACTGTAAGCACAACCCCGGAGGGTGTGGGCTCATGGCTGAGCCATGGGCCGTAATGGTCCAACAAGTCGGTCGAAGGAGGCCTAATGACTAAGGAGTGGGGAACATAGTCGTGGCTAGAGCTGGATAAGCAACGATGGTTGCCCTGCGCCTTTGCACCTTGGGTCAGGGAGGGCGCACGTCTTGGCCAAAGCGACCATTAACCTGTTCTGGGCCCGGGGGCAGCACAAAGAGTGACCGGCCCCTTCGCGGGAAAGGAGAGGACGGTGTGGATCCCGGGGCTGCAACGACACTGGCAACCGGTGAGTCCGGGGTCAGGAAAGGTTAAGATGATGCGTCCTACGGGCGCCCAAGAGGCAGCCGGGCTGATCAGGGCCGCCACCGTGCCACATCATAACATTCCATTGGTCCTTCCCTGAGGTAGCGTGATCGCATCGGACTGATGTGGGCGCATGCCACCCGGCGGACTGCCTCGAGAAGACCAGCGCCCACCTCAGGGCTCAGGTCACGTTGTGACCTGCACGACTTATGCACGGCAGACGATAACAAAGCTCCCCAAGAGGGGGCACAGAAGCTGTGCTGAATGAAAACAGCACCAACAGCAGCGGCGGCAGCAACCATGACGACGGCCTGAAGGTCAATGGCTGTGCGTGACGGCCATCAACTGCGGTCTGTGCTACACTGACCGCCGTGAATTAAGCACCGCCATACTGCCTGGCACGACCGAAGGGAAACAAGTGCTGCTCTCTGCGGGATCATCATGGGGGGAGGGTTCACCGCCGGGGGGGGGGGGGGGGGGCGGGTTGAATCAGGCAGGAGGCACGAGAAAGACGACCGAAACCATTTCCAGGGCCATCGGCCGGAACCTTACGGTTTTGGCACGGGTCGAAAGCAAGTTGCACGCGGAGGACTGCAGCAGCCCCTTCGTCACACAGCGGGTGCAGGCGTGAGCAACGGACGAGACAGCCGGGGTACCGGACGGGAGGGTGTTGAAAAACACGCCTGCCACTGAGACCCTGAGGCTGTGCCCCCAGCACAACCCACACCAGCCCTGGATCAAGCCTGGACCAGACCATCACCTGCTGTGCCGCACTGTACCACTGGGGACCCAGTTGCACCACGAAGGCAAACACACAGATGAGTGCCGCCCTGCCGGGCGACTGCAGACAATGGGCAGGCGAAGGCTTTCGCATGCAGGACGCAATGCAATGAAGGTGAGCCGTCGTGCTGAAAGAGCGGAGCAAAGGAATGAACAAACAACAACAACAACGAACGACACCAACGACACCAACAACACCAACAACACCAACAACACCAACAACACCACCAACACCAACAACAACAACAACAACAACAATTGCAGCAGCTTTGTGCCTGAAGGTCAGGTGGGGTGGGGGATGTGTCCAACAGGACTACCAATTATCAAACATTTGGGGGGGGGGGGGGGCGCTAGGCGGCAGGCATTACAAACGCCGCTATAGCTCACACCTTGTTCATCTCAGAAGTGCACAGTACGCAACAGACGTCTCGAAGAAACCTAACCACCAAATCCCATCCAGCGTTCTTCACTCGGATCCCGAAAAAACCGCAATGACATGACCCTTGTGCATGTGTCAAACATCACGGTGGGTCTCTGACAGTCACTCAAAAACACGGCACGAGTGCTGCAAATGGATTGGCGTCACTTACCCGCCAAGCGGGGTCGGATACCCGCCAACTGCCGCCGGTTGCCCTCCAACCGCCGGGCTTGGCGGTGCCTCATGCAGCCTGCTGCTGCAGCAGTTGTGCAGCCGCACTTGTGCTACGACTGTAGCCAACGGCTGACCCTTTTCAGTTCAGGTGGAACGCACAGGCTTACACACACGCCATGACTAGAGGGCTTTTGACGCACTGAACCTCCTCCTCGTTCTGGAAACGGCGTTGAGCAGCGATGCTCATAAGAGTTTTGGGTCCTCAAAACAGTGCTGAATGGTCTTCAAAAGTGTTCAAACGCTGCAAAAGGGTGAGTGCCGTAGGCCTAAGCCGCACATCGGTCCCGATCGGAACACGGCTGCAAAGCCTCATGCGTTGTCGTCCATCGGGTACGGAGGCATGGATTGCCGTCAGGTCGCTGGTAACCATGCCACTAGAGTCCGCCAGGTCAGACATGATCAGACGCTGCCAAGCCCTAGTGAGTCGCACACGCGACGCAACTGGGGATGCTGACTTTCAGGTGCGACAGGGGCGCATATTACTGAGGGGCGCATGGCCCGGGCCTGATTCGCAACAGGACTTACATCCCCCTGCCCCAACACTAGACCATGTGCGGCAACAGGTCCGGCCCGCGACAGGGCACGCACCAGATCCGGCCCCGCCCGTGGAAATCGCATGCTCGGCGGCAGGCACCGTCGCGCCGATTCGCGAAGTCCCATGTTCACGTCCCGCGGGGCAACTGTGAACAGGGAAGGGGGGCCTGATGGCGGTCGGAGTCCACTCGGAGACTCAACGACGGCGATGGACGGCCCCGCCGCCGCGGCCAAGTCCCCCCGGGGCCGGTGGGTCACACGCATTGTGAGTTCGGAGGCTCCATCGCAGACGGTCAAGGGGAAGCGGCAGCGACCTCGTCGTTGTCATCCGTGTCCCAGTCCATCTGCGAGGACTCCATGTCTCTCAACGCCAAATGCAGCCGCCCAGTGTCCTCATGAAGACCCCTGCGGATGAGGATGAGGGGGTGCGACCAGGCCTTTGCTAAAGGGGGGGGGGAGGGGGCTCGGTCGCGTTGGCGGATCCCCTGAGATCGGGGGGGGGGGGGGGCTGGTTGTTCTGGACTGAGGCGTAGTCACCCAAGTTACGGAGACTGCAGCTCCTGAACTGACTTGAAAGCGTATCAATGGGCTTGTGTTGCATTCAACGTATGCCCAGCCCCCGAGGGCGCTGCCTGCACACCGCAGGCGCTGCAGGGCTGAGGTCCCGGTTTGACCGGCGGTGTTTCACAACGTGTCTTGTTGCGGTTATGAAAGGCGAAAAAGTGGCCGGCCGACAGAAGATCATTGATCTGTGGATGACAAGCCCTCCTCCGGCCAACAATTGGAGTGGCCCGTGTGGACTGGATCCTGCAAACCTCGGGCTCGGGGCACTGTACTGAAGATGAGCCCTTCTGCATCGGCTGTCGCGCCGGCACTGGCCAACGCAGGCTCCGGCACCGCCCTTTGCAATGGCATGCACTTTGCCACGTCGTCCGCTCAGGCACAGCGGATCTTCGGCAGCTCCGGGTGGGGCTCTTGGGGCTTCCTACGTGTCTCTCTCTACTTCTTCTGGGCTGGTCGCTCCTCGTCTGCCCCCGTCGTGGTGCGACAGTGCACAGCGCACTGCATGTCGGATCCATTACCCGCCGCTCCGGCAACTCTTGCGGAAATGAGGGGGGCGATGGGTGGAGAGGGAAGGGAGGGTGCCACAAAGGGGAGGGGGAGGCCCATGTACTGTGTGCAAAACAATCACCCGCTGGCCGGCGCAGGCTGTACCCGCATGGTCGACTGGTGGCGCACCGCAGGAGCAGCGCCCTCACCGACTGAAGCCCCTCCGAGCCCCTGCACAAGACCATGCACCACCACCCCCTTCCAGACATGGGGACCATACCTGAGACGGTGCGTGAAGGTGATGGCAGTGACAGCAGCGCGCCATCTTGCCACAGGCCCGGTGGCCGCCCTCGCACGGCCGGGGGCGAGCACGTCTGGAGACACCCTGTGCGAAGACAAAGGCATGGGGACCCACAGTCACACGGCATACACCCGGGAGGGGGGGGGGGGCTGTATCCCACAAAGGGGGAAGTAGCCAGGCCGATACGCAGGACTCGGCACAAAGCAACCCCGTGTTCATGGGCCCCAGGCAGACCGTCCAGGGCAGGTTGCAGCCGGACCGCACACTCGGCACCGGGCAAACAAAATCGCGTGTGCGCAGGGAACGGCATCCGTGCGATCTCCGGGCACCCACGATCCATTATCAGTCCTGTCCGCGGGGGTGTATCAGACGGGAAGGGACATTGAAGGCGGCCCCAGAAGCGGCTAAGTAGGCGGCTGGAGGAGGTTGCCGAAGCGGTTGGGGGCGGTTACTGTCGGTTACAAATGCCATGGAAGCTGCCGTCAAAGAGACGGTGGCTGGGCATAGGCTCGGCGCCCTGGAGGGGGGGCTACCTCCCCCTCTTCCAATGCATCCCTGCCCATCCGGCTCGCGGGGTCACCGAGGACCCCAGCGCCCAGGACGGGGTGGCGTGATAGGTGATGCCCCATCGGGGATGCGGCACCTCCCGGTCAGGCGTCATGCGAGCCGTGTGAGGGCTCTCGACCTTGTGAGGGCACATGGGGAGGCCAGTCACAGCCGGTGTGGCTGCCGGGCATGTCCGACTGGCAGACAAACCGAGTGGACGGAACCTCCGGAAGACTGCCCTTGTGTAACACAGCCGTCCCCCAGGCGCTTTAGAAGCAGGTTCACTCGGAGGCGCATGACTGCGGCGCATTGTTTTGCGTCTGGCACCCACCGTCCAAAGGGTGCCCTCCAGAGTGCAAGGGACACCACAGCTCTCCACTCCCACCCCCACGACAGAAGACCGGGGCCGGGGGGTAGGGGCACTGAGGGGAATATGGATCCGGGGAGTAGCCCAGCCATGGCCCAGAGTAGCAGCGGTTTCCCGGTTGTTTCCCTCAACCCCTGGCTGACACCCGCGGAGTTGTGGGAACCCGATGAGGTGGGCACTCCCCTGCGATTCCACCAGATTTTGATCCCCGTGCCACGGCATTATGCCCAATACACATGGGCGAGGAGAATGCGAAAACATGCGAAGTGCCTGCCCCCCAGGACCACATCCCACACAACAACAACCTGGCGAGGATGCTCTGCAACATCTCATTCTGGGCCTTCAAGAACCTTTTGGACGTGTTCAGGGCGTGCACCTTGAGGTAATACGCCGGATCAACGTGGGGTTCTGTGAGCTGCTCGTTGACCTCGACCAGCTTCTCATTGGCCTCCAACAGCTGCTGGTCGGCAAGGGTCAGCTCCTCCTTCAGACGTTCGTTCTCGGCCAGCAGCATGTCCAACTGCGACAAAGATGAGCATCACCCGAACGTCCGGCGAATAATGTCTTCCGTGTTGGGTACGAGGTGAGGCGTTGTTCTGGGACGGGGGGTGGGCCACAGAGCTAACGAAGAATGGACCAGCTCGTACTGCAGGCACTACGGCTGATGCTAGGGGCAGTCATGGGGTGTATGTGTGTGTGTGTGATGTGAGCAACGGGATCCACATTGCATTCTGACCCACAAAAGCATACGTCTCCTCCCCCACTCCCGCACACAAACCTCGAGCAACAGCAGCAGGTGACGCAAGATAAAACACTGGACGCCGGATGTACTTCACAGTGCCCAAATAGACTTGATGGAACACCCCCCCACCCGGTCCACTACGTCGGGGGGGGGGGGGGGAGCAGCACAAAAGACACACCTGGGCCTCCAACTCCTCCGGGGTGTCCGGGCTTCGTCGCCCCGCAGCGCTGCCCACTTCATCCTGCAAAACCGCGAAGATGAAGGCGTGGAACCAAGCCCTCAATGCCCACGCCCACGCCCACGCCAGTCTCTACCCCCGCACGCTACCTGGCGAACGTGCCCACACCCACACCCACTCCCACCCACATACCCACACACCCACACACCCACACCCGCACCCGCACACGCACATCGAGCGATTCGCTGCCCAAACACCAACACACATGACACACACACACACACACACGCACGCACGCACGCACGCACGCACACACACACACACACACACGCACGCACGCACGCACGCACGCACGCACGCACACACACACACACGCACGCACGCACGCACGCACGCACGCACGCACGCACACGCACACACACACGCACGCACGCACGCACGCACACACACACACACACACACACACACGCGCGCGCACGCACGCACGCACGCGCGCACGCACGCACGCACGCACGCACGCACGCACGCACACACACACACACACACACACGCACGCACGCACGCACGCACGCACGCACGCACGCACGCACACACACACACACACACACACGCACGCACGCACGCACGCACGCACGCACGCACGCACGCACGCACGCACGCACGCACACACACACGCACGCACGCACGCACGCACACACACACACACACACACACGCACGCACGCACGCACGCACGCACGCACGCACGCACGCACGCACGCACGCACGCACGCACGCACGCACGCACACACACACACACACACACACACACACATACACACACACACACACACGCACGGACGCACGCGCACACACCTTTTGCCCCGGAAGCGGCAGCGCAGCGCCCATTCCGGGCATCGCCAGCGGGGGCCGGGTCACCATAACCTCCAGTTCAGGCGTAGTGCCCGGCTTTCGGTCGAACAACGCCAATCCCCGCTGCACGGTGTCCTCAGGGGCAATACCAAGGTCTGCGTTGGGGTCCTCCAGCCACCCCTGCGGGACGCACAATGGGCACACAGGTCATCATTGATGGAGCCGCAGGTACGCCTCAATGGGCTCCGCAACGCAGCCCACACCCCAGCCCCTGCCAATGCCCCGCGCAGGAGAATGCGGCCGGTTGCGTGGCTCAAGCGCCCTGCCCCCACAATCAACGTCCCCGGATCGCACCCCAGGCAGGGCACAACTAATACCCAGATTCTGAACACCGCCCGAAAGAAGACCCAGAGGTCTTACCTTCGACCCGAGCCTTGACGATGGTTGGAAAACACACGCGTTCCGACGGGTGGTCCTCAGACCCAGGGAAGTATTAGAAGAGGGGGAGGAGGGGGGGGGGGGTCTGGGACCCAAAAAATTTGTGTACCAAAAATGGCCCGATCAGATGTTCCCTAATGTAAATTCCGTTCTTTCCCACCATGGTCACTTTGGTGCTGGGGGGGGGGGGGGTCCAGGGACGGGTACCCTCCCTCCTCCGATGGCATACGGCCGTGGTAATACTTCCATGCTCAGACCTGACACTCATGCCCTGAAATACCAGCGAGCCATTGAATGTCCCGTCCGGTTCAGGTCACCGAGGAATGTCGGCGCTTGGCGCCCCTCCTTTGTGACCCGGGATCTCCTGGCGTCATGTGTGATGACAGCTGAAGCGTGCGAGCCCCTGCACTGCACCGGGGGGGGGGGGGGCTCCAGAGCAGCCCCGGGTCGCGCCGGTTGACGGTTGCCTTTTGTTTGCATAATTTTTGGTGCCGGTCTCAAGCGCAGCCCCATGCGTCTGCCCCCACGCCGTGCTCCCGGCGCCGTGCAGTATGTACTTCCAGCCGCAGGGGTCGACCCTGGGACCTAAATGATTCGCTTCCACCTGACAAACCGCCCCCATGTGGATGGCCCCTACCCTCAAAGCCTCTGGGGTGGGCACAGAGAGCGGGCACAGAGGCTCGGCACTGCGGCTGGGCACGCACATCAATCGATGGCATTGGGCATGGAAGTGGGTGACAGCCCCAGGACGGGGCACATACCCTGACGCTCTGCTCCAGCACCCGCAGGATGTCATTCTGAGCGCGCAATCGCTTGATCATCGCCACAGCGAAGCGATTCACGATTTCAGGGTCTCTGGCGTCCTCGGCCCCAGCCACAAGAGCGGCGGTATCCGGGTATGACCGCTGGACAGTTTCGATGAGACTTGTCACATTCTGAAGCGGCGAGAGCGTGAGGATTGGATTCAACGATGCGGCCCGTGGTGCGCAAGTAGTGGAGTCGGGCACAATTTTTTTCCCAAGAAAAGATCAGTCATATTACGACGGTATGAAAATGTAATGCCATGATGTGATGTGATGTGATGTGATGTGATGTGATGTGATGTGATGTGATGTGATGTGATGTGATGTGATGTGATGTGATGTGATGTGATGTGATGTGATGTGATGTGATGTGATGTGATGTGATGTGATGTGATGTGATGTGATGTGATGTGATGTGATGTGATGTGATGTGATGTGATGTGATGTGATGTGATGTGATGTGATGTGATGTGATGCGATGCGATGCGATGCGATGCGATGCGATGTGATGTGATGTGATGTGATGTGATGTGATGTGATGTGATGTGATGTGATGTGATGTGATGTGATGTGATGTGATGTGATGTGATGTGATGTGATGTGATGCGATGCGATGCGATGTGATGTGATGTGATGTGATGTGATGTGATGTGATGTGATGTGATGTGATGTGATGTGATGCGATGCGATGCGATGCGATGCGATGTGATGTGATGTGATGTGATGTGATGTGATGTGATGTGATGTGATGTGATGTGATGTGATGTGATGTGATGTGATGTGATGTGATGTGATGTGATGTGATGTGATGTGATGTGATGTGATGTGATGTGATGTGATGTGATGTGATGTGATGTGATGCGATGCGATGCGATGTGATGTGATGTGATGTGATGTGATGTGATGTGTTGTGATGTGATGTGATGTGATGTGATGTGATGTTGTGATGCAATGCAATGCAATGCAATGCGACACAAACGACGCCCCAAGGCCGATGCAAACACGCGCCCACGACCCTCGGAGCTACGTTGCCAGCCCGGCAAGATGGTGTCACATCATATACGGGGAGAACCGGGGATAGCGCACGGGGGCATAGACCTCGAATTGATTGAGGATGGGCTGATCTGCGCTCCGGCCACGAGCCAGTCGCCGCACTGCGTCCTGGGGAGAAAGATGGCACAACGTGGCGTCAAAATTGAGGGGGGGGGGGGGGCAACCCCCCCCCCCTCGGGGACCGTCAGCAGTCTGGGCGGCTGTGAGACCAGACAACCGGAGGTCGGGACCCAGTCGTACTGTAAAGGCAAGGCCGTGGCATCCGCCTTTGGCGCAAGCCAACATCCCCCCCCCCCCCCCATCGGTTCGTCCCACCGTGCCTGCCCTCCCTCACCACCAACCGTGTTGTAACCGCCGGAGCTTGAACCCCAACCGTTCCAACCACCAGCGACCGCTCTGGTGACCACTTTTAAAACCCCCCAACCAGCCTCGCGCCCCCAAGCGTATCCCTGCCCTGTGGTCATGCCGCGAAGTCCCCTCGCGCCACCATGCATTTCTTGCGTCTCCCCACGACCTCCCAATTACTTCGCAGGGGACATGATGCAAAGGCCAACGAAGCCTACGCCCAGCAACACGGTGCGGAAGCCCATGCCCCCCTGCGGGCTATATACCAAGCTGCGCCATGCAAACCGATGCCATGACATGCAGCGCCATGCGACGGGGTGCAACACGAAGCAACGCCGTGTGCCCATATCCACCGCCCTGCAACGCCGCACAATGCAGCGCTCTACACCGCCATGCAAAGCCATACATCCCCACAGTTCAACACAGGGATTACTGCGGAAAAGAGGAGGGCAGAGGCGGCCACTTGGTGCGCTGGTGCAAAACGTGGCCATACCTCCAGAGGCTTGACCAGGGACTGGATGGTGTCGCGCTTGCGGTGCTGCTCCGTGACCAGAGCTCTGACGTCCTGCGGGCGCGATGGGCGGTTGAAGTGACATGACCGCTCATTTGGGCCACTGCAACCGGACGAAACGTCCTCTACACAACCCCCAACACCTTCCACAACAACCCCAAAGGCCTTCCGTAACGGTCACCAACGCGCTCCGGACCGGAACCCAACACCAAACCCCACCCCTAAGCGTCTCCATCATCGCGCAGCAGACAGACCTCAAGGGTATATGGCGAGTCGGGGTGTCGAGGGGTACTCTCGGACGTTCCGGAGGCCGACGCAGAGGAGGCCGTGGAGGGGTCTCTGGAAGAAGCCGCAGCCCGTTCCTGGCAGGAGATAGCGATCAACATGTTGGCCCGCTCACGGGGACGCACCCCGCACCCTGCCAGACCAGCCACTACCGTCCCCCAGGCCAGACACAATCAGGCGGGGCGGGGCGCTACGGAGCCATGCACGGGAGGCAGCAGGTTCCTGCCGAGGGCTGGACGCGAATGGGTCGGGCAGCACCGAGTGGCGCATTGAAGAGGGCTGATTCGTAACGAGACCCGTAATCCCTGCCGGACGCGAGCGGTGTGTCTGGACCCAGCCTCATCGGCGTTGAGGAATCCCATCCTTTGGGACCCCAGTGAGAAACATCAACATTCTCAGGACTACTCACTACGAACTAGCCCTAACCCCCAACCTCCAGTCGGCACACCAGCTTCGCTTTGACGTTCTGCAACTCGTTCTGGGCCTTGGTCAACTTGGCCTCGAGACGGGCGGTCTCATGCGCACGGGCCCGGCTCTCAGAGGTGCACTGCTGCTTCCAGTACTCCGCCTCCTGCTGCGCGTGCGTGAACCGCTCCTCGATCACATTCCGGATCTCCACCTGCGATGTGATGCAGTTGAAGTGACAGCCCCGCACCCGACCCACCGCCGGCGCCCACGGTAAACAAGGGCAAGGGCCTGCGAGGGCACAGCCTCAGACCTGGTCAATCAGCTGCGCCTCCACGCCGAGGATCTGCGCCTTCGACTCCTTCAAACGCTGCTGCAGGTGCTGCAGGTGCTGCACGGGAACGGTCCCCTCCAACGCCTCTTCGGAGGGGTGTGAGGAGCCCTCCGTTGATTGTGAGGCCTGAGGTGCACCAGAGGACGCAGGTCTACTGAGAGGCATGACGCGAGAAATGCCGTTGTTGCTCAGAATCGCCATCAGCGTGAACGCGGGTCATGCGCAGATCGGCGGTGCGTGGAGGCACAGGCGTGGGGGCTCATGGGAGGCGCATGCGCTCCTCGAAGAGAACACCAGAATGCGCCCGGGGACGATGCGACTCGCGCGGGGCCAAGAATTACCCGAATCAAAAAACGAAGAAACCGCAGGAGCAACCGGTTGTCTAACTGCTGCTGTGCCACCCCGTCACAATCACTTTCCCCTGAGCAAACCCCCGGGGGGCCACCAAAACCGCTGATCTGATGGAGGGCACAGCCACATACATCCGGGTCCTTCAGACTGCGGATCTCGGCCCGCAGCCGGCTGACCTCCGTGCGCCGCGCCATCTGCATCTGCGCCATCTCCGCCTCGTGCTCCTCGCGGTCGCGGCGGAAGCGCTCAGCCTCCTCGGCCGCGTGGTTCTGCCAGTGCTCGGCGTCGCCGAGGGCGTGCTCCAGCTGCTCCTCGAGGCCGCGGTGGTTGTACGCCTGCTCCTCGAGCTGCTCCTCCATCTCGATGACCCGGGCGCGCTGCGCCTTGAACCGCTCGGACAACTCCAACAGGACACGGACGGGGACCGTCCCGTCCTCGTCCTCGGAGTCCGGCCCCGGTCCGGGCTCTTGTGAGGTCTGCGGGGCGCGGCAAGGGCTCAGGGACCGGAAGGCCAAGTGGTGTTGTTTGCCGGTGGGACGCAATGATGCTGCATACACCCATTCGATCAAGGCAGGCCGGTGGGGTGTCCTCACGCATGTCATTATGGGTCCCTACTACCCTGGAGATCCAAATCTGGATGATTTTCACATTTGGATATTTTGGGGGGGAGTGAAGTCCTCACTCCATTCTCATTATTAATTCATTATGTTTCGCCAATCCTAAGGATATCCAATTTCATGTGATTTTTCATATTTTAGGGGGTATTGGGTCTAGGTCTTACTCCTTTTCCATTATTTGTAATCAGGCCGGGGGGGGGGGGGATGGCAGCCTGGGCTCCTCCGCCTGACCCCCCCATCCCCCTCGCTCTAGAGCCGGTTTCAGGGGCGAAACAGCCTTTTGGATCCCCCGCTTTCGGGACGCCCGGGGCAGCAGGGAAGGGGACGACTTGGGGCTTCTACTGGACGAATACCCCACAACATTGGCGCGCAGTGCTCCCGCAGTGCAAAGGGCAAGGGGCACGACAGGGACGGCCAGACGCGTGAGGGGCGCCTTCACTCCCGGGCCTCAGGCACAACACCTTCGGGCCGGACTGCGCGCGCTGCAGCTCTGCCTTGTAGTGCTGCACCTGCTTCCGCAGGCTCTCGACGTCGGCCTCGTACTGCGTCTGCCAGTGCGCCGCCTCCGCGGCGGCACCGTTCAGGCGGTCCTCGAGCACGGCCGCCTCCTCGACCTGCTGCTGCAGCATGGCCTCCACCTCCTCCATCCGCGCGCCTTTGTCCTTCAGACGCTCCATCAGGTGCTCCAGGTGGTGCACCGTCACGGTGTTGCCCTCGTCCGCCTGCGGAAAATGCGCGCAGATGCCGAGGGCTTCCGCACGTCATTGCCAGCGGGCCATTGCTGAGGGATTCCGGGTCCTGGCAAACCCCAGCCGACCGACCCACCCCTTTCACATAACTTTTCCTCGAGGAAAAAATGATGTTCATTAAGGGAACCCGACGTTCGAGGCCGATTTCAGGGACACAAAACCTGGAGGAGCAGGGCGTCACAACCACTCAAGCGGTGAAGGCCCTCAGCAATTGGAGGGTAACCAACAGTGTTTATGGCTAACCGTCGGGACGCTGATGGACGCTGCGGATTCACGTTCGCAATGGAAGAGCGTGTGTGGCAAAGGGGCAGGAAGTGCCCTGGGCGATCTCGCTATTGGATAGTCAAGTGTCTGGAATCTAAACCCTGATACCCCTGAACACCGGTTTTGGAAGGTTGGTGGACTTCTGGTTGTCTGAATGCAGGGCACCATCGTCACGCAGCACACCACCAAGCCATGGAGCTCGCGCAGTGTCGCTATCTCTGCCTCGTGCTGCTGCTGCTGCTCCCGCCGCTCCTCTTCGGCGCGTTCAAGGCGGGCCTGAAGATCGCTCTGGATCTCCACCTGCTGCTCCAGCTGCTGCTCAACGCCCATCAAACGCGCTTGGCTGTCTTTCAATCGGCCCATAAGGTACTCCAGATGCTGCACGTGCGCGGCACCCTCCTCGCCAGTCACCTGCAACGAGCCATAAACGCTGCGTGGTAGACCAACGAGCACCCAAAAGGTAAGCCTGTGCTTGAAGCAGGGAGAGACGAGAGGTAGGGCTCAGGTGCGGTGGCTGGCGACTGAAAGCGGTTGGGAACAAAATCAAGAAGCTACAAAACGGTTGGAGAGCGGTTGGAGACGAAATGGAGGCAGTTGGGGTGAAACGCACCCTCAACCCCAAATCCCCTGAAAGCGCAGGCCTGCCCAAAGAAAAGTGCAGATTGAGACATTGTATGCCTTGCCCCACAATTCACACGTTGCGACTGATTGTGCCCCTCCAGGTCGGGTGGGCAACGGGGCACTGATGCCCGCAGTAATGCGGGCTCACGGCAGTGTGCATGCAGTCGCGCCTCCCTGTTGCGAATGAGCCATTATGGACACCCCACCCCTGGGGGGGAAATGCTCGGCAATGCAGCACAACACCGATGTGTACCACTCGGTGATCCCCAACACCCGGGCCCTGCGGCACAATGTCCCACATCGTTTGTGGTGAGCACCCTCAGAACTTCACTGCCATGGGGATGGCTGGATGTGAATCTGAAGGAGGGACACCCCGGGCAGAAGCAGCACTTGTGGGCAGAGGGACAACGGTCGCAGCTTGCAGACAGCTTCGTCCTGGGAACTTGAACCAATGCGCACACCCGGAAGCACGAAGCGGAGAACTTAATGAGCATTCATGGCAATCCCCCCCCCCTCTACTGTGCCCAACCACAATTTTCGCGTGGATCTGCTGCGGCAGCCGTTCGCAGATTGCTCCCCCCAACCTGCACCTCATCCCCGCACACGCAACACACAGACAACACACGGAGCGGCTGCAGGGCACACCAGCAGGGCCTGCATTTCTCGCAACTTCGACACCTCCGCCTCGCGCTCCGACAACTCGGCCTCCAACTGCGGCATCTCCTTCGCGTACCTGTCCTGCCAGTGCGCCGTCTTCTGCCTCTCCAGGTCCAACTGCTCCTCCAATACCCCGCGCATCTGCGAGCGAAGGGCCCAAGACAGCCCAGGGGACCCCCAACCAACTTGATCCGTGAGTTACTGGGGCCCCATGTCGCTCTTTAGATGCGGCTCATTCTGCCCCGCTCCCTTCGCCTCGGATGTGGACCGTTCTTCGGCGGTGATTTCTTGGTCCACGGACGAACGGGACGCTGCAATGTGTCCAGCTTTGGGGAGAGGGAGTGACAGGGCCGTCCGCAAAAAAAAGCCGCCCGTCACACTGACAAAACAGAATGGCGGTTGTCTTGCAACCGCCATCATTGACCCGCCAAACACCATCGGTTACGCCCCCCCCCTCCCCACCCACCCCGAAACCGACGTCGGTTACCTCACAACGGTCACCAAAAGGAGCGCCCTCCATGATCCCTGTCCCTACGAGGAACAAGAAAATCTGATCCTAGACAGGCCTGGGGAGGGGGGGAGGGAGGGAGGGAGGGAGGGAGGGAGGGAGGGAGGGAGGGAGGGAGGGAGGGAGGGAGGGAGGGAGGGAGGGAGGGAGGGAGGGAGGGAGGGAGGGAGGGAGGGAGGGAGGGAGGGAGGGAGGGAGGGAGGGAGGGAGGGAGGGAGGGAGGGAGGGAGGGAGGGAGGGAGGGAGGGAGGGAGGGAGGGAGGGAGGGAGGGAGGGAGGGAGGGGATAGTGGATCGGAGGGAGTGGGACTGGGCCGGTGGGAAGGGGGGGGAGGGGTTGGTGGAGGCGACGGAGGAAGGAAGAGGGGTGTGTACCTGCGACTGGGAATCCAACTGCCGCCGGAACTGCTCTCTTTCGGATGCCGTGGCCTCAAGCTGCCTCTCCACCTCCTCGAGGTCCGCATGGGCGCCTCCCAAGCGCTGCTCTGCGATGTCTGTGGCCTCCAGCTGCTGCTGCAGCTCCTCCTCCAACACGACGATGGTGGCCTGCGACTCCTTCAGACGTTCCGCGAGCTTCTGCAGGTGCACCAGGGGGACGGTGTCCTCGGGAATCGAGGCGTCCGAGGCGACGTCGGAGGGCGTGCCCTGCGAAATGAGAATGGGAACGGATTCGGTTTGGATGCGGCAGGACAACGGAGATCGAAGGAAACGGTTCGGGACGGGATGTGTGGCCGCAAGTGCGTGGCGGCAAAGGGCATGGGAACAGGGGATGGGAGGTCCAACGGGAATGGCGTGCGCACTGCGTGCCACCGCAGGGCATTGGCTCACAGCTCAAGGCTTTTGCCTTCCAACTGAGTATTGTTGCGTCGGGAAGTGGGCGGCAGAGAGTGTCCCGTGGCCCGGGGCATTGGCATGGGGGGCTTCTGCCTGTCAGAGACTGGGGGGTCTGGTATGGGGGCTGTGGCAGTGCACACAGTGCAGTGTCAGCCTCAGTGGTGGGATTAGGACCTCAGGGAAGCTGCGATGTATCTTGAGGAGCCTTGTCCATTCAGGCGGAAGTTCCACTGACACGTGGGCAAAAATTCATTTTGGCGGGAATTCAGTGCGAGCAGAGCCCGAACGCACTTGCACATGATGGTTTGCCCATGATCAGCCACGTCCACGAAAAGCACAGAAGAGAATGCGCAATGGCAACCAGACAAAGACCAAGCAAGGGCCACACCGCTGTGCGAGGCGATTCGCGTCCCCCGTGTAGCTCAGCTCGCAGCCTCATCAATGCTGCCTCGTGCCCCGCCTCAAGGGCATGGAGCTCTTGTGTGTGTTGCCCTTGCAGCTCCTCGCAGTGCCTCTGCCATTCGTCGGCCTGCTGCTGCAATTGCTCCTCCAACAGCGGGATCTGGGCCTGGTATTCCTTCATCCGCGCCATAAGCTTCTGCAGACGCTCTACGCCGACTGCACTTTCGATGGATGAGACTTCAGAGCCTGACACCGATGAGACTTCCGACGGCGTACCCTGCAAAAGCGAGAATAGTTGCAAATGCAGCGACATTCGTGAAGCTCTGAATCGCAGCAGCGGGTGCGACAGGAGAGCATTGGCATGTGTGTGCAGGGCTACTGCCTGGCTGCTGCGGCCGTAAGGCGAAGTGGGCCCATGACGCGTGCGATTGGATCCGGAAATGAAGGCAGACACGCCGTTGGTCCACGTGGCGGAAATCATGCAACACCGACCAGCAATAGGCAAAACGCAGCAGCAGACGCACAGAAGACGGTACACATCGCACGGCACAGGCACGCAGCCACATTACACACCGCGCGGGGTGATTCGCGTCCCCCGTGTAGCTCAGCTCGCAGCCTCATCAATGCTGCCTCATGCCCCGCCTCAAGGGCATGGAGCTCTTGTGTGTGTTGCCCTTGCAGCTCCTCGCAGTGCCTCTGCCATTCCTCAGACACCTGGGTTTGCTGCTGCAATTGCTCCTCCAACAGCGGGATCTGGGCCTGGTATTCCTTCATCCGCGCCATAAGCTTCTGCAGACGCTCTACACCGACTGCACTTTCGATGGATGAGACTTCAGAGCCTGACACCGATGAGACTTCCGACGGCGTACCCTGCAAAAGCGAGAATAGTTGCAAATGCAGCGACATTCGTGAAGCTCTGAACATACCTGATGCTAGCGTCCGATTAAACGGACGGTTACGGTCTCCTCCAAAATTTGAAACGGACCCAGACGGACGCACCCCAAAGCGCATGCCCACTTACCGCCCGATGCCTTCTCCAGCTGCCCACTGCAAACTGTCTGTAACGGACGCAAACGGACGCACCCCGAAACTAAAACGGACGCAAACGGACGCTCCCACAGATTAAAACGGACGCTAGCCATCAGGTATGGCTCTGAATCGCAGCAGCGGGTGCGACAAGAGAGCATTGGCATGTGCGTGCAGGGCTACTGCCTGGCTGCTGCGGCCGTAAGGCGAAGTGGGCCCATGACGCGTGCGATTGGATCCGGAAATGAAGGCAGACACGCCGTTGGTCCACGTGGCGGAAATCATGCAACACCGACCAGCAATAGGCAAAACGCAGCAGCAGCCGCACAGAAGACGGTACACATCGCACGGCACAGGCACGCAGCCACATTACACACCGCGCGGGGTGATTCGCGTCCCCCGTGTAGCTCAGCTCGCAGCCTCATCAATGCTGCCTCGTGCCCCGCCTCAGCGGCATGGAGCTCTTGTGTGTGTTGCCCTTGCAGCTCCTCGCAGTGCCTCTGCCATTCGTCGGCCTGCTGCTGCAATTGCTCCTCCAACAGCGGGATCTGGGCCTGGTATTCCTTCATCCGCGCCATAAGCTTCTGCAGACGCTCTACGCCGACTGCACTTTCGATGGATGAGACTTCAGAGCCTGACACCGATGAGACTTCCGACGGCGTACCCTGCAAAAGCGAGAATAGTTGCAAATGCAGCGACATTCGTGAAGCTCTGAACATACCTGATGCTAGCGTCCGATTAAACGGACGGTTACGGTCTCCTCCAAAATTTGAAACGGACCCAGACGGACGCACCCCAAAGCGCATGCCCACTTACCGCCCGATGCCTTCTCCAGCTGCCCACTGCAAACTGTCTGTAACGGACGCAAACGGACGCACCCCGAAACTAAAACGGACGCAAACGGACGCTCCCACAGATTAAAACGGACGCTAGCCATCAGGTATGGCTCTGAATCGCAGCAGCGGGTGCGACAGGAGAGCATTGGCATGTGCGTGCAGGGCTACTGCCTGGCTGCTGCGGCCGTAAGGCGAAGTGGGCCCATGACGCGTGCGATTGGATCCGGAAATGAAGGCAGACACGCCGTTGGTCCACGTGGCGGAAATCATGCAACACCGACCAGCAATAGGCAAAACGCAGCAGCAGCCGCACAGAAGACGGTACACATCGCACGGCACAGGCACGCAGCCACATTACACACCGCGCGGGGTGATTCGCGTCCCCCGTGTAGCTCAGCTCGCAGCCTCATCAATGCTGCCTCGTGCCCCGCCTCAGCGGCATGGAGCTCTTGTGTGTGTTGCCCTTGCAGCTCCTCGCAGTGCCTCTGCCATTCGTCGGCCTGCTGCTGCAATTGCTCCTCCAACAGCGGGATCTGGGCCTGGTATTCCTTCATCCGCGCCATAAGCTTCTGCAGACGCTCTACACCGACTGCACTTTCGATGGATGAGACTTCAGAGCCTGACACCGATGAGACTTCCGACGGCGTACCCTGCAAATGCAGACACACAATGCCAGGGCTGCCAAGACGTGGAATGACAATGAGCAGATTTGGAGAAGAGGTCCGCCCAAGAATGCTCTTCGCGTGCGTTGTGTTCATGCGACCGGTGAACGCATCTTAACAAAAAGATGACGATCTACTGGTGATGATGGTAATCAGAAGATTAGGGCAGCTACATCCCTGGCCTTATGGCTCAATACCATGTCGAAACGTTACCCGTTACCATGCGAAACACACCAAAAAAAAAACATTCGGCAGGTCGAACCGCATACTCACTGTTGCAATTCAAAGGAACAACGAACAAGCGCAGAAACAAAAGATAAAACAAGAATGAACAGTAGCAACAACACACCGCTGCGCTAGGTGATTCGCGTCCCCCGTGTAGCTCAGCTCGCAGCCTCATCAATGCTGCCTCGTGCCCCGCCTCAAGGGCATGGAGCTCTTGTGTGTGTTGCTCTTGCAGCTCCTCGCAGTGCCTCTGCCATTCGTCAGACACCTGGGTTTGCTGCTGCAATTGCTCCTCCAACAGCGGGATCTGGGCCTGGTATTCCTTCATCCGCGCCATAAGCTTCTGCAGACGCTCTACACCGACTGCACTTTCGATGGATGAGACTTCAGAGCCTGACACCGATGAGACTTCCGACGGCGTACCCTGCAAATGCAGACACACAAGGGCTGCATGAACGCGGTAGAACGGGGGAGCACATGCCACGCAGCAGAGGCGGGTCGATGACTGTGTGTATGAGGGTATGCATACATGCATTCAAGTTTTGCTAGAAGCAATGCAGGTTTGGTGATCTTCCTAAACAGCAAAATCCAAAAAACCCGAATGGGAAACATCAAGACAAGCATTAGAGGGTTCAAATAACACCTATGCAAGCATACTTTGGTCACACCACGCCCCAAAGACGGAGAGACAGACGTACAGACAGACAGAGAGCCAGACATACAGACAGACAGACAGACAGAGACAGACGGACAGACAGAAAGACAGGTGTGCAGAATCCGAAGATGAAGCCGTGCATACCACTGGGTCTGCAGCCCGCTCGACCTGCAGCTTTGCGCGCTGAAGCTCTTGAACGTGTCCCTGCAGCTCTTCACAGTGCCTCTGCCACTGCTCAGCACTCGCCGTCTGCTCCTCCAACTGCTCCTCCAGCGATTTGATGTGCGCACTCAATTCCTTCAGCCGCGCGCTGATCTTCTGCACATGGGCGATAGGGACTGTGCCCTCAACAGCAGGTGACTCGGAGCCTGTCACGGATGAGGCCTCCGAAGGGGGTGCCTGTGAACAAGAGTGGGAATTCAGGTGGGAGGCACCGGTGATGCAACAGGCATGGGACATCTTCAGCACCTATATCTGAATGCAACTTAGAATTTCAGCTCTGTTATGTCTGACCCCACACGTCTTTGACGGCATGGCAATCTCTATGGCACATAGTGCGTCCATAGAGAGCGCATAGTGGCCGCACAGGGGGGGGGCACATAGAGGGCGCACGGAGGGCTCATGGTGGATTCAGTGGGCACATGGAGGGCGCGCACCAAAAGCATTTTGACACACGGGGACGGAACACACAGACAAATGCCCACGGAGGTGCAGTCGTAGTGAATAAGAGGGCGGAAATCACCCTGCATGCAGGAAACAACGTCATTGCTATGCGGGCGCTCACCCAACCTCTAACACACACACACACACACACACACACACAAACACATACCTCTGCCTCTGGTGCCATGCCTCTCTCGTGCAGCTCGTCTTGTAGCCGCAAAAGGGATGCCTCATGCCTCGCCTCCAGCGTCTGAAGCTGCTCCTGCAGTTCCTCGCATTGTCTCTGCCACTGCTCAGCACTCTCTGTCTGCTGCTGCAGTTGCTGCTCCAACACCGGCACCTGCGCTTGATACTCCCGCAGCGTGGCCGAGAGCTTCTTCAAACGCCCCATGCCTCCTGCAGTGTCCAGGAGCGAGGACTCCGAGTCTGACATCGACAGCACTTCGGACACTTCGGACAACTCCTGTGAAACCAAATGGGATATGGCACGTGAAAGCGCACACTTGAATGGTGAGCAGACCAATCTCTGTCTGGGCTGCAAGAAGGGGACGATACGACGGCTCATCAGCTTCACAGGCCTTAGACTGACAGGCGTTACGAGGAACAGAGGTTGGACACGGCGGGAGGCGATGGGGTGGTGGGCACAGGTGTGGGGACGAGGGAGCCACGGGACGGGAGGGACAACAAATGCGGTAGGGCAGGGGTACGGCAGCAAAATTCCTGGAACCTCCCACCGCGAGTATTGACCGGGATACTGATATAGACCTCGTTGGCTTTGAATAAGTCCTCATCATATACCCCAGCAGACGAAGAGCATCGCATCAATAACGACAATTAATGGTGCACGGACGCAGTCCACTCGCGCACACATGCACTACATCCCGCTATGAGCAGTGCTTCATGGTGCACGTGGCTGTGGATGACAGCACCTCCAGCCCAGACAGTATGCACAACAGTCACAACACAAAACAGACACCTACACAGAGAGTAAAACTAACACAAATACGGGCATACCAATGGATCAGGGGCGTCCGCCGCCTCCTGCTGCCCAGCCTCCAGCTTTGCCTCAAGAACCGCCAGCTCTTGGGCATGTCGCTGCTGTAGCTCTTCACAGTGCCTCTGCCACTGCTCAGCACTCGCCGTCTGCTCCTCCAACTGCTCCTCCAGCGATTTGATGTGCGCACTCAATTCCTTCAGCCGCGCGCTGATCTTCTGGACATGGGCGATAGGGACTGTGCCCTCAACAGCAGCTGACTCGGAGCCTGTCACGGCCGCTTCTGCGTCACCCGTAGGCACCTGTGAACAAGAGTGCACATTTCGGTGGGTGAGAGGACCTCCGGAGCGACAGGCATGCCAAGTTCTTCAGCAGCGTCGTAAGTGCTACAAAGGACTAGTGCTGCGTGTAAACACCGGAATATTGCCGCAAAATGGGAATGTACAAACGTGCAAACGGGTGCACAGAGATACGCAGGCACATACAACATGCAAGGCAAAACAACCACACACCGCTGGGTCTGGCGTTCTGTCTCGCTCGCGCAGTTCAGCTTGCAGCTGCACAAGCAATGCTTCGTGTTTCGCCTCCAGCGTCTGAAGCTCTGTAGAGTGCCGTTCCCGCAGTTCCTCGCATTGGCTCTGCCACTGCTCCACACTCTCTGCCTGCTGCTGCAGTTGCTGCTCCAAAACTGGCATGCGCCCCTCGTATTCCTTCACCATCGCTGAGAGCTGCTGCAAACGTTCCTTGTCTTGGAGTTGATCTTCGTCTTGCGCCCTGCGTCCCTCGTGCAGCTCCGCCTGCAGCTGCGCAATGGCAGCCGCATGCTTTGCCTGCAGCTTCTGGAGTTCATCGGAGTGATGCTGCTCGTGTTCTTGGCACTGGCGCTGCCAGCGCTCGGCGTCACTGAGGGCAACACCCAAGCGCTGCTCGACAACGCTCTGCGCCTCGACTCGCTCCACCAGTTGTTGCTCCAACGACTCCAGCTGCGCCTGCGACTCCTCCAGCTGCGCCTCAGTCGCACTGGACGTCGCCACATCCGAGGACGTCACCTGCAAAAATCATAGAGTGGACAAAATCATTACTTGCCAACCCCTTTCCCCAAGCTCTTGCACAACAACGCCCCTTAGCCCTATGGCAGCCCATGCATCCATAACCCCCGCATTTTCCACAACACGGTTACTTGGTTTAAATGCGGCAGTTGGTTCGAGGTAGCAAGAATAATGCATGGAAATGCACACATGCACACATAAGTGCATAAGAGGAGGCAAGAACATACCTTCGGGTCTGGCGTTCTGTCTCGCTCGTGCAGCTCAGCTTGCAGCTGCACAAGCAATGCTTCGTGTTTCGCCTCCAGCGTCTGAAGCTCTGTAGAGTGCCGTTCCCGCAGTTCCTCGCATTGGCTCTGCCACTGCTCCACACTCTCTGCCTGCTGCTGCAGTTGCTGCTCCAAAACTGGCATGCGCCCCTCGTATTCCTTCACCATCGCTGAGAGCTGCTGCAAACGTTCCTTGTCTTGGAGTTGATCTTCGTCTTGCGCCCTGCGTCCCTCGTGCAGCTCCGCCTGCAGCTGCGCAATGGCAGCCGCATGCTTTGCCTGCAGCTTCTGGAGTTCATCGGAGTGATGCTGCTCGTGTTCTTGGCACTGGCGCTGCCAGCGCTCGGCGTCACTGAGGGCAACACCCAAGCGCTGCTCGACAACGCTCTGCGCCTCGACTCGCTCCACCAAATGTTGCTCCAACGACTCCAGCTGCGCCTGCGACTCCTCCAGCTGCGCCTCAGTCGCACTGGACGTCGCCACATCCGAGGACGTCACCTGCAAAAATCATAGAGTGGACAAAATCATTACTTGCCAACCCCTTTCCCCAAGCTCTTGCACAACAACGCCCCTTAGCCCTATGGCAGCCCATGCATCCATAACCCCGCATTTTCCACAACACGGTTACTTGGTTTAAATGCGACAGTTGGTTCGAGGTAGCAAGAATAATGCATGGAAATGCACACATGCACACATAAGTGCATAAGAGGAGGCAAGAACATACCTTCGGGTCTGGCGTTCTGTCTCGCTCGTGCAGCTCAGCTTGCAGCTGCACAAGCAATGCTTCGTGTTTCGCCTCCAGCGTCTGAAGCTCTGTAGAGTGCCGTTCCCGCAGTTCCTCGCATTGGCTCTGCCACTGCTCCACACTCTCTGCCTGCTGCTGCAGTTGCTGCTCCAAAACTGGCATGCGCCCCTCGTATTCCTTCACCATCGCTGAGAGCTGCTGCAAACGTTCCTTGTCTTGGAGTTGATCTTCGTCTTGCGCCCTGCGTCCCTCGTGCAGCTCCGCCTGCAGCTGCGCAATGGCAGCCGCATGCTTTGCCTGCAGCTTCTGGAGTTCATCGGAGTGATGCTGCTCGTGTTCTTGGCACTGGCGCTGCCAGCGCTCGGCGTCACTGAGGGCAACACCCAAGCGCTGCTCGACAACGCTCTGCGCCTCGACTCGCTCCACCAGTTGTTGCTCCAACGACTCCAGCTGCGCCTGCGACTTCTCCAGCTGCGCCTGCACTGCTGGCAAATCCTGCACAGCATCTGTCCCCTCGGTCGCACTGGACGTCGCCACGTCCGAGGAAGTCGCCACGTCCGAGGACGTCGTCTGCAAAGTGGCGTCAAACACACACTGTACCCTCGTGCCCAACCCCCGGGCCCCAGGAGCCTCCCCCACACCCCAGTCCAAGTGCACAGGCCTAACACACAGGTCCGCAGCAGACCGTGCTGTGCATGCCCACAACACGCCACACCTCGCCCCCCCCCCCCCCCCCCCCCTCAGAGCTGGTACATCCTACGCCACCGGCACCCGCTGCATCTGAGACCCAGCCTCTCCCTGGCAGTCCCACAAAACAACTGCCTTCCATTTCTCCACCGCCGACAAACCGCCGTCAGTCGGCATGAGACCCGATGGATTTGCATCGTGTTGCCGTCGGCTACCGCCCAACCGACGTTGCACGGGGGGTGGGGGGTGGGGGCAACTCCTCGATAAAACCGCGATGCCTCCCGCCCCCCCCCAACTGTTGGCCGGAGGCCCTCTTGGGGTATTTGGTAAAACTTAGTACCGGACGAGGTAACACTTAGTAAAATTTGGTAAAACTTAGTAGAAGCGAGGGGAAACTTAGTAAAAGGTTTTTTTTGAAAAAAAACTTTGAAAAAACAAAGGGCGCATATTTTCGGTCCACTAAGCCCCCCCCCCCCCCCCCCCGCTGCCGTTTTAAACAAGGTAGTCAACAATTCGATGGTAGGTGGTACTTCTGTTCAAGGGCACAAGGCCCCCGAGTCGATTCTCGGCCGCTTGTGTTAGTGGCGCCCCACCCACGCCAAACCATCATGCACACCAATTAGTTTTTTAATAAGTTTTGAAACTTAGTAAAAAAATTTTAAAACAAATTTTTTTACTAAGTTTTACCACGGACCCGCCCTCTTGGGGGTTAGGGTTGGGGGGGGCTGGCATGGGGAAAAGGAAACGGGGACATGACCCCTGTCGTCTCAGGATACCCAAAGTGGGGGAGGAATGGGGGTACAAAGGGGACAGCAATCATAATAATGATGTGGCTGGAGGCAGCCATGGGCAAAATGTTCGTTCGGGCGCCTTTGACGCACGTGGACTTCTGAGGCCGGTACGTCTGGCAACTGACTGTGGCCGGAGGTGCCCCCCCCCCCCCGGGGGAGGGGGAGGGGGGGGGGCGCACCGCGTCCTGGGATCAGCAGAGCCGCCCCCCCGTCGGTCACCCTACATCCGGCAGCAGTCACCATCCAAGAGCTGGCGGCCTGGGGCTGTTCTTGACGGAAATCGAAACAATACTCGGTCCCTTGAAGACCGCCCGGGCGGCACAGCCCCCGCCACACACTCACACACCTGCGCCTGCAGCGTGGCCTCCCGTTGGACGTCCTCCAGCTGCTCCTCGAGCGCCCGGCGCACCTGCACCTGCTCCTCCAACTGCCCCTCCACGTCGGACAACTGGGACCGCGACTCCTTCAGGCGGTTCATCAGGTGCTCCAGGTGGTGGACGGGGATGAGGCCGCTGCTGTCGGGGCTCTTCTCGGGGCTTCTCGCGGGCTTTTCAGGGGTCACCATTGGGGACGGGGTCTGGTGCTCCGCCAGCAGCGCCCGGACCTGCCCCTCGCCGATGCAGTCCTCGAGCACCTTCAGGTCCGCCTCCGCGCGCTTGCGCTTGCGCTGCTCCCGCAGGCAGTCGGCCTGGAGCTGCTCCGACTGCCGCATCACCACCCGCACCTGAACGCACAAAAGACGGCAGAGGACCACAGGCCCCCCGATGCCCCCCATGTCCCAGTGCCTCGCTGTTGTGCCCCTCCGCCACGCCCGGCCCCTGCGCTGCCCCTGTGCCCACACGGTCGCATGCCCCCAAGCCCCATGCCCCGATGTTCCCATGCCTTTGTGCCCTTGCGCCTCTGCACTCCTTGCCCCCCTGGGCACGCATGCCCTACGCCTCTGTGCCCAAGGGCCCCAATGTCCGCTCGGGTGCCCCGCTGCTGTGGGGCCCTCTTTCACACAGGACCATGGGGTCACAGCGGGATTCCAGGGGTTGCCACATGCGACCGACGGCACTGGGGCACAGAGGCGCAGTTGGAGGCACGGGGGCACAGGGATCATCCGGATGCCACGTGGTCGACTAGTCAATTACGCAGCTGTGCACGCCTCTGGGGATGCTGCTGCTGTTCGCATGGACGACAGGCCGGCTTGCCCACAGCGTAGAGAGCGGCAGGTTGCGTGAATGTCGAACAGCCCCCATTTGTGAGCACTAGGGGCGTCAAAGGGGCACGTCCGGACACACACGTGCAGGGGCAAAGGTGGAACACTCAGGAGAGCAGGACACGGGAGCTTGTGGACACTACGCTGCTCGACCCCATATGCGCCAGGACAGGCACGCACACCTGCCGCTCCTTTTGCTGCAGAAGGGCTTGCTCTTCAGTCGGGGTCAGGTACTGCATGAGTTTGGGGTCCCGGCCCTGCTTGGCCTCGCTTTGCATGCGCACCACCCGTTCCACTTCAAGGTTGGCCTCCATCTCCCGAAGTTGAGCGGAGTATTGGAGCTCCACATGTTGAATCTGAAAGGTAACAGAAGGTCTTTGACAAGAGACGAAACAAGTCTCGAGGGTAACCGACGGCAATCGGAGGGCGGAAAAGAAGCATGGCGGTCTGGCAGGGCAGTCCTCATCACCGCTGGCTGTCCGAGTGCCAGTTTCCTCTCTCGCTCTCGCTCTCTCTCTCTCTCTCTCTCTCTCTCTCTCTCTCTCTCTCTCTCTCTCTCCTTCTCCCTCTCTTTTTCCCTCTCTCTCTGTCTCTGTGTGTGCGTGTGTTCATTGCATGTGATGTAAATGAAAATGCGGCCCCATATCAGTGCGTAGGTGACATTTTGTCGTGCAGGAGGCTGAGTTGCAGGACACGATGGGACCGCTGCTTGAGGAGGGGGGGATGTGTTGTAGCTGGGACCATGGTGGTGCAGGTGCTGCAGCAGATGGGCTAGGGGGTGATAAGTGAGTGTCTGCCCGTGCGCTTGCATTTGCGCTGTTGCTGACAACGCATTGCCCCCCCTCCATCGCAAGGGCTTACCATCCGCCACCATACGCTGTCGGTTGCCCGAACGTGCCGTGGTTGCCGTGTGGCCACCAACACCATCCTTCCGGATCCGCATCCGGGCTTTTGTTGAGCAGTAGCTCTGAGGTTTTGTCGGCGGCAGGCAGCTTTGTTTGCCGGGATGGCACCTTTGGCGGTGATGTTGCTTGGGTTTAAGACTACATTCCAAAGGGCATTCCAGCTGCCCCTCTTTCGTGAGTGGGACAAGGGTAAACCCAGATGGGCGGGTGGGAAATTGCTCCAACGGGGGGTTTGGGTTGGGGTCAACGCCTCCCCTGGACACCCAGACCCACGGTCAGTGCAACCGTCCCTGCGCGACTCGACTGGGTTGGGGTGCTCCCGGCTGTCGCGGTCTCAAGGCGTGCTGGACTTCCAAGGGGCGGGGGGGGGGGGGGGTTCGTGTGACCCCTTTTTTCAAGCCCCCCCCCCCCCCCCTGGGGGGGTGGGGCTTTTCTGTCCAGCCATTGCAGGGGCAGACGGTCTGCATGGGACCGTGGGACCGACGTGGGGACCATAAACCAAGAAAAAAATGAAAACAGCATTTTTGAAATCAGCCCGTCGAAGGGAGTCAGAAAAAGGGTCATTTGCCCCTCCTTTTGATGAAGAAAAGTGCAAATATTTTTGCCCCCCAAAAAAGACAAAATCAAGGCCCATGACAGAGGAGCCCCTTTTCCGACCCCCCCCCCAACCCAACCCCCCGGGGTCCGGGGGTCTCATACGACCCCTCCCCCCGCTTGGTGCCATTTTCCAACCGCCATGCTGCCCCGGTGCCCACGCCCGGGCAGGCACCAGCAGGCCCCATGGCCCCATGCGATCCCGATCCCGCACTGCACAACACGCATGCCACTGCAGCACCTGGTCCTGCAATTCGTCAATGAATTGCGCTCGCTGCTCCGCGATGCTGCAGGCCTCTTGAGCTTTCACCTCTGCCTCCGTCTTGCGGTCCTCCATTTCCTGTAGCTTGTTCTCAAGGACCTGAATGCGTTGCTGACGCTGCTCGCTCACCACCTGCCAATACGCGAGGCAGCAGGTGGGGTAGGGGTATGGGCTCAGGTTCCCAGGTATGCCCCGATGTTGGGGACGGTGCGGAGGCACAATCTCCCGTTGCACGGCCCATCCCTGACTCGCCCAACACTACTTATTGCCCGAAAATTACGCGGGTTGGCGGGGCAGTCTTGCCGCAGGAGTATGGGGGAGACATGCATTCGGTCAGTCGAGCAAACCAGTCGGTGAGGCAGGCAAACCAGTCGGTGAGGCAGGCAAACCAGTCGGTGAGGCAGGCAAACCAGTCGGTGAGGCAGGCAAACCAGTCGGTGAGGCAGGCAAACCAGTCGGTGAGGCAGGCAAACCAGTCGGTGAGGCAGGCAAACCAGTCGGTGAGGCAGGCAAACCAGTCGGTGAGGCAGGCAAACCAGTCGGTGAGGCAGGCAAACCAGTCGGTGAGGCAGGCAAACCAGTCGGTGAGGCAGGCAAACCAGTCGGTGAGGCAGGCAAACCAGTCGGTGAGGCAGGCAAACCAGTCGGTGAGGCAGGCAAACCAGTCGGTGAGGCAGGCAAACCAGTCGGTGAGGCAGGCAAACCAGTCGGTGAGGCAGGCAAACCAGTCGGTGAGGCAGGCAAACCAGTCGGTGAGGCAGGCAAACCAGTCGGTGAGGCAGGCAAACCAGTCGGTGAGGCAGGCAAACCAGTCGGTCAGGAAGCATGACATACACGGATCTGTATTCAGCGTAAAAATACGACAACACGCACTGTTGCCGGCAAAAGGGGCACACACCTCTTCCCGCTTGAGCTGCATCGTTACCGAGACATTCTTCTTGCGGTCCTCACCGGAGGACTTCTTGAGCTGCTCCAGCTCGGCCCACAGCACAGCCACACGGGTGTTCGGCCCCGTCACAGGGGCCAAGCGGTTGTCGAGCTCAGAGCGCAAGCGTGCCATCTCCGTGTCCATCTGGTGTATCTTCGCCCGTTCCTCTTCCAACTGCTGCTGCAGCAGCACCGCCTGTTGCTCGCTCTGGTTGGCGCGGCCCTGCAGCTCCTCGACACGCGCCACTCGCTGGTCCGCCAGGGCGGACGCCTCCGCCATGGCACGGGCTTGCTCCGCCTGCTGCTTCTGGAGGGCGTTGACCTCGCGGCTCTTGGACAACAGCGCTCCCTCCTTCTCCTCCATCAATGCATCGGACGTCGTCTTCATGTCAGTGTAGTAGGCCTGCAGCGAGCGGACCTCATCACGGAGTGCCTCAACAGTGGCAGCCAGGCCGAACGCGTCAGCACGATGAGCAAGAAGGAGGTCGGACACTGCAGAGAATCGGTCATGCGTCGTACAGAGCGTAGAATCGCGGATGGTCAGCAACGCGTTCGTTTCAAATAACAGCAGCGTCTGCTCCCCAATCACTGCTTTAAGGGCGTCTTGATGTGCAGCAAAGGCTTCGTGATGCACCGACATTGCACTTGTGATATCGTCTGAGTGCTGCTCCATAAGCTCCATTCGAGCCAGAGTCTCCTGCTGCTCCAACTCCCCACACGCTGCCCTCTGAGCCAGCATGGCACTGTGCTGCTGCTGCAGAGCCGCCATGGCCGCATGCTCGGCTGCCATGGCCGTGGACCGCTGCTCCATCTCCTCAGACATCAGCTTCAGTGCCTCCACCGACTGCTCCTCCTGCGTCTGGGCTGCCTGCACGTCGGCAAGAGTGTCTTCCCGCGCCGCAACCATCGCCTGCAGTCGCCGGACCACACCGCTGATCTCAAGGCTATCCGCATGCTCGTCAGCAATCGCCTGCCGTGCTGCTGCCTCCGCGTGCACAAGGCTCTCAGCCTCCTGTCGCATCGCAACAGCCCGGCCGCTCTCCTCAGCATCACGCAACGCATTCAATGCTGCACGATGCTCCGACGCAATCACTGCACGACGCTCGGACTCGGTCCGCACTACCTCGCGCTGCTGCACACCAGCATCCGCATCCGACTGCGCATCACGCAGTGCCTCCATGTCTCGCTCCTTGCTGGCCAGCGCTTCCTTGCTCTCCTCAAGCGCTTGCTCCAGCGACTCACACTGCACACGGTTGGCATGCGCTGCGGATTGTGCCTCCGACAACCGTGCTGCCATCGATGGCTGCCGCTCAGCAAGTCGCACGGCACCACCCGCTTGCTGCTCCATAAGCTCCATCCGAGCCAGAGTCTCCTGCTGCTCCAACTCCCCACACGCTGCCCTCTGAGCCAGCATGGCATATTGCTGCTGCTGCAGAGCCGCCATGGCCGCATGCTCGGCTGCCATGGCCGTGGACCGCTGCTCCATCTCCTCAGACATCAGCTTCAGTGCCTCCACCGACTGCTCCTCCTGCGTCTGGGCTGCCTGCACGTCGGCAAGAGTGTCTTCCCGCGCCGCAACCATCGCCTGCAGTCGCCGGACCACACCGCTGATCTCAAGGCTATCCGCATGCTCATCAGCAATCGCCTGCCGTGCTGCTGCCTCCGCGTGCACAAGGCTCTCAGCCTCCTGTCGCATCGCAACAGCCCGGCCGCTCTCCTCAGCATCACGCAGCGCATTCAATGCTGCACGATGCTCCGACGCAATCACTGCACGACGCTCGGACTCGGTCCGCACTACCTCGCGCTGCTGCACACCAGCATCCGCATCCGACTGCGCATCACGCAGTGCCTCCATGTCTCGCTCCTTGCTGGCCAGCGCTTCCTTGCTCTCCTCAAGCGCTTGCTCCAGCGACTCACACTGCACACGGTTGGCATGCGCTGCGGATTGTGCCTCCGACAACCGTGCTGCCATCGATGGCTGCCGCTCAGCAAGCCGCACGGCACCACCCGCTTGCTGCTCCATAAGCTCCATCCGAGCCAGAGTCTCCTGCTGCTCCAACTCCCCACACGCTGCCCTCTGAGCCAGCATGGCACTGTGCTGCTGCTGCAGAGCCGCCATGGCCGCATGCTCGGCTGCCATGGCCGTGGACCGCTGCTCCATCTCCTCAGACATCAGCTTCAGTGCCTCCACCGACTGCTCCTCCTGCGTCTGGGCTGCCTGCACGTCGGCAAGAGTGTCTTCCCGCGCCGCAACCATCGCCTGCAGTCGCCGGACCACACCGCTGATCTCAAGGCTATCCGCATGCTCGTCAGCAATCGCCTGCCGTGCTGCTGCCTCCGCGTGCACAAGGCTCTCAGCCTCCTGTCGCATCGCAACAGCCCGGCCGCTCTCCTCAGCATCACGCAGCGCATTCAATGCTGCACGATGCTCCGACGCAATCACTGCACGACGCTCGGACTCGGTCCGCACTACCTCGCGCTGCTGCACACCAGCATCCGCATCCGACTGCGCATCACGCAGTGCCTCCATGTCTCGCTCCTTGCTGGCCAGCGCTTCCTTGCTCTCCTCAAGCGCTTGCTCCAGCGACTCACACTGCACACGGTTGGCATGCGCTGCGGATTGTGCCTCCGACAGCCGTGCTGCCATCGATGGCTGCCGCTCAGCAAGTCGCACGGCACCACCCGCTTGCTGCTCCATAAGCTCCATCCGAGCCAGAGTCTCCTGCTGCTCCAACTCCCCACACGCTGCCCTCTGAGCCAGCATGGCATATTGCTGCTGCTGCAGAGCCGCCATGGTCGCATGCTCGGCTGCCATGGCCGTGGACCGCTGCTCCATCTCCTCAGACATCAGCTTCAGTGCCTCCACCGACTGCTCCTCCTGCGTCTGGGCTGCCTGCACGTCGGCAAGAGTGTCTTCCCGCGCCGCAACCATCGCCTGCAGTCGCCGGACCACACCGCTGATCTCAAGGCTATCCGCATGCTCGTCAGCAATCGCCTGCCGTGCTGCTGCCTCCGCGTGCACAAGGCTCTCAGCCTCCTGTCGCATCGCAACAGCCCGGCCGCTCTCCTCAGCATCACGCAACGCATTCAATGCTGCACGATGCTCCGAGCCAATCACTGCACGACGCTCGGCCTCGGCCCGCGCTACCTCGCGCTGCTGCACACCAGCATCCGCATCCAACTGCGCATCACGCAGTGCCTCCATGTCTCGCTCCTTGCTGGCCAGCGCTTCCTTGCTCTCCTCAAGCGCTTGCTCCAGCGACTCACACTGCACACGGTTGGCATGCGCTGCGGATTGTGCCTCCGACAGCCGTGCTGCCATCGATGGCTGCCGCTCAGCAAGCCGCACGGCACCACCCGCTTGCTGCTCCATAAGCTCCATCCGAGCCAGAGTCTCCTGCTGCTCCAACTCCCCACACGCTGCCCTCTGAGCCAGCATGGCACTGTGCTGCTGCTGCAGAGCCGCCATGGCCGCATGCTCGGCTGCCATGGCCGTGGACCGCTGCTCCATCTCCTCAGACATCAGCTTCAGTGCCTCCACCGACTGCTCCTCCTGCGTCTGGGCTGCCTGCACGTCGGCAAGAGTGTCTTCCCGCGCCGCAACCATCGCCTGCAGTCGCCGGACCACACCGCTGATCTCAAGGCTATCCGCATGCTCATCAGCAATCGCCTGCCGTGCTGCTGCCTCCGCGTGCACAAGGCTCTCAGCCTCCTGTCGCATCGCAACAGCCCGGCCGCTCTCCTCAGCATCACGCAGCGCATTCAATGCTGCACGATGCTCCGAGCCAATCACTGCACGACGCTCGGCCTCGGTCCGCACTACCTCGCGCTGCTGCACACCAGCATCCGCATCCGACTGCGCATCACGCAGTGCCTCCATGTCTCGCTCCTTGCTGGCCAGCGCTTCCTTGCTCTCCTCAAGCGCTTGCTCCAGCGACTCACACTGCACACGGTTGGCATGCGCTGCGGATTGTGCCTCCGACAGCCGTGCTGCCATCGATGGCTGCCGCTCAGCAAGCCGCACGGCACCACCCGCTTGCTGCTCCATAAGCTCCATCCGAGCCAGAGTCTCCTGCTGCTCCAACTCCCCACACGCTGCCCTCTGAGCCAGCATGGCATATTGCTGCTGCTGCAGAGCCGCCATGGTCGCGTGCTCGGCTGCCATGGCCGTGGACCGTTGCTCCATCTCCTCAGACATCAGCTTCAGTGCCTCCACCGACTGCTCCTCCTGCGTCTGGGCTGCCTGCACGTCGGCAAGAGTGTCTTCCCGCGCCGCAACCATCGCCTGCAGTCGCCGGACCACACCGCTGATCTCAAGGCTATCCGCATGCTCGTCAGCAATCGCCTGCCGTGCTGCTGCCTCCGCGTGCACAAGGCTCTCAGCCTCCTGTCGCATCGCAGCAGCCCGGCCGCTCTCCTCAGCATCACGCAGCGCATTCAATGCTGCACGATGCTCCGACGCAATCACTGCACGACGCTCGGACTCGGTCCGCACTACCTCGCGCTGCTGCACACCAGCATCCGCATCCGACTGCGCATCACGCAGTGCCTCCATGTCTCGCTCCTTGCTGGCCAGCGCTTCCTTGCTCTCCTCAAGCGCTTGCTCCAGCGACTCACACTGCACACGGTTGGCATGCGCTGCGGATTGTGCCTCCGACAGCCGTGCTGCCATCGATGGCTGCCGCTCAGCAAGCCGCACGGCACCACCCGCTTGCTGCTCCATAAGCTCCATCCGAGCCAGAGTCTCCTGCTGCTCCAACTCCCCACACGCTGCCCTCTGAGCCAGCATGGCACTGTGCTGCTGCTGCAGAGCCGCCATGGTCGCATGCTCGGCTGCCATGGCCGTGGACCGCTGCTCCATCTCCTCAGACATCAGCTTCAGTGCCTCCACCGACTGCTCCTCCTGCGTCTGGGCTGCCTGCACGTCGGCAAGAGTGTCTTCCCGCGCCGCAACCATCGCCTGCAGTCGCCGGACCACACCGCTGATCTCAAGGCTATCCGCATGCTCATCAGCAATCGCCTGCCGTGCTGCTGCCTCCGCGTGCACAAGGCTCTCAGCCTCCTGTCGCATCGCAGCAGCCCGGCCGCTCTCCTCAGCATCACGCAACGCATTCAATGCTGCACGATGCTCCGACGCAATCACTGCACGACGCTCGGACTCGGTCCGCGCTACCTCGCGCTGCTGCACACCAGCATCCGCATCCGACTGCGCATCACGCAGTGCCTCCATGTCTCGCTCCTTGCTGGCCAGCGCTTCCTTGCTCTCCTCAAGCGCTTGCTCCAGCGACTCACACTGCACACGGTTGGCATGCGCTGCGGATTGTGCCTCCGACAGCCGTGCTGCCATCGATGGCTGCCGCTCAGCAAGCCGCACGGCACCACCCGCTTGCTGCTCCATAAGCTCCATCCGAGCCAGAGTCTCCTGCTGCTCCAACTCCCCACACGCTGCCCTCTGAGCCAGCATGGCATATTGCTGCTGCTGCAGAGCCGCCATGGCCGCATGCTCGGCTGCCATGGCCGTGGACCGCTGCTCCATCTCCTCAGACATCAGCTTCAGTGCCTCCACCGACTGCTCCTCCTGCGTCTGGGCTGCCTGCACGTCGGCAAGAGTGTCTTCCCGCGCCGCAACCATCGCCTGCAGTCGCCGGACCACACCGCTGATCTCAAGGCTATCCGCATGCTCATCAGCAATCGCCTGCCGTGCTGCTGCCTCCGCGTGCACAAGGCTCTCAGCCTCCTGTCGCATCGCAGCAGCCCGGCCGCTCTCCTCAGCATCACGCAGCGCATTCAATGCTGCACGATGCTCCGACGCAATCACTGCACGACGCTCGGACTCGGTCCGCACTACCTCGCGCTGCTGCACACCAGCATCCGCATCCAACTGCGCATCACGCAGTGCCTCCATGTCTCGCTCCTTGCTGGCCAGCGCTTCCTTGCTCTCCTCAAGCGCTTGCTCCAGCGACTCACACTGCACACGGTTGGCATGCGCTGCGGATTGTGCCTCCGACAGCCGTGCTGCCATCGATGGCTGCCGCTCAGCAAGCCGCACGGCACCACCCGCTTGCTGCTCCATAAGCTCCATCCGAGCCAGAGTCTCCTGCTGCTCCAACTCCCCACACGCTGCCCTCTGAGCCAGCATGGCATATTGCTGCTGCTGCAGAGCCGCCATGGCCGCATGCTCGGCTGCCATGGCCGTGGACCGCTGCTCCATCTCCTCAGACATCAGCTTCAGTGCCTCCACCGACTGCTCCTCCTGCGTCTGGGCTGCCTGCACGTCGGCAAGAGTGTCTTCCCGCGCCGCAACCATCGCCTGCAGTCGCCGGACCACACCGCTGATCTCAAGGCTATCCGCATGCTCGTCAGCAATCGCCTGCCGTGCTGCTGCCTCCGCGTGCACAAGGCTCTCAGCCTCCTGTCGCATCGCAGCAGCCCGGCCGCTCTCCTCAGCATCACGCAGCGCATTCCATGCTGCACGATGCTCCGACGCAATCACTGCACGACGCTCGGACTCGGTCCGCACTACCTCGCGCTGCTGCACACCAGCATCCGCATCCGACTGCGCATCACGCAGTGCCTCCATGTCTCGCTCCTTGCTGGCCAGCGCTTCCTTGCTCTCCTCAAGCGCTTGCTCCAGCGACTCACACTGCACACGGTTGGCATGCGCTGCGGATTGTGCCTCCGACAGCCGTGCTGCCATCGATGGCTGCCGCTCAGCAAGCCGCACGGCACCACCCGCTTGCTGCTCCATAAGCTCCATCCGAGCCAGAGTCTCCTGCTGCTCCAACTCCCCACACGCTGCCCTCTGAGCCAGCATGGCACTGTGCTGCTGCTGCAGAGCCGCCATGGCCGCATGCTCGGCTGCCATGGCCGTGGACCGCTGCTCCATCTCCTCAGACATCAGCTTCAGTGCCTCCACCGACTGCTCCTCCTGCGTCTGGGCTGCCTGCACGTCGGCAAGAGTGTCTTCCCGCGCCGCAACCATCGCCTGCAGTCGCCGGACCACACCGCTGATCTCGAGGCTATCCGCATGCTCATCAGCAATCGCCTGCCGTGCTGCTGCCTCCGCGTGCACAAGGCTCTCAGCCTCCTGTCGCATCGCAGCAGCCCGGCCGCTCTCCTCAGCATCACGCAACGCATTCAATGCTGCACGATGCTCCGACGCAATCACTGCACGACGCTCGGACTCGGTCCGCACTACCTCGCGCTGCTGCACACCAGCATCCGCATCCGACTGCGCATCACGCAGTGCCTCCATGTCTCGCTCCTTGCTGGCCAGCGCTTCCTTGCTCTCCTCAAGCGCTTGCTCCAGCGACTCACACTGCACACGGTTGGCATGCGCTGCGGATTGTGCCTCCGACAGCCGTGCTGCCATCGATGGCTGCCGCTCAGCAAGCCGCACGGCACCACCCGCTTGCTGCTCCATAAGCTCCATCCGAGCCAGAGTCTCCTGCTGCTCCAACTCCCCACACGCTGCCCTCTGAGCCAGCATGGCACTGTGCTGCTGCTGCAGAGCCGCCATGGCCGCATGCTCGGCTGCCATGGCCGTGGACCGCTGCTCCATCTCCTCAGACATCAGCTTCAGTGCCTCCACCGACTGCTCCTCCTGCGTCTGGGCTGCCTGCACGTCGGCAAGAGTGTCTTCCCGCGCCGCAACCATCGCCTGCAGTCGCCGGACCACACCGCTGATCTCAAGGCTATCCGCATGCTCATCAGCAATCGCCTGCCGTGCTGCTGCCTCCGCGTGCACAAGGCTCTCAGCCTCCTGTCGCATCGCAGCAGCCCGGCCGCTCTCCTCAGCATCACGCAGCGCATTCAATGCTGCACGATGCTCCGACGCAATCACTGCACGACGCTCGGACTCGGTCCGCACTACCTCGCGCTGCTGCACACCAGCATCCGCATCCGACTGCGCATCACGCAGTGCCTCCATGTCTCGCTCCTTGCTGGCCAGCGCTTCCTTGCTCTCCTCAAGCGCTTGCTCCAGCGACTCACACTGCACACGGTTGGCATGCGCCGCGGATTGTGCCTCCGACAGCCGTGCTGCCATCGATGGCTGCCGCTCAGCAAGCCGCACGGCACCACCCGCTTGCTGCTCCATAAGCTCAATCCGAGCCAGAGTCTCCTGCTGCTCCAACTCCCCACACGCTGCCCTCTGAGCCAGCATGGCACTGTGCTGCTGCTGCAGAGCCGCCATGGTCGCATGCTCGGCTGCCATGGCCGTGGACCGCTGCTCCATCTCCTCAGACATCAGCTTCAGTGCCTCCACCGACTGCTCCTCCTGCGTCTGGGCTGCCTGCACGTCGGCAAGAGTGTCTTCCCGCGCCGCAACCATCGCCTGCAGTCGCCGAACCACACCGCTGATCTCAAGGCTATCCGCATGCTCGTCAGCAATCGCCTGCCGTGCTGCTGCCTCCGCGTGCACAAGGCTCTCAGCCTCCTGTCGCATCGCAGCAGCCCGGCCGCTCTCCTCAGCATCACGCAGCGCATTCAATGCTGCACGATGCTCCGACGCAATCACTGCACGACGCTCGGACTCGGTCCGCACTACCTCGCGCTGCTGCACACCAGCATCCGCATCCGACTGCGCATCACGCAGTGCCTCCATGTCTCGCTCCTTGCTGGCCAGCGCTTCCTTGCTCTCCTCAAGCGCTTGCTCCAGCGACTCACACTGCACACGGTTGGCATGCGCTGCGGATTGTGCCTCCGACAGCCGTGCTGCCATCGATGGCTGCCGCTCAGCAAGCCGCACGGCACCACCCGCTTGCTGCTCCATAAGCTCCATCCGAGCCAGAGTCTCCTGCTGCTCCAACTCCCCACACGCTGCCCTCTGAGCCAGCATGGCATATTGCTGCTGCTGCAGAGCCGCCATGGCCGCATGCTCGGCTGCCATGGCCGTGGACCGCTGCTCCATCTCCTCAGACATCAGCTTCAGTGCCTCCACCGACTGCTCCTCCTGCGTCTGGGCTGCCTGCACGTCGGCAAGAGTGTCTTCCCGCGCCGCAACCATCGCCTGCAGTCGCCGGACCACACCGCTGATCTCAAGGCTATCCGCATGCTCATCAGCAATCGCCTGCCGTGCTGCTGCCTCCGCGTGCACAAGGCTCTCAGCCTCCTGTCGCATCGCAGCAGCCCGGCCGCTCTCCTCAGCATCACGCAGCGCATTCAATGCTGCACGATGCTCCGACGCAATCACTGCACGACGCTCGGACTCGGTCCGCACTACCTCGCGCTGCTGCACACCAGCATCCGCATCCGACTGCACATCACGCAGTGCCTCCATGTCTCGCTCCTTGCTGGCCAGCGCTTCCTTGCTCTCCTCAAGCGCTTGCTCCAGCGACTCACACTGCACACGGTTGGCATGCGCTGCGGATTGTGCCTCCGACAGCCGTGCTGCCATCGATGGCTGCCGCTCAGCAAGCCGCACGGCACCACCCGCTTGCTGCTCCATAAGCTCCATCCGAGCCAGGGTCTCCTGCTGCTCCAACTCCCCACACGCTGCCCTCTGAGCCAGCATGGCATATTGCTGCTGCTGCAGAGCCGCCATGGCCGCATGCTCGGCTGCCATGGCCGTGGACCGCTGCTCCATCTCCTCAGACATCAGCTTCAGTGCCTCCACCGACTGCTCCTCCTGCGTCTGGGCTGCCTGCACGTCGGCAAGAGTGTCTTCCCGCGCCGCAACCATCGCCTGCAGTCGCCGGACCACACCGCTGATCTCAAGGCTATCCGCATGCTCGTCAGCAATCGCCTGCCGTGCTGCTGCCTCCGCGTGCACAAGGCTCTCAGCCTCCTGTCGCATCGCAGCAGCCCGGCCGCTCTCCTCAGCATCACGCAACGCATTCAATGCTGCACGATGCTCCGAGCCAATCACTGCACGACGCTCGGACTCGGTCCGCACTACCTCGCGCTGCTGCACACCAGCATCCGCATCCGACTGCGCATCACGCAGTGCCTCCATGTCTCGCTCCTTGCTGGCCAGCGCTTCCTTGCTCTCCTCAAGCGCTTGCTCCAGCGACTCACACTGCACACGGTTGGCATGCGCTGCGGATTGTGCCTCCGACAGCCGTGCTGCCATCGATGGCTGCCGCTCAGCAAGCCGCACGGCAACACCCGCTTGCTGCTCCATAAGCTCCATTCGAGCCAGAGTCTCCTGCTGCTCCAACTCCCCACACGCTGCCCTCTGAGCCAGCATGGCATATTGCTGCTGCTGCAGAGCCGCCATGGCCGCATGCTCGGCTGCCATGGCCGTGGACCGCTGCTCCATCTCCTCAGACATCAGCTTCAGTGCCTCCACCGACTGCTCCTCCTGCGTCTGGGCTGCCTGCACGTCGGCAAGAGTGTCTTCCCGCGCCGCAACCATCGCCTGCAGTCGCCGGACCACACCGCTGATCTCAAGGCTATCCGCATGCTCGTCAGCAATCGCCTGCCGTGCTGCTGCCTCCGCGTGCACAAGGCTCTCAGCCTCCTGTCGCATCGCAACAGCCCGGCCGCTCTCCTCAGCATCACGCAGCGCATTCAATGCTGCACGATGCTCCGACGCAATCACTGCACGACGCTCGGACTCGGTCCGCACTACCTCGCGCTGCTGCACACCAGCATCCGCATCCGACTGCGCATCACGCAGTGCCTCCATGTCTCGCTCCTTGCTGGCCAGCGCTTCCTTGCTCTCCTCAAGCGCTTGCTCCAGCGACTCACACTGCACACGGTTGGCATGCGCTGCGGATTGTGCCTCCGACAGCCGTGCTGCCATCGATGGCTGCCGCTCAGCAAGCCGCACGGCACCACCCGCTTGCTGCTCCATAAGCTCCATTCGAGCCAGAGTCTCCTGCTGCTCCAACTCCCCACACGCTGCCCTCTGAGCCAGCATGGCATATTGCTGCTGCTGCAGAGCCGCCATGGCCGCATGCTCGGCTGCCATGGCCGTGGACCGCTGCTCCATCTCCTCAGACATCAGCTTCAGTGCCTCCACCGACTGCTCCTCCTGCGTCTGGGCTGCCTGCACGTCGGCAAGAGTGTCTTCCCGCGCCGCAACCATCGCCTGCAGTCGCCGGACCACACCGCTGATCTCAAGGCTATCCGCATGCTCGTCAGCAATCGCCTGCCGTGCTGCTGCCTCCGCGTGCACAAGGCTCTCAGCCTCCTGTCGCATCGCAACAGCCCGGCCGCTCTCCTCAGCATCACGCAGCGCATTCCATGCTGCACGATGCTCCGACGCAATCACTGCACGACGCTCGGACTCGGTCCGCACTACCTCGCGCTGCTGCACACCAGCATCCGCATCCGACTGCGCATCACGCAGTGCCTCCATGTCTCGCTCCTTGCTGGCCAGCGCTTCCTTGCTCTCCTCAAGCGCTTGCTCCAGCGACTCACACTGCACACGGTTGGCATGCGCTGCGGATTGTGCCTCCGACAGCCGTGCTGCCATCGATGGCTGCCGCTCAGCAAGCCGCACGGCACCACCCGCTTGCTGCTCCATAAGCTCCATCCGAGCCAGAGTCTCCTGCTGCTCCAACTCCCCACACGCTGCCCTCTGAGCCAGCATGGCACTGTGCTGCTGCTGCAGAGCCGCCATGGCCGCATGCTCGGCTGCCATGGCCGTGGACCGCTGCTCCATCTCCTCAGACATCAGCTTCAGTGCCTCCACCGACTGCTCCTCCTGCGTCTGGGCTGCCTGCACGTCGGCAAGAGTGTCTTCCCGCGCCGCAACCATCGCCTGCAGTCGCCGGACCACACCGCTGATATCAAGGCTATCCGCATGCTCATCAGCAATCGCCTGCCGTGCTGCTGCCTCCGCGTGCACAAGGCTCTCAGCCTCCTGTCGCATCGCAACAGCCCGGCCGCTCTCCTCAGCATCACGCAGCGCATTCCATGCTGCACGATGCTCCGACGCAATCACTGCACGACGCTCGGACTCGGTCCGCACTACCTCGCGCTGCTGCATACCAGCATCTGCATCCGACTGCGCATCACGCAGTGCCTCCATGTCTCGCTCCTTGCTGGCCAGCGCTTCCTTGCTCTCCTCAAGCGCTTGCTCCAGCGACTCACACTGCACACGGTTGGCATGCGCTGCGGATTGTGCCTCCGACAGCCGTGCTGCCATCGATGGCTGCCGCTCAGCAAGCCGCACGGCAACACCCGCTTGCTGCTCAATAAGCTCCATCCGAGCCAGAGTCTCCTGCTGCTCCAACTCCCCACACGCTGCCCTCTGAGCCAGCATGGCATATTGCTGCTGCTGCAGAGCCGCCATGGCCGCATGCTCGGCTGCCATGGCCGTGGACCGCTGCTCCATCTCCTCAGACATCAGCTTCAGTGCCTCCACCGACTGCTCCTCCTGCGTCTGGGCTGCCTGCACGTCGGCAAGAGTGTCTTCCCGCGCCGCAACCATCGCCTGCAGTCGCCGGACCACACCGCTGATCTCAAGGCTATCCGCATGCTCATCAGCAATCGCCTGCCGTGCTGCTGCCTCCGCGTGCACAAGGCTCTCAGCCTCCTGTCGCATCGCAACAGCCCGGCCGCTCTCCTCAGCATCACGCAGCGCATTCCATGCTGCACGATGCTCCGACGCAATCACTGCACGACGCTCGGACTCGGTCCGCACTACCTCGCGCTGCTGCACACCAGCATCCGCATCCGACTGCGCATCACGCAGTGCCTCCATGTCTCGCTCCTTGCTGGCCAGCGCTTCCTTGCTCTCCTCAAGCGCTTGCTCCAGCGACTCACACTGCACACGGTTGGCATGCGCTGCGGATTGTGCCTCCGACAGCCGTGCTGCCATCGATGGCTGCCGCTCAGCAAGCCGCACGGCACCACCCGCTTGTTGCTCCATAAGCTCCATCCGAGCCAGAGTCTCCTGCTGCTCCAACTCCCCACACGTTGCCCTCTGAGCCAGCATGGCATATTGCTGCTGCTGCAGAGCCGCCATGGCCGCATGCTCGGCTGCCATGGCCGTGGACCGCTGCTCCATCTCCTCAGACATCAGCTTCAGTGCCTCCACCGACTGCTCCTCCTGCGTCTGGGCTGCCTGCACGTCGGCAAGAGTGTCTTCCCGCGCCGCAACCATCGCCTGCAGTCGCCGGACCACACCGCTGATCTCAAGGCTATCCGCATGCTCGTCAGCAATCGCCTGCCGTGCTGCTGCCTCCGCGTGCACAAGGCTCTCAGCCTCCTGTCGCATCGCAGCAGCCCGGCCGCTCTCCTCAGCATCACGCAGCGCATTCAATGCTGCACGATGCTCCGACGCAATCACTGCACGACGCTCGGACTCGGTCCGCACTACCTCGCGCTGCTGCACACCAGCATCCGCATCCGACTGCGCATCACGCAGTGCCTCCATGTCTCGCTCCTTGCTGGCCAGCGCTTCCTTGCTCTCCTCAAGCGCTTGCTCCAGCGACTCACACTGCACACGGTTGGCATGCGCTGCGGATTGTGCCTCCGACAGCCGTGCTGCCATCGATGGCTGCCGCTCAGCAAGCCGCACGGCACCACCCGCTTGCTGCTCCATAAGCTCCATCCGAGCCAGAGTCTCCTGCTGCTCCAACTCCCCACACGCTGCCCTCTGAGCCAGCATGGCATATTGCTGCTGCTGCAGAGCCGCCATGGCCGCATGCTCGGCTGCCATGGCCGTGGACCGCTGCTCCATCTCCTCAGACATCAGCTTCAGTGCCTCCACCGACTGCTCCTCCTGCGTCTGGGCTGCCTGCACGTCGGCAAGAGTGTCTTCCCGCGCCGCAACCATCGCCTGCAGTCGCCGGACCACACCGCTGATCTCAAGGCTATCCGCATGCTCATCAGCAATCGCCTGCCGTGCTGCTGCCTCCGCGTGCACAAGGCTCTCAGCCTCCTGTCGCATCGCAGCAGCCCGGCCGCTCTCCTCAGCATCACGCAGCGCATTCCATGCTGCACGATGCTCCGACGCAATCACTGCACGACGCTCGGACTCGGTCCGCACTACCTCGCGCTGCTGCACACCAGCATCCGCATCCGACTGCGCATCACGCAGTGCCTCCATGTCTCGCTCCTTGCTGGCCAGCGCTTCCTTGCTCTCCTCAAGCGCTTGCTCCAGCGACTCACACTGCACACGGTTGGCATGCGCTGCGGATTGTGCCTCCGACAGCCGTGCTGCCATCGATGGCTGCCGCTCAGCAAGCCGCACGGCACCACCCGCTTGCTGCTCCATAAGCTCCATCTGAGCCAGAGTCTCCTGCTGCTCCAACTCCCCACACGCTGCCCTCTGAGCCAGCATGGCATATTGCTGCTGCTGCAGAGCCGCCATGGCCGCATGCTCGGCTGCCATGGCCGTGGACCGCTGCTCCATCTCCTCAGACATCAGCTTCAGTGCCTCCACCGACTGCTCCTCCTGCGTCTGGGCTGCCTGCACGTCGGCAAGAGTGTCTTCCCGCGCCGCAACCATCGCCTGCAGTCGCCGGACCACACCGCTGATCTCAAGGCTATCCGCATGCTCATCAGCAATCGCCTGCCGTGCTGCTGCCTCCGCGTGCACAAGGCTCTCAGCCTCCTGTCGCATCGCAGCAGCCCGGCCGCTCTCCTCAGCATCACGCAACGCATTCAATGCTGCACGATGCTCCGAGCCAATCACTGCACGACGCTCGGACTCGGTCCGCACTACCTCGCGCTGCTGCACACCAGCATCCGCATCCGACTGCGCATCACGCAGTGCCTCCATGTCTCGCTCCTTGCTGGCCAGCGCTTCCTTGCTCTCCTCAAGCGCTTGCTCCAGCGACTCACACTGCACACGGTTGGCATGCGCTGCGGATTGTGCCTCCGACAGCCGTGCTGCCATCGATGGCTGCCGCTCAGCAAGCCGCACGGCACCACCCGCTTGCTGCTCCATAAGCTCCATCCGAGCCAGAGTCTCCTGCTGCTCCAACTCCCCACACGCTGCCCTCTGAGCCAGCATGGCATATTGCTGCTGCTGCAGAGCCGCCATGGCCGCATGCTCGGCTGCCATGGCCGTGGACCGCTGCTCCATCTCCTCAGACATCAGCTTCAGTGCCTCCACCGACTGCTCCTCCTGCGTCTGGGCTGCCTGCACGTCGGCAAGAGTGTCTTCCCGCGCCGCAACCATCGCCTGCAGTCGCCGGACCACACCGCTGATCTCAAGGCTATCCGCATGCTCATCAGCAATCGCCTGCCGTGCTGCTGCCTCCGCGTGCACAAGGCTCTCAGCCTCCTGTCGCATCGCAGCAGCCCGGCCGCTCTCCTCAGCATCACGCAGCGCATTCAATGCTGCACGATGCTCCGACGCAATCACTGCACGACGCTCGGACTCGGTCCGCACTACCTCGCGCTGCTGCACACCAGCATCCGCATCCGACTGCGCATCACGCAGTGCCTCCATGTCTCGCTCCTTGCTGGCCAGCGCTTCCTTGCTCTCCTCAAGCGCTTGCTCCAGCGACTCACACTGCACACGGTTGGCATGCGCTGCGGATTGTGCCTCCGACAGCCGTGCTGCCATCGATAGCTGCCGCTCAGCAAGCCGCACGGCACCACCCGCTTGCTGCTCCATAAGCTCCATTCGAGCCAGAGTCTCCTGCTGCTCCAACTCCCCACACGCTGCCCTCTGAGCCAGCATGGCATATTGCTGCTGCTGCAGAGCCGCCATGGCCGCATGCTCGGCTGCCATGGCCGTGGACCGCTGCTCCATCTCCTCAGACATCAGCTTCAGTGCCTCCACCGACTGCTCCTCCTGCGTCTGGGCTGCCTGCACGTCGGCAAGAGTGTCTTCCCGCGCCGCAACCATCGCCTGCAGTCGCCGGACCACACCGCTGATCTCAAGGCTATCCGCATGCTCGTCAGCAATCGCCTGCCGTGCTGCTGCCTCCGCGTGCACAAGGCTCTCAGCCTCCTGTCGCATCGCAACAGCCCGGCCGCTCTCCTCAGCATCACGCAGCGCATTCAATGCTGCACGATGCTCCGACGCAATCACTGCACGACGCTCGGCCTCGGTCCGCACTACCTCGCGCTGCTGCACACCAGCATCCGCATCCGACTGCGCATCACGCAGTGCCTCCATGTCTCGCTCCTTGCTGGCCAGCGCTTCCTTGCTCTCCTCAAGCGCTTGCTCCAGCGACTCACACTGCACACGGTTGGCATGCGCTGCGGATTGTGCCTCCGACAGCCGTGCTGCCATCGATGGCTGCCGCTCAGCAAGCCGCACGGCACCACCCGCTTGCTGCTCCATAAGCTCCATTCGAGCCAGAGTCTCCTGCTGCTCCAACTCCCCACACGCTGCCCTCTGAGCCAGCATGGCATATTGCTGCTGCTGCAGAGCCGCCATGGCCGCATGCTCGGCTGCCATGGCCGTGGACCGCTGCTCCATCTCCTCAGACATCAGCTTCAGTGCCTCCACCGACTGCTCCTCCTGCGTCTGGGCTGCCTGCACGTCGGCAAGAGTGTCTTCCCGCGCCGCAACCATCGCCTGCAGTCGCCGGACCACACCGCTGATCTCAAGGCTATCCGCATGCTCATCAGCAATCGCCTGCCGTGCTGCTGCCTCCGCGTGCACAAGGCTCTCAGCCTCCTGTCGCATCGCAACAGCCCGGCCGCTCTCCTCAGCATCACGCAGCGCATTCCATGCTGCACGATGCTCCGACGCAATCACTGCACGACGCTCGGACTCGGTCCGCACTACCTCGCGCTGCTGCACACCAGCATCCGCATCCGACTGCGCATCACGCAGTGCCTCCATGTCTCGCTCCTTGCTGGCCAGCGCTTCCTTGCTCTCCTCAAGCGCTTGCTCCAGCGACTCACACTGCACACGGTTGGCATGCGCTGCGGATTGTGCCTCCGACAGCCGTGCTGCCATCGATGGCTGCCGCTCAGCAAGCCGCACGGCACCACCCGCTTGCTGCTCCATGAGCTCCATTCGAGCCAGAGTCTCCTGCTGCTCCAACTCCCCACACGCTGCCCTCTGAGCCAGCATGGCATATTGCTGCTGCTGCAGAGCCGCCATGGCCGCATGCTCGGCTGCCATGGCCGTGGACCGCTGCTCCATCTCCTCAGACATCAGCTTCAGTGCCTCCACCGACTGCTCCTCCTGCGTCTGGGCTGCCTGCACGTCGGCAAGAGTGTCTTCCCGCGCCGCAACCATCGCCTGCAGTCGCCGGACCACACCGCTGATCTCAAGGCTATCCGCATGCTCATCAGCAATCGCCTGCCGTGCTGCTGCCTCCGCGTGCACAAGGCTCTCAGCCTCCTGTCGCATCGCAACAGCCCGGCCGCTCTCCTCAGCATCACGCAGCGCATTCCATGCTGCACGATGCTCCGACGCAATCACTGCACGACGCTCGGACTCGGTCCGCACTACCTCGCGCTGCTGCACACCAGCATCCGCATCCGACTGCGCATCACGCAGTGCCTCCATGTCTCGCTCCTTGCTGGCCAGCGCTTCCTTGCTCTCCTCAAGCGCTTGCTCCAGCGACTCACACTGCACACGGTTGGCATGCGCTGCGGATTGTGCCTCCGACAGCCGTGCTGCCATCGATGGCTGCCGCTCAGCAAGCCGCACGGCACCACCCGCTTGTTGCTCCATAAGCTCCATCCGAGCCAGAGTCTCCTGCTGCTCCAACTCCCCACACGTTGCCCTCTGAGCCAGCATGGCATATTGCTGCTGCTGCAGAGCCGCCATGGCCGCACGCTCGGCTGCCATGGCCGTGGACCGCTGCTCCATCTCCTCAGACATCAGCTTCAGTGCCTCCACCGACTGCTCCTCCTGCGTCTGGGCTGCCTGCACGTCGGCAAGAGTGTCTTCCCGCGCCGCAACCATCGCCTGCAGTCGCCGGACCACACCGCTGATCTCAAGGCTATTCGCATGCTCGTCAGCAATCGCCTGCCGTGCTGCTGCCTCCGCGTGCACAAGGCTCTCAGCCTCCTGTCGCATCGCAGCAGCCCGGCCGCTCTCCTCAGCATCACGCAGCGCATTCAATGCTGCACGATGCTCCGACGCAATCACTGCACGACGCTCGGACTCGGTCCGCACTACCTCGCGCTGCTGCACACCAGCATCCGCATCCGACTGCGCATCACGCAGTGCCTCCATGTCTCGCTCCTTGCTGGCCAGCGCTTCCTTGCTCTCCTCAAGCGCTTGCTCCAGCGACTCACACTGCACACGGTTGGCATGCGCTGCGGATTGTGCCTCCGACAGCCGTGCTGCCATCGATGGCTGCCGCTCAGCAAGCCGCACGGCACCACCCGCTTGCTGCTCCATGAGCTCCATTCGAGCCAGAGTCTCCTGCTGCTCCAACTCCCCACACGCTGCCCTCTGAGCCAGCATGGCACTGTGCTGCTGCTGCAGAGCCGCCATGGCCGCATGCTCGGCTGCCATGGCCGTGGACCGCTGCTCCATCTCCTCAGACATCAGCTTCAGTGCCTCCACCGACTGCTCCTCCTGCGTCTGGGCTGCCTGCACGTCGGCAAGAGTGTCTTCCCGCGCCGCAACCATCGCCTGCAGTCGCCGGACCACACCGCTGATCTCAAGGCTATCCGCATGCTCATCAGCAATCGCCTGCCGTGCTGCTGCCTCCGCGTGCACAAGGCTCTCAGCCTCCTGTCGCATCGCAGCAGCCCGGCCGCTCTCCTCAGCATCACGCAGCGCATTCAATGCTGCACGATGCTCCGACGCAATCACTGCACGACGCTCGGACTCGGTCCGCACTACCTCGCGCTGCTGCACACCAGCATCCGCATCCGACTGCGCATCACGCAGTGCCTCCATGTCTCGCTCCTTGCTGGCCAGCGCTTCCTTGCTCTCCTCAAGCGCTTGCTCCAGCGACTCACACTGCACACGGTTGGCATGCGCTGCGGATTGTGCCTCCGACAGCCGTGCTGCCATCGATGGCTGCCGCTCAGCAAGCCGCACGGCACCACCCGCTTGCTGCTCCATGAGCTCCATTCGAGCCAGAGTCTCCTGCTGCTCCAACTCCCCACACGCTGCCCTCTGAGCCAGCATGGCACTGTGCTGCTGCTGCAGAGCCGCCATGGCCGCATGCTCGGCTGCCATGGCCGTGGACCGCTGCTCCATCTCCTCAGACATCAGCTTCAGTGCCTCCACCGACTGCTCCTCCTGCGTCTGGGCTGCCTGCACGTTGGCAAGAGTGTCTTCCCGCGCCGCAACCATCGCCTGCAGTCGCCGGACCACACCGCTGATCTCAAGGCTATCCGCATGCTCATCAGCAATCGCCTGCCGTGCTGCTGCCTCCGCGTGCACAAGGCTCTCAGCCTCCTGTCGCATCGCAGCAGCCCGGCCGCTCTCCTCAGCATCACGCAGCGCATTCAATGCTGCACGATGCTCCGACGCAATCACTGCACGACGCTCGGACTCGGTCCGCACTACCTCGCGCTGCTGCACACCAGCATCCGCATCCGACTGCGCATCACGCAGTGCCTCCATGTCTCGCTCCTTGCTGGCCAGCGCTTCCTTGCTCTCCTCAAGCGCTTGCTCCAGCGACTCACACTGCACACGGTTGGCATGCGCTGCGGATTGTGCCTCCGACAGCCGTGCTGCCATCGATGGCTGCCGCTCAGCAAGCCGCACGGCACCACCCGCTTGCTGCTCCATGAGCTCCATTCGAGCCAGAGTCTCCTGCTGCTCCAACTCCCCACACGCTGCCCTCTGAGCCAGCATGGCACTGTGCTGCTGCTGCAGAGCCGCCATGGCCGCATGCTCGGCTGCCATGGCCGTGGACCGCTGCTCCATCTCCTCAGACATCAGCTTCAGTGCCTCCACCGACTGCTCCTCCTGCGTCTGGGCTGCCTGCACGTTGGCAAGAGTGTCTTCCCGCGCCGCAACCATCGCCTGCAGTCGCCGGACCACACCGCTGATCTCAAGGCTATCCGCATGCTCATCAGCAATCGCCTGCCGTGCTGCTGCCTCCGCGTGCACAAGGCTCTCAGCCTCCTGTCGCATCGCAGCAGCCCGGCCGCTCTCCTCAGCATCACGCAGCGCATTCCATGCTGCACGATGCTCCGACGCAATCACTGCACGACGCTCGGACTCGGTCCGCACTACCTCGCGCTGCTGCACACCAGCATCCGCATCCGACTGCGCATCACGCAGTGCCTCCATGTCTCGCTCCTTGCTGGCCAGCGCTTCCTTGCTCTCCTCAAGCGCTTGCTCCAGCGACTCACACTGCACACGGTTGGCATGCGCTGCGGATTGTGCATCCGACAGCCGTGCTGCCATCGATGGCTGCCGCTCAGCAAGCCGCACGGCACCACCCGCTTGTTGCTCCATGAGCTCCATTCGAGCCAGAGTCTCCTGCTGCTCCAACTCCCCACACGCTGCCCTCTGAGCCAGCATGGCATATTGCTGCTGCTGCAGAGCCGCCATGGCCGCATGCTCGGCTGCCATGGCCGTGGACCGCTGCTCCATCTCCTCAGACATCAGCTTCAGTGCCTCCACCGACTGCTCCTCCTGCGTCTGGGCTGCCTGCACGTCGGCAAGAGTGTCTTCCCGCGCCGCAACCATCGCCTGCAGTCGCCGGACCACACCGCTGATCTCAAGGCTATCCGCATGCTCATCAGCAATCGCCTGCCGTGCTGCTGCCTCCGCGTGCACAAGGCTCTCAGCCTCCTGTCGCATCGCAACAGCCCGGCCGCTCTCCTCAGCATCACGCAGCGCATTCAATGCTGCACGATGCTCCGACGCAATCACTGCACGACGCTCGGACTCGGTCCGCACTACCTCGCGCTGCTGCACACCAGCATCCGCATCCGACTGCGCATCACGCAGTGCCTCCATGTCTCGCTCCTTGCTGGCCAGCGCTTCCTTGCTCTCCTCAAGCGCTTGCTCCAGCGACTCACACTGCACACGGTTGGCATGCGCTGCGGATTGTGCCTCCGACAGCCGTGCTGCCATCGATGGCTGCCGCTCAGCAAGCCGCACGGCACCACCCGCTTGCTGCTCCATAAGCTCCATCCGAGCCAGAGTCTCCTGCTGCTCCAACTCCCCACACGCTGCCCTCTGAGCCAGCATGGCATATTGCTGCTGCTGCAGAGCCGCCATGGCCGCATGCTCGGCTGCCATGGCCGTGGACCGCTGCTCCATCTCCTCAGACATCAGCTTCAGTGCCTCCACCGACTGCTCCTCCTGCGTCTGGGCTGCCTGCACGTCGGCAAGAGTGTCTTCCCGCGCCGCAACCATCGCCTGCAGTCGCCGGACCACACCGCTGATCTCAAGGCTATCCGCATGCTCGTCAGCAATCGCCTGCCGTGCTGCTGCCTCCGCGTGCACAAGGCTCTCAGCCTCCTGTCGCATCGCAACAGCCCGGCCGCTCTCCTCAGCATCACGCAGCGCATTCAATGCTGCACGATGCTCCGACGCAATCACTGCACGACGCTCGGACTCGGTCCGCACTACCTCGCGCTGCTGCACACCAGCATCCGCATCCGACTGCGCATCACGCAGTGCCTCCATGTCTCGCTCCTTGCTGGCCAGCGCTTCCTTGCTCTCCTCAAGCGCTTGCTCCAGCGACTCACACTGCACACGGTTGGCATGCGCTGCGGATTGTGCCTCCGACAGCCGTGCTGCCATCGATGGCTGCCGCTCAGCAAGCCGCACGGCACCACCCGCTTGCTGCTCCATAAGCTCCATCCGAGCCAGAGTCTCCCGCTGCTCCAACTCCCCACACGCTGCCCTCTGAGCCAGCATGGCATATTGCTGCTGCTGCAGAGCCGCCATGGTCGCATGCTCGGCTGCCATGGCCGTGGACCGCTGCTCCATCTCCTCAGACATCAGCTTCAGTGCCTCCACCGACTGCTCCTCCTGCGTCTGGGCTGCCTGCACGTCGGCAAGAGTGTCTTCCCGCGCCGCAACCATCGCCTGCAGTCGCCGGACCACACCGCTGATCTCAAGGCTATCCGCATGCTCATCAGCAATCGCCTGCCGTGCTGCTGCCTCCGCGTGCACAAGGCTCTCAGCCTCCTGTCGCATCGCAACAGCCCGGCCGCTCTCCTCAGCATCACGCAGCGCATTCAATGCTGCACGATGCTCCGACGCAATCACTGCACGACGCTCGGACTCGGTCCGCACTACCTCGCGCTGCTGCACACCAGCATCCGCATCCGACTGCGCATCACGCAGTGCCTCCATGTCTCGCTCCTTGCTGGCCAGCGCTTCCTTGCTCTCCTCAAGCGCTTGCTCCAGCGACTCACACTGCACACGGTTGGCATGCGCTGCGGATTGTGCCTCCGACAGCCGTGCTGCCATCGATGGCTGCCGCTCAGCAAGCCGCACGGCACCACCCGCTTGCTGCTCCATAAGCTCCATCCGAGCCAGAGTCTCCCGCTGCTCCAACTCCCCACACGCTGCCCTCTGAGCCAGCATGGCATATTGCTGCTGCTGCAGAGCCGCCATGGCCGCACGCTCGGCTGCCATGGCCGTGGACCGCTGCTCCATCTCCTCAGACATCAGCTTCAGTGCCTCCACCGACTGCTCCTCCTGCGTCTGGGCTGCCTGCACGTCGGCAAGAGTGTCTTCCCGCGCCGCAACCATCGCCTGCAGTCGCCGGACCACACCGCTGATCTCAAGGCTATTCGCATGCTCGTCAGCAATCGCCTGCCGTGCTGCTGCCTCCGCGTGCACAAGGCTCTCAGCCTCCTGTCGCATCGCAGCAGCCCGGCCGCTCTCCTCAGCATCACGCAGCGCATTCAATGCTGCACGATGCTCCGACGCAATCACTGCACGACGCTCGGACTCGGTCCGCACTACCTCGCGCTGCTGCACACCAGCATCCGCATCCGACTGCGCATCACGCAGTGCCTCCATGTCTCGCTCCTTGCTGGCCAGCGCTTCCTTGCTCTCCTCAAGCGCTTGCTCCAGCGACTCACACTGCACACGGTTGGCATGCGCTGCGGATTGTGCCTCCGACAGCCGTGCTGCCATCGATGGCTGCCGCTCAGCAAGCCGCACGGCACCACCCGCTTGTTGCTCCATAAGCTCCATTCGAGCCAGAGTCTCCTGCTGCTCCAACTCCCCACACGTTGCCCTCTGAGCCAGCATGGCACTGTGCTGCTGCTGCAGAGCCGCCATGGCCGCATGCTCGGCTGCCATGGCCGTGGACCGCTGCTCCATCTCCTCAGACATCAGCTTCAGTGCCTCCACCGACTGCTCCTCCTGCGTCTGGGCTGCCTGCACGTCGGCAAGAGTGTCTTCCCGCGCCGCAACCATCGCCTGCAGTCGCCGGACCACACCGCTGATCTCAAGGCTATCCGCATGCTCGTCAGCAATCGCCTGCCGTGCTGCTGCCTCCGCGTGCACAAGGCTCTCAGCCTCCTGTCGCATCGCAACAGCCCGGCCGCTCTCCTCAGCATCACGCAGCGCATTCCATGCTGCACGATGCTCCGACGCAATCACTGCACGACGCTCGGACTCGGTCCGCACTACCTCGCGCTGCTGCACACCAGCATCCGCATCCGACTGCGCATCACGCAGTGCCTCCATGTCTCGCTCCTTGCTGGCCAGCGCTTCCTTGCTCTCCTCAAGCGCTTGCTCCAGCGACTCACACTGCACACGGTTGGCATGCGCTGCGGATTGTGCCTCCGACAGCCGTGCTGCCATCGATGGCTGCCGCTCAGCAAGCCGCACGGCACCACCCGCTTGCTGCTCCATAAGCTCCATCCGAGCCAGAGTCTCCCGCTGCTCCAACTCCCCACACGCTGCCCTCTGAGCCAGCATGGCATATTGCTGCTGCTGCAGAGCCGCCATGGTCGCATGCTCGGCTGCCATGGCCGTGGACCGCTGCTCCATCTCCTCAGACATCAGCTTCAGTGCCTCCACCGACTGCTCCTCCTGCGTCTGGGCTGCCTGCACGTCGGCAAGAGTGTCTTCCCGCGCCGCAACCATCGCCTGCAGTCGCCGGACCACACCGCTGATCTCAAGGCTATCCGCATGCTCGTCAGCAATCGCCTGCCGTGCTGCTGCCTCCGCGTGCACAAGGCTCTCAGCCTCCTGTCGCATCGCAGCAGCCCGGCCGCTCTCCTCAGCATCACGCAGCGCATTCAATGCTGCACGATGCTCCGACGCAATCACTGCACGACGCTCGGACTCGGTCCGCGCTACCTCGCGCTGCTGCACACCAGCATCCGCATCCGACTGCGCATCACGCAGTGCCTCCATGTCTCGCTCCTTGCTGGCCAGCGCTTCCTTGCTCTCTTCAAGCGCTTGCTCCAGCGACTCACACTGCACACGGTTGGCATGCGCTGCGGATTGTGCCTCCGACAGCCGTGCTGCCATCGATGGCTGCCGCTCAGCAAGCCGCACGGCACCACCCGCTTGCTGCTCCATGAGCTCCATCCGAGCCAGAGTCTCCTGTTGCTCCAACTCCCCACACGCTGCCCTCTGAGCCAGCATGGCATATTGCTGCTGCTGCAGAGCCGCCATGGCCGCATGCTCGGCTGCCATGGCCGTGGACCGCTGCTCCATCTCCTCAGACATCAGCTTCAGTGCCTCCACCGACTGCTCCTCCTGCGTCTGGGCTGCCTGCACGTCGGCAAGAGTGTCTTCCCGCGCCGCAACCATCGCCTGCAGTCGCCGGACCACACCGCTGATCTCAAGGCTATCCGCATGCTCATCAGCAATCGCCTGCCGTGCTGCTGCCTCCGCGTGCACAAGGCTCTCAGCCTCCTGTCGCATCGCAACAGCCCGGCCGCTCTCCTCAGCATCACGCAGCGCATTCAATGCTGCACGATGCTCCGACGCAATCACTGCACGACGCTCGGACTCGGTCCGCACTACCTCGCGCTGCTGCACACCAGCATCCGCATCCGACTGCGCATCACGCAGTCCCTCCATGTCTCGCTCCTTGCTGGCCAGCGCTTCCTTGCTCTCCTCAAGCGCTTGCTCCAGCGACTCACACTGCACACGGTTGGCATGCGCTGCGGATTGTGCCTCCGACAGCCGTGCTGCCATCGATGGCTGCCGCTCAGCAAGCCGCACGGCACCACCCGCTTGCTGCTCCATAAGCTCCATCCGAGCCAGAGTCTCCCGCTGCTCCAACTCCCCACACGCTGCCCTCTGAGCCAGCATGGCATATTGCTGCTGCTGCAGAGCCGCCATGGCCGCATGCTCGGCTGCCATGGCCGTGGACCGCTGCTCCATCTCCTCAGACATCAGCTTCAGTGCCTCCACCGACTGCTCCTCCTGCGTCTGGGCTGCCTGCACGTCGGCAAGAGTGTCTTCCCGCGCCGCAACCATCGCCTGCAGTCGCCGGACCACACCGCTGATCTCAAGGCTATCCGCATGCTCGTCAGCAATCGCCTGCCGTGCTGCTGCCTCCGCGTGCACAAGGCTCTCAGCCTCCTGTCGCATCGCAACAGCCCGGCCGCTCTCCTCAGCATCACGCAGCGCATTCAATGCTGCACGATGCTCCGACGCAATCACTGCACGACGCTCGGACTCGGTCCGCACTACCTCGCGCTGCTGCACACCAGCATCCGCATCCGACTGCGCATCACGCAGTGCCTCCATGTCTCGCTCCTTGCTGGCCAGCGCTTCCTTGCTCTCCTCAAGCGCTTGCTCCAGCGACTCACACTGCACACGGTTGGCATGCGCTGCGGATTGTGCCTCCGACAGCCGTGCTGCCATCGATGGCTGCCGCTCAGCAAGCCGCACGGCACCACCCGCTTGCTGCTCCATAAGCTCCATCCGAGCCAGAGTCTCCTGCTGCTCCAACTCCCCACACGCTGCCCTCTGAGCCAGCATGGCACTGTGCTGCTGCTGCAGAGCCGCCATGGTCGCATGCTCGGCTGCCATGGCCGTGGACCGCTGCTCCATCTCCTCAGACATCAGCTTCAGTGCCTCCACCGACTGCTCTTCCTGCGTCTGGGCTGCCTGCACGTTGGCAAGAGTGTCTTCCCGCGCCGCAACCATCGCCTGCAGTCGCCGGACCACACCGCTGATCTCAAGGCTATCCGCATGCTCATCAGCAATCGCCTGCCGTGCTGCTGCCTCCGCGTGCACAAGGCTCTCAGCCTCCTGTCGCATCGCAACAGCCCGGCCGCTCTGCTCAGCATCACGCAGCGCATTCAATGCTGCACGATGCTCCGACGCAATCACTGCACGACGCTCGGACTCGGTCCGCACTACCTCGCGCTGCTGCACACCAGCATCCGCATCCGACTGCGCATCACGCAGTGCCTCCATGTCTCGCTCCTTGCTGGCCAGCGCTTCCTTGCTCTCCTCAAGCGCTTGCTCCAGCGACTCACACTGCACACGGTTGGCATGCGCTGCGGATTGTGCCTCCGACAGCCGTGCTGCCATCGATGGCTGCCGCTCAGCAAGCCGCACGGCACCACCCGCTTGCTGCTCCATAAGCTCCATCCGAGCCAGAGTCTCCCGCTGCTCCAACTCCCCACACGCTGCCCTCTGAGCCAGCATGGCATATTGCTGCTGCTGCAGAGCCGCCATGGTCGCATGCTCGGCTGCCATGGCCGTGGACCGCTGCTCCATCTCCTCAGACATCAGCTTCAGTGCCTCCACCGACTGCTCCTCCTGCGTCTGGGCTGCCTGCACGTCGGCAAGAGTGTCTTCCCGCGCCGCAACCATCGCCTGCAGTCGCCGGACCACACCGCTGATCTCAAGGCTATCCGCATGCTCGTCAGCAATCGCCTGCCGTGCTGCTGCCTCCGCGTGCACAAGGCTCTCAGCCTCCTGTCGCATCGCAACAGCCCGGCCGCTCTCCTCAGCATCACGCAGCGCATTCAATGCTGCACGATGCTCCGACGCAATCACTGCACGACGCTCGGACTCGGTCCGCACTACCTCGCGCTGCTGCACACCAGCATCCGCATCCGACTGCGCATCACGCAGTGCCTCCATGTCTCGCTCCTTGCTGGCCAGCGCTTCCTTGCTCTCCTCAAGCGCTTGCTCCAGCGACTCACACTGCACACGGTTGGCATGCGCTGCGGATTGTGCCTCCGACAGCCGTGCTGCCATCGATGGCTGCCGCTCAGCAAGCCGCACGGCACCACCCGCTTGCTGCTCCATAAGCTCCATCCGAGCCAGAGTCTCCCGCTGCTCCAACTCCCCACACGCTGCCCTCTGAGCCAGCATGGCATATTGCTGCTGCTGCAGAGCCGCCATGGTCGCATGCTCGGCTGCCATGGCCGTGGACCGCTGCTCCATCTCCTCAGACATCAGCTTCAGTGCCTCCACCGACTGCTCCTCCTGCGTCTGGGCTGCCTGCACGTCGGCAAGAGTGTCTTCCCGCGCCGCAACCATCGCCTGCAGTCGCCGGACCACACCGCTGATCTCAAGGCTATCCGCATGCTCGTCAGCAATCGCCTGCCGTGCTGCTGCCTCCGCGTGCACAAGGCTCTCAGCCTCCTGTCGCATCGCAACAGCCCGGCCGCTCTCCTCAGCATCACGCAGCGCATTCAATGCTGCACGATGCTCCGACGCAATCACTGCACGACGCTCGGACTCGGTCCGCACTACCTCGCGCTGCTGCACACCAGCATCCGCATCCGACTGCGCATCACGCAGTGCCTCCATGTCTCGCTCCTTGCTGGCCAGCGCTTCCTTGCTCTCCTCAAGCGCTTGCTCCAGCGACTCACACTGCACACGGTTGGCATGCGCTGCGGATTGTGCCTCCGACAGCCGTGCTGCCATCGATGGCTGCCGCTCAGCAAGCCGCACGGCACCACCCGCTTGCTGCTCCATAAGCTCCATCCGAGCCAGAGTCTCCTGCTGCTCCAACTCCCCACACGCTGCCCTCTGAGCCAGCATGGCACTGTGCTGCTGCTGCAGAGCCGCCATGGTCGCATGCTCGGCTGCCATGGCCGTGGACCGCTGCTCCATCTCCTCAGACATCAGCTTCAGTGCCTCCACCGACTGCTCTTCCTGCGTCTGGGCTGCCTGCACGTTGGCAAGAGTGTCTTCCCGCGCCGCAACCATCGCCTGCAGTCGCCGGACCACACCGCTGATCTCAAGGCTATCCGCATGCTCATCAGCAATCGCCTGCCGTGCTGCTGCCTCCGCGTGCACAAGGCTCTCAGCCTCCTGTCGCATCGCAACAGCCCGGCCGCTCTGCTCAGCATCACGCAGCGCATTCCATGCTGCACGATGCTCCGACGCAATCACTGCACGACGCTCGGACTCGGTCCGCACTACCTCGCGCTGCTGCACACCAGCATCCGCATCCAACTGCGCATCACGCAGTGCCTCCATGTCTCGCTCCTTGCTGGCCAGCGCTTCCTTGCTCTCCTCAAGCGCTTGCTCCAGCGACTCACACTGCACACGGTTGGCATGCGCTGCGGATTGTGCCTCCGACAGCCGTGCTGCCATCGATGGCTGCCGCTCAGCAAGCCGCACGGCACCACCCGCTTGTTGCTCCATAAGCTCCATCCGAGCCAGAGTCTCCTGCTGCTCCAACTCCCCACACGCTGCCCTCTGAGCCAGCATGGCATATTGCTGCTGCTGCAGAGCCGCCATGGTCGCATGCTCGGCTGCCATGGCCGTGGACCGCTGCTCCATCTCCTCAGACATCAGCTTCAGTGCCTCCACCGACTGCTCCTCCTGCGTCTGGGCTGCCTGCACGTCGGCAAGAGTGTCTTCCCGCGCCGCAACCATCGCCTGCAGTCGCCGGACCACACCGCTGATCTCAAGGCTATCCGCATGCTCATCAGCAATCGCCTGCCGTGCTGCTGCCTCCGCGTGCACAAGGCTCTCAGCCTCCTGTCGCATCGCAACAGCCCGGCCGCTCTCCTCAGCATCACGCAGCGCATTCAATGCTGCACGATGCTCCGACGCAATCACTGCACGACGCTCGGCCTCGGTCCGCACTACCTCGCGCTGCTGCACACCAGCATCCGCATCCAACTGCGCATCACGCAGTGCCTCCATGTCTCGCTCCTTGCTGGCCAGCGCTTCCTTGCTCTCCTCAAGCGCTTGCTCCAGCGACTCACACTGCACACGGTTGGCATGCGCTGCGGATTGTGCCTCCGACAGCCGTGCTGCCATCGATGGCTGCCGCTCAGCAAGCCGCACGGCACCACCCGCTTGCTGCTCCATAAGCTCCATTCGAGCCAGAGTCTCCTGCTGCTCCAACTCCCCACACGCTGCCCTCTGAGCCAGCATGGCACTGTGCTGCTGCTGCAGAGCCGCCATGGTCGCATGCTCGGCTGCCATGGCCGTGGACCGCTGCTCCATCTCCTCAGACATCAGCTTCAGTGCCTCCACCGACTGCTCCTCCTGCGTCTGGGCTGCCTGCACGTCGGCAAGAGTGTCTTCCCGCGCCGCAACCATCGCCTGCAGTCGCCGGACCACACCGCTGATCTCAAGGCTATCCGCATGCTCATCAGCAATCGCCTGCCGTGCTGCTGCCTCCGCGTGCACAAGGCTCTCAGCCTCCTGTCGCATCGCAACAGCCCGGCCGCTCTCCTCAGCATCACGCAGCGCATTCCATGCTGAACGATGCTCCGACGCAATCACTGCACGACGCTCGGCCTCGGTCCGCACTACCTCGCGCTGCTGCACACCAGCATCCGCATCCGACTGCGCATCACGCAGTGCCTCCATGTCTCGCTCCTTGCTGGCCAGCGCTTCCTTGCTCTCCTCAAGCGCTTGCTCCAGCGACTCACACTGCACACGGTTGGCATGCGCTGCGGATTGTGCCTCCGACAGCCGTGCTGCCATCGATGGCTGCCGCTCAGCAAGCCGCACGGCACCACCCGCTTGCTGCTCCATAAGCTCCATCCGAGCCAGAGTCTCCTGCTGCTCCAACTCCCCACACGCTGCCCTCTGAGCCAGCATGGCATATTGCTGCTGCTGCAGAGCCGCCATGGTCGCATGCTCGGCTGCCATGGCCGTGGACCGCTGCTCCATCTCCTCAGACATCAGCTTCAGTGCCTCCACCGACTGCTCCTCCTGCGTCTGGGCTGCCTGCACGTCGGCAAGAGTGTCTTCCCGCGCCGCAACCATCGCCTGCAGTCGCCGAACCACACCGCTGATCTCAAGGCTATCCGCATGCTCATCAGCAATCGCCTGCCGTGCTGCTGCCTCCGCGTGCACAAGGCTCTCAGCCTCCTGTCGCATCGCAACAGCCCGGCCGCTCTCCTCAGCATCACGCAGCCCATTCAATGCTGCACGATGCTCCGACGCAATCACTGCACGACGCTCGGCCTCGGTCCGCACTACCTCGCGCTGCTGCACACCAGCATCCGCATCCAACTGCGCATCACGCAGTGCCTCCATGTCTCGCTCCTTGCTGGCCAGCGCTTCCTTGCTCTCCTCAAGCGCTTGCTCCAGCGACTCACACTGCACACGGTTGGCATGCGCTGCGGATTGTGCCTCCGACAGCCGTGCTGCCATCGATGGCTGCCGCTCAGCAAGCCGCACGGCACCACCCGCTTGCTGCTCCATAAGCTCCATCCGAGCCAGAGTCTCCTGCTGCTCCAACTCCCCACACGCTGCCCTCTGAGCCAGCATGGCATATTGCTGCTGCTGCAGAGCCGCCATGGCCGCATGCTCGGCTGCCATGGCCGTGGACCGCTGCTCCATCTCCTCAGACATCAGCTTCAGTGCCTCCACCGACTGCTCCTCCTGCGTCTGGGCTGCCTGCACGTCGGCAAGAGTGTCTTCCCGCGCCGCAACCATCGCCTGCAGTCGCCGGACCACACCGCTGATCTCAAGGCTATCCGCATGCTCATCAGCAATCGCCTGCCGTGCTGCTGCCTCCGCGTGCACAAGGCTCTCAGCCTCCTGTCGCATCGCAACAGCCCGGCCGCTCTCCTCAGCATCACGCAGCGCATTCCATGCTGCACGATGCTCCGACGCAATCACTGCACGACGCTCGGCCTCGGTCCGCACTACCTCGCGCTGCTGCACACCAGCATCCGCATCCGACTGCGCATCACGCAGTGCCTCCATGTCTCGCTCCTTGCTGGCCAGCGCTTCCTTGCTCTCCTCAAGCGCTTGCTCCAGCGACTCACACTGCACACGGTTGGCATGCGCTGCGGATTGTGCCTCCGACAGCCGTGCTGCCATCGATGGCTGCCGCTCAGCAAGCCGCACGGCACCACCCGCTTGCTGCTCCATAAGCTCCATCCGAGCCAGAGTCTCCTGCTGCTCCAACTCCCCACACGCTGCCCTCTGAGCCAGCATGGCATATTGCTGCTGCTGCAGAGCCGCCATGGCCGCATGCTCGGCTGCCATGGCCGTGGACCGCTGCTCCATCTCCTCAGACATCAGCTTCAGTGCCTCCACCGACTGCTCCTCCTGCGTCTGGGCTGCCTGCACGTCGGCAAGAGTGTCTTCCCGCGCCGCAACCATCGCCTGCAGTCGCCGGACCACACCGCTGATCTCAAGGCTATCCGCATGCTCATCAGCAATCGCCTGCCGTGCTGCTGCCTCCGCGTGCACAAGGCTCTCAGCCTCCTGTCGCATCGCAACAGCCCGGCCGCTCTCCTCAGCATCACGCAGCGCATTCCATGCTGCACGATGCTCCGACGCAATCACTGCACGACGCTCGGCCTCGGTCCGCACTACCTCGCGCTGCTGCACACCAGCATCCGCATCCGACTGCGCATCACGCAGTGCCTCCATGTCTCGCTCCTTGCTGGCCAGCGCTTCCTTGCTCTCCTCAAGCGCTTGCTCCAGCGACTCACACTGCACACGGTTTGCATGCGCTGCGGATTGTGCCTCCGACAGCCGTGCTGCCATCGATGGCTGCCGCTCAGCAAGCCGCACGGCACCACCCGCTTGCTGCTCCATAAGCTCCATTCGAGCCAGAGTCTCCTGCTGCTCCAACTCCCCACACGCTGCCCTCTGAGCCAGCATGGCATATTGCTGCTGCTGCAGAGCCGCCATGCTCGCATACTCGGCTGCCATGGCCGTGGACCGCTGCTCCATCTCCTCAGACATCAGCTTCAGTGCCTCCACCGACTGCTCCTCCTGCGTCTGGGCTGCCTGCACGTCGGCAAGAGTGTCTTCCCGCGCCGCAACCATCGCCTGCAGTCGCCGGACCACACCGCTGATCTCAAGGCTATCCGCATGCTCATCAGCAATCGCCTGCCGTGCTGCTGCCTCCGCGTGCACAAGGCTCTCAGCCTCCTGTCGCATCGCAACAGCCCGGCCGCTCTCCTCAGCATCACGCAGCGCATTCAATGCTGCACGATGCTCCGACGCAATCACTGCACGACGCTCGGACTCGGTCCGCACTACCTCGCGCTGCTGCACACCAGCATCCGCATCCGACTGCGCATCACGCAGTGCCTCCATGTCTCGCTCCTTGCTGGCCAGCGCTTCCTTGCTCTCCTCAAGCGCTTGCTCCAGCGACTCACACTGCACACGGTTGGCATGCGCTGCGGATTGTGCCTCCGACAGCCGTGCTGCCATCGATGGCTGCCGCTCAGCAAGCCGCACGGCACCACCCGCTTGCTGCTCCATAAGCTCCATTCGAGCCAGAGTCTCCTGCTGCTCCAACTCCCCACACGCTGCCCTCTGAGCCAGCATGGCATATTGCTGCTGCTGCAGAGCCGCCATGGCCGCATGCTCGGCTGCAATGGCCGTGGACCGCTGTTCGATCTCCTCAGACATCAGCTTCAGTGCCTCCACCGACTGCTCCTCCTGCGTCTGGGCTGCCTGCACGTCGGCAAGAGTGTCTTCCCGCGCCGCAACCATCGCCTGCAGTCGCCGGACCACACCGCTGATCTCAAGGCTATCCGCATGCTCGTCAGCAATCGCCTGCCGTGCTGCTGCCTCCGCGTGCACAAGGCTCTCAGCCTCCTGTCGCATCGCAACAGCCCGGCCGCTCTCCTCAGCATCACGCAGCGCATTCAATGCTGCACGATGCTCCGACGCAATCACTGCACGACGCTCGGCCTCGGTCCGCACTACCTCGCGCTGCTGCACACCAGCATCCGCATCCGACTGCGCATCACGCAGTGCCTCCATGTCTCGCTCCTTGCTGGCCAGCGCTTCCTTGCTCTCCTCAAGCACTTGCTCCAGCGACTCACACTGCACACGGTTGGCATGCGCTGCGGATTGTGCCTCCGACAGCCGTGCTGCCATCGATGGCTGCCGCTCAGCAAGCCGCACGGCACCACCCGCTTGCTGCTCCATAAGCTCCATCCGAGCCAGAGTCTCCTGCTGCTCCAACTCCCCACACGCTGCCCTCTGAGCCAGCATGGCACTGTGCTGCTGCTGCAGAGCCGCCATGGCCGCATGCTCGGCTGCAATGGCCGTGGACCGCTGTTCCATCTCCTCAGACATCAGCTTCAGTGCCTCCACCGACTGCTCCTCCTGCGTCTGGGCTGCCTGCACGTCGGCAAGAGTGTCTTCCCGCGCCGCAACCATCGCCTGCAGTCGCCGGACCACACCGCTGATCTCGAGGCTATCCGCATGCTCGTCAGCAATCGCCTGCCGTGCTGCTGCCTCCGCGTGCACAAGGCTCTCAGCCTCCTGTCGCATCGCAGCAGCCCGGCCGCTCTCCTCAGCATCACGCAGCGCATTCCATGCTGCACGATGCTCCGACGCAATCACTGCACGACGCTCGGCCTCGGTCCGCACTACCTCGCGCTGCTGCACACCAGCATCCGCATCCGACTGCGCATCACGCAGTGCCTCCATGTCTCGCTCCTTGCTGGCCAGCGCTTCCTTGCTCTCCTCAAGCGCTTGCTCCAGCGACTCACACTGCACACGGTTGGCATGCGCTGCGGATTGTGCCTCCGACAGCCGTGCTGCCATCGATGGCTGCCGCTCAGCAAGCCGCACGGCACCACCCGCTTGCTGCTCAATAAGCTCCATCCGAGCCAGAGTCTCCTGCTGCTCCAACTCCCCACACGCTGCCCTCTGAGCCAGCATGGCATATTGCTGCTGCTGCAGAGCCGCCATGGCCGCATGCTCGGCTGCCATGGCCGTGGACCGCTGCTCCATCTCCTCAGACATCAGCTTCAGTGCCTCCACCGACTGCTCCTCCTGCGTCTGGGCTGCCTGCACGTCGGCAAGAGTGTCTTCCCGCGCCGCAACCATCGCCTGCAGTCGCCGGACCACACCGCTGATCTCAAGGCTATCCGCATGCTCATCAGCAATCGCCTGCCGTGCTGCTGCCTCCGCGTGCACAAGGCTCTCAGCCTCCTGTCGCATCGCAACAGCCCGGCCGCTCTCCTCAGCATCACGCAGCGCATTCAATGCTGCACGATGCTCCGACGCAATCACTGCACGACGCTCGGACTCGGTCCGCACTACCTCGCGCTGCTGCACACCAGCATCCGCATCCGACTGCGCATCACGCAGTGCCTCCATGTCTCGCTCCTTGCTGGCCAGCGCTTCCTTGCTCTCCTCAAGCGCTTGCTCCAGCGACTCACACTGCACACGGTTGGCATGCGCTGCGGATTGTGCCTCCGACAGCCGTGCTGCCATCGATGGCTGCCGCTCAGCAAGCCGCACGGCACCACCCGCTTGCTGCTCCATAAGCTCCATTCGAGCCAGAGTCTCCTGCTGCTCCAACTCCCCACACGCTGCCCTCTGAGCCAGCATGGCACTGTGCTGCTGCTGCAGAGCCGCCATGGCCGCATGCTCGGCTGCCATGGCCGTGGACCGCTGCTCCATCTCCTCAGACATCAGCTTCAGTGCCTCCACCGACTGCTCCTCCTGCGTCTGGGCTGCCTGCACGTCGGCAAGAGTGTCTTCCCGCGCCGCAACCATCGCCTGCAGTCGCCGGACCACACCGCTGATCTCAAGGCTATCCGCATGCTCGTCAGCAATCGCCTGCCGTGCTGCTGCCTCCGCGTGCACAAGGCTCTCAGCCTCCTGTCGTATCGCAGCAGCCCGGCCGCTCTCCTCAGCATCACGCAGCGCATTCAATGCTGCACGATGCTCCGACGCAATCACTGCACGACGCTCGGACTCGGTCCGCACTACCTCGCGCTGCTGCACACCAGCATCCGCATCCGACTGCGCATCACGCAGTCCCTCCATGTCTCGCTCCTTGCTGGCCAGCGCTTCCTTGCTCTCCTCAAGCGCTTGCTCCAGCGACTCACACTGCACACGGTTGGCATGCGCTGCGGATTGTGCCTCCGACAGCCGTGCTGCCATCGATGGCTGCCGCTCAGCAAGCCGCACAGCACCACCCGCTTGCTGCTCCATAAGCTCCATTCGAGCCAGAGTCTCCTGCTGCTCCAACTCCCCACACGCTGCCCTCTGAGCCAGCATGGCACTGTGCTGCTGCTGCAGAGCCGCCATGGCCGCATGCTCGGCTGCCATGGCCGTGGACCGCTGCTCCATCTCCTCAGACATCAGCTTCAGTGCCTCCACCGACTGCTCCTCCTGCGTCTGGGCTGCCTGCACGTCGGCAAGAGTGTCTTCCCGCGCCGCAACCATCGCCTGCAGTCGCCGGACCACAACGCTGATCTCAAGGCTATCCGCATGCTCGTCAGCAATCGCCTGCCGTGCTGCTGCCTCCGCGTGCACAAGGCTCTCAGCCTCCTGTCGCATCGCAACAGCCCGGCCGCTCTCCTCAGCATCACGCAGCGCATTCAATGCTGCACGATGCTCCGACGCAATCACTGCACGACGCTCGGACTCGGTCCGCACTACCTCGCGCTGCTGCACACCAGCATCCGCATCCGACTGCGCATCACGCAGTGCCTCCATGTCTCGCTCCTTGCTGGCCAGCGCTTCCTTGCTCTCCTCAAGCGCTTGCTCCAGCGACTCACACTGCACACGGTTGGCATGCGCCGCGGATTGTGCCTCCGACAGCCGTGCTGCCATCGATGGCTGCCGCTCAGCAAGCCGCACGGCACCACCCGCTTGCTGCTCCATAAGCTCCATCCGAGCCAGAGTCTCCTGCTGCTCCAACTCCCCACACGCTGCCCTCTGAGCCAGCATGGCACTGTGCTGCTGCTGCAGAGCCGCCATGGCCGCATGCTCGGCTGCCATGGCCGTGGACCGCTGCTCCATCTCCTCAGACATCAGCTTCAGTGCCTCCACCGACTGCTCCTCCTGCGTCTGGGCTGCCTGCACGTCGGCAAGAGTGTCTTCCCGCGCCGCAACCATCGCCTGCAGTCGCCGGACCACACCGCTGATCTCAAGGCTATCCGCATGCTCGTCAGCAATCGCCTGCCGTGCTGCTGCCTCCGCGTGCACAAGGCTCTCAGCCTCCTGTCGCATCGCAGCAGCCCGGCCGCTCTCCTCAGCATCACGCAACGCATTCAATGCTGCACGATGCTCCGACGCAATCACTGCACGACGCTCGGCCTCGGTCCGCACTACCTCGCGCTGCTGCACACCAGCATCCGCATCCGACTGCGCATCACGCAGTGCCTCCATGTCTCGCTCCTTGCTGGCCAGCGCTTCCTTGCTCTCCTCAAGCGCTTGCTCCAGCGACTCACACTGCACACGGTTGGCATGCGCTGCGGATTGTGCCTCCGACAGCCGTGCTGCCATCGATGGCTGCCGCTCAGCAAGCCGCACGGCACCACCCGCTTGCTGCTCCATAAGCTCCATCCGAGCCAGAGTCTCCTGCTGCTCCAACTCCCCACACGCTGCCCTCTGAGCCAGCATGGCACTGTGCTGCTGCTGCAGAGCCGCCATGGTCGCATGCTCGGCTGCCATGGCCGTGGACCGCTGCTCCATCTCCTCAGACATCAGCTTCAGTGCCTCCACCGACTGCTCCTCCTGCGTCTGGGCTGCCTGCACGTCGGCAAGAGTGTCTTCCCGCGCCGCAACCATCGCCTGCAGTCGCCGGACCACACCGCTGATCTCGAGGCTATCCGCATGCTCGTCAGCAATCGCCTGCCGTGCTGCTGCCTCCGCGTGCACAAGGCTCTCAGCCTCCTGTCGCATCGCAGCAGCCCGGCCGCTCTCCTCAGCATCACGCAGCGCATTCAATGCTGCACGATGCTTCGACGCAATCACTGCACGACGCTCGGACTCGGTCCGCACTACCTCGCGCTGCTGCACACCAGCATCCGCATCCGACTGCGCATCACGCAGTGCCTCCATGTCTCGCTCCTTGCTGGCCAGCGCTTCCTTGCTCTCCTCAAGCGCTTGCTCCAGCGACTCACACTGCACACGGTTGGCATGCGCTGCGGATTGTGCCTCCGACAGCCGTGCTGCCATCGATGGCTGCCGCTCAGCAAGCCGCACGGCACCACCCGCTTGCTGCTCCATAAGCTCCATCCGAGCCAGAGTCTCCTGCTGCTCCAACTCCCCACACGCTGCCCTCTGAGCCAGCATGGCATATTGCTGCTGCTGCAGAGCCGCCATGGTCGCATGCTCGGCTGCCATGGCCGTGGACCGCTGCTCCGTCTCCTCAGACATCAGCTTCAGTGCCTCCACCGACTGCTCCTCCTGCGTCTGGGCTGCCTGCACGTCGGCAAGAGTGTCTTCCCGCGCCGCAACCATCGCCTGCAGTCGCCGGACCACACCGCTGATCTCAAGGCTATCCGCATGCTCATCAGCAATCGCCTGCCGTGCTGCTGCCTCCGCGTGCACAAGGCTCTCAGCCTCCTGTCGCATCGCAGCAGCCCGGCCGCTCTCCTCAGCATCACGCAGCGCATTCCATGCTGCACGATGCTCCGACGCAATCACTGCACGACGCTCGGACTCGGTCCGCACTACCTCGCGCTGCTGCACACCAGCATCCGCATCCGACTGTGCATCACGCAGTGCCTCCATGTCTCGCTCCTTGCTGGCCAGCGCTTCCTTGCTCTCCTCAAGCGCTTGCTCCAGCGACTCACACTGCACACGGTTGGCATGCGCTGCGGATTGTGCCTCCGACAGCCGTGCTGCCATCGATGGCTGCCGCTCAGCAAGCCGCACGGCACCACCCGCTTGCTGCTCCATAAGCTCCATCCGAGCCAGAGTCTCCTGCTGCTCCAACTCCCCACACGCTGCCCTCTGAGCCAGCATGGCATATTGCTGCTGCTGCAGAGCCGCCATGGCCGCATGCTCGGCTGCCATGGCCGTGGACCGCTGCTCCATCTCCTCAGACATCAGCTTCAGTGCCTCCACCGACTGCTCCTCCTGCGTCTGGGCTGCCTGCACGTCGGCAAGAGTGTCTTCCCGCGCCGCAACCATCGCCTGCAGTCGCCGGACCACACCGCTGATCTCAAGGCTATCCGCATGCTCGTCAGCAATCGCCTGCCGTGCTGCTGCCTCCGCGTGCACAAGGCTCTCAGCCTCCTGTCGCATCGCAACAGCCCGGCCGCTCTCCTCAGCATCACGCAGCGCATTCAATGCTGCACGATGCTCCGACGCAATCACTGCACGACGCTCGGCCTCGGTGCGCACTACCTCGCGCTGCTGCACACCAGCATCCGCATCCGACTGCGCATCACGCAGTGCCTCCATGTCTCGCTCCTTGCTGGCCAGCGCTTCCTTGCTCTCCTCAAGCGCTTGCTCCAGCGACTCACACTGCACACGGTTGGCATGCGCTGCGGATTGTGCCTCCGACAGCCGTGCTGCCATCGATGGCTGCCGCTCAGCAAGCCGCACGGCACCACCCGCTTGCTGCTCAATAAGCTCCATCCGAGCCAGAGTCTCCTGCTGCTCCAACTCCCCACACGCTGCCCTCTGAGCCAGCATGGCATATTGCTGCTGCTGCAGAGCCGCCATGGCCGCATGCTCGGCTGCCATGGCCGTGGACCGCTGCTCCATCTCCTCAGACATCAGCTTCAGTGCCTCCACCGACTGCTCCTCCTGCGTCTGGGCTGCCTGCACGTCGGCAAGAGTGTCTTCCCGCGCCGCAACCGTCGCCTGCAGTCGCCGGACCACACCGCTGATCTCGAGGCTATCCGCATGCTCGTCAGCAATCGCCTGCCGTGCTGCTGCCTCCGCGTGCACAAGGCTCTCAGCCTCCTGTCGCATCGCAGCAGCCCGGCCGCTCTCCTCAGCATCACGCAGCGCATTCAATGCTGCACGATGCTTCGACGCAATCACTGCACGACGCTCGGCCTCGGCCCGCACTACCTCGCGCTGCTGCACACCAGCATCCGCATCCGACTGCGCATCACGCAGTGCCTCCATGTCTCGCTCCTTGCTGGCCAGCGCTTCCTTGCTCTCCTCAAGCGCTTGCTCCAGCGACTCACACTGCACACGGTTGGCATGCGCTGCGGATTGTGCCTCCGACAGCCGTGCTGCCATCGATGGCTGCCGCTCAGCAAGCCGCACGGCACCACCCGCTTGCTGCTCCATAAGCTCCATCCGAGCCAGAGTCTCCTGCTGCTCCAACTCCCCACACGCTGCCCTCTGAGCCAGCATGGCACTGTGCTGCTGCTGCAGAGCCGCCATGGTCGCATGCTCGGCTGCCATGGCCGTGGACCGCTGCTCCATCTCCTCAGACATCAGCTTCAGTGCCTCCACCGACTGCTCCTCCTGCGTCTGGGCTGCCTGCACGTCGGCAAGAGTGTCTTCCCGCGCCGCAACCATCGCCTGCAGTCGCCGGACCACACCGCTGATCTCAAGGCTATCCGCATGCTCGTCAGCAATCGCCTGCCGTGCTGCTGCCTCCGCGTGCACAAGGCTCTCAGCCTCCTGTCGCACCGCAACAGCCCGGCCGCTCTCCTCAGCATCACGCAACGCATTCAATGCTGCACGATGCTCCGAGGCAATCACTGCACGACGCTCGGCCTCGGCCCGCGCTACCTCGCGCTGCTGCACACCAGCATCCACATCCCACTGCGCATCACGCAGTCCCTCCATGTCTCGCTCCTTGCTGGCCAGCGCTTCCTTGCTCTCCTCAAGCGCTTGCTCCAGCGACTCACAGTGCACACGGTTGGCATGCGCTGCGGATTGTGCCTCCGACAGCCGTGCTGCCATCGATGGCTGCCGCTCAGCAAGCCGCACGGCACCACCCGCTTGCTGCTCCATAAGCTCCATCCGAGCCAGAGTCTCCTGCTGCTCCAACTCCCCACACGCTGCCCTTTGAGCCAGCATGGCATATTGCTGCTGCTGCAGAGCCGCCATGGTCGCATGCTCGGCTGCCATGGCCGTGGACCGCTGCTCCATCTCCTCAGACATCAGCTTCAGTGCCTCCACCGACTGCTCCTCCTGCGTCTGGGCTGCCTGCACGTCGGCAAGAGTGTCTTCCCGCGCCGCAACCATCGCCTGCAGTCGCCGGATCACAACGCTGATCTCAAGGCTATCCGCATGCTCGTCAGCAATCGCCTGCCGTGCTGCTGCCTCCGCGTGCACAAGGCTCTCAGCCTCCTGTCGCATCGCAACAGCCCGGCCGCTCTCCTCAGCATCACGCAACGCATTCAATGCTGCACGATGCTCCGACGCAATCACTGCACGACGCTCGGCCTCGGCCCGCGCTACCTCGCGCTGCTGCACACCAGCATCCGCATCCGACTGCGCATCACGCAGTGCCTCCATGTCTCGCTCCTTGCTGGCCAGCGCTTCCTTGCTCTCCTCAAGCGCTTGCTCCAGCGACTCACACTGCACACGGTTGGCATGCGCTGCGGATTGTGCCTCCGACAGCCGTGCTGCCATCGATGGCTGCCGCTCAGCAAGCCGCACGACACCACCCGCTTGCTGCTCCATAAGCTCCATCCGAGCCAGAGTCTCCTGCTGCTCCAACTCCCCACACGCTGCCCTCTGAGCCAGCATGACATATTGCTGCTGCTGCAGAGCCGCCATGGTCGCATGCTCGGCTGCCATGGCCGTGGACCGCTGCTCCATCTCCTCAGACATCAGCTTCAGTGCCTCCACCGACTGCTCCTCCTGCGTCTGGGCTGCCTGCACGTCGGCAAGAGTGTCTTCCCGCGCCGCAACCATCGCCTGCAGTCGCCGGACCACACCGCTGATCTCAAGGCTATCCGCATGCTCATCAGCAATCGCCTGCCGTGCTGCTGCCTCCGCGTGCACAAGGCTCTCAGCCTCCTGTCGCATCGCAGCAGCCCGGCCGCTCTCCTCAGCATCACGCAGCGCATTCAATGCTGCACGATGCTCCGAGGCAATCACTGCACGACGCTCGGCCTCGGCCCGCGCTACCTCGCGCTGCTGCACACCAGCATCCGCATCCGACTGCGCATCACGCAGTGCCTCCATGTCTCGCTCCTTGCTGGCCAGCGCTTCCTTGCTCTCCTCAAGCGCTTGCTCCAGCGACTCACACTGCACACGGTTGGCATGCGCCGCGGATTGTGCCTCCGACAGCCGTGCTGCCATCGATGGCTGCCGCTCAGCAAGCCGCACGGCACCACCCGCTTGCTGCTCCATAAGCTCCATCCGAGCCAGAGTCTCCTGCTGCTCCAACTCCCCACACGCTGCCCTTTGCGCCAGCATGGCATATTGCTGCTGCTGCAGAGCCGCCATGGTCGCATGCTCGGCTGCCATGGCCGTGGACCGCTGCTCCATCTCCTCAGACATCAGCTTCAGTGCCTCCACCGACTGCTCTTCCTGCGTCTGGGCTGCCTGCACGTCGGCAAGAGTGTCTTCCCGCGCCGCAACCATCGCCTGCAGTCGCCGGACCACAACGCTGATCTCAAGGCTATCCGCATGCTCGTCAGCAATCGCCTGCCGTGCTGCTGCCTCCGCGTGCACAAGGCTCTCAGCCTCCTGTCGCATCGCAACAGCCCGGCCGCTCTCCTCAGCATCACGCAACGCATTCAATGCTGCACGATGCTCCGAGGCAATCACTGCACGACGCTCGGCCTCGGCCCGCGCTACCTCGCGCTGCTGCACACCAGCATCCGCATCCGACTGCGCATCACGCAGTCCCTCCATGTCTCGCTCCTTGCTGGCCAGCGCTTCCTTGCTCTCCTCAAGCGCTTGCTCCAGCGACTCACACTGCACACGGTTGGCATGCGCCGCGGATTGTGCCTCCGACAGCCGTGCTGCCATCGATGGCTGCCGCTCAGCAAGCCGCACGGCACCACCCGCTTGCTGCTCCATAAGCTCCATCCGAGCCAGAGTCTCCTGCTGCTCCAACTCCCCACACGCTGCCCTCTGAGCCAGCATGGCACTGTGCTGCTGCTGCAGAGCCGCCATGCTCGCATGCTCGGCTGCCATGGCCGTGGACCGCTGCTCCATCTCCTCAGACATCAGCTTCAGTGCCTCCACCGACTGCTCCTCCTGCGTCTGGGCTGCCTGCACGTCGGCAAGAGTGTCTTCCCGCGCCGCAACCATCGCCTGCAGTCGCCGGACCACACCGCTGATCTCAAGGCTATCCGCATGCTCGTCAGCAATCGCCTGCCGTGCTGCTGCCTCCGCGTGCACAAGGCTCTCAGCCTCCTGTCGCATCGCAACAGCCCGGCCGCTCTCCTCAGCATCACGCAACGCATTCAATGCTGCACGATGCTCCGAGGCAATCACTGCACGACGCTCGGCCTCGGCCCGCGCTACCTCGCGCTGCTGCACACCAGCATCCGCATCCGACTGCGCATCACGCAGTCCCTCCATGTCTCGCTCCTTGCTGGCCAGCGCTTCCTTGCTCTCCTCAAGCGCTTGCTCCAGCGACTCACACTGCACACGGTTGGCATGCGCCGCGGATTGTGCCTCCGACAGCCGTGCTGCCATCGATGGCTGCCGCTCAGCAAGCCGCACGGCACCACCCGCTTGCTGCTCCATAAGCTCCATCCGAGCCAGAGTCTCCTGCTGCTCCAACTCCCCACACGCTGCCCTTTGAGCCAGCATGGCACTGTGCTGCTGCTGCAGAGCCGCCATGGTCGCATGCTCGGCTGCCATGGCCGTGGACCGCTGCTCCGTCTCCTCAGACATCAGCTTCAGTGCCTCCACTGACTGCTCCTCCTGCGTCTGGGCTGCCTGCACGTCGGCAAGAGTGTCTTCCCGCGCCGCAACCATCGCCTGCAGTCGCCGGACCACACCGCTGATCTCAAGGCTATCCGCATGCTCGTCAGCAATCGCCTGCCGTGCTGCTGCCTCCGCGTGCACAAGGCTCTCAGCCTCCTGTCGCATCGCAACAGCCCGGCCGCTCTCCTCAGCATCACGCAACGCATTCAATGCTGCACGATGCTCCGAGCCAATCACTGCACGACGCTCGGCCTCGGCCCGCGCTACCTCGCGCTGCTGCACACCAGCATCCGCATCCGACTGCGCATCACGCAGTCCCTCCATGTCTCGCTCCTTGCTGGCCAGCGCTTCCTTGCTCTCCTCAAGCGCTTGCTCCAGCGACTCACACTGCACACGGTTGGCATGCGCTGCGGATTGTGCCTCCGACAGCCGTGCTGCCATCGATGGCTGCCGCTCAGCAAGCCGCACGGCACCACCCGCTTGCTGCTCCATAAGCTCCATCCGAGCCAGAGTCTCCTGCTGCTCCAACTCCCCACACGCTGCCCTCTGAGCCAGCATGGCATATTGCTGCTGCTGCAGAGCCGCCATGCTCGCATGCTCGGCTGCCATGGCCGTGGACCGCTGCTCCGTCTCCTCAGACATCAGCTTCAGTGCCTCCACCGACTGCTCCTCCTGCGTCTGGGCTGCCTGCACGTCGGCAAGAGTGTCTTCCCGCGCCGCAACCATCGCCTGCAGTCGCCGGACCACACCGCTGATCTCAAGGCTATCCGCATGCTCATCAGCAATCGCCTGCCGTGCTGCTGCCTCCGCGTGCACAAGGCTCTCAGCCTCCTGTCGCATCGCAACAGCCCGGCCGCTCTCCTCAGCATCACGCAGCGCATTCAATGCTGCACGATGCTCCGACGCAATCACTGCACGACGCTCGGACTCGGTCCGCACTACCTCGCGCTGCTGCACACCAGCATCCGCATCCGACTGCGCATCACGCAGTGCCTCCATGTCTCGCTCCTTGCTGGCCAGCGCTTCCTTGCTCTCCTCAAGCGCTTGCTCCAGCGACTCACACTGCACACGGTTGGCATGCGCCGTGGATTGTGCCTCCGACAGCCGTGCTGCCATCGATGGCTGCCGCTCAGCAAGCCGCACAGCACCACCCGCTTGCTGCTCCATAAGCTCCATCCGAGCCAGAGTCTCCTGCTGCTCCAACTCCCCACACGCTGCCCTCTGAGCCAGCATGGCACTGTGCTGCTGCTGCAGAGCCGCCATGGTCGCATGCTCGGCTGCCATGGCCGTGGACCGCTGCTCCATCTCCTCAGACATCAGCTTCAGTGCCTCCACCGACTGCTCCTCCTGCGTCTGGGCTGCCTGCACGTCGGCAAGAGTGTCTTCCCGCGCCGCAACCATCGCCTGCAGTCGCCGGACCACACCGCTGATCTCGAGGCTATCCGCATGCTCCTCAGCAATCGCCTGCCGTGCTGCTGCCTCCGCGTGCACAAGGCTCTCAGCCTCCTGTCGCATCGCAACAGCCCGGCCGCTCTCCTCAGCATCACGCAACGCATTCCATGCTGCACGATGCTCCGACGCAATCACTGCACGACGCTCGGCCTCGGCCCGCGCTACCTCGCGCTGCTGCACACCAGCATCCGCATCCGACTGCGCATCACGCAGTGCCTCCATGTCTCGCTCCTTGCTGGCCAGCGCTTCCTTGCTCTCCTCAAGCGCTTGCTCCAGCGACTCACACTGCACACGGTTGGCATGCGCCGTGGATTGTGCCTCCGACAGCCGTGCTGCCATCGATGGCTGCCGCTCAGCAAGCCGCACGGCACCACCCGCTTGCTGCTCCATAAGCTCCATCCGAGCCAGAGTCTCCTGCTGCTCCAACTCCCCACACGCTGCCCTCTGAGCCAGCATGGCATATTGCTGCTGCTGCAGAGCCGCCATGCTCGCATGCTCGGCTGCCATGGCCGTGGACCGCTGCTCCATCTCCTCAGACATCAGCTTCAGTGCCTCCACCGACTGCTCCTCCTGCGTCTGGGCTGCCTGCACGTCGGCAAGAGTGTCTTCCCGCGCCGCAACCATCGCCTGCAGTCGCCGGACCACACCGCTGATCTCAAGGCTATCCGCATGCTCATCAGCAATCGCCTGCCGTGCTGCTGCCTCCGCGTGCACAAGGCTCTCAGCCTCCTGTCGCATCGCAACAGCCCGGCCGCTCTCCTCAGCATCACGCAACGCATTCAATGCTGCACGATGCTCCGACGCAATCACTGCACGACGCTCGGCCTCGGCCCGCGCTACCTCGCGCTGCTGCACACCAGCATCCGCATCCGACTGCGCATCACGCAGTGCCTCCATGTCTCGCTCCTTGCTGGCCAGCGCTTCCTTGCTCTCCTCAAGCGCTTGCTCCAGCGACTCACACTGCACACGGTTGGCATGCGCTGCGGATTGTGCCTCCGACAGCCGTGCTGCCATCGATGGCTGCCGCTCAGCAAGCCGCACAGCACCACCCGCTTGTTGCTCCATAAGCTCCATTCGAGCCAGAGTCTCCTGCTGCTCCAACTCCCCACACGCTGCCCTCTGAGCCAGCATGGCACTGTGCTGCTGCTGCAGAGCCGCCATGGTCGCATGCTCGGCTGCCATGGCCGTGGACCGTTGCTCCATCTCCTCAGACATCAGCTTCAGTGCCTCCACCGACTGCTCCTCCTGCGTCTGGGCTGCCTGCACGTCGGCAAGAGTGTCTTCCCGCGCCGCAACCATCGCCTGCAGTCGCCGGACCACACCGCTGATCTCAAGGCTATCCGCATGCTCGTCAGCAATCGCCTGCCGTGCTGCTGCCTCCGCGTGCACAAGGCTCTCAGCCTCCTGTCGCATCGCAACAGCCCGGCCGCTCTCCTCAGCATCACGCAACGCATTCGATGCTGCACGATGCTCCGACGCAATCACTGCACGACGCTCGGCCTCGGCCCGCGCTACCTCGCGCTGCTGCACACCAGCATCCGCATCCGACTGCGCATCACGCAGTGCCTCCGTGTCTCGCTCCTTGCTGGCCAGCGCTTCCTTGCTCTCCTCAAGCGCTTGCTCCAGCGACTCACACTGCACACGGTTGGCATGCGCCGTGGATTGTGCCTCCGACAGCCGTGCTGCAATCGATGGCTGCCGCTCAGCAAGCCGCACGGCACCACCCGCTTGCTGCTCCATAAGCTCCATCCGAGCCAGAGTCTCCTGCTGCTCCAACTCCCCACACGCTGCCCTCTGAGCCAGCATGGCATATTGCTGCTGCTGCAGAGCCGCCATGGTCGCATGCTCGGCTGCCATGGCCGTGGACCGCTGCTCCATCTCCTCAGACATCAGCTTCAGTGCCTCCACCGACTGCTCTTCCTGTGTCTGGGCTGCCTGCACGTCGGCAAGAGTGTCTTCCCGCGCCGCAACCATCGCCTGCAGTCGCCGGACCACACCGCTGATCTCGAGGCTATCCGCATGCTCGTCAGCAATCGCCTGCCGTGCTGCTGCCTCCGCGTGCACAAGGCTCTCAGCCTCCTGTCGCATCGCAACAGCCCGGCCGCTCTCCTCAGCATCACGCAGCGCATTCAATGCTGCACGATGCTGCGAGCCAATCACTGCACGACGCTCGGCCTCGGCCCGCGCTACCTCGCGCTGCTGCACACCAGCATCCGCATCCGACTGCGCATCACGCAGTGCCTCCATGTCTCGCTCCTTGCTGGCCAGCGCTTCCTTGCTCTCCTCAAGCGCTTGCTCCAGCGACTCACACTGCACACGGTTGGCATGCGCTACCGATTGTGCCTCCGACAGCCGTGCTGCCATCGATGGCTGCCGCTCAGCAAGCCGCACGGCACCGCCCGCTTGCTGCTCCATAAGCTCCATCCGAGCCAGAGTCTCCTGCTGCCTCAACTCCCCACACGCTGCCCTCTGAGCCAGCATGGCACTGTGCTGCTGCTGCAGAGCCGCCATGGTCGCATGCTCGGCTGCCATGGCCGTGGACCGCTGCTCCATCTCCTCAGACATCAGCTTCAGTGCCTCCACCGACTGCTCCTCCTGCGTCTGGGCTGCCTGCACGTCGGCAAGAGTGTCTTCCCGCGCCGCAACCATCGCCTGCAGTCGCCGGACCACACCGCTGATCTCAAGGCTATCCGCATGCTCGTCAGCAATCGCCTGCCGTGCTGCTGCCTCCGCATGCACAAGGCTCTCAGCCTCCTGTCGCATCGCAACAGCCCGGCCGCTCTCCTCAGCATCACGCAGCGCATTCAATGCTGCACGATGCTGCGAGCCAATCACTGCACGACGCTCGGCCTCGGCCCGTGCTACCTCGCGCTGCTGCACACCAGCATCCGCATCCGACTGCGCATCACGCAGTGCCTCCATGTCTCGCTCCTTGCTGGCCAGCGCTTCCTTGCTCTCCTCAAGCGCTTGCTCCAGCGACTCACACTGCACACGGTTGGCATGCGCTACCGATTGTGCCTCCGACAGCCGTGCTGCAATCGATGGCTGCCGCTCAGCAAGCCGCACGGCACCGCCCGCTTGCTGCTCCATAAGCTCCATCCGAGCCAGAGTCTCCTGCTGCTCCAACTCCCCACACGCTGCCCTCTGAGCCAGCATGGCACTGTGCTGCTGCTGCAGAGCCGCCATGGCCGCATGCTCGGCTGCCATGGCCGTGGACCGTTGCTCCATCTCCTCAGACATCAGCTTCAGTGCCTCCACCGACTGCTCCTCCTGCGTCTGGGCTGCCTGCACGTCGGCAAGAGTGTCTTCCCGCGCCGCAACCATCGCCTGCAGTCGCCGGACCACACCGCTGATCTCGAGGCTATCCGCATGCTCCTCAGCAATCGCCTGCCGTGCTGCTGCCTCCACGTGCACAAGGCTCTCAGCCTCCTGTCGCATCGCAACAGCCCGGCCGCTCTCCTCAGCATCACGCAACGCATTCAATGCTGCACGATGCTCCGAGCCAATCACTGCACGACGGTCGGCCTCGGCCCGCGCTACCTCGCGCTGCTGCATACCAGCATCCGCATCCGACTGCGCATCACGCAGTGCCTCCATGTCTCGCTCCTTGCTGGCCAGCGCTTCCTTGCTCTCCTCAAGCGCTTGCTCCAGCGACTCACAGTGCACACGGTTGGCATGCGCCGTGGATTGTGCCTCCGACAGCCGTGCTGCCATCGATGGCTGCCGCTCAGCAAGCCGCACGGCACCACCCGCTTGCTGCTCCATAAGCTCCATCCGAGCCAGAGTCTCCTGCTGCTCCAACTCCCCACACGCTGCCCTCTGAGCCAGCATGGCATATTGCTGCTGCTGCAGAGCCGCCATGGTCGCATGCTCGGCTGCCATGGCCGTGGACCGTTGCTCCATCTCCTCAGACATCAGCTTCAGTGCCTCCACCGACTGCTCCTCCTGCGTCTGGGCTGCCTGCACGTCGGCAAGAGTGTCTTCCCGCGCCGCAACCATCGCCTGCAGTCGCCGGACCACACCGCTGATCTCGAGGCTATCCGCATGCTCGTCAGCAATCGCCTGCCGTGCTGCTGCCTCCGCGTGCACAAGGCTCTCAGCCTCCTGTCGCATCGCAACAGCCCGGCCGCTCTCCTCAGCATCACGCAACGCATTCAATGCTGCACGATGCTGCGAGCCAATCACTGCACGACGCTCGGCCTCGGCCCGCACTACCTCGCGCTGCTGCACACCAGCATCCGCATCCGACTGCGCATCACGCAGTGCCTCCATGTCTCGCTCCTTGCTGGCCAGCGCTTCCTTGCTCTCCTCAAGCGCTTGCTCCAGCGACTCACACTGCACACGGTTGGCATGCGCTGCGGATTGTGCCTCCGACAGCCGTGCTGCCATCGATGGCTGCCGCTCAGCAAGCCGCACGGCACCGCCCGCTTGCTGCTCCATAAGCTCCATCCGAGCCAGAGTCTCCTGCTGCTCCAACTCCCCACACGCTGCCCTCTGAGCCAGCATGGCACTGTGCTGCTGCTGCAGAGCCGCCATGGCCGCATGCTCGGCTACCATAGCCGTGGACCGCTGCTCCATCTCCTCAGACATCAGCTTCAGTGCCTCCACCGACTGCTCCTCCTGCGTCTGGGCTGCCTGCACGTCGGCAAGAGTGTCTTCCCGCGCCGCAACCATCGCCTGCAGTCGCCGGACCACACCGCTGATCTCAAGGCTATCCGCATGCTCGTCAGCAATCGCCTGCCGTGCTGCTGCCTCCGCGTGCACAAGGCTCTCAGCCTCCTGTCGCATCGCAACAGCCCGGCCGCTCTCCTCAGCATCACGCAGCGCATTCAATGCTGCACGATGCTCCGACGCAATCACTGCACGACGCTCGGCCTCGGCCCGCGCTACCTCGCGCTGCTGCACACCAGCATCCGCATCCGCATCCGACTGCGCATCACGCAGTGCCTCCATGTCTCGCTCCTTGCTGGCCAGCGCTTCCTTGCTCTCCTCAAGCGCTTGCTCCAGCGACTCACACTGCACACGGTTGGCATGCGCTGCGGATTGTGCCTCCGACAGCCGTGCTGCCATCGATGGCTGCCGCTCAGCAAGCCGCACGGCACCACCCGCTTGCTGCTCCATAAGCTCCATCCGAGCCAAAGTCTCCTGCTGCTCCAACTCCCCACACGCTGCCCTCTGAGCCAGCATGGCACTGTGCTGCTGCTGCAGAGCCGCCATGGTCGCATGCTCGGCTGCCATGGCCGTGGACCGCTGCTCCATCTCCTCAGACATCAGCTTCAGTGCCTCCACCGACTGCTCCTCCTGCGTCTGGGCTGCCTGCACGTCGGCAAGAGTGTCTTCCCGCGCCGCAACCATCGCCTGCAGTCGCCGGACCACAACGCTAATCTCAAGGCTATCCGCATGCTCGTCAGCAATCGCCTGCCGTGCTGCTGCCTCCGCGTGCACAAGGCTCTCAGCCTCCTGTCGCATCGCAACAGCCCGGCCGCTCTCCTCAGCATCACGCAACGCATTCGATGCTGCACGATGCTCCGAGTCAATCACTGCACGACGCTCGGCCTCGGCCCGCGCTACCTCGCGCTGCTGCACACCAGCATCCGCATCCGCATCCGACTGCGCATCACGCAGTGCCTCCATGTCTCGCTCCTTGCTGGCCAGCGCTTCCTTGCTCTCCTCAAGCGCTTGCTCCAGCGACTCACACTGCACACGGTTGGCATGCGCCGTGGATTGTGCCTCCGACAGCCGTGCTGCCATCGATGGCTGCCGCTCAGCAAGCCGCACGGCACCACCCGCTTGCTGCTCCATAAGCTCCATCCGAGCCAGAGTCTCCTGCTGCTCCAACTCCCCGCACGTTGCCCTCTGAGCCAGCATGGCATATTGCTGCTGCTGCAGAGCCGCCATGCTCGCATGCTCGGCTGCCATGGCCGTGGACCGCTGCTCCATCTCCTCAGACATCAGCTTCAGTGCCTCCACCGACTGCTCCTCCTGCGTCTGGGCTGCCTGCACGTCGGCAAGAGTGTCTTCCCGCGCCGCAACCATCGCCTGCAGTCGCCGGACCACAACGCTGATCTCAAGGCTATCCGCATGCTCGTCAGCAATCGCCTGCCGTGCTGCTGCCTCCGCATGCACAAGGCTCTCAGCCTCCTGTCGCATCGCAACAGCCCGGCCGCTCTCCTCAGCATCACGCAACGCATTCAATGCTGCACGATGCTCCGAGCCAATCACTGCACGACGCTCGGCCTCGGCCCGCGCTACCTCGCGCTGCTGCACACCAGCATCCGCATCCGACTGCGCATCACGCAGTGCCTCCATGTCTCGCTCCTTGCTGGCCAGCGCTTCCTTGCTCTCTTCAAGCGCTTGCTCCAGCGACTCACACTGCACACGGTTGGCATGCGCTGCGGATTGTGCCTCCGACAGCCGTGCTGCCATCGATGGCTGCCGCTCAGCAAGCCGCACGGCACCACCCGCTTGCTGCTCCATAAGCTCCATCCGAGCCAGAGTCTCCTGCTGCTCCAACTCCCCACACGCTGCCCTCTGAGCCAGCATGGCACTGTGCTGCTGCTGCAGAGCCGCCATGGTCGCATGCTCGGCTGCCATGGCCGTGGACCGCTGCTCCATCTCCTCAGACATCAGCTTCAGTGCCTCCACCGACTGCTCCTCCTGCGTCTGGGCTGCCTGCACGTCGGCAAGAGTGTCTTCCCGCGCCGCAACCATCGCCTGCAGTCGCCGGACCACACCGCTGATCTCAAGGCTATCCGCATGCTCGTCAGCAATCGCCTGCCGTGCTGCTGCCTCCGCATGCACAAGGCTCTCAGCCTCCTGTCGCATCGCAACAGCCCGGCCGCTCTCCTCAGCATCACGCAACGCATTCAATGCTGCACGATGCTCCGAGGCAATCACTGCACGACGCTCGGCCTCGGCCCGCGCTACCTCGCGCTGCTGCACACCAGCATCCGCATCCGACTGCGCATCACGCAGTCCCTCCATGTCTCGCTCCTTGCTGGCCAGCGCTTCCTTGCTCTCCTCAAGCGCTTGCTCCAGCGACTCACACTGCACACGGTTGGCATGCGCTGCGGATTGTGCCTCCGACAGCCGTGCTGCCATCGATGGCTGCCGCTCAGCAAGCCGCACGGCACCACCCGCTTGCTGCTCCATAAGCTGCATCCGAGCCAGAGTCTCCTGCTGCTCCAACTCCCCACACGCTGCCCTCTGAGCCAGCATGGCATATTGCTGCTGCTGCAGAGCCGCCATGGTCGCATGCTCGGCTGCCATGGCCGTGGACCGTTGCTCCATCTCCTCAGACATCAGCTTCAGTGCCTCCACCGACTGCTCCTCCTGCGTCTGGGCTGCCTGCACGTCGGCAAGAGTGTCTTCCCGCGCCGCAACCATCGCCTGCAGTCGCCGGATCACACCGCTGATCTCAAGGCTATCCGCATGCTCGTCAGCAATCGCCTGCCGTGCTGCTGCCTCCGCGTGCACAAGCCTCTCAGCCTCCTGTCGCATCGCAACAGCCCGGCCGCTCTCCTCAGCATCACGCAACGCATTCAATGCTGCACGATGCTCCGACGCAATCACTGCACGACGCTCGGCCTCGGCCCGCACTACCTCGCGCTGCTGCACACCAGCATCCGCATCCGACTGCGCATCACGCAGTCCCTCCATGTCTCGCTCCTTGCTGGCCAGCGCTTCCTTGCTCTCCTCAAGCGCTTGCTCCAGCGACTCACACTGCACACGGTTGGCATGCGCTGCGGATTGTGCCTCCGACAGCCGTGCTGCCATCGATGGCTGCCGCTCAGCAAGCCGCACGGCACCACCCGCTTGCTGCTCAATAAGCTCCATCCGAGCCAGAGTCTCCTGCTGCTCCAACTCCCCACACGCTGCCCTCTGAGCCAGCATGGCACTGTGCTGCTGCTGCAGAGCCGCCATGGTCGCATGCTCGGCTGCCATGGCCGTGGACCGCTGCTCCATCTCCTCAGACATCAGCTTCAGTGCCTCCACCGACTGCTCCTCCTGCGTCTGGGCTGCCTGCACGTCGGCAAGAGTGTCTTCCCGCGCCGCAACCATCGCCTGCAGTCGCCGGACCACACCGCTGATGTCAAGGCTATCCGCATGCTCGTCAGCAATCGCCTGCCGTGCTGCTGCCTCCGCATGCACAAGGCTCTCAGCCTCCTGTCGCATCGCAACAGCCCGGCCGCTCTCCTCAGCATCACGCAACGCATTCAATGCTGCACGATGCTCCGAGGCAATCACTGCACGACGGTCGGCCTCGGCCCGCGCTACCTCGCGCTGCTGCACACCAGCATCCGCATCCGACTGCGCATCACGCAGTGCCTCCATGTCTCGCTCCTTGCTGGCCAGCGCTTCCTTGCTCTCCTCAAGCGCTTGCTCCAGCGACTCACACTGCACACGGTTGGCATGCGCTGCGGATTGTGCCTCCGACAGCCGTGCTGCCATCGATGGCTGCCGCTCAGCAAGCCGCACGGCACCACCCGCTTGCTGCTCCATAAGCTCCATCCGAGCCAGAGTCTCCTGCTGCTCCAACTCCCCACACGCTGCCCTCTGAGCCAGCATGGGATATTGCTGCTGCTGCAGAGCCGCCATGGTCGCATGCTCGGCTGCCATGGCCGTGGACCGTTGCTCCATCTCCTCAGACATCAGCTTCAGTGCCTCCACCGACTGCTCCTCCTGCGTCTGGGCTGCCTGCACGTCGGCAAGAGTGTCTTCCCGCGCCGCAACCATCGCCTGCAGTCGCCGGATCACACCGCTGATCTCAAGGCTATCCGCATGCTCGTCAGCAATCGCCTGCCGTGCTGCTGCCTCCGCGTGCACAAGGCTCTCAGCCTCCTGTCGCATCGCAACAGCCCGGCCGCTCTCCTCAGCATCACGCAACGCATTCAATGCTGCACGATGCTCCGAGGCAATCACTGCACGACGCTCGGCCTCGGCCCGCGCTACCTCGCGCTGCTGCACACCAGCATCCGCATCCGACTGCGCATCACGCAGTGCCTCCATGTCTCGCTCCTTGCTGGCCAGCGCTTCCTTGCTCTCCTCAAGCGCTTGCTCCAGCGACTCACACTGCACACGGTTGGCATGCGCTGCGGATTGTGCCTCCGACAGCCGTGCTGCCATCGATGGCTGCCGCTCAGCAAGCCGCACGGCACCACCCGCTTGCTGCTCCATAAGCTCCATCCGAGCCAGAGTCTCCTGCTGCTCCAACTCCCCACACGCTGCCCTCTGAGCCAGCATGGCATATTTCTGCTGCTGCAGAGCCGCCATGGTCGCATGCTCGGCTGCCATGGCCGTGGACCGTTGCTCCATCTCCTCAGACATCAGCTTCAGTGCCTCCACCGACTGCTCCTCCTGCGTCTGGGCTGCCTGCACGTCGGCAAGAGTGTCTTCCCGCGCCGCAACCATCGCCTGCAGTCGCCGGATCACACCGCTGATCTCAAGGCTATCCGCATGCTCGTCAGCAATCGCCTGCCGTGCTGCTGCCTCCGCGTGCACAAGGCTCTCAGCCTCCTGTCGCATCGCAACAGCCCGGCCGCTCTCCTCAGCATCACGCAACGCATTCAATGCTGCACGATGCTCCGAGGCAATCACTGCACGACGGTCGGCCTCGGCCCGCGCTACCTCGCGCTGCTGCACACCAGCATCCTCATCCGACTGCGCATCACGCAGTGCCTCCATGTCTCGCTCCTTGCTGGCCAGCGCTTCCTTGCTCTCCTCAAGCGCTTGCTCCAGCGACTCACACTGCACACGGTTGGCATGCGCTGCGGATTGTGCCTCCGACAGCCGTGCTGCCATCGATGGCTGCCGCTCAGCAAGCCGCACGGCACCACCCGCTTGCTGCTCAATAAGCTCCATCCGAGCCAGAGTCTCCTGCTGCTCCAACTCCCCACACGTTGCCCTCTGAGCCAGCATGGCATATTGCTGCTGCTGCAGAGCCGCCATGGTCGCATGCTCGGCTGCCATGGCCGTGGACCGCTGCTCCATCTCCTCAGACATCAGCTTCAGTGCCTCCACCGACTGCTCCTCCTGCGTCTGGGCTGCCTGCACGTCGGCAAGAGTGTCTTCCCGCGCCGCAACCATCGCCTGCAGTCGCCGGACCACACCGCTGATCTCAAGGCTATCCGCATGCTCGTCAGCAATCGCCTGCCGTGCTGCTGCCTCCGCGTGCACAAGCCTCTCAGCCTCCTGTCGCATCGCAACAGCCCGGCCGCTCTCCTCAGCATCACGCAACGCATTCAATGCTGCACGATGCTCCGAGCCAATCACTGCACGACGCTCGGCCTCGGCCCGCGCTACCTCGCGCTGCTGCACACCAGCATCCGCATCCGACTGCGCATCACGCAGTGCCTCCATGTCTCGCTCCTTGCTGGCCAGCGCTTCCTTGCTCTCCTCAAGCGCTTGCTCCAGCGACTCACACTGCACACGGTTGGCATGCGCTGCGGATTGTGCCTCCGACAGCCGTGCTGCCATCGATGGCTGCCGCTCAGCAAGCCGCACGGCACCACCCGCTTGCTGCTCCATAAGCTCCATCCGAGCCAGAGTCTCCTGCTGCTCCAACTCCCCACACGCTGCCCTCTGAGCCAGCATGGCACTGTGCTGCTGCTGCAGAGCCGCCATGGTCGCATGCTCGGCTGCCATGGCCGTGGACCGTTGCTCCATCTCCTCAGACATCAGCTTCAGTGCCTCCACCGACTGCTCCTCCTGCGTCTGGGCTGCCTGCACGTCGGCAAGAGTGTCTTCCCGCGCCGCAACCATCGCCTGCAGTCGCCGGACCACACCGCTGATCTCAAGGCTATCCGCATGTTCGTCAGCAATCGCCTGCCGTGCTGCTGCCTCCGCGTGCACAAGGCTCTCAGCCTCCTGTCGCATCGCAACAGCCCGGCCGCTCTCCTCAGCATCACGCAGCGCATTCAATGCTGCACGATGCTCCGAGCCAATCACTGCACGACGGTCGGCCTCGGCCCGCGCTACCTCGCGCTGCTGCACACCAGCATCCGCATCCGACTGCGCATCACGCAGTGCCTCCATGTCTCGCTCCTTGCTGGCCAGCGCTTCCTTGCTCTCCTCAAGCGCTTGCTCCAGCGACTCACACTGCACACGGTTGGCATGCGCTGCGGATTGTGCCTCCGACAGCCGTGCTGCCATCGATGGCTGCCGCTCAGCAAGCCGCACGGCACCACCCGCTTGCTGCTCCATAAGCTCCATCCGAGCCAGAGTCTCCTGCTGCTCCAACTCCCCACACGTTGCCCTCTGAGCCAGCATGGCACTGTGCTGCTGCTGCAGAGCCGCCATGCTCGCATGCTCGGCTGCCATGGCCGTGGACCGCTGCTCCATCTCCTCAGACATCAGCTTCAGTGCCTCCACCGACTGCTCCTCCTGCGTCTGGGCTGCCTGCACGTCGGCAAGAGTGTCTTCCCGCGCCGCAACCATCGCCTGCAGTCGCCGGACCACACCGCTGATCTCAAGGCTATCCGCATGCTCGTCAGCAATCGCCTGCCGTGCTGCTGCCTCCGCGTGCACAAGGCTCTCAGCCTCCTGTCGCATCGCAACAGCCCGGCCGCTCTCCTCAGCATCACGCAACGCATTCAATGCTGCACGATGCTCCGAGCCAATCACTGCACGACGCTCGGCCTCGGCCCGCGCTACCTCGCGCTGCTGCACACCAGCATCCGCATCCGACTGCGCATCACGCAGTGCCTCCATGTCTCGCTCCTTGCTGGCCAGCGCTTCCTTGCTCTCCTCAAGCGCTTGCTCCAGCGACTCACACTGCACACGGTTGGCATGCGCTGCGGATTGTGCCTCCGACAGCCGTGCTGCCATCGATGGCTGCCGCTCAGCAAGCCGCACGGCACCACCCGCTTGCTGCTCCATAAGCTCCATCCGAGCCAGAGTCTCCTGCTGCTCCAACTCCCCACACGTTGCCCTCTGAGCCAGCATGGCACTGTGCTGCTGCTGCAGAGCCGCCATGCTCGCATGCTCGGCTGCCATGGCCGTGGACCGCTGCTCCATCTCCTCAGACATCAGCTTCAGTGCCTCCACCGACTGCTCCTCCTGCGTCTGGGCTGCCTGCACGTCGGCAAGAGTGTCTTCCCGCGCCGCAACCATCGCCTGCAGTCGCCGGATCACACCGCTGATCTCAAGGCTATCCGCATGCTCGTCAGCAATCGCCTGCCGTGCTGCTGCCTCCGCATGCACAAGGCTCTCAGCCTCCTGTCGCATCGCAACAGCCCGGCCGCTCTCCTCAGCATCACGCAGCGCATTCAATGCTGCACGATGCTCCGAGCCAATCACTGCACGACGCTCGGCCTCGGCCCGCGCTACCTCGCGCTGCTGCACACCAGCATCCGCATCCGACTGCGCATCACGCAGTGCCTCCATGTCTCGCTCCTTGCTGGCCAGCGCTTCCTTGCTCTCTTCAAGCGCTTGCTCCAGCGACTCACACTGCACACGGTTGGCATGCGCCGCGGATTGTGCCTCCGACAGCCGTGCTGCCATCGATGGCTGCCGCTCAGCAAGCCGCACGGCACCACCCGCTTGCTGCTCCATAAGCTCCATCCGAGCCAGAGTCTCCTGCTGCTCCAACTCCCCACACGTTGCCCTCTGAGCCAGCATGGCACTGTGCTGCTGCTGCAAAGCCGCCATGGTCGCATGCTCGGCTGCCATGGCCGTGGACCGTTGCTCCATCTCCTCAGACATCAGCTTCAGTGCCTCCACCGACTGCTCCTCCTGCGTCTGGGCTGCCTGCACGTCGGCAAGAGTGTCTTCCCGCGCCGCAACCATCGCCTGCAGTCGCTGGACCACACCGCTGATCTCAAGGCTATCCGCATGTTCGTCAGCAATCGCCTGCCGTGCTGCTGCCTCCGCGTGCACAAGGCTCTCAGCCTCCTGTCGCATCGCAACAGCCCGGCCGCTCTCCTCAGCATCACGCAACGCATTCAATGCTGCACGATGCTCCGACGCAATCACTGCACGACGCTCGGACTCGGTCCGCACTACCTCGCGCTGCTGCACACCAGCATCCGCATCCGACTGCGCATCACGCAGTGCCTCCATGTCTCGCTCCTTGCTGGCCAGCGCTTCCTTGCTCTCCTCAAGCGCTTGCTCCAGCGACTCACACTGCACACGGTTGGCATGCGCTGCGGATTGTGCCTCCGACAGCCGTGCTGCCATCGATGGCTGCCGCTCAGCAAGCCGCACGGCACCACCCGCTTGCTGCTCCATAAGCTCCATCCGAGCCAGAGTCTCCTGCTGCTCCAACTCCCCACACGTTGCCCTCTGAGCCAGCATGGCACTGTGCTGCTGCTGCAGAGCCGCCATGGCCGCATGCTCGGCTGCCATGGCCGTGGACCGCTGCTCCATCTCCTCAGACATCAGCTTCAGTGCCTCCACCGACTGCTCCTCCTGCGTCTGGGCTGCCTGCACGTCGGCAAGAGTGTCTTCCCGCGCCGCAACCATCGCCTGCAGTCGCCGGACCACACCGCTGATCTCAAGGCTATCCGCATGCTCGTCAGCAATCGCCTGCCGTGCTGCTGCCTCCGCGTGCACAAGGCTCTCAGCCTCCTGTCGCATCGCAACAGCCCGGCCGCTCTCCTCAGCATCACGCAGCGCATTCCATGCTGCACGATGCTCCGACGCAATCACTGCACGACGCTCGGCCTCGGCCCGCGCTACCTCGCGCTGCTGCACACCAGCATCCGCATCCAACTGCGCATCACGCAGTGCCTCCATGTCTCGCTCCTTGCTGGCCAGCGCTTCCTTGCTCTCCTCAAGCGCTTGCTCCAGCGACTCACACTGCACACGGTTGGCATGCGCTGCGGATTGTGCCTCCGACAGCCGTGCTGCCATCGATGGCTGCCGCTCAGCAAGCCGCACGGCACCACCCGCTTGCTGCTCCATAAGCTCCATCCGAGCCAGAGTCTCCTGCTGCTCCAACTCCCCACACGCTGCCCTCTGGGCCAGCATGGCATATTGCTGCTGCTGCAGAGCCGCCATGGTCGCATGCTCGGCTGCCATGGCCGTGGACCGCTGCTCCATCTCCTCAGACATCAGCTTCAGTGCCTCCACCGACTGCTCCTCCTGCGTCTGGGCTGCCTGCACGTCGGCAAGAGTGTCTTCCCGCGCCGCAACCATCGCCTGCAGTCGCCGGACCACAACGCTGATCTCAAGGCTATCCGCATGCTCGTCAGCAATCGCCTGCCGTGCTGCTGCCTCCGCGTGCACAAGGCTCTCAGCCTCCTGTCGCATCGCAACAGCCCGGCCGCTCTCCTCAGCATCACGCAGCGCATTCAATGCTGCACGATGCTCCGAGGCAATCACTGCACGACGCTCGGCCTCGGCCCGCGCTACCTCGCGCTGCTGCACACCAGCATCCGCATCCGACTGCGCATCACGCAGTGCCTCCATGTCTCGCTCCTTGCTGGCCAGCGCTTCCTTGCTCTCCTCAAGCGCTTGCTCCAGCGACTCACACTGCACACGGTTGGCATGCGCTGCGGATTGTGCCTCCGACAGCCGTGCTGCCATCGATGGCTGCCGCTCAGCAAGCCGCACGGCACCACCCGCTTGCTGCTCCATAAGCTCCATCCGAGCCAGAGTCTCCTGCTGCTCCAACTCCCCACACGCTGCCCTCTGAGCCAGCATGGCACTGTGCTGCTGCTGCAGAGCCGCCATGGCCGCATGCTCGGCTGCCATGGCCGTGGACCGCTGCTCCATCTCCTCAGACATCAGCTTCAGTGCCTCCACCGACTGCTCCTCCTGCGTCCGGGCTGCCTGCACGTCGGCAAGAGTGTCTTCCCGCGCCGCAACCATCGCCTGCAGTCGCCGGACCACACCGCTGATCTCAAGGCTATCCGCATGCTCGTCAGCAATCGCCTGCCGTGCTGCTGCCTCCGCGTGCACAAGGCTCTCAGCCTCCTGTCGCATCGCAACAGCCCGGCCGCTCTCCTCAGCATCACGCAGCGCATTCAATGCTGCACGATGCTCCGAGCCAATCACTGCACGACGCTCGGCCTCGGCCCGCGCTACCTCGCGCTGCTGCACACCAGCATCCGCATCCGACTGCGCATCACGCAGTGCCTCCATGTCTCGCTCCTTGCTGGCCAGCGCTTCCTTGCTCTCCTCAAGCGCTTGCTCCAGCGACTCACACTGCACACGGTTGGCATGCGCTGCGGATTGTGCCTCCGACAGCCGTGCTGCCATCGATGGCTGCCGCTCAGCAAGCCGCACGGCACCACCCGCTTGCTGCTCCATAAGCTCCATCCGAGCCAGAGTCTCCTGCTGCTCCAACTCCCCACACGTTGCCCTCTGAGCCAGCATGGCACTGTGCTGCTGCTGCAGAGCCGCCATGGTCGCATGCTCGGCTGCCATGGCCGTGGACCGCTGCTCCATCTCCTCAGACATCAGCTTCAGTGCCTCCACCGACTGCTCCTCCTGCGTCTGGGCTGCCTGCACGTCGGCAAGAGTGTCTTCCCGCGCCGCAACCATCGCCTGCAGTCGCCGGACCACACCGCTGATCTCAAGGCTATCCGCATGCTCGTCAGCAATCGCCTGCCGTGCTGCTGCCTCCGCGTGCACAAGGCTCTCAGCCTCCTGTCGCATCGCAACAGCCCGGCCGCTCTCCTCAGCATCACGCAGCGCATTCAATGCTGCACGATGCTCCGAGCCAATCACTGCACGACGCTCGGCCTCGGCCCGCGCTACCTCGCGCTGCTGCACACCAGCATCCGCATCCAACTGCGCATCACGCAGTGCCTCCATGTCTCGCTCCTTGCTGGCCAGCGCTTCCTTGCTCTCCTCAAGCGCTTGCTCCAGCGACTCACACTGCACACGGTTGGCATGCGCTGCGGATTGTGCCTCCGACAGCCGTGCTGCCATCGATGGCTGCCGCTCAGCAAGCCGCACGGCACCACCCGCTTGCTGCTCCATAAGCTCCATCCGAGCCAGAGTCTCCTGCTGCTCCAACTCCCCACACGCTGCCCTCTGAGCCAGCATGGCATATTGCTGCTGCTGCAGAGCCGCCATGGTCGCATGCTCGGCTGCCATGGCCGTGGACCGTTGCTCCATCTCCTCAGACATCAGCTTCAGTGCCTCCACCGACTGCTCCTCCTGCGTCTGGGCTGCCTGCACGTCGGCAAGAGTGTCTTCCCGCGCCGCAACCATCGCCTGCAGTCGCCGGACCACACCGCTGATCTCAAGGCTATCCGCATGCTCGTCAGCAATCGCCTGCCGTGCTGCTGCCTCCGCGTGCACAAGGCTCTCAGCCTCCTGTCGCATCGCAGCAGCCCGGCCGCTCTCCTCAGCATCACGCAGCGCATTCAATGCTGCACGATGCTCCGACGCAATCACTGCACGACGCTCGGCCTCGGCCCGCGCTACCTCGCGCTGCTGCACACCAGCATCCGCATCCGACTGCGCATCACGCAGTGCCTCCATGTCTCGCTCCTTGCTGGCCAGCGCTTCCTTGCTCTCCTCAAGCGCTTGCTCCAGCGACTCACACTGCACACGGTTGGCATGCGCTGCGGATTGTGCCTCCGACAGCCGTGCTGCCATCGATGGCTGCCGCTCAGCAAGCCGCACGGCACCACCCGCTTGCTGCTCCATAAGCTCCATCCGAGCCAGAGTCTCCTGCTGCTCCAACTCCCCACACGCTGCCCTCTGGGCCAGCATGGCATATTGCTGCTGCTGCAGAGCCGCCATGGCCGCATGCTCGGCTGCCATGGCCGTGGACCGCTGCTCCATCTCCTCAGACATCAGCTTCAGTGCCTCCACCGACTGCTCCTCCTGCGTCTGGGCTGCCTGCACGTCGGCAAGAGTGTCTTCCCGCGCCGCAACCATCGCCTGCAGTCGCCGGACCACACCGCTGATCTCAAGGCTATCCGCATGCTCGTCAGCAATCGCCTGCCGTGCTGCTGCCTCCGCGTGCACAAGGCTCTCAGCCTCCTGTCGCATCGCAGCAGCCCGGCCGCTCTCCTCAGCATCACGCAGCGCATTCAATGCTGCACGATGCTCCGACGCAATCACTGCACGACGCTCGGCCTCGGCCCGCGCTACCTCGCGCTGCTGCACACCAGCATCCGCATCCGACTGCGCATCACGCAGTGCCTCCATGTCTCGCTCCTTGCTGGCCAGCGCTTCCTTGCTCTCCTCAAGCGCTTGCTCCAGCGACTCACACTGCACACGGTTGGCATGCGCTGCGGATTGTGCCTCCGACAGCCGTGCTGCCATCGATGGCTGCCGCTCAGCAAGCCGCACGGCACCACCCGCTTGCTGCTCCATAAGCTCCATCCGAGCCAGAGTCTCCTGCTGCTCCAACTCCCCACACGCTGCCCTCTGGGCCAGCATGGCATATTGCTGCTGCTGCAGAGCCGCCATGCTCGCATGCTCGGCTGCCATGGCCGTGGACCGCTGCTCCATCTCCTCAGACATCAGCTTCAGTGCCTCCACCGACTGCTCCTCCTGCGTCTGGGCTGCCTGCACGTCGGCAAGAGTGTCTTCCCGCGCCGCAACCATCGCCTGCAGTCGCCGGACCACACCGCTGATCTCAAGGCTATCCGCATGCTCGTCAGCAATCGCCTGCCGTGCTGCTGCCTCCGCATGCACAAGGCTCTCAGCCTCCTGTCGCATCGCAACAGCCCGGCCGCTCTCCTCAGCATCACGCAGCGCATTCAATGCTGCACGATGCTCCGAGGCAATCACTGCACGACGCTCGGCCTCGGCCCGCGCTACCTCGCGCTGCTGCACACCAGCATCCGCATCCGACTGCGCATCACGCAGTCCCTCCATGTCTCGCTCCTTGCTGGCCAGCGCTTCCTTGCTCTCCTCAAGCGCTTGCTCCAGCGACTCACACTGCACACGGTTGGCATGCGCTGCGGATTGTGCCTCCGACAGCCGTGCTGCCATCGATGGCTGCCGCTCAGCAAGCCGCACGGCACCACCCGCTTGCTGCTCCATAAGCTCCATCCGAGCCAGAGTCTCCTGCTGCTCCAACTCCCCACACGCTGCCCTCTGGGCCAGCATGGCATATTGCTGCTGCTGCAGAGCCGCCATGGTCGCATGCTCGGCTGCCATGGCCGTGGACCGCTGCTCCATCTCCTCAGACATCAGCTTCAGTGCCTCCACCGACTGCTCCTCCTGCGTCTGGGCTGCCTGCACGTCGGCAAGAGTGTCTTCCCGCGCCGCAACCATCGCCTGCAGTCGCCGGACCACACCGCTGATCTCAAGGCTATCCGCATGCTCGTCAGCAATCGCCTGCCGTGCTGCTGCCTCCGCGTGCACAAGGCTCTCAGCCTCCTGTCGCATCGCAGCAGCCCGGCCGCTCTCCTCAGCATCACGCAGCGCATTCAATGCTGCACGATGCTCCGACGCAATCACTGCACGACGCTCGGCCTCGGCCCGCGCTACCTCGCGCTGCTGCACACCAGCATCCGCATCCGACTGCGCATCACGCAGTGCCTCCATGTCTCGCTCCTTGCTGGCCAGCGCTTCCTTGCTCTCCTCAAGCGCTTGCTCCAGCGACTCACACTGCACACGGTTGGCATGCGCTGCGGATTGTGCCTCCGACAGCCGTGCTGCCATCGATGGCTGCCGCTCAGCAAGCCGCACGGCACCACCCGCTTGCTGCTCCATAAGCTCCATCCGAGCCAGAGTCTCCTGCTGCTCCAACTCCCCACACGTTGCCCTCTGAGCCAGCATGGCACTGTGCTGCTGCTGCAAAGCCGCCATGGTCGCATGCTCGGCTGCCATGGCCGTGGACCGTTGCTCCATCTCCTCAGACATCAGCTTCAGTGCCTCCACCGACTGCTCCTCCTGCGTCTGGGCTGCCTGCACGTCGGCAAGAGTGTCTTCCCGCGCCGCAACCATCGCCTGCAGTCGCCGGACCACACCGCTGATCTCAAGGCTATCCGCATGCTCGTCAGCAATCGCCTGCCGTGCTGCTGCCTCCGCGTGCACAAGGCTCTCAGCCTCCTGTCGCATCGCAACAGCCCGGCCGCTCTCCTCAGCATCACGCAGCGCATTCAATGCTGCACGATGCTCCGAGGCAATCACTGCACGACGCTCGGCCTCGGCCCGCGCTACCTCGCGCTGCTGCACACCAGCATCCGCATCCGACTGCGCATCACGCAGTCCCTCCATGTCTCGCTCCTTGCTGGCCAGCGCTTCCTTGCTCTCCTCAAGCGCTTGCTCCAGCGACTCACACTGCACACGGTTGGCATGCGCTGCGGATTGTGCCTCCGACAGCCGTGCTGCCATCGATGGCTGCCGCTCAGCAAGCCGCACGGCACCACCCGCTTGCTGCTCCATAAGCTCCATCCGAGCCAGAGTCTCCTGCTGCTCCAACTCCCCACACGTTGCCCTCTGAGCCAGCATGGCACTGTGCTGCTGCTGCAGAGCCGCCATGGCCGCATGCTCGGCTGCCATGGCCGTGGACCGCTGCTCCATCTCCTCAGACATCAGCTTCAGTGCCTCCACCGACTGCTCCTCCTGCGTCTGGGCTGCCTGCACGTCGGCAAGAGTGTCTTCCCGCGCCGCAACCATCGCCTGCAGTCGCCGGACCACACCGCTGATCTCAAGGCTATCCGCATGCTCGTCAGCAATCGCCTGCCGTGCTGCTGCCTCCGCGTGCACAAGGCTCTCAGCCTCCTGTCGCATCGCAGCAGCCCGGCCGCTCTCCTCAGCATCACGCAACGCATTCAATGCTGCACGATGCTCCGAGCCAATCACTGCACGACGCTCGGCCTCGGCCCGCGCTACCTCGCGCTGCTGCACACCAGCATCCGCATCCGACTGCGCATCACGCAGTGCCTCCATGTCTCGCTCCTTGCTGGCCAGCGCTTCCTTGCTCTCCTCAAGCGCTTGCTCCAGCGACTCACACTGTACACGGTTGGCATGCGCTGCGGATTGTGCCTCCGACAGCCGTGCTGCCATCGATGGCTGCCGCTCAGCAAGCCGCACGGCACCACCCGCTTGCTGCTCCATAAGCTCCATCCGAGCCAGAGTCTCCTGCTGCTCCAACTCCCCACACGCTGCCCTCTGAGCCAGCATGGCACTGTGCTGCTGCTGCAGAGCCGCCATGGTCGCATGCTCGGCTGCCATGGCCGTGGACCGCTGCTCCATCTCCTCAGACATCAGCTTCAGTGCCTCCACCGACTGCTCCTCCTGCGTCTGGGCTGCCTGCACGTCGGAAAGAGTGTCTTCCCGCGCCGCAACCATCGCCTGCAGTCGCCGGACCACACCGCTGATCTCGAGGCTATCCGCATGCTCATCAGCAATCGCCTGCCGTGCTGCTGCCTCCGCATGCACAAGGCTCTCAGCCTCCTGTCGCATCGCAACAGCCCGGCCGCTCTCCTCAGCATCACGCAGTGCATTCAATGCTGCACGATGCTCCGAGCCAATCACTGCACGACGCTCGGCCTCGGTCCGCGCTACCTCGCGCTGCTGCACACCAGCATCCGCATCCGACTGCGCATCACGCAGTGCCTCCATGTCTCGCTCCTTGCTGGCCAGCGCTTCCTTGCTCTCTTCAAGCGCTTGCTCCAGCGACTCACACTGCACACGGTTGGCATGCGCTGCGGATTGTGCCTCCGACAGCCGTGCTGCCATCGATGGCTGCCGCTCAGCAAGCCGCACGGCACCACCCGCTTGCTGCTCCATAAGCTCCATCCGAGCCAGAGTCTCCTGCTGCTCCAACTCCCCACACGCTGCCCTCTGAGCCAGCATGGCATATTGCTGCTGCTGCAGAGCCGCCATGGTCGCATGCTCGGCTGCCATGGCCGTGGACCGCTGCTCCATCTCCTCAGACATCAGCTTCAGTGCCTCCACCGACTGCTCCTCCTGCGTCTGGGCTGCCTGCACGTCGGCAAGAGTGTCTTCCCGCGCCGCAACCATCGCCTGCAGTCGCCGGACCACACCGCTGATCTCAAGGCTATCCGCATGCTCGTCAGCAATCGCCTGCCGTGCTGCTGCCTCCGCGTGCACAAGGCTCTCAGCCTCCTGTCGCATCGCAACAGCCCGGCCGCTCTCCTCAGCATCACGCAGCGCATTCAATGCTGCACGATGCTCCGAGCCAATCACTGCACGACGCTCGGCCTCGGCCCGCGCTACCTCGCGCTGCTGCACACCAGCATCCGCATCCGACTGCGCATCACGCAGTGCCTCCATGTCTCGCTCCTTGCTGGCCAGCGCTTCCTTGCTCTCCTCAAGCGCTTGCTCCAGCGACTCACACTGCACACGGTTGGCATGCGCTGCGGATTGTGCCTCCGACAGCCGTGCTGCCATCGATGGCTGCCGCTCAGCAAGCCGCACGGCACCACCCGCTTGCTGCTCCATAAGCTCCATCCGAGCCAGAGTCTCCTGCTGCTCCAACTCCCCACACGCTGCCCTCTGAGCCAGCATGGCATATTGCTGCTGCTGCAGAGCCGCCATGGTCGCATGCTCGGCTGCCATGGCCGTGGACCGCTGCTCCATCTCCTCAGACATCAGCTTCAGTGCCTCCACCGACTGCTCCTCCTGCGTCTGGGCTGCCTGCACGTCGGCAAGAGTGTCTTCCCGCGCCGCAACCATCGCCTGCAGTCGCCGGACCACACCGCTGATCTCAAGGCTATCCGCATGCTCGTCAGCAATCGCCTGCCGTGCTGCTGCCTCCGCGTGCACAAGGCTCTCAGCCTCCTGTCGCATCGCAACAGCCCGGCCGCTCTCCTCAGCATCACGCAGCGCATTCAATGCTGCACGATGCTCCGAGCCAATCACTGCACGACGCTCGGCCTCGGCCCGCGCTACCTCGCGCTGCTGCACACCAGCATCCGCATCCGACTGCGCATCACGCAGTGCCTCCATGTCTCGCTCCTTGCTGGCCAGCGCTTCCTTGCTCTCCTCAAGCGCTTGCTCCAGCGACTCACACTGCACACGGTTGGCATGCGCTGCGGATTGTGCCTCCGACAGCCGTGCTGCCATCGATGGCTGCCGCTCAGCAAGCCGCACGGCACCACCCGCTTGCTGCTCCATAAGCTCCATCCGAGCCAGAGTCTCCTGCTGCTCCAACTCCCCACACGCTGCCCTCTGGGCCAGCATGGCACTGTGCTGCTGCTGCAAAGCCGCCATGGTCGCATGCTCGGCTGCCATGGCCGTGGACCGCTGCTCCATCTCCTCAGACATCAGCTTCAGTGCCTCCACCGACTGCTCCTCCTGCGTCTGGGCTGCCTGCACGTCGGCAAGAGTGTCTTCCCGCGCCGCAACCATCGCCTGCAGTCGCCGGACCACAACGCTGATCTCAAGGCTATCCGCATGCTCGTCAGCAATCGCCTGCCGTGCTGCTGCCTCCGCGTGCACAAGGCTCTCAGCCTCCTGTCGCATCGCAACAGCCCAGCCGCTCTCCTCAGCATCACGCAGTGCATTCAATGCTGCACGATGCTCCGAGCCAATCACTGCACGACGCTCGGCCTCGGCCCGCGCTACCTCGCGCTGCTGCACACCAGCATCCGCATCCGACTGCGCATCACGCAGTGCCTCCATGTCTCGCTCCTTGCTGGCCAGCGCTTCCTTGCTCTCTTCAAGCGCTTGCTCCAGCGACTCACACTGCACACGGTTGGCATGCGCTGCGGATTGTGCCTCCGACAGCCGTGCTGCCATCGATGGCTGCCGCTCAGCAAGCCGCACGGCACCACCCGCTTGCTGCTCCATAAGCTCCATCCGAGCCAGAGTCTCCTGCTGCTCCAACTCCCCACACGCTGCCCTCTGAGCCAGCATGGCACTGTGCTGCTGCTGCAGAGCCGCCATGGCCGCATGCTCGGCTGCCATGGCCGTGGACCGTTGCTCCATCTCCTCAGACATCAGCTTCAGTGCCTCCACCGACTGCTCCTCCTGCGTCTGGGCTGCCTGCACGTCGGCAAGAGTGTCTTCCCGCGCCGCAACCATCGCCTGCAGTCGCCGGACCACACCGCTGATCTCAAGGCTATCCGCATGCTCGTCAGCAATCGCCTGCCGTGCTGCTGCCTCCGCGTGCACAAGGCTCTCAGCCTCCTGTCGCATCGCAACAGCCCGGCCGCTCTCCTCAGCATCACGCAGCGCATTCAATGCTGCACGATGCTCCGACGCAATCACTGCACGACGCTCGGCCTCGGCCCGCGCTACCTCGCGCTGCTGCACACCAGCATCCGCATCCGACTGCGCATCACGCAGTGCCTCCATGTCTCGCTCCTTGCTGGCCAGCGCTTCCTTGCTCTCTTCAAGCGCTTGCTCCAGCGACTCACACTGCACACGGTTGGCATGCGCTGCGGATTGTGCCTCCGACAGCCGTGCTGCCATCGATGGCTGCCGCTCAGCAAGCCGCACGGCACCACCCGCTTGCTGCTCCATAAGCTCCATCCGAGCCAGAGTCTCCTGCTGCTCCAACTCCCCACACGTTGCCCTCTGAGCCAGCATGGCATATTGCTGCTGCTGCAGAGCCGCCATGGTCGCGTGCTCGGCTGCCATGGCCGTGGACCGCTGCTGCATCTCCTCAGACATCAGCTTCATTGCCTCCACCGACTGCTCCTCCTGCGTCTGGGCTGCCTGCACGTCGGCAAGAGTGTCTTCCCGCGCCGCAACCATCGCCTGCAGTCGCCGGACCACACCGCTGATCTCAAGGCTATCCGCATGCTCGTCAGCAATCGCCTGCCGTGCTGCTGCCTCCGCGTGCACAAGGCTCTCAGCCTCCTGTCGCATCGCAACAGCCCGGCCGCTCTCCTCAGCATCACGCAGCGCATTCAATGCTGCACGATGCTCCGAGGCAATCACTGCACGACGCTCGGCCTCGGCCCGCGCTACCTCGCGCTGCTGCACACCAGCATCCGCATCCGACTGCGCATCACGCAGTGCCTCCATGTCTCGCTCCTTGCTGGCCAGCGCTTCCTTGCTCTCCTCAAGCGCTTGCTCCAGCGACTCACACTGCACACGGTTGGCATGCGCTGCGGATTGTGCCTCCGACAGCCGTGCTGCCATCGATGGCTGCCGCTCAGCAAGCCGCACGGCACCACCCGCTTGCTGCTCCATAAGCTCCATCCGAGCCAGAGTCTCCTGCTGCTCCAACTCCCCACACGCTGCCCTCTGAGCCAGCATGGCATATTGCTGCTGCTGCAGAGCCGCCATGGTCGCATGCTCGGCTGCCATGGCCGTGGACCGCTGCTCCATCTCCTCAGACATCAGCTTCAGTGCCTCCACCGACTGCTCCTCCTGCGTCTGGGCTGCCTGCACGTCGGCAAGAGTGTCTTCCCGCGCCGCAACCATCGCCTGCAGTCGCCGGACCACACCGCTGATCTCAAGGCTATCCGCATGCTCGTCAGCAATCGCCTGCCGTGCTGCTGCCTCCGCGTGCACAAGGCTCTCAGCCTCCTGTCGCATCGCAACAGCCCGGCCGCTCTCCTCAGCATCACGCAGCGCATTCAATGCTGCACGATGCTCCGAGCCAATCACTGCACGACGCTCGGCCTCGGCCCGCGCTACCTCGCGCTGCTGCACACCAGCATCCGCATCCGACTGCGCATCACGCAGTGCCTCCATGTCTCGCTCCTTGCTGGCCAGCGCTTCCTTGCTCTCCTCAAGCGCTTGCTCCAGCGACTCACACTGCACACGGTTGGCATGCGCTGCGGATTGTGCCTCCGACAGCCGTGCTGCCATCGATGGCTGCCGCTCAGCAAGCCGCACGGCACCACCCGCTTGCTGCTCCATAAGCTCCATCCGAGCCAGAGTCTCCTGCTGCTCCAACTCCCCACACGCTGCCCTCTGGGCCAGCATGGCACTGTGCTGCTGCTGCAAAGCCGCCATGGTCGCATGCTCGGCTGCCATGGCCGTGGACCGCTGCTCCATCTCCTCAGACATCAGCTTCAGTGCCTCCACCGACTGCTCCTCCTGCGTCTGGGCTGCCTGCACGTCGGCAAGAGTGTCTTCCCGCGCCGCAACCATCGCCTGCAGTCGCCGGACCACACCGCTGATCTCGAGGCTATCCGCATGCTCGTCAGCAATCGCCTGCCGTGCTGCTGCCTCCGCGTGCACAAGGCTCTCAGCCTCCTGTCGCATCGCAACAGCCCAGCCGCTCTCCTCAGCATCACGCAGTGCATTCAATGCTGCACGATGCTCCGAGCCAATCACTGCACGACGCTCGGCCTCGGCCCGCGCTACCTCGCGCTGCTGCACACCAGCATCCGCATCCGACTGCGCATCACGCAGTGCCTCCATGTCTCGCTCCTTGCTGGCCAGCGCTTCCTTGCTCTCTTCAAGCGCTTGCTCCAGCGACTCACACTGCACACGGTTGGCATGCGCTGCGGATTGTGCCTCCGACAGCCGTGCTGCCATCGATGGCTGCCGCTCAGCAAGCCGCACGGCACCACCCGCTTGCTGCTCCATAAGCTCCATCCGAGCCAGAGTCTCCTGCTGCTCCAACTCCCCACACGCTGCCCTCTGAGCCAGCATGGCATATTGCTGCTGCTGCAGAGCCGCCATGGTCGCATGCTCGGCTGCCATGGCCGTGGACCGTTGCTCCATCTCCTCAGACATCAGCTTCAGTGCCTCCACCGACTGCTCCTCCTGCGTCCGGGCTGCCTGCACGTCGGCAAGAGTGTCTTCCCGCGCCGCAACCATCGCCTGCAGTCGCCGGACCACACCGCTGATCTCAAGGCTATCCGCATGCTCGTCAGCAATCGCCTGCCGTGCTGCTGCCTCCGCGTGCACAAGGCTCTCAGCCTCCTGTCGCATCGCAACAGCCCGGCCGCTCTCCTCAGCATCACGCAGCGCATTCAATGCTGCACGATGCTCCGAGGCAATCACTGCACGACGCTCGGCCTCGGCCCGCGCTACCTCGCGCTGCTGCACACCAGCATCCGCATCCGACTGCGCATCACGCAGTGCCTCCATGTCTCGCTCCTTGCTGGCCAGCGCTTCCTTGCTCTCTTCAAGCGCTTGCTCCAGCGACTCACACTGCACACGGTTGGCATGCGCTGCGGATTGTGCCTCCGACAGCCGTGCTGCCATCGATGGCTGCCGCTCAGCAAGCCGCACGGCACCACCCGCTTGCTGCTCCATAAGCTCCATCCGAGCCAGAGTCTCCTGCTGCTCCAACTCCCCACACGTTGCCCTCTGAGCCAGCATGGCATATTGCTGCTGCTGCAGAGCCGCCATGGTCGCGTGCTCGGCTGCCATGGCCGTGGACCGCTGCTCCATCTCCTCAGACATCAGCTTCAGTGCCTCCACCGACTGCTCCTCCTGCGTCTGGGCTGCCTGCACGTCGGCAAGAGTGTCTTCCCGCGCCGCAACCATCGCCTGCAGTCGCCGGACCACACCGCTGATCTCAAGGCTATCCGCATGCTCGTCAGCAATCGCCTGCCGTGCTGCTGCCTCCGCGTGCACAAGGCTCTCAGCCTCCTGTCGCATCGCAACAGCCCGGCCGCTCTCCTCAGCATCACGCAGCGCATTCAATGCTGCACGATGCTCCGACGCAATTACTGCACGACGCTCGGCCTCGGCCCGCGCTACCTCGCGCTGCTGCACACCAGCATCCGCATCCGACTGCGCATCACGCAGTGCCTCCATGTCTCGCTCCTTGCTGGCCAGCGCTTCCTTGCTCTCCTCAAGCGCTTGCTCCAGCGACTCACACTGCACACGGTTGGCATGCGCTGCGGATTGTGCCTCCGACAGCCGTGCTGCCATCGATGGCTGCCGCTCAGCAAGCCGCACGGCACCACCCGCTTGCTGCTCCATAAGCTCCATCCGAGCCAGAGTCTCCTGCTGCTCCAACTCCCCACACGCTGCCCTCTGAGCCAGCATGGCATATTGCTGCTGCTGCAGAGCCGCCATGGTCGCATGCTCGGCTGCCATGGCCGTGGACCGCTGCTCCATCTCCTCAGACATCAGCTTCAGTGCCTCCACCGACTGCTCCTCCTGCGTCTGGGCTGCCTGCACGTCGGCGAGAGTGTCTTCCCGCGCCGCAACCATCGCCTGCAGTCGCCGGACCACACCGCTGATCTCAAGGCTATCCGCATGCTCGTCAGCAATCGCCTGCCGTGCTGCTGCCTCCGCGTGCACAAGGCTCTCAGCCTCCTGTCGCATCGCAACAGCCCGGCCGCTCTCCTCAGCATCACGCAGCGCATTCAATGCTGCACGATGCTCCGAGCCAATCACTGCACGACGCTCGGCCTCGGCCCGCGCTACCTCGCGCTGCTGCACACCAGCATCCGCATCCGACTGCGCATCACGCAGTGCCTCCATGTCTCGCTCCTTGCTGGCCAGCGCTTCCTTGCTCTCTTCAAGCGCTTGCTCCAGCGACTCACACTGCACACGGTTGGCATGCGCTGCGGATTGTGCCTCCGACAGCCGTGCTGCCATCGATGGCTGCCGCTCAGCAAGCCGCACGGCACCACCCGCTTGCTGCTCCATAAGCTCCATCCGAGCCAGAGTCTCCTGCTGCTCCAACTCCCCACACGTTGCCCTCTGAGCCAGCATGGCATATTGCTGCTGCTGCAGAGCCGCCATGGTCGCATGCTCGGCTGCCATGGCCGTGGACCGCTGCTCCATCTCCTCAGACATCAGCTTCAGTGCCTCCACCGACTGCTCCTCCTGCGTCTGGGCTGCCTGCACGTCGGCAAGAGTGTCTTCCCGCGCCGCAACCATCGCCTGCAGTCGCCGGACCACACCGCTGATCTCAAGGCTATCCGCATGCTCGTCAGCAATCGCCTGCCGTGCTGCTGCCTCCGCGTGCACAAGGCTCTCAGCCTCCTGTCGCATCGCAACAGCCCGGCCGCTCTCCTCAGCATCACGCAGCGCATTCAATGCTGCACGATGCTCCGACGCAATCACTGCACGACGCTCGGCCTCGGCCCGCGCTACCTCGCGCTGCTGCATACCAGCATCCGCATCCGACTGCGCATCACGCAGTGCCTCCATGTCTCGCTCCTTGCTGGCCAGCGCTTCCTTGCTCTCCTCAAGCGCTTGCTCCAGCGACTCACACTGCACACGGTTGGCATGCGCTGCGGATTGTGCCTCCGACAGCCGTGCTGCCATCGATGGCTGCCGCTCAGCAAGCCGCACGGCACCACCCGCTTGCTGCTCCATAAGCTCCATCCGAGCCAGAGTCTCCTGCTGCTCCAACTCCCCACACGTTGCCCTCTGAGCCAGCATGGCACTGTGCTGCTGCTGCAAAGCCGCCATGGTCGCATGCTCGGCTGCCATGGCCGTGGACCGCTGCTCCATCTCCTCAGACATCAGCTTCAGTGCCTCCACCGACTGCTCCTCCTGCGTCTGGGCTGCCTGCACGTCGGCAAGAGTGTCTTCCCGCGCCGCAACCATCGCCTGCAGTCGCCGGACCACACCGCTGATCTCAAGGCTATCCGCATGCTCGTCAGCAATCGCCTGCCGTGCTGCTGCCTCCGCGTGCACAAGGCTCTCAGCCTCCTGTCGCATCGCAACAGCCCGGCCGCTCTCCTCAGCATCACGCAGCGCATTCAATGCTGCACGATGCTCCGACGCAATTACTGCACGACGCTCGGCCTCGGCCCGCGCTACCTCGCGCTGCTGCACACCAGCATCCGCATCCGACTGCGCATCACGCAGTGCCTCCATGTCTCGCTCCTTGCTGGCCAGCGCTTCCTTGCTCTCTTCAAGCGCTTGCTCCAGCGACTCACACTGCACACGGTTGGCATGCGCTGCGGATTGTGCCTCCGACAGCCGTGCTGCCATCGATGGCTGCCGCTCAGCAAGCCGCACGGCACCACCCGCTTGCTGCTCCATAAGCTCCATCCGAGCCAGAGTCTCCTGCTGCTCCAACTCCCCACACGTTGCCCTCTGAGCCAGCATGGCACTGTGCTGCTGCTGCAAAGCCGCCATGGTCGCATGCTCGGCTGCCATGGCCGTGGACCGCTGCTCCATCTCCTCAGACATCAGCTTCAGTGCCTCCACCGACTGCTCCTCCTGCGTCTGGGCTGCCTGCACGTTGGCAAGAGTGTCTTCCCGCGCCGCAACCATCGCCTGCAGTCGCCGGACCACACCGCTGATCTCAAGGCTATCCGCATGCTCGTCAGCAATCGCCTGCCGTGCTGCTGCCTCCGCGTGCACAAGGCTCTCAGCCTCCTGTCGCATCGCAACAGCCCGGCCGCTCTCCTCAGCATCACGCAGCGCATTCAATGCTGCACGATGCTCCGAGCCAATCACTGCACGACGCTCGGCCTCGGTCCGCACTACCTCGCGCTGCTGCACACCAGCATCCGCATCCGACTGCGCATCACGCAGTGCCTCCATGTCTCGCTCCTTGCTGGCCAGCGCTTCCTTGCTCTCTTCAAGCGCTTGCTCCAGCGACTCACACTGCACACGGTTGGCATGCGCTGCGGATTGTGCCTCCGACAGCCGTGCTGCCATCGATGGCTGCCGCTCAGCAAGCCGCACGGCACCACCCGCTTGCTGCTCCATAAGCTCCATCCGAGCCAGAGTCTCCTGCTGCTCCAACTCCCCACACGTTGCCCTCTGAGCCAGCATGGCACTGTGCTGCTGCTGCAAAGCCGCCATGGTCGCATGCTCGGCTGCCATGGCCGTGGACCGCTGCTCCATCTCCTCAGACATCAGCTTCAGTGCCTCCACCGACTGCTCCTCCTGCGTCTGGGCTGCCTGCACGTCGGCAAGAGTGTCTTCCCGCGCCGCAACCATCGCCTGCAGTCGCCGGACCACACCGCTGATCTCGAGGCTATCCGCATGCTCATCAGCAATCGCCTGCCGTGCTGCTGCCTCCGCGTGCACAAGGCTCTCAGCCTCCTGTCGCATCGCAACAGCCCGGCCGCTCTCCTCAGCATCACGCAGCGCATTCAATGCTGCACGATGCTCCGAGCCAATCACTGCACGACGCTCGGCCTCGGTCCGCACTACCTCGCGCTGCTGCACACCAGCATCCGCATCCGACTGCGCATCACGCAGTGCCTCCATGTCTCGCTCCTTGCTGGCCAGCGCTTCCTTGCTCTCTTCAAGCGCTTGCTCCAGCGACTCACACTGCACACGGTTGGCATGCGCTGCGGATTGTGCCTCCGACAGCCGTGCTGCCATCGATGGCTGCCGCTCAGCAAGCCGCACGGCACCACCCGCTTGCTGCTCCATAAGCTCCATCCGAGCCAGAGTCTCCTGCTGCTCCAACTCCCCACACGTTGCCCTCTGAGCCAGCATGGCACTGTGCTGCTGCTGCAAAGCCGCCATGGTCGCATGCTCGGCTGCCATGGCCGTGGACCGCTGCTCCATCTCCTCAGACATCAGCTTCAGTGCCTCCACCGACTGCTCCTCCTGCGTCTGGGCTGCCTGCACGTCGGCAAGAGTGTCTTCCCGCGCCGCAACCATCGCCTGCAGTCGCCGGACCACACCGCTGATCTCGAGGCTATCCGCATGCTCATCAGCAATCGCCTGCCGTGCTGCTGCCTCCGCGTGCACAAGGCTCTCAGCCTCCTGTCGCATCGCAACAGCCCGGCCGCTCTCCTCAGCATCACGCAGCGCATTCAATGCTGCACGATGCTCCGAGCCAATCACTGCACGACGCTCGGCCTCGGCCCGCGCTACCTCGCGCTGCTGCACACCAGCATCCGCATCCGACTGCGCATCACGCAGTCCCTCCATGTCTCGCTCCTTGCTGGCCAGCGCTTCCTTGCTCTCCTCAAGCGCTTGCTCCAGCGACTCACACTGCACACGGTTGGCATGCGCTGCGGATTGTGCCTCCGACAGCCGTGCTGCCATCGATGGCTGCCGCTCAGCAAGCCGCACGGCACCACCCGCTTGCTGCTCCATAAGCTCCATCCGAGCCAGAGTCTCCTGCTGCTCCAACTCCCCACACGTTGCCCTCTGAGCCAGCATGGCACTGTGCTGCTGCTGCAAAGCCGCCATGGTCGCATGCTCGGCTGCCATGGCCGTGGACCGCTGCTCCATCTCCTCAGACATCAGCTTCAGTGCCTCCACCGACTGCTCCTCCTGCGTCTGGGCTGCCTGCACGTCGGCAAGAGTGTCTTCCCGCGCCGCAACCATCGCCTGCAGTCGCCGGACCACACCGCTGATCTCGAGGCTATCCGCATGCTCATCAGCAATCGCCTGCCGTGCTGCTGCCTCCGCGTGCACAAGGCTCTCAGCCTCCTGTCGCATCGCAACAGCCCGGCCGCTCTCCTCAGCATCACGCAGCGCATTCAATGCTGCACGATGCTCCGAGCCAATCACTGCACGACGCTCGGCCTCGGCCCGCGCTACCTCGCGCTGCTGCACACCAGCATCCGCATCCGACTGCGCATCACGCAGTCCCTCCATGTCTCGCTCCTTGCTGGCCAGCGCTTCCTTGCTCTCCTCAAGCGCTTGCTCCAGCGACTCACACTGCACACGGTTGGCATGCGCTGCGGATTGTGCCTCCGACAGCCGTGCTGCCATCGATGGCTGCCGCTCAGCAAGCCGCACGGCACCACCCGCTTGCTGCTCCATAAGCTCCATCCGAGCCAGAGTCTCCTGCTGCTCCAACTCCCCACACGTTGCCCTCTGAGCCAGCATGGCACTGTGCTGCTGCTGCAAAGCCGCCATGGTCGCATGCTCGGCTGCCATGGCCGTGGACCGTTGCTCCATCTCCTCAGACATCAGCTTCAGTGCCTCCACCGACTGCTCCTCCTGCGTCTGGGCTGCCTGCACGTCGGCAAGAGTGTCTTCCCGCGCCGCAACCATCGCCTGCAGTCGCCGGACCACACCGCTGATCTCAAGGCTATCCGCATGCTCGTCAGCAATCGCCTGCCGTGCTGCTGCCTCCGCGTGCACAAGGCTCTCAGCCTCCTGTCGCATCGCAACAGCCCGGCCGCTCTCCTCAGCATCACGCAGCGCATTCAATGCTGCACGATGCTCCGAGCCAATCACTGCACGACGCTCGGCCTCGGCCCGCGCTACCTCGCGCTGCTGCACACCAGCATCCGCATCCGACTGCGCATCACGCAGTCCCTCCATGTCTCGCTCCTTGCTGGCCAGCGCTTCCTTGCTCTCTTCAAGCGCTTGCTCCAGCGACTCACACTGCACACGGTTGGCATGCGCTGCAGATTGTGCCTCCGACAGCCGTGCTGCCATCGATGGCTGCCGCTCAGCAAGCCGCACGGCACCACCCGCTTGCTGCTCCATAAGCTCCATCCGAGCCAGAGTCTCCTGCTGCTCCAACTCCCCACACGTTGCCCTCTGAGCCAGCATGGCACTGTGCTGCTGCTGCAAAGCCGCCATGGTCGCATGCTCGGCTGCCATGGCCGTGGACCGCTGCTCCATCTCCTCAGACATCAGCTTCAGTGCCTCCACCGACTGCTCCTCCTGCGTCTGGGCTGCCTGCACGTCGGCAAGAGTGTCTTCCCGCGCCGCAACCATCGCCTGCAGTCGCCGGACCACACCGCTGATCTCAAGGCTATCCGCATGCTCGTCAGCAATCGCCTGCCGTGCTGCTGCCTCCGCGTGCACAAGGCTCTCAGCCTCCTGTCGCATCGCAACAGCCCGGCCGCTCTCCTCAGCATCACGCAGCGCATTCAATGCTGCACGATGCTCCGAGCCAATCACTGCACGACGCTCGGCCTCGGCCCGCGCTACCTCGCGCTGCTGCACACCAGCATCCGCATCCGACTGCGCATCACGCAGTGCCTCCATGTCTCGCTCCTTGCTGGCCAGCGCTTCCTTGCTCTCTTCAAGCGCTTGCTCCAGCGACTCACACTGCACACGGTTGGCATGCGCTGCGGATTGTGCCTCCAACAGCCGTGCTGCCATCGATGGCTGCCGCTCAGCAAGCCGCACGGCACCACCCGCTTGCTGCTCCATAAGCTCCATCCGAGCCAGAGTCTCCTGCTGCTCCAACTCCCCACACGTTGCCCTCTGAGCCAGCATGGCACTGTGCTGCTGCTGCAAAGCCGCCATGGTCGCATGCTCGGCTGCCATGGCCGTGGACCGCTGCTCCATCTCCTCAGACATCAGCTTCAGTGCCTCCACCGACTGCTCCTCCTGCGTCTGGGCTGCCTGCACGTCGGCAAGAGTGTCTTCCCGCGCCGCAACCATCGCCTGCAGTCGCCGGACCACACCGCTGATCTCGAGGCTATCCGCATGCCCATCAGCAATCGCCTGCCGTGCTGCTGCCTCCGCGTGCACAAGGCTCTCAGCCTCCTGTCGCATCGCAACAGCCCGGCCGCTCTCCTCAGCATCACGCAGTGCATTCAATGCTGCACGATGCTCCGAGCCAATCACTGCACGACGCTCGGCCTCGGCCCGCGCTACCTCGCGCTGCTGCACACCAGCATCCGCATCCGACTGCGCATCACGCAGTGCCTCCATGTCTCGCTCCTTGCTGGCCAGCGCTTCCTTGCTCTCCTCAAGCGCTTGCTCCAGCGACTCACACTGCACACGGTTGGCATGCGCTGCGGATTGTGCCTCCGACAGCCGTGCTGCCATCGATGGCTGCCGCTCAGCAAGCCGCACGGCACCACCCGCTTGCTGCTCCATAAGCTCCATCCGAGCCAGAGTCTCCTGCTGCTCCAACTCCCCACACGCTGCCCTCTGAGCCAGCATGGCATATTGCTGCTGCTGCAGAGCCGCCATGGTCGCATGCTCGGCTGCCATGGCCGTGGACCGCTGCTCCATCTCCTCAGACATCAGCTTCAGTGCCTCCACCGACTGCTCCTCCTGCGTCTGGGCTGCCTGCACGTCGGCAAGAGTGTCTTCCCGCGCCGCAACCATCGCCTGCAGTCGCCGGACCACACCGCTGATCTCAAGGCTATCCGCATGCTCGTCAGCAATCGCCTGCCGTGCTGCTGCCTCCGCGTGCACAAGGCTCTCAGCCTCCTGTCGCATCGCAACAGCCCGGCCGCTCTCCTCAGCATCACGCAGCGCATTCAATGCTGCACGATGCTCCGAGCCAATCACTGCACGACGCTCGGCCTCGGCCCGCGCTACCTCGCGCTGCTGCACACCAGCATCCGCATCCGACTGCGCATCACGCAGTGCCTCCATGTCTCGCTCCTTGCTGGCCAGCGCTTCCTTGCTCTCTTCAAGCGCTTGCTCCAGCGACTCACACTGCACACGGTTGGCATGCGCTGCGGATTGTGCCTCCGACAGCCGTGCTGCCATCGATGGCTGCCGCTCAGCAAGCCGCACGGCACCACCCGCTTGCTGCTCCATAAGCTCCATCCGAGCCAGAGTCTCCTGCTGCTCCAACTCCCCACACGTTGCCCTCTGAGCCAGCATGGCACTGTGCTGCTGCTGCAGAGCCGCCATGGTCGCATGCTCGGCTGCCATGGCCGTGGACCGCTGCTCCATCTCCTCAGACATCAGCTTCAGTGCCTCCACCGACTGCTCCTCCTGCGTCTGGGCTGCCTGCACGTCGGCAAGAGTGTCTTCCCGCGCCGCAACCATCGCCTGCAGTCGCCGGACCACACCGCTGATCTCGAGGCTATCCGCATGCCCATCAGCAATCGCCTGCCGTGCTGCTGCCTCCGCGTGCACAAGGCTCTCAGCCTCCTGTCGCATCGCAACAGCCCGGCCGCTCTCCTCAGCATCACGCAGTGCATTCAATGCTGCACGATGCTCCGAGCCAATCACTGCACGACGCTCGGCCTCGGCCCGCGCTACCTCGCGCTGCTGCACACCAGCATCCGCATCCGACTGCGCATCACGCAGTGCCTCCATGTCTCGCTCCTTGCTGGCCAGCGCTTCCTTGCTCTCCTCAAGCGCTTGCTCCAGCGACTCACACTGCACACGGTTGGCATGCGCTGCGGATTGTGCCTCCGACAGCCGTGCTGCCATCGATGGCTGCCGCTCAGCAAGCCGCACGGCACCACCCGCTTGCTGCTCCATAAGCTCCATCCGAGCCAGAGTCTCCTGCTGCTCCAACTCCCCACACGTTGCCCTCTGAGCCAGCATGGCACTGTGCTGCTGCTGCAGAGCCGCCATGGTCGCATGCTCGGCTGCCATGGCCGTGGACCGCTGCTCCATCTCCTCAGACATCAGCTTCAGTGCCTCCACCGACTGCTCCTCCTGCGTCTGGGCTGCCTGCACGTCGGCAAGAGTGTCTTCCCGCGCCGCAACCATCGCCTGCAGTCGCCGGACCACACCGCTGATCTCAAGGCTATCCGCATGCTCGTCAGCAATCGCCTGCCGTGCTGCTGCCTCCGCGTGCACAAGGCTCTCAGCCTCCTGTCGCATCGCAACAGCCCGGCCGCTCTCCTCAGCATCACGCAACGCATTCAATGCTGCACGATGCTCCGACGCAATTACTGCACGACGCTCGGCCTCGGCCCGCGCTACCTCGCGCTGCTGCACACCAGCATCCGCATCCGACTGCGTATCACGCAGTGCCTCCATGTCTCGCTCCTTGCTGGCCAGCGCTTCCTTGCTCTCTTCAAGCGCTTGCTCCAGCGACTCACACTGCACACGGTTGGCATGCGCTGCGGATTGTGCCTCCGACAGCCGTGCTGCCATCGATGGCTGCCGCTCAGCAAGCCGCACGGCACCACCCGCTTGCTGCTCCATAAGCTCCATCCGAGCCAGAGTCTCCTGCTGCTCCAACTCCCCACACGTTGCCCTCTGAGCCAGCATGGCACTGTGCTGCTGCTGCAGAGCCGCCATGGTCGCATGCTCGGCTGCCATGGCCGTGGACCGCTGCTCCATCTCCTCAGACATCAGCTTCAGTGCCTCCACCGACTGCTCCTCCTGCGTCTGGGCTGCCTGCACGTCGGCAAGAGTGTCTTCCCGCGCCGCAACCATCGCCTGCAGTCGCCGGACCACACCGCTGATCTCGAGGCTATCCGCATGCCCATCAGCAATCGCCTGCCGTGCTGCTGCCTCCGCGTGCACAAGGCTCTCAGCCTCCTGTCGCATCGCAACAGCCCGGCCGCTCTCCTCAGCATCACGCAACGCATTCAATGCTGCACGATGCTCCGAGGCAATCACTGCACGACGCTCGGCCTCGGCCCGCGCTACCTCGCGCTGCTGCACACCAGCATCCGCATCCGACTGCGCATCACGCAGTGCCTCCATGTCTCGCTCCTTGCTGGCCAGCGCTTCCTTGCTCTCCTCAAGCGCTTGCTCCAGCGACTCACACTGCACACGGTTGGCATGCGCTGCGGATTGTGCCTCCGACAGCCGTGCTGCCATCGATGGCTGCCGCTCAGCAAGCCGCACGGCACCACCCGCTTGCTGCTCCATAAGCTCCATCCGAGCCAGAGTCTCCTGCTGCTCCAACTCCCCACACGTTGCCCTCTGAGCCAGCATGGCACTGTGCTGCTGCTGCAGAGCCGCCATGGTCGCATGCTCGGCTGCCATGGCCGTGGACCGCTGCTCCATCTCCTCAGACATCAGCTTCAGTGCCTCCACCGACTGCTCCTCCTGCGTCTGGGCTGCCTGCACGTCGGCAAGAGTGTCTTCCCGCGCCGCAACCATCGCCTGCAGTCGCCGGATCACACCGCTGATCTCGAGGCTATCCGCATGCTCATCAGCAATCGCCTGCCGTGCTGCTGCCTCCGCGTGCACAAGGCTCTCAGCCTCCTGTCGCATCGCAACAGCCCGGCCGCTCTCCTCAGCATCACGCAGCGCATTCAATGCTGCACGATGCTCCGACGCAATCACTGCACGACGCTCGGCCTCGGCCCGCGCTACCTCGCGCTGCTGCACACCAGCATCCGCATCCGACTGCGCATCACGCAGTGCCTCCATGTCTCGCTCCTTGCTGGCCAGCGCTTCCTTGCTCTCCTCAAGCGCTTGCTCCAGCGACTCACACTGCACACGGTTGGCATGCGCTGCGGATTGTGCCTCCGACAGCCGTGCTGCCATCGATGGCTGCCGCTCAGCAAGCCGCACGGCACCACCCGCTTGCTGCTCCATAAGCTCCATCCGAGCCAGAGTCTCCTGCTGCTCCAACTCCCCACACGTTGCCCTCTGAGCCAGCATGGCACTGTGCTGCTGCTGCAGAGCCGCCATGGTCGCATGCTCGGCTGCCATGGCCGTGGACCGCTGCTCCATCTCCTCAGACATCAGCTTCAGTGCCTCCACCGACTGCTCCTCCTGCGTCTGGGCTGCCTGCACGTCGGCAAGAGTGTCTTCCCGCGCCGCAACCATCGCCTGCAGTCGCCGGACCACACCGCTGATCTCAAGGCTATCCGCATGCTCGTCAGCAATCGCCTGCCGTGCTGCTGCCTCCGCGTGCACAAGGCTCTCAGCCTCCTGTCGCATCGCAACAGCCCGGCCGCTCTCCTCAGCATCACGCAACGCATTCAATGCTGCACGATGCTCCGACGCAATTACTGCACGACGCTCGGCCTCGGCCCGCGCTACCTCGCGCTGCTGCACACCAGCATCCGCATCCGACTGCGCATCACGCAGTGCCTCCATGTCTCGCTCCTTGCTGGCCAGCGCTTCCTTGCTCTCCTCAAGCGCTTGCTCCAGCGACTCACACTGCACACGGTTGGCATGCGCTGCGGATTGTGCCTCCGACAGCCGTGCTGCCATCGATGGCTGCCGCTCAGCAAGCCGCACGGCACCACCCGCTTGCTGCTCCATAAGCTCCATCCGAGCCAGAGTCTCCTGCTGCTCCAACTCCCCACACGCTGCCCTCTGAGCCAGCATGGCACTGTGCTGCTGCTGCAGAGCCGCCATGGTCGCATGCTCGGCTGCCATGGCCGTGGACCGCTGCTCCATCTCCTCAGACATCAGCTTCAGTGCCTCCAACGACTGCTCCTCCTGCGTCTGGGCTGCCTGCACGTCGGCAAGAGTGTCTTCCCGCGCCGCAACCATCGCCTGCAGTCGCCGGACCACACCGCTGATCTCAAGGCTATCCGCATGCTCGTCAGCAATCGCCTGCCGTGCTGCTGCCTCCGCGTGCACAAGGCTCTCAGCCTCCTGTCGCATCGCAACAGCCCGGCCGCTCTCCTCAGCATCACGCAACGCATTCAATGCTGCACGATGCTCCGAGCCAATCACTGCACGACGCTCGGCCTCGGCCCGCGCTACCTCGCGCTGCTGCACACCAGCATCCGCATCCGACTGCGCATCACGCAGTGCCTCCATGTCTCGCTCCTTGCTGGCCAGCGCTTCCTTGCTCTCTTCAAGCGCTTGCTCCAGCGACTCACACTGCACACGGTTGGCATGCGCTGCGGATTGTGCCTCCGACAGCCGTGCTGCCATCGATGGCTGCCGCTCAGCAAGCCGCACGGCACCACCCGCTTGCTGCTCCATAAGCTCCATCCGAGCCAGAGTCTCCTGCTGCTCCAACTCCCCACACGTTGCCCTCTGAGCCAGCATGGCATATTGCTGCTGCTGCAGAGCCGCCATGGTCGCATGCTCGGCTGCCATGGCCGTGGACCGCTGCTCCATCTCCTCAGACATCAGCTTCAGTGCCTCCACCGACTGCTCCTCCTGCGTCTGGGCTGCCTGCACGTCGGCAAGAGTGTCTTCCCGCGCCGCAACCATCGCCTGCAGTCGCCGGACCACACCGCTGATCTCGAGGCTATCCGCATGCTCATCAGCAATCGCCTGCCGTGCTGCTGCCTCCGCGTGCACAAGCCTCTCAGCCTCCTGTCGCATCGCAACAGCCCGGCCGCTCTCCTCAGCATCACGCAACGCATTCAATGCTGCACGATGCTCCGAGCCAATCACTGCACGACGCTCGGCCTCGGCCCGCGCTACCTCGCGCTGCTGCACACCAGCATCCGCATCCGACTGCGCATCACGCAGTCCCTCCATGTCTCGCTCCTTGCTGGCCAGCGCTTCCTTGCTCTCTTCAAGCGCTTGCTCCAGCGACTCACACTGCACACGGTTGGCATGCGCTGCGGATTGTGCCTCCGACAGCCGTGCTGCCATCGATGGCTGCCGCTCAGCAAGCCGCACGGCACCACCCGCTTGCTGCTCCATAAGCTCCATCCGAGCCAGAGTCTCCTGCTGCTCCAACTCCCCACACGTTGCCCTCTGAGCCAGCATGGCACTGTGCTGCTGCTGCAAAGCCGCCATGGTGGCTTGCTCGGCTGCCATGGCCGTGGACCGCTGCTCCATCTCCTCAGACATCAGCTTCAGTGCCTCCACCGACTGCTCCTCCTGCGTCTGGGCTGCCTGCACGTCGGCAAGAGTGTCTTCCCGCGCCGCAACCATCGCCTGCAGTCGCCGGACCACACCGCTGATCTCAAGGCTATCCGCATGCTCGTCAGCAATCGCCTGCCGTGCTGCTGCCTCCGCGTGCACAAGCCTCTCAGCCTCCTGTCGCATCGCAACAGCCCGGCCGCTCTCCTCAGCATCACGCAGCGCATTCAATGCTGCACGATGCTCCGACGCAATCACTGCACGACGCTCGGCCTCGGTCCGCACTACCTCGCGCTGCTGCACACCAGCATCCGCATCCGACTGCGCATCACGCAGTGCCTCCATGTCTCGCTCCTTGCTGGCCAGCGCTTCCTTGCTCTCCTCAAGCGCTTGCTCCAGCGACTCACACTGCACACGGTTGGCATGCGCTGCGGATTGTGCCTCCGACAGCCGTGCTGCCATCGATGGCTGCCGCTCAGCAAGCCGCACGGCACCACCCGCTTGCTGCTCCATAAGCTCCATCCGAGCCAGAGTCTCCTGCTGCTCCAACTCCCCACACGCTGCCCTCTGAGCCAGCATGGCACTGTGCTGCTGCTGCAGAGCCGCCATGGTCGCATGCTCGGCTGCCATGGCCGTGGACCGCTGCTCCATCTCCTCAGACATCAGCTTCAGTGCCTCCAACGACTGCTCCTCCTGCGTCTGGGCTGCCTGCACGTCGGCAAGAGTGTCTTCCCGCGCCGCAACCATCGCCTGCAGTCGACGGACCACACCGCTGATCTCAAGGCTATCCGCATGCTCGTCAGCAATCGCCTGCCGTGCTGCTGCCTCCGCGTGCACAAGCCTCTCAGCCTCCTGTCGCATCGCAACAGCCCGGCCGCTCTCCTCAGCATCACGCAACGCATTCAATGCTGCACGATGCTCCGAGCCAATCACTGCACGACGCTCGGCCTCGGCCCGCGCTACCTCGCGCTGCTGCACACCAGCATCCGCATCCGACTGCGCATCACGCAGTGCCTCCATGTCTCGCTCCTTGCTGGCCAGCGCTTCCTTGCTCTCTTCAAGCGCTTGCTCCAGCGACTCACACTGCACACGGTTGGCATGCGCTGCGGATTGTGCCTCCGACAGCCGTGCTGCCATCGATGGCTGCCGCTCAGCAAGCCGCACGGCACCACCCGCTTGCTGCTCCATAAGCTCCATCCGAGCCAGAGTCTCCTGCTGCTCCAACTCCCCACACGTTGCCCTCTGAGCCAGCATGGCACTGTGCTGCTGCTGCAAAGCCGCCATGGTGGCTTGCTCGGCTGCCATGGCCGTGGACCGCTGCTCCATCTCCTCAGACATCAGCTTCAGTGCCTCCACCGACTGCTCCTCCTGCGTCTGGGCTGCCTGCACGTCGGCAAGAGTGTCTTCCCGCGCCGCAACCATCGCCTGCAGTCGCCGGACCACACCGCTGATCTCAAGGCTATCCGCATGCTCGTCAGCAATCGCCTGCCGTGCTGCTGCCTCCGCGTGCACAAGGCTCTCAGCCTCCTGTCGCATCGCAACAGCCCGGCCGCTCTCCTCAGCATCACGCAGCGCATTCAATGCTGCACGATGCTCCGACGCAATCACTGCACGACGCTCGGCCTCGGTCCGCACTACCTCGCGCTGCTGCACACCAGCATCCGCATCCGACTGCGCATCACGCAGTGCCTCCATGTCTCGCTCCTTGCTGGCCAGCGCTTCCTTGCTCTCCTCAAGCGCTTGCTCCAGCGACTCACACTGCACACGGTTGGCATGCGCTGCGGATTGTGCCTCCGACAGCCGTGCTGCCATCGATGGCTGCCGCTCAGCAAGCCGCACGGCACCACCCGCTTGCTGCTCCATAAGCTCCATCCGAGCCAGAGTCTCCTGCTGCTCCAACTCCCCACACGCTGCCCTCTGAGCCAGCATGGCACTGTGCTGCTGCTGCAAAGCCGCCATGGTCGCATGCTCGGCTGCCATGGCCGTGGACCGCTGCTCCATCTCCTCAGACATCAGCTTCAGTGCCTCCACCGACTGCTCCTCCTGCGTCTGGGCTGCCTGCACGTCGGCAAGAGTGTCTTCCCGCGCCGCAACCATCGCCTGCAGTCGCCGGACCACACCGCTGATCTCGAGGCTATCCGCATGCTCGTCAGCAATCGCCTGCCGTGCTGCTGCCTCCGCGTGCACAAGGCTCTCAGCCTCCTGTCGCATCGCAGCAGCCCGGCCGCTCTCCTCAGCATCACGCAGCGCATTCAATGCTGCACGATGCTCCGAGCCAATCACTGCACGACGCTCGGCCTCGGCCCGCGCTACCTCGCGCTGTTGCACACCAGCATCCGCATCCGACTGCGCATCACGCAGTGCCTCCATGTCTCGCTCCTTGCTGGCCAGCGCTTCCTTGCTCTCCTCAAGCGCTTGCTCCAGCGACTCACACTGCACACGGTTGGCATGCGCTGCGGATTGTGCCTCCGACAGCCGTGCTGCCATCGATGGCTGCCGCTCAGCAAGCCGCACGGCACCACCCGCTTGCTGCTCCATAAGCTCCATCCGAGCCAGAGTCTCCTGCTGCTCCAACTCCCCACACGCTGCCCTCTGAGCCAGCATGGCACTGTGCTGCTGCTGCAAAGCCGCCATGGTCGCATGCTTGGCTGCCATGGCCGTGGACCGCTGCTCCATCTCCTCAGACATCAGCTTTAGTGCCTCCACCGACTGCTCCTCCTGCGTCTGGGCTGCCTGCACGTCGGCAAGAGTGTCTTCCCGCGCCGCAACCATCGCCTGCAGTCGCCGGACCACACCGCTGATCTCAAGGCTATCCGCATGCTCGTCAGCAATCGCCTGCCGTGCTGCTGCCTCCGCGTGCACAAGGCTCTCAGCCTCCTGTCGCATCGCAGCAGCCCGGCCGCTCTCCTCAGCATCACGCAGCGCATTCAATGCTGCACGATGCTCCGAGCCAATCACTGCACGACGCTCGGCCTCGGTCCGCGCTACCTCGCGCTGCTGCACACCAGCATCCGCATCCGACTGCGCATCACGCAGTGCCTCCATGTCTCGCTCCTTGCTGGCCAGCGCTTCCTTGCTCTCCTCAAGCGCTTGCTCCAGCGACTCACACTGCACACGGTTGGCATGCGCTGCGGATTGTGCCTCCGACAGCCGTGCTGCCATCGATGGCTGCCGCTCAGCAAGCCGCACGGCACCACCCGCTTGCTGCTCCATAAACTCCATCCGAGCCAGAGTCTCCTGCTGCTCCAACTCCCCACACGCTGCCCTCTGAGCCAGCATGGCACTGTGCTGCTGCTGCAGAGCCGCCATGGCCGCATGCTCGGCTGCCATGGCCGTGGACCGCTGCTCCATCTCCTCAGACATCAGCTTCAGTGCCTCCACCGACTGCTCCTCCTGCGTCTGGGCTGCCTGCACGTCGGCAAGAGTGTCTTCCCGCGCCGCAACCATCGCCTGCAGTCGCCGGACCACACCGCTGATCTCAAGGCTATCCGCATGCTCGTCAGCAATCGCCTGCCGTGCTGCTGCCTCCGCGTGCACAAGGCTCTCAGCCTCCTGTCGCATCGCAACAGCCCGGCCGCTCTCCTCAGCATCACGCAACGCATTCAATGCTGCACGATGCTCCGAGCCAATCACTGCACGACGCTCGGCCTCGGCCCGCGCTACCTCGCGCTGCTGCACACCAGCATCCGCATCCGACTGCGCATCACGCAGTGCCTCCATGTCTCGCTCCTTGCTGGCCAGCGCTTCCTTGCTCTCTTCAAGCGCTTGCTCCAGCGACTCACACTGCACACGGTTGGCATGCGCTGCGGATTGTGCCTCCGACAGCCGTGCTGCCATCGATGGCTGCCGCTCAGCAAGCCGCACGGCACCACCCGCTTGCTGCGCCATAAGCTCCATCCGAGCCAGAGTCTCCTGCTGCTCCAACTCCCCACACGCTGCCCTCTGAGCCAGCATGGCATATTGCTGCTGCTGCAGAGCCGCCATGGTCGCATGCTCGGCTGCCATGGCCGTGGACCGCTGCTCCATCTCCTCAGACATCAGCTTCAGTGCCTCCACCGACTGCTCCTCCTGCGTCTGGGCTGCCTGCACGTCGGCAAGAGTGTCTTCCCGCGCCGCAACCATCGCCTGCAGTCGCCGGACCACACCGCTGATCTCAAGGCTATCCGCATGCTCGTCAGCAATCGCCTGCCGTGCTGCTGCCTCCGCGTGCACAAGGCTCTCAGCCTCCTGTCGCATCGCAACAGCCCGGCCGCTCTCCTCAGCATCACGCAGCGCATTCAATGCTGCACGATGCTCCGAGCCAATCACTGCACGACGCTCGGCCTCGGCCCGCGCTACCTCGCGCTGCTGCACACCAGCATCCGCATCCGACTGCGCATCACGCAGTGCCTCCATGTCTCGCTCCTTGCTGGCCAGCGCTTCCATGCTCTCCTCAAGCGCTTGCTCCAGCGACTCACACTGCACACGGTTGGCATGCGCTGCGGATTGTGCCTCCGACAGCCGTGCTGCCATCGATGGCTGCCGCTCAGCAAGCCGCACGGCACCACCCGCTTGCTGCTCCATAAGCTCCATCCGAGCCAGAGTCTCCTGCTGCTCCAACTCCCCACACGTTGCCCTCTGAGCCAGCATGGCACTGTGCTGCTGCTGCAGAGCCGCCATGGCCGCATGCTCGGCTGCCATGGCCGTGGACCGCTGCTCCATCTCCTCAGACATCAGCTTCAGTGCCTCCACCGACTGCTCCTCCTGCGTCTGGGCTGCCTGCACGTCGGCAAGAGTGTCTTCCCGCGCCGCAACCATCGCCTGCAGTCGCCGGACCACACCGCTGATCTCGAGGCTATCCGCATGCTCATCAGCAATCGCCTGCCGTGCTGCTGCCTCCGCGTGCACAAGGCTCTCAGCCTCCTGTCGCATCGCAACAGCCCGGCCGCTCTCCTCAGCATCACGCAGCGCATTCAATGCTGCACGATGCTCCGACGCAATCACTGCACGACGCTCGGACTCGGCCCGCGCTACCTCGCGCTGCTGCACACCAGCATCCGCATCCGACTGCGCATCACGCAGTGCCTCCATGTCTCGCTCCTTGCTGGCCAGCGCTTCCTTGCTCTCTTCAAGCGCTTGCTCCAGCGACTCACACTGCACACGGTTGGCATGCGCTGCGGATTGTGCCTCCGACAGCCGTGCTGCCATCGATGGCTGCCGCTCAGCAAGCCGCACGGCACCACCCGCTTGCTGCTCCATAAGCTCCATCCGAGCCAGAGTCTCCTGCTGCTCCAACTCCCCACACGCTGCCCTCTGAGCCAGCATGGCACTGTGCTGCTGCTGCAGAGCCGCCATGGTCGCATGCTCGGCTGCCATGGCCGTGGACCGCTGCTCCATCTCCTCAGACATCAGCTTCAGTGCCTCCACCGACTGCTCCTCCTGCGTCTGGGCTGCCTGCACGTCGGCAAGAGTGTCTTCCCGCGCCGCAACCATCGCCTGCAGTCGCCGGACCACACCGCTGATCTCAAGGCTATCCGCATGCTCGTCAGCAATCGCCTGCCGTGCTGCTGCCTCCGCATGCACAAGGCTCTCAGCCTCCTGTCGCATCGCAACAGCCCGGCCGCTCTCCTCAGCATCACGCAACGCATTCAATGCTGCACGATGCTCCGAGCCAATCACTGCACGACGCTCGGCCTCGGCCCGCGCTACCTCGCGCTGCTGCACACCAGCATCCGCATCCGACTGCGCATCACGCAGTGCCTCCATGTCTCGCTCCTTGCTGGCCAGCGCTTCCTTGCTCTCTTCAAGCGCTTGCTCCAGCGACTCACACTGCACACGGTTGGCATGCGCTGCGGATTGTGCCTCCGACAGCCGTGCTGCCATCGATGGCTGCCGCTCAGCAAGCCGCACGGCACCACCCGCTTGCTGCTCCATAAGCTCCATCCGAGCCAGAGTCTCCTGCTGCTCCAACTCCCCACACGCTGCCCTCTGAGCCAGCATGGCATATTGCTGCTGCTGCAGAGCCGCCATGGTCGCATGCTCGGCTGCCATGGCCGTGGACCGCTGCTCCATCTCCTCAGACATCAGCTTCAGTGCCTCCACCGACTGCTCCTCCTGCGTCTGGGCTGCCTGCACGTCGGCAAGAGTGTCTTCCCGCGCCGCAACCATCGCCTGCAGTCGCCGGACCACACCGCTGATCTCGAGGCTATCCGCATGCTTGTCAGCAATCGCCTGCCGTGCTGCTGCCTCCGCGTGCACAAGGCTCTCAGCCTCCTGTCGCATCGCAGCAGCCCGGCCGCTCTCCTCAGCATCACGCAGCGCATTCAATGCTGCACGATGCTCCGAGCCAATCACTGCACGACGCTCGGCCTCGGCCCGCGCTACCTCGCGCTGCTGCACACCAGCATCCGCATCCGACTGCGCATCACGCAGTGCCTCCATGTCTCGCTCCTTGCTGGTCAGCGCTTCCTTGCTCTCCTCAAGCGCTTGCTCCAGCGACTCACACTGCACACGGTTGGCATGCGCTGCGGATTGTGCCTCCGACAGCCGTGCTGCCATCGATGGCTGCCGCTCAGCAAGCCGCACGGCACCACCCGCTTGCTGCTCCATAAGCTCCATCCGAGCCAGAGTCTCCTGCTGCTCCAACTCCCCACACGCTGCCCTCTGAGCCAGCATGGCATATTGCTGCTGCTGCAGAGCCGCCATGGTGGCATGCTCGGCTGCCATGGCCGTGGACCGCTGCTCCATCTCCTCAGACATCAGCTTCAGTGCCTCCACCGACTGCTCCTCCTGCGTCTGGGCTGCCTGCACGTCGGCAAGAGTGTCTTCCCGCGCCGCAACCATCGCCTGCAGTCGCCGGACCACACCGCTGATCTCAAGGCTATCCGCATGCTCGTCAGCAATCGCCTGCCGTGCTGCTGCCTCCGCGTGCACAAGGCTCTCAGCCTCCTGTCGCATCGCAACAGCCCGGCCGCTCTCCTCAGCATCACGCAGCGCATTCAATGCTGCACGATGCTCCGAGCCAATCACTGCACGACGCTCGGCCTCGGCCCGCGCTACCTCGCGCTGCTGCACACCAGCATCCGCATCCGACTGCGCATCACGCAGTGCCTCCATGTCTCGCTCCTTGCTGGCCAGCGCTTCCTTGCTCTCCTCAAGCGCTTGCTCCAGCGACTCACACTGCAGACGGTTGGCATGCGCTGCGGATTGTGCCTCCGACAGCCTTGCACTCTCCGCACGTTGTGCTGCTCCCGCCTTTGTCAGCTTCCGCAGGGCCATATGCAGAGCATCTTGCATGGATTGTAGTGTATCGCCGTACCAGTGCTCCGTGATGGCGGCCCGTGCCGCTGCCTCCTGGGCAACAATCGCCTGCAGATTGCCGACGCGGGACTCGACAAAGCCATGCTCCTGCCACCCCATCCGAGACGCCCCATCGTGTGGCTCCCAAGCGGCGGCATTCCAGCTCTCGTCCTCCGTTCCAAGTGTCGATAAGAATGCCAGCGTCGTTTCAAACACCGCTGCGGACCCCCCGTCATCGGACCCCTCCTCCAGCAACGCCTCCAGATCACGCAGCCGGCCTCGGCCAGCCTCCACCACGTCGTCTCCTCCCACCCCTGCCGGCAGCTCCTCGCCGCGCGCTGCCTCGTCTTCTACCATGGCCAGCAGCGCCTGAGCGCTGCGGCGCTGCAGCGCGCGCGACGCCTCGTACATCTCCCGCACCTCCACGTCCCCGGAGCCCTCGCTGCCCGAACTCAGACCCGGCGACACCGAGCGCCGCACCTCCCCCTGCACCAGCTCGCGGAACGCGGCCTGCGCGCCCACCATCGCCTCAGTCATAGCGGCGTGCTCCTCCTGCATCACCACCAGCCGCTCCAGAAGCTCCAACTGCTCCACCTCCCCCACAGGGCCCTGCAGCCCTGGTGCTTGGGACTCCAGCCGCGCCCCATGGCCCTCCGCTTGTGCGCGCCACATGCCCTGCAGAGTCCACACGCACTCCACAAAGGCGCGGTGGCTCTCCTCGACGACCTCCGCCCGCCGCAGCCCCTGCGACTCCGTCAGCTTCAGCACCGCATGCAACTCTGCGACGCGCTCCTGCACCGCCGCGGCGGCCGCGGCAGTGTGCGCTGCTAGGGCCTGGCTCTCATGCAGCACCACGCGCAGACGCGCATCGGCTTCGGCAGAGGCCACGTCCGCGCGCGTGCGTTCCAGCTGCAGCTCGGCGACCGCCACGGACATCGCGGCGACTTCCGTTTGCGGCGGAGACTCCGCGGCACGTGCGACCTCGCGATCCCCGAAAGCGCCGCGCAACAACTGCAGCTCCTCCCGCAGCCCTGCGGCTTCGCGCTCCCGCTCCATCAGTGCCCTGTCCTGCGCCTCCCGGTCCTCCGCCGCGGCCGCAGAGGCCTCCCGCAGCTGCGCCAGCTCCGCCTGAAGCTGGGCCACATGCTCCGCGGCAGTGGCTGCCGGCAGTGACAGGCCCGGCGTAGCCGGCGTCGGATGGGGGAGGGCCGCTGCAACAGCCTCGGGGACGTGCGCGGCAGAGGGCGAGGGCGAGGGCGCGGGCGAGGGCGAGGCGCGAGCCCACAGGCGCAGCGCATCGGCGAAATTGGCGTGCGCTTCTTCCACGAGGCTGAGGCGCTGCAGGGTCTCCCGGGCCTGCAGAGCCACGGTGGCCTCTGAGTGGGCCTGCATGTGCTGGGAACCTGCAGAGACATGGGGGAAGGGAAAGGGGAGGGTGCGATCGGGTGAGAGGTAGGGGGATAGGGCAAGCTTGGGAATGCACTACCGAGAAGAACCAATGACAACAGCTGCTGGGCACAGAAACAGAGAGAAGTCGCCTGCTCAGACCTCAAAACGGTCTGATCAGGATCTCCTCACTCTCAGAGGTTGATGATGCGATGATTGCTGCTGCTGCCACTGTTGTGGTTGTGGTTGTGGTTGTGGTTGTGGTTGTGGTTGTGGTTGTGGTTGTGGTTGCTTCCCGTCATGACCACCACAACCCGGTCCAGGAGGCCTCCCTTCCACACTAGGGGTCCGGACACCTACTGTATCTTAGACAAGGGCGTCTCTGGCACAACACTGGTGGGGATTAGTCATAAAGGCTGAGTAAGTGTCGGTTGGTACTTCCGGGTATACGCACTGGTTTGGGTGAGACTTTCACTTGGGGGGGAAGGGGGGTTGGCACTTGGGGGGGGGAAGGGGTCATTAGAGCCCGCTGGGAGCCCCATCCCCCCAAAAAAAGGCCCCAATGATGGGACCCCCCAAAACCAACCCGGGGAGCATCCCAGATTTGGATTTGGATTTGATGGCCAATCTTCAGGCTCACAGGACGCCTGTGGGGAGCACGATGGCGTCCCGACGACACTGCAGACCGGTGGGCCATGCCATGTGTGATGCACTGCCCGGGCCCTCAACGGACCCCGTCCTCTCGAGCGCCTTCATTGACCCTGGGATTGCGGGCAGCACAAGGCCACGCCCCGCTCGGCCCAGGGGGCACACCCCTGCCCTCAGACTGCAGAGCCAAGGCTAATGTGCTTGCCATGGGAGCGTTGGCCAACTCACACCCTGGCCCACCCTGCCGGTGAGGAGAGGGGGTACAAGGCATGACCGGGTCCACGGCTGCACCGTGCCTTGCCCGAACATCCCTCCGGGGTGGACGTTTCCCTCCGGGTCCAATGGTGGGTCCGTTTCTTGGGCCCCTGCCCGGCGCTTGCTGGAAAATGGTGTCGCACCCCCGCCCCAACACCGGTCTTTGCCCCCCTGTGGGCTCTACCCCTCTTCCCCGAGCCGCCAGGGGACTGCGCATTCCACTCCCCCCCCGCAGCGTGCTCCCCCCGAGCCCTTTGGCTCCGCATACCTGTCTCCCCTCGGCTGTTAACCACCTTCCACACTCTGCTGGCCGGGCGACCACGCACACCGCGCCACCTCGCCGGTCCCTCCTCCCTGGCACATGCATGGACGCCTTTGAGTCTTGCTTGCGACACACAATATGCGCACTTCGTGTGCATATTGTGTGTCGATGGTCCAGGCCGGCGCATGGGAGCAGGCGCCATGCGCGCCAAAAGGACAACTGTTACAACCAACGTCTACGAAAAAAGGGTGATGCATGTATGTCCACCACATGTTGAATGATACAATGCTTTGGTTCTCACCAGAGTCTATGCGTTGAGCAGTGGGTATATAGTTACCCTTGTTAACAAAGTAGCCCCCCAAGCAAAACGTGCCGCCCCTGGCGGCCACTGGGCCAATGGAAATAATGGTCCCTATCATGGGAGCCCTTTTCCAAGACCCCCCCCCATGTTTTGGGGGGCCCCAATCACCCCCCCTTCCCTGAAGCAAAACTCCGGAGTCCCTTTGAGGTTTTAGAAATGAATTGTTCACAGCACTTGTCGCAAGCCACTGGGAAATGTATTTTCACTGGTTGAGAGTGGGACAGTTGTCCCTTTGCTCCCAAAAAGCTGCTTCTGCCCCTTGGCGTCTCTCGTGCAAGGCCTTTGGGGGGTGGATGGGGTGGGGGGGTGGGGGGGGCACTGTAATCCTCTCCAACTAATGGGGCCACTTTGGACACCCCGATGCCGTGAAGACGATGATCATCTTGCCTGTAATCAACGAGGAATCAGTGCACCAGCTGCAGCCGTTACTGGATTGCCTAGCCCCAGTGCATGCAAAGGCGGTGATTTCCCAATCACCAACGACCCAGTGCCAATCGCCAACCACCACCCCCGGTTCCATGCATTCCTTGGCAAAAAACAAGAAACAAACAAAAAACAATCCAGCCCTTGAAGGAGACATCAACGGGAGGGGGCGTACCCAAAGGCTCTGCGGTTACCTACGCAGGACGTCTCTGAGAATTAAAACAAAAACTGGGCGGCATCCGGTGGTATGCTCAGGCACCACGAGAAGTTTGTCACTGGACCCCAACACCAGCCGTGGCATCGCGGGCAGCGTGGGATTCTTGGTCGGCAGCCCGTCGGTGGGCCGAAGGCCTACGCTGCCGGGGCTGCGCGCGCGGAGGTGTGGGTGCGCTTGCCCGGGCGGCCTGCGGATGCGAGGGCGACGTCTACGTCTACTGCGTTCACCTCTCGACCAACCGGGAGCTATCCGACAGCGGGAAGAGGAAAACCGACCCCCCGTTGGAGGGTGAAAAAAGAGGAAGACACTGTCCCCTCAAAGACCGCCCTGTTGCCCCGGCCCTGGTCTCGCAGGCAGGTGCACACACCTTCGGTCAGCGCATGCAGCTGCTCCGTCAGTCGTAGCAGTTGCTGCTCCCGCTGCTGGAGGGTCTCCTCAAGCTGCAGACGGCGGCCGCGCTCCTCATGCTGGGCCACCCGCTGCGGGGAGGCCAGGTCAGACAACCCCACCAGGGCCTGCAGCAGCAGCACGACACCGGGAGCAGTGTGCATTGGGACGCCGGCATTATCCGACTCGAAAGCGAAGGATTTCAATACCGGGGCTGTCCGTACGGCAAAAAAAAGAAAAAAGAATTGCCAAATTCTGGTAAGCTTGCACCTCCGCAGTGCACCAACTGGACAGGAACTGCTGTCGGTCACCAGCCAACCGGCGTCGGTTGACCATCAACTGCCGTTGGTGAACCGCCAACCGCCAATCACCATCATTGAGGCGCAATCTGCCACCCAAAACCTCAGGCTTTCTTGGTGAAAAAAAAAAACCCAAGAAAAGGGAAGGAGGGGGTCGCGCACCTGGACTGAGGAGACGCCCCCCCCCCCCATATTCTTTTCCGATCACCTCCAATGCCCCCCTTGTCCACACACCTAACCTCCATCTTTCATCTGCCTCGGGGGGGGGGGGGGGGGTTGACGTTGCTCAAATGGCTGGGGCGTGAGTTGGGGTTGGGCCTAGGGGGGTGCTAACTACACGCCGCAAGCGCCGCAGGGTAGGGGTAATTAGCTTCCGTGTACACTGTCTAGGAAATACATACACCGGAACAAAAATTTCCATGCACATTGATCTGTTGACACCATCGCTCTCTACAGAGGAGAGACTACGGCACCACCACATCGAGCCGGGGCTGAGCTCGAGGGCAGGATCTTCAATGAGCAACAAATGACATTTGTATAGTGCCTCGTCTTGCCCTTCTGGCGCTCTAGGCACTCTTACACGCCACCACAGGTTTCGTTTCGCTTAGTTCAGCAGATTACCTCCGAAGCCTACAAAACCCATTGTTCCGTAGAATCATTTTGGGGTCCATAGAGCCCCCCAACCCCCCAACCCCCCTTGGGGTCGGGTCCTGGCTGGCAACCATGCCCGTGCTACCTAACCCTTACCGTCTTAGGAGTGCCCAAAGCAGGGATGACGCAAAGTTCATACATGGCCCATTCCATATTGGGGACGGGCAATACGGGGAAAGTGTATAGGGGTATGTGTTACATTAAAACCGCATGTGTGTATGTACCACTATAGTGCCTCGGTTCCAAGATAATTACCCAAATTGTGTGCCGCAGGGTGCACTGCAGGTGCCGCAAGATAAGCAACCCCTAGGGCTGGAATTCAGGTTGGGGCAAATGGACGGTGTGCTATGTACGAATGTATGGGCGTATGACCTGGTGCTGCCAATGTGGTCCGTTCGGTCAGCTACGACTGCATGCCATTGAGGGCTGTCATTGGTATGTGCTCTGCGGGAAGCAACCAGCTTTTATTGAACCAACCCCCCCCCCCTCCCAAGCCATCCCCTTAATGTGATGGGGCTGTCTTCCCTGGGATCAAACACACATGCATAAAACGTGGGGACAATGCTGATGGTGCACAACGTGCTTGTTCACTTCGCTGTAACCGATGGCAGATAACAGCCCACAAAAGACGGCTTTCACCGCAGCCCCCTTTTCTTGACCCAAATCGAGAGTCAGCCACCATCCCAATCCCAAACCACGACTGCAACGTCACCCCAAAGTCAATGGCAATGGGGGCATTCTGGGGCATGAGTCCGATTCCTGAGGACCACTCGCCGACATGCTAACACACGACCAGTCGTGTCGGACCCTCGACCACGGGGTCTTGGGGAGTGTTCGGGGGCCGGTTTTCCTTCCGGCGCCGGTCGAGTGGAAGGTTCGAATCCTGGGTGCAGGTGTCATGTGCTCTGGCCTCTCGACTGGCTGAAGATTCTCAAAGGCGGCACACGGTCACCGAGGGTGAAGGGAGGGTAACCCGTGCCACTTTGAGACGAATGGGTGGAGTCCCACGCGGACCAAACGCGGATTTGTCAGCAGTGGCGTCGCCGATGCCGGTCTCTGGGAGGGGGCGGAGCCAAGGGCTTTCACGGGGGCGGAGCCAAGGGCTTTCACGACATACCTCATGGTGCTGGACCATGACCTGCAGCCTCTGGTCCCGTTCATCGCCGAGCAGCCGGAACTGCTGCTGGTCGAACTCCCGCAGGCCCTCGTACACGCGATGGATCCCCTGGACCTCAGTGCTGTACGCCGTGTGCAGCTGCTCGGCCTCTTGTTCAAGCTGCGTAGAGGGCGTTGGGTGGGATGCAGAGAGCACAAACTCGTGCACAGCCGCCCGGGGGGGGGGGGGGGCGGAGGTGAGGATGGTGCATTGCGTTCATTGCATCTTTTTTGCAGCGTTTTGTTTCAAGGGGGGTGGGGCTGCTCTGTGATCCCAAAACTATGAGGCGGTCCGAGGGTACCAAGACCCGTACAATTGTCGGGGAAGAAGTTGCAGAAAATGCGCTGTTTCGCATCCGTTGTTGGTCTGAGCACCAGTTGCGGCTTAGAAACTGGGCCCCAGAGCGGCGCAGAGCAAACTTTTCGGCTAACAAAATGACCCCCTGACATATGCCTCAGAATGATCGGCATGTCATTGGGATCATTTTGATTCAAGGTGGCGTTGGCGGGTGGAGGTAAGGGGGTGCGTTCTGGACCGAACAAGAGCAGGGCTGTCAGCCGTATTCAGTGGGGATGGGGGGATAAGAAAGAGGTCAAAAGAGGCCTGCCCGTTGAAGCGTCCGGTTTAACGCACTTCGTTGTGTTTCGTGGAGGTGCCTGCACTGTGGACGGCCGGTGGTTGACGGTGCAGTGTTTCCGCTGCTGTTCAGCGAGCATCCGCGTGTTTCTGTGCCGACGGCACACCGCGAAACGTGCTGGTGGCGTCGGATGTCAGGCCGCACTTCCTGACGAGGGCCTATGGGCATGCCCCTGAGCATGTCTCGTTCACCTTGTGCCCGGGGGTCTCGAATGGGGGGCCAGCCTCTCCATTTGCACTTGCGTCCTTTGGCCTCTGGGAACGCTTCCTGCGTGCCGCGGGGAAAGGGTAATTAGCTTAAGTGTACACTGTCCAAGAAATATAGATCGGAACAAAAAAATTCTGGGCACGTTGATCTGTTGACACCATCGCTCTCTACAAAGTGAGAGACTACAGCCCCGGCTCAACGTGCAAAGCGTGGTAGGGAATCCCACCCTTCTACTGTGGTCAAGGAGGAGGGGCGTTACTCCGTCAGTCAAAGGTAGCAGAGCCCCGATGCTACTCCTAACCCCATACCCCCGGAATCAGGCAACTTAATGGATACATGTGAGCCCTCTGTTGTGGCATGGTTGTGTGTAAGTGTGTAAGTGTGTATGAGTGTGTCTCGCGGCACTACGTGGTTGTGTTGCACGCACATTGAAAACAACCAAGCGTACCTATTTTTGGGATTTTGGATTTATTGAGACACAACACACTTTAGTGCAAAGTTTTAAAAAGAAATATTGCGTGCACCCCGGGATGCACAATGTGCAGCACAATGTATGTCCGATCTCCCCGCCATAGCACAACATCAGTCCCACCATCGCACTTTGTTGCCCCATCCCCCACATCATAGGGTGCCCAATCCTATGATGTAGGCGTTTCGAGTCGTTTCACGTTTCGGAAGTTGGTCAAAGGGAGCCCATCCCCTATGACATTCGTTTCGGTGCGTTTCGCGTTTCGCTTGTCACCAAGACTACTCATCATCGGGTGAGTAGTTGAATTCGGACGACAAAGAGCCCGGAGAGCATGAGGTCAAGCTCGACCCGGACTCGGAATCGGTGGTGGAGTCGGAGTCGGAGTCCCTAATCCCAACTCAAGGGGCCACACAACAAAGCGTAGATTGCGAGTCCCTAACCGCAACTCAAGGGGCCACGCAACAAAGCGTGGATTGAGAGTCCCTAACCCCAACTCAAGGGGCCACGCAACAAAGCGTGGATTGCGAGTCCCTAACCCCAACTCAAGGGGCCACCCAACAAAGCGTGGATTGAGAGTCCCTCCGGTTTCCTCAATAGCACCGGGAGGTTAATGAAGCTTGTAAGACTCAAGTAACCCCTGTCTTGTCGGGGGTTCCCAATAAGGGGACAGAATCAAAATTCGCTACCTCACCTCTCCCTTCTCGGGGGCCCAAAAGAGGGCGGAATGGCGGCATAACCCCTGCCGTCTTGGGGGTCCCCAATGTCAAAATCAGAGGTGGTTCCTCGACCACTACCATCTTGTGGGCCCAAACCGCATTGGGTACGGAATCAAATGCACCATTTTTGAAAGATAGAGGCCCAAAAAGGGGAATGTAGCAATCAAACAGGAGAAAAAAGAGGTGTGTGTGCGGTAAACGGTATGTTACAAATGTGTGCATGCATGCGGCACTATTCCGCCTATATTCTGGTATAGTTACCCAAACCGCGTGCCGCAGTGTGCGCCGCAGGCACAGGGAAAGTGTTCCCTCTTGTCTGCACCAGCGGCCCGGGGCTGGAAACGACGATGGGCCGGGGGGCTCAGTGAAAACCGCCACTGTGCCTCACAACGCCCTGGTCTTGAATACCAGGCCCACGGGCTGCCAAGAGACCGGGGCCCCGTGCCACGGCAGGCGCATACCTCCCGCAAGCGTCCGGCGGAGGCCCCGCCCTCCCGCAGCGAGGCCGTGCAGCCCGCGAGCAGATCGCATGTGCTCTGGACCACGGCAGACTGCTGCTGCTCGGCAATCTGCAGCCGCTGCAGCAGCTCCAAGTAGGCGACGTCCCATCTCTCGCTGGTCTGGTCCCGCATGGCGGTGTACACGGCGTTCAGTTCCTGAAAGGCAGGCGCAGCCCACGCAGGACAGGACGGGGAGTGGGGGGGGGGGGGGGGGAGCTGCGTCGGGGTGACGCATTGAGGAGTGCTGCGGCCTCAGACAGACAGCTGTTTGGTCCTCGGGGTCCCGTTCGGTCCCTGGGATCTCCTTCTCGCTGCCGGGTCAGTCCCGGGCCCCTCTCAGCTCCTGCCCCCTCATTCCTCTGGCACCCTCGTGCCAATCCTCAGCGCGCACTGTCTCCTACGTCTGCTGCACGCTCTTGACCCAACCCCTACGTCTGGCACCCTTGACCCCGCCCCTACCCCTCTCACTCGCCTGCCATCCCACGAAACGAACCTTGAATTGGTTGCCGTACAACTCCTCCAGACCGCGCATATCTGCCGTCAGTGCAATGCACCGTGCCTCTCGCTGATCGGCACGTTCCTGGGCCTCCACGGCACCTGCGCACGCGCACACATGCAGAGGGTAAGGCCGGGGCTGCGTTGAGAGAGCCACCGCACACACAGCGACCAGACCTTCCATGAGCGTCCGCAACCTCAGACACGATCAGGCGCAACTCAGGCTCGGGTTTGACACCACAACTCCCCGTGACTCAGCCACGCCTTCGCCTCCGTCCGTGATAGGCCTGCCACTGGAGTCCCACCCAGCAAACCATACGTGAAGCGACGCGAGCCTATCCCTCTGCCGGATGGCGCCGGACGTGAACCAGTGTCAAAAAGTCGGGCACCTGCGGTTACTGCTCACCACAAGGAGAGGGGGGGGGGGATGGTGATGAGGTGCAGAAAAATTCACAAGGAGAAGCATTACGTTCGCCGCACATGTCAACGTTTTCCGGACGCCGCCGGACGCCACCCCCTGCCGGACGCGGCTGGACGCCAAAGAAAATTTGGCCGGACCCCAGATCCAACTCTGTCTCTCACGCATCCATGCAGCACAACACGCAGTGAAATGACACTTCCGTCAGGGCACGCCCCACGTTCCTCCCACAGCGACCACTGTTGGAGGGGGGTCGAGAGGCAAAAGAAAAAAGGTGCAGGGGCGGCCCAGGGACCCCACCTCCAAACGGAGGACCCCAGCGCGAGCCCAAACGTACCGTAAACATGCCGACAACAACGGCTGATGTTTGGTGCTGAAATGCAGTGCACCGTACTGCTGCCGTGGGATCGTCTCGCCGTGCTTCGGCAGTGGGGCTTCGACAAGGGGGGGGGGGGTTGTGTGCAGCACTGGAAAAGGGGACGCTTTTGCAGTTTCGGGGGAGAGCAGTCCGGGCGTCCGTTGGAGCGCTCTCACACGGGGCACCACCGCCCCACATACCCGCGTGCTGCAGGCGTAGGGCCTCCCAGAGGTCCGCGTTCATCTCCTGCATCAGCCTCAGCCGCCCCTCCGTCTCCACGGCCTCCAGGGGCTCGCAGCCCAGGCCCAGGCCCGGCAGACCTGCGTCGGGGGTCCCGGGCATGAACTGCGCCACCATCTCGTGAGTGGAGTGCGCCTCGTGCCAGTCCTCCGCGATGCTCCTGCAGGAGGGCACGGGAGCCGGACACGGAGGAGACCCAGTGCGCCTCCGGGGGTGGCGAGGAGGGAGGCGGCCCAGAGGGCCACAAGGCGGCGTTCTCAACGCCGGAGGAACGGCGTCAAGATTTTCAGGAACGACGAAGGCAGGGAGGGCCTGGTCCAGGAACGACGTCAAAAATTGTAGGAACAGCGTAGAAACGACGCAGCCTTGTCTAAGGAACGCACTATGCGGCCCTCTGAGGCAGCCGCAACGGTCGTCAGCAGGTGGCTGGGCCCCCACATTTTTTTGTTGCCACCCCCCCCCCCATTTCTTCTTTATCCGTTTCATTGTCCCTGTCCACATTTTTTGACGCCCACACTTCCGTTTCTCTGCTCAGACTTCGTGCCACACGCACATATCGCACACGCTCGCTGCCCCCTCCTCAACAACCCCCTCCACCGCAGTGATGGGCTGGTCTTGGGCTGCTGCCCTGCGGCTGCACACAGCCACTGCTCAACCAACGCTTGCCGCGTGTCCTGGTGACTTCCGAGTTCGATGGGAGTGGGGGGGGGGGGGCGGGTGCACCGCGGCAACACCGTGACAAACGCCAGGAAGTCCCAGGCATCCCCCGCCGAGGGACGACGGGCGGGAAAAACGCAGTTCGTCTTCGGTGGGGCCTGCTCACGCCCAGGCACACGAACACTGCCATCCGTCGGACCCAGCCGTCCCCCCCCCCCCCAACACAGCACGGCCGACCAGGAACTGCCGTCAAAGGGGCAGAGGGGTCTCGAGTGCCTCAGCGTGGGGCTGCGCTCAATAAGACGACAGCTCTCGGGCTCTGCCATGCGGGGGTACCTCCCTTGACGCGGGGGCGGCGACCGACGTATCTTAGCAAAGGCCTGACAATGGGTCCCCCCGACGCCACCGGACATTGCAGCCCCGAGGCGCACGGCACACACACACACACACACACACACACACCATCTCTGCTGCAGTTCCTCGTGCAGCAGCGACCAGTACGCCGTCTTGGCGGCCGCCTCCTGCAGGGCGTCCTCGTGCCTGAGAGAGGGAGGATGGGCTGGGGGTGCGCTTGCAGGTGCGTTTTGGGGGTGGACTTGGGAGGGGCCCCGGGGGGAGGGCGAGGGGGGGGGGGGGGGGCGACCGGGCCCCCGACTGCCCGTTTGTAAGGGCTCCCTTTCCCAGACGCCACTCCTACACCCGGCGTTGGGGGATGCGAACAACCCTCCCCCCCCCCTCGCCGCCGCGCGCGCGGTTGTGCACCGGAAATGGCCCAAACCAATTGTTCATCTGGTAAAGTATTATTCTTTCCGCTGTAAAATCTGGGTCCTGAAAGAAGGGGGGGGGGTTGGGTCGGGCCAGCACAGGGCCTCGCACAGGGCCAGGGGCCCGGGGTCGTGGCTGCCTTCCCCGCCGCACACCGGGGCTGGTCCACTTCCGAGGGACCGGTTCTCAGTCCCCCATGCACCGGACCGAAGCGCTGGCGGGCAGGGGACGCTGTCGTGCCGGTGTGTGTAGGCGCGCGCGGGGGGTCCTGCCACTACCCAAGGCATGTCGGGTCACACAGTCACACCGCGCCTGGCCTAGTGACCGGGGGATGTGTCGCGCCGCCCGGTTGAGCTCCCGTGCTGGGGCAAGGGGGGAGGGGGGTCTTTCTGTCGGTGCTCTGCCGGGGGGGAGGGGGTGTCTGTCGCCTCAATCCCAACCCCCCCAGGGGGAAGGGGGAGGGTGGTCCCTCCTCCGATGGCTTTGCTTTGGCCCCGCCCATACTACAGCCCCTCAGCCCCACCCATACCACAATCCCCACGCCGGCGGGGACGCTCACCCCGCGACCCCCACCCCGGGTACACACCCCAGGCACACACACTCCGGCGACAGACAGAGCACAGAGAAGACTGGTCTGGATGTACTAGATCTCGTCAGGTGCAAAGCAGAACAAAAACAGTAGCATGTCCCGCCTGCACTAGGCGGCTTTCTGTGTGAGGGGAAACAGGGCCAGCAGCTCAGCAGCAGCCTTGGGCAAGCCCGTGACACACACACACACACACACACACACGCACGCACGCACGCACACACACACACACACACACACACACACACACACACACACACACACACACACACGTTGGGAACCGCGAGACAAGAACGAAGCAAGAAAAGCGGTTGAAAGAAAACTCCTCAGGAACAGCAGAGCTGTCCTAGACGTCTTTCGGTCTGTTGGTAGAGAATGAGCAAGTGCAGTTCCGGACAGTGGACCTTTCCTTTTCCCCAATTCAGTTCTGCATCGCCCAACAGACCATAAAAACCGCCCGCGGAGGAGCTCGTGCACTACCGTTGCCGTAGCCTAGATTTATCATGTGCTGGGTGCCACCACCCCGCCACACACACACAGGAAAACATTCAGGGAGTGGAGGGTTTGCGCAGCGTGGTACAGCGGCCGTGCAGCCGGCTTGTACCTTGAAGACCTGAGTTCGAGTCCTCCTCCGCCGGCAAGCAGAGGAGGACTACGAGGAAGAAACGCGCCACCCGGCGGACGCCGGTAGCAGTGACGGGGCGCGCTGCTGCAGGTGTGCCGTGCTTGGTGCCTCGTTTTTTGTGTGTGTTATTTCAGACATGCAAGGGAAACATTCATGGAGGGGGAGGCACGAAGGATGCAGGGATAGGGGGACCAGACTTTCGTCGGGTTTTGCGCAGCATGGTGGAGCGGTTGCGCAGCTGACCGCCGCCCTGAAGACCCCGGTTCGAGTCCTCTTCCGCGGGCAAGCGGAAGAGGAGTATGCACACACACACACACACACACACACACCGCGTTTGAATCGCGCGGAGCTCGGCCGCTGCATCAGCCGAGATGCGGGTCATAGCGAGAGCCACGGCATCGGCAGCGGTGCTGTGGGCCTCCTCGGCCAACAACACCCTCCGCGCCGCCTCAGTCTCCTCTACCACCGCGCGGGACATGGACTGGGCCTCGACGGCGTACACGGCACTGCAGCCCTGCAGGTGTGCCCACATAAGCTCGACCAGCCCCTGATGCTGATCCTCGCAGATGACGTGTCGCTGCGCGAGCTCCGCGGTGATGAGGAACATGGTGCGCTGTGCATCGTCCTCCTGCAAACGCGAGGGGCGGGGTTGCACACGCGCCGTGCCATACTGGCTCACGTTGTTATGATCTGCACACCGGTAGAGGCTGCATCTTAATGCAGGATAAGGAAGGGCTCACTGCAGGCCCATAGAGCAGCAATGGCAGTACTGTCACTCTATCAATGCTGGTGTGAGGACCGTCCTGGAGCAGTGCCGGCCCCCAACCTCCGCCCGGGGGGGGGGGGGTGTCGGAAATTCGAAACGGGAGTGCCGTGCACTTTCGTGAGAGGGTTTCCAAAACGCGTTTCGCAGTTTCTGCACTCTTCGAACGGGGCTGTGGAAAACAGGGGCCCTTAGCTCTGCCTGGGGACGGAAAACAGCGAAAACCCCCGTGGGAAAACAATGTAGCAGGTGGCTTCCATTCCATGGCACCCGAGAGGCGGGGCCACGACGTCGCCATGGCTCTTGGTTGGAAGCACGCTCCCCCAGAGTGACGTTTGCCAGTAGCCCTCTCCACACGAGCCCCCAGGACTTCATAAACCATGTTGACAAATCACGCCCTTGCGCACTAGGGCGCCGGGTTGGATTTGGTGCATCGCTGCAGAGTGCTGCTGCGGCATGAGAAACCCTCAACAGATGGCCGCGTGCATGAAACTGAGAACAACGAAGGGAACAGTGCGACACAGCGATACGCAAGAGGGCAAAAAGCAAGCAGGCGGGCAGATGAGGCGGGCATGGGCATGAAACTTCCCATTCTGCGTGGGAAAGCATTGGTCACTGGTCAACTCCTTCCACTTGCTCCATAACACAGGCCTGGGATGACGCCATCTGCACGAAATAGGGCGCGGATCGCTGATGTCCAGCCGCGCCGAAATAACGTGCCGCTTTCGCAGAACAACGCGCCGTGTTGTCACTGCGAGCGCAGCCCTCCCACCCCCCTGCCCTCACCCAACCCCAACCACAGCCCCAACCCCAGCAACCCCCGACCTAAAGCCAGCCCCAGCCACCAGCCCCTTGCGTATCCGACTTGGCGGTCGGCATCCCCAAACGCGCTCTCTCCTCTCCAAGACCTCCACTGCACTCACAGTGCACTGCACTCACAGTGCACAGTGCCTGCCACGCCAGCGAACCAGGTCTCGCCCCCCCCCGTCCACACACACACACACACAGAGAGAGAGAGGCCAGAGCACCACACGCACATAGGCCCCACACCTGGTCCAACAGCTGCTCAACCATCTGCTGTTTGCTTAGCACGGCCCCCTGCAGCCCCTCGCAGCGCTCCTCCGAGGCCGTCAGGTCGCGCCGCAGCCGCTGGCACAGCCCCTCCCATGCGGCCCCTTGCAGCCCGAGTGCCGCGTGGTGCTCCTCCTGCGACAGGGTCTGCCGGGCCACAGCCTCCGCCTCGGTCAACCGCCGCTCCCACGGCGCTGGTCCGGGCGGTGCCGCCCCCCTCGCAGGGGGTTGCACCAGCAGCATTTCCCACACCGCGGCAGACTCTTCCCGGTGCAGCTGCACTCGAGCGTCCGCCTCGGCTTCGATCACGAGCATCCGACCCGAGGTCTCGGTCTCCGACACAGTGCCTCGCGAGAGGGACTGCGCTGAGGCGTGGAGGAGGTCGGCGCAGTCCTGCAGGTGCCGGTGCGTCAGGGCAGCGAGGGCGCAGGCCTGCTCGTTGCAGACGTCCTGCCGCTGCACGGACTCGGCGTTGCTGAGGAATGTGGTCCGCTGCACGTCGTCCACCTGCATCACAGGGGCATGAATGGGGGTCGGGCAGGCTCTTGCTGAGGGGCAAAGAGGCCCAAGCGTGGGGATCGCGTGTCGTCCTGGGGGGGGGGGGGGGGCTCGAGGGCGGTTTGGTTTGGTTTTAGGTATGTGATGCCACCGCCCCCCTCCCCTTTCGTCTTGCGGAGGAGGGCATGTGCAGGGTCGTTCCATACGGGGGTTCTTGGGCTTCGGGGTCCCCCCCCCCCCGGTCACCCGTACGTGGCTGGGTAGCACCGCTCACTGCCAGTCGACAAGCATTGTTTCTGTGATTCGTCGTTCATGGACCAAGGGGCAGAAGTAGCACTTGTGAGCAGAGGCACCACTGTCTCACTCTCACCAGCTAATTGTTTTTCCTCCGTGGACTGGGACAGGCGACGGACACAATTCCCTCCTGAAAAGCCAAAGCAGTGTGTACATCCGGGCGTACCAACCGGCACACTTCCGCAGCCTTTCTGGCAACCCCCCCCCCCCCCCCCCCCGAAACAACAACAACAGCCTCCACCCGCCAGAGTCGTGGGTGGTGCCCTGGAGGTATGATGTATGGTACACGGCTGAAAGATCGCCGATCCGACCCCCAGTATCCACAGGAGCGGACGGCAGAGGAGCTCGGGGGAGCTCCGGTTCAGGGTCCAATGGCACACGCAGCGCGTCAGACAACAAATGGAGGGCACACATCAACACCGGCATCCACACAGAAACACAGCTGCACACATACGCATAGAGGAACACACGCACCACGCACACACACACACACACACACACACACACGATGAGAACCGCAAAAACAAGAACAGAGCAAGAAAAGCGGTGAAAGAAAACTCCTCAGGAGCTGCAGGGCAGTCCTAGCCGTCTTTTGGTCTGTTGATAGAGGTGGCAATGTGCAGCTCTCGACAGCGAGCAGGTGCGATACAGTTATTCCCCTGTGCCCTCACCTGCGTCCCACTGTCAATTTTGTCTCACCAACGGACCATGAAGTTATCTACAGAGGAGTTCGTGTCTTGATAGCCCATGCATTGCAACCTGTGTTAGGTGCTCCCACCTAATCGCACACAAACAAAGATGAACTGTTGACTGACCTAATCGGCAGCACTTCGTACTTGCAGACCCTTATGGTTGCAGTCCCGCTAGTATTGTGTTGTCCGTCCGTGTATGCCGAACCTTGCCATGTCGGTGCATGTCGGTCGAGCCACTGGATGAGCCGTGTGACTACAACATGCTACGCAATGGTCGGTGATGGGCGATCGTGTATACTGCGCACAGAGTGTTTTCGGTGTTCCACGGGGATGCGGAGTACACATGGCACACTGAGTTATGCAACGTGCGCATCACAGCCATACTTGCGTAATCGCTGGCCAGCACCACCTATGCCCAAGCCAATGCGGACAAATATGGGCTGACCAGCTGTGTTGTCAGGGCAGGGCTGCAGTGAGGCTGCTAGTAAACATGCAGGACAAATATTCTGGTGCAGGAGAAATATTCTGGCGCTGCCCGGCCCGGGGAAAGTGGTTTACTGTAACAAAGAGACCAGCCAGGTTTTAGAGCTGAGGGGTGGGTGGAACTAATTCTGACCCCGCTCCCCACGCTCATGCAGATCCCTAGCACCCAAGCAAGCTGGGATAGGCATGCACCTTTACATATCGGCAAGCACCAACGGTCCCCAAGAAAAATTTGTTGTGCTGCGGCATGCTTCACGCCATAGGTGGGGGGTACCCAAATTTTCCAGACGCTGAAACTTAACCCCAACCTAAGGTTGGCGGGCATAGGAACCATCTGATTGTTTCTTGTTTTTACCCAAAATATGGTCCTTCAAGATGGCACCTTTTGATGACAGCCAAACTGCACATAAAATACAATACAATTTCCCATTTTGACATTTGCCCTGGGTGTCTGTACAACATAGGTATTGCCCGATGCCTTCTCCAATTGCCCACTGCCTCGGGGGGTGCGGCTCCCCGGGTCCTAGGACACCAACCCCCCCCCCCCAAGGGGCCTCCAGGCAACAGTTAGTTGCCAAAGGTGCCGCCCTTAGGAGTCAATGGGCGCCAAAGGCGCCCCGACGCTCCATGGGCACCAAAGGCGCCCGAAGGAAAATTTTGTCCATTTTGCACATTATCCTTAAACCCAACCCTGACCCTAACGCCCACCCCAACCCTCAGCCTAAACCTACACCTACCCCTACCCATAGCCCTAACCAGGACTGAATATTGGGACCGAGCTGGTGGGGAAAGGAACATCACCTTCAAGGCATTTTGTGACTTTAGATGGGCCAAAATCGCTTACAATTGGCTCAAAACGGGCTCATTTCACTTGTTTATGCACCCCAAACGGTCTAGTTATCATTCTAGAAAAACGCGTTTTGGACCCATTTTTGACCCTTTTTGGTCCCCCAAAAGCCCATTTTCAAGGATTTTTGGAACTGTGGAGCGTCATAACGGGCCACCATGGGCTCAAAACGGGCTAACAACACTTGTTTGAGCACCCCAAGTGGTCTAGGAACAAATTTGGAAAAAATATTTTTGGACCATTTTTGGACCCACAGATGACCCCCGTGACCCTACCCTAGCACGTGCACCGTGCACGCTAAACACCACTCTGCGGTGCCAAAATGGGGCATTGAAGGGTGATGACAATGTGGAAAAGGCTTCAAAATGATCCCATTCATCGTTATTAATCACCACAAGGGTGCCCAATGCAATCCATCGTTATAAAAAACGGCACGAGAAGGTGTGATTTGAAAAGGTATGCAAAAAGCGTGCTTTTCACGCTGATTTTGCGGTATTTTGGGCCCAAAAAGAGGTCGTTGAGGCCCCTAATCGGGTACATAACACACTAAACGATGATGAAAGGTGTTTGTTTATCATTTAGGTTAGTTCCAATGCAGATGGACCCCTTCACGCATATCCTAGGCACCCAAACTGCCCCAAAAAAAGGCATTTTCTGGCCAGTTTTGACAGATTTTGAAACGGAGGTCCGCCACTTGCGAATCCCATTGCCGGTCGCCACCGTCGAGTTTCTCGCTCAAACTTTGTGTGATTGTACTTCACACCCATAGGTATCATCCACCAAAATTTCAACCAAATCCAAAGAACCACGACGGAGTTCTGATTTTTACCCATTTCGCGCGTGCTGCTTGCTTGCTGCTTGCTTGCTGCTGCTGCTAAACCTAGTAGGTCCACCCTAGACACTAAAAAGGGTTATAAAACCAAGACTGGTTCCACCAGCTCGGTGAACCTAACCCTAACCCTAGCCCTAGCTTGAACCCAGGGTCAGAGATATTGTTTGGGTCCAAAATGCAGAGAAATGATGTGACAAAAGCAGCCATGAACAAAGTTCGGGGGACCGTGTTCAGCCGTGGTAGCATGGTAGTATGGTTAGAGGGCACGGGGAGGTAAAGGGAGCCTGCAATGGACTAACGCTTGGCCTTGGGGGCATGTACCCCCCAAATCGCCCCACGAAGACCCCCCAACCAACCAACCCTCCCGGACCCCCCGGGCAAAAGCCCCCCCCCCCCCCCCGACCCCCCCCCAAGGGGGCCTCCGGCCAATGGTTAGTGGGGGGGTGGTTGGCGTACAGAACCAAGGAGTCGCCTCCCCCATGCCCACTGCAAACAATCTGCAATACTCTTGGTTGTTTCCTTGTTCCTCTTGGGCTGTGTTTTCCCCTCCTCAGTGGGTTCAACAGTAGACATCAGAAGACAAAGTGAAAAAAAGAATGATCTGTCAAAGCACAGCACAGAAAAAAAAGGAAAAAACCAGGTTGGGCTATCCTGCTCCTGCCCCTGCCAGGGTTGTTGCAGATTGCCACTCCCAGGAATGGGACCAGAGTCCTCTCAATCACAGATGCACCATTTAACCACTGCAGTACTGTCCATCTCTGACGGTCAACTGCAAAGGGATAGATTGATATTCTAGTCCGATATTTTCCCCAAAAGAAGTCCCAACCCAGTGTGATGCAGCATGCTGCAGCATGCTTCAAAACCCCCACCAACAGGTCCCAAAAACAGGTGCTGCGGCATGCTGCGGCATGCTTCAACCGTTGGTGGTATCGGGTCACCCGCATCGACATGGGGGCAGAGCACCTCTAGATCTCAGATACACAAGCGCAGAAATGCACATGCACATACATACAGACACACAAATGACCAGCACACCTGATCCAACAGCTGCTCAACCATCTGCTGTTTGCTTAGCACAGCCCCCTGCAGCCCCTCACAGCGCTCGTCGGATGCTCTCACATCACGCCGCAGCTGCTCGCACAGCCCCTGCCAATGGGCCCTCTGCAGCCGCAGCGCCGCGTCGTACTCCTCCACCAACAGAGCCTGTCGGGCAGTAGCTTCTGCCTCTGACGCCCTCCATTCGCTCAGGGCCGTTGCCGGGATGGCCGGCTGTGCTGTGGCAGTGAAAGGCCGCCCGGCGAGGGCCATCTCCCATGCGGCCGCAGACTCTGCCTGGAGCATGCGGATGCGGGCATCCGCTTCCGCCGCCGCGACATCTGCCAGGCGCCGCCGCCGCACCTTGTCCACTGCCTCCTGAGATGCAGGCAACGACGTGGAGGAGCGTCTGCACTGCATTGCACGTGTTGTACCAGATGGGGCTGCCCCAGCAGGAAGCAGGAATTGCAGCAGTAGTGCGGATGTCCACTTTGTCAAGTGCGAGACTGCCACAGAAATCCAGTTTCGCTGGAATTGTGCATGTCGTTCAAAGAAGTGGAAAAACCGAGTCCTACTGTGGGCATCATGCGTGCAACCCCCCCACCACCAAACCCCACATCTGCTGGTGTGTCAGCCCGTGGCAGTCCGAGGAGGGGACACCCACCACTCCCTGGGGTACCTCCTGCAGGTGAAGGTGCAGGGCAGAGCACCACCACATGTAGCCTGGATGCCAACCCCCTGTGTGACATTCCGTCTGGTTGTTGCTCCTTTACGGGGCCCTGGACGGTCACCCGTTCTTCCCTTCGCATGTTGCGTCGGGTCGCTACTTTCTGTCGGCCGCTGCGGCCGGTGCTCTTGCTGGTGTCGTTTCCGCGTTCGCGGAGCCCAGTAGTTGGCGTGTTGGGACTGTGCTGAATGTGGCATGGTGTGCCGTTTGCGTGTCAGCGGCGCCCAATAGTTGGCGTATTGAGGATGTGCTGGTTGTTGCCGGGGTCGTTTGCTGTCCACACACCTCTGTCCACAGGCCGTCCATCGCCTGCCTCGCTGTGTTTCTGTGCGGCCCAGGTGCCCTGTTCCTCCACTCGCTGTCCGGGCCGTCCACCACATGTTCTTTTCCCCCTCACGGTTGGTCTGCCCCTGAGGGGCTCCCACTCCTGTTGCGCAAACAGCCCATCTGGGCTACGGGAGACACCCCCCACCTGATGCCGGTTGAGCAGGGGTTGCCCTGGCACCCGGTAGCGACGGGGTTGGCTGGCCAGGCCATCCCCTTTATTGTCGCTGCCTCCCATGCGCACGCTCTGCCATCCCCTCCATTCTGGTTCTCTGTTCCCGCTGTTCCAGTTGCCTCTCCCGCCTTGCTGTGCCCCTCCTCCTTGTCTGCTGTGCCCGCCCTTGTCCCTCCTGGTGTGGCTCCCGCGTTCTGTGTGTCTGTGCACCACCACATGTAGCCTGGATGCCAACCCCCCCCCCCCCTTTAAACACCCCCCCCAGGGGGTACCATCGGTTTCTGGGGTCCAAGGGGGGGGGGGGTGACACCAGGGGCTTATTACAGTCAGATGGGTGTTGAGGAGCCCAGAAATGAGCCCCCAGCCAAGCGCATGAAGCAAGCCTCCATTGCTGAAGTTTTCCAGTCCAGAGCTTCTGCTAGGTCCAGCTCTAGCTCCTCCTCTTCCGAGGGGAGCTGACTTTCAAATGACTGTGTGTCATTGGTTGCGTTGGTTGTGAAATCTCAATCAGCCGTAGTGTCTGTTCTGTGTGTTCAGTTCTGAGGCACAAGGGGGGGTGGATTTATGATCTGGAATTTCTGGGGCCCTGGTGGGGATTTAATGGGGGGGGGGGGGTAAGCATAGAATGTTATTATGCTCAGCACGTTTGCTATGCATGGTGGCCCCAAAAAAGCACCAAGGGTCGCCTTTTTTCTGAGCATTCCGCCACCAAAACGGGTCCCAAATTTGGGGCTCGGGGCTGAAGTTGGCCCACACATTGGTCCCGCCCATATTGGCCCATGAGTCGGACCGACATTGGAGGCACCCATGACAATTTCCATGCTCTCACAGTAGCACGCACCTTGGAGGCCATGGCGCCCCTACAAGGGGGGTGGAGCTTGGGAGCTTGCACCCGGATGGTAACCCGGCAAGTAGGCCCAGTCTTCCCCTTTAAACTTGAATGACATATCTAGAGAAAGTCACTGGGGAAGCTAGTATTCTAGATTTGGTGCTGCGGGGCCATGCCAAGATGCGCCCTTGTGGAGTAGTCTTTTCCTTCAAATGGGAAAGGAGAGCCCACCCTGCGCCGTGGCCCACAATAGACAAGCAGGGCTTGGACCAAGGAGAGGGCACCTAGCCAAGGGGAGAGTCCACCAAAACTCCGTATGTGCCTAACAGTGCTGTGACGTAGTTGCAAGTAATAGACATGACACAACTAGATTAGGGTGTGGTTTTGTCACGGTTCCTATAGTGGGGGGGGGGGGATGTTGCGTGTACGTGCTGCAGGCATGCTGCATGCAAGCCCTGACCTCATTCCTTGGTTCCTCAAACTGACATGTCGGCTGCGGAGGCCCTATAAAGCAAAAGCGCCGGCTGTCAGCGTGACCAGACCCCCCTGTGTGACATACCGTCTGGTTGTTGTTTCTTTACGGGGCCCGTGACAGTCGCCCGTTCTTCCCTCCGCATGTTGCGTCGGGTTGCTGCTTTCTGTCGGCCGCTGCGGCCGGTACTCCTGCTGGTGTTGTTTCCGCGGTTGTGGAGCCCAGTGGTTGGTGTGCTGGGGCTGTGCGGGATGTGGCATGGTGTGCCGTTTGCGCGTCAGCGGCGCCCAATAATTGGCGTATTGAGGATGTGCTGGTTGTTGTGGGGGTTGTTTGACTGTTTTTGCTGTCCACACACCTCTGTCCTCAGGCCGTCCATAGCCTGCCTCTCTGTGTTTCCGTGTGCGTGAGCCCCATGTGCCCTGCTCCGCACGTGCCCCAGCGGCCCACTGGGCGCGGGATCCCCCGGGCGCAGACGTCCACGTAACCAGATCCCCCCCCACCCAAACAGACACGCATGGGGAAGGTGTCCTCTGCGATACAAGGGGCCCGATGAGGGTATGGATGCCAATGCCTTTGTGGTGCTGGTGGCTGAAAGGCACACCTCCTCGAGCTTCTGCAGGTACAAATCATGAATCAGCCCCAGCTCCATGCACAGAGTGTTGTAGTCCTCCGACCGCCCCGTCGCCTGCTGCCCCGCCAGCAGCAGCCGGGCCTGCGCCTCCGCGTTGGCCACAGCCACGCGCTGCAGCATCTCCGACTCCAGAAGCTGCCACAGCTCCGCCAGCTCAACCCCCACGACGGTTTCCCCCACCTCCTTCATCGCGAGGCTGGACGCGTACATGATGCCGTACAGGTGCTGCAGCCCGAGGTCGAGGGCCAGCTCCTGCTGCCGGTACATCTCCTCCAGCCGGGCGTCGTACTCGGCCGCGTGCAGCCGCTGCGCCAGCTCGCCGAAGCGGACCCGGACCTGCAGCTCCCCGGCCTCGGCGAGCAGCGCCGCGGACGCCTCCCGGTCCCCGGCGGCCCGCTCCCGCAGCGCACGGTTCTGCATGTCCAGTTCGCGATTCTGCAGGTCCGCGCGCAGGCGGGCGCCGGTCTCCCGCTGCTGGACCAGCGCCACCCGCGCGGCGCCTTCGGCGTCGACGACGCCCCGCCGGCCAAGCGCCTCGCCGTCCTCGACCTCCCGCTGCTCCGTGGCCTCCACCCGCAGCGCGAGGGCGCCCGCGTCCTTCCAGGCGGTGGTGGACTCCTGCAGGAGGGCAATCAATGGTAACGGTGAGGGGTAGGGGTGCGAGCGAGGGCCGGGGGAAGGGCAGGGCTCCTGTTAAGGGGGCGGGGGGGTCCAGCCCCCCCCACCCCCAGCGGCAGTGGTGCTAAGGTTTTAGATGCGCCACAGAAAATTTCTGATTGGCCGAAGGCCCGGAAGAAATTTGGCCCAATCTGTTAAGGAGAGGTGGTGGGTGGGTGGGTGCAGGGGGGCTAGGGGGGGAGGGGGGAGTGGTGCCGAGTTGTTGAAAGGAACCCTGGGCAAAGGTACTGTAAATTCGCTGATAACGGTCGGCAGCTCCCCAACTCGCACTAGGCCATCTTTTCTGCCACCTACTCCACCGAGCCACCTACTCAACTTCTAATTCGGATGATTCCGGCAATAGAAATCCGCGGCGCGATGTGGCGCGGCACGGCCGCGGTGCTTGCCCCTACGGGACGGCCAAACCTCCAAAAGGCCTCCAAATACTGATGCCTACTGGGCTGTGGTGCCTACGGCTGTCAGCGAATTTACAGTGACAGTGTGTCAGGGCAAGCGTGAGGGAGGGAGAAGTCCGGGGGAAGCAACACCTGCAGCAGCCCGTACACGTGCCCCAACCCCAACGCCACGGCCGCCGCGTGCTGCTCCTGGAGCAGGTGCAGCCGCGCCTCCGCCTCCGCCCCCAGCAGCGCACGCTGCGCCCGCGCAAGCGCACGGAGTCCATGAAGGTCGTCGCGGAGGCGGTCGCGATCGGCGCTGAGGTGGGTGACCGCCGCGTCCTTCTGCAGCAGCCGGTCCAGGAGCTGCGCCTGCCCGGCCCGTACGCCGGCGGCGCCGGCCCAGCGCGCGGCCATCGCGGCCCATTCCGCACCCTCCTCCAGGACCGCCTGCATGCGCTGCGCGGCCTCGGCCTCCGCGACCTCCCAGTGCTCGCGGAAGCGCTCGCGGCTCTCCCACTCCCCGACCTCCCGCATCGTCGTGCCCGACAGCGCCAGCACCGCGTACATGTGCCCCAGCCCCAGCGCGAGCGCCGCGTCCCGCTGCCCCTCCACGAGCCCCAGCCGCTCCGCTGCCTCACTCGCCTCGAGCCGCGCGAGCCGCCGCTCCAGCGCGACCTCGGCGACGAGCGCCGCGCCGGCGTCGGACCGGGACGCAGCGACGTCCTGGACCGCGGCGGCGAACAGCGCCTGCTCCTCCAGCTGCGCCCGCAGCCTCGACAGCCCTGCCTCCAGCACCCGCCGCGTGGCCACGTGCGCAGCGTCGGTAAGCTCCTGCCACGCGGCGCCCTCCTCCTCCACGAGTGCCAGCCGCCACGACAGCTCCGCACACGCGACGTCTGTCGCAGGCGCTCCACCAGCACCCGCCGGGGCTGCCGCGCGCGGCACTGCAGGACCAGTCCTGCCGATGTCGGGCAGGAGCAGCGCCGGAGGCACTGGAGCACTGGTCGCGCCGGGGTCCGCCGCGTCGCCGCGCAACGCCTGCAGCTCGGCGTAGAGGCTCATCAGCGCATCGCTCTTGTCAGCGAGGACTTCGTGCATGGCGCGGTGGTGCGCGTCCTGGTCTGCCCAGAGGTCCCGCATGATCCAGAGCACCGCGTGCGGCTGCTCCAACAGCAGCTCGACGCGCCGCGCGCTCTCCGCCTCCGCGACACGCCAGCGCTCCGTGGCCTGGCGCCGGTCGGAATCCTTGCGAATCAGGAGGTCGGTGTAGAACTGGTGCACCTGTGACAGTGAGAGGCAGCGGTGGTGTGGGAGGGCAAACAGGGCGGACTTTGGTTGCGTGAGGCATGTGGAGCACGGAACACGGGACAACACAGGGCCGCACGAGGCGGCAAAACACACCGGCGCGAAGCTGCTTTGGGCAGTCGCATTTGAAGAGGTTTGCGAGCAGCAGTGTTGCAGTGGGCTGGGGATTCTCGTGGAGGGTTGAAGAGGAGTGGAAAGGGAGAAGGGTCGGGGAATGAGAACTGGGGGTTAGAATGGGTGAGAAGGGGTTGGCCGCAACTCATATTGAAGCACTAGAAGCGCTCCTGCGTACCCTACTTTACCACCGCATGGGCGGTGTGATATGCAGCAATGCTCGCGGACCAGCCTGCTCCCGTCGCCTTAGTATCATACAGAAAAGGACACTGCCATGCCAAAGAGCGGGAGCCAGGAAGAGAGACAGCACCCTTGAGATGGGTCGGGGAGGGCTGGAGGGGGTTGAAGACGGCTTGGAAGGTCGGAACAGGGGTGGAGGCCTGTGCCTGAAGAAGTGTACCCCACTCCTCTGGAAGCGATTGTCCATCCGATCCCGGCCGCCCTCAAGTGCACTCCAACTATTTTGCCGGTACCCCCCCCCAAACGCTTTCCAACGGCCAGTAACCGCTTTTCATTAGGTCTTGAGCCCTCCCATTCAGGAACAGGCCCGCTGGGGGATTGAGGAGTAAAGCAGCTTCTTGCCAAAGCTACGGAGGCCCTGATGAAGTCCGGGACTTTGCAACAGGGCACAGCAAGCGGAGCGGGCACGTCACCTCCCCGATATCGCCCTCTTGATCCCTCCAGCGCCATTGCTGCGCAAAAAGCATCGCCATCAACTGCTCTTCCGTCATAATGTCCAGTCGCGCCTCAGCCTCTGCATCCGCCAACAACACAAAATGTCTGTCCCAGAGATGCACGCGGCGCATGTCCGTGTTCAATGCCTCCATCTTCTCGTCGTACAGTTGGTGCAGGGCATGCACATCCATCAGCACCTGCGACACTGCCTGCTCCTGCTGCAGCAGTCGCAGCTGCATGTGCGCCTGGGACTCGGAGGCCAATGCCACAAGGTCCGAGTGTTGCTGATCTGTGACCTGCGGAAAGGGGGGCGAAAAAGATCGGTTGGTGAGAGAGCAAGTGGGTCGGCCAGGAGTTCAGCTCTGCCAAAATGGAATGCTGTGCTGCACTGTGTTGTTTCCGTTTGTTTGTGTACTTGTGATCGGTCATAATTTTGGCATCACTCCGCTTGCTCTTTTTCTCATTTGTGCGTGCGTGCGTGCGTGCGTGAGCGTGTCTGCATGTGTGTTTGCTCGGGACCATGAACAAGGGAGGCCTAGTTGCAGCCATGACGAGGCAGTCATCTTCAGTGCAGATCACAAAACACCTACATGTCTATCATCCCCCTCTTCTGCAGGACGAGAACCTCAAACCTTTGGGTGTGTGTGCGTGTGTGCAGGTGGGTGTGTGGATGGCTAGATTTGCGTTGTGGTGTGGTGTGGTGTGGTGTGGTGTGGTGTGGTGTGGTGTGGTGTGGTGTGGTGTGGTGTGGTGTAGTGTGGTGTGGTGTGGTGTGGTGTGGTGTGGTGCCCAAGGCGCTGTTACCAAATGGCAATGGCCGGGATGCCTTGCATACGGGTAATGCAAAACGGGAGGGCTGTGTGTCTGTGCGCATGCTGTGTGTAGTGTGCCCCCTTGTACAGCAGTCTTAGTTCAGGGCCACTCTTGGGACTCCCTGCAGCTCCGCCTGCTGGTGCAGTTGAAGTTCTTGCAAAGCCCACGCCTTAGTGCCCCCTGGCCCCGTGCGGGCCTTGATGGGGCCTTCTGGAGCCCTGGAGTGGGCCAGCCAGACCTTCTGTGACTCCGACTACACCTGCCAGACGAACTCCGTTCCCATATCGTGTGATCCTGCCAGTCCCATATGTGCTGCCCGTAGGGATGGCCGTGGTGTGGTGTGGTGGGGTGGGGTGGGGTATGGTGGGGTGGGGTGTGGTGGGTGGGTGGGGTGGGCCGTGGTACTCTCTGAGGGGATGAGGATACGAAGGGGTAAAGGTTATGAGGCGAGAGGTGACGCACCTGCAGGCGAGCAGACCCCTCTGCAACCTCCACGAGGGCCAGCGACGGCATCTGCGCAGATCCAGCACTGTAGGCCATGGTGCCCGTGTTCCCGGGCACAGCCGGGAGATGCGCCTGCCGCAGCGCATCCACCACCAGCGCATGTTCCTCGGCCATGATCCGGAGCCGCGCGTGCGCTTCTTCCCGCGCTACGGCATACGGCCAATGCGCGGGATCCCCAGCTTCATTGGGCAATGTCTGCTTGTGGTGTGTTGCTGGGCCCGGCCCACCGTGACCCGGACGCAGCCGCTGCTGGTGCATTGCAGGATGCTGGAGCGCCTCGGCACTGTGCTGACGCAGAAGGTCAGCATGCTCCCTCTGTGCCTCCTCCATCAGATGCAATCGGTCCAGTAGTTCGTCATGCATCAGCGTCCACGTCTGTCGCCGCAGCAGCTCTTTCCGGTACATCGTTAGCGTGCGCGATGCCGATGTGCTGATGTCCTGAGTCGTGTGCTGCAGATATGCCGACGTCCCGAACCTCATCTCGTTCATCACATCGACAATCTCCGCGTGTTCTGCCTCCAGCAGCTGCACCCGCTCCAGGAGCTCGGCCTCAACCAACGTCCACACTTCACTGTGCCTTGCACCGTCATCAGCCACCAGCCGTATCGCTTCAAGCTCTGCGTTGGAGCTTCTGCGCAACCGCTCCACCTCGCGGGTGCTCTCTGCTCGCATGGACGCGTGCACCAGCTGCAACGCTGCAGGGAATGCGGTGCCCAGCACGGCCATGTGCTCCTCATCCACAATCGTCATTCGGTCATCAGCCTCGTGGTGCTGCAGCCCCGAGCGGAGCTCGAAGCTTTCCTGAAGCAGCCTGCGACCAATACCTCCTGTATCCTGTGACACCAATGGAAGCAACGCTGCTCGTTCCTCGTCCATCAGACGCAGACGGCATTGCGACTCCTCTAGCACAAGTGCAGAGGTATGCAGTTGCTGCTGCTCGTGCAGTGTCGCACACTCCAGCAGCTCAGCACTACAATGACCCAATAAATGAGCGTGCTGTCGGTGGGCCTGCTCCATCAGATGCAATCGGTCCAGTAGTTCGTCATGCATCAGCGTCCACGTCTGTCGCCGCAGCAGCTCTTTCCGGTACATCGTTAGCGTGCGCGATGCCGATGTGCTGATGTCCTGAGTCGTGTGCTGCAGATATGCCGACGTCCCGAACCTCATCTCGTTCATCACATCGACAATCTCCGCGTGTTCTGCCTCCAGCAGCTGCACCCGCTCCAGGAGCTCGGCCTCAACCAACGTCCACACTTCACTGTGCCTTGCGCCGTCATCAGCCACCAGCCGCATCGCTTCAAGCTCTGCGTTGGAGCTTCTGCGCACCCGCTCCACCTCGCGGGTGCTCTCTGCTCGCATGGACGCGTGCACCAGCTGCAACGCTGCAGGGAATGCGGTGCCCAGCACGGCCATGTGCTCCTCATCAACAATCGTCATTCGGTCATCAGCCTCGTTGTGCTGCAGCCCCGAGCGGAGCTCGTAGCTTTGATGAAGCAGCCTGCGATCGATTCCCAAGGCACCTTGCAATAAAAGGACAGCTGCAGCATTCTCTTCTTCCATCACGCCCATACGGGCTTCCAGCTCCTCCAACCCAAGTGCAGCCGTACGCTGCTCGTGTCGCGCGTTGAAATTTTCACCGATTGCACGGTTCGCAGTAAAATGGGAATGGAACAAGGTAGCATACTCCCTCTGTGCCTCCTCCATCAGATGCAATCGGTCCAGTAGTTCGTCATGCATCAGCGTCCACGTCTGTCGCCGCAGCAGCTCTTTCCGGTACATCGTTAGCGTGCGCGATGCCGATGTGCTGATGTCCTGAGTCGTGTGCTGCAGATATGCCGACGTCCCGAACCTCATCTCGTTCATCACATCGACAATCTCCGCGTGTTCTGCCTCCAGCAGCTGCACCCGCTCCAGGAGCTCGGCCTCAACCAACGTCCACACTTCACTGTGCCTTGCGCCGTCATCAGCCACCAGCCGCATCGCTTCAAGCTCTGCGTTGGAGCTTCTGCGCACCCGCTCCACCTCGCGGGTGCTCTCTGCTCGCATGGACGCGTGCACCAGCTGCAACGCTGCAGGGAATGCGGTGCCCAGCACGGCCATGTGCTCCTCATCCACAATCGTCATTCGGTCATCAGCCTCGTTGTGCTGCAGCCCCGAGCGGAGCTCGTAGCTTTGATGAAGCAGCCTGCGATCGATTCCCAAGGCACCTTGCAATAAAAGGACAGCTGCAGCATTCTCTTCTTCCATCACGCCCATACGGGCTTCCAGCTCCTCCAACCCAAGTGCAGCCGTACGCTGCTCGTGTCGCGCGTTGAAATTTTCACCGATTGCACGGTTCGCAGTAAAATGGGAATGGAACAAGGTAGCATACTCCCTCTGTGCCTCCTCCATCAGATGCAATCGGTCCAGTAGTTCGTCATGCATCAGCGTCCACGTCTGTCGCCGCAGCAGCTCTTTCCGGTACATCGTTAGCGTGCGCGATGCCGATGTGCTGATGTCCTGAGTCGTGTGCTGCAGATATGCCGACGTCCCGAACCTCATCTCGTTCATCACATCGACAATCTCCGCGTGTTCTGCCTCCAGCAGCTGCACCCGCTCCAGGAGCTCGGCCTCAACCAACGTCCACACTTCACTGTGCCTTGCACCGTCATCAGCCACCAGCCGCATCGCTTCAAGCTCTGCGTTGGAGCTTCTGCGCAACCGCTCCACCTCGCGGGTGCTCTCTGCTCGCATGGACACGTGCACCAGCTGCAACGCTGCAGGGAATGCGGTGCCCAGCACGGCCATGTGCTCCTCATCAACAATCGTCATTCGGTCATCAGCCTCGTTGTGCTGCAGCCCCGAGCGGAGCTCGAAGCTTTCCTGAAGCAGCCTGCGATCGACACCTCCTGTAGCTTGTAACAAAAGCGCGACTGCTGCAGCATGTTCTTCTTCCATCAGACCCGTACGGGCTTGGGACTCCTCCGACACAAATGCTGAGGTGTGCATTTGCTGATCGTGCAAGTTGTCACGTAACTCCAGGATCTGAGTGCTGCGCTGAGACACTAAGTCGGCGTGTTCCTTGAAAGCCTCCTCGATCACATGCAGCCGCGCGGCTGCTTCATCATGCATTAGCGTCCACGCCTGCCTCCTCAGCAGCTCTTTCCTGTACATTGTTAGTGTCCGTGATGCTGATGCGCTGATGTCTTGAGTTGTGTGCCGATGGTATGATGAAGTGCCAAACTCGAGTTCACTGATGATTCTCATAACATCCGCATGCTCCTCTTCCAACATCTGCATGCGCTGGAAGAGCTCAGCTTCAACAAGTGCAGAAACATCTCGCTGCTGCTGCCCATCATCAGACTCTGCGCGCACTGCATCAAGCTGACTGCTATACGATCTGCTGAGCTGCTCTACTTCTGTCCTCATGGACGCATGCAGCAGTTGCAAGGCCGCCGGGAGTGCAGGGTCCATCTCTGCCTCAAGCTCATCACCAACATCGACAGCACTAATGCCCGACAGATCAGCAGAGACGTGCATGCCATCCCTATCAGCCAACATGAATGAAACAAAGGCTGCTCGTTCCTCATCCATCACAAGCAGCCGTTCTTGTAGCTCCTCTTGCACAAGCGCAGAGATGTGCATGTGCTGCTCCTGGAGCAGCATCTCACGCAGCTGCAGCATCTCAGCATTTTGCTGTTCCATCGCATGGGCAAGCTCCGCGCCTGCCTCCTCCAGCAACTGTAGCCGCTCAAGTACTTCATCGTGCATCAAGGTCCACGCCTGCCTCCGTAGCAGCTCTTTGCTGTACATCGTCAGTGTTCGTGAGGCCGAGGTGCTGATGTCGTGAGCCGTATGCCTCATGTACGTCGATGTCCCGAACTCCAGCTCACCGATCACATCCAGCACCTCGGCATGCTCTTCTTCCAGCAGCTGCACCCGCTCCAAAAGCTCAGCCTCCACGAGCGCAAACACAGCCTCGTGCTCCCCGCCATCGTCAGAGGCTGCGCGCGCGGCTTCCAGCTGGGTGCTATACATCCGACTGAGCTGCTCCACTTCTCGCGTGCTCTCTGCCCTCATGGACGCGTGCATAAGTTGCAAGGCCGAAGGCAGCACGACGTCCACCTCCGCCGCATGCTCCTCGCTATCGATGGACAGCTCGCCCCAACCATCGCCAGCATCGTCGGGTGCCTCAAAACGTTCGCTTCTGCCGATCACGGCGGACTCTGCTATGATTGCGAGAATCCCTGCTCGCTCTTCATCCATCAACACCAAACGAGCCTCCAGCTCCTCTTGCACCAGTGCGACCGTACTCCTGTAGGGCCGCTGGTGCACTGCAGCATGCTCCAACATCTCCACCCGGCAGACATGAACCAGGTTGGCGTGCTCCCTGTGCGCCTCCTCTTGCAGAAACAGCCGCTCCTCCACTTCCTCGTGCATCAAAGCCCAGGTCTGCCTCCGCAACAGCTCCTTTCTATATAACGTTAACGTCCGCAATGCCGCTTCCGGAAGCTGCAGCTGCTCGACAGCGCTGACACCCTCCGCCCTCAGACACACGTGCATCGAGCGCAGCGCCGGCAGCACCACGTCCAGCACCGCGGTGCCCTGCTCGTCAGCGATGGCCCGCCGGCCGTGGGCCTCCGCCTCGGCGTATAGCGCGGAGAGCACGTGGGGGTCGAGCTGGACAGTGCCCGCGCCCACTCTCACTTCACCGTGCGGCACAGATCCTCCATCTTCACGGCGGCCCTCACTCAGGAAGCTCAGGCTTGACTGGAAAAGAGGCAACACCACGTCCATGACCGCCGTGAACTGCTCATCAGCAATCGCCTGCCGTGCTGCTGCCTCCGCGTGCACAAGGCTCTCAGCCTCCTGTCGCATCGCAACAGCCCGGCCGCTCTCCTCCGCATCACGCAACGCATTCAATGCTGCACGATGCTCCGAGCCAATCACTGCACGACGCTCGGCCTCGGCCCGCGCTACCTCGCGCTGCTGCACACCAGCATCCGCATCCGACTGCGCATCACGCAGTGCCTCCATGTCTCGCTCCTTGCTGGCCAGCGCTTCCTTGCTCTCCTCAAGCGCTTGCTCCAGCGACTCACACTGCACACGGTTGGCATGCGCCGCGGATTGTGCCTCCGACAGCATCGACTGCAACAGCGCGAGCACTGTGTCCATGACGACACTGGACTGCTCATCAACGATTGCCCGTCGTCCAGCTGCCTCCCACTCTCCACATACCGCAGCGACCGTGTCGTCAGACTCCAGGTTTCCTCTCCCTTCCTCCTTTGACCCCGCAGAGACCTCGCCAATGGGGCCCTCGGGCCGCAGCACAGGGAAGGCTGACAGTGGCCCAGCAGCCGCCGCGCTGTCCCCTCCCGGACGCCCCTCGTGCCACGCCTCCCGGGCAGTGAGGAGGGCCAGGGCCTGCTCGCCCATCAAATCCCGGCGGACCGCGGCCTCGGCCTCCTCAATCGCAAACAACTCCACAAGGTCCTGCACCTCAGATCCGCTTGCGGCGGCGGCGTGCGCCTCCTCCGGAGGCGGCAGCCGCGGCTGTGGCTCTACTGGGGACTCAGGCATCGGTTGCATGCGCCGGTCGGCACACAGCCCCACCAGCTCAGCTCCTTCCTGCAGGACGAGCGCCAGCCGCTGGGCCGCCTCGTCCATCCCCAGCGCAGCGTTGCCGAGGGCGAGGCGGTGGAGGTCGGCGGTTGCGGCGTTCAGCTCCTGTAGCTCTGCGCCGCGGTGGAGGGTCTCGTCGAGCATTGCCGAGAGCATGTCGGTGATGGCGGTACCTGTGGGACACAGATGCAGTGCCGCGACGTCCTGAACATAACACAAAAAACAATCACGCGACAGCTCCTAAGGAATGACGCGCGCGGCGACAGTCAACAAACAGCGCCGCCCAGCCACTCAACAACGGCGGTTGACCGGTCAGCGACAGTATTGGGCGTTGAACCAACAAGAACGGGCAATAGGGACTGAAATAGGGACAAGGGACTCGAACCTTCCCCCTTCCACACACCCTTACCTACGCCCATAGGGGGGGGGGGGGTGTTTTCGCCCACACGGTGGGGCCAACAACATTACCGCACAGAGAGAGAGTGAGGGAGGGAGCAAGCTGAAAAGAGCTGCAGTGCGCCCAGGCACGAAAGACGTGTGAGCAACAGGCAGATGAGGAAAAAGCGGGAGACGGCATGAGACACAACAAGAGCAGCAAGATAGCAAGGCGGGCGCTTTGGGAGGTTGTCTGCCAGAATTCCCTGGTTTTTTTTCCACTTCCCTGTGGCACTTATGGCGAGTGGTCAGCAATTTTGTACACCCCACTTGTGCGGAGCCAAAATGCTGAAAAATCAATGGGGAATTCAAAAATGCCAAGAAAACAAAGCAACCGCCAAATAATTGCCCCCCCCCCCCCTCCATCACGCCACCCCACCCCACACCACCCCAACACTGCACTGAAATGCCCCCAAGCGCCACCAGCCTCTGAAATTCTCAGCCGTGTTGCCCCCACTTCCCGGTCTCGATGCCTGCGCCGCAGGTGGTCCCGAATCAGGGGTCAGGGGATTGTGGTGCGGACACGGCCCTCCCACCCCCTGCCCGCCGCAAGGCACACCTTCGTGCCGCAGGATCCCCAGACGGCCCAGCATCTCCTCGTCGCCAATCAGCGCCCGGCTCCGTGGCGTCGCCAACAACGTCTCCTGCTCCACCAGCTGCGACTGCCGCTCCAATGACTCCGACTGCGACTTCGCCAGCGCGCCTCGGACGGTGGTCAGGGCCCGCCGCATCCCCAGCTCCGAGGACTTGGTCAGCCCGGTGGACAGCACAAGCTCCACGAACGCCGCGCCCTCCGCCTCCGCGACGTCCCGGCGCGCGCGCACTTCGTCCGACACGAAGGACGAGAGACCGAGCTGACGGGCCGCGGCGCCGCTGAGGCGGAAGGCGTGGGAGAACAGGGCGACGCAGTCGGCCGCGGCGGCGGCCGCGAGGGCCGCGCGCGCGGCGTACTCCTCGTCTATCACCGCGAGCTGCTGCTGCGTGCTGCTGTACAGATGGGAGAGGTTTGCCGTGCACGCCGCCAATGTCTGCCGCAGGAATACGGTCTCCTGTGGGACAAGCGGGAGGGCAGCGGCGCCGTGCCTGGGCGTGTACGACCGGTTGTGCTGTAGCTGTGGGGATGGCACATGCCGAACTATGTAAGAACGTCGGAGAGGACTGCTCGCAGCAATCGGAACAGGTACAGGCATGTGGAAATGACATGAGGACATGGCAAAGAGATGGGGGGAAATATACATCTTAGACCCTTGGTGAAAACTTCCGCTGAAGACGATGCCTCCGTCGTCAGGCACGTACGCTGTGCGTGGTGCCCAAATGGCATGTTGCAGCAAAACAATGGACAAAACCGAGGGGGGCGGCCTGTTCAAATTCTAGACCCCAACCGGGTGCGAAAACTTTTGGGGGTCTGGAAGGGGGGGGGGAGGGGGGGGGGTTGGCACAAGGCCTCGGTATCTGAGGGGGGGGGGGGTAGGTGGGTCGGCCGGTCAGCCGCCGGGGTCCCTAGAGGGGGGTCAGTGGGTACCCCAACATACATACCTCAACATGATCCCCATGACGCGCTGATCATTTTGAACATACACAAATGGGGTAAAAATTTTTCAGAAAAAATTTGCCCATTAGCTCAGGCTCCCATCAGCCAAGGTCAGACCCGGAGGTCAGGTCAGGGGTCGAAAAAATTTCTGTGTTTTTCAAGGCTTTTTGAATTCTCCGCCAAATTCTGAGTATTGTGAGTATAGACACATAGGGTGAAAAAAAAAGAGAAATACCCCCCCCAGGAAGGGCAAAAAAAAATTTTCGGCGCCTTTGGCGCCGACCCTTTCCCCCAAAATCTCAACTTGGAGAAAGACGGGTTCGAAAACTTTGAGGGGGTCTGGAGGGGGGGGGGGTCTGGAATTCGAACAGGCCGCCCCGCTTGGACAAAACTTCAGTACAGTGGGCGCAACAAGGTAGACTATGTCGTTGATTTCAATCTGTTGGTTTCAAAAACTGTTCAATAAAAAAAAAGAATCCGAAATCTCAATTGAAAAATCTTTTAAATAAGAAAATTCATATCAAAGACTGCCCAAGAGACTGCAGTGCAAAGCAGCAGTTATACAAAAACTGCCATTTTATCATAACCACTGCCAACAACCGCCCACTGGTCATCGGTTGACCGTCAACTGTCGGCGGTCGGCGGTGAGGGAACAACCGCCAGCAGTTGGCCATCAACCGTCGGCAGTTGGCGGGTACTCGCCGGCCACACACCTGCTCCGACTTCTGGGCCGCCTCCTGCAGCCGCGCGATCTCCACCTTCTTCTGCTCCTTCGACTGCTGCAGCGTGGCAATCGTCAGCTCCTGCTGCTTGAGGGCCTCCTTCTTCTTCTCCTTCGACGATGCCAGAGCAATGATCGTGGCGTCCTTCTCTTCGCCCTGCGACCGCAAGCAAACCCCAGTTCGGATGGCCCGGGCGTGCAGATGCTACCTACTCCTACTCTTGTGCGGGAGACCACTTCCAAAGGGGGGGGGGGGGGTTGCCATGAAGGCCGAGTAAGTGCGCGGGGGGTACTTTTGAGAAGAAATTGTTTACATTGCTTGTCGGAGGGGGACCGTCGTCCCCCTGCTCACAGGTGCTGCTTCTGCCCCGTCCCACGCTGGCGCCGGCATCACACGAAGGATTTCCCAAGACAGTGAAGTTGGGAGCAGACTTTCGGTTGGTGTGCATCCTGTGATGAGAAAACACATAGGGATGCCCTGGGATGCAGGGAAATCATTTTGGATACAGTGGGATACATGGGTGACAGTGTATTGCTACGGGGGGGGGGGGGGGCGGCAGGTATGGGTGGTGCACTGGGATACATTGGAATGCGGGGGGCATTGGGATGCGCGGGAAATTATTTTGGGATGCGCAAGATACACGCAAAACTTTTTCGGATGCCGCTTGGTGAGGCCACTGCTCGCACAGTGTGCTGGCACTCACATGGCTTCGGTCCGAATACCCAACAAACCCTTTGAAGGAGGATCCACATTTCACAGGCAGACAGTCACATCCGGGGCTGCATTGCCCGGGTGTCGACCCTGCGACGCGCACGCGGGCCAGATATGTACGCATACGCGTATACGTATACGCGACGTTGTAGACACTGTGCACATATAAGTTGACCCGAGTATAGTCTGTAGACACTGTGCACCACAAATAGACACGGCCTGCTAGTTGTAGACACTGTGCACATGTTGTAGACGCGAAGAGACAACATTTGGGAAGGCGGCCGAAGGCCCCCTTGCCTAAAAAACGGTCCGCTAACGGCGTTTACCCGTGCACAAGGGCATATATTCGCGTTTACACACGTAAACGTACAGCCCTCACGCGGGCAGACGTGTGGGGGTGCCACTGGGCCGGACGGGGGGTGAAAGAGCAGAGGCGGTATGCGGTACCACAGACCTACCAACACACGCTCATGGCCACGGACACGGGCAGGGACACGACACACCACAACCACGGACACACCTGCTGCTGCAGCAGCTGCATCTGCGACTGCTGCATCGCCAGGAACGCCTGCGAATCCGCCAGGTTCTGGTGCAGCGCCGCCTGCCCGTCGTGCACACTGGCGGCGATGACGGCCACATAGCCCAGCAGGGCATCCTCCGTAACGTGCACGCGGGCGGACATCTCCGCGTCCAGGAGGTCCTGCCGCTGCTGGTACACGCGCTGCTGCCGCTCCAGCTGCACCTGCACACGCTCGAGCTCTTGCACATGCCGCGCCGTCAGCCGCTCCCGCTCCGCGGCATGCGACTGCCCCAGCTCCTCCTTCTGCAGCGCATGTCTGGCGGCGAGCTGCTGCAGGTCACGCTGGTGCTGAGCGATCAGCTGCTGCGCCGTGTCCTCCGCTGCACCTTGGGCCTGTTCGAGGCCCTGCACGCGTTGCTGCAGCGCAACCTGAGGAGCGCAGGTGGACGGGGGGGTTGAAGGGACGAGACGAGGCATTGCCTCTACCACCGTCGATCGTAGCTGCCAGGCTCGGCGGCACTTGAGGGCAGGCAATGAGGGAGGGTTCGCGTTGCCCGCACCTGCACAGCAAATGGCCATTGAGCCCCACAAAGTGCATTTCTTACCTCAAACCCGCGAATCCCAGGAAGACGCATCGCAAAGCCAGACGAATCCCCCACTTCTGACACGGGGGATCACCACAGCTGTCGCCCGCGCGCAGGGCTCGCACAGGGCCCACACTCACCTCAGTGCACCCCACAACCTGCACCGGGTGGACGGGAGAGCAGAAGAGGATGGGCTGGTGCAGGCACACAAAGGCCACAGGCGCCGGAGGGTGACAGTCCCGTTACCGGAGGCGGAATCCCCAGCGCCGGAGGGCGACGGTTCCATTGGCGGGAGACGGGGCAACCAGCCGTTGGTGTGCAACTGCACGTGACGAGGTGCGCGATGCGCCAGCACGCGTGAGGCCTTTCGCCAACGCACAACGGAGGGGGGGGCAAGAGCGGCACCGGCGCACAGGATCGACAGAGCCGACCGCACGAACGGACCTGCGCCTCATCGGCAGCCGCCAGCAGGGCCTCACGGTCACGAGCCCCGACGGTCTCCTTCGCGGCCATCTCGTCTCGCAGCGCCCGCAACTGCAGCTCGGCGGCTTCGGCCCGGGCCTGGGCCTGGGACTTGGCGCCGGCCTCGGCTTCAGCGATTGCCTGCACGTCCTCCATGTCCGACTGCAGGGCCTTGAACATGATGTCCTTTTGGATGCAGGACCGCTGCAGCCCCGTGACCGCAGCCTGCGAGTCTTGGAGAGTCTCGCACGCCTGCAGGTACTGGTACATGAGCTGCGAGAGCTGCGTGGCCGAGTACTGCAGGCTGTGGATGCCTGTGAAAGAGCAGGGCCAGGGCTGTGAAGCCGCCTAATGTCCAGGCGGGTTGGGTCTTGTGGCATGGGCTGAGTGCGGGGCGCTGCATACGAAAGTGTACACAAGGCTCTGGCTGCGATACAGTGCCTGAGAACTGGGCGCGCGCCGCGCAGACGGCGGCTTCACCTGCCTTCCTGTGCGGCGCGGTGCGCTATGCCCGTGCGCACTCGCGCGCCCGCAGGGGCCCGGTGCGCTTGCAGAGGCCCGCGACTGCTGCACACTGCGCGTTGCGTCTGCACCCTCCTCCGGAGAGGCAGGGAAACCCGGAACAAAGCAGGAGAAGGAGGCGAGGGATACCCCTGCGTCGTGTGTACTCTGTGCCACGTGCTGCACGGGCCTCAATCCATGCTGCAGCAGAATCTTCTGGCACCATCCCATGGGACTCGGAGGCTGGATGGGGATGGGGATGGGGATGGGGGGTTGCCACAAAGGCTGAGTAAATATGCCGGTTGGTACGTCCGGGCGTGCGCAGTGGGGGGGGGGGGGGGTTGCAATAAAGATCAAGGACAATGGACCGGTTCACCTGCATCCTGCACTTGTTTGAATTTTGAGGGGGAGGCCCCCGCCCGCACAAAGCGCGGTCGGTCGACCATCAAAGGTGAGGTCGGTTTGCCAGGTACTTCCGGTACAACGCACTTGGATGTGTTGTGGGGCGGCGTGCCTCCGGGCTGTAGTCGGCCGATGCTTTGGCGGTGCAGTGCCTCCGCTGCTCGCCGCATGTGGAAGGGGGGGGAAGGGGGGGGGGGGGGATGAGGTTGGGATGTCTGTCACAACGCTCCCCCTGCAGCCGTCTGCCCGGGTGTCCCATGCAGGACACCTCGGACAAGCGTTTGTAAGGCGCTTGTTCAGCTTCTTTGATTTGGTTGCAGAGCTTTTGGGCTCCTCCTGCATAGCTGTAGACGAAAGGGGAGGGGGGGGTTGGCAATGGCGCCTTCGTGGATTGCTGTCTGAAGCTGGCGGCGCCTATTGGCCTTTCGCCACTGCCTCTTGTCCTTTCCCTCCGTTGGCAGCGGTACCCATTGGCCTCTCACCGCCTAATGCCCTAGATGTACCGGCCATGCCTATCCTTACCTCCCTGCACTCCTTTCCCTCGGAAGGTGGGTACACGCGTGGGGGGGGGGGGGGTCCGGTAGGCTGGAGGGTGCTATGTCATACAACCCGCGCCCAGGGCCAGGGGGTTGGTGAGCCGTGCCGGTGGAGTTTGGGGGACGCACCACGGCCCCGCAGGCTAAGGTCCGCGAGGGGCGCAGGACAGACCATAGAGACCAGAAACCCTGCAAAGTTGGTGGTACCAATGGGGGATACCGGAAACGGAACCCATGATGATGCTGCCCCCGACCTGCCCGATGCCGCGCCTCCACTTTCGGTTTCTGCCACCCGCCTACCGGTAAGGCTCCGCCGGGAGTTTGACCGGGCACTGTGCATTGGGTGACTGCACTGTGCCCCCCAGCCCACCCCCTCCCCTTCTGCGGCCCCTTGAGCAGGCCGTTGCTAGACCACCGCAACTGCCATCCGGGGCATGAGTCCTATTCCTGAGGACCACTCGCCGACACGCTAGCGCACAACCGGGCGTGTTGCCAACCGTCGGTGCCAGACCCCCGTGTGCGAACCCTCGACCACGGGGTCTTGGGGAGTGTTCGGGGGCCGCGGCTTTACTCCCGGCGCCGGTCGAGTGGAACCTTCGACTCGTGGGATTTGAACCTGGAACCATCGGTACAGGAATCGTGTGCTCTAACATCTCGACCGACCAACGTCTCTGGCCGGCAGCCGTCGGTTGCCGGTAACTGCCCCACTGCCCACTACCCATATCACACCCACCAAACACCCCGGGCCTGCGGGAAAGCGGAGCCCACGTATTCCCCACCAGTTCTCGCGGCACACATACCAATGTCCTCCTCCTCAACGATGTGCACCCGCGAGAACAGCTCCTGCTGCTCGACATCGCGCAGCCGCACCTCCTGCACCCCCAACAGCAGTTGCCGGAACTCGAGGCCGTGCTGCTGCCGCAGGTCCTGCAGCTCCTGCTCCAGGGCTGCCACCCGGGCCTCACTGCCGGCGCTCTGCTGCTGCAGGCGGGCAGCGGCCTGCTGCGCCTCCTGGGCCTCAGACTGGGCGGCCAGCAGCTGCGCCTGCAGCACCGTGCGCTTGACTACTGGAGCGGACAGCCGGGCTCCATTCAGCCCTGTGGCACGAACACATGGGAAGGTCAGACCGGGTCTGCTGCACAAGCTTGGCATTGCGCCTGAGCGAGTAGGCCGGTTGGTACTTCCGGGTGTACGTACTTGTTCGCCTTTTGCGGAGGGAATCCTCCGCGTGGCTGACCCCAACAGCCGGGGAACAACGGGGAAGGGGGGGGCGGGGGGATGGAGACCCAATTGCTGGGAGCTAAGCGACGGTGTAGGTGCAGGCCTTCGGTAAATGGACCCGGTTTAACACAGCCACCTACCAAGAGCTACTGGATTGCACCCACTCAAAGGCTCCCTGGGGGGGAGGGGTCACCATAAAGGCTGGGAAAGTGTGCCGGTTGGTCCTGCCAGGTCCTGCGCACTGGTTTGGGTTTTCAGGAAGGAATTGTTTGCGTTGCTTGTCCACGCCGCTGGGGAAAGGCGTTTGTGGTGGGTGAGAATGGGACACTTGTCCCTCCACCCACAAATGCTGCTTCTGCCCGTTGGTGTCCCTTCCACTCAGGCGCCGGCAATGCATCACATTCCATCCACTTGTTTCTTCCCACACCTTGGGTCTGCCCGAGTGGGGGCCATGGTCTCGTTCAAACACTGCTCAAACTACGAAGTTCATAACAATTGCGGCAAACCGGTTGTTCCGGTTCGAATGCCCTGCTGCTGGGCTCAATAATCAAATGGCCCCTTCTTGATCACATCCCTGGCCTCTGGCCTCCTCCCACTCACTACTTACTGAAGAGGTTCAGGACAACACGTGCCATGGACGTGGAGGAGGGGCCGGGGGGGGGGGGGGATGGAGGTGAGGGGAAGGCTCCGTGCGTCGGGGAAGAGGCGCGGCGAAGCCAAAACGCAAACCGCACGCCCACGCACCTGCAATGAGCAGATTGTGGCTGTGCAGCAGGTGTACACGCTCCAGCATCTCCTCGTGCACCAGGGCGTAGCACTGCTGGTCATGCTGCCGCATGGACTCCATTGAGGCATACACCGCCCCCAGCTCGTCTTGATATGCAGACTGCACCTCTGCCAACTCCGCCGACAGCTGCATGGCCTGTAGCAGTGCGTAGATGGGCTGTAGAGACATGGGGGGTTTTCCGTACAGGCCGGGCGGGGGGGGGCGGGGCTGAACCATCAAAGATGGAGGAGGTTTGCCGGTTGGGACTTCGGACTTCGCGCACTTGGCTGTGCTTTGTGGAGGCGTGGCCTCCGGGCACGTCACGAAAGGGAAATCACCCCCGAACCCCACAAACAAGTTCGGCTTTCCACGACCCCAATCCCCGCCTTCGTCGGACCCGGTGGTGTGAAGGGCACTTCTTTGCCCCAACTGCACGACTTCCCACACACACACACACCAGGGGCCCTCATATGGCAATGCCGGGGGACGCCGGAGGAGGCGAGGGTATCTAACTGACCAGCGCACGAAGCAGGGCAGAGGGTGCAGGGCATGGGCCACAGGGCCCAGACGGGGGAAGACATGGCGCAACTCCGTCGTACAGAAGCGTCAGTTGTTCAGCGACCGCGTTCGGCGAAACGCCAGCCTCCGGGGGCTGACTGCCAACCCGAGGGGGTGTTTGACGGGCGAGGTATGGCTGAGGACAACAGCAGCAACAAAACGAGACCGACTCCTCAAAGACTGCCCTGAGCGAGGGGCATAAGCGACTGGGCAGAGGGGTCTCCGCAACCTGAATGGGCTGGGAAAAGGCAGGAGGCAGCGGCACTCGTGTTTGCATCCCGGCACCCCAGCACCCGCGCGTCTATTCTCCGACCATCACCAACAAAACGCCCCACGGTGTACCCTCCACTCCATGTCACTGCCCTCCAACGATCGAGACGCTGCGCACAGCATCGGATCTTTTATGGGGTGATTCACGGTGTCGCCTTCCGGTTCGTCTCATACCGAGCGGGTGGTCGCCTGGTTGACCGGGTGGCTACGGTCGGTTAAGGGCCAGCGGGGGCACGAGGCTTTCATCTCGAGGGTCACACAAACCGGATTTTTTCAAAGGGTGATTCGTGGCAGTTGCGAAAATTTGCCCCTTGCAACCCCCATGCGATGCCCCTCTTGGAACGGCCGCTGAGCACGCTCCATCCTGAAGGGATCCTGAAGGGGAGACGACGACAAAGACGTGGGGTTGACCTTTCGATCCCCGTCTGCAATGGACTGGTTGAGGTCTTGGATGTGCTGCTGCTGCTGCTCCACGAGCGTCTGCACCTGCGGGACAACGGACAGCGTTGGAGTGCATTGCGGATGCCCGGCCAACTGGATGATGGGGAGGAGCGCCATCCACAAAGGCATGGGGGAAGACCGGCACCAATGAAGGTCCAAGTCAGGTCAGACTACACCAGAAGGACAGTGGGTGGAGCCAGTGGGGGGGGGGGGGGGGGGCTTTCACAGCAAAAAACCAAACTGCCTCCCGGTTTGGCGGTCTACAGGCTGGCGGCCAATCGACGGCGGTTGTCGGGCAACCGATGCCAGACGGCGGTCAACCCGACGGTCTACAAGGTGCAGGGGGGAGGGGGAGGGGGGGGGGTCCTTCAGCAACGTCAAAGAGGAAAGGAAACAAAGAAAGGGCCCTAAAGCCCCCTCCCCCCTGCCTGGAACCTCCGGAAGGCGGGCCTTGGTGACAAAACCATGCACCAGGAGCTTCTGCCCGAGTTGCAGGGACTGAGCCATTCCAGTCCCTAAACAATAGACTCTCAAAGCAACTGCTTTGACGGGGCCAGGCCTTTGCTGACTGGGGAGGCAGGGCGTTGCTTGAGCAGGGTGCGGGGGGGGGGGGGGTCCAAGGGGGAGCCCCGGCTGCTGGAGCACACCATCTCCTGAAGAAATCGCAGGTGGTACCATAATGCGCTGGGCCGGATTGCTAGAATGTTGCAACAAGTGAATTGCAACTCATCCTTCCAAGTCCGTTCACAGTTACCTCACCTGACCAATATGCAACACAAACATGAAAGAGGGATGGATGCTTCTTGTCACTGATAACTGTGTACTTGAAACGGTGTCCTTTGCAACCTTTTTGACACTGCCTAGCCAGTGTAGTCTCTGGTCTTTGCGGGATGGATGGTTCCTGGACGACCTTGGTTTTCTTCGGTGTGTTTTTTGGTTTATGAAAAGTCAGCAACTTTCTGTGCTTCATTGTCTGCCACCTCTTTATCTCATCCTGGAACCAGAAATACCGGGGGCGGGGGATTTTGAACGGGCATCATTTCGCCGGGGAACAGTTAGAGGCCCAACTGCCTCACGTACACCCTACTGTGCCCTGCCCTGTCGACACAAGTAAAATTTCGCCAGGCGCCATTTCACCACCTTACTTACAGACGGAATTTTACCACGAAATTATCCCCGCCTGAAATCCCCCCCTCGTACAGGATCATGTCGACCACGTCTTCACATTTCGCGTGTGGGGGAGCCCAAGAACGCACTTTCCCGGCACTCATGATATCTGCATGTTTGCTGCAACACAAAATACAGGAGGCACAGACGGAGTGACCGTTCAATTCCTCTTCACGTGGGCCGAAGATGCGGCAGAAAACCCTTCTGGCGGCTGGCGAAAACAGTCCCCTGAACTCTGTTTCTTTACCTTTTTCAGATTTAGAGCATGCGGAGGGGGGGGGGGGGTCCAGGTGGAGGGATCCCCTGTGAAATTCCCCGTTGAACTCTGAGCAGTTTGACTGCACATCGGGGGGCAAAAGATTGTTGACCACTGACCATTGGCGAAAAGAAACACGAAATTCTGGCAGCCACAACACCAAACCTCCGAAAGCACCCAACGAGCCGACCCGATGTTCCTGGCGCCCATGGGAGTAGATTTGGGGGTCTCAAGGGAGGCAGGGAGTCCAAGTCTATACTTGGACGCCTCTGTGCCCTTGTGCATCAAAAACGTGCTTTGTTGGGTATCACAGGCCCCGTATTCCCCGTTCCCTGGCTCGCTCTCTCGCTCTCTCGCTCTCTGCCTCTGACTCTCTCTGTCGTCGCTGCCCCTTCCCACCCACCCTCTTGCTAAATCCGTGAGAAACATCCCATCCCACGCCAACCCTTCTCAAAGAAGATGTGCAACCCTGAGAAGGGGCAAGGGGTCATGGCACCACCATCGGCAAATGGGACGCACGCATAGCGACAGCAGCAGTAATCCCCTGTGGCAGAGGTGAGGGATCGCTCTGGTTTCCCGGTTTGTATAATGTATTCCTGAGGTTCGCAAATCTGAGGCAGGAAGTGCACCCTCTGAGGCCAGAGGCCCTTTGCTTTGCACATGTGATCATTGCGCCTGTCGCCCGCGGGCAGGACAATGTGCGACGCACGCAAGGCCTCCAACATGTCTCCCTACCCACAGTTCCCCACCCCCCGAAGGCCAAACGCCCCACGCCCCCAGTCACACGCACCTGCGCGAGTTCCGCATGCACGCCAAGCGTCTCCGCATCGACCTTGGAGCACGCAGCCATGATCGCCAGCACGTCCTCGCGCTCCCACAGCCCCAGCCCTACCCGGACCATGAGCTCCTCCTCCTGCAGGGCCCACACGTGCTGCTCGTTCAGCTCCTGCGACTCAAACGCGGACGCCAGCGCCTCCAGCTCGCGGCCGTACAGCGTGCGCACCGCATCCACCTCCAGCCCCGGGTCCATCACGGGCCGGGCCCAGCCCGCACTGGCGACCCCCGCGGTGCCGGCAAGCGCCGCGGCCGCGATACCGACCGCCTCGAGGTGCTGCTCGGCGGCGAGCCCCGCACGCTGCAGCAGCGCGTCCTCAAGCAGGGCCCAGCGCTCCCGAGAAGGGGCGCCCAGGGGGCTAATGCCTGAGGCCTGCCGTGACAGCGGGGGCGTCATGGGGGAGCGCGGGCGCACGCCAAACTCCTCGTGTACCCGGTCCAGCTCCGTCATGTACATGTCGTAGGCCACCGCCAGCTCCTCCTGCAGTGACTCGTGCTGCTGGATGGCGTGCCATGCGGCAGCGCTGTGAAGCTGACCGGCAAGATCCAGAAGCGCCGTGCAGGCATCCTGCTCAAGGGCCGACCGCCACGTGGCCTCGTTGTACGCAACACGCAGAATATCGCACTGCGCAACGAGGGCCCGCAGCCTGCATTGACCTGTGGTGAGCTGCGTGGGAATGGCGCGAAGATCCTGCAAAACGCGTTCCCCGTCCGCCAAGAAAACAGCAGGGGCATCGAGGGAAGAAGGATCAAGAGAGGGGTGTTGAGCAGTGAGAGACGTGTGCAAGTGATTAAAAAGAGCTCGCACCCGATCCAGCTCGTCACGCTGCTCAGCATCGACCACCGCATGGTACTCACCCAGCTCCACACTGCTTCCCCTCTGGATCTCAAGCAAATCCAAATACTGCTCTTCGAGGATCCTGCAACGCGCAGTCCCTTCCTCCTCAAGCAGCAACAGCTCCACCACCTGCTGCTCCTTCGCTTGCAGCGACTCCGCAGCTGCACCCGCATCCTCTGAATGCGCAACCATCACCGCCTGTAGGCCACGGACCGCATCCACATGCTCGGTGTACTCGGCCTCCAGGATTTGCTGTCGCAATGCACGCTCCTCCGCAGCTAAGTCATTCAGCTCAAGCCTCTCCTCAAGCTCAGCAACTCTCTGCCGCATATGCGCGGTCTCTTGCTCCCACTCCGCATGCTGTCGGTCCTTGTCGGCCAGCTGCATCCGTACCTCCGAGTACTGGCTTTGTTGTGATTGCAGTGTCCCTTGTAGACTCAACAGTTGCTGCCGCAGCATGGCCTCCGTCATCACGCCAGACGCCATCGTCACATCAAAGAAGTCGCTGCTCTCCGACTCCTCAATCTGCAGCCGCTCGCTGAGTTCACTGTTCCTCACGTCCCACAACTGCCGCTCCTGCGCAAGATTGGCGGCTGCCGCATCCAATTGTGCAGAAGCAAGCTCAACAGCCTGTTGATAGTCGGTGGATGCAGCCGACAACGCACTCCGCAGGCCAGACATGTTGCCCAACAGCCAGCTGTCAGACGCTGCAATCAGGTCAATCACCTCGCTGTGTTCATCTTCCATCAGCTGTTGCCGTCCTGCAAGCTCTGTGGATGTCAGGTCACTCAGCAGCTTGGCATATCCAATCACGTCAACCCCATCCTGAATCTGCGTCTTCTCCAAGTCCAGATTGCAGTTTTCTGCAATCACATCTGCAAGCATAGTTTCCTTCTCAACCAGCAGTGACTCGAACGTACTGCCCCGTTGAGCTTGGGCTGCAGTATGCGTCTCGAAGGCCTCAAACTGCAATGACACCCTTGCCTCAGCTTCAGCCCTCTCCAGCATCAAGATCTCCTCCTGCTGCGATGCACGAGCAGATGCTGCAGCCGCTTCCTCAGTGAGTTCAACAACGCGCTTTTCTGATGCAGCTGCTGCCGCACTCACTTCAACAACGCGCTGCTGTACCTCGGCAAATTCCATTTGCGTTTGCTGAAGCTTCACTGACAGCGACGCTACATCTGCCTCACTCGAACCGCTGTCTTCAACCGCATGCCCATCCAGTGCAGCTGACTCTGTACCCTGCTGCAGGGCACACGTCACACCCTCGTGATGCCATACGCCCAGCTTCTCCATAATGCTGCAGTACTCGTCTTGCACCATCGCCAAGCGGCTTCCAATCTCTGCATATTCCGCATCCATCTTGGTCTTTTCCTCGCCAGCCTGCAGAAGCCGCTGCTCAAGCTCTTCTAGCTTGAATGCTGCACTCACACGCACATCGTCCTTGTCCTGTATTTCCTCCTGCAGTCGAGCTGCACTATCACGTTGGGCATCCACAACCTCCTGCAGCCTGTTGAACAGGGCTTCTTGATCCTGCAAAGCACGCTGGTAATCAACAAGCTGCTGATCACGCAGCTCCGCCTGCCTCGCATGCTCCGAAACCGCTGCACTATGCTGAAGTGTCACCCATTCCATGCCCAAACCATGTCGGCATCGGTACTCCTCAGCGATCAACTCGCCCCGCTGCAGCGTCTCCTGCAGCTCCGTTTCAGATGCAGCGTGTTGCGCTCGCACCCGATCCAGCTCGTCGCGCTGCTCAGCATCGACCACCGCATGGTACTCACCCAGCTCCACACTGCTTCCCCTCTGGATCTCAAGCAAATCCAAATACTGCTCTTCGAGGATCCTGCAACGCGCAGTCCCTTCCTCCTCAAGCAGCAACAGCTCCACCACCTGCTGCTCCTTCGCTTGCAGCGACTCCGCAGCTGCACCCGCATCCTCTGAATGCGCAACCATCACCGCCTGTAGGCCACGGACCGCATCCACATGCTCGGTGTACTCGGCCTCCAGGATTTGCTGTCGCAATGCACGCTCCTCCGCAGCTAAGTCATTCAGCTCAAGCCTCTCCTCAAGCTCAGCAACTCTCTGCCGCATATGCGCGGTCTCTTGCTCCCACTCCGCATGCTGTCGGTCCTTGTCGGCCAGCTGCATCCGTACCTCCGAGTATTGGCTTTGTTGTGATTGCAGTGTCCCTTGTAGACTCAACAGTTGCTGCCGCAGCATGGCCTCCGTCATCACGCCAGACGCCATCGTCACATCAAAGAAGTCGCTGCTCTCCGACTCCTCAATCTGCAGCCGCTCGCTGAGTTCACTGTTCCTCACGTCCCACAACTGCCGCTCCTGCGCAAGATTGGCGGCTGCCGCATCCAATTGTGCAGAAGCAAGCTCAACAGCCTGTTGATAGTCGGTGGATGCAGCCGACAACGCACTCCGCAGGCCAGACATGTTGCCCAACAGCCAGCTGTCAGACGCTGCAATCAGGTCAATCACCTCGCTGTGTTCATCTTCCATCAGCTGTTGCCGTCCTGCAAGCTCTGTGGATGTCAGGTCACTCAGCAGCTTGGCATATCCAATCACGTCAACCCCATCCTGAATCTGCGTCTTCTCCAAGTCCAGATTGCAGTTTTCTGCAATCACATCTGCAAGCATAGTTTCCTTCTCAACCAGCAGTGACTCGAACGTACTGCCCCGTTGAGCTTGGGCTGCAGTATGCGTCTCGAAGGCCTCAAACTGCAATGACACCCTTGCCTCAGCTTCAGCCCTCTCAAGCATCAAGATCTCCTCCTGCTGCGATGCACGAGCAGATGCTGCAGCCGCTTCCTCAGTGAGTTCAACAACGCGCTTTTCTGATGCAGCTGCTGCCGCACTCACTTCAACAACGCGCTGCTGTACCTCGGCAAATTCCATTTGCGTTTGCTGAAGCTTCACTGACAGCGACGCTACATCTGCCTCACTCGAACCGCTGTCTTCAACCGCATGCCCATCCAGTGCAGCTGACTCTGTACCCTGCTGCAGGGCACACGTCACACCCTCGTGATGCCATACGCCCAGCTTCTCCATAATGCTGCAGTACTCGTCTTGCACCATCGCCAGTCGGCTTCCAATCTCTGCATATTCCGCATCCATCTTGGTCTTTTCCTCGCCAGCCTGCAGAAGCCGCTGCTCAAGCTCTTCTAGCTTGAATGCTGCACTCACACGCACATCGTCCTTGTCCTGTATTTCCTCCTGCAGTCGAGCTGCACTATCACGTTGGGCATCCACAACCTCCTGCAGCCTGTTGAACAGGGCTTCTTGATCCTGCAAAGCACGCTGGTAATCAACAAGCTGCTGATCACGCAGCTCCGCCTGCCTCGCATGCTCCGAAACCGCTGCACTATGCTGAAGTGTCACCCATTCCATGCCCAAACCATGTCGGCATCGGTACTCCTCAGCGATCAACTCGCCCCGCTGCAGCGTCTCCTGCAGCCCCGTTTCAGATGCAGCGTGTTGCGCTCGCACCCGATCCAGCTCGTCACGCTGCTCAGCATCGACCACCGCATGGTACTCACCCAGCTCCACACTGCTTCCCCTCTGGATCTCAAGCAAATCCAAATACTGCTCTTCGAGGATCCTGCAACGCGCAGTCCCTTCCTCCTCAAGCAGCAACAGCTCCACCACCTGCTGCTCCTTCGCTTGCAGCGACTCCGCAGCTGCACCCACATCCTCTGAATGCGCAACCATCACCGCCTGTAGGCCACGGACCGCATCCACATGCTCGGTGTACTCGGCCTCCAGGATTTGCTGTCGCAATGCACGCTCCTCCGCAGCTAAGTCATTCAGCTCAAGCCTCTCCTCAAGCTCAGCAACTCTCTGCCGCATATGCGCGTTCTCTTGCTCCCACTCCGCATGCTGTCGGTCCTTGTCGGCCAGCTGCATCCGTACCTCCGAGTATTGGCTTTGTTGTGATTGCAGTGTCCCTTGTAGACTCAACAGTTGCTGCCGCAGCATGGCCTCCGTCATCACGCCAGACGCCATCGTCACATCAAAGAAGTCGCTGCTCTCCGACTCCTCAATCTGCAGCCGCTCGCTGAGTTCACTGTTCCTCACGTCCCACAACTGCCGCTCCTGCGCAAGATTGGCTGCTGCCGCATCCAATTGTGCAGAAGCAAGCTCAACAGCCTGTTGATAGTCGGTGGATGCAGCCGACAACGCACTCCGCAGGCCAGACACGTTGCCCAACAGCCAGCTGTCAGACGCTGCAATCAGGTCAATCACCTCGCTGTGTTCATCTTCCATCAGCTGTTGCCGTCCTGCAAGCTCTGTGGATGTCAGGTCACTCAGCAGCTTGGCATATCCAATCACGTCAACCCCATCCTGAATCTGCGTCTTCTCCAAGTCCAGATTGCAGTTTTCTGCAATCACATCTGCAAGCATAGTTTCCTTCTCAACCAGCAGTGACTCGAACGTACTGCACCGTTGAGCTTGGGCTGCAGTATGCGTCTCGAAGGCCTCAAACTGCAATGACACCCTTGCCTCAGCTTCAGCCCTCTCCAGCATCAAGATCTCCTCCTGCTGCGATGCACGAGCAGATGCTGCAGCCGCTTCCTCAGTGAGTTCAACAACGCGCTTTTCTGATGCAGCTGCTGCCGCACTCACTTCAACAACGCGCTGCTGTACCTCGGCAAATTCCATTTGCGTTTGCTGAAGCTTCACTGACAGCGACGCTACATCTGCCTCACTCGAACCGCTGTCTTCAACCGCATGCCCATCCAGTGCAGCTGACTCTGTACCCTGCTGCAGGGCACACGTCACACCCTCGTGATGCCATACGCCCAGCTTCTCCATAATGCTGCAGTACTCGTCTTGCACCATCGCCAAGCGGCTTCCAATCTCTGCATATTCCGCATCCATCTTGGTCTTTTCCTCGCCAGCCTGCAGAAGCCGCTGCTCAAGCTCTTCTAGCTTGAATGCTGCACTCACACGCGCTTCGTCCTTGTCCTGTATTTCCTCCTGCAGTCGAGCTGCACTATCACGTTGGGCATCCACAACCTCCTGCAGCCTGTTGAACAGGGCTTCTTGATCCTGCAAAGCACGCTGGTAATCAACAAGCTGCTGATCACGCAGCTCCGCCTGCCTCGCATGCTCCGAAACCGCTGCACTATGCTGAAGTGTCACCCATTCCATGCCCAAACCATGTCGGCATCGGTACTCCTCAGCGATCAACTCGCCCCGCTGCAACGTCTCCTGCAGCTCCGTTTCAGATGCAGCGTGTTGCGCTTGCACCCGATCCAGCTCGTCACGCTGCTCAGCATCGACCACCGCATGGTACTCACCCAGCTCCACACTGCTTCCCCTCTGGATCTCAAGCAAATCCAAATACTGCTCTTCGAGGATCCTGCAACGCGCAGTCCCTTCCTCCTCAAGCAGCAACAGCTCCACCACCTGCTGCTCCTTCGCTTGCAGCGACTCCGCAGCTGCACCCGCATCCTCTGAATGCGCAACCATCACCGCCTGTAGGCCACGGACCGCATCCACATCCTCAGTGTACTCGGCCTCCAGGATTTGCTGTCGCAATGCACGCTCCTCCGCAGCTAAGTCATTCAGCTCAAGCCTCTCCTCAAGCTCAGCAACTCTCTGCCGCATAAGCGCGTTCTCTTTCTCCCAAATCGACAGATCTCGGGCAAGATTGGCGGCTGCCGCATCCAATTGTGCAGAAGCAAGCTCAACAGCCTGTTGATAGTCGGTGGATGCAGCCGACAACGCACTCCGCAGGCCAGACACGTTGCCCAACGGCCAGCTGTCAGACGCTGCAATCAGGTCAATCACCTCGCTGTGTTCATCTTCCATCAGCTGTTGCCGCACCGCAAGCTCTGTGGATGTCAGGTCACTCAGCAGCTTGGCATATCCAATCAGGTCAACCCCATCCTGGATCTGCGCCATCTCCTGCTGCAGCCTTCGGTTCTCATCAACCGCTTCTGACAGCATCCTGTCCTTCTCAATCAGCATTGATTCGTACGCAACAAATCGTTGCCCCTGCTCCTCACATCCCACCTGCATGCGTGCGTTCGACTCAGACATCTCCAGCATCCGCGCCTGCTGCTCTGCTACCTGAGCGCTCGCAGCAACGGCTCGCTCTGTCTGCTCAGTAACCTGCTGTTGCAACACATCATGCTCCATCTGTTGCTGCTGAACCACCAGCGACAGCGACGCAGCGCTCTCAGCACCACGCTCCAGCATCACCCATTCCATGCCCAAACCATGTCGGCATCGGTACTCCTCAGCGATCAACTCGCCCCGCTGCAGCGTCTCCTGCAGCTCCGTTTCAGATGCAGCGTGTTGCGCTCGCACCCGATCCAGCTCGTCGCGCTGCTCAGCATCGACCACCGCATGGTACTCACCCAGCTCTACACTGCTTCCCCTCTGGATCTCAAGCAAATCCAAATACTGCTCTTCGAGGATCCTGCAACGCGCAGTCCCTTCCTCCTCAAGCAGCAACAGCTCCACCACCTGCTGCTCCTTCGCTTGCAGCGACTCCGCAGCTGCACCCGCATCCTCTGAATGCGCAACCATCACCGCCTGTAGGCCACGGACCGCATCCACATGCTCGGTGTACTCGGCCTCCAGGATTTGCTGTCGCAATGCACGCTCCTCCGCAGCTAAGTCATTCAGCTCAAGCCTCTCCTCAAGCTCAGCAACTCTCTGCCGCATATGCGCGGTCTCTTGCTCCCACTCCGCATGCTGTCGGTCCTTGTCGGCCAGCTGCATCCGTACCTCCGAGTACTGGCTTTGTTGTGATTGCAGTGTCCCTTGTAGACTCAACAGTTGCTGCCGCAGCATGGCCTCCGTCATCACGCCAGACGCCATCGTCACATCAAAGAAGTCGCTGCTCTCCGACTCCTCAATCTGCAGCCGCTCGCTGAGTTCACTGTTCCTCACGTCCCACAACTGCCGCTCCTGCGCAAGATTGGCGGCTGCCGCATCCAATTGTGCAGAAGCAAGCTCAACAGCCTGTTGATAGTCGGTGGATGCAGCCGACAACGCACTCCGCAGGCCAGACATGTTGCCCAACAGCCAGCTGTCAGACGCTGCAATCAGGTCAATCACCTCGCTGTGTTCATCTTCCATCAGCTGTTGCCGTCCTGCAAGCTCTGTGGATGTCAGGTCACTCAGCAGCTTGGCATATCCAATCACGTCAACCCCATCCTGAATCTGCGTCTTCTCCAAGTCCAGATTGCAGTTTTCTGCAATCACATCTGCAAGCATAGTTTCCTTCTCAACCAGCAGTGACTCGAACGTACTGCCCCGTTGAGCTTGGGCTGCAGTATGCGTCTCGAAGGCCTCAAACTGCAATGACACCCTTGCCTCAGCTTCAGCCCTCTCAAGCATCAAGATCTCCTCCTGCTGCGATGCACGAGCAGATGCTGCAGCCGCTTCCTCAGTGAGTTCAACAACGCGCTTTTCTGATGCAGCTGCTGCCGCACTCACTTCAACAACGCGCTGCTGTACCTCGGCAAATTCCATTTGCGTTTGCTGAAGCTTCACTGACAGCGACGCTACATCTGCCTCACTCGAACCGCTGTCTTCAACCGCATGCCCATCCAGTGCAGCTGACTCTGTACCCTGCTGCAGGGCACACGTCACACCCTCGTGATGCCATACGCCCAGTTTCTCCATAATGCTGCAGTACTCGTCTTGCACCATGGCCAATCGGCTTCCAATCTCTGCACATCCCACATCTTGCGTGAATCTGTCTGACGTGGTCGTCTGCTTCTGCAACACCTGGCACGCAGAGGCTATGACGCCCTGACAAAACAGTATGTCGTGGCATTCGGCTTCAGAGATTTCAGATCGGTAGGAGATTTCGGCCATTTGAAGATCCCACAACTGCCGCTCCCTTGTGAGAAGCATCAGCAAGTCGTCCAGCGGGAGGTCAGAATCAACCGAGGAAGCCGACAACGCACTCCGCAGGCCAGACACGTTGCCCAACAGCCAGCTGTCAGACGCTGCAATCAGGTCAATCACCTCGCTGTGTTCATCTTCCATCAGCTGTTGCCGCACCGCAAGCTCTGTGGATGCCAGATCACTCAGCAGCTTGGCATATCCAATCAGGTCAACCCCATCCTGGATCTGCGCCATCTCCTGCTGCAGCCTTCGGTTCTCATCAACCGCTTCTGACAGCATCCTGTCCTTCTCAATCAGCATTGATTCGTACGCAATAAATTGTTGCCCCTGCTCCTCACATCCCACCTGCATGCGTGCGTTCGCCTCAGACATCTCCAGCATCCGCGCCTGCTGCTCTGCTACCTGAGCGCTCGCAGCAACGGCTCGCTCTGTCTGCTCAGTAACCTGCTGTTGCAACACATCATGCTCCATCTGTTGCTGCTGAACCACCAGCGACAGTGACGCAGCGCTCTCAGCACCACGCTCCAGCATCACCCATTCCATGCCCAAACCATGTCGGCATCGGTACTCCTCAGCGATCAACTCGCCCCGCTGCAGCGTCTCCTGCAGCTCCGTTTCAGATGCAGCGTGTTGCGCTCGCACCCGATCCAGCTCGTCACGCTGCTCAGCATCGACCACCGCATGGTACTCACCCAGCTCCACACTGCTTCCCCTCTGGATCTCAAGCAAATCCAAATACTGCTCTTCGAGGATCCTGCAACGCGCAGTCCCTTCCTCCTCAAGCAGCAACAGCTCCACCACCTGCTGCTCCTTCGCTTGCAGCGACTCCGCAGCTGCACCCGCATCCTCTGAATGCGCAACCATCACCGCCTGTAGGCCACGGACCGCATCCACATGCTCGGTGTACTCGGCCTCCAGGATTTGCTGTCGCAATGCACGCTCCTCCGCAGCTAAGTCATTCAGCTCAAGCCTCTCCTCAAGCTCAGCAACTCTCTGCCGCATATGCGCGTTCTCTTGCTCCCACTCCGCATGCTGTCGGTCCTTGTCGGCCAGCTGCATCCGTACCTCCGAGTATTGGCTTTGTTGTGATTGCAGTGTCCCTTGTAGACTCAACAGTTGCTGCCGCAGCATGGCCTCCGTCATCACGCCAGACGCCATCGTCACATCAAAGAAGTCGCTGCTCTCCGACTCCTCAATCTGCAGCCGCTCGCTGAGTTCACTGTTCCTCACGTCCCACAACTGCCGCTCCTGCGCAAGATTGGCGGCTGCCGCATCCAATTGTGCAGAAGCAAGCTCAACAGCCTGTTGATAGTCGGTGGATGCAGCCGACAACGCACTCCGCAGGCCAGACACGTTGCCCAACAGCCAGCTGTCAGACGCTGCAATCAGGTCAATCACCTCGCTGTGTTCATCTTCCATCAGCTGTTGCCGCACTGCAAGCTCTGTGGATGTCAGGTCACTCAGCAGCTTGGCATATCCAATCACGTCAACCCCATCCTGAATCTGCGTCTTCTCCAAGTCCAGATTGCAGTTTTCTGCAATCACATCTGCAAGCATAGTTTCCTTCTCAACCAGCAGTGACTCGAACGTACTGCACCGTTGAGCTTGGGCTGCAGTATGCGTCTCGAAGGCCTCAAACTGCAATGACACCCTTGCCTCAGCTTCAGCCCTCTCCAGCATCAAGATCTCCTCCTGCTGCGATGCACGAGCAGATGCTGCAGCCGCTTCCTCAGTGAGTTCAACAACGCGCTTTTCTGATGCAGCTGCTGCCGCACTCACTTCAACAACGCGCTGCTGTACCTCGGCAAATTCCATTTGCGTTTGCTGAAGCTTCACTGACAGCGACGCTACATCTGCCTCACTCGAACCGCTGTCTTCAACCGCATGCCCATCCAGTGCAGCTGACTCTGTACCCTGCTGCAGGGCACACGTCACACCCTCGTGATGCCATACGCCCAGCTTCTCCATAATGCTGCAGTACTCGTCTTGCACCATCGCCAGTCGGCTTCCAATCTCTGCATATTCCGCATCCATCTTGGTCTTTTCCTCGCCAGCCTGCAGAAGCCGCTGCTCAAGCTCTTCTAGCTTGAATGCTGCACTCACACGCGCTTCGTCCTTGTCCTGTATTTCCTCCTGCAGTCGAGCTGCACTATCACGTTGGGCATCCACAACCTCCTGCAGCCTGTTGAACAGGGCTTCTTGATCCAGCACAGCACGCTGGTAATCAACAAGCTGCTGATCACGCAGCTCCGCCTGCCTCGCATGCTCCAAAACCGCTGCACTATGCTGAAGTGTCACCCATTCCATGCCCAAACCATGTCGGCATCGGTACTCCTCAGCGATCAACTCGCCCCGCTGCAACGTCTCCTGCAGCTCCGTTTCAGATGCAGCGTGTTGCGCTCGCACCCGATCCAGCTCGTCGCGCTGCTCAGCATCGACCACCGCATGGTACTCACCCAGCTCCACACTGCTTCCCCTCTGGATCTCAAGCAAATCCAAATACTGCTCTTCGAGGATCCTGCAACGCGCAGTCCCTTCCTCCTCAAGCAGCAACAGCTCCACCACCTGCTGCTCCTTCGCTTGCAGCGACTCCGCAGCTGCACCCGCATCCTCTGAATGCGCAACCATCACCGCCTGTAGGCCACGGACCGCATCCACATGCTCGGTGTACTCGGCCTCCAGGATTTGCTGTCGCAATGCACGCTCCTCCGCAGCTAAGTCATTCAGCTCAAGCCTCTCCTCAAGCTCAGCAACTCTCTGCCGCATATGCGCGGTCTCTTGCTCCCACTCCGCATGCTGTCGGTCCTTGTCGGCCAGCTGCATCCGTACCTCCGAGTATTGGCTTTGTTGTGATTGCAGTGTCCCTTGTAGACTCAACAGTTGCTGCCGCAGCATGGCCTCCGTCATCACGCCAGACGCCATCGTCACATCAAAGAAGTCGCTGCTCTCCGACTCCTCAATCTGCAGCCGCTCGCTGAGTTCACTGTTCCTCACGTCCCACAACTGCCGCTCCTGCGCAAGATTGGCTGCTGCCGCATCCAATTGTGCAGAAGCAAGCTCAACAGCCTGTTGATAGTCGGTGGATGCAGCCGACAACGCACCCCGCAGGCCAGACACGTTGCCCAACAGCCAGCTGTCAGACGCTGCAATCAGGTCAATCACCTCGCTGTGTTCATCTTCCATCAGCTGTTGCCGCACTGCAAGCTCTGTGGATGTCAGGTCACTCAGCAGCTTGGCATATCCAATCAGGTCAACCCCATCCTGGATCTGCGCCATCTCCTGCTGCAGCCTTCGGTTCTCATCAACCGCTTCTGACAGCATCCTGTCCTTCTCAATCAGCATTGATTCGTACGCAACAAATCGTTGCCCCTGCTCCTCACATCCCACCTGCATGCGTGCGTTCGACTCAGACATCTCCAGCATCCGCGCCTGCTGCTCTGCTACCTGAGCGCTCGCAGCAACGGCTCGCTCTGTCTGCTCAGTAACCTGCTGTTGCAACACATCATGCTCCATCTGTTGCTGCTGAACCACCAGCGACAGTGACGCAGCGCTTTCAGCGCCACGCTCCAGCATCACCCATTCCATGCCCAAACCATGTCGGCATCGGTACTCCTCAGCGATCAACTCGCCCCGCTGCAGCGTCTCCTGCAGCTCCGTTTCAGATGCAGCGTGTTGCGCTCGCACCCGATCCAGCTCGTTGCGCTGCTCAGCATCGACCACCGCATGGTACTCACCCAGCTCCACACTGCTTCCCCTCTGGATCTCAAGCAAATCCAAATACTGCTCTTCGAGGATCCTGCAACGCGCAGTCCCTTCCTCCTCAAGCAGCAACAGCTCCACCACCTGCTGCTCCTTCGCTTGCAGCGACTCCGCAGCTGCACCCGCATCCTCTGAATGCGCAACCATCACCGCCTGTAGGCCACGGACCGCATCCACATGCTCGGTGTACTCGGCCTCCAGGATTTGCTGTCGCAATGCACGCTCCTCCGCAGCTAAGTCATTCAGCTCAAGCCTCTCCTCAAGCTCAGCAACTCTCTGCCGCATATGCGCGGTCTCTTGCTCCCACTCCGCATGCTGTCGGTCCTTGTCGGCCAGCTGCATCCGTACCTCCGAGTACTGGCTTTGTTGTGATTGCAGTGTCCCTTGTAGACTCAACAGTTGCTGCCGCAGCATGGCCTCCGTCATCACGCCAGACGCCATCGTCACATCAAAGAAGTCGCTGCTCTCCGACTCCTCAATCTGCAGCCGCTCGCTGAGTTCACTGTTCCTCACGTCCCACAACTGCCGCTCCTGCGCAAGATTGGCGGCTGCCGCATCCAATTGTGCAGAAGCAAGCTCAACAGCCTGTTGATAGTCGGTGGATGCAGCCGACAACGCACTCCGCAGGCCAGACATGTTGCCCAACAGCCAGCTGTCAGACGCTGCAATCAGGTCAATCACCTCGCTGTGTTCATCTTCCATCAGCTGTTGCCGTCCTGCAAGCTCTGTGGATGTCAGGTCACTCAGCAGCTTGGCATATCCAATCACGTCAACCCCATCCTGAATCTGCGTCTTCTCCAAGTCCAGATTGCAGTTTTCTGCAATCACATCTGCAAGCATAGTTTCCTTCTCAACCAGCAGTGACTCGAACGTACTGCCCCGTTGAGCTTGGGCTGCAGTATGCGTCTCGAAGGCCTCAAACTGCAATGACACCCTTGCCTCAGCTTCAGCCCTCTCAAGCATCAAGATCTCCTCCTGCTGCGATGCACGAGCAGATGCTGCAGCCGCTTCCTCAGTGAGTTCAACAACGCGCTTTTCTGATGCAGCTGCTGCCGCACTCACTTCAACAACGCGCTGCTGTACCTCGGCAAATTCCATTTGCGTTTGCTGAAGCTTCACTGACAGCGACGCTACATCTGCCTCACTCGAACTGCTGTCTTCAACCGCATGCCCATCCAGTGCAGCTGACTCTGTACCCTGCTGCAGGGCACACGTCACACCCTCGTGATGCCATACGCCCAGCTTCTCCATAATGCTGCAGTACTCGTCTTGCACCATCGCCAGTCGGCTTCCAATCTCTGCATATTCCGCATCCATCTTGGTCTTTTCCTCGCCAGCCTGCAGAAGCCGCTGCTCAAGCTCTTCTAGCTTGAATGCTGCACTCACACGCGCTTCGTCCTTGTCCTGTATTTCCTCCTGCAGTCGAGCTGCACTATCACGTTGGGCATCCACAACCTCCTGCAGCCTGTTGAACAGGGCTTCTTGATCCTGCAAAGCACGCTGGTAATCAACAAGCTGCTGATCACGCAGCTCCGCCTGCCTCGCATGCTCCGAAACCGCTGCACTATGCTGAAGTGTCACCCATTCCATGCCCAAACCATGTCGGCATCGGTACTCCTCAGCGATCAACTCGCCCCGCTGCAGCGTCTCCTGCAGCTCCGTTTCAGATGCAGCGTGTTGCGCTTGCACCCGATCCAGCTCATCGCGCTGCTCAGCATCGACCACCGCATGGTACTCACCCAGCTCCACACTGCTTCCCCTCTGGATCTCAAGCAAATCCAAATACTGCTCTTCGAGGATCCTGCAACGCGCAGTCCCTTCCTCCTCAAGCAGCAACAGCTCCACCACCTGCTGCTCCTTCGCTTGCAGCGACTCCACAGCTGCACCCGTCACCGCCTGTAGGCCACGGACCGCATCCACATGCTCGGTGTACTCGGCCTCCAGGATTTGCTGTCGCAATGCACGCTCCTCCGCAGCTAAGTCATTCAGCTCAAGCCTCTCCTCAAGCTCAGCAACTCTCTGCCGCATATGCGCGTTCTCTTGCTCCCACTCCGCATGCTGTCGGTCCTTGTCGGCCAGCTGCATCCGTACCTCCGAGTATTGGCTTTGTTGTGATTGCAGTGTCCCTTGTAGACTCAACAGTTGCTGCCGCAGCATGGCCTCCGTCATCACGCCAGACGCCATCGTCACATCAAAGAAGTCGCTGCTCTCCGACTCCTCAATCTGCAGCCGCTCGCTGAGTTCACTGTTCCTCACGTCCCACAACTGCCGCTCCTGCGCAAGATTGGCTGCTGCTGCATCCAATTGTGCAGAAGCAAGCTCAACAGCCTGTTGATAGTCGGTGGATGCAGCCGACAACGCACTCCGCAGGCCAGACATGTTGCCCAACAGCCAGCTGTCAGACGCTGCAATCAGGTCAATCACCTCGCTGTGTTCATCTTCCATCAGCTGTTGCCGCACTGCAAGCTCTGTGGATGTCAGGTCACTCAGCAGCTTGGCATATCCAATCAGGTCAACCCCATCCCGGATCTGCGCCATCTCCTGCTGCAGCCTTCGGTTCTCATCAACCGCTTCTGACAGCATCCTGTCCTTCTCAATCAGCATTGATTCGTACGCAATAAATTGTTGCCCCTGCTCCTCACATCCCACCTGCATGCGTGTGTTCGCCTCAGACATCTCCAGCATCCGCGCCTGCTGCTCTGCTACCTGAGCGCTCGCAGCAACGGCTCGCTCTGTCTGCTCAGTAACCTGCTGTTGCAACACATCATGCTCCATCTGTTGCTGCTGAACCACCAGCGACAGTGACGCAGCGCTCTCAGCACCACGCTCCAGCATCACCCATTCCATGCCCAAACCATGTCGGCATCGGTACTCCTCAGCGATCAACTCGCCCCGCTGCAACGTCTCCTGCAGCTCCGTTTCAGATGCAGCGTGCTGCGCTCGCACCCGATCCAGCTCGTCGCGCTGCTCAGTATCGACCACCGCATGGTACTCACCCAGCTCCACACTGCTTCCCCTCTGGATCTCAAGCAAATCCAAATACTGCTCTTCGAGGATCCTGCAACGCGCAGTCCCTTCCTCCTCAAGCAGCAACAGCTCCACCACCTGCTGCTCCTTCGCTTGCAGCGACTCCGCAGCTGCACCCGCATCCTCTGAATGCGCAACCATCACCGCCTGTAGGCCACGGACCGCATCCACATGCTCGGTGTACTCGGCCTCCAGGATTTGCTGTCGCAATGCACGCTCCTCCGCAGCTAAGTCATTCAGCTCAAGCCTCTCCTCAAGCTCAGCAACTCTCTGCCGCATATGCGCGTTCTCTTGCTCCCACTCCGCATGCTGTCGGTCCTTGTCGGCCAGCTGCATCCGTACCTCCGAGTACTGGCTTTGTTGTGATTGCAGTGTCCCTTGTAGACTCAACAGTTGCTGCCGCAGCATGGCCTCCGTCATCACGCCAGACGCCATCGTCACATCAAAGAAGTCGCTGCTCTCCGACTCCTCAATCTGCAGCCGCTCGCTGAGTTCACTGTTCCTCACGTCCCACAACTGCCGCTCCTGCGCAAGATTGGCGGCTGCCGCATCCAATTGTGCAGAAGCAAGCTCAACAGCCTGTTGATAGTCGGTGGATGCAGCCGACAACGCACTCCGCAGGCCAGACATGTTGCCCAACAGCCAGCTGTCAGACGCTGCAATCAGGTCAATCACCTCGCTGTGTTCATCTTCCATCAGCTGTTGCCGCACCGCAAGCTCTGTGGATGTCAGGTCACTCAGCAGCTTGGCATATCCAATCACGTCAACCCCATCCTGAATCTGCGTCTTCTCCAAGTCCAGATTGCAGTTTTCTGCAATCACATCTGCAAGCATAGTTTCCTTCTCAACCAGCAGTGACTCGAACGTACTGCACCGTTGAGCTTGGGCTGCAGTATGCGTCTCGAAGGCCTCAAACTGCAATGACACCCTTGCCTCAGCTTCAGCCCTCTCAAGCATCAAGATCTCCTCCTGCTGCGATGCACGAGCAGATGCTGCAGCCGCTTCCTCAGTGAGTTCAACAACGCGCTTTTCTGATGCAGCTGCTGCCGCATTCACTTCAACAACGCGCTGCTGTACCTCGGCAAATTCCATTTGCGTTTGCTGAAGCTTCACTGACAGCGACGCTACATCTGCCTCACTCGAACCGCTGTCTTCAACCGCATGCCCATCCAGTGCAGCTGACTCTGTACCCTGCTGCAGGGCACACGTCACACCCTCGTGATGCCATACGCCCAGCTTCTCCATAATGCTGCAGTACTCGTCTTGCACCATGGCCAAGCGGCTTCCAATCTCTGCATATTCCGCATCCATCTTGGTCTTTTCCTCGCCAGCCTGCAGAAGCCGCTGCTCAAGCTCTTCTAGCTTGAATGCTGCACTCACACGCGCTTCGTCCTTGTCCTGTATTTCCTCCTGCAGTCGAGCTGCACTATCACGTTGGACATCCACAACCTCCTGCAGCCTGTTGAACAGAGCTTCTTGATCCTGCAAAGCACGCTGGTAATCAACAAGCTGCTGATCACGCAGCTCCGCCTGCCTCGCATGCTCCGAAACCGCTGCACTATGCTGAAGTGTCACCCATTCCATGCCCAAACCATGTCGGCATCGGTACTCCTCAGCGATCAACTCGCCCCGCTGCAACGTCTCCTGCAGCTCCGTTTCAGATGCAGCGTGTTGCGCTTGCACCCGATCCAGCTCATCGCGCTGCTCAGCATCGACCACCGCATGGTACTCACCCAGCTCCACACTGCTTCCCCTCTGGATCTCAAGCAAATCCAAATACTGCTCTTCGAGGATCCTGCAACGCGCAGTCCCTTCCTCCTCAAGCAGCAACAGCTCCACCACCTGCTGCTCCTTCGCTTGCAGCGACTCCACAGCTGCACCCGTCACCGCCTGTAGGCCACGGACCGCATCCACATGCTCGGTGTACTCGGCCTCCAGGATTTGCTGTCGCAATGCACGCTCCTCCGCAGCTAAGTCATTCAGCTCAAGCCTCTCCTCAAGCTCAGCAACTCTCTGCCGCATATGCGCGGTCTCTTGCTCCCACTCCGCATGCTGTCGGTCCTTGTCGGCCAGCTGCATCCGTACCTCCGAGTATTGGCTTTGTTGTGATTGCAGTGTCCCTTGTAGACTCAACAGTTGCTGCCGCAGCATGGCCTCCGTCATCACGCCAGACGCCATCGTCACATCAAAGAAGTCGCTGCTCTCCGACTCCTCAATCTGCAGCCGCTCGCTGAGTTCACTGTTCCTCACGTCCCACAACTGCCGCTCCTGCGCAAGATTGGCGGCTGCCGCGTCCAATTGTGCAGAAGCAAGCTCAACAGCCTGTTGATAGTCGGTGGATGCAGCCGACAACGCACTCCGCAGGCCAGACACGTTGCCCAACAGCCAGCTGTCAGACGCTGCAATCAGGTCAATCACCTCGCTGTGTTCATCTTCCATCAGCTGTTGCCGCACCGCAAGCTCTGTGGATGTTAGGTCACTCAGCAGCTTGGCATATCCAATCAGGTCAACCCCATCCTGGATCTGCGCCATCTCCTGCTGCAGCCTTCGGTTCTCATCAACCGCTTCTGACAGCATCCTGTCCTTCTCAATCAGCATTGATTCGTACGCAACAAATCGTTGCCCCTGCTCCTCACATCCCACCTGCATGCGTGCGTTCGACTCAGACATCTCCAGCATCCGCGCCTGCTGCTCTGCTACCTGAGCGCTCGCAGCAACGGCTCGCTCTGTCTGCTCAGTAACCTGCTGTTGCAACACATCATGCTCCATGTGTTGCTGCTGAACCACCAGCGACAGTGACGCAGCGCTTTCAGCGCCACGCTCCAGCATCACCCATTCCATGCCCAAACCATGTCGGCATCGGTACTCCTCAGCGATCAACTCGCCCCGCTGCAGCGTCTCCTGCAGCTCCGTTTCAGATGCAGCGTGTTGCGCTCGCACCCGATCCAGCTCGTTGCGCTGCTCAGCATCGACCACCGCATGGTACTCACCCAGCTCCACACTGCTTCCCCTCTGGATCTCAAGCAAATCCAAATACTGCTCTTCGAGGATCCTGCAACGCGCAGTCCCTTCCTCCTCAAGCAGCAACAGCTCCACCACCTGCTGCTCCTTCGCTTGCAGCGACTCCGCAGCTGCACCCGCATCCTCTGAATGCGCAACCATCACCGCCTGTAGGCCACGGACCGCATCCACATGCTCGGTGTACTCGGCCTCCAGGATTTGCTGTCGCAATGCACGCTCCTCCGCAGCTAAGTCATTCAGCTCAAGCCTCTCCTCAAGCTCAGCAACTCTCTGCCGCATATGCGCGTTCTCTTGCTCCCACTCCGCATGCTGTCGGTCCTTGTCGGCCAGCTGCATCCGTACCTCCGAGTACTGGCTTTGTTGTGATTGCAGTGTCCCTTGTAGACTCAACAGTTGCTGCCGCAGCATGGCCTCCGTCATCACGCCAGACGCCATCGTCACATCAAAGAAGTCGCTGCTCTCCGACTCCTCAATCTGCAGCCGCTCGCTGAGTTCACTGTTCCTCACGTCCCACAACTGCCGCTCCTGCGCAAGATTGGCGGCTGCCGCATCCAATTGTGCAGAAGCAAGCTCAACAGCCTGTTGATAGTCGGTGGATGCAGCCGACAACGCACTCCGCAGGCCAGACACGTTGCCCAACAGCCAGCTGTCAGACGCTGCAATCAGGTCAATCACCTCGCTGTGTTCATCTTCCATCAGCTGTTGCCGCACCGCAAGCTCTGTGGATGTCAGGTCACTCAGCAGCTTGGCATATCCAATCACGTCAACCCCATCCTGGATCTGCGCCATCTCCTGCTGCAGCCTTCGGTTCTCATCAACCGCTTCTGACAGCATCCTGTCCTTCTCAATCAGCATTGATTCGTACGCAACAAATCGTTGCCCCTGCTCCTCACATCCCACCTGCATGCGTGCGTTCGACTCAGACATCTCCAGCATCCGCGCCTGCTGCTCTGCTACCTGAGCGCTCGCAGCAACGGCTCGCTCTGTCTGCTCAGTAACCTGCTGTTGCAACACATCATGCTCCATCTGTTGCTGCTGAACCACCAGCGACAGTGACGCAGCGCTCTCAGCACCACGCTCCAGCATCACCCATTCCATGCCCAAACCATGTCGGCATCGGTACTCCTCAGCGATCAACTCGCCCCGCTGCAGCGTCTCCTGCAGCTCCGTTTCAGATGCAGCGTGTTGCGCTCGCACCCGATCCAGCTCGTCGCGCTGCTCAGCATCGACCACCGCATGGTACTCACCCAGCTCCACACTGCTTCCCCTCTGGATCTCAAGCAAATCCAAATACTGCTCTTCGAGGATCCTGCAACGCGCAGTCCCTTCCTCCTCAAGCAGCAACAGCTCCACCACCTGCTGCTCCTTCGCTTGCAGCGACTCCGCAGCTGCACCCGCATCCTCTGAATGCGCAACCATCACCGCCTGTAGGCCACGGACCGCATCCACATGCTCGGTGTACTCGGCCTCCAGGATTTGCTGTCGCAATGCACACTCCTCCGCAGCTAAGTCATTCAGCTCAAGCCTCTCCTCAAGCTCAGCAACTCTCTGCCGCATATGCGCGGTCTCTTGCTCCCACTCCGCATGCTGTCGGTCCTTGTCGGCCAGCTGCATCCGTACCTCCGAGTATTGGCTTTGTTGTGATTGCAGTGTCCCTTGTAGACTCAACAGTTGCTGCCGCAGCATGGCCTCCGTCATCACGCCAGACGCCATCGTCACATCAAAGAAGTCGCTGCTCTCCGACTCCTCAATCTGCAGCCGCTCGCTGAGTTCACTGTTCCTCACGTCCCACAACTGCCGCTCCTGCGCAAGATTGGCGGCTGCCGCGTCCAATTGTGCAGAAGCAAGCTCAACAGCCTGTTGATAGTCGGTGGATGCAGCCGACAACGCACTCCGCAGGCCAGACACGTTGCCCAACAGCCAGCTGTCAGACGCTGCAATCAGGTCAATCACCTCGCTGTGTTCATCTTCCATCAGCTGTTGCCGCACCGCAAGCTCTGTGGATGTTAGGTCACTCAGCAGCTTGGCATATCCAATCAGGTCAACCCCATCCTGGATCTGCGCCATCTCCTGCTGCAGCCTTCGGTTCTCATCAACCGCTTCTGACAGCATCCTGTCCTTCTCAATCAGCATTGATTCGTACGCAACAAATCGTTGCCCCTGCTCCTCACATCCCACCTGCATGCGTGCGTTCGACTCAGACATCTCCAGCATCCGCGCCTGCTGCTCTGCTACCTGAGCGCTCGCAGCAACGGCTCGCTCTGTCTGCTCAGTAACCTGCTGTTGCAACACATCATGCTCCATGTGTTGCTGCTGAACCACCAGCGACAGTGACGCAGCGCTTTCAGCGCCACGCTCCAGCATCACCCATTCCATGCCCAAACCATGTAGGCATCGGTACTCCTCAGCGATCAACTCGCCCCGCTGCAGCGTCTCCTGCAGCTCCGTTTCAGATGCAGCGTGTTGCGCTCGCACCCGATCCAGCTCGTCGCGCTGCTCAGCATCGACCACCGCATGGTACTCACCCAGCTCCACACTGCTTCCCCTCTGGATCTCAAGCAAATCCAAATACTGCTCTTCGAGGATCCTGCAACGCGCAGTCCCTTCCTCCTCAAGCAGCAACAGCTCCACCACCTGCTGCTCCTTCGCTTGCAGCGACTCCGCAGCTGCACCCGCATCCTCTGAATGCGCAACCATCACCGCCTGTAGGCCACGGACCGCATCCACATGCTCGGTGTACTCGGCCTCCAGGATTTGCTGTCGCAATGCACGCTCCTCCGCAGCTAAGTCATTCAGCTCAAGCCTCTCCTCAAGCTCAGCAACTCTCTGCCGCATATGCGCGGTCTCTTGCTCCCACTCCGCATGCTGTCGGTCCTTGTCGGCCAGCTGCATCCGTACCTCCGAGTATTGGCTTTGTTGTGATTGCAGTGTCCCTTGTAGACTCAACAGTTGCTGCCGCAGCATGGCCTCCGTCATCACGCCAGACGCCATCGTCACATCAAAGAAGTCGCTGCTCTCCGACTCCTCAATCTGCAGCCGCTCGCTGAGTTCACTGTTCCTCACGTCCCACAACTGCCGCTCCTGCGCAAGATTGGCGGCTGCCGCGTCCAATTGTGCAGAAGCAAGCTCAACAGCCTGTTGATAGTCGGTGGATGCAGCCGACAACGCACTCCGCAGGCCAGACATGTTGCCCAACAGCCAGCTGTCAGACGCTGCAATCAGGTCAATCACCTCGCTGTGTTCATCTTCCATCAGCTGTTGCCGCACCGCAAGCTCTGTGGATGTCAGGTCACTCAGCAGCTTGGCATATCCAATCAGGTCAACCCCATCCTGGATCTGCGCCATCTCCTGCTGCAGCCTTCGGTTCTCATCAACCGCTTCTGACAGCATCCTGTCCTTCTCAATCAGCATTGATTCGTACGCAACAAATCGTTGCCCCTGCTCCTCACATCCCACCTGCATGCGTGCGTTCGACTCAGACATCTCCAGCATCCGCGCCTGCTGCTCTGCTACCTGAGCGCTCGCAGCAACGGCTCGCTCTGTCTGCTCAGTAACCTGCTGTTGCAACACATCATGCTCCATGTGTTGCTGCTGAACCACCAGCGACAGTGACGCAGCGCTTTCAGCGCCACGCTCCAGCATCACCCATTCCATGCCCAAACCATGTCGGCATCGGTACTCCTCAGCGATCAACTCGCCCCGCTGCAGCGTCTCCTGCAGCTCCGTTTCAGATGCAGCGTGTTGCGCTCGCACCCGATCCAGCTCGTCGCGCTGCTCAGCATCGACCACCGCATGGTACTCACCCAGCTCCACACTGCTTCCCCTCTGGATCTCAAGCAAATCCAAATACTGCTCTTCGAGGATCCTGCAACGCGCAGTCCCTTCCTCCTCAAGCAGCAACAGCTCCACCACCTGCTGCTCCTTCGCTTGCAGCGACTCCGCAGCTGCACCCGCATCCTCTGAATGCGCAACCATCACCGCCTGTAGGCCACGGACCGCATCCACATGCTCGGTGTACTCGGCCTCCAGGATTTGCTGTCGCAATGCACGCTCCTCCGCAGCTAAGTCATTCAGCTCAAGCCTCTCCTCAAGCTCAGCAACTCTCTGCCGCATATGCGCGGTCTCTTGCTCCCACTCCGCATGCTGTCGGTCCTTGTCGGCCAGCTGCATCCGTACCTCCGAGTACTGGCTTTGTTGTGATTGCAGTGTCCCTTGTAGACTCAACAGTTGCTGCCGCAGCATGGCCTCCGTCATCACGCCAGACGCCATCGTCACATCAAAGAAGTCGCTGCTCTCCGACTCCTCAATCTGCAGCCGCTCGCTGAGTTCACTGTTCCTCACGTCCCACAACTGCCGCTCCTGCGCAAGATTGGCGGCTGCCGCATCCAATTGTGCAGAAGCAAGCTCAACAGCCTGTTGATAGTCGGTGGATGCAGCCGACAACGCACTCCGCAGGCCAGACACGTTGCCCAACAGCCAGCTGTCAGACGCTGCAATCAGGTCAATCACCTCGCTGTGTTCATCTTCCATCAGCTGTTGCCGCACTGCAAGCTCTGTGGATGTCAGGTCACTCAGCAGCTTGGCATATCCAATCAGGTCAACCCCATCCTGGATCTGCGCCATCTCCTGCTGCAGCCTTCGGTTCTCATCAACTGCTTCTGACAGCATCCTGTCCTTCTCAATCAGCATTGATTCGTACGCAACAAATCGTTGCCCCTGCTCCTCACATCCCACCTGCATGCGTGCGTTCGCCTCAGACATCACCAGCATCCGCGCCTGCTGCTCTGCTACCTGAGCGCTCGCAGCAACGGCTCGCTCTGTCTGCTCAGTAACCTGCTGTTGCAACACATCATGCTCCATCTGTTGCTGCTGAACCACCAGCGACAGTGACGCAGCGCTTTCAGCGCCACGCTCCAGCATCACCCATTCCATGCCCAAACCATGTCGGCATCGGTACTCCTCAGCGATCAACTCGCCCCGCTGCAACGTCTCCTGCAGCTCCGTTTCAGATGCAGCGTGTTGCGCTCGCACCCGATCCAGCTCGTTGCGCTGCTCAGCATCGACCACCGCATGGTACTCACCCAGCTCCACACTGCTTCCCCTCTGGATCTCAAGCAAATCCAAATACTGCTCTTCGAGGATCCTGCAACGCGCAGTCCCTTCCTCCTCAAGCAGCAACAGCTCCACCACCTGCTGCTCCTTCGCTTGCAGCGACTCCGCAGCTGCACCCGCATCCTCTGAATGCGCAACCATCACCGCCTGTAGGCCACGGACCGCATCCACATGCTCGGTGTACTCGGCCTCCAGGATTTGCTGTCGCAATGCACGCTCCTCCGCAGCTAAGTCATTCAGCTCAAGCCTCTCCTCAAGCTCAGCAACTCTCTGCCGCATATGCGCGGTCTCTTGCTCCCACTCCGCATGCTGTCGGTCCTTGTCGGCCAGCTGCATCCGTACCTCCGAGTACTGGCTTTGTTGTGATTGCAGTGTCCCTTGTAGACTCAACAGTTGCTGCCGCAGCATGGCCTCCGTCATCACGCCAGACGCCATCGTCACATCAAAGAAGTCGCTGCTCTCCGACTCCTCAATCTGCAGCCGCTCGCTGAGTTCACTGTTCCTCACGTCCCACAATTGTCGGTTGCTAACAACGGTCATGGCTGCTGCATCCTCAAACGCAGAGGCAATCAGAACAGCTTGCTGGAAATCAGATGATGTTGCTGCCAACGCACGCCGCAGGCCAGACACGTTGCCCAACAGCCAGCTGTCAGACGCTGCAATCAGGTCAATCACCTCGCTGTGTTCATCTTCCATCAGCTGTTGCCGTCCTGCAAGCTCTGTGGATGTCAGGTCACTCAGCAGCTTGGCATATCCAATCAGATCAACCCCATCCTGGATCTGCGCCATCTCCTGCTGCAGCCTTCGGTTCTCATCAACCGCTTCTGACAGCATCCTGTCCTTCTCAATCAGCATTGATTCGTACGCAACAAATCGTTGCCCCTGCTCCTCACATCCCACCTGCATGCGTGCGTTCGCCTCAGACATCTCCAGCATCCGCGCCTGCTGCTCTGCTACCTGAGCGCTCGCAGCAACGGCTCGCTCTGTCTGCTCAGTAACCTGCTGTTGCAACACATCATGCTCCATCTGTTGCTGCTGAACCACCAGCGACAGTGACGCAGCGCTTTCAGCGCCACGCTCCAGCATCACCCATTCCATGCCCAAACCATGTCGGTATCGGTACTCCTCAGCGATCAACTCGCCCCGCTGCAACGTCTCCTGCAGCTCCGTTTCAGATGCAGCGTGTTGCGCTCGCACCCGATCCAGCTCGTCGCGCTGCTCAGCATCGACCACCGCATGGTACTCACCCAGCTCCACACTGCTTCCCCTCTGGATCTCAAGCAAATCCAAATACTGCTCTTCGAGGATCCTGCAACGCGCAGTCCCTTCCTCCTCAAGCAGCAACAGCTCCACCACCTGCTGCTCCTTCGCTTGCAGCGACTCCGCAGCTGCACCCGCATCCTCTGAATGCGCAACCGTCACCGCCTGTAGGCCACGGACCGCATCCACATGCTCGGTGTACTCGGCCTCCAGGATTTGCTGTCGCAATGCACACTCCTCCGCAGCTAAGTCATTCAGCTCAAGCCTCTCCTCAAGCTCAGCAACTCTCTGCCGCATATGCGCGGTCTCTTGCTCCCACTCCGCATGCTGTCGGTCCTTGTCGGCCAGCTGCATCCGTACCTCCGAGTATTGGCTTTGTTGTGATTGCAGTGTCCCTTGTAGACTCAACAGTTGCTGCCGCAGCATGGCCTCCGTCATCACGCCAGACGCCATCGTCACATCAAAGAAGTCGCTGCTCTCCGACTCCTCAATCTGCAGCCGCTCGCTGAGTTCACTGTTCCTCACGTCCCACAACTGCCGCTCCTGCGCAAGATTGGCGGCTGCCGCGTCCAATTGTGCAGAAGCAAGCTCAACAGCCTGTTGATAGTCGGTGGATGCAGCCGACAACGCACTCCGCAGGCCAGACACGTTGCCCAACAGCCAGCTGTCAGACGCTGCAATCAGGTCAATCACCTCGCTGTGTTCATCTTCCATCAGCTGTTGCCGCACTGCAAGCTCTGTGGATGTCAGGTCACTCAGCAGCTTGGCATATCCAATCAGGTCAACCCCATCCTGGATCTGCGCCATCTCCTGCTGCAGCCTTCGGTTCTCATCAACCGCTTCTGACAGCATCCTGTCCTTCTCAATCAGCATTGATTCGTACGCAACAAATCGTTGCCCCTGCTCCTCACATCCCACCTGCATGCGTGCGTTCGCCTCAGACATCTCCAGCATCCGCGCCTGCTGCTCTGCTACCTGAGCGCTCGCAGCAACGGCTCGCTCTGTCTGCTCAGTAACCTGCTGTTGCAACACATCATGCTCCATCTGTTGCTGCTGAACCACCAGCGACAGTGACGCAGCGCTCTCAGCACCACGCTCCAGCATCACCCATTCCATGCCCAAACCATGTCGGCATCGGTACTCCTCAGCGATCAACTCGCCCCGCTGCAGCGTCTCCTGCAGCTCCGTTTCAGATGCAGCGTGTTGCGCTCGCACCCGATCCAGCTCGTCGCGCTGCTCAGCATCGACCACCGCATGGTACTCACCCAGCTCCACACTGCTTCCCCTCTGGATCTCAAGCAAATCCAAATACTGCTCTTCGAGGATCCTGCAACGCGCAGTCCCTTCCTCCTCAAGCAGCAACAGCTCCACCACCTGCTGCTCCTTCGCTTGCAGCGACTCCGCAGCTGCACCCGCATCCTCTGAATGCGCAACCATCACCGCCTGTAGGCCACGGACCGCATCCACATGCTCGGTGTACTCGGCCTCCAGGATTTGCTGTCGCAATGCACGCTCCTCCGCAGCTAAGTCATTCAGCTCAAGCCTCTCCTCAAGCTCAGCAACTCTCTGCCGCATATGCGCGGTCTCTTGCTCCCACTCCGCATGCTGTCGGTCCTTGTCGGCCAGCTGCATCCGCACCTCCGAGTACTGGCTTTGTTGTGATTGCAGTGTCCCTTGTAGACTCAACAGTTGCTGCCGCAGCATGGCCTCCGTCATCACGCCAGACGCCATCGTCACATCAAAGAAGTCGCTGCTCTCCGACTCCTCAATCTGCAGCCGCTCGCTGAGTTCACTGTTCCTCACGTCCCACAATTGTCGGTTGCTAACAACGGTCATGGCTGCTGCATCCTCAAACGCAGAGGCAATCAGAACAGCTTGCTGGAAATCAGATGATGTTGCTGCCAACGCACGCCGCAGGCCAGACACGTTGCCCAACAGCCAGCTGTCAGACGCTGCAATCAGGTCAATCACCTCGCTGTGTTCATCTTCCATCAGCTGTTGCCGTCCTGCAAGCTCTGTGGATGTCAGGTCACTCAGCAGCTTGGCATATCCAATCAGATCAACCCCATCCTGGATCTGCGCCATCTCCTGCTGCAGCCTTCGGTTCTCATCAACCGCTTCTGACAGCATCCTGTCCTTCTCAATCAGCATTGATTCGTACGCAACAAATCGTTGCCCCTGCTCCTCACATCCCACCTGCATGCGTGCGTTCGCCTCAGACATCTCCAGCATCCGCGCCTGCTGCTCTGCTACCTGAGCGCTCGCAGCAACGGCTCGCTCTGTCTGCTCAGTAACCTGCTGTTGCAACACATCATGCTCCATCTGTTGCTGCTGAACCACCAGCGACAGTGACGCAGCGCTTTCAGCGCCACGCTCCAGCATCACCCATTCCATGCCCAAACCATGTCGGTATCGGTACTCCTCAGCGATCAACTCGCCCCGCTGCAACGTCTCCTGCAGCTCCGTTTCAGATGCAGCGTGTTGCGCTCGCACCCGATCCAGCTCGTCGCGCTGCTCAGCATCGACCACCGCATGGTACTCACCCAGCTCCACACTGCTTCCCCTCTGGATCTCAAGCAAATCCAAATACTGCTCTTCGAGGATCCTGCAACGCGCAGTCCCTTCCTCCTCAAGCAGCAACAGCTCCACCACCTGCTGCTCCTTCGCTTGCAGCGACTCCGCAGCTGCACCCGCATCCTCTGAATGCGCAACCATCACCGCCTGTAGGCCACGGACCGCATCCACATGCTCGGTGTACTCGGCCTCCAGGATTTGCTGTCGCAATGCACGCTCCTCCGCAGCTAAGTCATTCAGCTCAAGCCTCTCCTCAAGCTCAGCAACTCTCTGCCGCATATGCGCGGTCTCTTGCTCCCACTCCGCATGCTGTCGGTCCTTGTCGGCCAGCTGCATCCGTACCTCCGAGTACTGGCTTTGCTGTGATTGCAGTGTCCCTTGTAGACTCAACAGTTGCTGCCGCAGCATGGCCTCCGTCATCACGCCAGACGCCATCGTCACATCAAAGAAGTCGCTGCTCTCCGACTCCTCAATCTGCAGCCGCTCGCTGAGTTCACTGTTCCTCACGTCCCACAATTGTCGGTTGCTAACAACGGTCATGGCTGCTGCATCCTCAAACGCAGAGGCAATCAGAACAGCTTGCTGGAAATCAGATGATGTCGCTGCCAACGCACGCCGCAGGCCAGACACGTTGCCCAACAGCCAGCTGTCAGACGCTGCAATCAGGTCAATCACCTCGCTGTGTTCATCTTCCATCAGCTGTTGCCGTCCTGCAAGCTCTGTGGATGTCAGGTCACTCAGCAGCTTGGCATATCCAATCAGGTCAACCCCATCCTGGATCTGCGCCATCTCCTGCTGCAGCCTTCGGTTCTCATCAACCGCTTCTGACAGCATCCTGTCCTTCTCAATCAGCATTGATTCGTACGCAACAAATCGTTGCCCCTGCTCCTCACATCCCACCTGCATGCGTGCGTTCGCCTCAGACATCTCCAGCATCCGCGCCTGCTGCTCTGCTACCTGAGCGCTCGCAGCAACGGCTCGCTCTGTCTGCTCAGTAACCTGCTGTTGCAACACATCATGCTCCATCTGTTGCTGCTGAACCACCAGCGACAGTGACGCAGCGCTTTCAGCGCCACGCTCCAGCATCACCCATTCCATGCCCAAACCATGTCGGTATCGGTACTCCTCAGCGATCAACTCGCCCCGCTGCAACGTCTCCTGCAGCTCCGTTTCAGATGCAGCGTGTTGCGCTCGCACCCGATCCAGCTCGTCGCGCTGCTCAGCATCGACCACCGCATGGTACTCACCCAGCTCCACACTGCTTCCCCTCTGGATCTCAAGCAAATCCAAATACTGCTCTTCGAGGATCCTGCAACGCGCAGTCCCTTCCTCCTCAAGCAGCAACAGCTCCACCACCTGCTGCTCCTTCGCTTGCAGCGACTCCGCAGCTGCACCCGCATCCTCTGAATGCGCAACCATCACCGCCTGTAGGCCACGGACCGCATCCACATGCTCGGTGTACTCGGCCTCCAGGATTTGCTGTCGCAATGCACACTCCTCCGCAGCTAAGTCATTCAGCTCAAGCCTCTCCTCAAGCTCAGCAACTCTCTGCCGCATATGCGCGGTCTCTTGCTCCCACTCCGCATGCTGTCGGTCCTTGTCGGCCAGCTGCATCCGTACCTCCGAGTACTGGCTTTGTTGTGATTGCAGTGTCCCTTGTAGACTCAACAGTTGCTGCCGCAGCATGGCCTCCGTCATCACGCCAGACGCCATCGTCACATCAAAGAAGTCGCTGCTCTCCGACTCCTCAATCTGCAGCCGCTCGCTGAGTTCACTGTTCCTCACGTCCCACAATTGTCGGTTGCTAACAACGGTCATGGCTGCTGCATCCTCAAACGCAGAGGCAATCAGAATAGCTTGCTGGAAATCAGATGATGTTGCTGCCAACGCACGCCGCAGGCCAGACACGTTGCCCAACAGCCAGCTGTCAGACGCTGCAATCAGGTCAATCACCTCGCTGTGTTCATCTTCCATCAGCTGTTGCCGTCCTGCAAGCTCTGTGGATGTCAGGTCACTCAGCAGCTTGGCATATCCAACCAGATCCACCCCATCCTGGATCTGCGCCATCTCCTGCTGCAGCCTTCGGTTCTCATCAACCGCTTCTGACAGCATCCTGTCCTTCTCAATCAGCATTGATTCGTACGCAACAAATCGTTGCCCCTGCTCCTCACATCCCACCTGCATGCGTGCGTTCGACTCAGACATCTCCAGCATCCGCGCCTGCTGCTCTGCTACCTGAGCGCTCGCAGCAACGGCTCGCTCTGTCTGCTCAGTAACCTGCTGTTGCAACACATCATGCTCCATCTGTTGCTGCTGAACCACCAGCGACAGTGACGCAGCGCTTTCAGCGCCACGCTCCAGCATCACCCATTCCATGCCCAAACCATGTCGGTATCGGTACTCCTCAGCGATCAACTCGCCCCGCTGCAACGTCTCCTGCAGCTCCGTTTCAGATGCAGCGTGTTGCACTCGCACCCGATCCAGCTCGTCGCGCTGCTCAGCATCGACCACCGCATGGTACTCACCCAGCTCCACACTGCTTCCCCTCTGGATCTCAAGCAAATCCAAATACTGCTCTTCGAGGATCCTGCAACGCGCAGTCCCTTCCTCCTCAAGCAGCAACAGCTCCACCACCTGCTGCTCCTTCGCTTGCAGCGACTCCGCAGCTGCACCCGCATCCTCTGAATGCGCAACCATCACCGCCTGTAGGCCACGGACCGCATCCACATGCTCGGTGTACTCGGCCTCCAGGATTTGCTGTCGCAATGCACACTCCTCCGCAGCTAAGTCATTCAGCTCAAGCCTCTCCTCAAGCTCAGCAACTCTCTGCCGCATATGCGCGGTCTCTTGCTCCCACTCCGCATGCTGTCGGTCCTTGTCGGCCAGCTGCATCCGTACCTCCGAGTACTGGCTTTGTTGTGATTGCAGTGTCCCTTGTAGACTCAACAGTTGCTGCCGCAGCATGGCCTCCGTCATCACGCCAGACGCCATCGTCACATCAAAGAAGTCGCTGCTCTCCGACTCCTCAATCTGCAGCCGCTCGCTGAGTTCACTGTTCCTCACGTCCCACAATTGTCGGTTGCTAACAACGGTCATGGCTGCTGCATCCTCAAACGCAGAGGCAATCAGAATAGCTTGCTGGAAATCAGATGATGTTGCTGCCAACGCACGCCGCAGGCCAGACACGTTGCCCAACAGCCAGCTGTCAGACGCTGCAATCAGGTCAATCACCTCGCTGTGTTCATCTTCCATCAGCTGTTGCCGTCCTGCAAGCTCTGTGGATGTCAGGTCACTCAGCAGCTTGGCATATCCAATCAGATCAACTGCATCCTGGATCTGCGCCATCTCCTGCTGCAGCCTTCGGTTCTCATCAACCGCTTCTGACAGCATCCTGTCCTTCTCAATCAGCATTGATTCGTACGCAACAAATCGTTGCCCCTGCTCCTCACATCCCACCTGCATGCGTGCGTTCGACTCAGACATCTCCAGCATCCGCGCCTGCTGCTCTGCTACCTGAGCGCTCGCAGCAACGGCTCGCTCTGTCTGCTCAGTAACCTGCTGTTGCAACACATCATGCTCCATCTGTTGCTGCTGAACCACCAGCGACAGTGACGCAGCGCTTTCAGCGCCACGCTCCAGCATCACCCATTCCATGCCCAAACCATGTCGGTATCGGTACTCCTCAGCGATCAACTCGCCCCGCTGCAACGTCTCCTGCAGCTCCGTTTCAGATGCAGCGTGTTGCACTCGCACCCGATCCAGCTCGTCGCGCTGCTCAGCATCGACCACCGCATGGTACTCACCCAGCTCTACACTGCTTCCCCTCTGGATCTCAAGCAAATCCAAATACTGCTCTTCGAGGATCCTGCAACGCGCAGTCCCTTCCTCCTCAAGCAGCAACAGCTCCACCACCTGCTGCTCCTTCGCTTGCAGCGACTCCGCAGCTGCACCCGCATCCTCTGAATGCGCAACCATCACCGCCTGTAGGCCACGGACCGCATCCACATGCTCGGTGTACTCGGCCTCCAGGATTTGCTGTCGCAATGCACGCTCCTCCGCAGCTAAGTCATTCAGCTCAAGCCTCTCCTCAAGCTCAGCAACTCTCTGCCGCATATGCGCGGTCTCTTGCTCCCACTCCGCATGCTGTCGGTCCTTGTCGGCCAGCTGCATCCGTACCTCCGAGTACTGGCTTTGTTGTGATTGCAGTGTCCCTTGTAGACTCAACAGTTGCTGCCGCAGCATGGCCTCCGTCATCACGCCAGACGCCATCGTCACATCAAAGAAGTCGCTGCTCTCCGACTCCTCAATCTGCAGCCGCTCGCTGAGTTCACTGTTCCTCACGTCCCACAATTGTCGGTTGCTAACAACGGTCATGGCTGCTGCATCCTCAAACGCAGAGGCAATCAGAATAGCTTGCTGGAAATCAGATGATGTTGCTGCCAACGCACGCCGCAGGCCAGACACGTTGCCCAACAGCCAGCTGTCAGACGCTGCAATCAGGTCAATCACCTCGCTGTGTTCATCTTCCATCAGCTGTTGCCGCACCGCAAGCTCTGTGGATGTCAGGTCACTCAGCAGCTTGGCATATCCAACCAGATCCACCCCATCCTGGATCTGCGCCATCTCCTGCTGCAGCCTTCGGTTCTCATCAACCGCTTCTGACAGCATCCTGTCCTTCTCAATCAGCATTGATTCGTACGCAACAAATCGTTGCCCCTGCTCCTCACATCCCACCTGCATGCGTGCGTTCGACTCAGACATCTCCAGCATCCGCGCCTGCTGCTCTGCTACCTGAGCGCTCGCAGCAACGGCTCGCTCTGTCTGCTCAGTAACCTGCTGTTGCAACACATCATGCTCCATCTGTTGCTGCTGAACCACCAGCGACAGTGACGCAGCGCTTTCAGCGCCACGCTCCAGCATCACCCATTCCATGCCCAAACCATGTCGGTATCGGTACTCCTCAGCGATCAACTCGCCCCGCTGCAACGTCTCCTGCAGCTCCGTTTCAGATGCAGCGTGTTGCGCTCGCACCCGATCCGGCTCGTCGCGCTGCTCAGCATCGACCACCGCATGGTACTCACCCAGCTCCACACTGCTTCCCCTCTGGATCTCAAGCAAATCCAAATACTGCTCTTCGAGGATCCTGCAACGCGCAGTCCCTTCCTCCTCAAGCAGCAACAGCTCCACCACCTGCTGCTCCTTCGCTTGCAGCGACTCCGCAGCTGCACCCGCATCCTCTGAATGCGCAACCATCACCGCCTGTAGGCCACGGACCGCATCCACATGCTCGGTGTACTCGGCCTCCAGGATTTGCTGTCGCAATGCACGCTCCTCCGCAGCTAAGTCATTCAGCTCAAGCCTCTCCTCAAGCTCAGCAACTCTCTGCCGCATATGCGCGGTCTCTTGCTCCCACTCCGCATGCTGTCGGTCCTTGTCGGCCAGCTGCATCCGTACCTCCGAGTACTGGCTTTGTTGTGATTGCAGTGTCCCTTGTAGACTCAACAGTTGCTGCCGCAGCATGGCCTCCGTCATCACGCCAGACGCCATCGTCACATCAAAGAAGTCGCTGCTCTCCGACTCCTCAATCTGCAGCCGCTCGCTGAGTTCACTGTTCCTCACGTCCCACAATTGTCGGTTGCTAACAACGGTCATGGCTGCTGCATCCTCAAACGCAGAGGCAATCAGAATAGCTTGCTGGAAATCAGATGATGTTGCTGCCAACGCACGCCGCAGGCCAGACACGTTGCCCAACAGCCAGCTGTCAGACGCTGCAATCAGGTCAATCACCTCGCTGTGTTCATCTTCCATCAGCTGTTGCCGTCCTGCAAGCTCTGTGGATGTCAGGTCACTCAGCAGCTTGGCATATCCAACCAGATCCACCCCATCCTGGATCTGCGCCATCTCCTGCTGCAGCCTTCGGTTCTCATCAACCGCTTCTGACAGCATCCTGTCCTTCTCAATCAGCATTGATTCGTACGCAACAAATCGTTGCCCCTGCTCCTCACATCCCACCTGCATGCGTGCGTTCGACTCAGACATCTCCAGCATCCGCGCCTGCTGCTCTGCTACCTGAGCGCTCGCAGCAACGGCTCGCTCTGTCTGCTCAGTAACCTGCTGTTGCAACACATCATGCTCCATCTGTTGCTGCTGAACCACCAGCGACAGTGACGCAGCGCTTTCAGCGCCACGCTCCAGCATCACCCATTCCATGCCCAAACCATGTCGGTATCGGTACTCCTCAGCGATCAACTCGCCCCGCTGCAACGTCTCCTGCAGCTCCGTTTCAGATGCAGCGTGTTGCACTCGCACCCGATCCAGCTCGTCGCGCTGCTCAGCATCGACCACCGCATGGTACTCACCCAGCTCCACACTGCTTCCCCTCTGGATCTCAAGCAAATCCAAATACTGCTCTTCGAGGATCCTGCAACGCGCAGTCCCTTCCTCCTCAAGCAGCAACAGCTCCACCACCTGCTGCTCCTTCGCTTGCAGCGACTCCGCAGCTGCACCCGCATCCTCTGAATGCGCAACCATCACCGCCTGTAGGCCACGGACCGCATCCACATGCTCGGTGTACTCGGCCTCCAGGATTTGCTGTCGCAATGCACACTCCTCCGCAGCTAAGTCATTCAGCTCAAGCCTCTCCTCAAGCTCAGCAACTCTCTGCCGCATATGCGCGGTCTCTTGCTCCCACTCCGCATGCTGTCGGTCCTTGTCGGCCAGCTGCATCCGTACCTCCGAGTACTGGCTTTGTTGTGATTGCAGTGTCCCTTGTAGACTCAACAGTTGCTGCCGCAGCATGGCCTCCGTCATCACGCCAGACGCCATCGTCACATCAAAGAAGTCGCTGCTCTCCGACTCCTCAATCTGCAGCCGCTCGCTGAGTTCACTGTTCCTCACGTCCCACAATTGTCGGTTGCTAACAACGGTCATGGCTGCTGCATCCTCAAACGCAGAGGCAATCAGAATAGCTTGCTGGAAATCAGATGATGTTGCTGCCAACGCACGCCGCAGGCCAGACACGTTGCCCAACAGCCAGCTGTCAGACGCTGCAATCAGGTCAATCACCTCGCTGTGTTCATCTTCCATCAGCTGTTGCCGTCCTGCAAGCTCTGTGGATGTCAGGTCACTCAGCAGCTTGGCATATCCAATCAGATCAACTGCATCCTGGATCTGCGCCATCTCCTGCTGCAGCCTTCGGTTCTCATCAACCGCTTCTGACAGCATCCTGTCCTTCTCAATCAGCATTGATTCGTACGCAACAAATCGTTGCCCCTGCTCCTCACATCCCACCTGCATGCGTGCGTTCGACTCAGACATCTCCAGCATCCGCGCCTGCTGCTCTGCTACCTGAGCGCTCGCAGCAACGGCTCGCTCTGTCTGCTCAGTAACCTGCTGTTGCAACACATCATGCTCCATCTGTTGCTGCTGAACCACCAGCGACAGTGACGCAGCGCTTTCAGCGCCACGCTCCAGCATCACCCATTCCATGCCCAAACCATGTCGGTATCGGTACTCCTCAGCGATCAACTCGCCCCGCTGCAACGTCTCCTGCAGCTCCGTTTCAGATGCAGCGTGTTGCACTCGCACCCGATCCAGCTCGTCGCGCTGCTCAGCATCGACCACCGCATGGTACTCACCCAGCTCTACACTGCTTCCCCTCTGGATCTCAAGCAAATCCAAATACTGCTCTTCGAGGATCCTGCAACGCGCAGTCCCTTCCTCCTCAAGCAGCAACAGCTCCACCACCTGCTGCTCCTTCGCTTGCAGCGACTCCGCAGCTGCACCCGCATCCTCTGAATGCGCAACCATCACCGCCTGTAGGCCACGGACCGCATCCACATGCTCGGTGTACTCGGCCTCCAGGATTTGCTGTCGCAATGCACGCTCCTCCGCAGCTAAGTCATTCAGCTCAAGCCTCTCCTCAAGCTCAGCAACTCTCTGCCGCATATGCGCGGTCTCTTGCTCCCACTCCGCATGCTGTCGGTCCTTGTCGGCCAGCTGCATCCGTACCTCCGAGTACTGGCTTTGTTGTGATTGCAGTGTCCCTTGTAGACTCAACAGTTGCTGCCGCAGCATGGCCTCCGTCATCACGCCAGACGCCATCGTCACATCAAAGAAGTCGCTGCTCTCCGACTCCTCAATCTGCAGCCGCTCGCTGAGTTCACTGTTCCTCACGTCCCACAATTGTCGGTTGCTAACAACGGTCATGGCTGCTGCATCCTCAAACGCAGAGGCAATCAGAATAGCTTGCTGGAAATCAGATGATGTTGCTGCCAACGCACGCCGCAGGCCAGACACGTTGCCCAACAGCCAGCTGTCAGACGCTGCAATCAGGTCAATCACCTCGCTGTGTTCATCTTCCATCAGCTGTTGCCGCACCGCAAGCTCTGTGGATGTCAGGTCACTCAGCAGCTTGGCATATCCAACCAGATCCACCCCATCCTGGATCTGCGCCATCTCCTGCTGCAGCCTTCGGTTCTCATCAACCGCTTCTGACAGCATCCTGTCCTTCTCAATCAGCATTGATTCGTACGCAACAAATCGTTGCCCCTGCTCCTCACATCCCACCTGCATGCGTGCGTTCGACTCAGACATCTCCAGCATCCGCGCCTGCTGCTCTGCTACCTGAGCGCTCGCAGCAACGGCTCGCTCTGTCTGCTCAGTAACCTGCTGTTGCAACACATCATGCTCCATCTGTTGCTGCTGAACCACCAGCGACAGTGACGCAGCGCTTTCAGCGCCACGCTCCAGCATCACCCATTCCATGCCCAAACCATGTCGGTATCGGTACTCCTCAGCGATCAACTCGCCCCGCTGCAACGTCTCCTGCAGCTCCGTTTCAGATGCAGCGTGTTGCGCTCGCACCCGATCCGGCTCGTCGCGCTGCTCAGCATCGACCACCGCATGGTACTCACCCAGCTCCACACTGCTTCCCCTCTGGATCTCAAGCAAATCCAAATACTGCTCTTCGAGGATCCTGCAACGCGCAGTCCCTTCCTCCTCAAGCAGCAACAGCTCCACCACCTGCTGCTCCTTCGCTTGCAGCGACTCCGCAGCTGCACCCGCATCCTCTGAATGCGCAACCATCACCGCCTGTAGGCCACGGACCGCATCCACATGCTCGGTGTACTCGGCCTCCAGGATTTGCTGTCGCAATGCACGCTCCTCCGCAGCTAAGTCATTCAGCTCAAGCCTCTCCTCAAGCTCAGCAACTCTCTGCCGCATATGCGCGGTCTCTTGCTCCCACTCCGCATGCTGTCGGTCCTTGTCGGCCAGCTGCATCCGTACCTCCGAGTACTGGCTTTGTTGTGATTGCAGTGTCCCTTGTAGACTCAACAGTTGCTGCCGCAGCATGGCCTCCGTCATCACGCCAGACGCCATCGTCACATCAAAGAAGTCGCTGCTCTCCGACTCCTCAATCTGCAGCCGCTCGCTGAGTTCACTGTTCCTCACGTCCCACAATTGTCGGTTGCTAACAACGGTCATGGCTGCTGCATCCTCAAACGCAGAGGCAATCAGAACAGCTTGCTGGAAATCAGATGATGTCGCTGCCAACGCACGCCGCAGGCCAGACACGTTGCCCAACAGCCAGCTGTCAGACGCTGCAATCAGGTCAATCACCTCGCTGTGTTCATCTTCCATCAGCTGTTGCCGCACCGCAAGCTCTGTGGATGTCAGGTCACTCAGCAGCTTGGCATATCCAATCACGTCAACCCCATCCTGAATCTGCGTCTTCTCCTGCTGCAGCCTTCGGTTCTCATCAACCGCTTCTGACAGCATAGTTTCCTTCTCAACCAGCAGTGACTCGAACGTACTGCACCGTTGAGCTTGGGCTGCAGTATGCGTCTCGAAGGCCTCAAACTGCAATGACACCCTTGCCTCAGCTTCAGCCCTCTCAAGCATCAAGATCTCCTCCTGCTGCGATGCACGAGCAGATGCTGCAGCCGCTTCCTCAGTGAGTTCAACAACGCGCGTTTCTGATGCAGCTGCTGCCGCACTCACTTCAACAACGCGCTGCTGTACCTCGGCAAATTCCATTTGCGTTTGCTGAAGCTTCACTGACAGCGACGCTACATCTGCCTCACTCGAACTGCTGTCTTCAACCGCATGCCCATCCAGTGCAGCTGACTCTGTACCCTGCTGCAGGGCACACGTCACACCCTCGTGATGCCATACGCCCAGCTTCTCCATAATGCTGCAGTACTCGTCTTGCACCATCGCCAGTCGGCTTCCAATCTCTGCATATTCCGCATCCATCTTGGTCTTTTCCTCGCCAGCCTGCAGAAGCCGCTGCTCAAGCTCTTCTAGCTTGAATGCTGCACTCACACGCGCTTCGTCCTTGTCCTGTATTTCCTCCTGCAGTCGAGCTGCACTATCACGTTGGGCATCCACAACCTCCTGCAGCCTGTTGAACAGAGCTTCTTGATCCTGCAAAGCACGCTGGTAATCAACAAGCTGCTGATCACGCAGCTCCGCCTGCCTCGCATGCTCCGAAACCGCTGCACTATGCTGAAGTGTCACCCATTCCATGCCCAAACCATGTCGGCATCGGCACTCCTCAGCGATCAACTCGCCCCGCTGCAACGTCTCCTGCAGCTCCGTTTCAGATGCAGCGTGTTGCGCTCGCACCCGATCCAGCTCGTTGCGCTGCTCAGCATCGACCACCGCATGGTACTCAACCAGCTCCACACTGCTTCCCCTCTGGATCTCAAGCAAATCCAAATACTGCTCTTCGAGGATCCTGCAACGCGCAGTCCCTTCCTCCTCAAATAGCAACAGCTCCACCACCTGCTGCTCCTTCGTTTGCAGGTACTCCGCAGCTGCACCCGCATCCTCAGCCACTGTTCCAGTCGCGTCACGCATTTGAATGGCACCTGTCTTCCAATACTCCCTGTCCGAAAGTGCCGTTGCCAATTGCTGTTTCAATGTGTCGATCTCAGCCCTGTGATGCACTTTATCACTTTCCAACTGGTCAATGTAACCAAGAAGCATTACCTTCTCGTCTCCAAGGCGACGAAGAAGTGTTGTGCTCGTACATGATACGTCAACAGCAAAAGCCACATGAGAAACAGACAGCCCGACCCGGTGTTCTAACTCCTGGATCTGTAAATGGCAACATGCCGTATTGTTCTGCAGTCCTGCAATCTGTCCCCGCAACCCCGTGTTGACTGCCTGGACATCCCTCAGCTGCGTCTCAACGTCGACTGTCATTTGCTGTTGCCCTGCCAGCTGCTGCTGCAGGGCCGCTTGCACTTCAGCAATCTGTCCTCGATCACTGTGCATTGCACGAGTCAAAGCTCTGTGTATTGTGCTGAAGGCATCCGCAGTACCAGCCCCCTCAGATCCCCATATATTAAGACGGCTGCTCGCCTCAGATTCTTGGAAGCGCATCCAGTGTTCTTGAAGTGTCCGGGTCGCTTCAAACGCATGTCCCAGCTCTTCAATCTCCTCCTGATACACTGCAGACCCTGCTTGCATCTGGGCTTGTGCCTCCAGCAGCTGCACGTCTGCTCGCACAGCGTGCTGCTGCAAAGCTGAGTGTAGCTGACCAGCAATGCTGATCAACTCTCCTCCCTCTTCCTGGATCACCTGCATCCTTTCCTGTAGGTTTTGGTGTTCCAGGTCCAGCTGTTGAGCGATGCCCTGCCTCTCCTTTCCCGTTTCTTGTTCTTCTTGCAACTTCTGAATGGTGCTGTCCCTCTCCTGTAAATCATGCTGCATCTCATTCCACGCCTTCTGCGCTTGCTCCGCCTCTCGTTGCGCATCACGTAAAGCCGTGTTCCGCCCCCCGAGCTCCTGTTGCAGGTCTGCTAGAGCCCGGTACGAGGCTGCGGCATGCCTTTGATGCTGCGAAAGCATGGTTGCAGCAATGCCAACCCTTGCGTTGGACTCCTGTGCCTGTACCCAAGCTCGTCCAGAGATTTCCCCTCCCACAATATCGAACACATTCATAGCTTGCCGCTGCTGCATTTGCGTCGTTGGTGCCGCTGACCCTTCACCCACTGGTATTCTTTCCTGTTCAAACACCCGTAACTTCTGCAACATGTCAGTGTTCTCCTCTCGTGCTCGGATCAACTCTACTTCAGTTGCGGCCAGCGTGTCTCGGAGGCTTTGAAGCGTGTCCTCCAGCCCACGGACTTGCCTGTTCCGCTCTTCAACATCGCCAACCAGTGTCTGGTTTGCATGCTGCAGCTGATCAACCAGGGCCATATTCCTGATTCCAACCGTTGCCAGTAGGGCTTGGGCTTCAAGCTCTGCCAGGGCCGCCCGGTCCTGACTCTCACTGAGCTGCAGTTGCACGCATTGCTGCTCAAACGCCTTGGATGCCTCAACGGCACTTCCAAGCTCCTCAACCTCCATGCAGTACATCGCAGACAGCTCGTTGTACTGCAACGTCACGCCGCTCAGCATTTGAAGCGAGATGGCAGACAAACGCCTGCTCTCCTCCTCAATGATCTGCATGCGTTCAGTCAGTTCCCTCTGCATTAGCACCCAGTCCATTTCCTCCCGAGCAGCTGACAAACTGCTTTCCTGCTGCGTCACTATACCTCCTTCCTCTAACCGCCCTCCTGTCGTGGAAACTCGGCTCGTACCCCGTGACCGGGTGGCCAGATTCAAAGCATCCGGCTGTTCCTGCTGCATGATCCCCATCCTTGCACTGAGCTCCGCATTTCTCAGCATCAGAGACGCCTTATCTTGCTGCAGTCCTGCAATCTGTCCCCGCAACCCCGTGTTGACTGCCTGGACATCCCTCAGCTGCGTCTCAACGTCGACTGTCATTTGCTGTTGCCCTGCCAGCTGCTGCTGCAGGGCCGCTTGCACTTCAGCAATCTGTCCTCGATCACTGTGCATTGCACGAGTCAAAGCTCTGTGTATTGTGCTGAAGGCATCCGCAGTACCAGCCCCCTCAGATCCCCATATATTAAGACGGCTGCTCGCCTCAGATTCTTGGAAGCGCATCCAGTGTTCTTGAAGTGTCCGGGTCGCTTCAAACGCATGTCCCAGCTCTTCAATCTCCTCCTGATACACTGCAGACCCTGCTTGCATCTGGGCTTGTGCCTCCAGCAGCTGCACGTCTGCTCGCACAGCGTGCTGCTGCAAAGCTGAGTGTAGCTGACCAGCAATGCTGATCAACTCTCCTCCCTCTTCCTGGATCACCTGCATCCTTTCCTGTAGGTTTTGGTGTTCCAGGTCCAGCTGTTGAGCGATGCCCTGCCTCTCCTTTCCCGTTTCTTGTTCTTCTTGCAACTTCTGAATGGTGCTGTCCCTCTCCTGTAAATCATGCTGCATCTCATTCCACGCCTTCTGCGCTTGCTCCGCCTCTCGTTGCGCATCACGTAAAGCCGTGTTCCGCCCCCCGAGCTCCTGTTGCAGGTCTGCTAGAGCCCGGTACGAGGCTGCGGCATGCCTTTGATGCTGCGAAAGCATGGTTGCAGCAATGCCAACCCTTGCGTTGGACTCCTGTGCCTGTACCCAAGCTCGTCCAGAGATTTCCCCTCCCACAATATCGAACACATTCATAGCTTGCCGCTGCTGCATTTGCGTCGATGGTGCCGCTGACCCTTCACCCACTGGTATTCTTTCCTGTTCAAACACCCGTAACTTCTGCAACATGTCAGTGTTCTCCTCTCGTGCTCGGATCAACTCTACTTCAGTTGCGGCCAGCGTGTCTCGGAGGCTTTGAAGCGTGTCCTCCAGCCCACGGACTTGCCTGTTCCGCTCTTCAACATCGCCAACCAGTGTCTGGTTTGCATGCTGCAGCTGATCAACCAGGGCCATATTCCTGATTCCAACCGTTGCCAGTAGGGCTTGGGCTTCAAGCTCTGCCAGGGCCGCCCGGTCCTGACTCTCACTGAGCTGCAGTTGCACGCATTGCTGCTCAAACGCCTTGGATGCCTCAACGGCACTTCCAAGCTCCTCAACCTCCATGCAGTACATCGCAGACAGCTCGTTGTACTGCAACGTCACGCCGCTCAGCATTTGAAGCGAGATGGCAGACAAACGCCTGCTCTCCTCCTCAATGATCTGCATGCGTTCAGTCAGTTCCCTCTGCATTAGCACCCAGTCCATTTCCTCCCGAGCAGCTGACAAACTGCTTTCCTGCTGCGTCACTATACCTCCTTCCTCTAACCGCCCTCCTGTCGTGGAAACTCGGCTCGTACCCCGTGACCGGGTGGCCAGATTCAAAGCATCCGGCTGTTCCTGCTGCATGATCCCCATCCTTGCACTGAGCTCCGCATTTCTCAGCATCAGAGACGCCTTATCTTGCTGCAGTCCTGCAATCTGTCCCCGCAACCCCGTGTTGACTGCCTGGACATCCCTCAGCTGCGTCTCAACGTCGACTGTCATTTGCTGTTGCCCTGCCAGCTGCTGCTGCAGGGCCGCTTGCACTTCAGCAATCTGTCCTCGATCACTGTGCATTGCACGAGTCAAAGCTCTGTGTATTGTGCTGAAGGCATCCGCAGTACCAGCCCCCTCAGATCCCCATATATTAAGACGGCTGCTCGCCTCAGATTCTTGGAAGCGCATCCAGTGTTCTTGAAGTGTCCGGGTCGCTTCAAACGCATGTCCCAGCTCTTCAATCTCCTCCTGATACACTGCAGACCCTGCTTGCATCTGGGCTTGTGCCTCCAGCAGCTGCACGTCTGCTTGCACAGCGTGCTGCTGCAAAGCTGAGTGTAGCTGACCAGCAATGCTGATCAACTCTCCTCCCTCTTCCTGGATCACCTGCATCCTTTCCTGTAGGTTTTGGTGTTCCAGGTCCAGCTGTTGAGCGATGCCCTGCCTCTCCTTTCCCGTTTCTTGTTCTTCTTGCAACTTCTGAATGGTGCTGTCCCTCTCCTGTAAATCATGCTGCATCTCATTCCACGCCTTCTGCGCTTGCTCCGCCTCTCGTTGCGCATCACGTAAAGCCGTGTTCCGCCCCCCGAGCTCCTGTTGCAGGTCTGCTAGAGCCCGGTATGAGGCTGCGGCATGCCTTTGATGCTGCGAAAGCATGGTTGCAGCAATGCCAACCCTTGCGTTGGACTCCTGTGCCTGTACCCAAGCTCGTCCAGAGATTTCCCCTCCCACAATATCGAACACATTCATAGCTTGCCGCTGCTGCATTTGCGTCGATGGTGCCGCTGACCCTTCACCCACTGGTATTCTTTCCTGTTCAAACACCCGTAACTTCTGCAACATGTCAGTGTTCTCCTCTCGTGCTCGGATCAACTCTACTTCAGTTGCGGCCAGCGTGTCTCGGAGGCTTTGAAGCGTGTCCTCCAGCCCACGGACTTGCCTGTTCCGCTCTTCAACATCGCCAACCAGTGTCTGGTTTGCATGCTGCAGCTGATCAACCAGGGCCATATTCCTGATTCCAACCGTTGCCAGTAGGGCTTGGGCTTCAAGCTCTGCCAGGGCCGCCCGGTCCTGACTCTCACTGAGCTGCAGTTGCACGCATTGCTGCTCAAACGCCTTGGATGCCTCAACGGCACTTCCAAGCTCCTCAACCTCCATGCAGTACATCGCAGACAGCTCGTTGTACTGCAACGTCACGCCGCTCAGCATTTGAAGCGAGATGGCAGACAAACGCCTGCTCTCCTCCTCAATGATCTGCATGCGTTCAGTCAGTTCCCTCTGCATTAGCACCCAGTCCATTTCCTCCCGAGCAGCTGACAAACTGCTTTCCTGCTGCGTCACTATACCTCCTTCCTCTAACCGCCCTCCTGTCGTGGAAACTCGGCTCGTACCCCGTGACCGGGTGGCCAGATTCAAAGCATCCGGCTGTTCCTGCTGCATGATCCCCATCCTTGCACTGAGCTCCGCATTTCTCAGCATCAGAGACGCCTTATCTTGCTGCAGTCCTGCAATCTGTCCCCGCAACCCCGTGTTGACTGCCTGGACATCCCTCAGCTGCGTCTCAACGTCGACTGTCATTTGCTGTTGCCCTGCCAGCTGCTGCTGCAGGGCCGCTTGCACTTCAGCAATCTGTCCTCGATCACTGTGCATTGCACGAGTCAAAGCTCTGTGTATTGTGCTGAAGGCATCCGCAGTACCAGCCCCCTCAGATCCCCATATATTAAGACGGTTGCTCGCCTCAGATTCTTGGAAGCGCATCCAGTGTTCTTGAAGTGTCCGGGTCGCTTCAAACGCATGTCCCAGCTCTTCAATCTCCTCCTGATACACTGCAGACCCTGCTTGCATCTGGGCTTGTGCCTCCAGCAGCTGCACGTCTGCTCGCACAGCGTGCTGCTGCAAAGCTGAGTGTAGCTGACCAGCAATGCTGATCAACTCTCCTCCCTCTTCCTGGATCACCTGCATCCTTTCCTGTAGGTTTTGGTGTTCCAGGTCCAGCTGTTGAGCGATGCCCTGCCTCTCCTTTCCCGTTTCTTGTTCTTCTTGCAACTTCTGAATGGTGCTGTCCCTCTCCTGTAAATCATGCTGCATCTCATTCCACGCCTTCTGCGCTTGCTCCGCCTCTCGTTGCGCATCACGTAAAGCCGTGTTCCGCCCCCCGAGCTCCTGTTGCACGTCTGCTAGAGCCCGGTACGAGGCTGCGGCATGCCTTTGATGCTGCGAAAGCATGGTTGCAGCAATGCCAACCCTTGCGTTGGACTCCTGTGCCTGTACCCAAGCTCGTCCAGAGATTTCCCCTCCCACAATATCGAACACATTCATAGCTTGCCGCTGCTGCATTTGCGTCGTTGGTGCCGCTGACCCTTCACCCACTGGTATTCTTTCCTGTTCAAACACCCGTAACTTCTGCAACATGTCAGTGTTCTCCTCTCGTGCTCGGATCAACTCTACTTCAGTTGCGGCCAGCGTGTCTCGGAGGCTTTGAAGCGTGTCCTCCAGCCCACGGACTTGCCTGTTCCGCTCTTCAACATCGCCAACCAGTGTCTGGTTTGCATGCTGCAGCTGATCAACCAGGGCCATATTCCTGATTCCAACCGTTGCCAGTAGGGCTTGGGCTTCAAGCTCTGCCAGGGCCGCCCGGTCCTGACTCTCACTGAGCTGCAGTTGCACGCATTGCTGCTCAAACGCCTTGGATGCCTCAACGGCACTTCCAAGCTCCTCAACCTCCATGCAGTACATCGCAGACAGCTCGTTGTACTGCAACGTCACGCCGCTCAGCATTTGAAGCGAGATGGCAGACAAACGCCTGCTCTCCTCCTCAATGATCTGCATGCGTTCAGTCAGTTCCCTCTGCATTAGCACCCAGTCCATTTCCTCCCGAGCAGCTGACAAACTGCTTTCCTGCTGCGTCACTATACCTCCTTCCTCTAACCGCCCTCCTGTCGTGGAAACTCGGCTCGTACCCCGTGACCGGGTGGCCAGATTCAAAGCATCCGGCTGTTCCTGCTGCATGATCCCCATCCTTGCACTGAGCTCCGCATTTCTCAGCATCAGAGACGCCTTATCTTGCTGCAGTCCTGCAATCTGTCCCCGCAACCCCGTGTTGACTGCCTGGACATCCCTCAGCTGCGTCTCAACGTCGACTGTCATTTGCTGTTGCCCTGCCAGCTGCTGCTGCAGGGCCGCTTGCACTTCAGCAATCTGTCCTCGATCACTGTGCATTGCACGAGTCAAAGCTCTGTGTATTGTGCTGAAGGCATCCGCAGTACCAGCCCCCTCAGATCCCCATATATTAAGACGGCTGCTCGCCTCAGATTCTTGGAAGCGCATCCAGTGTTCTTGAAGTGTCCGGGTCGCTTCAAACGCATGTCCCAGCTCTTCAATCTCCTCCTGATACACTGCAGACCCTGCTTGCATCTGGGCTTGTGCCTCCAGCAGCTGCACGTCTGCTCGCACAGCGTGCTGCTGCAAAGCTGAGTGTAGCTGACCAGCAATGCTGATCAACTCTCCTCCCTCTTCCTGGATCACCTGCATCCTTTCCTGTAGGTTTTGGTGTTCCAGGTCCAGCTGTTGAGCGATGCCCTGCCTCTCCTTTCCCGTTTCTTGTTCTTCTTGCAACTTCTGAATGGTGCTGTCCCTCTCCTGTAAATCATGCTGCATCTCATTCCACGCCTTCTGCGCTTGCTCCGCCTCTCGTTGCGCATCACGTAAAGCCGTGTTCCGCCCCCCGAGCTCCTGTTGCAGGTCTGCTAGAGCCCGGTACGAGGCTGCGGCATGCCTTTGATGCTGCGAAAGCATGGTTGCAGCAATGCCAACCCTTGCGTTGGACTCCTGTGCCTGTACCCAAGCTCGTCCAGAGATTTCCCCTCCCACAATATCGAACACATTCATAGCTTGCCGCTGCTGCATTTGCGTCGATGGTGCCGCTGACCCTTCACCCACTGGTATTCTTTCCTGTTCAAACACCCGTAACTTCTGCAACATGTCAGTGTTCTCCTCTCGTGCTCGGATCAACTCTACTTCAGTTGCGGCCAGCGTGTCTCGGAGGCTTTGAAGCGTGTCCTCCAGCCCACGGACTTGCCTGTTCAAGCCCTGAATGGACTTGTCTCGGCCTTCGACCTCACTTTGAAGGGCTGTCACCTGGGCCTCGGAGCCGTCCAAGGTTGTTCCCAGCAGCGCACACTTCTGCAGCAGCTGGCCCTCGGACTCCCGCACGTTCCCCAGGTCCCTGATATGCTCGTTGATTCTCCTCTGCTTCTCCTGCACCTCCAAAGTCCTCTGCGCCACTGTACCATGCAGCTGCGCCACCTCCCCTTGCACTGCCGCGTGCTGCGCAGAGGCAGCGGACAGGTCACTTTCCAGTGCGCCCACCGCCGAGCGCAGCTCCTGCAGTTCTTTGCTGAGCATCGAGGTCACCTGCGAGTGCCCTGCACGCCCTAAGTGCACGATCTGGTCGTGCATGTCATGGAACGCCTGCAGCCGCCCTTTGGCCTCCATCTCCATGATCTCTTCCCGGTCCGCCTGTAACGCCTTGTTCCGCTCCCAGAGCGCCCCCATCTGCTCCATCTGCAGCGAAAGCCGCACACACGCCTGGTCCCTGTCCTCCAGCAGCTTTTGCGCCTCCTCGGACACCAGGCGCTGCTGGGCCAGCGCCTTCTCCAGCTCCCGCATCTGCTGCTGCGTCTCCGCAGCCACAACCGCCACCCCCGCAGACTGCAACGGGCCAGTGGTCCCGGACTGGGCACATCGCGTCACCAGAGATCCCCAGTCCTCGAAAGCCTCCTCCGCGATACTCAGGCGTTGTGACATTTCGGTCACCAGCAGCGCCGGGCTGACTGCCGCATATACATCCGCGCGGCCCGCACCATTCGCCAGCAAGGCGGCGGTGTACACATGGTGCATGTCAGACACGGTGACGCTGCGGTGCCGGGACTGAGACGCGTCTCCCTTTTGCGGTACCAGCCCCTTCGGGGGCGCGCCTGCAGATCTTGGGGCCCCTGGTCCAGACGGCGGAGGGATCACCTGCGATGAGAACGACGTGTACCTGAGCAAGCCCCTTTTTTAGCGACGGGGGCGGGGGGTTGGGGGGGGCATGTCCTGGAGGGCGGGCAATTTTTGAGGGCAGGCACTGCCTATGTCCTACCGGGGCCGAATGGGGGTCCAGCCCATGTGGCAGGCACCCACTGACCATGATACAGAGGGGCCAACCTCCATATCTGATATACAATGACCAACAGGTGACTTGTAGTTCGGACAGCCAAAAAATCCTGACCACTGTTAGCCTACCCGCTACCCCTCCCTGCGTGGGGGGGGGGGGGGGGTTCTGGAGGAAGCACCAACCGTTTGAAAAAAACGCAAGCATTCCCCCGCGGCTATGGGACACCGATGCGTGCGCACGAACATGTTCCGCGAGGCACAAGAGATGTGATGCAAAGAAAAGTCCAAGAGGGCTAGATGGCTACATAACCCCAACAGTTTGGGGGGTTCCCAATGCTTCAGAGCGAGGGACAAACTTAAAGGTGGCCCACACGCCGGCCCGGTGGCCACATAACCCCTACCGCCTGGGGGGTCCCCAAAACTGGTTCTGATGTTGCGCATTGCAACACCGCTAGTTCAAGTACGTGAATAGAACCCTTCACACGGAAAGCCCGCATACCCTCGCTACCAGTGGATGTCTTTGAAGATATGTCTTGTAAATTGGATGTAGTGGAACTATCTCAACTGGAGGACCTAGAAGCGGTGGTGGCACTGCCATTGGAAACAGATCCCCAACCCCTAGATCAGCTTGTGTCATCGCGGAAACCTTCTGGATCAGGAACTTCATATGGGTGACGCTCTAGACACCACTTCTTCGTTGCAGCAAGCAATCCACCATAGGATACCTTGTTCAATCAGTTGTGGTGCCTCTTGCACAAGAGGGGATCTTCAGTGACATGCCATGGGCGCGTTTCATGAAAAACAACTACACACTCAGAGAGCCCCCCCCCCCCCCTTGGGGCATCCAATCCACGAAACGCTCAGCGAGATCCCTATTTCAGGCAAGACATAGCTTATGGCAAAGCAATGATCCTTCTAAACAGGCTTGCAACGCATGCACACATGCCTGTGGCGCTTGCGCATGTGCACACTAACACAGAGAGCTCAATAGCATCAGGGCTGAACCTTTTGATCAGCGAAGGCCAGGCAGTAAGAATCCAAACGAAATTATGTATCTGGCCCGGTCTCTGGCCCATAATCCGGTCTAGGCCCATACACGAGCAGTGCTCTCAGCGAGGAGCCATATGCCGGCATATGCGTGCACACACACATGCAAACCTGCACACACATATCCATCTCTTCCCGATCCAAATAATGCGCAGGGACTACTCCACATGCCTACGCTGCCGCACGCAACGCCCAATGGAACCTCTACTTTTGCGGAAGCATGAGCGCCCTTTTGGCACACGCGGGGCTGGCACGACCATGTGCCACACCCTCACTGAGCGCCCACAATCCCATGCCGACCCAGTCCCCTTTCCCCACCACATCATGAGCAGAGCCGAGGTTGGAAACTGTCTGACACAATACCTGCCCCTGCCCCTGCAGCTGGTCCAAGAGTTCAAAGCGGCCCTCCACCTCCGCCGTCATCAGCGCAATGCGGTCCTCCACCTCGGCCTCCAACACCTCCTGCTGCTGCCGATCCTGCAGCCGCATCCACTCCACCATACTCCCTACCTCGTGGATCTCCCCACTATATAGCGCCTGCAGTGCCTGCAGGTCGGCCACCTTCCCTAACACCTCGTCCTCCTTCGCGTCAAGTGCACGCCGCGCGGCGGCCAGCTCGGACTGCAGTGTGCGCATCTGCTGGTGGGCCTCATGTATGGCCTCAGTTGCGAGGGCAACGAAGTCCTGGTGCTCAGATTGCACCAGCCCCCACCGTCGCTGTGTCTCCTCCAGAGGCGTGCCTTCTGCAAGATGAAGAGAGACAGTGACGGGCTCCGAGGCAGGGCTGAATGTAAACATGGGGCACTCCCCAACAACACCCCCCCACCCTTTGTGTGGGGGGCTGAGGTCTCCCACCTTGAGTGGAAGCACCCTTTGGACGGTGGGTGCCAGACATGCGCCTCCGAGTGAACCTGCTTCTAAAGCGCCTGGGGGACGGCTGTGTTACACAAGGGCAGTCTTCCGGAGGTTCCGTCCACTCGGTGTGTCTGCCAGTCTGACATGACAGTGCCATTGGTACTGGGGGTAGGATCGGCTTACCTCCAAATAACCCCCCCCCCTTGTGTGGTGCGACGAAGTATGCAAATCCCAGTAAAACACAACCCCGGGATGGGGTTTGGAGGGGGGTCCACGGGAACATTTAAGCCTCCAAGTGATCCCATGCCACAGAGATCATTTCAGGCATGTATGTGCAAGACTTCCGGATAACGTTGTCGGCGGCACCTTCAAGCCATTTCTGATCCACGACTCCTCAGACTTCATCCTTGTTTCTGGGCTTCTGGTTCTGGTAGTATTTTGTACCGTCATGACGCATCATCTGTGCTGCCTCCGCCCCCCCTCCCACCACCCCAGCCACCCTGACCAAAGTACATGGGGGTGTGTGGGGCTGTGGGTGGGTGTGGGATGGGTGTGAGGGCTTAGCTGTGTGTGCATGTGTGAGCGCGCGCGTGTGTGTATGTGTGCGCGAACTGAGCAGCCGGCAAGTGTGCCTTTGGTTGCCCAGCGTCAGACTCAGAGTAGCAGACCACTAAGGGATAGGAGTTTTTGAAATCTGACGCCCAGCCGCGCACAAGAGAGTTCTTAAGGAGCTCCATCAATGGTATACCCATCCCTTTGTTCTAGAAGCATCTGGCGTGGCGTACACTAGTTGGCATGCATGCAGCACAGAACAGGGCGGCCTTTGCTTTACAAAGGAATCCTAGCGATTCATGTGAACTTGAGGAACAACACCTCTTTGGGGAAATTGCGCTGCACATTCACCTTATGAATGCACATTATGCACATTCACCTGCTTCTGGGAATGGCCAGATTATCACCCCCCCACCCCCAGCCCTACCCCTGCACACACACAATTCATGCATAGCTGATCTGGTCTGCCTAAAGGAGCCATGACCCCGTTAGCTTGCTTCGGTGGATCTGATCTGCCCTTGACAAATGTCAGGGAGCTGTTGCTGTTGGCACACCATATGACTGGGAAAGCAAAAAAAAAGAATGGGAAAACATCTGGAAATGTGCCCCAGGCATCGTTTCTTAGGGGGGGGGGGGGTGGCAGGGGGGTTTGAGGCACCCACCCACACAAGATGGGGGCTCTCTTGGAGTTGAACAGCACCCCAGCCCCACCTCCCTCTGAGGTGATGGTACATGGTACCACCTTTTTTTTTCCAAGTTTTGCACTTTTCTGATTTTTTTTTTTGCTGGGTTTTGTGCTTTTTCTGCTTTTTTTTTGTATTTTCGAAGTGTTCTACGGCTGATGCTTATGTTGCTTTGGTTGGGTTGCTGCTGCGTGGGCTTGAGCTTTGGGGAACTCGGGGGCCAAGGTGATGGGATGTAGTTGGGGCTCATCAGGTCTCTGAGCATGCGCTGCTACTGCTGCCCTGAGGGCTGCTGCTTCTGCTGTTGTTTGCCATCGCTGTCGCTACTGCTTTGACTGCAGGTTTTGCTGCGCTTCTGCATATGGCTTGTGCTGGCTTGCTTCTGGTGGTGAGCCCCCTCCGAACTTCACTGTAAGTGGGAAAGACTGAATGTGAAGCATACCGGCACCTGCCACATCAAGTGCTCCTCTATCAATGAACGAACACTTGCTGTTTGTGAGATGCCACCTGCCAGCGGCACACCAACTCCGCGCAAACAGGCATCGACTGTCCTAGACCATAACTGACAACCACAGTGGTCCTGAAGGGCAGTCGACAAACCACCAAAAGGGGAGCAGGTTGAAAGGCTTGCACGACGATGGAGAGCTGTTCTTCAGTCCTAGCCTCCAACCCACATTGAGGATTCAAGGGCCTTTGTCAAACTGCTATGAGAGTCTGAGGGTTGGTGGTGGACCATTCTGTTGTGATCTACAGTCGCTCCAAAGTTTTCTGGCCCCAATGCGTAGATTGATGCCGATGTTTCTCTCAGTGGAAATCAACCACCAGGAAACTGTTGTTTGTTTTTGGTTGGGCAGCAACAGGGAGGGACGGGGTAAACCATCAGGCAGAGTAGGTTTGCTAGTAGATGCTTCCGGTTTCACACACTTAGTTGTGTTTTGCGTGCCTCAAGATTGTTGCTGTGTGTTTGGGGGGGTGAGACCTAGTTCAGGTGAGGTGAGCAAAGGTGTAGGTGGAACCTTTGGTAGACTGTGTGTCTTGTTTTTGGGGCGGGGTTCATCAGAAAGGTGGGTGGGGGGGAGGTGCAGTATTGCAGTTTTGTGGGTGAGAGTGGAACGTCCAGCCCACTGCAACCAAGTGCGCTGACTGGTACTTGCGGGTGTTCACACTGGTTTGAGTTCTCAGGAGGCAAGTGTCTGCACTGCTTGTCCCAAGCGACTGGGGAAGAACATTGTTGGTAGGTCAGAGTAGGACGATTGTCTCTCTGCCACTTGGCGTGCCCGGGGGGGGGATGGACTGTGTAGGTTTTTGATTGTTGTGGTGTTGGTGCTTCCGCTTATTGGGCTGAGGGGTTTGCCTACGGGCTGTGGCGGGGTTGGGGGGGGGTTGCCATAAAATCCGAGCAAAGGCTGACGGTTGGTCCTTCCACGAGGTGGGGGGCACAAGTGTGTTTCCTGTGTGTACCCCAGCGTACTCCTTTGTCTCTTCTGTACTCCATGGGGCCCAGGTTGCTTTGCTCTTCCACTCTGTGGCTCTGGTGCTGACAATGACTTGTGGGCAGACATTGTCTTGTGCCAGCTGATTGCCATGCTGTCACTACCACAGGGCCATGGTCAAATTGTCACTCAACCTTACGTCAGGCGGTTGCATGCGGTGCTCGGATGTGTGCCTTGTCGTCGCCGTCGTCAATAGAGCACCCCACATTGCCTTGAGAGGAAACGTTGGCACAGGGTGCCTTGAAAACGTGATGCATTCCAGAGTCTGCAACGGCTTGTCTGTGGGCTGTGTAGCCCGAACACCTGAACCACCTGAACCAGACTGAAACCGTCGGTGACACACGTGCGCCGTGGGGTTTATCCACGGGTGCTGATTTTGTGTGGCTGTGCGGCATTCCCCCCGCACTGGCCGCTATCTCTTCAGCGCCAGTAACGTAGCGGTCCCCTGAAGAGGACACCAGGGCGGGCCCGGGGGCTGCCTACAGGAATGGACTGCACGTGGTTGGCGGGCCACCACCATCGGTTGGTGATTGCCCGACAGGTGTGTGGCACACCAACGGCGGTTGGTGATCATGAGTGGGGAAACGGACGCCGATGTGGCATGTGCCTGCGCCGCCCCTGTGGCATGCTTTCGGAAGTGAAGGATGTATGTAGTCCAGTAGTGGAGGGTAATTCGCAGGAAGCCGCATTCGGATCCTGTTCCTGAAACTACGGTGCCGAACCACTGAGCCACTGCAGTGGCGTTGGGCAGCCCCTCTGGGAACACGACCCTTCTCAGGATGCCCTCCGCGTATCACTCAGTGGGTTGGGCTGGGAATCGAACCCGTGGCGACACATCAACAATTTTGTGCCTTTGACCGCTCAAGTACGGGAGCACGCCCTGGTGGTTGGTGGTTAAACGAAGAAATATGGTTGGAAACTGCCGGAGAATATCGCTGCCTTGGTGCAGTCCTGCAGAGCCGTGCTGAGTAAAAACCCCAAAACAGCAACAGGCCTAGCGGGGGCTCGGGGGCTCCCTGACGACAGTCCATAAGAGGAGGGCATAGCAGAGCATGCGGTGGTCCTTGGAAATGCGTCATACGAGACGATTGTCGGGAGAAGGCGCCCAGCAGCTGGGGGGGCCAGGGGGGGGAGGGCTGCATCGTTGAGATCTCAGCAGGCGGAAACTGACCTGGGGTTCCCTCGGTTGCAGACAAAGCCACCGGGTAGCTGCGGCGGTCCAACGCCATGGCACCGAGTAGCTCTACGGCAGCGGTGGCCTGCTGCGACAAGATGAGCATGCGGCTCTGAGCCTCGGTGTCCATGAGCTGGTATCGTGCAGAGTCCTGCAGTTGGACATACTCCATCAATGTACTCAGATCCTCCAGCTCTGTGTCGTACACCTTGTGCACCTGCAACACAAAGCGCGGTGGCAATGGCCACTGCCTGACATGCCCCAGCCTGAACACCACGAAAGTCCGCTTTACACTTGTTCTGGTTGGCTCCCTTGGCAGCGGCCTATCACACACAGCGACCATGGCCGGTCCAGGACCCTGCACCTGTGAAGCACAGCCGACTCTGGGGTCGGCCCCCTCGGCCCCATCCCCAGCCTTCCCGCATAACACCCAGTGTCCTCTGTCCGCCCGGAGTGCTGCTTTGTGGCCCCCGCTCCTGTCCCTGCCAAGGGCAACGCCTGCCCCCGCCCCTGCCCCCGCGGCCCCAAGAGATGCCCCTGATGGTGCTAGAATGAGCAGTCGCAAGGCCAAGCCCGTGACTTTCAGGACCTTCCCGTAAAACAGAACAGGTCGTGCCCCATTACTTTGCCGTCATCACCTGGTGCCACTCCCTTTCAGTGGGCCCAAAGGAACCGAAAGAAAAGTCACATGCGAAGCCACTGCCATTGTAGCATCGAACACCCTGAGACAGCTGTCAACAACCGTCAACCGGTCATCGGTTGACCACCAGCTGTCGGCGGTTGGCGGTCAAGCTTCCGTAATTAGAGCTGCCGCAATGGTTTGCAACCCACGTGTTGTGCGTGGGGATCGCAAATTGCAATTGCTTTTTTGCCCAACCATCACACGTGACACTGGATGGTGACAGGAACAGGCCCTTTCAGGGAAAAGGACGTTTGGCTTCTTACGGCCGATTGAAAGTGAAGGGCACAGGGGAGCGGTGGGAGACTGGCTTTGTCAACAGCCGGCACGTGGGGTGGGCACAAGCAGCAGTGAGGAGACACACCTCCTCTGTGTCTTCATGTCTGGTCGAGTCTACTGCGTTTTGATTCGCTCTTTGGTAGGTGGTCACGGTAGTTGCTAGAAACTCCAAGAGCTCCGCCTGCATGGGGACCGCACGCGTGTGTGCACGTGCATGTGTATGTGCGTGTGGGTGGGTGGGTGAATGTGTGGGTGTGGGTGGGTGTATGTGTATGTTCATGTGTGTAAATATGTGTCGAGGGTGCGTCACAGCCATGGGCCAGCGATGGATGCGACCCAATGGTCCACTGACCCCTCCCTGCGTCGAATCTTAGCAACAACCCATTGTTGGTAACAATCAGGTCGGCTGATCAACTGCAGTGCGGGGCTTCACAGCTCGCACACCTGCATCCTCACATACAACCGTGTCTCACCAGAATCAGTTGGCAACTGTGCGCGCGACACTCACGACACGTGATGCTACCCACTTCAAAAGCGACTTGGCCATACCGACGCATCCCAATTCGAAAAAATGTGTGACTGCTCTGTGAATGACGGGTTGTGTGGGGTTTTCGCTTTGGATAACACGTTGCAGGACTGTTGCGTGTCATCAGTCTTTGCAAATGTGGGTGGGGGCGGGGGAAGGGGGGCGTCGGTTGGCTAAGCTAACGGGGTTGGCATGTACCGAATGCCCAGGACACTCACTGGGGGGAGATGTCAAAAAAAAAAAGAGTCGAAGGATCACGGGCGGGGTATACGAGCATCCATGGCCATCCAATGTGCAAAGTAGCCAGCGTCACCACTGCTCAGCGGAGCCTGTGCGCCGTGACACTGGGCACCAAATCCAAATCCCTCTCGCTCCCCCGACACAATCATTTCACTCCCCTGGCCCCACACCGCCTGCCACAATGGCGTGCGCCATCCCAGTCTCCCCGCCTCCCACCGACCTCCCCCACCATCCGCCGCCCAACGACACCAACGTAGCTGCACCTCGGCCTCTTCCGCAATGGCTGAGCGGCCCATGCTCTCCTCTTCCAGGCAACGCTGCCACGGGAAATTCCTGGCATTGGTGAGCTCCACAACGGTGTACAACTGCGAAAGCTCTTCCGTGTACATCTGCCCGGCCCGTTCCAGATCCGCCGACAGCTTGGAGATCGTCGAGTCCTTGTGCTGCAGCAGCTGCTGCAGCACCCCCTCGTGCTGGTACCGGAGGTCCAGCAGGCCGGTCTGGTGCGCCACCTGCTGCTGGAGCAGTCCCTGCTGCGCGGCGTCCTCCGCGTGCCGTTGCTGGAGGATGTCCGACATGGCGACGAGCTGCTCATCCAAAATCCTCAGCCGAGACACGAGTTCATCCTCAACGAACGTGGACAACTGCCTGTCACCTGCGAAAAGGCGTGCCTGCGGTCTGGGCAAGAGGCCCAAAGCGGAACACACTTGCGAATCTTGGGCCCATTTTCAACCCTGGCCTCATGGGTGACAGGCAGCAGGAAGTTGGACCCCTGAACATTGGTCAGTGTTCATTGAAAACGGTGGTTGTAGGTGGGGGCGGGGTTGCAGTGTAGTGCAACCGTCTCCATGACCTACTTGTTCGTGACCGCAACTGTCGGTCGAAAATGTGGCCGGGAGGCGCATGGTATGGGGGGCTCGAGGGACACCCGGTGGTTTCCCAAATTAGTATCGCCGCCCCAGCCAATTTTCGGATCGGGCCGAAAAATTTCCCCACATGCACACACACAGGATGGAGGTGTGCCAGCCGTGAAGCACTGCAAACAATTTGTAGGGTGGTTGATCAGCGAACCTACATCACCAAAAACGAGGTGATAATAAAATTCGTAAAAAAAACTTGGGGGGTTGTTTCATTCATGGTTGGTTACCGTATGGGGGGGGGGGGTTAAACTGCCCGAAAATATGACATTGCATCACGGGAACGGGTGCGAGGACGGCTTGAATGCGACAAGAGGCTGGTGGAATGATCCAACAACCCGTCAACGCTACACGTCATCGTCACCACACTAAGACAAAAGTGGGGCATCTACGGGAATGCTCGCGCTTTTGAGGAGACATGTCAAGGGTATTTTGCATCGCATTAGAGCACATGCCACAAGACATACTAGATCGGGTGAATTCGAACATGCGATTCAACTCCTCCAGCTCCGTGTCGTAGGCGGTTTGCAAGCCCCCGAGAAGGGCTTGGACACCAACCGTGCCTTCGTGAGTCAAGTCAAGCGGAGGAAACCCCCCTTGCGCAATGGGGGCGGGGGAGGCCATTCCCACTTGCTGTTGGACATCCGGTCGCAAGAAGCCCATGTACGCGGTAACACCGCGGCCCATCGCCGGGGCCAAGTCCTCTGCGGTGGTGATCGGCAAAGCGTCGTCAGAGGAATCCCCGGCAGATCCGGCAGAGGAGACTGCGGGGGCGGCATCACTAGAACTCGAGCTCAAGGAGCCGGAACCACGCAACACCACTTCAGGGATGGTCATCGCGAGTGATTGCGGGAACCACGGCTGAAGAAGTCGTACATGGAGAGCACACCCACCGTTTACAACGTCCTCCTCGAGCCCTTGCTTTCACCCCTCGCTTTCCGTCCATGAAAAAAAAAAGAAGGAGGATAACCGTCACTTGGTCATCCAATGCATGACTCCCCGCATGTCCTCGGAAAACATGCCGGCTCATCGGCACCAAGCATTTCATTTCCTTGTTTTGGCGCGTGGCGATATCACCCGCTTAGGTTCACACGAATCCAAGTTTGGAGCGGTCGTGGCTTGCTAAAACATAACTTGATATACACCAAAAAAAGTGAACGAATTGCGTGGAGATTGACAACAGTACACACGAGCCAATCGTGACAGGGATGCGCACGCGTATCTTAGCTGATTGTGTGTGTGCTTTTTTGTTATCCATCGGTGAAGATAGTTTGTGGCAAGTACAAGGGGGGGGGGGGAGCGGGCACTAAACTTAGAAGAGAGTGTTCCGTGTGGGTATTTCATTTTCCACATGGCATATTCCGGCGGTCCGCATTGTTGGCGAAGTTCGCCAAAAGGGAAGCTCATGGCCCCAACTAATCCATGCTCCCTTGGGCAAACAAGTAACCAAGCAAATTCCGTCGAATGGCAAGACCATGTTGTGCACACACGGCTTCGGGAGGCGCCCTCCTAAGATATTGTCCGATTTTGTTCCGCCCCCCCGTTGGGTGTGTAAGCACGCATGGTGACCGGGAAATTAGGGCAACAATAAGCTCCAAGCAAGCTATGGGAACAGTGGAAAAAGTGGAGTGGAAAAAGTGGGGTCGTCGAAGCAAGGGCCCACCTGTTGAACCACGCCAAGAGGTTCATACGGTGTTGATGTCGATGGGTTTGATAATGGAGTGCTTGGTTTTCCCGTGTGTGTGTCGGAGGTTCTTTGGGGTTGGAGTTGACCGGGAGCTAAAGGATTTGGCCTCGAGTGCATGGCGGTGTTAGCCGAAATTGGAGAAAGCGGAGCTCCTTGCGGCGTGTCCGCAATCACAGGAAGTGTGGGTCGCCGGAGTGTGGATAATGGTGTGGGTGAGGCGAGTTGTGAGGCTGATGATGACCGGTAGACCGGGGCTAGCCTACTCGTCGGGTCGACGCGGGGACCGTACGAAGGCTCAGCCCCTTTTGAGCTAGGGGTTGACCCACTCTCGCTTGAAGCGGTACTTCCATGAGCACTTCCTTGGCTGCGAGATCGATTATGTGGTCTCAAGACGCGCGAGTCCTGCAACGAAAAAAGGGCGGGTGCAATCGGCACGCCGGTGCATAAGTCCGCTCATTGCCTGTATCGACGATAGGCGGACCCAAAGAGAAACTCTAGGCCACGGTTTCCCTCTCCGTTGGCCATTTATCCACACCCAAGCCACTTGCGGAATGTGTTTCCAAAAGGACGTACCTGTGGAATTGTCTTCGGTGGCATACGATGAGATAGTATTCCCTTGTCGTGAGCCTAATAAGAATGGCAAAGAGTGATAACTCTTGATGTGCCGCATAACGGAAGTACGTGGACGAAGCACAATACCTAACCGGTTCTTGCACAAACGGTCCTCTTCACGTATTGATGCATAACTTCTTACCAAGGAGAAAAGTATCTACGACACAAGATAGGAAGTTGGCCTTGAATTGCGGTCGAGATGGCTCGATGTGGTTGGCAAGCACCTTCGATTTGCCTTTGAGGGAAACTCAAGAACAATGCTCCTTCACGAGGCAACGGTTTTTGGAATGCCCGGTTTCCACATTACGTAAGGATGAAGGATGTGTGGAAGGGAAGTTTGGAATTAGAGTTTCGTTGGATCAATTGGAATTGTGATTTCGTTTGATCAGCATCTACCAATGTTGCCGTCGCAGCCAACCAAAATCCTACAATTCCGAGATTCCTACAATCCTACAATCATACAATCAGATAATCACATAACTACCCTTCCTCGCATTGCATTAAAATCCGATATGCCTTGAAGTGGGAAAGGGGAATTTGTCCCAATTTGTCTGTCGCTTTCGGGCTGTCTGTCGGGATGGTCGTTGGGAGGGGCGCGTTGGTCTACACGGCAACTTGTTGCCGCGAGCTCACGGAGAGCATTAGAAAACATTTTGACCGCGTTCCACCAACATCTGCTTGCCGGATGATATTTTAATATCAGTGGCTGCATTTGAAATTTTTCCGCTTACGGACGAAATTCATGTCTTTGCATTACCTTTGGGCGAAATTTAATGCGTCGGGACGAAATTCATTGCTGAGGGAAATTACGAAATCCACTACCGTGCCGTGCATATTCGTATGCAACCTTCGCGAGAAGGAAACCGGAGCGTGCGTTGATCACCGTCAATAACGGATGTGACTCATCGAAACCAATTTTAATCCCTCCGAAGCGGTATCATTGAGACGGGCTCTCAACAAGAAAGCGTCGCCCGAGAATGGAATCGGTGTTGTGGGAAGCGGAGAACAGAGTGTCAACATTTGGTTAAGGAAACGCGGGTGATCTGCCAATATTATTGATCATTTTAGGGGCAAGTACTCGAATCTTTGGAGTCAGTCCATGGCGGACTTCGAAGGTCCTTCTTTGCCCCCGATTCCGTCACCCGAACGTCCAACGCAAGCAATGGGTGACAAGGTGTGTTTCGCCAAAGTCTCACACTCTTCCACATTCGGGTCCCACGTTTTTGGTACCCAAAAGCAATTTGCACGCCTACACCTTTCAACCTAGATTCAAGAAGGGTTGCGTTTGCCAAGAATATCCCCGTCCGGCCACAACGTGACGTCGCCAGCAGATGAGTCAGGACGGGTGTGACGTGGTTGAGTGTTGTGCTCGTCTCATGCTGCGCTGCTTGAAGTTGACGGAGATGTGGCATCCCGAGATTCCGAACTAGCGGATATTGTTGCAATTTGGAGTCCGTCGGTGTGACTTTAATGCTGCGTAGGGCTCTTCGGCGGCACAGATCCTGTTGGACAACTCGCAAACGCTAGAACTTGCCTTGGAGGTTTTGGTTAGCGAAGAACAAGTTGTTCGAAGAGATATCATTTCCAAGCAAGATGTTGACGCGATCCGCATCGTCCGAGATGTTCAAACGAGCCTCTCCCGCGGAAGCGGTGAGACGGTGCCCGACGCTTTTGCATCATACCACACGCAATATCTATTCTCCAACCCTCAAGAATTTTGGGAGACCGTGTGGAAATTGCAGAAGGTTTGCATGTTTGCCGTTGCCCGGACGTGTTCGTATACATGCTTGAGCGACCCCTGAGCCGTGTTGGTGATACATTTTGCTCCCATGTTTTGCATGCATGTTGCATCGTAGCAATTGCCCTTTGCATGCGCGGAGGGCTCGAGTTCCACCTTTCCATGAGTTCGCATCTTACACTCATGCAACCGGCATGCGCACGTGTGCCCTTGCACGAGAAGGACGGTGAAATTTCGACTTGTTCGACTTGTTCGCCAAATTTTGACCTGCAATACTTGGAAAAACGATATTCCCCGCACAACTTAAAAAACATTGGTCGTATGTTACAGTCCATCGTGTAATCATGCATTCATAGCTTTGTGCGGTTTCTTGAGGGTTCCAACGGTGAACGAAGGTGCCATCAGATACGTGCTGAAATTCCAAAAGTAGCACCAGTATTTAGGCTTGAAGTATCACTAGTTCTCAAGTGGTGCCGCAGCAAGACAGAGAGTGCATATTTTGCCCTTAGATTGCATACTTTGCTACTATGCTTCCGGAAACTGTGATTTTATAGCGTTTGGCTTTCCTTGTGTTGCTTTGCCTAAAGGAACATAGCCCTAGTGGGAATTTCTAGTCAGAATTGATTAACTCGGTCCACATGTCAATGCTTGGTGGAATCTCCGATCTACTTTGCACCCCATTATATTTGGTAATTTTGAGAGTTTCATACACCCGTCCATGGAGTTAGGATTTGTGAATTTTTGACGCTCGGAAGAATGATTTGCTTGATCTCTCGGGATTGCCCCTAATAGCGCCATGTTCAATTGTGTGCCCCGCACGTGTGCCATTGAGGCACCAACAACGTAGCTACACTTGGTTGAACATCAATCAAGCCTAGCGGCCCTACCACTTCTCCATTCGTGTCCTACATCAACACAATCATCAAATGCGACTCGATGAAGTAAAATGACACGAAATCAACCATTTTGGACTCCGTTACGGTTTTTGGTTTGCATGGTTTGCGCGGCATTAGCCTTCCGGCACTGAAGCGAGTTTGAAAGGGATTTTCAAATGCAAACAACAATCGGTGCAACCACCACATTTTGGTTGACAGATCAAAATGAAGGCCACTTGGTGATTTCGTATGCATAGCATCGGTTGTGCGTCAACGGTTGTGCGTATTTTGGACGGAAGGCGGCTTCGAAAGGTGGCCAAGCAAACTAGGCAAAGAGAGACTAGAATCCATATCCGCCAGAGGATTGCATGGACTGAAATTTTTCGTGGAAAGAGGTATCTTTGGAATGCATGGATGGGGTTCATTAGTTTGCACGTTTCACATAAAATCAAGCGAAGCCAAAAGTCGGGCAACAAAAAAAAAGCGAAGCCAAAAGTTCGTATGCGGGGTTGTTGCATTGTCGATGTGTAGTTATTGCATTTTCAAAGCAATGGCTCGAAATTAATTTCTTCCGATTTGACACTCAATCACCCCTGCCGCTTCGGCATTGGTAGCCCTAGTCCATTTCACACACACACACACACACACACACACACACACACACACACACACACACACACACACACACACACACACACACACACACACACGATGTGTGTTGCATACAAAAAATTGTCATGCTACCGAATTGCAAGTTATGTCTTTTTGACACTTCGTTGGCTTTGGCATTGCGTTGCACACACACACACACACACACACACACACACACACACACACACACTATGGAGCTTTTGCTCGTTACCCATGACATTGCGTTGCACACACACACACACACACTCTCTCTCTCTCTCTCTCTCTCTCTCTCAAACATAGCCACTACATGATGTTTTGCCTAAGTCGTTTCAGAGTTCAAGCGAAAACACCTCAAGTCAACCATGTATGATAGGAGGATGGCACTATGTTCGTCGACTAGTGATTCGGTATGCAATGGTTGTAATGACTAGACTGCAGGTTATGTCCTTTTGACACTCCGGAGCTTTTGTTCGTTGCCTTTGGCATTGTGTTGCCCACATACACACACACACACACACACACACACAAACCTTCATCCGTTGCTCCGGCTAGGCTGCGGCCACCAGTTTTTTTCGGATAAAAGTGAAGAACAATTCATGAACCCAAAAGCGTTGCCACACCGGCTGTGCCATGCTCTGGTAATAATTTGTCATGTAAATTAATCCGCAAATGTATTTCTTGCACTATCATGCAGTTTTGCGTTTGGTCTGCACATTTTATAGTGTCTTCTCAAAAACCCGCGGTTGTGGTTTTCTTTGCGCATGTGCTGTGCCCGCCAATCGGTGTGAACAAGTACAAGAGGCCCCGAACCTGACGACGGAAAACGGCAAAGCAGGCAACTACATGGATCAATTGCGCGGAAGGCGCCGAAGCAAGAATTTGGCCGAATCTTTGAAGGGGAGCTTTAGGGGGGGGGGGGGTGGCAGTTGTACGCCGGGCGCGATTTACGCCCCAAATTAAGGAAGCGTCAAGTAAGGCCCGTATGACATAAAAGCAAAAGCTCGTGTTCCAGGTTATAAATGCCGAAGAATCAGCATGTTAGCTTCTCGCAACACGCAAACGCACACGAATAAGCTAATTGTAAGCATTGGCGTGAACCCGAATTTTTGTGCTTTCTAGCTATTTGTAAGGTCGCATAGCCGCTTTTGGTTCACAGGATGGATCTTAGCTGCATATCTCAACACTACGAAACACAACCAGGGCATTCAGGAGAAAATGCTCTTGGGTTATGATTTTGACAGCGAGGGCTTTCAACATATTACAATCCCAAATCTTCAGGAGAAAAGGGGGACGGAATTCTATGTCCGGATCACCGGGTCACGAATCCATCGGTTTCCAAAGGGTGCTTTGCCCCCCCCCCCCTTTCCTGGTTTGCCTTGGTTTGCATTTGTCTGTTTTTTAATTAGGTCACACCCCCCCCTTTCCTGGGGGCCCCCTAATGTGAGCGAACGAGTGATCGATGGAGACACCAACGTGGATTTTCAGTTTTAGTGTCCAGTTGTTGGGTTGTCGGGTGCCAATGAGTGTTGTCGGTGTCCGTGTTCCAGGATGAGGAGATCCTTCGCAGCGCGCTCGTGGCGGAGGAGGCCGGAACATACAGTCGGCTGCAGGATGTGTGTGGGGGTGGAAGGATGGGGTTGGCAGCGGGCACCATCCAGCGAGGCTGGCGATGCCACGAAGGTATGGAAGTCCGTCCCTGTGATTGTTTTTGCTGGGTGTTGGTTGCTGGGTTGCTGGGGAGCATGATGCGTCAAAGGGACCACTGAACAAGGGAAAACAAGGAGTCGCTGTCATAATCAGAGTTGTTGTTGGTCGGTCTCCTCGCGCAGTGTGTGCCTGCATCTGTGCTGGTTGTCTGATTGTGACACTGTAAAACGTCAGGTTGCATGTATCATTCCCGGGTTGTCTGGGTGAGAACTGCCTCGGCTTGACGCGCGCGCGCGCGTGTGTGTGCGATTGGAGTTTTGGACTGCGGTCTGACGAGATTCTTCTTGCGACCACTGCCTGTCTTTGCTTCTGCTTGTGCTAGTATTTGGTTGCTTTGCGTCATCCGCGTATGTGTGTGCGTTTGTGTGACACCTCCAAGCCAATTCAAATGTTGCTCCAAGCCAGAGGGTCAACTCCTAGCTCCTACTCTGCAGCCTTGACCGTGTGTTCGGAGTGCTGGCGCGTGCTACTGCCGGGCTGCCCTTTTGCCAGGAAGGGCGGGGTAGACAGGCACAGCAGGACGTCGTGCACCGATGCAGAAATGCCCGTATCCTGGAGAGGTGGTGGGGCTGTGGCCTGGGGGAATCTGCACCCACCCGCCCCTGGGGACAATGGGTTGGATTTCGTTGGATGGGTGGGTTGCTGGCCTTGGTCAGCTCACCATCCCTCGTGGGTTTCAGGTGTCTTTCTGTCTACAAGCAAATCCAAAAGCAAAGGGTGCGCTACGCGACGCTGCCTCATGTTTGTGAGCCGGTTGTGAACAGTTTGAACGACGTTCTGCTTGAGACTGAGACCCATTTCTTTGTTTTGATGTGATGCCCAGCCCATGTTCCACCATTTGGGCCCAAAGCCCAAAGAATCGCTTGCAGATGGGCCGTGCGCAAGTCTTTGTGTCAGCACAGGATCCGTCTTCCCCTGACTTTGGCTGTGTTGCGCAGGGATACCTGCGTTGCCCCGTCCCATGGGGCCAGAGTACTGTTCGCAACACGGAGGCACCTGAGCCTCCCGCAACCTAATTGAGGGGGATGGAATTTGCTTGGTTCTGTCCACTCTGTTTGGCTGCCCGCCTGATATGTCTGACCTGACTTGAAAATGGTGCTTTTGGTTGTACTGTGTGAGTATTTGACTTCCCCTCGGTCGAGTTAATGAGAGTGCGTGCGGGCGTGCGTCCGTGCGTGCGTGAGTCGGTGAGTGAGTGCGTGCGTGAGTCTCTCTCTCTCTCTCTGTGTGTGTGTGTGTGTGTGTGTGTGTGTGTGTGTGTGTGTGTGTGTGTGTGTGTGTGTGTGTGTGTGTGTGTGTGTGTGTGCGTGCGTGAGTGCGCGTGTGCATTTGAAGGAGTGCGTGAGTGCGTGAGTGACTACCTGCATTTCCACTTCAGCACGCACGACGGTTCGCCGCAAGATGCTCGCGCGGAACGCCGAGGAAGCCGTGTACCACCCTGCCATCGCGAACAGCACTGTGCAGTTCCACTACCCCAGGCCCGGCCAGGCCCCGTACGAAGTCCCGAAGTTGCCCGCCCCCCCCGGCAGCGGCGAATACTCCCCCGACGTGTCCGGGCTGTTGACGTACCAGGGCGGCGGCGACCTCACCCTCGGGGAGAGCATGCAACGGGTGAAGGACCTGATTTCCCGGTTTGGGCCCCAGCAGAATGCTCAGCTCTATGAGGTCACCCAACAGAACTTTCCGCAGGTGTGACTGCCGGTGGCGCACGGGGGGACAGGCCCTCGGGATGACGGGCACTCCTTGACTGCGCGCGTGGAGCGCTGTCCCTTCGTCTCCGGACCTGAGTTCTGCCCCAGCGTTGGGGGAGCACCTGAGCATTGTGGAGGCTCCCTGGATCATGCTGAACAAGCCTTACCCCAGAGACCCGGGGACCGGAATCTCTGAGGTACCGTAGGCGAGCGGTCTGCAGTCACCTTTGCCAGCCCCCCCCCCCAGCCTAACCCCTCGACCTGCTGCACTCCCAGAGCCCCCCGCCCAAACCAAAACAGACCAAAAAAGCGCAAGCGCAAGTACATCGTTACTGAACCGCCTTGTACCCCACAGCAGGGCCCTGTTGGAACAAAGCCCCCCTCCCTACCCCGACCCCCACCCATAGCGGCAAAAGCCGTGCATCGGCCCACCGCAGGGCTGAGGCGCTACCTGGGGTGTGGTGTGCTGGTCCCCCCTTTTCAAAAGGCTCAATGCTTGGACATACCTCGGGCCTGAGGGTGATTAGTCAAATTCCGGGCTGAGCACTGCTGTGGGCAGGTGTTTTGGTCCAGACGAAGATGGGCACGCAGAGGCGAGCTCGGGCAACCACCGACTGGTCTGCTGTATGATGTGCAAGACCAACAGTTCGGACAAAGGCGTGGGATGCACATGCCTTTCCGTCAAAGAGGCCCGATGTGCTCCTCCATGTCGGCAGGCCATCGAGGTGGACCCTGACAAGAATATGTGCACCATCAACCTGTACAGCCTGGACCGGGTTGCATTGGAGGACTTCCACCGACATGCGACGTACATCGCCCACCACTTCCCCACCCTGGGGACGTACTCTGGTACGCAAGGGCTCATCCCGCCCCGGGGCCCGGTCCCAACTGATGAGCAGAGCATTGTGAAACGGGAGGTGCTTGCCCGCCGCATCGCAGACCTGGTCCCTGAGAACCAGAAGACGCTGATCATGCACTTGAGGCGTTTGGCCCCATACGTGATCAAGATTCAAGACGGTGTGTTGTGTGGCTCGTGACGGATGTAGAGGTTCGATGAAGCCACATTCCACGGGGGTTGTTCGAGTGCAGGTCCAGACCCCCCCCAGACCCCCCAAGTTTACGCAGCAGGCAAGTTCCCCAAAAACGATCAGTGTGACATGGCATTTGGAGCATGTATAGTGTGACCCCACGGTGTTGCTTGCATTTTCTTTTCCGCAGAGGGGGGGGGGGGGGGGGATGCACCCGACCCCTCCCCCCTCCCCTGAACTCCACCTTCCCCCTGTGACGTAAAACAGCGTTTTGGAGGACGTGCTCCGCCGCCACCATTTTTTTTCTGCTGCGCCTTCGGCGCATAAAGAAGACCATGCCCGTGCGCAAAATGCGATGACGTGCTTCACGCGATCCTGTATTTCTGGTTTCATTATGGATTCACCAGATGGGGAGGACAGGTGGCATACAGTGAAGCACATTTGTGCGACAAAGAGCAGAACTGGTGCCGATGGCGACTCTAGCTCAGTTGAGTCCAATTCTGATTGAGTAATCTACTTCGTGTGTCACTGATCAGACGCCATTCCAAGTCAGCATTTTTTCAACGAGAAGCAGCATTCTTCCATGTTTCATGTTTGTGTTGCATGTTTGTCAGGCGAGGGCATTTTGAACGGACTTGGAAGGACGAGTTGACAATTTTATATGCGGACCAGGTCGTTCTGCTATCTCGCACGATCCGGCAAGGGTGGGGGGGTCTCCCTCTGCCTCCCCTCCCCCTCCCGCTCAAGCAATGCCTTGGTGTGACCCCCCCCCCTTGGGCCCCGTGCGACAATTCCCACTTCAGTGGTGGAGCGCACCCTCCAAACCTTCACAGTATTGGTAAAGGCTTCACGTGAATACTGCAGGCGGCGGCAGTGGAGTGGACGCCACGGGGGCATGGCCAGCACGACTGCCCCATTCTCACCGACCAAAACACCTGCGCAGACCCGGAAGTACCAACAGGCACACATACTTTGCCTTTATGCCCCCCCCCCCCCCCTTTTTCGGCGCACTTCTAGTGCCGGGAGTCGCACGGGGTACTCTCGTCCTGGGTGATTCTTCTCACAGGTGTTGGAATGATTGACACTGGAGACTTGGATGAACCGAGGTATCAGCAAACCAATGTGATTGTGCTGGAGCTGTTGCAGGTGCAGCGGGATCAGAACGTGGACATCCGTGAGGCTTTGGAGGCGGAACGGTTGCGGATCGCCAAGGAGCGAGAGGAGTTGGAGCTGCAGCGCGAAAAGGAAGAGGCTGAGCAGATGAAGAACAGAAGGGAGATCATGGTATGTCCTACGATATGTACCTTGCGAGGCTCCTTGTGCATCCCTGAGCACAGCGGTGCTATCGCCCTTGGTGAAGTGTCAGCGAAAGTGAAGCACATGCTCTGATTCAAGTTTGGGGCAAGCGAAGTCTCTCCTGGCCACCACGAGGTAACATGCTGCAGACAGAATTAGACCAGGAGGGAGGGGTGGAGGGAGGGGTCACAAAGAGACAGAGCGTCACTCAAATCGGTGAAAATGCGGTGGGTGCATATGTAAATGGCCATCGGTATCACCTGGGATGTAGACCACGGTGAAGGGCGACTAGGAATTTTCCTGCCTTTTTTTTTGTTAAAATCTCTGAATATTTGCGAATGGTTGTGTTGATGTTATCCAGCAGATCTAAAGGCATCACAATCTGGCCGACGGTTCCTATGGTGCCGGGAGATGGCACCTCCCATGCGTCGCACCGCATGTCCATCTTTTCCTCCAACAGAGGTTGACAGGGTACAGCGGTCTTCACACCCCACACCCCACAAATCACAAATCTCTTTCGAGCCCGCCTCTCGATACGCCAAGACTCCGATCAATACAAAAGGAGGCACGGGCCCCTCTCGAAGCGATCATTTTGGGATATCAATGTCCACAGTCTCCCCAAGATCTTTGCAGTGGAAACACGGCGCTCATCGTGCAACCAGCGGAGCGCGTGTGGTGCTGTGCATTGTGCAGTGCACGGCTCGGGAACACAGCGCACGCGACACTACCCACGGCAGTCCAAAATCGCACCACCGCTTGATAATCCGTTCAGTCCCACAGTGGGAGCAAACACAAGCGCACTTCACTGCGCACAGGTCCTGAATGCAATGGTTGCACCAAATTGGGAAAAAGTGCTTTGTGACCTTCTCCCGACACCTCGCACCCAATGCCCGATTTATGTCTGGCAGCATCATGATCCTGCCAACAGTCAGGGGATTCGTGTTGTGGACAGCCCACTTCTCAAAATCAATGGTGCTAAGCGCCAATCATATCTCCGGCCGTTGTGCATCTGTGTAGAGGTGTTTGGTGCACCCTCGTGGTAATTTGCACACCCTGGCCACGTCCTTCTTTTTCTTTTATACAGAGTGCATTGCCCGCTATCCATCTGTTCACGGGGGGGGGGACCGGGCCCGGTCCGTGCACGCGACACCCCCCGCCCCTCCGTCCTATTTGGAAGTCCCTCTACCCAGTGGCGAGCGACAAGAAAGCCCACAAGAAGAGGGCACTGAAAGCGTCAGAAGTATTTTTGGGGGAGATTGAAGCCTGTTCCCCCCCATCTTTTCCCCCCAAGAAAAACTCAGCATGGTCAGCGCAACGTGGCGACCATGTTGAGTTACATATGTGATGCCCACCCCCGCCCTTTTCGACCGATATTTCGTGCAGCGGAACTGATCCGGCCTACCACCCCGAGCACCTATGCTCCAGCCACATCTCTGTAATCGCTGCCCCCCCCCTCATCTGAGGCCTCGTAACCATCTGAATCAGTACCCAGGCCGCCTGGCGCGATGGGGAAAGTGAACATCCCGGGATGGGTAGAGCCCCTGGATCCTAATAAACAGGCACCCCCCTCTGAGGCACCCCCTCTGAGGGCCCTCCCCTTCTCATGCCCCTCTGGGATGGCCTCTTTGTTCACCTCAGGACAAGGCGTGGTTGCAGGAACAGCAGATCCGTGATTATGAGGAGCGTCAGCTGCTGCTGAGAATGCGGCAGCAGGAGGAGCTGGACCGCAAGCGTTTGGCCATCGACCAGGAGAAGAAGTTGCATGAGGTTTGCAGGCTGTCTGTCTCCTGTCTCCTGTTGTGCACGGTGCTTATGCCGTCTTATGATGTCTTGACATGTCAGAAGGCCCCGGTCCTGTGCAAATATGCAAACTCCTGCATCAAGCCCCGAATGCCCCCCACCCCCAACCGTTTTGTCGATGCCACCCATTCCTCCCCAGCAGCCGTTTTGCTGTGACCCCAAACGGATGCAGGGGGCCGTGGATAGTGTGTTGAGGGGGGCGGGGGTGGCGGCATCCAAGGGCTTTGGAGGTTACCGGGACTTGGCCCCCGGAGAAGAGTGTGGCCGTGCCCGTGTAGCCATGGCCGCCATTCTGTGTTGATGCAGCGCAACACACAGCATAGTGCAGCACGCCAGAGCCGACAGAGGAGCACCACAGAAAGAGCAGCGCAGCACACACCAGAGCACACACCAGAGCAGCGCAGGACAGCGCAACGCCAAGGCACGCAGAGCCGACAAAGGCACACAAATGATATCTGAGTGCAATTCTCATTGGTGGGCCCCGGGTGCTTGGTCCCTGCCCCGCCTGCGGGTGAGTGACGGCATCCAAGTGCTTTGGAGGTTACCGGGACTTGGCCCCCGTGGAGGTGCGTGGCCATGCGTGTGTAGCCACGGCTGTCAATCTGTGTTGATGCCGTGCAGCACACAGCGAAGCGCGGCACACCACAGCCGACAAAGGCGCACAATGGAACAGAGCAGCGCAGGACAGTGCAATGCCTAGGCACACAGAGCTGACAGGGGCGCACAGCCAAAAGAGCACAAGGCAGCGCAATGCCCAAGCACACAGAGCCAACAGAGGCGCATAGAGGAGCAGCGTAGCACGGCACACACCAGAGGAGCACGCGTGTACAAGGGCAACGAAGGGCAGCGCACAGCGCAGCAGCGCCAAGCAGAGCAGCGCACCACAGCAACGGCGGCAGACAGCCACAGCACTCGCCACAAACACCAACACCAGCCCGACACCCGACGCCAAGGATGGGCGGGTGCTAGACCCACCACGCGGGTAACCCACCCACGCACAACCAAAGAAGGTCGCGTAGTTCAGCGGTCATGCACGTGACGTCGGAACTAGAGGTGCTTGGTTCAAATCCCGGTGGGGTTGGAACGCAGTGTCCTAGGCGCAAGGGGGGCTGTGACCCCGCGAGCCGGAAGGGATGCTGCGAGGGACAGGTAGGGATCACGGTTACGCTGGAGTTCGGAAGAGCGCCCGAGCACTTTACCTTTACCTTTACCCACACACAACCACCGCCGCCAACAAACAAGGCACGCACACAAAGCATCATCAAAGGCCCACAACCCCACACCCCAACGCCAACACCGCACCCACCACACACGACAAACACGGCCACACAAACACACACAACATAGAAGGGATGCTTCCCTGATGCACTCCCGGGAGCCAACACTATCCTGACCACACCGGGACGAGAAGGCAGCCCAAACCTTCGGAAGGGGTCGCCCTTGCGGGAGTTTGGCAGCCGGCTACGCGGTTGACCATTGGGCAGCGACCTAAAACATGTACTGGCTACAGTTCTGTCACCAGGGCCTAGTGCAGGGGCCTTGGGCACGCCTATGAGACAGAGTGTCCAAACCATTGGTGGTCATTGCACACGACCAACCAGGGGGTGGACTCACACGAATTCCTAGCTCCGAGGCTTGGACAGCCCGCAGTGAAGTCCTCAAACGGAAAGCCCCTTAGCAGCCCAGAATGCACAAGAGCAACAACACATGACACTCACCACAAAACAACCCCAACAAACACAAGGGACAGGTCAACTTGCAGATTTGGAGACATGTGCAGAAGTGCCGGGTGCCCCTAGTGCCACCCAAAGGACAGTGGGACAACCCGACGGCCACAAGGGGAGACACGGAGCGACACACTACCCCACGCCCCTGGCAGCGCACACCAGCAGCGTTGAGTGCACCAGCAGAAAAAGAAAAAAGAGCACCAAACTGGGAGGAACGCACGCAGCCAAGCAACTGGGAACAGGGCCGCCCCACACGCGGTGATGAGACGAGCCCCAACAGGACACAGAGCACGGCACAGGGGAACACGAGGTGCGAGCACCGCAGCAACCACCGAATGCCTGTGTTGTCGCTGCCCCCCCTCCGCATGCCCTTCCATCCCCTACGTTCTGGTTTCCTGTTCCCGCTGTCCTAGTTGTCCCTCCTGGTGTGGCTCCCGCGTTCTGTGTGGCTATGTTGCTCCCCCCCCCCTATCCGTTGGCGCTCCTGGGTGCCCCTTATGTGCACCCACTCCTGTCCCACCCGCCTGTCCCCCGGCACGAGGATTTCACGTCTCCGCACAACGTTGACTGTCCCGTGCACGGTTGGCTGGTCACGGCCCTGTTGCCACCCCCGTGGCGGGCACCTCGTGGAGGGAGTGGGGGGTCTGGTTGCTGATGGCCCACTCTGCGTCTTGGATGGCCTGGCCAACCAGCCCCGTCGCTACCGGATGCCAGGGCAACCCCTGCTCAACCGGCATCAGGTGGGGGGTGCCTCCCGCAGCCCAAATGAGCTGTTTGCGCCACACGAGGAGGAGCCCACCAGGGGTAGACAAGCCGTGAGGGGGAAAGGGACATGACAACGTGTGGAGAAGCAGGGCACCTGGGCCTCATGCACACGGAAACACAGTGAGGCAGGTCATGGACGGCCTGGGGACGGAGGTGTGTGGACAGCAAAAACAGTCAAACGACCCCCGGTTAAGCAGTGAGGGTGAATCTGGATCCGGTGGCCAGCAGGCCTCAGATGCCGGGACATCGTCCACATCCTGATCACGGTCCGTGACGCCGCCGCCACCAAAAAGGGCCCCGCACCAACCCACACGTGGCTCGCCCACCAGATCCATCAGTTACTGCACCGCAGATGATGCCGTTCATGGTTCCTTTCCCCATCGCATAGTGGCCCCAACACGCGGCCATGCAGGGTTTGCCGGGATACGGCAACAAGTACACCCAACGGCGTAGGAACCAGAGGAGCTACAAGAAGCTCATCAAACGGATTCGGAAGGACCTGGGAATCCCCGAGGACCATGAACAGACGATGGGACCAAGACCACATACCGAGCATGTCCGACGACCCTATGATCCCACGCCGCCCAAGGAGCATCACCCTGGAGTGTACGGCATGCGACCACCGGATCAGCATTTTATGGCAGTACCCTGTACATAACAGCATCATGTGCCCAAAAGCCAAGGGATTCACAGACCCGGGGCCCTCGTGCACATGCAACCGGTGCAGCCTACACATGATCCCGGCCGCTGATACGCAGCGCATGCAGGCCTCGTGCGCGATGACCATCGTGACCAAGGCCCACGATCAGAGGGAATGCCCCGGTGAGGTGAACACACCGCACACGGGTCATGACCACCTCCATCAGCATGGGCTCCAGCGGACACTGGTTTTGTTCGCCATGCTACGGACTCACGCATCAGGGACATGACGTCTTGCCCATACCAACCCCCGGTGCGGTCGCCTGCTCTCTCATCGCGGAACCCGGTGACACAAGATGACCCCCGAAGGGTTAGTGACAAAATGGAGGATGACGTGCGATGTGCTAGGCGCACTGTTAGCATCATGCTGTCTAAAGTGGGACGCGAACGCGTCGTTCGTGGTGGAATACGTCAGCCGGATTATATGCGACCGCCTCTCTCCCCGCCCCCACCCTACACGAATACGGGATGGAACCACATGAGTTGGCCCCGCCCGACAGGGCATGTTAGCCGCCTCTCGGATGCCGGCTGATAGGAGCGTATACAGGGATGTTGATGGGAAGGAGTCACGGCGAGAGCATTTGGGCCTTGGGGACCAATGCTAGCGGGTCCACGGTATTGCGACCGCAGCAGTGACTTCCCCGCCAAAGTATCAATGAATGCGGCTCGCACAGGTGGTGACTCCGTCTCTAAGCCAAGCACCCTGCACGTAGTGGCCTGAGGCCGACCTCACGCAGAACTCGTGTCTTATGCCCTCACTAGAGTTTGCTACAGACCAGCGTAGCCGGCATATCACCATGATGCATGTCCCCCCTTGCTGCTCACCCTCTCTACAGGCTACCTGCATCTGTAATGGAACCGTGCAAAGGCCTCTACCGCGCATGTAGGTGCAACCATGGTGGGGGGCTGCAGCTAACCCTATTTAGTGCCTTCAAAACCCTGCCTACTAATGCAGACGTTCCCGGCCCTTGCGTCCCTGCCGTGACTGTACATGCAGAATTTGTACACATGGACGCATGCCCCAAGCCCACAGGTGGCGATTGGAATTGCCCCCGTTGCAAGTTCTACAGCTACGGCCCACGCAAAAGGTGCCTCCACTGTGACCATCCAAAGCACCGCAACTGTTGATGCGCTTTCTGTGGCCGACACAACCGGCCCGACCAAGACCGATCCACTGGTGTCGAACTCTGGCTCCTATGCCGGAGCAATCCTCGTCACCAACACTGCAAAAGAAGAAGCACGGCCAAAACGGCCGCGGGAGCCAATTGCGGGGTCGTGGCTGTGCAGCTGTGAAAATGTGAATTATCCATCCAGGGCCGTTTGCAACTGGAGAGGATGCAATCTAAGCCAACCCGCGGCCGGCCCCACTGTTGTTGTTGATCAAGCATGGAAGATTGTCTGCGATGCCACCCATGCACCCGCCGGTACATCTCGCGAGTGCGACACCGTGACCGCCTCTGCGGAACGCTCCACCCCCTCAGAGGCCCGGCCACGGTGCCGCCGGTGCTGGACGAGTTGTTCCCCCGCTTGAGACCAGGGTGGCTTGCCACTCTAGGGAACCGTATCATTGGGCAGCTACAGGCCTGAGGCCGGGATAGCAACCGAGATGGTGCGCCTATGCGTCCGAACGGGTCCGCCCTTACCGCCCCCCCCAACCCCCGTCCTCCGGGAGCTCCGGGCCATCCGTGCGTCCACAGTGTAAGGGCCCCCTATGGGAATCTGGGCTACAAGAAGGCTACAGCGAGAGCAGATGTGCCTCCATGGACAACCGCCATTCGGACCTGCTGTACCAAGGCCGCAGATATTACTCTGTACTCCTCACTGCCGAGTCTCCCATAGCGACGGAAAATTTCCTCCGGGAGCTCCGAGCCATCCGTGCGTACACAGTGTAAGGGCCCCCTGCAGGAACCTCGGCTGCAAGGAGGCTACAGCGAGAGCAAATGTGCCTCCTTGGACAACTGCCAGTCGGGCCTGCTGTACCAGGACCGCAGCTGTTACTCCTCACTACCAGGTCTCCTATAGCGCCTTTGCACACTGGACTGAAGAGGCGACTCAACTCACCTCACTGTGTCACCACTGTGCGTGTACGTCACCCCAGATGATTAGGACGACACCTGACCGTTCTATGACCTGGCCACCCGCAGAAAGCCCACTGGGAAATTTCCCGACTTGACTACAGCTACTGTGCTTGCCCTCACAGCTCTCAATCCACCGACTCCCCACATGCATGGTCCTGATACAGTCCACACACCACAGAACTGACTCATATGGAATGGCCCACAGATGTTTGCCCTTGTGTGTCCTACATGCACTTGTCGTGTGTCGGTTTTTGCCTCTACACGGGACCTGGCGGCACTGTATATGCACTTAGAGTCGCATGTTCACGGCACAATACTCAAATCACACTATGAACGAATGCTTTCTGGGCGTGGTGACGTCTGCACTACTGCATGAAGGAATCACACATGTTATGCCAGCATGATGCATGGACCTGTGGTCCACTCAGTTTCTGAGTGCGCCTGCGCTTGCGCAGTACATAAATGGACCTTCAGCTTTCTGGGGTTCTCCCGAGTACACTCAGTGACACCTTGAGCGTCACGAACTCAAAAAGAAAAGAAAAACAGTCAAACAACCCCCGCAACAACCGGTACAACCTCAATGTGCCAACTACTTGGCGCAACTGATGCACAAACGGCACACCATGCCACATCTAGCACAGCCTACCACACCAACCACTGGGCTCCGCGAACCAGAAACAACACCAGCAGCCCCAACCCCAGCACACCAACCACCACACTGTGTCCCAAGTTCCCCCACTCGCCCACCTGTCACTAAGAACAGGCTTGGGCAATGATGGTTGATCATGAACCGTTGTGCAGGGCCATTCAGCATTGGTCTCTTTTTTTACGCGTCAGCGCCCCTCACACCGTCCCTGATGAGTAAACAGAGATCTGGGGAATCCATTGAAAGGACAAAGGGCCCAGATCAGGGTGTCAGGAGCGGTTAGAAGGTTTCTTGGAGGGGGTTGGGAAAACGGTTGAAACCAGTTGTTGTTGGTTCGACATGTCGCTTGCGGGGGGGTGTGTGTTTGCATGGAGGACGCCCACGTCTGCATCACATATGCGGCCTGCCTGCTTCGTCGGATAGTGTACCCACTCCCTCCCTTGCATGCAGCCCCAAAGGGCAGGGAACAACACTCAAGGGGTTGATAAAGATTGACAAAACATGAGCGCGGATCGGTGAATACCCTTCACATTCCTCACCATCCCTCCACAGTTATCATCCATGCCCATCCCTGGTTGCAGGGCCTCCAAAGCCTGTCCGTCCATGCCTGCCCACCCCCTCCCCGCTTCAGTGATTTTAATTGGGAGTATCTGTCAAACATAGGGATCACCCCCACCCCGCTCCGCATGTTGCCCGTCTCCTGCCTGGTACTCATCCTGCCTGGGCTACAGGAGCGGCTGAAGTGGGAGCAACAGGAGTACATGAAAAAGGAATCAGAACGACAGCGGGAGCGAGACGAGAAGTTCAGACTCCGGCAGCAGCTGAACGATTTGGAACAGCGGAGGCTGGACCATCAACGGCACATGGATACTCAGGTTGACAAAGTTTGGGTTCGGTGGCAGCCTGTTCAGGAACGGGGCAGCAGGGATACCACAAAACACCACGCATGCAAATGCAAGATTGGTCAGCGGCCCGCCCCACAGGCAGAATGTCCAGCCTGAAGGGGGGGGGGGGGGGGGTATGTACTGCAGAAATGCTGAAACATCAATTCTGACTGAAAACTCCAAATGCAATTTCTACACGCGCTTGGTTTGGTCCATATGTTTTAGCCATCAGGAGGATTGGGCAGAGCGGCACCGTGACAGTCTCCACACCTGAAGCACCAACAATGTGGTTGTATACATGTGCAGTGCACCCTATTCCAAAATTTCAATCAGTGTGCATCCTAAAAGAATTTTTTCCGGTTTTTTTTCTGTCCCTTGGTTCCCAAGAGTAGTGTATTCTGCTGTATCCCAGTTACGAATTTTGCTCCAATATTGAGGTTTTGCTTCAAAATGTAGTGGCTGAAGTGCCCATTCAGTTAACCAGTAAGGTGGGTCAAGGTGTTGTTGCATAGTGTATTGCACATACACGTAAAGCATAAATTACCAAAGGTCAAAATTAGCAAAAGGTGCCCATTTTTCGGTTATTTTTTTGCTAATATTTTGGTACCGTAGCAAAGGGGACGTCATCCTTCCCTGCCACGATGCAACACAAAGCAACGGGAAACCCATGTGAGTCGCGCCATACATGGTTTTTACTAAACGGCGGGGCAACTGGTTGTGGTGTGATCCAACCAACAGCCATCACACACATATTTGGAGCAAGAGAGACACTTTCGTGCAGTCAAAGAACCACACTCACAAGGGTGTTGTGTCTCTTCACGATCAATCGGCATTTGGCTCTGTTCTCAATTTGGTGATGGCATCTTGAACTTTGGCACACTCAGTCTGAGACAGAATCCTTTTGCGACCTCGTTTTTGGGTGTGAAAATAATCATTTTTTTTTTGGAAATACTTCAGCCACCCATAAACTGTGTGGTACCCCAACTTGTGCTCCCTCTCATCACCCCTTTGATGTCGCTGCAAAGCCTCAGCAACACCATGTTGCCTTGCCCAATCAGTAATTATTTTGATGTACTCATCTTTCCAATTGTGCTGGGGAGCTGACAAACCAGGTTTCGCCCGGTACGCATCCACCACCACGGTCGGAACAACATGCCCATGACAAAGGCAGACAGCACAAGAAACAGGGGCCTGCAGGGGAACAAATGGTAAAGATCTTGGGGCCCAGGAATCGGGGGGAAACCACAATTACCAAAACAACCTTAATTTTTTGTTAATTTTTTTGGGTAATATTTTTTTGGGTAATATTTGCCTTTGGTAATTTTTGCTTGGACTGTAATGGAGAATCGTATCGTCGAACTGCTGAGGCTCAGCAATACTACTCCAAAACCAGAGCCAAAGAGTGAGATTCTCTCCCATGCTTTTGATGTTGAGCCAGGGCTGTATATCCTAGTATATCCCAAATGTTTCTTGTTTATCCTGTTCTTGCAAGAGATGCACTCACTGACAGTCTGTCAGGTACACTGCATTCCACCACTGGACCTTCATTCATTTGACTGAAGCGGATTGTGGGGGACTGAAGGGGAGATGTCCACTCTTTGGCAGCCATCTCTACTATTTGAGTGATCAAACTCTTCCACAAAGACAGCTCTCATGTATTGGGACCGAATACATGATTTGGGGAAGCACAGTTTTCAGCGTGGACAGAATACCCTCCCCGGTAAGCAGTACAACACTGCTGTTTGATATTTGGGGATCTGGAACCAAGTGGCCCTGGGTTGCAATTTCCATCATTTGTGGGGGAGAGCACCCCCTCAACTCTGGGGAAGCGGCCCGCCCCTGTCTTTGTATGCAGCGCCCTGCAGCCCTACCGTCCCCACCCCCACCACCACCTGGTGTTCATGGATGGTGGTCTGGGGTTCATGGTGCCAATGGTGGCGAAAGTGTTTTCTCCGTGCCAACAGTAGGGGTTAAATTCAGTTTCACCCCACTTGCGTACACTCAAAATGCTCGGGTGTTGATGCAGAATTCAGACATGACATGACACAATATGACAGAAAATCATATCTGAATCATGTGCCACATTGAACATGCACTTTCCACATTTACAGTCAATCGTTGGTTTGTGTGTAATTCTAGGATTGAAGAACACCATGTGCAATCCCTACCCAGGGCAAATCACCTCGAAGAGAGGTTGTTAGATCAAGCGCAGGCACAAGCGTCGTATACCCCCCCTTTTGGGGGTCGTTTACGCAGCATACCCCAAGGCATGATAATGTCCAACCCCTTGTAAAATCATTATTTTGCCCAATAAGATGATCCCCCAATCGATTTTTTGATTTTGAGGCCTGTATCCCCTGAAGCTGGATATCACTTTTTGGGGGGGTGGGGGTCAAAAGTTTGTGCTCAGAAGAGTTTGAACGAGGGGTAGATTGAGCAGAGCTGACATGCCGGCCAGCGCAGCCGCCGGCGATCGGGCGGCCGGGATTTGAGCCGCCGATGTACAAGTCTGTGGTCGGATGCATTACCATTCGACCACTGCTTGTTCTGGCAGGCACTGCTCTCCCTACCGCTTGTAGCCGAGGCTGCCACTGATAAACCCAAACTGTGTGTTTCTGTCTGCCTGCCTGCTTGCCTGACTGACTGTCTGACTGACTGCTTGCCTGACTGACTGACTGATTGGCTGACTGTCAGCCTCTCTTCGAGGTGCACTGCCAAAGGCAATAGAATTTTTCAACGTGTCATGCAAATGACACGACATGACATTTTCCGTGTTCTGCTTCACTTCAAGTTTGCTACTGACCCCAAATCCTAGGTAGGTCTTAGGTGGCTGAGACCACCCACCCCACCCCATTTGATACATGTTTGAATTGGTTCAGCAGATTTAGGGTGTGCTATTTCGCATGGGCAAACAGGCTGTATGGATGGGTGGTATATGTCCCCGGGTTCAGGGCTGGGTCCATGCAGTGGAAATAGTGTAGTAGGATGTGGATATTGAGGGCAGTGGCATACCATCATAGTGTAATTTAGCGTTTTGATGAAGAAACTCAAGAGTGGCGGCCAGGGACAATTGTTGGAAGTGCGGGCAGCGAGACCACAGACCAAAACCGGAACTGGGCACATGCTAGGGTAGGGTTACCAGGGGTCACACATGGGTCAAAATGTGGTCAGGAACACATTGTTCCAAAAGTGGTCCTATACCCTTTGGGATGCCAAACATGTGTTTTGGCCCATTTGGAGCACGGTGTGAGCCGGTTTTACCCCAGAAAGTTCCAACTGGCCCCCAAAAAGGATTGAAAATGGGGCAATTCAAGACCATCATAGGGTCCAAAAGGAGTCAAAAACGCGCTTTGTTTCCAAAAGTGATCCTTGAATCTTTTGGATGCTCAAACAAGTGTTAGCTTGCTTTGAGCCCATGGTGAGCTGTCCCCCCCCCCCCCCCTGAACAACCCAAACACATTTGAAAATGGGCCATTTCAAGGCTGAAGCAGGTCCAAAAGACAATTTTTCCAAAAATAAGCCGAGACCATTTGGGATGCTTATGCAAGTATTTGGGGCCTATTTGGAGCCCACAATGACCTTTTTCAGCCTTTTGGCTCATGAATTTGCACATTCTGGGCCCCTCCAATGTATGACATCTATATTCATGTTTCTGTGTGGGGATACAAACACGGGTACAGAGAAGGACAGGGACTAGGGCATGAACAAAGTGCATGGTTTGCTGTTTTTTGGGTGCATGGTTGTAGTGTGGAATGCTCCTGTCTTCGACAGCTTGGTCCCAATATTCTGTCCTGGTTAGGGCTGGGTTTATTAGGGCCCCGGGCTGAACCATGACAGCACCCTGAACCCCCTTAACCCACCCTAACCAATTACTCAAATTTGGTTATGTGGAGGGTCCGGGGTGCTTTCTCAGCCAGTTGCCCAAGCATGCCTTACACTAGAAGTAGCACCCGCCTCTATTGTTCGCCAACCCACCCCTCCCCCATCCACCACAAGGCCCTGGTTCCATCACAACAAAAGGTTCAACAGACCTTCACAGGACAAATGCACACCCCTCAGCAGACCCTAACAACCCCTTCACGGCCCTGCAGTAGCCATCAATAACCCTCATCGCAACCACTCCCACCACCCCACAACAACCATCAACACCCAACAACCTCCACCACCCTCAACAACTCTCCAGACTCTCCACAACTCCCCATTGGTGTCACTATTTGTATACATCCCTGGATATTATTGCATGTGCTGCATTTGTGTGCAGGAGCGCGAGTACCAGCGCCGATTGAGGCAGCTCGAAATGCGGGAGAAGGAGCTGGAGTTCCAGAGGTCCATGAAAAGTGCGGAGGAGAAGGAGACCCTGGAATTGTCGCGCAAGTCTCTGGCCAAAGAGCTGGATTTGCTGGACGAGTCACAGACTGCGCTGCTCAGGACCTATGCCAGGGACATTACCCCAAAGGCGGTGCAGGAGGAGCGTGTTGTGCCCGACCATGTATCGGGACACGCCATTCCATGCCTCTTGGCCTATGCGCAGCAGCTGCGCAGTGCGTCCTCGGCATCTCCCTCTCACATGCCCCGCCCGCCTGCTAAGCAGACCCCTGAGGCGACGTACCGACGGCCGTCGAACAATGCGGGTATGTATGTCGCGCGTGTGTGTGCTTCTGTCTGTCTGTCTGTTTCACGCACGCTTGCGTGTGCATGTGTCTTCACGTATGCGCGCATCGCATGTCGCTCTATGCCTGTCTGTTTGTCTCTCTGTCTGTTTGTCTCTCTGTGCCCGTGGTTGGTGTGGCTTCTGGCGCATGGGACAGTTTTCCTGTGGGGTGGTTTTCTGGCCTGCTGTTTGATAACTTTGTTCACACACAGGCCATACACATGCACATATATATGGACATACACATACATCAAGCACGGAATGAGACGCCTCTGGGAAAGAGGGCTATGGGGCCTGGGTGTATACAGTCTTCAACAACAACAACAACCACAACGACAATGACAATGAGAACAACAATGGCAACGACAACATGTGGTGTGCAACAACAACAACAACAACAACAACAACAACAACAACAACAACAACAACAACAACAACAACAACAACAACAACAACAACAACAACAACAACAACAACAACAACAACAACAACAACAACAACAACAACAACAACAACAACAACAACAACACCAACAACAATATGTGGCGTGGTCAGGGACTGCAGAACTGGGTCAAGAGGTGGAGCCTCTAGCGGAGAGTGGACAGGGATTTCCAGCTGCCTTGAGCGTATTTGCCTTGTCAGGCCGCAAGCAACAAAAGTATTGTGCAACGCGCGCACGGGCATAGACACACATACACACATGATGATCCGTAACGGGTTGCTTGTTCAGCTGTCTTTGGCTGGCAGCCAGAGATAATTTGGCACTGCCAGGACACGCGCAATGTGAATGATGTCCAAAATGAGGTCAATTTTGTGGGGGGAGCGACTCTGCGGGTCCTAGGACGCCAACTACCCCCCCCCCCCAGGGGGGCCAGTTAGTTGCCAAAGTTGCCGCCCTAAGAAATCCATGGGAGCCGAAGGCGCCCATCTTTGATTGATTTTTGGTCCCAAAACGGCCCATTTTCAAGGCATTTTGTGACTCTGAAGGTCCCAAAATGGCTTGCAATGGGCTCAAAAAGGGCTCATTTCACTTGTTTAGGCACCCCAAATGGTCTAGGATCATTTTTGGAAAAACACATTTTTGACCCATTTTTGACCCATTTTTTGCCCCAAAATAGCCCATTTTCAAGCCATTTTGGGATATCAGGAGGGCCAAAACGGGCCACCACGAGCTCAAAATGCGCCAAAAACACTTGTTTTGGCATTCCATGTGGTCTAGGATCATTTTTGAAAAAAGTCATTTTTTCGCACCCGGTGGACCTTGTTGACCCATTTTGGCACCCACCTCTTTGGGCTACCTCCTGCAGCTTGCCGTAGCCCACTGGGCCCAGGTACGGGGGTCTAGGCGTCGGTTAGGGCAATTTTGAGGGGTGGAAACCACCAAAAGTGGGTGGTTGCGGGTGGATTAGGTGCGCTCGAAATCGCGTTTTGAGCCACGTAGCCCAAGATATGTTCTTTTCTTGTTTTGGGGCCGTCGGCGGCCTATGTGCACAAATTCTGGGGCTTTTGGGGGCCTTTTGGGGGTGGTTCGCGGACATATTGTTGAGTTAGAGGGCCCTAGAGGGCTCTTTGGCACGGGGAATTCTAGCTGCATATGTAGAGTAGCCACTAATTTCCCTTCATTTGGCCGTTTTGAGCAGGTTCTAGGGCGGTTTTGGGCAAAAAAAAAGGCGGATTTTGGCCCCAAAATGCAGATTTTGAAATGGAGATAGCACTTGCGACGCCCGTTCCCAGCCGCCACCGTTGAGTTCTGGCTCATACTTTGTGTGGTTGTCCCTCACACCCATAGGTACCATCCACCAAAATTTTGGCCGAATCCGAAGCACCACGACGGAGATGTGATTTTCCCCCATTTCGCGCGTGCTTGCTGCTTGCTGCTTGCTTCTTGTTTGCTGCTTGCTTGCTTGCCAAACCTGTTAGGTCCACCCCAGACACTAAAGAGGGTTATAAAACCAAGACTGGTTCCACCAGCTCGGTGACCCTGACCCTAACTCTAGCCCTGACCCTAGTCCTGGCTCTCACCCTAGGCTAGGGTCAGAGTTAGTGTTGGGGTCCAAAATGGAGAGCAATGATGTGGCAAAAGCAGCCATGAACGAAATTTTGGGGATCTTGTTCAGCCGAATTAACATGGCTGGCGTCGCCGAACCAGCTCGCTGCCGAGGTTAGGGTTGGGTATGGTTAGGGTTAGAGGGAGGGCAAGGGGAGCCTGTGACTGACCAACGCTTGGCCTTGGGTATGTGCCCCCTCCCCCCCAGCCCAAATCGCCCCATCTGGACCCCCCCCCCCCAAAGCCCTCCCTGACCTCCCCCCATCACCCCTCCCAGAAACCCCCCTCCAACCCCCCCCCCCCCCCCAGGGGCCTCCGGCCGACGGTTAGTGCGGGGGATGGGGGTAGTTGGCGTCCAAACCCGAGAACCCCCCCCCCCCCCCCGGTCAATGCCTATGCCGGGGGCATTCAGTCAATGAGAACCAACCATTGCTCTCTCTCTCTCCGGGGTCAATTCTGCTCCTCAGGGCACTGCCCCTTAGGGCGCCGCACCTCAGGACACCCCTCCTCAGGGCACTGCTCCTCAGGACACCGCTCCTCAGGACACCAGATGCACCACATCGCACACCGTTTATCCCACAAACGCAGGGCACATGCACTGTGTGGACCCAACACGCTACAATCGCATATTTTGAGCGCCAGACACGCTCTGTATGCGCCAGAGACATACTGCAGGGCCATGGTTGATTGTCTACTGGCACAGCACTACACCTCCGGGGTGGATCCATGGCAGCTCCACTGACCAAACAAATAAAAAGGCACTTGGGGCTCCACTGACCAAAGCGGAGCCGCAACAATACACAGGGAGGGAGCGGATCCAATCGGAGATGACTGTTGCACAATGAAGTGTTGCACGAGGGGAAGGGCTATGCTGTCCACGTTCTTTCCAGACATGCGTGTAGCGGCAGCCCCACAAGCACCGGATGCACAACCAAGTTCCAGTGCGGACCAGGTCGGTGATACGCTCCGAAAGCAGGTGTGTACCGGATGCGAAGTGCAGTTGATGGTGCGCGCGGCGGTGTGCAGAGCCAACCCCACTGTTCCCCCTCATTCCGCAGCCAACGATGGATGACCGCTTCGAGTTGTCTGACACGATCGGCAAACTGCAAAAAGTGCAGCAGAAGAAGGTGTGGCCGTAGGGTGTGTGGTGTACAACCCCCCCCCCCCCTTCCCCCCGCAACTACTCCAGATTGGGGTGCGTTGCAGACTTGAAGCTGTCGTGGATCAATTTTCTCCCAAGAGGGATGGGGACACCGAAGGGGAGCGATTGCAAACACGGTGATTGGCGGGGCGCATGGCAGAAAGGGGCGCTGCGCATCGTCGGAGCCCAACACAGGAGACTGATGTGCGCCAGTGAAGGCATGAGAAACATACAATACATTCCTGGTTGGCTGCTGGGATGCACACTGGAATCAGATCGTGGAGGTGTGGCGGGCGGGCACAAAAATCACAGTGTTCATGGAGCCGACACGGAGGGAAGGTGTTTCGTGAGTGCTTTAGGCCTCATTGGGGCCGCAGAGAAATTCAACACAGCACATGGGTGGATCTTCAATGGCTATCCTCGTCATGGCTATCTTCTTCCTCCATGCGGAATCCTTTTGCTTCCGTGTTCCAGCTCTGTGACCATCTGCAAAAGCATCATCCATCGGCCATCTTCACCGTCGAGGGCCGAGTTGGTGTGGACACTGCCAACCTGAGCGACGTTGATTTCTGGGCCGTGAGCACTGTCGTGCAAGACCTGTCAGTGGCGTAGGCAGCGGAATCCCGACAATAATGCCGACTGCCGACTGCGGTAGGGCAGAGGACGCGTTGCGCGTGTTGTGGTTTCGGAGGTTCTGAACACCACCCCGACCGTCCTGTTTGTGTTTTTGTTGAACAGTGGAGCCCCGTGCTGTTATGTATTGGAGGATTATGCCTGTGTAGGGGGTGACACGGCCGTTTGGTTTTTTTGTTCGAGTTGACAAGTTTCATGTCATTCGGTTATTTGTTTTCTTTGTTTTCCCGGTTTTTGTCGTTGTCGTTTGCCTTTTTTTGGCCTTTGGGTGGCGTTTTGTACCTGCCCCCCACCCCACCCCAATACACGCACGCTGTCGCCACCAGACGCGGCACAGCGCACACCGTTTGCCCCACAGACGCACGGACATGGACACGTACACTGCAAGTACTGTGTGAACACACTCGCTACAAATACATATTCTGAGCGCCATACACGCGCTGTATGCGCCAGAGATGCACCGCATGACCATGGTTGATTGTTCGTTGTAATCAGGCGTTCGTGTTCACGGTTTTTTTTATTTTGGCTTGCCTCTCTGGCTATTTTGCTTCGGTTGCTTTCAGCAACGGGGCATCGCTGCTCATGTATTGCATGCCTCTGACAGCAATGGTAAGGGATTTTTCAGTCTGCATTGTGCTGTTGGTCCCGATTTAGCGATTCAGTCGGCATTCACGAGTTTGTGTGTGGATCTCTGCACATTCACATGGCCTTCCCGGACCAACCACTGTGGCTTTCACGCTTCATGCCAGGGCATATGCAGGGCAGGCACCCATTTATCTCTATCATTTTTTGCGTGTTGGTGTGCTGCATTGGGTCCTTTAGGGATTCACGATATCAAACATAATCATTATATGCGTGTGATGCACAATGCACTCTCCCATAACCCAGACAGAGCATTGTCCGCTTTGCAGCTGGCCCTTCTTGTCCATGTGTTTTCATGATTCCCATTTCCTCCATGACTCCTATCTGCTTACTCACCTTGCCACCAGATGGTCTCATCTTGGGTAATCAGCTGGAGACAGCTAAAACACAACGCACCCCTGTTCCATCATTACCACACTTTGCTTTCCTTCCCCCCTCCAAATATCTGAAGGGGTGATTTCAATTGGCCAACAACATCTTGACCTTGCTTGTCTTTATGTGTGATGAAGGGTATTTTAGGGTTTGAATCAAGTTAGCTTCCTGATCAATCCGTCCACCGGGGTTTAGACTCGTTTTCTTGTTCTATCCAATACCCATGATAGGACGGAATATGTGTGGTTCACACGGTTCCTTCCGTAGGACCACCAAATTTTGCATCCCTGCGTGGCTGATTTCAGCGCTCTGTTCCGTTCCTCGGCAGCTTTTTTCCCTACCTTTGCAGTGGGAGTGAGTGACCATCCCCCCTGATATGGCATCTTCTGACCTCATCGCATGGCTGCAGCCCCAGTATGGCTGTGATATTCTTTGTGTGGTGCATCTTGTCCCTGGTGTGCTTTAAGTTGGCAACACCCAAAACAACCTGGGGGAGTGATGTCCTGCTGAAGGGAAAGGGATGCCGCCACATGTATCCCCTTCCATCCAAACAAACATCCAAGTGGGTGCTGTGGAGTGGAGGTGCAGTGAGGCAGTGCGCACTGTAGTTCTGAGAAAATTGCGCAGCATAGAGTCAGCAGAAAGTGGCCTCAACCTCTTGTCTGTTGGGATTTACTGCATATGCATGCAATGCTTGCCTGCATAGGAACATGTGCCATGGTTGCTTGAAATCCAACTGTTGAGAATGACAGGGAGTGTCCGCATGCCAGTGCCACTAAATTCAGACCAACAATCAACATTCTCATCATTTTTCAATTGTGCTGTGTGGGTGAAGAATGTGTCTCTGAACTTGGAAGCAAAGTTGCTGGATTCAGATGACAAACAGAATACAAAATGGTACAAACCTCAGGATCCATTGCGTTGTAGAGTAGATCAGTTGTGGGCCTGCTTGGTCTGGGCCAGCAGCGTGTTTTTGGGATTTGCCATGCACGTGTGCGCTGATATCCATGGGTTTCATTGCTGTCATTGTGGGAAGTTCCCTATCTTTCTCGCATGCAACATGCTACAAATGATGCATGCTTAGGGCAATGGAGGGACTGTGCATCATCATCAGCAGGTGATTTGCTCAGCTAGGTTCTTTCAGTTCAGTTTTGTGCTTTCCATGCACTGCATATGTCGTTTAAGGTAATTACGCATGTGCTGCGAGATTCTGCATGCATTTCAGCAATTTTTGGGGTGTTCACGCAGGCGTGATTATGTAGTTTCTACTCAGGTAATTTGTAATCCCATATCATCCTGTGGCTGTTTTTAATTCCAATGCATGTGTGAACCAGCCGTGTTGTTGTTGCTGATTCCTAACCTTTGAATTGGTGTTTACAAATATGACATGTGGAGTGTGCTGATTTTTGGTTCAAGTGCTTCCTTTTTGGCTTACATTTTTGACTGTCCAATCATTCCCTGACCCTGCTCCTGACAAGGCAGTCAGCTGTGGTGTGATATTGTGGTTGCTGCAGGTTGCTTTCACACCCCAACATCAGGTCATCATGTTGAGAAAATATTGCAGTCTCCTTCATTTTGTACTTGTGGGCATTTTGCTTCATTTGGTGACAAGGTAAGATTTGTCCATGCATGTCTGTTGATGTCTGTACATTTTGTCAGTGGATATTTTTTTTCCCCACCTGGTTGCCATTTTGCGGTTTTGTGGTGCACTGCTGTTGGGATGGGGCTTGCAGTCTGTTTTTTCTGTCTTTTTTTTTAAGGGACACACTCTCTCTGTTGTTTTGATTGATCAATTCCATATGAAGTTCACGCTTGGTTGCACTTTGCCTACATCCCTCAAGCAGTGCACTCAACTTTGCTGCAGGAATGCGAAACTGCCCACAGTGAAGTTCATGTGAGGTATTGATGTTTTTTTTTTTGATCCAGAGACATAGTGAGTGTTGGTGCGCAGTAACAGTTTTGTAAAGAACCAGTCTGCCGGCCAAGACTTTCTTGTACAACGCGCGGCAAAGTTCATGAAAGATGTTGAAGAGAAGAGGAACACTCAAAGTCAAGATGTGTTTTTCCTTTTTATAGTGCAAGGCCCAATCCAAAGTGTGGCCAATAGGGCAGAAGTTTTGATATAAGGGAATGCCATGCACGCAGTGCGAAGTTTTCGATGTCGGCAAATACTCGAACCCTAGTTTTGGCCTTTTTTCACAAGTTTTTGGTTCCAAACCAGGATTTTTTTGGCTTCCCAAGCATTTAGGATGTGGCATATTTGAATTGTCAACCATTTCCCCCTAGAAGAGGCCCATCGACCAAGTGTACACAGCCGACACGACCCGGATCTCGACGTCGTCATTGCCGACACTGCAGCGAGCTTCGTATCCGTAGAGGCGGTTCAATTCACCCTGCAGAGTACTCTTCCTGACAGATAGTACGTGCACCCAAACCTTGGTCGAGTTCAAGGTGATTCTCGAACCCAGATGCTCAAGATCATCGATCGGTATGGCCACGTCCACAACTGCAGAGAAGTCAACGTGGTCATCGTCGCTCGAAGACTCTCGATCGCCGATACTCGATGGTGGCGAGTCAACACCAAGACCGGACAGTTCTTCTTCGACGATGCTGTTGGTTATAACTACAACCAGAAGTATCGATGGACACCTGGCCAACCCTATGGTATTGACACCTTTCAGTCTTCCCTCTAGTAAACAGGTGACAGGTATTCTTGGGCGAGTATCCTAGGCTCTGCGTGCGCACTATGCACGCAGTGCGCACGCAGTGCAAACACTTAGCCTAAGAAGACCATTTTAGGAATAGATTGCACACGCAAGGCAACCCAAGGCTCTTTAGATGTGTGGACATCTTCTGAGACAAGCTGTATACAAGCTCATCAACTCGATAATAATTCAAAATTGCCCGATGAATTGGCCAAAGAAGCTTTGCAGCAAATGGATGTCCAGCTGGACTTGTTCATGCGCACTGCTTGAGTCCTCGCACGTTGGAATCTGAACGACTACCAAGAGGAAGACCAAGTTGTCTTCGACACGCTCAGTGATGGTTTGGAGGTCCATTTTATAGACGGTGGCCGTCGGTGTAAGGATACCGTAAGGAACAATTTGCCGAAGGTGATTACACACATTAGCGGAGAATATGTTGCGCTTAGCATCATGCGCGCGAGCATCTACATGCCGAATAGAATGAGACAACATGAAAAGGGCCTCGGGGCGTCGACACTTCGCCCAAACTGCCAAGTCGCCAGATCGTGAAGACTCCGATGGGTGTTGTTGGTAATGCAAACCATGGCACAATTGACCAAAAGGCGTGGGATTGGAAGCCGCTTGAGCGTAGGGTTGCCTGGGGCTGTTAGAAATTGTAAGAGAGGTGAGGTGCGACATAATAGGACAGTTTGCGACATAATATCTACTTAAATACCGGCGTTGTAAAAATGAGTAGTGAGCGGTACGGACGGAGATGTTGAACCCAGAAATACCAGAATTAGTAGCAATACTACAATTGGCGAAATTATCGAAGAGTTCACCCATTCTTCCTGTTGGGGTGGATTTAGGATTTTTACGGGAGCTTGCTGTTGTCCAGCCGAAGGGGCAATTGAAAATAGATAGACACCCAGAAAGTGTTACACCCCAACTTTAGACCTGAACTTTGGACCCCTACTTTCCACTCCAACTTTAGAATGCTCTTCAATGATATTGAATTGCTACTTAGAGAAAGATGTCCTTGATTAGTGCCCTAGATATTTTGATGAAATCCTGCAGGTTTTTGATGTGGAAATCCCAAAACCAAAGCAGCAAGTAGAGCAAGAACAGGATGTGGATCGAATCAATGAATAGTTTGAAATCCAGTGTAACACAGAAGGGCTGCAGATAGACAAAGCAGGTATAAATACAAAGATTCAATCACAAAAGGATAAAACAAAAGATTTTATGAGAAAACTGGCCCGACTCTAGCCTCCAAGTTAGCATCAAGCACTTCATGTGCACTCTTTTGGGTGAAATGGTGCTGGTTAGGAATGTGGGGCATAGGAGTTAGGCCAGACACAGATTATGACTTGGCCAAGCAACTGAATTCAGAAACAGTTAAAAAGTAGAACCACAATAAGTGGTAGAAACAATTGAGTATAGGGGTCTTGGGGTGGGAGACCACTAGGCTTAACCTCCAAGGCCTAAGGCATGAAATGCCTATTTTATTTCGGTATATCCTCCATGAAGGAAGATACCTCCGCTCACTTGAGTGGTAGGGGTGAACTTCATGGGGGGCTAGGGTTATAACCCTAGTTACTTTGAGAAAGTGTACTTAAAGCTTCAAAAGAGTGATAGGAATACTTAAGTTAGTCTTAGCAACAACAAAAGGGTTTTAAGGGGGGCTTGGCCTGGATCAAGCCCTCCAAGAAAGACATGGCAGTGACTTTTTCTTACTCCCTCCTGGAGTACTAGTTGATCAAGCTAGTAGGACCAAGGAAAAAGGCTCAAATATTCCCAAAATTACCTCAGAAAATGCATTCAACCCACCAAAAACATTCTCATCAGTTCATGGAAGCCTGTCACACTGTAGGTGCCCTTGAAAAACAGTGTAATGTACCGTGATCGATGTCCCTTAGATGGGGCATTCCTCAAAAGTCGCCAGCGTGCGACGAAAACTTTTGGTAAAAATTTGGGGGTAGTGGGGTTTGAACCTAGGACTCCCTCCCTAGAGCACACATGCTTGCCCACTAGGGTACAGTCGAATGCTCTAATGCGGACGGCTATCGCTGCATAAACAGCAATTTAGTAAACGTCCTGACCAAGGGCCAGGGCGGAGCAATACTCCCAATGGAGGACACAAAACTCCAGGAGCTGAAAAAAATAGAAAATGAAACCAACAGGGAGTGAATCCTGTGGTTTAGCGAAAGGTGTAGCGATTCAAGAAGTCAAATCGCTAAAAATCGACGAAACAATGCGAGAAATCGTCATTTTTACACCAAAACTTAAAGTCACAAACAAGCGCAACAGAAGCGGACTCCAGAAAAAGGGTTGCGCAAGCGTAAACGGCTCTTGAAAAAGAAGGTATGAGCCGTAGTTTTTAAAGTTCTAAAGGAAATTTTTGCACAGTGGCATCAAAATTTTTATAAACTATAGGGAAAAGTATCGAAAATCAACCCACACCACAGAGCAGGTGGACAACCCACCTCTGAGGTATGCCAGTGTCATTTCACACGCATGCATTGCGTTGGTGTTGGTTGCTTCGTTAAAACATTAGGGTTGTCACCGCTGTGTTCGTTGGGGGTTCGGGTGCTCCTCTCCTTTGGTCTGCAGAGGTCAAAATAGGAATGAAAAGTATGCGATGCAAATGGAGCGCGCAGCGCGCACGTACGGTTAGAACATGCCCTCTGCTCCCGATGCATGTGCCTGATTGAGGCATTCACACGCCGTGTCGCTTTCCCTGTGCCCCAGTTCACCCTTGTTCTTTCTTCACAGGTAAGAAAAGAAAGTGCTTGCTCGTGTTCGTGTTGCCGTAGCGCTAAAATAGGGTTGCTTAAAACGCTTAGGCTTCTTTTGCGCTGTGCAGTGCGCCACTCTCTCTCCTCTTTCTGCAGGAAACAAGCGGAGGGGGGCTCCACGAGATGGGGAAGGGCAGTGTGCGGGCTGTGATCCTCTCCGAATGGTATCTGTCGGACGACGAATTCAGATTGCACGATATGCACGTGCATGATCACGTATTTATAACAAAGAAAGATGAGCCTGTTGAGGAAATTTCAATGAAGCAATGATACATGATATGTTGCGGAGGGTGTGGAAAAGTAAGGTTCAAATGAATCCTTCGTCTTTCGTGCTTGGTGTGGCTTTTCCTTTGCTGGCGCGAAGCACCATCAAAAGAAAAGCCTTATTACATTTTTAGCCATTTTGGGGTCACTTTTCTGTGTCGGAAATGGAGCCGGGCGGTGACAAACAAACGCAAAATCACTCCTTTGCCTTATGTTTAAGCTAGCAGCGCAAGGACAGGGAGGGTGCATTGGGCAAGATTAGCGATAAAGAGTGCAAATAGCATACAATTGACATATTCATAACTCGGGCCTATTGTACCGGATTTTGACGAAATCAAGAGCAATTTTGGTCAATTTGGGGGTGTTCTTTCCATTTTTGAGCTTCAAAGGGCGGCTGCGTGCGCTGAAAACCGTCAAGTCGAAAAGCGGTGCTAAAACAAAACGACGGCGGTTTCTCAATTGCACAGCAACACGAGGCTTTTAGAATCATTTATAAATCTGGTCTTAGATCGAAATTAGGTGCATTGTAGCCCGATTTCACTTTGGACAGTCAAAATGAAAGATTGCAAATGCCGGGAATGGCTATGCAGGACTACGGCTTAGGACTACGCGTAGGACTAAAGGATCTGCCCACATTGCGCACGCGCTTGAATTAACTGAAAATGGGAAAAAAAATGGAATTGATTTTCTGATTTAATTGATTTCTGTGGCTGAACAGCGTATTTTTATAAATGCCAGCATCAAGCGCATCTGTTCTACTATTTTTCAGACACAGAAGACACAGATTATTGTCACACCATGTCAGACACATCATCTGAGATCAACTACAGTCCCCTTCCCTTGTCCCCGGCACCATCGGAGGTCCTTGAAGAAGACCCATATGAAGCGTGCTCCGATGAGGAAGATAGCGCTGATGAAGATGACAGCATGAAGTTTCCGGAGATGGGTGCCACCTGGGAGCCGGTTGTAAATGCGTTTGCCGGCTCAAGTCACCAAGCAGCTTGTGACCGCATGGAGGAATGAGCGGATGAGAACGGCTATGTTCTCAGTCGGCGTGGCGACAAAGAGAAAGGCCAAGCATACTTTTATTGCGCCAAAGTAGGCCGCCAGAAACAACACAATCGCAACGCAGCCCAATCCGGGGTCCTTCCCGAGTATAGTAGGACGGTGCCAACATATGCACCGGAGTCAAAGGGGGATTGTTGTCCCTTCAACGTGTACATATCTCGCCGGAAGGATGGCATGCGCGAGGTGTGGTCCGTGAGTCACAAAGGACTCCGCCTAGACCATAACCATCCACCGCAAACGGCCAAGCAGAAAAAATTCCTTGGTCCGGTGAATTTGTCCCGTGAGGATGCAGATATGATCATGAACTTGGGACAATCCTTCATGCCCCCCCGCAATGTGGTACATTTCATGCGGAACCGCGGTGTCGAGATCACCGCAAAACAAGTTCAAAATATATATGATGCCAAAGGGTACTCCTCAGCGCTGGATGCCCATGAGTTGGTCAACCGCCTTGAGGAAAAGGGCGAACATGGGTGGTACACCCATGTGGTGAAGGATGACATTGGGAAACTATCCCATGTCTTCTGGATGAGCGTCGAGCAAATTGCTATTGCCCGGCGCTTCCCGTTTCTAATCCTCCATGATAATACCTATCAAAGTAATAGGTATAACCTGAACATTGGCCTCTTCGTGGGGGTCAACAACTATGGGCAGTCAGTGCTCCTGGGCCAAGCCATTGTTGTGGGCGAAAAAACTCGCGACTTTGAGTACCAGTTTACCCACTGGTTGGACATACATATTTGAGTGCTACGTGGGGGGGGGACAAGGTGCGACGCTGGGCACGCTGTTTTCAGGTGGGTGTGTTCACATGGGGGATCGTGTCCACACAACGGGTGGAGGGCATCCATAGGTGGGCAAAGGAGGGCCGCCTAACCAAGCGGAAAAAGCTGAATGACGTTTTTGACGCACTCATGGTCATTGTGGGGGATCTGATTTTGAAGTGGGAGCGTCTGGACACACGCGTGACAACGGGCTCCTTTCGCTCCCGGCATGAGACGGCCCAGCAAATTTTTCCGATGCCGTATGAGGCAATGAAGGACCGGCTGACCACATGGGGAAGGGATGAGGCAGCCCATCAGATGGTCCTTGCCTTTGGGTACGACATGAAGAGGCTGCCGGACCACGCATACGAGGCTCTGGCCCCCCCCACCTTGGACGACTGTCCCGACTCCACAAAGGGGGTGGAGGATCTTTTGGAGTACGATCTCCCCGCCAGAATGGTGACCCCCGCGCCTAATGCAGCCATCTTTGAAGTTTCCAGACAGGGAACCAATGTAGCTCACTATGTTCAACTCTCGGGGCCGGTCCGGACCTCCGTTGGATCTATCACCTACACCTTGTACCGTGACCTGGTGTGCACTTGTGCATTTCCTACCATGCTTGGGATGCCCTGTAGGCATTTTTGGCGGGTATTGCGAGACGACGCATTCGCCGCTTTCCACTTGGGCCTTGTGCATTCCCAATATTTCTTGGAGGACCCTCCCATGCATGAGGAGATGGAGCTTATGTCCCGGAACGTGGTTGGGAAGCTTTACCACAACCATGAGCGTGTCGGTCCTTGTCCCGTGGAGGCACCGAGTGTGGAAGGCATCGTTCCCGAGGGGGAGGGTGAGGCGGCACTACTGGTGCGCCAAGGGGAGGTCCAAAGAATAAGGAACCGGTTCCAATTGAGTGCCTTGGCTAGGGAGTTTGTGGATGTGGCGCTTGTTTCGCAAGAACGCTTTGAAGATGCTAGATTTACTTTGCGGACGTGGATTGACACGCAAAGGAAACCATTGCGTGACCTTAAAGCGGACAATCCAGCAAAGCCACCCACCAAAGCACAAAAACGAAAGGCATCGGAGATGGCTACCGGCGGAAAGAAGAAAAAGAAAAACACCGCGGAGCCCGACGTCCCAACCCCCTCCGTACCCCCACCACAAGTGTACGTCACCCCCCCGTTTGTACCCCCCTTCGTCCCCGCTTACCCCCCAATGCCTTTTGCTAACCAACCGATTCATCAAGAGGGGAGTGATGATGTAGTTATGCTTCGCAGGGTGCCCCCCCCTTCCCCATTCACACCCTCCCTTCCGGCTCCACCACCCTCCGGTATTGCCCTTTTGTCTCAGGGTGTGCACTCCTCCCAAGCTACGTCTAGCACCCAATCATTGCAACCCCCAACCCTCCCCTACTCTCAAGCCACCCCAAGTAGTCAAATTCCCATCCCGCATCCATACTTATACACGCAAGGCTCACAAGTCCCATTGTCTATGGGCATGCAATGTTGGCCCAACCCCGGGTTTGTGCCAACAACGGATGCCGCATACTTTCCCTTGGATCAAATTCTGAACCCTGCAACACCGGCGCCCAAGAAAGGAGGCGGTAAAGGCAAGGGCAAGGGCAGAGGCAAGGCGAAGAAGTAATGGAATGCAATCTGAGTGACGTCGTGCGAAGACAAGGGGCGCGCTCCCTCGGTTCGTCGTGTCCTTGGCACGTGGTGCAACGGGGTCATGCATGGGGTTAGAGGGCACATGGGGGCCCGTACTGCACCCCTCCCCCCCCTGGAATGAATTGAATATGGCCCCGCTTGGGAGCCCATGACAAGGGGCGCGCTCCCTCGGTTCGTCGTGTCCTTGGCACGTGGTGCAACGGGGTCATGCATGGGGTTAGAGGGCACATGGGGGCCCGTACTGCACCCCCCCCCCCCCTGGAATGGATTGAATATGGCCCCGCTTGAGGGCCCATGACAAGGGGCGCGCTCCCACCGTGCGTCTTCCCCTTGGCACGTGGGTTGTTGGGGTCATGCATGGGGTTAGAGGGCACATGGGGGCCCGTACTGCACCCCTCCCCCCCCTGGAATGGATTGAATATGGCCCCGCTTGAGGGCCCGTGACAAGGGGCGCGCTCCCACCGTGCGTCTTCCCCTTGGCACGTGGTGCAACGGGGTCATGCATGGGGTTAGAGGGCACATGGGGGCCCGTACTGCACCCCTCCCCCCCCTGGAATGGATGGAATATGGCCCCGCTTGAGGGCCCATGACAAGGGGCGCGCTCCCACCGTGCGTCTTCCCCTTGGCACGTGGGTTGTTCGGGTCATGCATGGGTTTAGAGGGCACATGGGGGCGCGTACTGCACCCCTCCCCCCCTGGAATGGATTGAATATGGCCCCGCTTGGGAGACCACCACAAGGGGCACGTGGCACCCATTCCCCTTATCCCACCGTCAACTTCCTCTTCTTACCCACTCGTGCCTTTGGTTGCTTGTGTGCAACCCACTTACGCCCCTCGCCCCCCGACACCCATTGGGCCAACCACACCCTTTGTTGCACCCTGCCGGTGCGCTTGGCCTCCGTCCTAACCTTCTCCCACCTCCCCTCGGACACAAACTTTTGGATTTCTCCAAAACGCCCCCCCCAAGAGTAGGGCACAACACACCCAAACGGCACGCGCAACGACTCCTCACCCGCAAGCGCCAACGCAAGGTACCCCACCCAAGACAATGGCACGAGGGGAGGCTCATCCGTCCGGGCCTCCACCATGGCCGTCACCTCGTCGCACACGGCGCCCAGCTTGCCAGAGGGCCGCTGGCCCGGCCTACGCGCCATGTCCCCCCCCCATGCAGCCAACATGGCAACATCCCCCCACATCTCGGCAACGGTCGTGAACTCCACGCCCGCGCCGACTCCGGGGAGGTCCCCAAGGGGGACGTAATGTCCTCCCTTGATCCAATGCGCCACAATGCGTGCCAAAAGCAACGCACATCGCACAACCCCCCTATTCCCGTCCCTCCGCACTGAAAACTTTGTCTCCCGCTTAGGCGGGGACACCCAAAAGTGGACCGGGGGCATTTTGGTGCACCCCGGGACCCCCTCAAACAGAGTGCCGAGGTGGGCACATATGTACTCCACCTCGGCATACCCCGCACCACCTGTCTCACACACGCGCGTGCGCATCGTGCCGTCCGGGTGGGCCTCAAAAAACAGGGCATACAGGTGCCCCACACCCGGAGCGCCACGGGGGGCACCCAACCGCCGGAGGGTCAGGGGGTGGCGCCGGTCCACCCACCTCCCCGGGATGTAATACACATCCGGGACCTCTCGGAGCGTGCCATGGCTCGCACTCTCCACCAACTCCTTCTTCCCCCCATACTTGTACGCCGGCTGAGGCTTCCGGCGTACGGCACCCTTGGCGGGAGGTTTGGGGCTTGGTTTGGGCCGGGGGGCGGGGGGCTGGGGGGGTGCGTCGACGTCCACCTCAATACTCAACTCCGGTTCAATGTCCACCGGGGCCTGCCGCTCCTCCTCTTTCTCCTCCCCCCCCTCCTCCTCTTCGGTCTCCTCCCCCCCCTCCTCCTCGGCCTCCTCCCCCTCCTCCTCTTCGGCCTCCTCCCCCTCCTCCTCCTCGGCCCCCTCCACCCCCCCCCCCCCCCCACAAAAACATGGTCCCCCCTGGAAATACCGTAGGCGCTCCTCGAAGTCGGCGACGTCGTCGGGCGACCACTCACGGAGGCGGAGATGTTCCCCCCTTTGGTACACCTCCTCCGCGTGTTGGTGCGCCGGCACCCTCACGTCCCCCAAGTCCCCCTTGTCCCAAAAAATTTTGCGCACCGCCCGGCCCAATGGGTGCGCAAGGGGCAGGAGGAGCTCGCAGGGCACCTCCCACTCCACCTCCTCGTTTGCCCATGCGGGCAAACCCCGCTCTTCTCTGTCCTCCGCGACCTTGACAGTCGCGAAGTCAGAAATCCCGAAAAAAAATGTTTCGGGTTGGCCCCCCTCTCCCACCCCCGGAACATTGCGGAATGTTCCTGCCGCTTTTTGGTGTTCTTTTTGGCGTCCCAAAAAGAACTAATGGTAACTTGAGGGCAATACCATTCCCCCATGAAGGTATTGCCCTCCTCGTCACCCACAACCACCGCCGGGGGGTCCCATGTGGGGGGCAATGCGCCACCCTCGCGAACCCCGCGGCGCCACCTCGCGAAGGGGGGTCCCTTGTAGACCCGGCGCACGATGTACGTGTCGCGCGGGCCTGTGCTTTGGGGCCGGGGAACCACGGCCTGCAAGACCTTGACGTTGGCGTCGAAGGTCTCCTCCACACTGAACCGCACGAGCTCGCGGTCCTTGGGGTCGGCGATGGCCAGCACCTCGTCTTTCTGCATGGTGCTGACCAATGCTGCAAAAAGGATACATGCAGTAAAGTGTGCCAACGACAAGAGGCGCGCTCCCAAACCCCACTCCAAGCTTGTGTCACCTAACCCAAACAAAACCTAAACACGCTTCTATACACATATGGGCCCGTAATGGGCCATTGCTAAGGCCTCAAAGACAAGAGGCGCGCTCCCAAACCCCACTCCAAGCTTGTGTCACCTAACCCAAACCACACCCAAACACGCTTCTATACACATATGGGCCCGTAATGGGCCATTGCTAAGGCCTCAAAGACGAGAGGCGCGCTCCCACACCCCACTCCAAGCTTGTGTCACCTAACCCAAACAAAACCCAAACACGCTTCTATACACATATGGGCCCGTAATGGGCCATTGCTAAGGCCTCAAAGACAAGAGGCGCGCTCCCAAACCCCACTCCAAGCTTGTGTCACCTAACCCAAACAAAAACCAAACACGCTTCTATGCACATATGGGCCCGTAATGGGCCATTGTCACGGCACGGCAAAGAGGATGGAAAAGGCACATACCTGACTCCTTACGTTTCGCTTCCTCCTCACGGTCGTTGGCTTCCTTGCGCTCCTTCATCCTCGGAAGAAGCTCCTCCGCACCCTTTCTCCCTAAACAAACCAACCAACAAATGTACAATATGCGGGAGAAAAAAGGGGCAAACAAGAAAAAATGCACAATGAACACAAAAAGGACAAGCAGACAAGTGACGCCACCACGGGGATACCTCGCTCGCTTGGCGTCTTGGGTGCACCCTCGGCGCGTGGCTCCGGCGAACGGCGTCTCCCCTCCCAGTCCTTCTTCCTTTGCTCCATTGTTGCTGTAAACAAGGGTTGACGGTGAAGGAACGGAACCATGTAACACGTGCCATGGTGCAATGGTGCGTAGCGGTGCATACCACGTTCCGCCTCGGTTCGGGGTTCCGGGGAGTGCTTCGGCGTGCCCGGCGGAGTTGGACTTGGACTTGGACTTGGAGTACGAGCAATGTCAGCCAAGCGCTCAATCTCAATCTCTTCTTGCCATTGCGCGTGTGGGTCGTCTGGTTGGGGTCGTTGCGCGTGAAGTTGGTGACGTTGTTGGTCGCCAAGGCTGTCATACCAATTGACATGCCACGGCTGGGCCCCATCAAAGGCGACCTCATCCTCGTCTGCCACACAAAGAATAGGTAGGATGGAGGTAGGATAGGGAAAGCACGCATTTTGCATGGAAATGACGTGAAACGCACAACGAAATCGAAATATTTGCAACCACATACCATCCGGGTGGGACCACCAATATTTCGTGGGAGTCCATGCATCCTCCTCGTACGCCTCGTCCGGCAACTCGACTTCCTTTCCTCCCTTCCCAATTTTTCCCTTCCATGGCTGCTGAAATCCTTGGGGGGGCAGCACATGAGGGTCGTGGGGCGGCGATGGGGGTACTTGCATGGGTGCGCTGATTGGGTGGGGACCCGGAGCCTGGTCTGCGTCCTCGGGGTCCTTCCAGTCCCAAGCAGCAGTGGCAGTGACTTTGGCAGACATAGTTTGGCGAAATTAAGAGCTACAGAGCGCCAGGAAATGCACATCCCTTAACCTGGCACGCGATGCATCTGTCCCCCCTGTCAGAAATGTACTGTGATAAAACAAAAAGGTTTTCAGTTCTGTCAAAACTTGATGTGAATGCGCGTGCGCAATGTGGGCAGATCCTTTAGTCCTACGCGTAGTCCTAAGCCGTAGTCCTGCATAGCCATTCCCGCAAATGCCGGCGACTGCAAAATGCACGCGTGCACAGCAAATAAATAATATGTCAAATAGATTTCTTGAGATTTGGGGCCTGTGGTTTATATAAAGTGTTGTTCGGCACCTCAACTTTGCTGGTGCACCTCTAAATTGCATCCCTAGCTTATATGGAATTAGTGGATGCTGGTAAAGAAGTTAAAACCTTGTAAAGGTTCTAACTTTGCAAAACAGCCATGATCAATCGAAACAAATATGACGGCGCGAATCAGCTCTTTGAGGCGGTCATTTAGAGGGGCTGCATCGTACACTTTTGGGATATGTTTCGTTTCGGCGCGCGGATTGTATATAATGGCATAAGGACTGCTTTTAGAGGGGGGCGGGGCCCCATTCCCCGGCCCCCCAATTGGGCAGTGTGCGGGCTGTGATCGCCTCCGAAGGGTATCTGTCGGACGACGAATTCAGATTGCACGATATGCACGTGCATGATCACGTATTTATAACAAAGAAAGATGAGCATGTTGAGGAAATTTCAATGAAGCAATGATACATGATATGTTGCGGAGGGTGTGGAAAAGTAAGGTTAAATGAATCCTTCGTCTTTCGTGCTTGGTGTGGCTTTTCCTTTGCTGGTGCGAAGCACCATCAAAAGAAAAGCCTTATTACGTTTTTAGCCATTTTCGGGTCACTTTTCTATGTCGGAAACGGAGTTGGGCGGTGACAAACAAACGCAAAAAGACTCCTTTGCCTTATGTTTAAGCTAGCAGCGCAAGGACAAGGAGGGTGCATTGGGCAAGATTAGCGATACAGGGTGCAAATAGCATAAAATTGACATATTCATAACTCGGGCCTATTGTATCGGATTTTGACGAAATCAAGGCCAATTTTGGTCAATTTGGGGGTGTTCTTTCCATTTCTGAGCTTAAAGAGGCGGCCCAGGGCGCTGAAAACCGTCAAATCGAAAAGCTGTGCTAAAACAAAACGACGGCGGTTTCTCGATTCAACAGCAACACGAGGCTTTTAGAATCATTTATAAATCTGGTCTTAGATCAAAATTCAGTGCATTGTAGCCCGATTTCACTTTGGACAGTCAAAATGAAAGATCGCAAATGCCGGCGACTGCAAAATGCACGCGTGCACAGCAAATAAATAATATGTCAAATAGATTTCTTGAGATTTGGGGCCTGTGGTTTATATATAGTGTTGTTCGGCACCTCAACTTTGCTGGTGCACCTTTAAATCGCATCCCTAGCTTATATGGAATTAGTGGATGCTGGTAAAGAAGTTAAAACCTTGTAAAGGTCCTAACTTTGCAAAACAGCCATGATCAATCGAAACAAATATGACGGCGCGAATCAGCTCTTTGAGGCGGTCATTTAGAGGGGCTGCATCGTACACTTTTGGGATATGTTTCGTTTCGGCGCGCGGATTGTATATAATGGCATAAGGACCGCTTTTAGAGGGGGGCGGGGCCCCATTCCCCGGCCCCCCAATTAAAAGTCCCCCATGGGGGGGGAGGTGAACAAGCGGATGGGGGCTCCACGAGATGGGGAAGGGCAGTGTGCGGGCTACGATCGCCTCTGAAGGGTATGTGTCAGACGTGGATGTCAGATTGCACAATATGCACGTGCATGATCAGGTATTCATAACAAAGAACGATGCGCATGTTGGGGCGATTTCAATGAAGCAATGATACATGATATGTTGGGGATAATGTGGAAAAGTAGGATTAAATGAATCCTTCGTCTTTCGTGCTTGGTGCGGCTTTTCCTTTGCTGGTGCTAGGCACCATCAAAAGAAAAGCCTTATTACGCTTTTAGCCATTTTCGGGTCACCTTTCTATGTCGGAAATGGAGCCGGGCGGTGACAAACAAAGGCAAAAACACTCCTTTGCCTTGTGTTTAAGCTAGCAGCGCAACGACAGGGAGGGTGCATTTGGCAAGATTAGCGACAGAGGGTGCAAATAGCATAAAATTGACATATTCATAACTCGGGCCTATTGTATCGGATTTTGACGAAATTGAGGGCAATTTTGGTCAATTTGGGGGTACTCTTTTCATTCTTGAGCTTAGAAAGGCGGCCGCATGCGCTGAAAACTGTCCAATCGAAAAGCGGTGCTAAAACAAAATGACGGCGGCTTGTCTAGTGTACAGGAAAACGCAGCTTTTAGAATCATTTATATATCTGGTCTTAGATCGAAATTTCGTGCACTGTAGCCCGATTTCACTTTGGACAGTCAAAATGAAAGATTGCAAATGCCGGCGACTGCGAAATGCATGCGTGCACAGCAAATAAATAATATGGCAAATGGATTTCTTGAGATTTGGGGCCTGTGGCTTATATATAGTGTTGTCCGGCACCACAACTTTGCTAGTGCACCTTTAAATCTCATCCCTATGTTATATGGAATTTGTGGATGCTGCTAAGGAAGTTAAAAACTTGTAAAGGTCCTAACTTTGCAAAACAGCCATGATTGATCAAAACAAATATGATTGCGCGAATCAGCTCTCCGAGGCGGTCATTTAGAGGGGCTGCATCGTACACTTTTGAGGTATGTTTTGTTTCAGCGCGCGAGTCGTATATAATGGCATAGGGACTGCTTTTAGAGGGGGTCGGGGCCCCATTCCCCGGCCCCCCAATTATAAGCCCCCCGTGGGGGGGGAGGTGAACAAGACAAGGGAAGCATGCATGACACACAGTGCATTAATCGCCGAGGGTGGTTTATAGTTCGCCGTAGGTTTGTTTAAGCGCGTAGGGTTGTTTTGCGCTCGTGTATTCCTCGGCATTCACAACATGCGTGGTGAGTAAGGTAGGTAAGCCCAGGAGGAGCTCACCTCCTGGTTGAGTCACGCTTTGATTGGTTATGTTGAGTAAGATTAGGTAAGAGAAGGAAGAATTGGAAACCCAGTGCATACCTGTGCATGCATATGACGCATTAAAGGGTAGGCCACGCGAAATGCGCACGGTACAACTCTTGTTTAGGCTACCCCGCGGCTCCACCCCACATTCTATAAGAGAACGGGTGGAGTTCCTTAAGCTTGCTTGCTTGCACCTGGGTTTGAGGACAGCGTATTATAGGGCTACCTGAGAAGCGTATAATACGTGGAGGTAGTCTTGGTTCCTCAGCTGCAAACCCAGGCCATCAGCCTTTGCTTTACAGGTGGGAAGGTAAGGGCGATTGGTGCAGTCTCTTTGAGCAGCGCTAAAATATCCTGCGCAGATCACACAAACAAATAACTGCGAGTGCAGTCCGACTTCACCGACATCCACGCTGTGCACGCATACTGAGCACTCCTTCCCTCCAAGCCCTGATAGGGAAATGCGTAGTGGCGTCCTTGTTAGGCCACAGCTGCTTAGTAGCGCTGTGTTCTCTTGCTTTCTCACAGGAGGGTAAGTAGGACCCGTGACAACTTTGACAGCAACACCAAGTAGCGTGTGTAGGGGTTAGGGTCAGCAGGCCTGGCAGGAGTTGAGTGCAAGTGATGAGTGCTCACCCTGCCTTCGAAGGCCGGTGCTGGCGTTAGTGAATGTAGTGTAGTGGTGTCTCCTGTCCCGCGTGCTTTTCCACGTGGGCAGGGGAGTGCGTTAGCTTTTGGCCTTTAGCAAAAAATGGGCGTTTTGTATGCCCTTAGCACACTTGGCCACCCCTCCCCTCTAGTAGGTAGGGCTTTTGCCGTCTTCCCCCAACGATAGGCGCCAGCACAGAACCTGGGCACCATAGGAGTGGTAATAGTACCTGATTAGGACCTTCGGTCCGACGTCAGCGAAGCCCGGTCTCCAGGAGCCACGCCGGGGAGAGAAGTGAGACACACACAGACATATGTAGCACACTTAGGGGTATGGTAAACCCTGTAAGGAAGGGTAGAACCCCATGGATCTGGACCAGTCAGGGGTCCTAACTGTGGGCTCGCTTGTCCCCAAGGAGGGAAGACACACCTTGCCTCATAACACCTTGCTTGTCATTCCCCCCTGGTGTAGTAAGCCACCGTTCTTCGTTGGCTCCCCAAGGTCATTACATCAGGGCAGTTCCCATGCAACACATGGTCAACAAGGCATACAGTCGCTGGGTGGCTGCAGACCTGATAAGCGGCCACCTGGTCCACGCTTGAAACCATAGGCATGGGACTGCAGGGCACAGACAGGGTCAGTGCAGTGCTCAGTAAGCAGTGGTCTGTGAAAAACCAATGGCTTTCGGCCAGGGAGTGGTTGTCACTGGGGGCTAACGGTTCTGTCCTGCGATGCAATGCGGGGCAACTGTGACAACTGCTCTTACACCCATACACGGGCACGTCTGCACAAGAGTGCTCACTGCACCTGTAAGGTTAGAACACAGTCAGTAGACTGACACAGGGAAATTAGTTTTTCTTTTTACGCTGCGACAGAGTCTCAGCACGGGTTAGTAGCTCCCGTTCGTTGTTCCCAACGAGGTAGGAGCGGAAGATGGGGTTGATACTCCCATCTGGTTGTATGAAGGCTGACATAGGTTCCCAGGTCGCCTCAGATAACCCATAGCCATCTCACAAGGTTGGGAATTTCCAGCCCTGTTTATACTCGTGGCGAGCAATACCTGCAACCACGTACCCATAGGATTTTATGACGTCCAATTATCCCGAAACCCAAGTGAGTGTCTCAACGTGTGTCTCAACTTCACCACAGCTGCAGTTGTGACAATTTGAGGAGCACCTTGACTATACGTACGGCGTTGATGTGCAGTAATGCTGTCGTTGACTGTCAAAATCAATTTCAACCTCAAATTTGAGTGTTTTGCGGTTCATCTCTGCCCAATCAGCATAGTTTGTGTTTTAGGTCACGTTGATTCAGAACAGTAACCAACCGCCAGTACTGGAAAATTTGCCGGAATTCACCGGGGGCACCTGGAGAAATGAAGATTGAGACTCAAATGGAGTCTTTTTACGCCTTTTGAAACATGTCAAAAAGAAAAGTATGTTTGTAATCATTTTTGTTTCACAACTGCCATTGTCTGTACCGTCATTTTCGCTGCATTGTACTCATCTCAGCGGGCTGACAGTGAGAACGACAGTGTTCTGGATGACAATGCCCTGGACGACTCCGAGCGTGATGACAGTCAGAAGCTAGGCCGGCTCATGGCCCAAGGTGTGTGCGTGAATAGACAGTACTGGCTCCTTTGGTACAGCCTGGGACACGTTCTTGATCTACAAGGTAAAGTCAAATCAAGAAGCATCAGCGCATCAGAGTCATCAGCGCATCAGCGTGACACATCAGGCAAGCAAGCCCGACACCAAGCGAGCCGCAAGTCGTCGGAGGAAGATGAGGAAAGCGGCGACGGCAGCGACAGCACCGAGGACAACAGCGAAGGCGGCGCTGGCGAAGCTCATGAACAAAGTGAAAGTGTGTTGAAAGTGTGTTGAAGGTTGACGCGCAAGTTGTGCGTCTCAGTTTGCGTCTCAAAGCTTACTGTGAATATTATGTCCCACAGTGCGCTTCACTGTTCATTCACTGTTCCTTGTTCACTGCACACTGATCACTGTTCACTGTCGCAGTATAAGAGCAGCGAGCGTACCAAAAGTGTGTTGCAAGTGGGTCGAAAGTTGACGCGCAAGTTGTGCGTCTCAATTTGCGTCTCAATTACTGTTACTCCTGCAGGTCCAACGTTCGCCAACAGTGATGAGGAGGAGTCATCAGATGATGAAGATCCAAGTCAAAAGAGGCAAGTGCGATTCACTGTAACACGAGAACGGGCAGAAGAACTGGTCTCCTCCCTTTGTGGGGTAATTTGGAAACAAAAAAGTCACTCCTGATCAGAAGTGTGCACTGGTGTTGCTGCATTGACAAAAACAGATGGGAAGAAAATCCATGATGCATTGCAGGCGTTTGAGGTTGATGCAGACACGTGTCATCCGCTTGCAATGATTGCAATAGGCCCGAAAAAACCACTGACGTTTCAATCTTTTGCCACTGGTGCCAAGGGTACAAAGGTTCCTCAGGGCCACTACCTCTTCCAAACCATACAGCCATTTGATTCATTCCAGTGTATCCCGAATGCCAGAGGGCACATATACCTGGTGTTCTTTGACTTAGATGAAAACATGAAGCTTGTATGCCAGACAAATACTTCGAGGGACAGTTTGAACTCAAGTGACCGTGGTCCAACTTTGGATGCCCTCAGGCGAATTGAGCGCAAGCTGGACACTATAATTGAGCACTTGGGTATTGAACATTAAAGTGAACAGTGAGCAGACTCGTGCCCGGCCGCGTGCATTTGTTTTGAGCATACATTTCTTGAAACACATGTTTTTCTGAGCGATACATGGTTCAACCATCGAAATGAACAGATTGGGCCAGGATGAAACGCAAAACACTCGAATCGGAGCCCGAAATTGATTTTGATGGTTAACAGCAGAGTTACAGCACAGCAACACAGTTTCTTTCAATACTTATAGTCGAGGTGCTCCTCAAATGGTGGTGAAGTTGAGAAACACGTTGAGACACTCAACTTGTGCCTCAACGTTTGGGCCAAACTGAAAGGGAAAACAGTCGAAAATGAGCGCAAAATTGATTTTGACAGTGCACGACAGCGTTACTGCACATCAACTCAGTTTATTTTCAGTTTATTTCAATAATTATAGTCAAGGGGCTCCTCAAATTGTCACAGCTGCAGCTGTGGTGAAGTTGAGAAACACGTTGAGACACTCAACTTGTGTGTCAACGGGTTTCGGGATAATTGGACGTCATAAAATCCTATGTGTAGTAACCATCGACTGCCATCTCATCGGCAGTCATCTCTTCGAGTTCGTCTGCCTCCTCTGGGCTGGCAGCGTTGTCTAGGTCAATACGCTCGACCTCACTGTCGCTGAGGCGCCACTCATCCCAGGACAAATCGTCAGGGGAGTGATAGTGCCTCAACTGTTTAGGTGCACACAGCAGTTCACCACCTAGACGTGGACTGCACCTGACATGGATCCTGGATGCATCTATCCTGATGATACGATAGGATCCAAAATAAGGGTCCCGTAGGCAGTTACGTGGCCAGGAGGGTAGGCGTGAATGGTGAACCAAAACAAGGTCACCAACCTTGAAGCTGGCAGGTCGCCGTAGGCGGTTCAGTCGGCTCAGTTCACGGTCACGAATGTGTCTCAGGTTAGTCCCAGCCTGGTTAGCCATAGACTGCTTGTGTTCCAGCCAATCTCCCACAGGGCTCTTGAAGTCCTCAGGAAAGGGGGTTTTGAAGAACCAAGCAGGTCGTCCTCCATGGAATAGTTCGGGGGGGGTGAAACCCGTAGAAGAGCTCCGCTGTGAGTTCATGGTCAGCACTGTTCAGGGCACTAGGCGTACCCAGTCTTTGGTACGCTCCTGTTTCATCAGGATTCTTAGGTTTTGCTCCACCACACGGTTCTGTCTCTCACAAAGAGGGTTAGACGTGTGGGTATAGGGCACACCTGTGGTTACCTCCACGTTGAGGGCATTTAGCACTTGTTTGTACCACCCAGTGTCACTGCGGATGCGTACATCTTCATCAGAGTGCACCTGTTTAGGTGCCCCATAGGGTTCGAACCATTGTTCGACCAACATTTTCACAGTCTGCTCATCCGTGATTTTCTTATTGCAAGGGAACACGCGGGTGAAACGGGATAGGCCACAGGTGACCACTAGGCAACTATCATAGCCGCCGAAGCGAGGTAGACCGTGGATGAAATCTAGATAGAGAAGAGAGTTAGCACAATAGGGTATGGGTAAGCTGGAAATCAGTCCCCTATCCCTACTGTCTCTCTGCTTGCTGGCATGACAGCCACAAGCATCCACAATGGTCTGCATACGAGACCTCAGTTCAGTCAGGGTTAGACTAGAGTAGAAACACTCGCGGAAGAAGTCCACTGAGCGATTAGCGCCAGTGTGACCAGAGCTGAGATGGGACCACTGTAGGCACCCATCCAGTGCTGACTCAGGTACAACAATACGGTCCTCGTAGAAGAGGTACTGGTTGTTTTTATACCACTGGTGCCCGTCAATGACACGGGGTTCGAGACCAGTGCTGAGGGTTTGGATAATTACTTTATACTCTGACTGATAGTCGGTTAGGCTCCAACCCTCTAGGATTCCAGCAGTGCGCATGGACAGGTCAAGCTGGACATCCATACGCTGGAAAGCCTCTTTGGCGAGCGCCTCAGAGCTCTCACCTATAAGCGCATCGAAGTTATTGCGCGATATATAGTCAGACAGTTCATTTTTTATACCGGGAATGTGATGAGCTGTCAGCCTGAACTGGCTCAGGTAAGTCCACCACCGCTTTAGTTTTGCTTTCTCTGGTGGTGGGTCCTGCTGAAAAGACTTCACAGGTTCCTGGTCACAGAGCCAGACGATAGGGTTAGATCCCAGGAGTCGGGACTGTGATGAAAGCAGCAACATACCGGCCAGGAGTTCCTGGTCATAGGTGCTGTAATTGGAACCAGTTGGTTCGATTTCCAATTCCAGTGTCCCAGTGGCACCAGCCGCCACTCACTGGTAGGATAGTCATGTTTCAAGGAACCATTACGGTTCAGTCCACTAGTACGATAATGGCAGTGGGTTAGTTCAGCTGGGTTAAGCTCCTGCCATTGGTAGATCGTTCCACCCCCCCCTACATCACTGGCATCAGTGATCAGGACTATCTCGCCCTTAGGGCGGGGTACTCCCAGGCAGTTGGAGGAGGTAATTTTCTTCTTCAACTCCTGGAAACACTCCTCCTCTCTGGCGGTCCACCTCCAGGGAGTAGTTTTTTTGATTAGGTCAGTGAGGGGGGCAGAGGAGTAGGTAAAATTGTGGATGTGACGCCTATAGAAGTTACAGGCGCCCACAAAACTCCTCACGTCGTGTAGACCCTTCTTAGGGTCATTGCGAATCTGCATGTCCTGTAGGGGCTGCATCGTAGACGCGGCTGGTTTCCACCAGCCATACCCCACGTCGAAACCCAAATATTACATCTCCTCTTTCATAAACTCACATTTTTGGAGTTTGATTCGGAGATGGTTTTCTTGACAAACAATGAAAAATTCATGGAGGAGAAGGACATGGTCCTCTTGGGTATTAGTACCCAAACTCACGTCGTCGATGCGGGCCTCCATTTCTGCACCCCGAGAAATCAACTCCTGTACTAGAGGTCGGCGCCTCAGTATGTACAAAGTTTTGTTCATTAGCTCCTGGAAGTGCGCTGGGGCATTAGCCACCCCGAAAGGCATGACCTTCCACTTAAACACACGACCCTTAGGGATTATAAAAGCCACCAGCTCCTGAGCTGCGGCGGTTAGGTCTACCTGCCAGAAACCACTGCGTTTGTCCATTTTGGTCTTGTACCTGCATTTGGCAATACGCTCCAGGGTATTTTCCATGTTAGGAATACTCCCTGAGTGGTTCTGGGTTTTCTTGTTGACCTCACCAAGTAAGAAAAAGTACTTTTCCAATGCTTTAGGGTATACTTTAGTTGTATTAGAGATGCTCTAAGCACACAGGCATTTCTATCTTAGTATTGGCCCAACCAAAAGTGGTGATAACACATTTTGACCTATGGAACCAAACACTAAATCAGGATATGGAGTGGACCCCTTAATCCCCTATCATTGTGAGGCTATTCGTCTTTTCCTGAGTCGACTGAGAACTGACATATCCAGGGCAGAGCCTATGAATTTATCTATGTTTTCTCATGAATTCTTAGCTGTCCTAGTGGTATGCACCCTAGGGGGCTGGGCACCTCTTTTTGAGAGGTCCTGGGTTCAATTCCCGGTCAGCCTAGCTAAGTAGGAAGATCCCATGTGACATGGCAGTGACCTCATCGCCACATGCCCTGCCACCTCAGCACATATGGGACCCAAAACAAAGAGTGCACATCTCCTGAGATGGCACTATGGAGATTGAGTGACCATGGGGCAGTTTTCCAACCCTTTTTCCAAAACATTTCAGCTATCTTTTTGAATATGCAATCTGATGTGCCCTGAGTTGCAGTTTCTGTGAATATTCTAACATCTTTCACTGTTTACACTGCAGCCCTTCATGCTTTGATCCTGATTCTCTTCTACTTGCTTATCTCTGGCTTGGGCTATCCTGGATTGGTTGTATTTCAGCAAACAAAGCATTTTCCTCATCAAAAACAAGCAGCAGGAAACCCTACACCAGCAGCAAGTAGCAGGAGAGGCACAACAAACTCACAGTGTTGAAATCACTATAAAACTTTCTGGTAGCAGAGGCAGACTGTCTCTGCCACCGGCAGCAACCCCGTGCCGTACATCCAGTGCGCCGAGATCAGTCATATATAAGCAGAAGGGCGAACGAAGATGGACACAAAGAAAGAGGACACCGACGTGAAGACAGCGCCTGAGGCACCAGCAATGCCAGCACCTGGTGAACCTGGACCTGGACCTAGCGCTGTACCTTCGGAGCCCTTACATGGGCCAGTGGACGTGGCGGAGGATTCGTTGGAAGGACTTCAGTCGGCCTTCCGGGCCCTCTCAGTCGAGGAGGTGGACACCCAACCTGTGAAGAGAAAGAAAGAGAGAGAGAGAGAAGGATGCTGGAGACGAAGCAGACGAAGGGGTAGACAAAGGGTACAACCCGACGAATGATCCTACCTTCGAAGGCGCACCAAGCGCTTCTGGCCTCCATGCATCACCCTCTCCTATAACCCCCACACTCCCAATTCCAGACCCAGCCGCTGCAACATCCACACCCATAACCAACCCGCCTATGGCTGAGGGGACAGGCTTTACTGGTATGCCTACCTACCCTGCCTATGATTTGGGCCCACCTACCACTGCGTTTCCTGAGGCAACTACTGCCAGTTAGCCGGTGACCTCCAGTTCTGCGCCGCGATGGTATGCGGCTGACTATCACCATCCTCTACCCGCTACGGGAGCCTATGTGGATGTTCCTGGGTATGCAACCTTGAGTGGGTTGAGGAGAGGACCTGAGTCTCTTGGAGGCAGGAGTAGAGGATCGGGGAGATCCTCCAACAGGTCCTTGACGCGGTGTAAGTGCGGCTAACCCCCATCTGCTCAGATTTTCACAGATCTGCCCCAGATTAACTACATTTTGGTCATTTTCTTTGCTTCGGCGGAATCGCCGCCTCGCAGCTCAGTCACAGGATCAGACCTATATATTTCTGATATGCCGGATCTGATTCCGCGGTCCATTCTCCGTAAATCCGCCTCGTTCCGATCATTTGCCTGGAATCGCCATTTGCCGCTGACGCGCGCTCGCGGGCCAGATCGGCCAAATATTTTTCACAATTGGATTTATTTAAATCTTTTCAGACAGATATGGACACTCAGATGTGCATAGAATAATCCGCATCAATTTTCTTCATAGACTGGGATTTTCTGCCGGATAACACTCAACATGGATCTTGCTTCAGTTGTTGCTGCTCTTGCCTCCGTTGGTGTCCGAGTCTCCGGTTCTACCCCCAATAGCAGCGTTCAGGTCGACTCCTCGCGTGCCTGCCCCACTCCTCTTGCCGGCCCCGAGCCCTCCGGCACCATCAACGACCCAGGGCAGCACTTTCATGGTAGCAGAGGCTACCTGAATGTTGTTCCTTTGGTGTCCCAACCACAGTTAGCTCCCCAGTACGGCCCCGTAGACTCCGCCGCTCCTGGAGACGTAACAATTACGCTGCCGTGGTGCTGTGCGAACGAGGCCTTGAGAGGAATGCCTTGCGCAAGCCCAAGCTGCCCAACAAGGGCACAAATCAGCAGCTGTGGAGACCCAAATTACCATCCCAATCCCAGTCGAAATTGGCCATCAAGCAGCTGGAATCTGCCAGCCTACGCCGATGGCAACGCTCCGGTGGAGCTTACGGACCTGGCAGGTACCAATACTCCTTACCAATGTCCACATTTTGGGACCATCGACGCCGATCTGAACGACATTGAGATGGGTGGTCCAGGTGAGGTACCTAGCTATAATCAACCAGCCTCTTGGGCACAATGGGACGACCATTTGTCTTCAGAAGTGACCCGTAACCTTGAGGCGCTTGAGGCCCTTTGTCTATTAGCCACGTCTAAGCTGATAGGACAAGAAAGAATCGCCTCTGATTTTTTAATGGAATATTTTTTCCTTCTTCAAGAAGAAATTAATACCAGGATGTGGTGGCGTTCTCAAGAAGATGACTCTTTTGCCATTTTTGTGCAGATCTGGGAGGCAAGCCCCTTCCCGAAGGAGAAGACCAAGGCACCTGTTGCCGGGCCCTCCGCCCCTCATCCCCCTGTTTCCATCCGCGACGATCTAGCCGCCGCGGTTGAGGAAGGAATTTTAGAGGCAGCCAGGCAGGCAAGTCTGGAAATCAGGGCTGAAGGAGCTCCCCAAGTGGACTCCTGGCTGCGGACCACTGAGATTAGCGGTCCGACAGCCTGCTCAGGCCCTTCAGGACACGGTATGTACTGTCCTGCCGACTGCTCCTGCAGATTCCAGCGAGATACTGAGCTCCAATTGCTCAAAGATCAAATGCAACTCATCATTCAAACGCTGGGAATTAAAGATCTTTTCAAGACGCACATGCGGTCTGAGGGCGCATCATCGGTGGAACAAGCAACAGAACCGTCGGAGGAGTCGACAGAAATTTTTTCAATTGCTCCTTCGGTGGACTCCAAGACCACCGATGCAATGATCAGCAGGACCAAGCTAAAGGAAAGGGTTACAATCTCTCGATCTCAGAGTAGGACGGCGAAGGCTAGGACTGAGGCTCAGAATGCCAAGCGAACTGCCTCCCGTACTGCCCCTCCTGCTGCTGATTCCAATGCATTAGCCCAGCTGTTGCTCGCCCAGACCCTCGCCGGAGCTGGTGTGGCGAATGATGCCGCCAAGGTGTCTGCCATTACGGCCGGTGTTGGGCTGGATTCGCTTCTTAATCCTACTTCATTGCGACTTCGTCAGGTTGCCAAGCAACCGAAGTATAATGGGAACCCCAGACGTTGGCCTCAGTTCCAACGGGAATTTAAACTGTGGGTTAAGACTCAAAAACTCCAGGATGATCAGTTCCTGATGGCCCTCTTGGACTGCCTTGAGGGAGCGCCGGCCAACACTTGGCTCAGGACCTGGAGTGATCGTGAGGATACAAGTTCCCCCCTTACCTTTGATGAGGTGTGGGAACAGTTGGAGGTACGTGGATCCAGGCTGCCAGAGGACCATTACCACCAGATGTTGAAGAATTTTCCTTCATTCTCGCGATTAATCTTGCACGAAGTGCAAGACAAAAGACAGCGCTTCTGGAATTTAGTAGAAGAGTCTGAACATTCAGGCGAAAAATTTTCTAGTGCCGAGCTGAAAAATCTGATTTTTGACAAGATCCCCTCAGAAACCGCCGCCACCCTTTGGAACAAACAGTCCGAAGAAAAGGTCAAGACCTGGTGGGCGGAGGTCGAAGGCTTCGATGCCTCGGCCAACAGGTTTACGGTCAGGGAGGCACTTCAAAAGTGCTCCCCCACGTCGTTTTCCAAGGTGAAATTCACTGAAAACACGTGGAAAATCAAATTTAATGAACACGAGGATCGGGACTTGTTTGTCCAAGTCCTCAACAGGGGAGTAAGCTACCATGGCCATCGCCTGAAGGCCAAGAACTGGGTGTTTTCGTTCACCCCGAAGGAATTGTGGGAAGAGGTTGAGCGGCTCGCTGACGCCGCCAATCCAAAATTTCCATGAGGGTCTTGGGGGAAACAAGAATACCCAGCAACACACCCAAAATGGGGCCCAAAAGGGCAACAAAAAGGTGAATGACACCCGGAATGTTCAGGATCACTGTAGCATCTGCCTTCTTTTAGGTTCTACGAACCGAGCTAAGACGCATTCTACTGGTAATCACGGATGGTCTCCTTACGATCACAAGGTGATTGGTGAAAATATCAGTAATCCGCAGAATTCAGACAGGAATGACAGACAGGTGCATGGTGGGAAGGCTGGAAAAGGGAATCCGACCCCCTCCGGTGGAAACAAAAATACTGGAGGCCCTGGCGGGTCCCAAGGCAAAGGAAATCGGACTCCATCCGGCTCCGGTGGGCAGCCGAACGGCCAGACAAATCCCAATAGCAACGCCGGAGGCGGAAATCGAAATCCAGGCCAAACCCCTCAATCCGGTACAAACAAGGGAAATGCTCCAGGATTCCAGGGTAAAGGTAAGGGAAATCCTTCGGGAACCCCTTCCTCTGGTAAGGGCAGAGGGCGTGGCGACGGTGGTGGTCCATCATCCGGCGGCCGTGGCCGTGGACGTGGAAAGGGCAACCATCGTGTGGATCAGGTCTCAGGTGCAGATCAGGTGTCCGATGCGGATCAGGATTATGTTGAAAATGCCTTGAATCCAGCAGATGATCCGTTCCAAGATGAGTGGGTCGACGAATCAGGGTGTGTTCACAATGTTAACGCACTCACTGGAGGTCAGAACGCCTAGGGGAGCCACGAAAATCGCCCCTCCCCAGGCGATTTCAGGCATGATCCCCAGATTCCAGATCGACCATTACTTGATGTAGGGTCGCTTGTCTCCTCCCCCCTGGATCCGGCAGCGGATCCTTCTGTTGTAGTGGACGAGGTTGGTGTACAGTCCAAGCACAGGGCCCGTCAGTTTGTCACAAAGCTGTGGGTCTCTGATTGCAAGGGAAATTTCCACCTCGCCACTTGTTTGTGTGACAATGGATCAGAGGTAAATCTCCAATCCAATTCTTTCTTACCCGACGACTGCGTGTTTGAATCGCCTCATCCTGTTACCCTCGAGGGAGTTTCTGGACATTCTCTCGCAGGTGGGCAACGCGGTTGTTATATATCAACTCATTTGGTCGCTCAAGACCTTTGGGAAGAAGGTAATGTGGAGGAAGATGTCCTTAAGGATGACTACTTCTATCGTGCCGACATAAAGTATGACCTTTACTTGGGCCATCCTTGGCTTCGCAAGAACAGGGTGGCGCCCGTAGGTCATCGGCGTTGTTTTTTGCTGGAGTCAGGTCCCTTGGAGCGTCCAAAAGGTTACACCAAAATTTGGCGAAGATGTCACCATTGCAGAGGTGAATGGGAGTGCCGATTACTCCCGAGAGTTAGAATGTCTTCGTAGGGACTCCCAGCCACGACGCCCTTCGCGCTGGCACTCTTCATCCTACAGAGTTGTCGACAAATGGCGCGATGCAATTTGTGAATATTTTCATGAACACCATTCCTTTTGGCCACAGTATGATGCCTTTGCTAACCGTGAGAACAAGCGCTTTGACAAGCATTTTCGCGACGCTTGGACCCATAAATGGGACAAGAAGTTATGTATTAATCCTCCGTTTCACTTAATCCAGCAGGTTATCCACAAAATCAAGCAAGATAAAACCCAGGCGATTTTAGTTGTGCCCTTGTGGGACGACAAGCCTTGGTTTCAGGAATTACAAGACATTTGTGTAGATTACATCGAACTTCCCAGGAAGATTAAGCTGTATGCCAGGGACGACACAGGTCCCCTGCCATAGCGGTCCTGGAATTCGCTTGCATTCCTGGTGGATGGAAAGCTTTCTGACTCTAATTCTGCTGATTCTGGTACTGATTCCTGTGTTGGGTCTGAATCTGAGGTTGAGCGTGGTACTGATGATGAATCTATTTTTTCTGATTTTTGTCCGTCAGATACCCAAGGTGATCCAACGTCAAATGGATCCGCCTCGTCTCCCTCTTCCCCAATACGATCGACATCGAAAAGAATCTTCAGTACACGGGCGAAGAAAAATTTTAAATCGCGCCGCAAATTCAGAGTTTTTTATGAAAGACCCCCTGTGGAAGCTTTCATAGATCCTTTCGAGGAGCTGGATCACGAAGATAATCTCTGGAATGTCGACACTCGACCCACCTATCTTCAAGAGGCAGTTGATACGGACCTGTTTAGGGACATCCGTAAGAAGATTCTTCCTGCCAAGGCCGAAGAAGTCGCCAAAGTTTTTTCGACAGTAATTCCTGGCGATCAGGTGGACACTGAATTGTGTTCCAAGTCAAGAGAAAAGATTTTTGAGGAACGGAAGGACACAACCCTTTCGGGGTGTAAGTGCGGCTAGCCCCATCTGCTCAGATTTTCAGACATTCTGTCCAGATTGGCTACATTTTGGTCATTTTCTTTGCTTCGGCGGAATCGCCGCCTCGCAGCTCAGTCTCAGGATCAGACCTATATATTTCTGATATGCCGGATCTGATTCCGCGGTCCATTCTCCGTAAATCCGCCGCGTTCCGATCATTTACCTGGAATCGCCATTCGCCGCTGACGCGCGCTCGCGGGCCAGATCGGCCAAATATTTTTCACAATTGGATTTATTTAAATCTTTCCAGATAGATATGGACACTCAGATGTGCATAATAAAATCCGCATCAATTTTCTTCATAGACTGGGATTTTCTGCCGGATAACACTCAACATGGATCTTGCTTCAGTTGTTGCTGCTCTTGCCTCCGTGGGTGTCCGAGTCTCCGGTTCTACCCCCAATAGCAACGTTCAGGTCGACTCCTCGCGTGCCTGCCCCACTGGTCTTGCCGGCCCCGAGCCCTCCGGCACCATCAACGACCCAGGGCAGCACTTTCATGGTAGCAGAGGCTACCTGAATGTTGTTCCTTTGGTGTCCCAACCACAGTTAGCTCCCCAGTACGGCCCCGTAGACTCCGCCGCTCCTGGAGACGTAACAATTACGCTGCCGTGGTGCTGTGCGAACGAGGCCTTGAGGGGAATGCCTTGCGCGAGCCCAAGCTGCCCAAGAAGGGCACAAATCAGCAGCTGTGGAGACCCAAATTACCATCCCAATCCCAGTCGAAATTGGCCATCAAGCAGCTGGAATCTGCCAGCCTACGCCGATGGCAACGCTCCGGTGGAGCTTACGGACCTGGCAGGTACCAATACTCCTTACCAATGTCCACATTTTGAGACCATCGACGCCGACATTGACGACATTGAGATGGGTGGTCCAGGTGAGGTACCTAGCTATAATCGACCAGCCTCTTGGGCACAATGGGACGACCATTTGTCTCCAGAAGTGACCCGTAACCTTGAGGCGCTTGAGGCCCTTTGTCTATTAGCCACGTCTAAGCTGATAGGACAAGAAAGAATCGCCTCTGATTTTTTAATGGAATATTTTTTCCTTCTTCAAGAAGAAATTAATACCAGGATGTGGTGGCGTTCTCAAGAAGATGACTCTTTTGCCATTTTTTTGCAGATCTGGGAGGCAAGCCCCTTCCCGAAGGAGAAGACCAAGGCACCTGTTGCCGGGCCCTCCGCCCCTCATCCCCCTGTTTCCATCCGCGACGATCTAGCCGCCGCGGTTGAGGAAGGAATTTTAGAGGCAGCCAGGCAGGCAAGCCTGGAAATTAGGGCTGAAGGAGCTCCCCAAGTGGACTCCTGGCTGCGGACCACTGAGATTAGCGGTCCGACAGCCTGCTCAGGCCCTTCAGGACACGGTATGTACTGTCCTGCCGACTGCTCTTGCAGATTCCAGCGAGACTCTGAGCTCCAATTGCTCAAAGATCAAATGCAACTCATCATTCAAACGCTGGGAATAAAAGATCTTTTCAAGACGCACATGCGATCTGAGGGCGCATCATCGGTGGAACAAACAACAGAACCGTCGGAGGAGGCGACAGAAATTTTTTCAATTGCTCCTTCGGTGGACTCCAAGACCACCGATGCAAGGATCAGCAGGACCAAGCTAAAGGAAAGGGTTACAATCTCTCGATCTCAGAGTAGGACGGCGAAGGCTAGGACTGAGGCTCAGAATGCCAAGCGAACTGCCTCCCGTACTGCCCCTCCTGCTGCTGATTCCAATGCATTAGCCCAGCTGTTGCTCGCCCAGACCCTCGCCGGAGCTGGTGTGGCGAATGATGCCGCCAAGGTGTCTGCCATTACGGCCGGTGTTGGGCTGGATTCGCTTCTTAATCCCACTTCATTGCGACTTCGTCAGGTTGCTAAGCAACCGAAGTATAATGGAAACCCCAGACGTTGGCCTCAGTTCCAACGGGAATTTAAACTGTGGGTTAAGACTCAAAAACTCCAAGATGATCAGTTCCTGATGGCCCTCTTGGACTGCCTTGAGGGAGCGCCGGCCAACACTTGGCTCAGGACCTGGAGTGATCGTGAGGATTCAAGTTCCCCCCTTACCTTTGATGAGGTGTGGGAACAGTTGGAGGTACGTGGATCCCGGCTGCCAGAGGACCATTACCACCAGATGTTGAAGAATTTTCCTTCATTCTCGCGATTAACCTCTCACGAAGTGCAAGACAAGAGACAGCGCTTCTGGAACTTAGTGGAAGAATCTGAACATTCAGGCGAAAGATTTTCTAGTGCCGAGCTGAAAAATCTGATTTTTGACAAGATCCCCTCCGAAACTGCCGCCACCCTTCGGAATAAACAGTCCGAAGAAAAGGTCAAGACCTGGTGGGCGGAGGTCGAAGGCTTTGATGCCTCGGCCAACAGGTTTACGGTCAGGGAGGCACTTCAAAAGTGCTCCCCCACGTCGTTTTCCAAGGTGAAATTCACTGAAAACACGTGGAAAATCAAATTTAATGAACACGAGGATCGGGACTTGTTTGTCCAAGTCCTCAACAAGGGAGTAAGCTTCCATGGCCATCGCCTGAAGGCCAGGAACTGGGTGTTTTCGTTCACCCCAAAGGAATAGTGGGAAGAGGTTGAGCGGCTCGCCGACGCCGCCAATCAAAATTTCCATGAGGGTCTTGGGGGAAACAAGAATACCCAGCAAAACACCCAAAATGGGGCCCAAAAGGGCAACAAAAAGGTGAATGACACCCGGAATGTTCAGGATCACTGTAGCATCTGCCTTCTTTTAGGTTCTACGAACCGAGCTAAGTCGCATTCTACTGGTAATCACCGATGGTCTCCTTACGATCACAAGGTGATTGGTGAAAATATCAGTAATCCGCAGAATTCAGACAGGAATGACAGACAGGTGCATGGTGGAAAGGCTGGAAAAGGGAATCCGACCCCCTCCGGTGGAAACAAAAATACTGGAGGCCCTGGCGGGTCCCAAGGCACAGGAAATCGGACTCCATCCGGCTCCGGTGGGCAGCCGAACGGCCAGACAAATCCCAATGGCAACGCCAGAGGCGGAAATCGAAATCCAGGCCAAACCCCTCAATCCGGTACAAACAAAGGAAATGCTCCAGGATCACAGGGTAAAGGTAAGGGAAATCCTTCAGGAACCCCTTTCTCTGGTAAGGGCAGAGGGCGTGGCGACGGTGGTGGTCCATCATCCGGCGGCCGTGGCCGTGGACGTGGAAAGGGCAACCATCGTGTGGATCAGGTCTCAGGTGCAGATCAGGTGTCCGATGCGGATCGAGATTACGTTGAAAATGCCTTGAATCCAGCAGATGATCCGTTCCAGGATGAGTGGGTCGACGAATCAGGGTGTGTTCACAATGTTAACGCAGCCACTGGAGGTCAGAACGCCTAGGGGAGCCACGAAAATCGTCCCTCCCCAGGCGATTTCAGGCATGATCCCCAGATTCCTGAACGACCATTACTTGATGTAGGGTCGCTTGTCTCCTCTCCCCTGGATCCGGCAGCGGATCCTTCTGTTGTAGTGGACGAGGTTGGTGTACAGTCCAAGCACAGGGCCCGTCAGTTTGTCACAAAGCTGTGGGTCTCTGATTGCAAGGGAAATTTCCACCTCGCCACTTGTTTGTGTGACAATGGATCAGAGGTAAATCTCCAATCCAATTCTTTCTTACCTGACGACTGCGTGTTTGAGTCGCCTCATCCTGTTACCCTCGAGGGAGTTTCTGGACATTCTCTCGCAGGTGGGCAACGCGGTTGTTATATATCAACTCATTTGGTCGCTCAAGACCTTTGGGAAGAAGGTAATGTGGAGGAAGTTGTCCTTAAGGATGACTACTTCTATCGTGCCGACATAAAGTATGACCTTTACTTGGGCCATCCTTGGCTTCGCAAGAACAGGGTGGCGCCCGTAGGTCATCGGCGTTGTTTTTTGCTGGAGTCAGGTCCCTTGGAGCGTCCTGAATTTCGTTTTTTGCACGCAGGGTTTAAAAGTGCAGAAGAATTTTTGAAGCAAAAAGTTACACCAAAATTTGGCGAAGATGTCACCATTGCAGAGGTGAATGGGAGTGCCGATTACTCCCGAGAGTTAGAATGTCTTCGTAGGGACTCCCAGCCACGACGCCCTTCGCGCTGGCACTCTTCATCCTACAGAGTTGTCGACAAATGGCGCGATGCAATTTGTGAATATTTTCATGAACACCATTCCTTTTGGCCACAGTATGATGCCTTTGCTAACCGTAAGAACAAGCGCTTTGACAAGCACTTTAGCGACGCTTGGACCCATAAATGGGACAAGAGGTTGTGGATTAATCCTCCGTTTCACTTAATCCAGCAGGTCATCCACAAAATCAAGCAAGATAAAACCCAGGCAATTTTAGTTGTGCCCTTGTGGGACGACAAGCCTTGGTTTCAGGAATTACAAGACATTTGTGTAGATTACATCGAACTTCCCAGGAAGATTAAGCTGTATGCCAGGGACGACACAGGTCCCCTGCCACAGCGGTCCTGGAGTTCGCTTGCATTCCTGGTGGATGGAAAGCTTTCTGACTCTAATTCTGCTGATTCTAGTACATATTCCTGTGTTGGGTCTGAATCTGAGGTTGAGCGTGGTACTGATGATGAATCTATTTTTTCTGATTTTTGTCCGTCAGATACCCAAGGTGATCCAACGTCAAATGGATCCGCCTCGTCTCCCTCTTCCCCAATACGATCGACATCGAAAAGAATCTTCAGTGCACGGGCGAAGAAAAATCTTAAATCGCGCCGCAAATTCAGAGTTTTTTATGAAAAACCCCGTGTGGAAGCTTTCATAGATCCTTTCGAGGAGCTGGATCACGAAGATAATCTCTGGAATGTCGACACTCGACCCACCTATCTTCAAGAGGCAGTTGATACGGACCTCTTTAGGGACATCCGTAAGAAGATTCTTCCTGCCAAGGCCGAAGAAGTCGCCAAAGTTTTTTCGACAGTAATTCCTGGCGATCAGGTGGACACTGAATTGTGTTCCAAGGCAAGAGAAAAGATTTTTGAGGAACGGGAGGACACAACCCTTTCGGGGAAGTTGATCAAAGACCCCCCTGTCCGTGGGCAGTTCGGTGAAGCCTTCAACGAGCTTCATGAAGGTTACAAGGCGAAGAAACAACGTCCTTATGAGAACCATGGACATAAACATGAGATCCTCAGAAAAATCATTGAGAGAAATCTCAGGGAATTTGGTTGGCTTGAGGGTTGTATGACCAGCGAATGGTGCTGTGCACCCTTCACAGTCCCGAAGCCGCCGCCTGCAGACCAGAACACTATTGATGGTTGGCGAATGGTTGTTGATTTTCGCAATCTCAACGCCGAAACCAAGGCGGATTCGCACCCCCTGCCCCTCATTGAGGAGGAAATCGCCAAGAGGGCAAGAGGTCGTTTGTTTTCTGTGCTGGATCTCCGTCACGGCTTTCACCAAATGCCGTTGAGGAAGGACAGCCGACCTCTCACCTGTATGTCCACGCCATGTGGCCCAGTCCAGTGGACGGTCATGCCCATGGGCCTGAAGAACGCCCCTTCGTTTTTTCAAAGAATGATGGAAGATGTGCTTTTTACAGCCCATCCTGAGCTTCGTGCCTTCGTGAGTGTGTACATAGATGACATAATCATCGCGACAGAGGGGGAGGGACTGACCGAAGCCGAGCTGGTGGCCCTACATGAAAAGCAGCTGAACCAGGTTTTGGACATTCTGGATGCTAATCAGCTGATTTGTGGGCCAAAGAAGGGAAAATTATTTCTAAAATCAGTCGAATTTTGTGGTTCTCTCCTTGAGAATGGCACCCGACGACCCAGTCCAGGGAAGCTCGTCGCTATTCAGAAGTGGAAGCGCCCTGAGACGATCACGGAGTTGAGAGGATTCCTGGGTTGTTGCAATTTTTACCACACTTTTGTGCCGAATTATGCCAAATTTGCTGCCCCCCTCACTGAATTGTTGAAGGTAGGGAGAGATGCGGGCAAGGCAGGTTCAAAGGTTCGTGTCAAGTGGACTGACGAGTGCGAGGAGGCCTTCCATCACTTGAAGGCGGCCCTCTGCGAAGTCGCCACGTTGCATGTGCCGCAATTCGACCGACCCTTCTACATAAGAACCGACGCTTCTAGGTACGCGATCGGAGCTGTCCTTGAACAGGTTGATGGAGCCACAGGTGATCATTACCCTCTTGCATTTTGGTCGCGGAAGCTAGCGCCACGCCAAATGCAATGGTCGCCGCGTGAGCAAGAAACCTACGCCATAATCTGTGCTTTAAAAAAGTACCAATCGTGGGTTGGCACCAATCGAGTCGAGGTCCTGACGGATCATCGATCTCTGGAGTATTGGGCCACCGAACACATTGATACTGTCGCGAGCCCAGCTGGTCGACGGGCCAGATGGCACGAATTTCTCAGTCTGTTTGACCTCCATGTGTCGTATTTGCCTGGAAAACACAACACGGTAGCGGATGCTCTGAGCCGATGGGCTTACCCCGCTTCAGAGGGGCTGCAAAGTACCAACATCCATGGTACGGAGCAGGACCGCCATGTCATCATCGAATGGGATCAGGAAGAGAAAAAGCTCATTCGACGTGCATGCATGCAATGCGCTGTTAAACAACACGCATTACCGTGTCACGACATCACGGCCTTTTCAGATCCGGCGCATGCTCATGAGATCTGCACCAAAACACTGAAAGTCGTGGAAAAAGTCACCGATCCCTCCTCAGGGAGTGTGAAACGGTTTGACTATACCCGACGAGTAAGTCGATTTCGGTTGATCCAGGGCATTAAGCGTCGAGATCCGGCCAAAACTCCACCCCTGCCGAAAGATTCCCTTATCATCCGTGACTGGACGTCCGATTATCTGCAGGATCCCATGTTTAAAGAGGTCTTTGGAAATCTCAAATCCAAAGATGCTCACAAGGATGGGATTTTTTCTGAGTACTCGTTGGATGGGGGGAAGCTGTGGATGGAGGGTAAATTGTGCGTACCAGACGCCCTGGCCCCCCGAGTGTGAAACTGGTGGCATAAATGGGAGTCCCCCCACGCACATGGCCGTCGATTGTGGTCGATGATTAAACATAGGTTGTTTGGCTCAAGGCTATATACTCATTGCATGAAAGTAGCCGCCGGATGTGCCCAATGTGCTGTCTCGACGCCCCCCAGCGCGAAGAAGCACGGCCATCTGAGGCCTCATCCTATTCCGGAGCGCCTCTTTAACAGAGTCACCAGTGATTTCTTCTATCTCGGTGAACTCGATGACGAAGAGTGCCATTGGACCAACAAAAAGGTCAATGGAGTGCTCCTTATTCAGTGCCGTCATTCCGGCTATATTCAGGTGTTGCCTTGTAACATCGAGTCGATGACTGGCAAGGCTGCCGCCAAATGGTGCGCGCAGACCTGGATGGGAGGTTGGGACATCCCATCCGAGGTGGTGACGGATTCAGGCAAAGAGTACACCTCCGAATGGTGGAGGGAATTATGTGCTCGCCTTGGAATCCACCACCTCCGATGTGAAATCCACTCGCATCGAGCGCTGCCTGGCGAAAGAGCCGGCCGCTCAATTATAAATATGCTTCGTAAGGAGCTCGCGAGTGAAAAGGATTTCCATTGGATGGAAGTTCTCTTCGCATTGCTTCGCCGTTACCACAACACGCCTTTGTATCATGGCCTTTCTCCAAATGAAATTGTCTTTGGACGAAAGAAGTGTTGGTGGAACATGCCGTTGAATAATCCTCGCCCCTGTAAAGATGCTTCGTTGTTTTTGGACGAAGTCCAACGAGCAGATAAAACTGTCTCAAAATTAATCGAGAAGCATCAAGCTGACTGGCTTTGGGTCCAGAATCAAGGCCGAAAAAATCCCCACAATTTTGAAGTCGATGATCGAGTTTGGCTTCGAAAATCCGAAACCACCCTGGACGGAGATGACAAGCTTCTGCCCTTGTGGGAGGGGCCATTCGCTGTTACAGCGCGTCTTGGTGAGAACAGGTTGAGGATTCGTGTGGATGTCAGCAGGGAAATTGACGTTTCGGGCGATCGCCTCAAGAGAGAGATCCCCTCCCCCAAGGATCGGGTTAAACCCCTTTTTTGGACTTCGAAAATTTTGTCCGATCGGGTCATCGAAGGGGGGAAGTACGAACTCAAGAGGATTTTAGAAGCAAGACGTGACGCCAAGGGCGAATGGGAATTTCTATGTGAGTGGAGGGGCTTTGATTCCAGTCACAACAACTGGGAACCAGCCCAATCTTTTGTCCATGGATACACCAAGGGGTTCATCGACTTCCTCAAGAAGCACCCCGAAATTGGCGTACTCCTGACAGACTGTCTGTCGAAACCAGACAGACAAGTGGAGAGCGACGGAAAACGACCTGTGGTGAATCGAGATCCAGCCTTTTACGGCCCTCAGCAGCCACATTCCAGGGCTGATCCGTCGATCCCCCTTCCTGCGGTCAGGCCAGCCCAGGAGCCAAATGAAGACCAAGCTTCAAGTTCGGCCGCTGATTTGCAGCGCCCAAGCCGTACGAGGGCCCGACCAGACAGGTTGGTGGTCACATGTATTCGTGCGTGGCCGACTTCAGCCTCGCCCCAACCATATTCTGCTCAATCCACTGTTCATTCTTCCTGATTTCGAACTGATGTGGAGAACTGCAAATGTTTGATAATTTGACGTCAATCAACTTTTCTTTGGTCTCCGTTCGGCAGACAAGGCGTAGATACGCTGCCGAAAGCCACGGAGTGTGCTGCCGTGTTCAGAAAAACCCAAACTCAGGCTTAATTCAGGCAGATTCGGGGTAATCTTGTCTCTGTTGGTCTGTGCATTTTTGGAATTTGGCTACTCGTGCAGATGGAAGCAAATGTACATAGTAAAAACACCGGCCGGTGACATTCACCCCTACAGGCACCCCCTGTAGTACTGGCTGCACCAGTTGCGACGCCAGGAACTCAGATCTTACCTTCATTTGCCGTGATGCTGAAGTCAAAGTCCAGATTCAGATCCAGATGTAACTGCGGCCGTCAAACGCTACCATTAGCGACAGAAGCGCTAGTCTACAGAGGTCGCGCTGGGTAATAGTGACCATAATTTCGCGCCTTTTCTGTGAGCGCTCCTCGGTGCATGCATAATATTTGCGACCTTTCAATGCGTGCATAGTATTCCCGCAAGACAATTCAGCCCCTGATGCTATGTATTTATATAGGGTATGATGAGCCCTTGAATTGTCTCTTGCCGTCATTGCTGCTATTGGTGCCGCCATCAACACTGCTACTGTGACTGGATCCGGTTCACGACATATTTGACTCTTGTACGTTACCGCCGTGGGATATGGGTGTCTTGCATGTACTGCTTTGAGGAGTGTTTTGGCTTCCGGTAATACCAGCAGGCACCGGGTGAAACAAGCAAGCAAACAAGCAGCAGGCTTTGCCAATCAAGGCAACTCAAGAGACCCGAGAAAAAGAAACAAACAATAGACCTTGCACTTACAAGACAATCGTAAGCTGCACTTACAAGACAATTCATGTCATCAAATGATATCAAGTTCCAAGTCTAAGTGGTGGAAGACCTGGTTCAAGCGCTTTGGTTCAAGCGCCAAGCGTTGTCCAAATTCGGGTGCTGGTGCGGCACTGCCGAATGTGCACTCCGAAGGTGCTTCTGGACAAGCTGACGCTCATCCGACGTACGGAGACAAAGGAAGTGTTTTGAAGGTCAGCCAGGATTCGGATGAAGGAAACAATGTTGGTGCAGAGCCAGACAAGACACAACGTCGTCTCCCAGGCGCGCAGCGTCGCCGTAACAGAAAACAGCCAGAAGGAACAGAAAAAAGGCCAGATTGCGACGAAGATCTCACACAGGAGCCTATTGCGTTGTTGGCCCATGCAAGAGCCTTGACTCAGGCGCCGTTACAACCAGTGCCCCTGTCTCAACCCGCGCCTTACTTCCCTGAACATTTCGTTCATTCGGATGGTGATGAAACAGAAGTGGACGAACCAGTGTCTCTCCTTCAGCGGGCGCAACAGGTGACAAGAAATGCCAAGACCTCCTGCCAGCTTTCTGCAGCCGCGCTGGAATTAACTATCGATTTTGAGTCGGAAGACGTGGTTCCATGGTACGAGGCTCAGAAGGTCCTTACCGTGTTGGTTACAGGGCTCGAACAAGCGTCTCAACAGGCCTGGAACGCAGAAGTCCCCGAAGTGGTGAGTCAAACAAACTGGCGAGAGGTGATGTTACAATATTTGAAGGAGTCTGAAGGATACTCTGATTCACAAGCCTGGTATGAGTCCTCCAACCAAACTGTCTGGGTGCAACTAACTCCTACTGAAAGGGTGCGCCTCAGGCATGCTTATCCTCGATGGTCAGAATCACAAGCCTGGTGTTGGGCAGCGGAGAAAATTCTTGATCAGGAGTATGTGGTTGCACGGGTGGACAGTGACGAAGAACCAGTGTCCAGACCAGAAAACGTTCTTGAAGTGACCGGCACCGAAGTTCTCGAAGCGACACGCACTGATGACTGGTGGCTTCCTGAGTACGAGGACTGTCTGTCGAACTTTTATGTTCAAGGTGCTACACATTCGGTCAAAAACAAGGAACTCACAAGAGCGTTGCTACCGTACGAGGGTCCCTTTTTTAAGAGGTTCACGAAAAACATGGTGCAGGGTTTGAACTTCGGTAACGACTGGATTTCTGAAGAGCTCTTTGAGAGGGTCGTGGGAAAAATTACCCACGCAGAAGAATTACAGGACAAGCCTTTGTGTATTCGTGGCCTTGCTTATTGCCTCTTGACCAGAGAGTTGCCAAGCAACCATTCGTGCCAACAATTAGTGAATGAGGAGGGAACAACTTGCCTAGAGTACTGGTGGGCGAAGGAGTTGACATCAGTCCTCCGAGATTTTCGGACCGTGCCATCTTCCAGCAAAAACAAAACAATTCAAAACAAGCGCAAGTCCAAGCAATCAAAGCGTCGCTAAGCCAGCAAGTGGTGGGCGACCAGCCATTAAAGCCAGTCAGGAGTACTGCGCGTCAGGCCACAGCTTCACGCATCAGCGCGTCCCAGCGAAGGGCGACCAGCCGTAAACGCCGGTCAGGAGTACTGCGCGTCAGGCAACGGCGTCCAGCATCAGCGCGTCGCAGCGAAGGGCGACCAGCCGTAAACGCCAACGGCTTCCAGCATCAGCGGGTCCCAGCAAAGGGCAATCAGCCGTAAACGCCAGTCAGGAGTACTGCGCGTCAGACAACGGCTTCCAGCATCCGCGGGTCCCAGCGAAGGGCAACCAGCCATAAACGCCAGTCAGAAAACTGCGCGTCAGGCGACAGTCTCCAGCATCAGCGAGTCTCAGCGAAGGGCGACCGGCCGTGAACGCCAGTCAGGAGTACTAGGCGTCAGGCGACAGCATAGCCTTGTTGAGGACTCAAGAGCTTGGAGTGCTCTCCATGTGCCGTCAAGCATGCGCTCAACAGCGCGCAGCCCCATTCGTTTTGATGCCTGTGGTCACCTCTCTCTCTCTCTCTCTCTTCATTTCTATATATAGTTGTTGGCGCCAGAACTACAGGAGTGTTGGGAAGCCAAGTGAAGTTTTGATTTTGGCTTTGCCCAATGACGCTCCAACGCCTCCCTCTATGTATGTATGAAATAACCTTTGTAAATATCGAAGGTGGTAAGCTCTGTGGGAAGGGTGAAGATTGGGGAGCATGGGCAGTAGCCTCGAGCTTCAGCAACACTACTACGACCCAGTTGGGTGCGTCCATGTCTCGTTTCTCGGAACTGAGACTATTTTCTTCCTTCAGTGGAGTGACGCCGCACGCTACACACAAGTCTGTGGTAACAGTGTCCAATACCTAGGGACGTGGGGTTGAGGGACTTGAGGTGTCTTTGACATGGCGCTACATGACCAATTCACTCGACCACTCACATCAAGGTCCTTATAGGTGACAACATGACCAGAACAGGCACACATACCAACCCTACGCGTCACAGGTGCTCCTAATGCCACAGTGAGCTCCATGCGTCCTTCGGTTTTGGAGTGACACCACGCCACAGTGGACATGCAAGTGAGACATAGAGGTCGTGGGACTGTGCCAGACTGATGATGTCTTGAGTCATGCGGTTTAAGGAGTAGTTGAAGTACGTGGTGTACAGAATAACCATGTTGTACAATACAATACAATACAATACAATACAATACAATGTTGTACTGGCATGGTGTGAACGAACCCAATGCGTCCTATGCGACGACTTGAGGGGGCGTTGCCTTTGGTCGGAGCCTTTGCATTCAATTGTCTCAATTTGTTCAATTCAATTGTTCAATTCAATTCAATTTGCGATTGCCTCTAATTTGGGGGACAAGCAGTGGTATACCCCGTACATGTGCAGGTGAGTGCCACGTTTGCCGGCCTCGCTACTCTGTGGGTATCGGCCTTACACCCGTGGGTAAGTCCTGGTAGGGGGGTGTGACTGCGGCCGTCAAACGCTACCATTAGCGACAGAAGCGCTAGTCTACAGAGGTCGCGCTGGGTAATAGTGACCATAATTTCGCGCCTTTTCTGTGAGCGCTCCTCGGTGCATGCATAATATTTGCGACCTTTCAATGCGTGCATAGTATTCCCGCAAGACAATTCAGCCCCTGATGCTATGTATTTATATAGGGTATGATGAGCCCTTGAATTGTCTCTTGCCGTCATTGCTGCTATTGGTGCCGCCATCAACACTGCTACTGTGACTGGATCCGGTTCACGACATATTTGACTCTTGTACGTTACCGCCGTGGGATATGGGTGTCTTGCATGTACTGCTTTGAGGAGTGTTTTGGCTTCCGGTAAAACCAGCAGGCACCGGGTGAAACAAGCAAGCAAACAAGCAGCAGGCTTTGCCAATCAAGGCAACTCAAGAGACCCGAGAAAAGGAAACAAACAATAGACCTTGCACTTACAAGACAATCGTAAGCTGCACTTACACCAGATTCCTTGAATTTACCTTGAATTCCTCAGGTTTGTCCATCATTCTGCCACTGTTGCACGAAACCCAGACGTCAATTGTTCAGACAACTTTCACATAGGAGCTCTAGGGACTTCTAACAGCAACCTCTGAAGTCCGTAAGCTTCGTTGTATTTTTGGCACACGCCAATGTGAGCTCAATCCGACCTGAAACTGTCGAAAATGGTGAATCCAAGTGTCTTGTGGGACTCAATCTAAAGATTGGCCTTGTCCAAGTCGATTGACACCGCCGCCACTGTAAATAAAGGACTCTTCGGTGTCTCTCAGTTATATACTGTCAGTAAAGCGCCTTCAGCGAACCTTCGGCGCGTTACATGCCAAGGATCCAGGGCCAGCATGTCCCATCATGATGCATCATCACATGATCCACATTTTCATAGAATTTGTTAGATGCTCGCGAACCAACGTGCCGGAAAGCACAACTGAGCTGAATAAACGACAATATATATTAACTCTAGTCTAAACGAAAGTGTTAGTAGTTTCAGTTCTAGACATTCCGCTTCATTTCACCTTCATCTTAGGGAATTTCCTCATTTTAGGACAATTTAGGTTGATTTCCTTGTCATCTCCACTCATTCCTCGAAGATCTGTCGACGGCTTTGCCTAACTTCGTTGACGCTTATGATTTTCTGTGCACTTAGGGTCTGTAGACTACATTTGTAATTGTTTTCCCTCTCTGTGATTGTTTAATCTCCTTCATCTCTGCTCAATTTGATTCCCAATCTTGCTGAATCTTGTGATCATCCACCAGATGCGCCAAATCTGAAGCACATGCTGCACTTTTCAGAACGAGAAAAGCGGGAGTAACACGATGTAGAGTTCGGCGAGGACACCGTAGCGTGCCCGCGACAGCGAAACTGTGCCAGAGCGCTGAGATGTCACTGCATTTCTTGATTCCCCCACTCAATCCACCAATAATCTACCTCATTCTCAACCAGTGCATTTTTTGGTATCGATTCTCGATACGTTTACATGCTTGTTAGCCCTTAACCTAATGTTTTACTGCACCGAGGACTGTTCGTCACTCTTCATTCTGTCTCATTTCAGGTTCATCCATCCTGATTCAGTGCCAATTCAGCCCAAATCAGGTCAGATCAAGCAGATTTCGCCCCATCGAGGCTACATCTCTATTTTTTCTGGGACTTACCCGCACTACGTTCTTCGTTGACGTAGCGACACACCCCAGTGTGTTTTTGGAGGGGGAGTGTAAGTGCGGCTAGCCCCATCTGCTCAGATTTTCAGACATTCTGTCCAGATTGGCTACATTTTGGTCATTTTCTTTGCTTCGGCGGAATCGCCGCCTCGCAGCTCAGTCTCAGGATCAGACCTATATATTTCTGATATGCCGGATCTGATTCCGCGGTCCATTCTCCGTAAATCCGCCGCGTTCCGATCATTTACCTGGAATCGCCATTCGCCGCTGACGCGCGCTCGCGGGCCAGATCGGCCAAATATTTTTCACAATTGGATTTATTTAAATCTTTCCAGATAGATATGGACACTCAGATGTGCATAATAAAATCCGCATCAATTTTCTTCATAGACTGGGATTTTCTGCCGGATAACACTCAACATGGATCTTGCTTCAGTTGTTGCTGCTCTTGCCTCCGTGGGTGTCCGAGTCTCCGGTTCTACCCCCAATAGCAACGTTCAGGTCGACTCCTCGCGTGCCTGCCCCACTGGTCTTGCCGGCCCCGAGCCCTCCGGCACCATCAACGACCCAGTGCAGCACTTTCACGGGGAAGTTGATCAAAGACCCCCCTGTCCGTGGGCAGTTCGGTGAAGCCTTCATCGAGCTTCATGAAGGTTACAAGGCGAAGAAACAGCGTCCTTATGAGAACCATGGACATAAACATGAGATCCTCAGAAAAATCATCGAGAGAAATCTCAGGGAATTTGGTTGGCTTGAGGGTTGTATGACCAGCGAATGGTGCTGTGCACCCTTCACAGTCCCGAAGCCGCCGCCTGCAGACCAGAACACTATTGATGGTTGGCGAATGGTTGTTAATTTTCGCAACCTCAACGCCGAAACCAAGGCGGATTCGCACCCCCTGCCCCTCATTGAGGAGGAAATCGCCAAGAGGGCAAGAGGTCGTTTGTTTTCTGTGCTGGATCTCCGTCACGGCTTTCACCAAATGCCATTGAGGAAGGACAGCCGACCTCTCACCTGTATGTGCACGCCATGTGGCCCAGTCCAGTGGACGGTCATGCCCATGGGCCTGAAGAACGCCCCTTCGTTTTTTCAAAGAATGATGGAGGATGTACTTTTTACAGCTCATCCTGAGCTTCGTGCCTTTGTGAGTGTGTACATAGATGACATAATCATCGCGACGGAGGGGGAGCGACTGACCGAAGCCGAGCTGGTGGCCCTACATGAAAAGCAGCTGAACCAGGTTTTGGACATTCTTGATGCCAATCAGCTGATTTGTGGGCCAAAGAAGGGAAAATTATTTTTAAAATCAGTCGAATTTTGTGGTTCTCTCCTAGAGAATGGCACCCGACGACCCAGTCCAGGGAAGCTCGTCGCTATTCAGAAGTGGAAGCGCCCTGAGACGATCACGGAGTTGAGAGGATTCCTGGGTTGTTGCAATTTTTACCACACTTTTGTGCCGAATTATGCCAAATTTGCTGCCCCCCTCACTGAATTGTTGAAGGTAGGGAGAGATGCGGGCAAGGCAGGTTCAAAGGTTCGTGTCAAGTGGACTGACGAGTGCGAGGAGGCCTTCCATCACTTGAAGGCGGCCCTCTGCGAAGTCGCCACGTTGCATGTGCCGCAATTCGACCGACCCTTCTACATAAGAACCGACGCTTCTAGGTACGCGATCGGAGCTGTCCTTGAACAGATTGATGAAGCCACCGGCGAGCATTACCCTCTTGCATTTTGGTTACGGAAGCTAGCCCCACGCCAAATGCAATGGTCGCCGCGTGAGCAAGAAACATATGCCATCATCTGTGCTTTAAAAAAGTACCAATCGTGGGTTGGCACCAATCGAGTCGAGGTCCTGACGGATCATCGATCTCTGGAGTATTGGGCCACCGAACACATCGATACTGTCGCGAGCCCAGCTGGTCGACGGGCCAGATGGCACGAATTTCTCTCTCTGTTTGACCTCCATGTGTCGTATTTGCCTGGAAAACACAACACGGTAGCGGATGCTCTGAGCCGATGGGCTTTCCCCGCTTCAGAGGGGCTGCAAAGTACCAACATCCATGGTACGGAGCAGGACCGCCACGTCGTGATCGAGTGGGATCAAGAGGAAAAAAAGCTCCTCCGACGTGAATGCATGCAATGCGCAGTTAAACAGCATGCATTGCCGTGTCACGACATCACGGCCTTCTCAGATCCGGCGCATGCTCATGAGATCTGCACCAAAACACTGAAAGTCGTGGAGAAAGTCACCGATCCCTCCTCAGGGAGTGTGAAACGGTTTGACTATACCCGACGAGTAAGTCGATTTCGGTTGATCCAGGGCATTAAGCGTCGAGATCCGGCCAAAACTCCACCCCTGCCGAAAGATTCCCTGATCATCCGTGACTGGACGTCCGATTATCTGCATGATCCCATGTTTAAAGAGGTCTTTGGAAATCTCAAATCCAAAGATGCTCACAAGGATGGGATTTTTTCGGAGTATTCGTTGGATGGGGGGAAGCTGTGGATGGAGGGTAAATTGTGCGTACCAGACGCCCTGGCCCCCCGAGTGTTAAACTGGTGGCACAAATGGGAGTCCCCCCACGCACATGGTCGTCGATTATGGTCGATGATCCAACATAGGTTGTTTGGCTCACGGCTATATACTCATTGCATGAAAGTAGCCGCCGGATGTGCCCAATGTGCTGTCTCGACGCCCCGCAGCGCGAAGAAGCACGGCCATCTGAGGCCACATCCTATTCTGGAGCGCCTCTTTAACAGAGTCACCAGTGATTTCTTCTATCTTGGTGAACTCGATGACGAAGAGTGCCATTGGACTAATAAAAAAGTCAATGGTGTGCTCCTTATTCAGTGCCGTCATTCCGGCTACATGCAGGTGTTGCCTTGCAACATCGAGTCGATGACTGGCAAGGCTGCCGCCAAATGGTGCGCGCAGACCTGGATGGGAGGTTGGGACGTCCCATCCGAGGTGGTTACGGACTCAGGCAAAGAGTACACCTCCGAATGGTGGAGGGAATTATGTGCTCGCCTTGGAATCCACCACCTCAGGTGTGAAATCCACTCGCATCGAGCGCTGCCTGGCGAAAGAGCCGGCCGCTCAATTATAAATATGCTTCGTAAGGAGCTCGCGAGTGAGAAGGATTTCAACTGGCTTGAAGTTCTCTTCGCATTGCTTCGCCGTTACCACAACACGCCTTTGTACCATGGCCTTTCTCCAAATGAAATTGTCTTTGGACGAAAGAACTGTTGGTGGAACATGCCGTTGAATAATCCTCGCCCTTGTAAGGATGCTTCGTTGTTTTTGGACGACGTCCAACGAGCAGATAAAACTGTCTCGAAATTAATCGAGAAGCATCAAGCTGACTGGCTTTCGGTTCAGAATCAAGGCCGAAAAAACCCCCACAATTTTGAAGTCGATGATCGAGTTTGGCTTCGAAAATCCGAAACCACCCTGGACGGAGATGACAAGCTTCTGCCCTTGTGGGAGGGGCCATTCGCTGTTACAGCGCGTCTTGGTGAGAACAGGTGGAGGATTCGTGTGGATGTCAGCAGGGAAATTGACGTTTCGGGCGATCGCCTCAAGAGAGAGATCCCCTCCCCCAAGGATCGGGTCAAACCCCTTTTTTGGACTTCGAAAATTTTGTCAGATCGGGTCATCGAAGGGGGGAAGTACGAACTCAAGAGGATTTTAGAAGCAAGACGTGACGCCAAGGGCGAATGGGAATTTCTGTGTGAGTGGAGGGGCTTTGATTCCAGTCACAACAACTGGGAACCAGCCCAATCTTTTGTCCATGGATACACCAAGGGGTTCATCGACTTCCTGAAGAAGCACCCCGAAATTGGAGTACTCCTGACAGACTGTCTGTCGAAACCAGACAGACAAGTGGAGAGCGACGGAAAACGACCTGTGGTGAACCGAGATCCAGCCTTTTACGGCCCTCAGCAGCCACATTCCAGGGCTGATCCGTCGATCCCCCCTCCTGCGGTCAGGCCAGCCCAGGAACCAAATGAGGACCAAGCTTCGAGTTCGGCCGCTGATTTGCAGCGCCCAAGCCGTACGAGGGCCCGACCAGACAGGTTGGTGGTCACATGTATTCGTGCTTGGCCGAATTCGACTTGAAAGAACCACATTCTGCTCAATCCACTGTTCATTCTTTCTGTTTATGTCATGATGTGGAGAACTGCGAATGTTTGATAATTTGACGTCAATCAATCAATTTTTCTTTGGTCTCCGTTCGGTAGCGTATCGAAAGTCGAAAACCGAAAGCCACGGAGTGTGCTGCCGTGTTCAGAAAAAACCAAACTCAGGCTTAATTCAGGCAGATTCGGGGTAATCTTGTCTCTGTTGGTCTGTGCATTTTTGGAATTTGGCTACTCGTGCAGATGGAAGCAAATGTACATATTAAAAACGCTGGCCAGCGACATTCACCCCTACAGGCACCCCCTGTAGTACTGGCTGCACCAGATGCGAAGCCAGGAACTCAGATCTTACCTTCATTTGCCGTGATGCGGAAGCCAAAGTCCAGATTCAGATCCAGGATCCTCAAATTTGCCTTGAATTTCTCAGGTTTGTCCATCATTCTGCCACTGTTGCACGAAACCCAGACGTCAATTGTTCAGACAACCTTCACATAGGAGCTCTAGGGACTTCTAACAGCAACCTCTGAAGTCCGTAAGCTTCGTTGTATTTTTGGCACACGCCAATGTGAGCTCAATCCGACCTGAAACTGTCGAAAATGGTGAATCCAAGTGTCTTGTGGGACTCAATCGAAAGATGGGCCTTGTCCAAGTCGATTGACACCGCCGCCACTGTAAATACGGTGTCTCTCAGTTATATACTGTCAGTAAAGCGCCTTCAGCGAACCTTCGGCGCGTTACATGCCAAGGATCCAGGGCTATCATGTCCCATCATGATGCATCATCACATGATCCACATTTTGATGGAATCTGTTGGATGCTCGCGAACCAACGTGCCGGAAAGCACAATTGAGCTGAATAAACGACAATATATATTAACTTTATTCTAAACGAAAGTGTTAGTAGTTTCAGTTCTAGACATTCCGCTTCATTTCACCTTCATCTCAGGAAATTTACTCATTTTAGGACAATTTAGGTTGATTTCCTTGTCATCTCCTCTCATTCCTCGAAGATCTGTCGACGGCTTTGCCTAACTTCGTTGACGCTTATGATTTTCTGTGCACTTAGGGTCTGTAGACTACATTTGTATTTGTTTTCTCTCTCTGTGATTGCTTAATCTCCTCCATCTCTGTTCAAATTGATTCAGCAAGATTGAATCTTGTGATCATCCACCAGATGCGCCAAATCTGAAGCACATGCTGCACTTTTCAGAACGAGAAAAGCGGGAGTAACACAATGTAGAGTTCGGCGAGGACACCGTAGCGTGCCCGCGACAGCGAAACTGTGCCAGAGCGCTGAGATGTCACTGCATTTCTTGATTCCCCCACTCAATCCACCAATAATCTACCTCATTCTCAACCAGTGCATTTTTTGGTATCGATTCTCGATACGTTTACATGCTTGTTAGCCCTTAACCTAATGTTTTACTGCACGGAGGACTGTTCTCCACTCTTCATTCTGTCTCGTTTCAGGTTCATCCATCCTGATTCAGTGCCAATTCTGCCCAAATCAGGTCAGATCAAGCAGATTTCGCCCCATCGAGGCTACATTTCTATTTTTTTCTGGGACTTACCCGCACTACGTTCTTCGTTGACGTAGCGACACACCCCAGTGTGTTTTTGGAGGGGGAGTGTAAGTGCGGCTAACCCCCATCTGCTCAGATTTTCACAGATCTGCCCCAGATTAACTACATTTTGGTCATTTTCTTTGCTTCGGCGGAATCGCCGCCTCGCAGCTCAGTCACAGGATCAGACCTATATATTTCTGATATGCCGGATCTGATTCCGCGGTCCATTCTCCGTAAATCCGCCGCGTTCCGATCATTTGCCTGGAATCGCCATTTGCCGCTGACGCGCGCTCGCGGGCCAGATCGGCCAAATATTTTTCACAATTGGATTTATTTGAATCTGTTCAGACAGATATGGACACTCAGATGTGCATAGAATAATCCGCATCAATTTTCTTCATAGACTGGGATTTTCTGCCGGATAACACTCAACATGGATCTTGCTTCAGTTGTTGCTGCTCTTGCCTCCGTTGGTGTCCGAGTCTCCGGTTCTACCCCCAATAGCAGCGTTCAGGTCGACTCCTCGCGTGCCTGCCCCACTGGTCTTGCCGGCCCCGAGCCCTCCGGCACCATCAACGACCCAGGGCAGCACTTTCACGCGGTCGGAGATCAACGAGGTGCTCCGAGGAGCCACCTCTAAAATTGTTGGCGACCTCACTCAAGAGATTCGAGAGAAACTGGAGCTACTGATGATACCGCCCCAAGCGTCACCTACCACGGTGGGAGTTTCACCCCATCGAGTACAGGCCAACCACCTGGTGGCAGGGCTGACAAACACCCTAGGGAGCCTGAGGAGCCGACCGATGCCGACCCCTGCAGCGATACCCAGAAGCCCTTTCGTACCGAGAACGGCCCAGCCGCCCTACAGCCACGTGACAAACTCTACGAGAGCCAAGTCGGACCGGCTGGGGCTGACAGCCTTGAGGGCAATGGTTGACGTGGAGCCCTATGGCTCTAGTGATCTAGGCGGAGACCCCTCCGATGATGAGCCGCCGTCGATGACTTCTGCTTCGCCCTCGGAGGACGACGACCCGGAGGACCCCGAGAACCCAAGTTGGAAGAAGAACAAGAAGAAGAGGAAGACCCGACGCCCTGAGGGACGCAGGTCTCAGGAGGCTAAGGCTATTGCCACCTCCAAGATCGTGGTGAACCTGCCTGAGTTCACAGGCAAGGACCTCAGCGAGTTCGCTGAGAATTTTGCCCGGTTTCTCCGATTGACCAGCCAAACCCACGCTAGTGGACGGGTCAAGTGCGATCTGCTCCTGCAGTGCTGCAAGACTAAGTACCTGGAGAAGCAGGTCAGACAGATCGTGACTAACTCCGCCACCTTTGCCGATGTGTTGGTTGCCTTGGAGAGGCAGTACCCGACCTATGAAACCAACCTCTCCATCAGAGCCGAGATCCAGAACCTGCCCGTGCTGCCCAAAAACCCCAAACCTGGCAGGGTCTCTGACCTGTTGGCTGACCTGGATCACTGGGCTGGACGATTGACGCCCGGTTCCTACAGCAGCGACGACCTGCTTTTCTGGTTGGTGGCTAAGCTCCCTCAAGAGCTGTGGGACGAGTGCCGTTCAATGGCAGAGCGCAAGGCTAGATCCCTACGCTACGAGGATCTATGTGTACTACTCCTGGAGCTGGCGCTGGAGAAAGAAAGGGACCAGCACCTGAACAACTACCGTCCTGGAGGTGGAGGCTCCGGAAGCCATGGCAAAGGGTACCAAGGATCCAGACCTGGGCAGGGGACTACCTCCAAACACGCCCACGCCCGTATCATGGAAAACGTTAAGGAGCTCTTCTGGTGTGATGCCAGAGACGAGCAGGGCCACCTGCAGCACGCCCCTGACTGCGAGCAGCGAGACTGCTTCGTAGTCGAGGGGAAGCAGCAGGAGAAGAACACCGGCGCCAAGGCGAAGCTGCCAGATCACTACAGGTGTACAATCACCTGTGCCTTCTGTGGGAAGAGGAAGCACTACGAGGATGAGTGCTACCACAAGCAGCGCCTGTCGGCGAAGCTGAAGGGTGAAGATCCTGGCAAAGGCTCAGGCAAAGGTGGAGGCAAAGGCAAAGGCACCGACTCCGGCAAGGGCAAGTCGAAAGGACGTGGACAAGGGCAAGACAAGAGTCAAGGTGGACGAGGAGGAGGCGCTAACCGCCAGCCAGACAAGGACAACAAGAACACGGACAAGAACGGAGGCCACCCCAACCCTAATCCAGGGGGGAACTCCGAGCCCTCTGGAGGGCAGTCTGGTCCTACCACACGCTCACAGACGCAGGCCCAGAAAGAACAAGGGGCCAAGCGGGAGCACGAAGGTGGTGATGACGGCAACGCTAAGAAGAGAAGCCGTTTCATGAGGATGGCCCGCAAGCTGCGGAACAAGAGGTTCGAGGTGACCTGTCCCGCGGAGTTCTGACGGGGACGCTCCGGTGGCACCCAGGACCTGGTGTTTTGGGTACGTATCCGACTAGAGGGACGTGAATACCTGGGGGTATTGGATACTGGCGCCACCATATCTATAGTGGCCAAGAAAACTTTACCTTGTGGGAGCCTGAAGAACACCATGACCACCGCGGCTATACGAATGGGGGATGTACATGTGGTGCAAAGCTGCGGGGACTGTGAAGTGGAGGTACCTATGGGCTCCCGGACTATCGCCCATCGGTTCTATGTGATGGACACTGAGGCCTTCGACTTTGTATTGGGGACTGACTTCTTCGTGCAGCACTCCCAGATACAATCCCTGACGCTGCAAGCGCCCTACCTCCTCTACGTGGACCGCGGCAGTGGCAGAGAGTCTGTGCCACTGGAGCAGTCGGAAAATACCTCGAGCTACCTGAGGCTATCAAAGGAGGAGCCTTCGAACATGATGGCGGCCTCCAAAACTGAGGACTATCAACTATTGGGGGAAGTCCTAGACCAAGGTCTGAAGGAGTTGGGTTACTCTAGAGAAGACCTGAATGTGGAGTTGTTCGCCAGCGACAAGCAGCATGTACTGGACCTTTACTGCAGCAAGGGGAAGAACTGCAGCTACAAATTTTACTGGCCCTCTTTCGGAATGGCCTACGGGAACCCCAGGTTCAGTGAACTGGGGAAGGTCCTGACCAAGGTGGCCTTGGAACGTTCCCGTATGGTCCTTTGTTCCCCCGATTGGGGAGCCCATGGGGGCAACGAGTACTGGCGAAACCTCCTGGACAGGCTGACTATCAGCTCTGTTCGGTTACCTGATGAGGCCATCTACGTGCCTCTGGGGCGTAAGACGCCTATTGGGAAACCCGGATGGGGGAGTATGCTGAGCGTGGTGGACGGAGGTCTTACCTCCATCCCCTGGGAGGATCTGGACCCGACTCTGGTCCAGGCTATACAAAGAGAAAGCGATGGACTCGCCTTGGGTGACTTGAAGGATCGACTACGACCTCAAGATGCTATTGAGACTATACCCGGAGGAGATGATTACGTCGTGACTGACACCAACGCCCCCAACTCTCCCTGCCATGTAACTATTCCTGATGGAGTCTCTGAGTGTGGACTATCCGAGCTACCTAGCTCTATCCACTCAGATGACGAGACTGAGCACGACGCCTTCTTCGTGCAGACCTGTGTGGAGGAAGTGGAGAACGCCGAGTACGTCGCCCCGCTGAAACCCCTACTCTCCATGAGGGTGGAAGACCCCGTGGACGAAGAGCTGGACCCTCGATCCAGGCTAAGGGAGTATGTGGACTCCAAGAGGAAGTTGGTGGCGAAAAAGCTATGCTACGCTAAGCCTACCCGCAGCTCATGGCCACTGAAGCAAGGACGTATGGGAGATCTATCCCAATTGAAGGAGGACCTTGAACAGAAGATCACCACCTGGCAAAGGGAGGTAGGTCTTAAGCTCATGAAGAGCGTGTGGGGCGCCCATGTGAGGACCCCAGAGGAGGACGACCTCTCGGAGGAATGTGTATGTGAACCCCCTCGAGCGTGCTTATGTTGCCATCGTCCATCGGAGATGGTTGAACAAGACCTCCTATATGCCTACCAAGGGTTGAAGGACACTACCAAGGGCGAAGAGTCGGTGGAGGATCACCTCCCGACGTCTATTACTCAGGGGGCAAGCAACTTACACTCTGACGAGGACATGGAGGACAAAATCAAGCTATTGGACCCGCGGGTGCAGAAGCTTATAAGGACCTATCTGGAGGTGTTCAGAGAACTACCCCCTCCAGCTTCATGTGACAAGCTGGTACAGATGGACCTCAAGCTGAAACCCGAGTTCGTGGGTCACAAGATCCGGAGGAGACCCTATCCAGCTCCTAAAGAGCAGGCCGACGAGATTGAGCGACAAATACAAGAATGTATCGACGCTGGCCTAGTCCTGGAGTACAAGGACGGGGACTATCCCCTACACTGCAGCCCCTGTTTCCTGGTGGCTAAAACTGGGTCTACAGCCAAACGGCTGGTAGTGGACTACGGAGAGCTGAACAAGAAAACGTTGAACCACTCAGGGTCCATTCCCAATATGGAGTCTACCCTGGAGAAGATAGCCTCCTGTCGCTACAAGACCAAGATGGACAAGAGGAGCGGATTCTGGCAAGTGGACCTGACGCCCAAGGCTCAGGAGCTAGTGGCCTTCATCACCCCTCAGGGGAGGGTGTTCCAGTGGAAGGTCATGCCATTTGGCGTGGCCAACGCACCTGCTCTATTCCAGAAGCTGATGAACAAGATCTTGTCCATCCTACGAAGGAGACCTAAGGTGCAGGAGCTTATATCCCGTGGGGCCCAGATGGAAGCTCACATCGACGATGTATGCCTCGGGACCAATACCCAGGAGGACGACCTAATCCTCTTTGGTGAGTTCTTTGCGGTCTGCCAGGAGAACCACACACGACTCAAGCTGGAGAAGTGTGAGTTCATGCAGGAGACCATGCAGTACCTGGGGTTTGACGTTGGCTATGGGTGGTGGACCCCAGCGGCCTCTAAGGCCAAACCCCTGATGGATGCTAAGGTACGACACGAAGACCCCAAGAAAGGACTTCATGATGTACGCAGTTTCATTGGGGCGTGCAACTTCTATCGCCGCCATATCAAAAACTTCACCTACACCAGCGCCATTCTGACGGACTTGATCAAGAAGAGTACTACTTGGCGCCGGGGCCCACAAGAGCAACAAGCGTTTGACGAGCTCAAAGACAAGGTGGCCAACGCTAAGGTAGGTAGGTAGGTAGGTCGTCTCAGGACTGGGGTTGCCCCGCAGGGGGGACTTCCCAAGGGGCTTTTGCTCACCCACCCACGGCCCTACTGCACGTGCCCCCACAAAGCGGCTCCCCCACATGGGGGAAGGGCGCGGTCGCCGCGAGCAGTACCCTACAGCGGGTTCTGCCCAGAGAGGTAACCCATGTTCGACCGAAGTCTCACATTCCTCTCCTTGGGGCGGATGATACGTGGGGGAGGGTCCCATCGCACATCCTCATCAACCTCCGGATTCTGGGGCCCAGGGGCCGGGAGCCAGGCCAAAGGCCCTGTCCTGCAGGCACCCCCACCTGGGTTGGTTTTCAGTAGGCGTGAGGTGACTTGAAGAAGCACGTGGTACGGGACTCGCATGCCGTGGCGCACACTCACGCCTCCTGACTTGGTCGAGCTTGCGCTCTCCCGGGGGGCCGGGGGTTCGAAGTAGGTCGTTGTGGTTGGTTGGTCGGTCGTTTAACTGTTCGGCGTAGTTTGTTAATGTTGGTTGGTCGGTTGCCTGATGGTAGAGTCACGTTTTTGTTCGTGGGTATGGTCGTCGGCGGGCGTGGCGCACCATTGTGTCGCCCACCCGTTGGGCGCCGTTCCTGTTTCGACCCGTGCACCCCTGGCTGGTTTGGTGTTGGCCGGCTTGCATGTGGTCTGTTTACGGTCAAGTGGCGGCTGCAGCTGCGGTGTGGTTGGTGCGAGGTTGTCTTGGCCGCCTCATGGTCGGCTTGGTTTGCGTGGGTCCCATCGCGCTGCTGCCGGTGGTCGTATCGCCGAACGTTGTTTGTGTAGCCGGCACATCCGTGTCGGTGCTGGTTAGTTGCGTCTTGGTTTGTCCAAGTGTAGTGTTGTGTAGTTTGTTAACGTTGGTTGGTCGCGTTCGTAACGGGAGAGTTGCGGTGTTCTGCTGTGTTCGTGGGTATGGTCGTCGGCGGGCGTGGCGTACCACGGTGTCGCCAACCCGTTGGACGCCGTTCCCGTTTCGACCCGTGCACACCTGGCTGGTTTGGTGTTGGCCGGCTTGCGTGTGGTCTGTTTATGGTCAAGTGGCGGCTGCAGCTGCGGTGTGGTTGGTGCGCGGTTGTTTTGGCCGCCTCATGGTCGGCTTGGTTTGCGTGGGTTCCGTCGCGCTGCTGCCGGTGGTCGTATCGCCGAATGTTGTTTGTGTAGCTGGCACGTCCGTGTTGGTGCTGGTTAGTTGCGTTTTGGTTTGTCCAAGTGTTCTGTAGTGTAGTTTGGTAACGTTGGTTGGTTGCGTTCGTAATGGTAGAGTTACATGTTCTGTTGTGTCCGTGGGTATGGTGGTCGGCGGGCGTGGCGCACCACGGTGTCGCCAACCCGTTGGATGCCGTTCCCGTTTCGACCCCTGCATGCCTGGCTGGTTTGGTGTTGGCCGGCTCGCGTGTGGTCTGTTTATCGTCATGTCGTGGCCGCTGCAGTGGTTTTGTTGGTGCACGGTTGTGTTAGCCGCCTCATGGTCGGCTTGTTCGGCGTTGGTTCCTTGGCGCTGCTGCGGGCGCTTGCGCGGTCGGACGTTGTTCGTGTAGTTGTCTTGCTTGTTTCGGTGTTGGTTGGTCGTGTCCGGGTCGGGTTGCGGTTGGGGCTGTGCTGTTTGCTTGGCTGGGGTTGGTGTTGTGCTGGTGCGTGGCCCCCCTCTTGGTGGGGTTTGCTACGTTGGTGCGTGGCCCCCCCCATGGTAGGGCGTGCTGTGTTGGTGCGCGCCCCCCGCCCACTGTAGGGCGTGTTGTGTCGGCGTGTGGCCCCTCCCAAGGTGGGTGCTGTGCTCGCGTGCGGCCCGCCGCACGGTCGTCCGTGCTGTTTTGCTGCGTGGCCCCCCTCATGGAGGGGCGTGCTGTGCTGGTGCGTGGCCCCCCTCATGGTGGGGCATGCTCCGTTGGTGCCTGTCCGCCGCGGTGGTTGTGCGTTGTGTGGTGGTGCGGCTTGGGTTGTCGTCGTGTGTGCCGCCTGGGGGCCGGCGCTGGGTTCGGGTTGGTGGTGCTTGTGGTGGTGTTTTAGCTGGCGCCATGCGCGGCTTGTTTTGTTTGTTCGGTGTTGTCTTCGCCGCCATAAAGTCGGCGTGTTTGGATGGGTGTGGTCGGCGGTTGGGTTGCGGTTGTGGTTGTGTTGATCGCCCGGCCGGGGTGGGTGCTGTGCTGGTGCGCGGCCCCCCTCTTGGTGGGGCGTGCTGTGTTGGTGCGTGCCCCCCTCGTGGTGGGGCGTGCTGTGTCGGTGTGTGCCCCCCCCCGTGGTGGGGCGTGCTGCGGTGGTTTGTGGCCCCCCTCGTGGTGGGGCGTGCTGCGTTGGTGCGTGGCCCCCCTCTCGGTAGGGCGTGCCGTGTCGGTGCCTGCCCGCCGCGGTCGTGGTGTGTGGTTTGGGGTGTCGTCTTCCGTTCGGTGGGTTGTGGTCGCGGTTGTGTTGTTGGCTTGGCCGGGGTTGGTGTTGTGCTGGTGTGTGCCCATTCCCCTGTTGGGGCGTGCCGTGTTTGTGCGTGGCCCCCCCCTTGGTGGGGAGTGCTGTGTCGGCGTGTTCGGGTTTCGGTTCGTGGTGTTGTAGCCGGCTGGATGCCCGGCTGGTTTTGTTGGTTCGCTGTTGTCTCCGCCGCTGTACAGCCGGCGTTGTCGGGTGTTGGTTGTCTGTGGTGTCGGCCTGGCCGGGGTTGGTGCTCTGCTGGTGCGTGCTTCCCCCCCTGTTGGACAAGGTGGCCAACGCTAAGTGCTTGGGCATGCCTAGGGCACAAGGGGAGATTATCCTGGTGACCGACGCCAGCAATGTGGGCGGTGGTGGAACGTTGTTCCAATGGCAAGCACTAGAGAAGGAGGAGTTCGACTCGGCCATTTCCCAATGGGGGACGGAAGGTCTCAACCGAGATGGAACCCTCAAGCACAGCTACCCTGACGACAAGTGGGTCCTAGTACCTCTGGGCCACTGGAACTGGAAATGGAACCAGGCCAGGGGGAACTACTCCACGTATGAGCAGGAATTGCTCGCGGGTATGCTGGTGCTATCCTCACAAGCACGACTGTTGGGGAGTAACCCTGTGGTCTGGCTCTGCGACTAAGAACCGGTCCGCAGTTTCCAGAAGGGCCCCCCACCTGAGAAGGCCAAGCTACGGCGCTGGTGGACCTACCTCAGTCAACTACGACTGACGGTACACCATATCCAGGGAGTGAAGAACGAGTGTGCAGACTACATCAGCCGCAACAACTTCGACGCCCTGATTGGTGCCCGGTCTGAAGCGCTGGCTAAGGAGGCGTTCAGCCGTATGGACGTCCACTTGGACCTCAACATGACGATGATACGCCCCCTGGATGGACTCCAACAAACGGAGTACCTGAAGGAGTTTGGGGATATCTACAAGCGCCTGGAGAAACGCCTTGAACCCCTCCTGGTCAACCAAGATCAGTGGAAGAGGGACAAGAGCTACCTCTGGCACGAGGACCGCATCGTGGTGCCTAGTGACAGAGTCCCAGCGCTGCTGAAGTGGACCCATGAGTCCAGCGGTCATGTGGGTGCTGACCGTACCCTGAGGCTGTTCAAGCAGTGGTTCCACACTACGTGGACTGACGACCAACTGCGGAAAACCCTCCAGCCTATCGTGGACAAGTGCCCGTGCAGGTCCTGCAAACCAGGGGATATCAGGGACAGAGGTCTCTACTCGACCCTGCCCATCTCTCACTGTGCCAACAGTGTTCTATACGTGGACTACACGGAGATGCCGAAGTTCGGGGGCTATGACTTCGCCCTCGTGGTAACCTGTGGGTTGACCAGGTTTACCAGGGTGTTCCCATGTACCAAGCACATTACCGGGGAGGAGACCATCAAGATACTCCTGGAGGAGTGGTTTTGTGTCTATGGGGCGCCCAAGGAGATCAACTCCGATGAGGACGTACGAATGCGCTCAGATACCGGCTGGTACAAGAGGGTCCTGAAGTCCCTCAATGTCCAGGTGTCTACGGGGATCCCCTACTCGCACACGAGCAACCCCCTATGTGAGCGACAGATCTGTGTCCTCAAGGAGAATGTAAGGATATGGTGCAAAACTGAACGCACCAGAGACTGGGTGAGACTACTCCCCGTCATATCCTTGATGATGAACTCCCAAGAGAGTTCAGCTACTGGCTACTCGCCCCATGAGCTATTCGTAGGGCGCCCGGCGTGGTTCCTACATGCTCCCTATCCAGAGGACACCCATTCTTCTGTGGGTGAATGGGTCCAAGAGCAACAAGCGAAGGTGGACAAGGCCAAGGCTATGCTCCAGAGAGTGAGGGAGCGTCAGTGGAACAAGAAGAACAAGCACCGAGTTCCGGCCACCTACCAAGAGGGGGACTGGGTGCTGGTGCCAGCGATGACCCATACTTCGGGCCATACAAGATTCTATCAGTGGATGGACACCGTATCACCGTGCGGTGTTCTCCCCGTCTAGGGGGGACCCTGGTGTGCGCTGCTCAACATCTGAAGCGCTACTATGACCCTGAAGACCTCTGTGGGGAAGAGTGGGAGCTTAACAACGAGGAGATCGCCGCCCTAGACCTACAAGGGGCTGCCAGCCCTATGGAAGTCGAAGGGGAACTCCCCAACATGAACGCCGAGGAGATGACTAAGGAGGGCTTCTACCTGGTGAAGTCTGTCCTACGCCACCGCTATTGCCAGGGTTGGCGCTTCCTCACCCTCTGGGAAGGGTTTGGAGTCGAAGAGGCCACCTGGGAGCCCTTCTCTGCGTTTGTTCTACCTGAGGGACGCCTAAACTCAGTTCTGGTTGACTACTTGTCCGAGAACAACCTTGGTGAGTTGCTGAGGCTCGCTGAGACGCTTGCCTCCAAGACCAAAGCTAGGGACTGAACCTTACCCCTAAGTGTGCTACGTATGTCTGTGTGTGTCTCACTTCTCTCCCGGGCGTGGCTCCCGAATCAACGGGCTTCGCTGATGTCGGACCAAAGGTCCTAGTCAGATACTGGTACCACTTCTATGGCGCCCAATTTCTGTGCTGGCGCCTATCCTTGGGGGAAGACGGCAAAAGCCCTACCTACTAGAGGGGAGGGGTGGCCAAGTGTGCTAAGGGCATACAAAACGCCCATTTTTGCTAAAGGCCAAAAGCTAACGCACTCCCCTGCCCACAAGGAAAAGCACGCGGGACAGGAGACACCACTACTCTACACACCCTGCCTACAGTGGCACCATCCTGGTGGGCGAGCACTTCTGCAACTGGCTCAAGCCCCCACTCAGGATTACCACTCCTACACTCACGCTCTACTGGGTGTTGTTGGAGATCAACTCGTGAGTCCTAATGACCCTCCTGTGAAGAAGACAAGAGAACACAGCGGTGCTAAGCAACTGTGGCCTAACAGGGACGCCACAACACGTTTCCCTGCTAGGGCTTGGAGGGAAGGGGTGCTCTTGTTGCGTGCACAGCGTGGATGTCGATGGAGTCGAACTGCCCTTGCCACTCCTGGCTGAGGTGCAGTCAATTGTTTGTGTGATCAGCGCCCTTGTTTAGCAGGGCAAGAAAAAAAAATGTGACGCTGCTGCACCAGTCACCCTACCTGCCCACCAAAAAAGCAAAGGCCAATGAAGGGGTGTTTGCGGCTGAGGAACCAAGCCACACTCCACGTATTATACGCTTCTCAGTGTGACCTATAATACGCTGTCCTCAAACACGCCCTGTCAAGCAACCAAGCGTTAAGAGACTCCTCAGGTTCTCTTAGAGAACGTACCGAGGAGCCCCTGGGTAACCTAAACAAGGTTTACGGTGCGCATTTCGCGTGGCCTACCCTTTAATGCGTATGTGAATGCACGAGCATGCACGGGTGGACGAGCTGCCTTTGGCACACCTACCCATCTGACCCACAATCACGAACTCTACCAGGGGGTGGCCCCACCTGGGCTTACCTACCTTACTCACCGCTGGAGAGAGAGAGCAAGGTGGGTTGCTGATCGAAACGGAAGCGTGCAAATCAAAACACAAGCACGCAAATCGTTTATACATCAGTGTGTATGTTCTAATCAGTGCAACAAAAAGAGAGGTTGGTGTTCTAAGAGCAGTTGTCACAGCTGCCCCGCATTGCACCGCAGGGCAGGACTGGTAGCCCCCCGTGACAACCACTCCCTGGCCAAAGGCAATCTGTTTTTTCCCTAATCTCACCTCCAATCATCTGCAATCTTTCTAATCTAGCCCTGTATCGTTTGTTAGCGCTGCTACAAGACTCGTTCACGGAGACACGAGACGAGCAATGTGCATGCTGCATACGAGACGAGCACACCTGTGGTTTATACCTGGTTCATTGAAGTCTTTTCGTTGATTTTGGAATTCTTGGATTTTTGATTCTTACTGTCAGTGTGGGTGGAATCTGTATGTTTATTTATTAATGTGTGTCTCGTCATTTTCCAGTCTACGTGAGACATACGTTTATAATCTCATTATATCTGTATTTTCCGGCGCTTCGCTAGGAGCCGCTCCTGCGCGCCGCCTTTTTATGCGTAGGAATTTCTTGATTTAAAAAATCGAGAGATGACTACAATTTTTATAAAAATGTATTTCTGATGCACAATTGGATTCTGCTCAGGTGTGTTGTCTTAGAAAAATTCTAGGCCGTCATTTGACGGATTTAGGTATTGTCGCTTCGCGCTTGCGTGGATTCGTCCATAATTCTCCCATTCCTGCCTCTGCAGATATCCTCCCGAAAGCGTCGCCGAGTAGGCCGCTTTCTGGGCCAAAAAGCAGCCGCCAGGAGACTGAGCAGAACGAGAGACCCCACCAAGGGGCAATTTAATTTCCTGACGACTCCTGAAGCGGTACCCAGAACCCCATGGCTAGGTTAGGGCATACAACCGGTCTCCGGTCCACTAACCCCATGTACGGAAGGGAAGACCGGTCTCCGGTCCACTAACCCCATGTACGGAAGGCGCCCGTTGACGCCCGGTGCGAGCCCGGCGGGAGCGTGTTCTGTGCCGTAAAGCCCCGCATCGGCAACCGATGCACCGCCAGCGGAGATTTGTGTATCAGAATATCAGGAATCAACAGGGTTTTTTTTTCATATTGTTTCTGTCAATTTTTACGCTTCTGTTCTGATACTCACTGTTTTGACTGCTGGCGGTTGGATCGCGACTTTACCGTAACCGCCAGTTTAACTGTAATTAATGGAAATTTTAACGCAATCCGTCACGAAGGCTCCAAAGTCGTCAGGAACTGCATGGATGCTTCCGCAATTTTCACATCTTACACTCGCAACCTTAATCCGAATTTTTCAGGATGTCGAAATCGGATTTTCGACTTCGACATCCCCGCACTTGATTTGACCTCTTTCGAGTGGACCTACGTGCTTCCCTATGCACGAATCAACTTTCCTTTTCTCTTGCCCTCCATTTGTCTTAAAGATATGGGCAAAACAAAGTTGATTCGTGAGGCCACTTGTGAAGGTCATATCTCGTGTTGCTTGCGAGGAATGACAATAAGGAAACGTGGGATGTATTCACAATACTCCCGACGTAATTTAGGAAGCATTATATGCCTTGCGTTTCCACACGTGCGCGCTAGTGTAATGGATCTTGGTCAAGAGGGTAGAGTTTGCGTTGTAACTCTATGGCCATGATATTGCGTGCGTTAAGATAACTTTCGAGTGAAGCGCGCAAGTGTTGGTGTTGCATAGGAACTCTCCTTGAGTTCCTATGAGCGATTGACACAAAATTATGCCCTTGGAGGGGCATGACATATCGTGGGGGGAGCTACCTTTTTGGGCAATATGTGGTATGTGCCATGTGTTGTGTTGCGTGCCCATTTGGCGGGTCTATTGCTCCAAGCCGAACCCGCCAATGGACCTCATATTGTGCAAGCCCCTTCTCCATACTCCCTACGATCAATTGCAAGCCTAACCTCTGTGAAGGGAAGCTTGTGTGGCGATCCCAAAGCGATGCGTTGGGAGCAAGGTGTGTGTTTTGCAATTTTCCATATTTTCATGTGCCCACTTGGGAAGTAGCGCTCGTGACCTCTCAAGGCGCCCCAAGTGGAGCACATATGTGGGATCGAAGGTCATTGGTGTCAAGTCATTGTGTTTAGAAGGATTAGCTTATTGCACGATCCAAGCCGAAGATATTATAATATAATTGTGCACCGTTCAATGCACTTTTGTGTGTCTTCGTGCCAATTTTGCCGTTTTTGGCCCGTCATGATGTCAAGTGGCGACCTTGTATCTCAACGTTGCGCTCAATTGACATCATGACCCAAGTATGATATGAGGGTACATACTTCGGTGCCCAACATATCTTGGACCCGGCGAATAACTCCTCTTGAGCTTGGCATACCGTGGCCGCCATGTTGGCGATTTGGGACTATCCCAAATCATGGGCTCACTGGGCGACCCTGCCATTCCCAATACCGGAGGAGTTGGGCGACGCCCAAAAGATATGTTGCACACATATGACTTGATACCAATCCTATGGGACACTCCGGTCCAAGTCGGGCATGTGCCTCGTTTGCCCCAACCATGAGTGTGCGCATTTTTGGCCATTTTGAGCAATTTCCCACTTTTGCTGCCCGCCGTGCACTATGTTCTAACCCTCGTGCACGCCGGACGCATGGACCAATGGACCATATATGACATGGGTGTTATGGGTAATGGTCCCCATGGTCCACACACCACGTTGGCGAAGCGGAGCCACCTTCGTTAAGGCGCTAGCCCAAAGTGAGTGTGGGCAATTTTACCATTTTGGCATTTGTGGACCCAATTGGGATCGTCACCACGCCGGGTGGCATGGAGATCTTTGAGAGCCAAGGGCATGGGAGTCTTCGTTGGACTCCCGGTGGATTGCGTATGGAATGGCGGATCCGATCTCCAAGTCGGCGTGGAGATATACTATTGGGAGTACCCCGAATTTTGGCTCATTTCGAGCAGCCAAAATGACCCCATTTTGGGACCCCAATTTCCCCCTTCCGTGTGGTCAATTGGCGGCCCCATTTCTCTATGCCCAAAGGGAGCCCGGACCTACTTTTGAAGTTGTACACTCAGATATAAGTCCTAGGTCCTGCCTCCTGACCTGTGAGCCATTGGCCTTACCTTGGACGGGCGAGCCACGCGTGGGAATGACGCCAATTTTGGTGATTTTGGCATCATGACCCCACTTGACTCATCCGTGTTGCCCTGATGCCGGGACCTCAGAGGGAACCAGGTTGGGTGGGGGCTCCAGGGAGTTCGTACTCGAAGAGCATAGGGTCAGTTGCCTCGTCCCTACCTCTGGCGGGTCCGGACGAGGGGTCAATTTTGGAGATTTCGGAGCTAATATCAGTTTGGGCTGAAACAGGCCATTTTCAGCTACCCACTCCTAGGGGATAGTGGCGGAGCCATATCTCCGGTTCAGAGAGGAGTTGGAACCTGCTGTCAGGGGAGCATAGGGAGCCACTGTCGATTGGCCTTGGAGCGCCTTGGTTCCTAGAAACTTGCCTGTGGCTGGGCGGGACACCCCCCCTATTGGCAGGGTTTCAGGGTCCGGACTGAGCAGGGCATGGGTTGTGTTTGAGCCCCCGCCCCCACCAGCCACTGGGAGGGTCGGACCTGGGATTGGGATACGAGTTGGGATAGAGTGTCTATTGTCCTGTGATGTCGTTACCCCAGTCCAGTCTTAACCCCATGTGTACATATCCTGATGTGTTGCTGTACATACTTTCGTTCCCTCATTTCAGAGTGGCAAGGATTCTGAAACGCTTTGTCACATGACACGAGCGTATTGATGCCCTTGTGAGCGTAGTGCTTTGCCTGCCTGCTCACCTGTGTGTGTCACCGCAGCGTCCCGTGGCCGGCCCCCCACGGGAACGCGTCAAAAGCGTTTCACCGCCGCGGGGTTACCCAGCCCTCGCGTGCCACTCGGGGCCACCAACCCCGAGCAGCGCGTCGCAGCAGCTCGCAGCTCGCAGCTGGCAGCGCAGCGCAGCAGCTCGCAGCGCAGCGCAGCGGCTCGCAGCGCCGCCCAGCGACAGCGCCGAGTTCGTCACGGAGCCCGCAGCGCCGTCCAGAGCATCGCCCTGACCACGCAGCGACCGTGAAAGAGGTGCACAGACCAGGACTCCTGCATCAGCCCCATCGGCCGACCCGGAGTCCCATCGGCCGACCAGCAAGGCCGCGTCAACCACCTCCACAACCACCGGCTGACCAGCACCAGCCGCACTCCCAATCCAGTGCTGCAGCACCCGCCTCAACAACCACCACCAGTTCGTTGAGTTGAACGAGTGCACACCAAGGACCTCAAGACCAACTACGCCCCCGCTGCCATGGTGAATTGGCAAGAAGCGGGCAGGACGTGGCCGCGGCCCCACCCCCATGCAGCGCAACTACTGCGTGGGTTGGTATGGGACCAGCACTACCGCCACAGCCACCCCCAGTGCGAAGGCGGCATGCCCAGGAGCTTCGAGCTCCGCACGGACATCGCCCTCGACCGCCTGCAGGCCGTGGAGGACTGGCTGCGGGCGGAAGGGTACGAGTACCGCCACCAGCAGAGGCGCTGGAGGACCTGGACCCGGCCGGACAGGCCCGGCGAAGGGCTGCGCCCCGACGGGATTGAGGAGGACGAGGACCCCAACGCCTACCCGTCGGGCGCCTCGATCAATGTCTCCATATGGGACATGATCGAGAAGAAATTCCCGGAACCGGGGAGCGAGCGCAGGCTGCAGGGCAGCAGCAGCGCGTCTCCGGGGAAGGAGAAGCGGTCCGCCGGGGACAAGAAGCGGGACCTGAAGTGGCGGGAGTACCAGGAGTCCATGGCCGCCGAAGCCGCCCAAGGCGCCAAGGGCGGAACCCCAGCCCCCAGTCCCCAACGGGCCAATGGTGGTCATCACCCCGGCTCCACCACCCTTGGCGACTACATCCGAGTCGCCAGGCAGACCAAGGCCAAGCCCCGTCCGCTGCTCCTGAGGCCCCAGCAGGCCCCAGCAGGCCCCAGCAGCGACGTGGAGTCGGCCCACCGCGGGAGGATGCCGGCCGACCAGGCCAGCTCCAGCAGCAGCGTCGCTCCCGACAGGGACGTGGCGCGCGCCTGTGAGCGCGTCTGTGGGGTGCCCTGCAACCTTCGGGTTGCCCGGCAACGGTCCAGGCAGCACAGCGCTGCCGTGGAGGGCGCCGTCAGCATCGCCCAGGAGGAGGCTGCGGAGTGGGCGCATGGCATGGCCATCCACGCCCGGACCGTGGCGGCCATTGCGGCCGAACTCACGGCCGTAGCCGCCCATGGGGCAGCGACTGCCCAGGTCAACGGTGAGTTGGCGGCAGCCGATGAGGAAGCCCGCCTGACGCAGGAGGCCATTGCCTGCAGGGAGGCCGAGGTGAGGGCGCTGGAAGAGGCGCTTGCCCAAGAGAGGGCAAAGAAGGAGGCGGAGGAAAGGGCCCACGCCGAAGCGACGGCCAAGGCCCAGGCGGACGCCGCCAAGAAGGAAGCCATCGAGGCCGCGCGACGGAAGGTCGCTGAGGAGAAGGACAAGACGGAGGCGGAGCTGGCGGCGTTGGAAGCGCAGAAGGCGCGGCTGCAGCAGGCCCGGGAAGCCGAGGCGGCTCGTGCTCGGGAAGAAGCCGAAGTGCGGGCTGCCGCAGCCACCGCCGCCGCAATGGAGGAGGCAGAGGCCAAACTCCGCAGCGAGACTCCCCTGGGAGGATCACGAGTGGAGAGCCTTCGAAAACTTTTCGAAGGGGACGCCTCCTCCAGGATGACGCTGGACGAGGCCGACACGGGCAGCAGTGGGAGCAGTGGCCCCACCGCCCGTCGACGGAGGAAGGGCAAGGGGAAGACCCCCGAGAGGCCGCGGAGGCCAGCGGGTGGACACCCCCACGACAGTGACCCCTTCTTCACCGCCAGTGACGGGGATGAACGAGGCCGCCGACATCGCCAAGTGGTGGCTTGGACGGGCGGAGGAGGCGGAGACGTCCCCATGGAACCGGAAGGTGAGGATGAGGATCTCCCTCCTCCCTACCGGAGCTCGGAGCCTTCCGAGACCGAGACGCCCAGGTGGGGCGACATGGACGAGGATGACGACATGGACTTCGGCATCACGAGGAAGCGCCCCTCCTCGGACCCACCGAGGCGACCCGGCGGAGACCCACCGGGACCCCCTGGCGGAGGACCATCAGGACCCCCTGGAGGACGCCCACCAAGTGGACCCCCTGGAGGCGGACCACCGGGCGGGGGAGGACCCCCTGGACCGGGCGGACCCGGCGGAGGCCCTTTTGGAGGACCCCCTGGGGACCCTGACGACCCACCAGGGAACGGCGACCCGGATACCACCTGGCGGTGGATTGTCTACCTCCGCAGGAGAGTCCAGTTGCTCGAGCTGGAGGTAGACACGGGCAAGGGCGAGATGGCTCGCATCTCCAGGGTCGCCGCGCGCGCGCAGAAGGAGCTGGACATCGCCAGGGCCGAGACCAAGTCGCTGACCAACGTCGTCAGCGGCCTGCAGCAGAGGCTGGACGCGCTGGAAGCCCGTGGGAGCGTCGGCAGCGACCACCCACCCCTGGAGTCTGGCTCGTCGGACGACGGCTGGGGACCCGGACCAGGTCCAGGCAGACCCCACGCCCCCGGCAGAGCCCCCAGGAGTCGCCCCAGCGCCAGTGCCCCCTCTCTCACCGCCCCCTCTCACCACAGCGCGGGCCGCCGCAACGAGCGCGTGCCGCCCGGCAGTGGCAGTGAGGATTGGCGTGATGAGTGGCTCAGCGCGGAGTACCGCAACCGCCGTGCTCCACCGCGGACACCGGTACGCCCCCGGCGCCCCGCACCAGCCCCGGAGCCAATCCCAATGGCTGGTGGACGTTATGGTGGACTCAGGGATGAGGTCCCCAGAGGAGACGTGGAGTGGGATGTCGGCGAAGGTGAGGATCTGGACCTGGACCTGGAGGAGTTCGACATCAGCCCGCCGCGTGGTGTACGACGGGAGGCCGCTGAACGCAGCCGCCAGCGCCGTGATGAGGATGCGTACATGGACGCAGTACGGACCAGGTTAGGGTACATGGAGGAACCGCGGCGTAGCCACAGGGATTCCACGGAGGAGATGGACGTGGCGGCCCTGGGAGTCCGTGGGCTAGGCCGATGGGAACCTCGGTCGACCTCGCGGCCGGCGTTCATGGTCTCTAAGGCCGCGGACGCCGCCGTGTGGGAAGACTTGAAGGACATCAAGCCCCCCATGTACGACGGCAACCCCCTCAACCTCGACCGCTTCTTGGAGAAGCTGGACGATTGGGGGCTGACCGTCACTGAAGACCTGCCTCCCGCGGATGCGGAGAGATACGTCTTCAAACGGTTCAGGTACCGCCTGCCGGAAGTGCTCGGCGAGCTATACTTCGTGGCGACCAAGGAGGGGAGAATCAAGACCCTCAAGGAAGCCAAGAAGTGGCTCAACGAGCAGGAGCGGGTGGACGCTCCGCAGGTGGCTGCCAAGTGCTGGAAGTCCATCAAGCTTGAGCATGATGGACGGGAGATCCGCCTACGAGATTGGCGGGACTTCCGAGGGAAGTACACCCTCTTCCGCCGCAACGTGGAGGATTGGAACGAGGGTGACGAGCAGGCTCGCCTGCTCTCCATGCTGCCGGAAGCATGGATCAAGAGGGTCACCAAGGAGGAATCCAAGAGCGCCAAGTCCAACCACACGGTCCAGATGATGCTCCCCAAAGAGTATCACTCGAACGTGGTGGCTTGGGCGAAGAAGAACGTGGCCCGGGATGTCAAACGGCACTCCCTGCGGAACGCTCTTCTCATCACCGTCTCGGGCGATCGCGAGAAGACCGCGATGTGGCGCCTTGACGAGTGTGAGTTGAGCGGCCAGATCATCCGTCTGCAGCCCATCCCGGCGCGGATGAGCTGCGACGAGATCCTGGAGTGGGTTGGCGAGGAAGTACTCAAGGAGTACCGAAACCTCCACCACACCCGCGGGTTGAGGCCCGGCGACCGCGACGTCAACTACGTTGGCGAGGGACCTGGCGGGGAAGCTGCCATGGACCCAGCGGGAGCCGGCGGCGACGAGACTCTCGTCGACGATGACGACGACGATGAGCCCGCCGAAGTGGCCGTGTGTGCCTTCGTGGCCAAGAACCTGAGCGCGGGGAGCAAGCCGGGAAACTGGAAGCCCCTGCAGCAGGGTTGGAGGAAGCAGGAGAAGAGGGACCCTCGCCGCATTGGCGACCCTCCGCTGTCCTTTGGGGAGTTCATACGAGCTCACCCTCAGGGCTGTTTCGTGTGTTATGGGAGGAAGCGAGGCTTCAACCATGACCACCGAACATGCCCCGTCCACAAGGCCGACACGGAGGCTTACAAGAAGGCGCACGGGTCGAAAAAGCGTGCGCCCGCGGGTATCCGGGAAGCCAAAATGGAGGTCGACAAGGACGAGCTGGCCAAGCTGATGTCGTCGGTGGGGACCGAGTTGGCCAAGGAGATCCAGGAGATCAAGCGGAACTGGGTCCCCAGGTCGGACAACAAGAACAAGGAGAACAACCAGAACGACCAGAACGAAGACAAGGACAAGAAGCCTACTCGCAGCGAAAGAAGGAAGAAGGGCGTCAACGGGGTTGATGCGGAGGAGAACACCCCTTCTTCCACAACCGACGCCCCCTAGCGGAGCCCCTGCAGCCAAGGGCCCCAGCTAGGGCGGTCGCAGGATGGTGACGTGGGAAGCGCCGAACCATCCCTGTTGGGAGTCGGTAAACACAAAGGGATTGCCGCGGGCGGAAGGCCCGGTCCGGCACCCAGTTGCGGAGGCGGGGTGAGGGCAAGTGAAGGCACGAACCCTTGCACCCGTCCGTCCTTCGCGACCAAGAATGTGTTTGATGTACTACAAGATCTTTCCGAGAGTATCGGAGGATCACCCGGACCGCAGCTGGATGCTGCAGATGGGCAGCCTGAGCCCATTGTCCACGACCTGCACCAGTCGCTTATTGAGCTTCTGGAACGGCCGGAGATCCTGAGTTTCCACGCCGTGCGCCGTGTCGGTCGCGAGCGGCAGTTGCATCTTAAGGTCCGTGCCTTATGCGGGGAAGCGGAAAAGGTTTTCGACGTGTTGGTCGACACGGGAGCTCAAGTCAGCTTGGTCAAGGCTGGCCTGCTTCCGCCAGAGTGTCTTACCGACAGTCGGAAACCTGTCAGGCTGAAGGTGGCGAACGGCCAGTACATGGTGGGAGGCACGAAGGAAGCAGCCATTGGTCTGCAGTTCGTGAACCATCGTGAGCTGAGCCGCCCAGACCTCGGCAAGGAAATCCTCCTGCACGGTCGCTTCTACGAGGCCGAGATGGACTGGGACATGATCGTTGGATACGACTTCATGATGGAGACGGACTCCGGCGTTCTCCCGGCCCAGGCCTCCATGACCCTGTACCAGGACGACCAACTCTCGTGGCTTTCGTCACCTGAGCACCATGTGGAATGCCAATGGATCCACCCCGAACGCAATCAGCTCGAAGTGGCCGCGCTGGACACTGAGCCAACTGGTCCTGCAAACCAGGAGTACGGCGTAAGGCCGGAAGTGGCGAGCCGAGTTGTCGCGGACTTGGGAGCTTCGGATCTGGCCCTGGATGCGTTCTCTTCAGGAACCTCCGCCCATCTTCGGGTGTGTGAGAAGTACTGGAGCGCACAGGACTCCGCGTGGAAGAAGCACTGGGGTCCGCATCAGGGATTGATGTGGATCCATTGCCCCCGTTGGGACATTCCAAGAGCGATAGCGAAGATTCGCAAGGACCGCTCCAAGGCAGTGCTGGTTGTTCCTATGGGATGCACCGAGGAGGAGAGTACCCGACATTGGGTAGCCTCATTGACCAACATGACCTTGAACAAGGTCGTCCTACCGGCTGGAGAGAGTGTCTATCAGGACGCTAAGGGACAGCCCATGCCACCCCAGAGATGGCCAACGGAATTCCACTATGTGGATGGGGGCCTTGATCAGGCCGACACCACGGACTTCGTGTGTGTCAACCGCATCATAGCGGAGCCTTGGAGGCAATGCTTTGCGGTTCCCCCTGTTGACATCGAAGTATCGGAATCGGATAAGCCCCTCACTGAAGAGGAGTGGGATCTGGTTCAGGGGTATATGGATCAGCCCTTTCACGACTGGGGAAACCAGCGTGAGGGCAAGGGCCAGGACAAAGCCTGGTGGGAAGTGGACTCGATCGTCTCTGGTTCCTACGATGGAGATACCTTCGTAAGGAGGGTACTGGACCACCTGTCCAGCCAGGACGAGCCAATCGGGGGTAACCCACCCAGCTACGGCGATCTATTCCGAGGCAAGACCAGAGATGGCCCTTTGGGCCACCTGGGAAGACCGCCTGAGCTGAAGACGAGCGGAGTAGCTACCCCTCAAGTAAGCTCCGTGGTTCAAGTGCCCGGAAAAGCCAAGGCGGAGTCCGACGATTGCCCCAAGATTCAGGCATTGAGGGCCAGGCTGAAGCAGAAGTATGGTGATACCTTCTTCAGCGGAAAGCCTGTGTTTCCCCCACCGGTGCGTGGACCGTTTGGCGAGGCCAAGATACGACTGAAGCAGGACCCCCGTGTGTACCGGCACCGGGAGTTTGCCCTGAGGGGCGAGAGGAAAGAGGCCATGGAGAAGATCCTCCGTGACTTCATCCAGAGAGGCTGGCTCGAGCCGTGCCACTCCGAATGGGCCTCTCCTTGCTTCGTCGTCCCCAAGAAGGTTGCCGGTGAGTGGCGGCTCGTGGTCGACTACCGCGGCCTGAACGCCCAAACGCAGCACGACAGCTATACGCTGCCCCTCATTGAGGACATGCTGCAAAAGCAACACCGGCGGAGGATCTTCACGGTGATTGACCTGAAACATGGTTATCATCAGATGCCTCTCGTCGAGGAGTCCCGTGCCTGCACAGCCATGAGCACCCCACTTGGACCTCTCCAGTGGAAGGTGATGCCCATGGGCGTTACCAACGGCAATGCGGCTTTTCAGCGGATGCTGGAGAACCTGCTTGAGCCGGTGCGTGACTGTGCGGACCCCTTCGTGGACGACGTGATCATCGCGTCCGGGGACCCCAGCATGAGCTACGAGGAGCTCCTGGAGGCACACGAGAGGGACGTCACTCGAGTGCTGGACCTTCTGGTTCGGCACAAACTCACGGGCAGCAGTGACAAGGCCACCATTGCGGTAAGCGAGGTGGTCTTCGCTGGCCACGTAGTCGGGAACGGGCAGCGAAAGCCCATACCTGGCAAGGTGGCTGCGATTGAGCACTGGGAAAAGCCCAAGACGGTCTCTGAGCTACGGGCGTATCTGGGGTTCTGCAACTACTACTCGGGGTATATCAAAATGTATGCCGAGTATGCAGCCCCCATGACGACCATGCTCAAGGGCAACCGAGAGGAGACCAAGAAGGGGTCCAAGAAGGCTCTGGTCTGGACAGCTGAGTCCGACCGTGCCTTTGAGGGGATGAAGCAGGCGCTGCTATCCGCAGTGGGTCTGCACCTCGTGGATCCCGACCGATTGGGGCTGTGTTGGAGCAAGTGCTTGACGACGGGAGGCACGTGCCCGTGGCCTTCTGGAGCCGAGTCCTGGCGGAAGGCCAGAGACGGACGTGGACGCCCCGTGAAAAGGAGGCGTATGCCATCGTCATGGCTCTCAGGAAATGGGCTGGGTACATAGCCCTCCATCCCGTCACCGTCTGCACCGACCATCAGAGTCTGCAGTCGTGGCACAAGGAGCACGTGGACACCCCCTCAGGTCCCGCCTCCCGACGGGCAAGATGGCATGAGACCTTGGCCAAGTTCGACCTCACGGTTGTGTATATTCCTGGAAAGGATAACACCGTGGCGGACTGTCTCAGTAGGTGTGCCTATCCCGCCAGCAAGGGCATGCAGGATATCTCTGCCCATGGCGATGAGGCTGAGACCGCTGAAGCCAAGAGGATCATTGAAATGGAGCGCCTGATGGAGGAGGAGGGTGCAAAATGCTTCGTCGTCATGGCTGCGGATGCCCCCCTCGCGTCGAGGGTGAGCAGAGCGGTCAGAGTACTCGCCCCTGATGGAGCTGAGTCCGACAAGCACCTCTTCCCGGAGTCTTGCCTCCAGGACGACTGGACCGACGATTACGCCAAGTCTGAGGCCTTTGCGGCCGAGTATAGGGCTGTGACCGACCCTGACGACGGGCAGAAGTGGCCAAAGGGGCTGACCGAGGAAGATGGCAAGCTCTACCGGAATGGTAAGCTGCTAGTACCGGAGTCCCGGGTGCTCGAGGTTTGTGAAGCTTGGCACCACCACATGCGGCACCCAGGGGTCAAGAAACAAGCTCTTGACATGCAGCGTCGGTTCGAGATCGACCATATCGTTCTCTACACCGCCATCAAGAAGGTCAGGAAGGGTTGTCCGGTCTGCCAGGCCTGCAATCCCGATAACCGGAACGTCAAGGGGGAAGCCCAATGGACCCCGGTTCCTGACCAGCCCATGGAGAGCGTGGCCATGGACGTCTTCTCCATGCCCGAAGTGCACATTGGCAAGGAGACCTTTGACTGTGTGGTTCTCTGTGTGGACTGCCACAGCGGCTACGTTGTAGCCGTTCCGGCACGCAAAAAGGGGTTGCTTGCCAAGGAAGTGGCAGTCATGATGATTCGTCATTGGCTGACCGTCTTTGACATCCCCCGCACCATTTGCAGTGACCGGGGGCCCCAGTTTACTGGTGGCTGGTTCAAGGCTATGTGTTCCCTGATGGGGATACATCATGCCAAGAGCGTCGCCTATCTCAGCCGGTCTAACGGCCGTGCTGAAGTGGCTCGACGGCAGCTGTTCGAGAAGCTGCGCAAGATCCACATCACCAATCCACGTCGGAACTGGTTTGAGGAGATGTGGCCTGCTCTGAAGGCCCATCACGACACCCCCACTCCGGGCGGTTTGTCCCCTCACCAGATTCTGTTCAGCAGGGACCCCCTGGGTAGGGGACTTCCCTTGTCTGGTGATGGCATGGCTATGGATGCCAAGGAATTCTTCGCGCGGCAAGAGCAAACGGCGCGGGACATCCGCCAGCAGCTCGAGAAGGAGCATGCTGAGCGTCAGAAGTCCGCCCCGAGCTCGACAGCGCAGAAGTTCAGGGTGGGAGACCCGGTGTGGGTGATCAGACCCCGCCCCATGGGCACCCACCGCACCAAGACCTGGTTCACACCCGGCGAGGTGGTCCGCAGGATTGGTGAGGACACCTACCGCATCAAGGTGGGTCACGGACAGTTCCGGGAGCGCCACGAGAGTCAACTCCGTGTGCGGGAACCCGACCTCCGTGGCCAACATGTGTCCCTGAGCTATGCCGCACATGAGGCTGATTCGGATGATGACTATGCTGAGCAGGACGACTAAACGGTCGAGAAGATCCTGGCTCAGCGTCCGAAAGCCTCGGCACCCGGAGGTCTGGAGTTCAAGGTTCGTTGGCGAGGCTATGGGCCGTCCCACGACACCTGGGAACCCGTCTCCTCGTTCGTGACGCGGGTCAATACTCCCTTCATGGAGTACATCCGCAGGCACAAGACCAAGATCCACGTTTCGGACTTGGCAGCACTCACCCGGGCAATTGCAGCCAGGGGTGCCTGATCAGCGCCCTGAGCTCTCCCCTGATGTGTTATGAGCGCTTGTGAGGTCGACGGATCGTCCCTTACTTGCTTGCTCTCTTCCATCTTCCGGTGACCTGCCATCAGAGTGGCCATATACCCCCCCCTGCTGAATCCAGAGGAGGATGGCCCCTCTTTTTCACTTCCATTTGTCACTCCCTCCCCTGCTGAATCCTTGGGAAACCAGGTAGGGCGACTGACCTTCATATTTCTGAGCTCTTGGGGCCTTGAAGCCCATACGACGCTGCGCAACGGATGCCGCTGTCATCGGCATTGCCATTTTTTTGGTGTGTGGTCTGGTTCCATGGCACTTGCGGAATCCAGACCAGTCGACGTGTGTCTCGAGACTATATATGGCCTGAACTCAGGCGTTTTCCTGTCCACCCTCCTGCATTTGCCTTATCCTGACCGTGGCGTGGTTTGGCGCTCTGTTCAGAGTGTGTTTACACGCCTATTTACCCCGCTTGTTTTGCTTTTCTGCCCTCCAGGATATGTGCGTCTGTATGTTGCTGTCTTCAGCCCATCACCGGAGTGTGGACTGTTGTTCACGAATCGGATACGCAGGCGCCTTGAGTCGCCGTGTACATGTTCATACAGCCTGGTCCAGCCTGGACCAGTACCCGAATACAGATTCTACTGTTTGAGTGCCCGTGATACCGTGTTGCCCTATTCGCTGTGATGTGTGGAGATCCTGATGGCGCCAGGCGGGAAGCCCAGTTGCCTGACTACACTCCCAGCGGTCCGCCACTGTCAGTCCCAGTGTGAGCCTACCGATTCGCAGACGCACTTGCAGTCGGATGGCGGCCTCCGGTGCTCCTGACCTCGGTCAGTCTGCCTGGGAAACTGGTGGTTTGAGGAGTCGACGCCTCCGCCCACACTGCATGAGGACTCCCTCATGTATGGCCTTCGTGGTAATAGGGCGAGGGAAAAGACGGCCTTGATGCCCGATCCCTTAAGGAGGAGCTCCCTTAAGATCTCTTAAGGAGTTCGGCTGTGGCACTCTGGACTCGCGTCGTATGGATATTGACATGGTGCGCCCGAGGAAGGACCCGTGGGGACTCTCCCCAGTCGGCGGGCCTTGGGAAGCTTGGGGTAGCCTGATGGATCTTTGTGGTCGCTCTCGACCTGTGGGACCACCTCGGTCGTCGTGTGTCGCCTATGTTGGCCGTATATGCCACTGCCACTGTGGTGGTGACCGTAGCAGCCGGCACCCGGTGCGCCTGGTATGGGTTAACGGGTCCTTTGGATGCCGAACAATCGCCGCCAGGACCCGGGACTTGATACTTGATACTATACATGTGCTACGAGATTATACAGCATCATACCTATCTTACTGTGAGATGTGGGAGCCTAACCGGTGAATCAGCCTGAAGTGAGGATGTGACACCCCCCCCTTCAGGATATGGTCCTGGGTACCCGCTGCCATGCATGGGTGTTATCGAGCCCCCCCCAGGGTTTGCTCTAAGGAGGGGGGTGAAGCGGTACCCAGAACCCCATGGCTAGGTTAGGGCATACAACCGGTCTCCGGTCCACTAACCCCATGTACGGAAGGGAAGACCGGTCTCCGGTCCACTAACCCCATGTACGGAAGGCGCCCGTTGACGCCCGGTGCGAGCCCGGCGGGAGCGTGTTCCGTGCCGTAAAGCCCCGCATCGGCAACCGATGCACCGCCAGCGGAGATTTGTGTATCAGAATATCAGGAATCAACAGGGTTTTATTTTCATATTGTTTCTGTCAATTTTTACGCTTCCGTTCTGATACTCACTGTTTTGACTGCTGGCGGTTGGATCGCGACTTTACCGTAACCGCCAGTTTAACTGTAATTAATGGAAATTTTAACGCAATCCGTCACGAAGGCTCCAAAGTCGTCAGGAACTGCATGGATGCTTCCGCAATTTTCACATCTTACACTCGCAACCTTAATCCGAATTTTTCAGGATGTCGAAATCGGATTTTCGACTTCGACATCCCCGCACTTGATTTGACCTCTTTCGAGTGGACCTACGTGCTTCCCTATGCACGAATCAACTTTCCTTTTCTCTTGCCCTCCATTTGTCTTAAAGATATGGGCAAAACAAAGTTGATTCGTGAGGCCACTTGTGAAGGTCATATCTCGTGTTGCTTGCGAGGAATGACAATAAGGAAACGTGGGATGTATTCACAATACTCCCGACGTAATTTAGGAAGCATTATATGCCTTGCGTTTCCACACGTGCGCGCTAGTGTAATGCATCTTGGTCAAGAGGGTAGAGTTTGCGTTGTAACTCTATGGCCATGATATTGCGTGCGTTAAGATAACTTTCGAGTGAAGCGCGCAAGTGTTGGTGTTGCATAGGAACTCTCCTTGAGTTCCTATGAGCGATTGACACAAAATTATGCCCTTGGAGGGGCATGACATATCGTGGGGGGAGCTACCTTTTTGGGCAATATGTGGTATGTGCCATGTGTTGTGTTGCGTGCCCATTTGGCGGGTCTATTGCTCCAAGCCGAACCCGCCAATGGACCTCATATTGTGCAAGCCCCTTCTCCATACTCCCTACGATCAATTGCAAGCCTAACCTTTGTGAAGGGAAGCTTGTGTGGCGATCCCAAAGCGATGCGTTGGGAGCAAGGTGTGTGTTTTGCAATTTTCCATATTTTCATGTGCCCACTTGGGAAGTAGCGCTCGTGACCTCTCAAGGCGCCCCAAGTGGAGCACATATGTGGGATCGAAGGTCATTGGTGTCAAGTCATTGTGTTTAGAAGGATTAGCTTATTGCACGATCCAAGCCGAAGATATTATAATATAATTGTGCACCGTTCAATGCACTTTTGTGTGTCTTCGTGCCAATTTTGCCGTTTTTGGCCCGTCATGATGTCAAGTGGCGACCTTGTATCTCAACGTTGCGCTCAATTGACATCATGACCCAAGTATGATATGAGGGTACATACTTCGGTGCCCAACATATCTTGGACCCGGCGAATAACTCCTCTTGAGCTTGGCATACCGTGGCCGCCATGTTGGCGATTTGGGACTATCCCAAATCATGGGCTCACTGGGCGACCCTGCCATTCCCAATACCAAAGGAGTTGGGCGACGCCCAAAAGATATGTTGCACACATATGACTTGATACCAATCCTATGGCACACTCCGGTCCAAGTCGGGCATGTGCCTCGTTTGCCCCAACCATGAGTGTGCGCATTTTTGGCCATTTTGAGCAATTTCCCACTTTTGCTGCCCGCCGTGCACTATGTTCTAACCCTCGTGCACGCCGGACGCATGGACCAATGGACCATATATGACATGGGTGTTATGGGTAATGGTCCCCATGGTCCACACACCACGTGGGCGAAGCGGAGCCACCTTCGTTAAGGCGCTAGCCCAAAGTGAGTGTGGGCAATTTTACCATTTTGGCATTTGTGGACCCAATTGGGATCGTCACCACGCCGGGTGGCATGGAGATCTTTGAGAGCCAAGGGCATGGGAGTCTTCGTTGGACTCCCGGTGGATCGCGTATGGAATGGCGGATCCGATCTCCAAGCCGGCGTGGAGATATACTATTGGGAGTACCCCGAACTTTGGCTCATTTCGAGCAGCCAAAATGACCCCATTTTGGGACCCCAATTTCCCCCTTCCGTGTGGTCAATTGGCGGCCCCATTTCTCTATGCCCACAGGGAGCCCGGACCATAATTCCAAGTTGTACACTCAGATATAAGTCCTAGGTCCTGCCTCCTGACCTGTGAGCCATTGGCCTTACCTTGGACGGGCGAGCCACGCGTGGGAATGGCGCCAATTTTGGTGATTTTGGCATCATGACCCCACTTGACTCATCCGTGTTGCCCTGATGCCGGGACCTCAGAGGGAACCAGGTTGGGTGGGGGCTCCAGGGAGTTCGTACTCGAAGAGCATAGGGTCAGTTGCCTCGTCCCTACCTCTGGCGGGTCCGGACGAGGGGTCAATTTTGGAGATTTTGGAGCTAATATCAGTTTGGGCTGAAACAGCCCATTTTCAGCTACCCACTCCTAGGGGATAATGGCGGAGCCATATCTCCGGTTCAGAGAGGAGTTGGAACCTGCCGTCAGGGGAGCATAGGGAGCCACTGTCGGTTTGCCTTGGAGCGCCTTGGTTCCTAGAAACTCGCCTGTGGCTGGGCGAGACACCCCCCCTATTGGCAGGGTTTCAGGGTCCGGACTGAGCAGGGCATGGGTTGTGTTTGAGCCCCCGCCCCCACCAGCCACTGGGAGGGTCGGACCTGGGATTGGGATACGAGTTGGGATAGAGTGTCTATTGTCCTGTGATGTCGTTACCCCAGTCCAGTCTTAACCCCATGTGTACATATCCTGATGTGTTGCTGTACATACTTTCGTTCCCTCATTTCAGAGTGGCAAGGATTCTGAAACGCTTTGTCACATGACACGAGCGTATTGATGCCCTTGTGAGCGTAGTGCTTTGCCTGCCTGCTCACCTGTGCGTGTCACCGCAGCGTCCCGTGGCCGGCCCCCCACGGGAACGCGTCACTCCCTTCGCCCTAAGATCAGGACAGCAGGTCGCCAGCAGGTTTTAACAACTGGAGCGGATGTCCGTACAGAGTCTGGCGTTGGGTTAGTGTCGCGCTGCGTCTTGGAGGGAGGGATGCACATGCACATGGTTTTGGCATGCTTCCAACCTAACCCAACCAAGCCACAGGAACCCCGGCAGCGCCATGAGCGCTGAGCTTTCTGTAGGAAATGTCAGGAACACAGCAGCAAAAAGGCGCCAGCCATGGTGAGCGTCCATTTTTCTGTGTGAGGGAAGCTATAGGTATTTTAAAGTAGATATGGAAACCAAGGAAAGGCCAAGAAAAAATCCCTTTTTCCTGAAAATGCGACAGTGGTGGCCACCACAGCACAAGGGGGTGGTAAGAAAAAGTGCTTTTCCAATGCTTTAGGGTATACTTTAGTTGTATTAGAGATGCTCTAAGCACACAGGCATTTCTATCTTAGTATTGGCCCAACCAAAAGTGGTGATAACACATTTTGACCTATGGAACCAAACACTAAATCAGGGTATGGACTGGACCCCTTAATCCCCTATCATTGTGAGGCTATTCGTCTTTTCCTGAGTCGATTGATAACTGACATATCCAGGGCAGAGCCTATGAATTTATCTATGTTTTCTCATGAATTCTTAGCTGTCCTAGTGGTATGCACCCTAGGGGGCTGGGCACCTCATTTTGAGAGGTCCTGGGTTCAATTCCCGGTCAGCCTAGCTAAGTAGGAAGATCCCATGTGACATGGCAGTGACCTCATCGCCACATGCCCTGCCACCTCAGCACATATGGGACCCAAAACAAAGAGTGCACATCTCCTGAGATGGCACTATGGAGATTGAGTGACCATGGGGCAGTTTTCCAACCCTTTTTCCAAAACATTTCAGCTATCTTTGTGAATATGCAATCTGATGTGCCCTGAGTTGCAGTTTCTGTGAATATTCTAACATCTTTCACTGTTTACACTGCAGCCCTTCATGCTTTGATCCTGATTCTCTTCTACTTGCTTATCTCTGGCTTGGGCTATCCTGGATTGGTTGTATTTCAGCAAACAAAACATTTTCCTCATCAAAAACAAGCAGCAGGAAACCCTACACCAGCAGCAAGCAGCAGGAGAGGCACAACAAACTCACAGTGTTGAAATCACTATAAAACCTTCTGACCTAACCCAACCCTAATCAAGACTGAATATTGGGACCGAGCTGGTGGGGTAGTGCCTATGCTTCTGTGCGTACTAGGGTGGAGGAAAGTCAATTGGTTTGGGGGATGGCGATTGAGGGTTGCATGCATGTTGTTGTGTGTTTCGTATTCCCCCCCCCTCTCCCCCCCTTTTGACTGTATTTTGAATTTCGCTTTGTGCCATTCCGCCATATCCCATGAATTTGTGCCACGTGAGTTGGAAAAAAATTCGCGTGAATTTTTTTTCCTGCCCCCCACGTCGCCCTTAGCTGACTGCATACGTTGTGTTGTTTTGGACCACGTTCATCCTAACCTTGAAGCGAGCAACGTAACCCCGTACTCCACTCGGAATGAATGTGCTCCCCAAGCTTCGTGTTGACGTCTGCGCTCGGCTTTCGCTTCACCGCGATCCCGTTTTTCTTTCTCTTGTTATGAGCAAATCGATGCATATGTACAATGCATTGTACTTCCTGCCACATACCTGTACCAAAAAATTGATGTCTCTATCCGGCTATTGTGTGCCTGTCAAGTGTTGCATGTTCCTTGTTTCACGCATTACGGGGTGCCACAAGGCCCACGTTGAAGGCTTTTTGGACTTCTGAGGGGCCAAAATGCCCCCAAAATGGGCTCAAAATGGGCCTATTTCACCCGTTTGTGCACCCCAAATGGTCTAGGATGGAGTCTAGAAAAATGCGTTTTTGACCCATTTTTGACCCATTTTTGGTCCCAAAACAGCCCAGTTTCAAGGCATTTTGGGATTTTCGGAGTACCAAAATGGGCCACCACAAGCTCAAAACGGTCCAAAAACACTTGTTTTAGCGTCGCACATGGTCTAGGATCATTTTTGAGAAAAGTCATCTTTTTGCCCCTACTGGACCCTATTGACCCATTTGGGCACCCACCTGTTTGGGCTTCAGCTTGCAGCTTGCCGCAGCCTAGTGCGCCTAGGCATTGGGGTCTAGGCGTCCCTTTTGGCAATTCTGAGGGGTGGAAACCACAAAAAGTGGGGGGTTGTGGGTGGAATAGGTGCCCTCGGAATCGCATTTTGAGCCATGTAGCCAAAGATATGGCCTATTCTTGGTTTGTGGCTGTCGGCCTTTGGAGCTTCTGGGGGCCTTTTTAGGCCGTTTCCTGGACATATCATGGAGTTAGAGGGCGGCAAAGAGCTCGTTGACACGGGAAAGTCAAGCGGCACATGGAGTGTAGCCACGGTTTCCCTTCTTTTGGCCGTTTTGAATGTGTTCTAGGGCTTTTTTGGCCCAAAAATGGCTGTTTTTGGCCCTAAACTGCAGTTTTTGAAACTGAGGTCCGCCACTTGCGAATCCCGTTCCCGGCCACCCCTGTCAAGTTTCTTGCTCAAACCTTGTGTGATTGTACTTCACACCCATGGGTATCATCCATCAATTTTTCATTTGAATGTGAAGCACCACAACGGAGTTCTGATTTTGGCCCATTTCGCGCGTGCTGCTTGCTGCTTGCTGCTTGCTTGCTAAACCTGGTAGGTCCACCCTAGACCCTAAAAAGGGTTATAAAACCAAGACTGCTTCCACCAGCTCGGTGACCCTAACCCTAATCAAGATTGAATATTGGGAACGAGCTGGTGGGGGGGGGGAACATTAGCTATGACTGGTGAGGGACATCAAGAATGATTCACACATTGATGGCTCTTAACAAAGTGAAATCGGCTTGCAAGTGAACCCCATCACCACGAGGCCCACTTTCAAGGCTTTTTGGACTTCTGAGGGGCCAAAATGCCCCCGAAATGGGCTCAAAATGGGCTCATTTCACCCGTTGGTGCACCCCAAATGGTCTAGGATGAGGTTTGGAAAACTGCGTTTTTGACCCATTTTTGACCCTTTTTTGGTCCCAAAACAGCCCATTTTCAAGGCATTTTGGGATTTTCGGAGGACCAAAATGGGCCACCACAAGCTCAAAACAGTCCAAAAACACTTGTCTTAGTGTCGCACATGGTCTAGGATCATTTTTCAGACCAGTCATCGTTTTGCCCCTACTTGACCCTGTTGACGCTTTTGGGCACCCACCTGTTTGGGCTTGAGCTTGCAGCTTGCCGCAGCCTAGTGGGCCTAGGTATTGGGGTGTAGGCGTCCGTCTGGGCAATTCTGAGGGGCGGGAACCACAAAAAGTGGGGGGTTGCCGGTGGAGTAGGTGCCCTCGGAATTGCATTTTGAGCCATGTAGCCAAAGATATGGCCTATTCTTGGTTTGTGGCTGTCGGCATTTGGAGCTTCTGGGGGCCTTTTTGGGCCGTTTCTCAGACATATCATGGAGCTAGAGGGCCGCAAAGAGCTCGTTGACACGGGAAAGTCAAGCGGCACATGGAGTGTAGCCACGGTTTCCCTTCTTTTGGCCGTTTTGAATGTGTTCCAGGGCTTTTTTGGCCCAAAAATGACTATTTTTGGCCCTAAACTGCAGTTTTTGAAACTGAGGTCCGCCACCTGCGGATCCCGTTCCTGGCCACCACCGTTGAGTTTCTTGCTCAAACTTTGTGTGATTGTATTTCACACCCATAGGTATCATCCACCAAAAATTCACCCAAATCCAAAGCACCACGACGGAGTTCTGATTTTGGCCCATTTCGCGCGTGCTGCTTGCTTGCTGCTTGCTTGCTTGCTGCTTGCTTGCTTGCGGCTAAACCTGGTAGGTCCACCCTAGACACTAAAAAGGGTTATAAAACCAAGACTGGTTCCACCAGCTCGGTGACCCTAACCCTAACCATAGTCAACAACCAGTCGTAGGGCAGTCGACCCAGGTTTAGCAACCAGGAAACAGGGACTGCAGTGATGGGGGTAGTCCCCCTTCTTATATTCCTTCACGAGGCCAGCATCAATACATTCCTGGATCTGGCGCTCGATTTCTTCAACCTGTTCCTGTGGAGCAGGATAGGGACGACGCCTGACTCGCGTCTTTTCAAATTCAGGTTTCAGTTTCAGGTCCATCTGGACCAGTTTTTTACAAGAGAGGGGGGGCGGCAAGGCGCCGAACATCTCCTCATAGGTTAGCAGCAGTTTCTTCAGTCGGGGGTCAAGGTTAAGACTCTGGATTTTCTGCAGGAAATGCTCCCCAGCATGGAGGTTGCTCTTTCCATGTTCTTTCTTTTTCTGCCGATCAGCAGTTTGGGCACGTACAGAACCATCGTCCCACTCAGGGGGACATTGCTTCCCATAGTGCAGAGAATACACTAGGGGTATCTCAGGATCAGGCAGCGTATAGGAATCATCGTCCTCCTCAGACCAGATGGAGGATTTCCAGGTCTGTCTGAGGTATTGTAGCCGCTCTTGGCGCTCAATACCTTCGGCCTTCAGGTACAACAGCCGTCGGAGTTCCTGAGTGTCATTCTCAGACAGTGGCATGTTATTAGAAGCAGGCCGCGCTAGAGCATTAGGACTCTGGGCCCCGGGTTCACCTGAGTGCATAGGCTGCATGTGTAACACCAGTTTCCCAACAGGGGAAGTGGGCTCTGAAGTTGACTCTAGATCTACCTCCTCCAGCAACAGCTCGGCTAGGAAGGCACTGTGTTTTAGATCAAAACATCTGGGATCAACACGAGGGATAGTGCTGGCGATCTCAGACAGTTGGTCGTCAGCATCCTCCTTAACAGCTGCAGGTTCCAGATAGCCATCGGGAGATTCACACCCTGTAAGTGTGGCAGATAGGTGCTCAGGAGATCGGTTTTTGAGATCAGAAAGAGTCAGGCCACGATTTTCGGCCATGACCTCTTTCAGTAGCACCTGGTCTAGGTCACACAGGGGTACAGGATTGAGAGATCCATCGACGATGGATAAGAAACTGGCCCACTCAGGGGCCTTGTAAGGTGTACATGCGCCCATAACCCAGGTAGGTAGGTAGATGCACTCGGTCGTGGAGAGGCGCCCCATGGTTCCCCCTGGCGTCGCCCCTGTGACGAACAGGAAGAGGCTCCGCGCGTGAAGAGGGGAGGCGGCTTACATCCCGCTAGACCTGACTGTTGGCCCCCAACAAAGCGGCCCCGGGCAGCACCGGGAGGGCTGATCGCCACCAGCGTGACGTGCTTGTCTCGCCGGGAGGGTGTGCCCCCGTGCTTGCGCACGTCCCCTCCTTTGGGCGGAACCCTAGATGTTCACCGGACTTCCTGGCGTATCCCGTTCCCAAGGCATGCATGCACGTTCTTGGTACTAGGGTTCCGAGGCGCTTGGTTGTCGCACGCTCCGCCTCGAGTCCCTAAGCAGCGCAGACCTTAGGATGCAGCCTTACCCCCGGTCTCCGGATCTCGTTTGGCCGGGTCACCTGCATGGCACGGGCTGCCTCAGTGCCCGGGCTGTGGGCACTGGGTTTCCTACTGTTGTGCGGCGTTTGTGTTTGGGTCCGGTTGGCGGTTGGGTGTGGGTTTTGTTAACTCCGCCAGTCCTGGCTGGGGTCTTGGGTGGGTGTGTTCGGGCACGGTTTGTGGTGTTGTCCCTCTAGTGTCGGCTGTTTGTGGTGTTCGTGGTTGGGGTTCGGTTTCGGCCTGCTTATGGGACGTGTGTGGTTGCGTGGGCGCCCCGCTTGCCCCCCGCCGTTTCCAGTTCCGGCGTGCGATGTGGGGGTGTGTGCTGCGCCCGGGTCTCGGCTGTGCCCAGCCCTTCTTGGCTGGGTTGTCGGGGTAAGTTTTTTGCGCTTTTTTTTTTTGCTGGGTGTCCCTGTCCCGGGCCTTGTTGTCCCTGTCCCGCCATCCCCTTTCTTTCGGGCTGGGCTGCTGGCTCTTTTTTTTTTTCGTGGTGTGTGTCTGCTTGTTTCGGTGTCCCTTTTCCCGGTGGGCCGCTGTTCCTGGCTTGGTGTTGCCGGTTTTGGCTGGGGGGTCCCCCTGTGCCTCTTTGGGGGTCCTGTCTTCGGTGCCTTCTGGGGGGGGGGGTTTGGCCGCCTCTGGTGGTGTTGGCGGGCTGTTTGGCGGCTGTGGGCTGTTTCCGCCCCCCCCCCTCCCCCCTCTGTTTTTTTTTGGGGGGGGGGGCCTGCCTGTTCCTCCCTCCGCCTTCCCTGGGCTGGCGCACGCACTGGCCCGCATTCAGTGTTGTCTTCCGGGCTGCTGTTGTCAGTTGCGTTCTGTTTGGCCGTGTTCCGGCCCCATGGGTCGGGTGGGCTATGTACACGGTGCGCTCGGCGCCCCTTCTTGCCGGGTTAGGTCCTGGCTCTGCCGGCTGGGCGGCTGCGCCAGGCGGCTGCTTGTGGCTCTGGGTTAGGGGGCTGGGGTTGTTCGTGTCCTTTCCCCTCTGCGGTGCCGGTTTTAACCTTCTGGGTGGTCTGCCACCGTTGTTGCCAGGCGCGCTGTGGCCCCGTGTGTGGCCTGCGGTGCTGGTGTGTGGCGTGCTGGTGCGGGGCCTTCCAGGGTGTGCGGTGGCTGGCTTCGGTTAGTCCTTCAGGTTAGGGTCAGTTGTGTCGTGTTGTGCCGCTCTGTGCCGCGTCGCGTCGCGTCGTGCTGTGGCGCGTTGCACTGTGGCGCGCTGTGGTGCGGTGTGCCGTGGTCTCGCGTTGTGCCGCGGTGGGTCAGTGGAGGTCAGCCTGGCCTGTGTCGTGGTGCGGAATGCGGGCCGGAGTGTGGCTGGCTGGTGGCTGGGGGGTGCGGTTAGGTGTGGGTGTCTCGCTGGGTCCGTGCTGCGGGGGCTTGGGCGTGCCGCTCGGGCTCGTGGGTCGAGTAGGTCGATCGCGTGACGGTCCGTCGGGTTGCCCTCCCTGGGGGCCTGTGCCTTGGTCCCGTGTCCTCTGGGGGTTTCGGTCCCTAGTCCTGGTCGCTGTGGCAGTGCCTTCGTCCTCTTCCGGTGCCTGTGAGGTGGCCCTTGTGGCGGCCGGGGTCGTCGCCTGGCGGTGAGGGCGTGGTGGTGCGCTGTGCGGCGGCGTTCCCTGCGGCTTCCTCTGTGGGTGTGGCCCGTTCTCCCCGTGTAGGTGTGCCCTCCATTCCCCGTGTGGTTTCCGGTGGCTGGTGGGTGTGCGCTGGTGTGATCCGTACGGCGTCCGATGCTTGCTTTGGCGGTGTGTGTTGGGGGGTGCGCCCCCGGGAGTCGTGGGGTGTTCGGTGGGGGTGGGGCGGCGCTGGTCCCCCCGTCGTGGTATGCCCTTCCTTGGTGTGGGTCGTGGCGTTTGCCGTGGTGCCCTTTTCCTCCGTGCCTTGGTCCCCGCTCCCGCCCCTTCCTGGTTCTTGGGTGGTTTCCTGCCCCCATGTGGTGTCTCTTCCTGCGTCCTGTCCCTGTGAGTGCCTGCCCTCACTTGGGGCCCCTCCGTGCCCTCTTGCCTGAATGCTCTTTGGTGTCCCTTGCCCTTCCCTTGCCCTTGTCCTCCCCCTTCCCGGTGTGGTGGTGGCGGGAGGGGCGGGGTGGGGAGGGGGCGCCGACGGCCCAGGCCTGGGGGTGGGTGGCCTGGAGCCACTGGCGGAGGGCTTGGGGGGTGTAGGGGGGGCGGAGGCCCTGGTCCGCATCGCGGAGGAGGGCCTCCCATGCCGCTTGTGGCATGATGGCCTCCGGGGCGGCCTCGTTGGGGTTGGCGGGGGTGCGGGTGCGCACCTCCTCGAAGGTATGCACCATGTGCACCCCATCTTGCCTTCCTGCTCCCCGGCCCACTTCACCCAGCGGCGGAGCTCCTGCAAAGCGGGGGCAGACCACCAGGCGAGGTGGGCGGGGGCCTGGGGGGGGGAGGGGTCCGTGCCCGGGGTCCTGTAGCGGCGGGGGGAGGACGTGGACCTGCGGTGGTGGCGGGGGTGGCGGTGCCTGGGGGAGCGGGAGCGGCAGTGGCGGGGGCTGGGGGTGGAGGACGGGTACGGGTGGAGGGGGGAACGGGAGGGGGAGGTGGACATGGGGCGGCGGTGGCGCGCTTGGTGGCGTCCGGGGGAGCGGGAGTGGTGGTGGCGGGGGCTGGGGGTGGTGGATGGGTATGGGCGGCGGGGGGAACGGGGAGCCCGGCGGGGCCTGTGGGGGGAGGGGGAGGTGGACATGGGGCGGCGGTGGCGTGCCTGGCGGCGTCGGGGGGAGCGGGAGCGGTGGTGGCGGGGGCCTGGGGGTGGGGGTCTTGTATGGCCGGAGGGGGAGGGGGAGGTGGACATGGGGCGGCGGTGGCGCTCGTGGTGGTGCCCGGGGGAGCGGGAGCGGCGGGAGCGGGGTCTCGGGGGGTCGTGGTGGCACCTGGGGGAGCGGGAGCGGCGCGAGTGGGTGGTTGAGGCGCAGTGGCGGTGTGGGGAGTGTGGGCGCCGTGGGCGAGTGTGCCGTGCGGGGGGGGAGCGGGAGCACCGCCGTTTGCGGGACCGGGCCTCATCGCTCAAGTCGGGCCAGTCAGGAGGCGTCGACGGGTCCTGGGGGGCTTCGCCTGGTGCCGCCTGGTACTGGGGGGGGGGGGGAGGTCCCCCGTCGTCCATGGATCCGCCACGTAGGGGTGTGGTGGCGGCAGCGGCTGGTTGTATGGGTCGAGTGACTGTCCCTGGCGGGGTTGGGCCCGGGGGGACCCTTCGGCGTGGACGTGGTGGCCGGGGGGATACGGATACGGTTCCTGGTACGGGGGGGGTGGCTGGTACGGGGGGGGTGGCCCCTGGCGGTAGGTGGGGTATGCGGGTGGAGCGCTTGGTGGCTGCCATCCCATTCGCTGGTGCTGTTCGTGCACGGGGGGTTGTGGCCTGGTGGGGTAGGGCGGTGGGCAGTGGTAGTCATGGGGGTGGTGTTGGTAGTGGTGGTGGTGGGGCCGCTGCTGGTTGTGGTGTGGGTAGTGGTGGGGTTGGTGTTGCGGGTATGGCCCATGGACCCCTTGTGGGTTCTCCGGTCCCCCTTGTGGGGCTGGGGGGTTGGGCATCGTGGGCAGTCCCTGGGGCTGCACTATGTGGTGGGCAGGGGGGGCGGGTTGGGGGCCGGGCTTGACGGTGACGGTGGTCGAGGGGTCCCACGTCCCTGGGTTGGTTTGGCCGGCGGTGGTGGTGGTTTGCGGGGGATGGATGACGGGGCGCTTGGTGACGGGGATGCGCACGAGGGCTTGGACGGGGTCGTGTTGGGTGGCCGCCTCTGCGGTGGTGGTGGGTGCCGGTGGGAGGGGGGCGTGGGTTGCGGTGGATGGGGGGTCCTTGCTTGGGTGAGGGTCCGGGTGGGGGTGGTGTCGGTTGGGTTTGTGTCGTTGCTTTTGTGGTGTTGTGTGTGCTCGCGTGGGCGCCGGCTTGGGTTTGGGGTCAGGTTTGGGGTCGGGGTCCGGTTCCAGGTTGAGGAGGACCTCTGTCCGGAGGTGTGAGGGCGCCGATGTCGGGTCGGGGGTCGTCCCGGTGCGTTGCCGGGGTGCCCGAGTCGCCTGTGTGGGGGTCCGGGGGTCAGTGCGTGCGGCCGCGGCTTTGGCTTTTGCCGTGGCCTTGAGGATGAGGGCGGCGGGGAGGGGGGGGTCGGAAGATGAGGTGGAGGAGGTGGACGAGGCTGAGGATGAGGAGGAGGTGGTGGACGCGGGTTGGGCTGTGATGCGGGCGGGCTTGCGGGCGACGGCTTCTGCTGCGGCCACGGCGGGGAGGATGGAGGGCATGTCCTCGGGCTGTAAGTTGGGGGCGGGCGGCTGGGGGGGCCCGGTCGTGACCTGGCGGCCCGGCGGGCCGATCTGGTCGGCAGCGGCGGCGGAGGGAGGCGCGGGGCTGTGGCCTTCTCCTTCTGGGCTTGGCTGGGCCCGGGTCCTGCAATGTGCGAGGCTGTGTGGGTTGGCGTGCGCGGGGGGGAACAGTTCACGTGGGCTGCATTCAGGGGCCGGGGGGGGTGGGCCTGGATCTTCTGGGGTGCGTGCGGGGGGCGTGGGCGGGCCACTGGGTGGGGTGGGCGTGCCGCGGGGCGCGGGGCTCCTCTTGGCGGGTGTGTGTGGGTTGTCGAGTGTGGGGGGTGGTGAGGGGTGTCCGGCGGGTGGGTGTGTGGCGGGGGTGTGCTGGTGTTCGGGCGGGTGGGGGAGGCTATTCATCTTTTCCTGAGTCGACTGAGAACTGACATATCCAGGGCAGAGCCTATGAATTTATCTATGTTTTCTCATGAATTCTTAGCTGTCCTAGTGGTATGCACCCTAGGGGGCTGGGCACCTCTTTTTGAGAGGTCCTGGGTTCAATTCCCGGTTAGGCTAGCTAAGTAGGAAGATCCCATGTGACATGGCAGTGACCTCATCGCCACATGCCCTGCCACCTCAGCACATATGGGACCCAAAACAAAGAGTGCACATCTCCTGAGATGGCACTACGGCGATTGAGTGACCATGGGGCAGTTTTCCAACTCTTTTTCCAAAACATTTCAGCTATCTTTGTGAATATGCAATCTGATGTGCCCTGAGTTGCAGTTTCTGTGAATATTCTAACATCTTTCACTGTTTACACTGCAGCCCTTCATGCTTTGATCCTGATTCTCTTCTACTTGCTTATCTCTGGCTTGGGCTATCCTGGATTGGTTGTATTTCAGCAAACAAAACATTTTCCTCATCAAAAACAAGCAGCAGGAAACCCTACACCAGCAGCAAGTAGCAGGAGAGGCACAACAAACTCACAGTGTTGAAATCACTATAAAACCTTCTGACCTAACCCAACCCTAATCAAGACTGAATATTGGGACCGAGCTGGTGGGGGGGTTGGGTTGGGTTGGGTTGGACTCTCCCGACTTGAAAAACGCGACGGACCCGTCAATTGAAAAATTTGGGTCCCCCGGGAGCGGCGCAATCATCGGAGTAGTCTGAGCACACTCCGCCACCAGAAAGAGGACGACCGCACGACACATCAGCCTGCTGCACTTGGCGCATACCGCCTGCATCGCTCCTTGGCCAGCCTCTGCTGGCCCGGGGCAGCCCCACCGCGCCCTGAGGGCGGCGCCCACACGGCTGGGCCGCCGCTCTCGACGCTCGCGGGATCACTCCGACGCCGCCGGGCCCGAACCCCCGGGAGGGGCATCGGGGTCTCCCCTGGCGCGGACCACTGTGGAGCTGCCTGGCACCACTGCTGACAGGGCCATTAGCGCCTCCGCCAGCCCCTGCGGCACTGTTCCTTCCGGCGCAGACATCCAGAATCGGTCTCCAACACGAACATGCACATGTTCTGGCCGGGCGTCCAGCCGCGCCAGGCTCCAGCGGTGTACAGCGGCTCCTTCCCAGGCAGGCGCCTGTCCGCCACCAATCACGACAAGCACTGAACAGTGCTGCCCGTCTGAACCCAGAGGGAACTCTGGCTCCGCCAGGGCTGCCACGCCCAGGCCTGGGGACTCCGCCAGCGCTGTGACAGCGCGGTCGTACAGGTGCAGCAATGCGGACAGGCACGCGGCGTGTTGCCACGACAGCCCATGCGTCCACCCGCTCACTGGACCATTGGATGTAGTCCAGAACAGATCCCAGGCTGCTGACCGGGCATATGTGGCCAGTGCCTCCAGGTAGACGCTGGCCAGGCTGTCTCGACGAGCTGCCGTAAGCCAGCGTGACGCTCCCGCGCATGTGCCCATGAGCATCCCTGACCACGTGACGTATACTGTGTGGGGGCGCGCTGGTGGCCATGTCGCTGTCACCTCATGGTCGGCCCGCAGGACCAGGTGCAGGCTGTCACCACTGGGACGCCCTAGGCGTACCCACGTGGTGGTCACCCACTCTGGCACTGTTGCACCGGGCGCTGCCGCGAGTACCAGCGCACGAAAGCCAGCTTGTACGGCCAGAGCCACTTTGCCACATGCTGCCAGTAGGTGCTGGCCCCATCCGGCACACGACTGTTCGCAGAACGGGCAGTTGAAGACGTTGTCTGGGGCTGTCGCCATCGTCCGGGCTGCCCGAAGCCACGTGGCCACGTTGAGGGCGTCCTTGGACAAACGGGCCTCCTGAACCACTCGCTCCCACGACGTCCCAGCCGCCGGGTCGCGGTGCAAGAGGGCATCCAGGTGCGGCATCGCTGGTGCTAACTGCTCGTACCGGCGCTCCATGGCCACAGAGTGACGCAGATACGGCACGCCCCCCGTCGTGAGTACCGCCACGCCTCCGACGTCCGCTGCAAATGGCATGGGGCCCTCTTCCACGTCCGACATCCGCGACGTCGCCAGACTGTGCGCCCTGTGCTGAAGGCCGGCTAGCCCCGGCGCGGGGCTAGGAGCACCGCTCGCGAAGTCCTGCTGAGCTGGCACGTACACTTCGTCTGCTTGCCAGAGGTGCAGTCCGGCCGCGTACTGGACCCGCAGGTTATCGACATACGGGCTGTCCGACACGGTGTGATCCTCCCCTTCGGTGGTGACGTGGGTGTTGTCCGCCAGGGCCAGCACTCGCGTGGCCAGAGGAAGGCGCATCTCGCGGAGTACAGCGAGCCCCAGGTATCTACCGAACCATTCCGCTGCCCATGGGTACGGGTCCTCTACTGCCACTGCAGACCACGCCTCAGCAAACACCCCGCGGGCGTCTGCAAGGACTGCCGCATACGCCAGCGATCGCTGGCCGCATGCCCCATCAGAAGCCACCACGACTTGAGGGCCTTCCGGGGCCCGGTGCAGGCTCACATGCATGGCTGCTGGCGGCACGTGTGCTGCCGGTAGCAGGACCAGCTGCAGCTGCCACGCCTCGAGGAGTGAGTGCAGCACGTGGGCGTCGGAGTACGCTTGCGGGACCCACGCCTTATGGCCCAGCTCATGTCGCAGAAGGTCAGCGACATAGCTACTGCGGCAGTTGAGGGCGCCCAATACAGTGTGCACAAACCGGACCGCGTGACGGTCCTGCAGCCTGGGCGCATGCAGGCCCAGCATACGTAGCGGTCGATAGAGCAGGGTTCTGGGGAAGCTGCGGGGCAGCCCCAGGGCGCGCCTGTGGATGCCATCCGACAGCCGCTGGCATGCCTCCAGATTGAGACCCACTGCTGGGACCACGTCCAGGACGAAATCTGCCTTGGTCAGCGCGAAGGTGGTCACCACTCGCAGAGCTAAGGCATACACCGGCTCCGTCCGCGGCACTGCCCAGTGCAGGTGGCGCAGTGCCTCCTCGTATTTGACCAGTACTGCTCTGGGTGGTTCACCCATGACGACGGGAATCTTCACCATGGCGAGGTCGGCTGAGTCCGTTTTGATGACGCCGAGGACGGTCGACAGTTGGCCGGCGGCGTAGCCCAGGGCGCCCCCTTTGTCGACCAGGAGGTACCCCTTCAACTTGGACCGGTTGATGGCCCCACCTCCGGCCAGACATGTTTTCTGGCTGACCCGCAGTACGTGGGCTGCTCCTGCGTCTGTGTATGCGAAGATGCGCCTGTCGTCGCTGGAGGATACTTCTGGGACGTACTCTGCTGCACACGCCGGATGCACGGGACACCAGTCGGCTGGGTCAGGCCCCCCTGGACCGCCAGTTTCTGGGCGTAGCGCGTTGGCCACGATGGCCGCGTTCGCCCTGGAGCGCACGGAGCCCAGTTCTTTGAACCCTCCGACACCCATGCTGTCACCCTGGGCCCCACCGTGGAGCATGCGGTAGGGGCCCACCAGCCCGTACGGCGACTGCACGTAGATGCTCAGCCTGCCGTAGAAGGACTGGTACCACGGGTCTACACGGATGCCGTCAGGGCACACCTGCTGCAGCGATTCGCGCTGCACGTTACAGAACGCGTTGCTCTCGTCCCAGTCGAATACCCACAGACGGCCGCGCTCCCGTATCCATACCGGAATGGCCCAGCGACAGAAGATGGCCACCAGCTGGCTACTAAACTCTTTGCGGTAGGCGAAGGCTGAGGGCGGGTCGAGTCCCTGCACTGTGGACACCATCTGGAGGCGGTGGAATATCGCTGTCGACTCCTTCCGCCGCACCGGCTCCTCCAGCATGACTGGCCGGCTCATGCGCACCAGCCATTGCGGCTCCTTTTTCAGGAGGCACAGGTGCAGAACCGCATTGAGGATGCGGGCTGGAGCCCCGCTGTGTGTGGCGTGCAATAGCTCCACCAGGACTCCGATGGCGGTGCCTGACAGCCGGCTTTGCAGCGACTGCACCAGTTCCCCAAACGCCGCCGCCTCTGACCCTGATCGTCGGATTTCGAAGTGCATCTCCTGAAAGCTGGGCGGGGAACCTGGGGTGGCTGGTGCTCTGGGATCCACTGCACGCTCACCACGCTGTGCGTGGGCCAATCGGGTAGCCGCGGTGATGTCCGGCCGATCTGACATGCGTGGGCGGTACTGATCTGCAAGCCGCCGGAGCCACCCTGCATCTGAGCCAATGTGGCGGCCACAGTGCAGTTCCATCGCTTGACGCAACAGCTCCCCCTTGAAGGCATCCGGCTCGGTCGGGAAGTACTCACCATCAGGGCTGACGGACGACAATTGCTGAAATCGAGCTTTGCGGATCTTCAGGGCCGCGGCGGTGACTGAAGTAACCCCTGTCCCCTGCAGCTTGCCCTCTGTCAGCTGGACCGCTCTGAGGAACGCCGCGTCCTGCCGGTCTGCCCACCACGCTGTCAGGCGATCCCGGGCGGCCAGCTGGGTGCCCTCAAACAGCTTGGCGGCTGCTTCTGCGGCCAATCGAAACCCACTGGAGGATGATGGGATAATGCCGCTGATGCACTCCCAGTACCATGTGAACGCGCCATCGGGCGACAGGCGGGCACACCAGGCCCACCAGAATGCCAGGCTGGCCATGGCGGCCGCTGTGGCCATGTGCGATGGTTCTGCTCTCCGAAAGCGGAACAGACGGCCCGCCGGATTGGCCTGCGACAGGTACTCGGAGCGCACGCTGAGGTCGCAGGCCACTGCTAGATGGGTGCTCAAGCCAGGCAGCAGGAACTTTTCGCAGGCATGAACTGGTGACTGAGCACTCACGAGGACCCAGTCCAGCTCCCTCCGGGACACCCCTGCTCTGTTGGCGACGATGTTGGTGGCCTCCCCGGGGCGATAGAGGTGGGTAAAGCCCCCCCAGTATCTGTTGTCAGTGCACGCCTTGCGCAGCCAGGCTCCTGAATCGTCCGCCAGGTCAGCGTTCATGTCGCCCGCGACTAACTTCACCCCGCCGGGATGCCTGGCCTGGAACGCAGCGCTCCGGAGAATACTGAGCCGCCTGTTTGCGGCCTTCATCCCTGGCGGAAAGTGCACACTCGTGACCACGACGGGGACCTTCTCTGAGATGGGGATGGCCACACTGAGGGCATGCTCATCCTTGTCGGACTGTAGCGGAGCCCGTGTCTGCAGCCGGTGATGGATGAGAATTGCCAGGCCTCCACCCGGCACCACGGGGCCCAGGATGACTCGATAGGGGACCCCTTTGAGACTGTCGTCGACAAATAGGGGGCCCGCCTCCTGCAGACACACCACGTCCGGCTCGAAATCCACCAAAAGCGCCAGCAACATCCGCATCTTGGAGGCCAGACCTCCTGCATTGATGGTGAAGACCAGAAGCCGCGTGATGCCGGTGGGCAGGGCGTCGAACTTGGGGATGTAGCTGCCATCGTGCCGAGCACGCAATTGCCGATATAGATTGTCGTCTCCCGGTGGCTGGAGGTCGCAGACGCCTGGGGAGCACAGGTGGCAGGCCGCTGTGGACAAAGAGAAGGCAGATGCACCGCTGAGGCCGGATACGCGGATGTTGCTGCACCTCGCCATACGCCGGGTAACGGTGGACCCCTTGGGCAGGGCGCCGCATACTGGCATCACCGGCGGACGAGCTGGGTCACACGGTTGGGTCAGGACTAGGCGCTGCAACCGGGGCCGGTCGCAGCGGGGGCAGAGGTCGAAGCTGAGCCAGGGGTCCGCGCACCATTCTTCCTTGAGTTGTGGGAGCGGTACCGCTGCAGCTTCAGGTATGCTGGATCGCCGGGAGCTAAGGAGAACGCCCACGCGACCCGCTGGGACGACTGCTGGGTCCCTGTACGACGTGAGCAGGACCAGCAGATCACAACCGGTCCATATTGGCGGGGAGACCAGCACGTCATCCTTCAGCCGGTGCTTGTGATCCAGAAGGGCAGACACCCAGAGCTCCACAATGATGAAGGCCTGCGCTAGGGGCAGTTCGGGCACGGGGTTAAGTAGGCTGGCCTGATCGGGCAGAGCCGCGCACAGCGCCTTCTTGAGGGTGGTCAGTATTACAGGCACCTGGCCTGTGACGGGGATTCGAAAGCTGTGGGTCCGGGGGCACTCGACGGAGAGGCACGGGCCAATGGTGCGGCACAGGAGGCAAGCGGTCACCGCCTCCTCGTCCCCCGGGGGCTCTGCCTGACCCAGGACGTCCTCAATGGCCGAGGCTATGGGGTCTCCGTCTGCTGCCGGATCGCGCAGCCGCCCGCGAATGTGCTGCAGGTTCCAGTGCAGGTTTCCTACAGCGGCCTGCAGGGCAGAGCCACGCCTGCTGCCCCCCAGCACCGAGTGCAGCATCGCCGCCGGCACTTCGGGAACCAGGGCAGGCACGGGGAGGTGCTGGGGCAGTCATTGGCTCTTGCCCTTCTTCCCCGGCACGCTTTCGACCCGCACGGCACGCGCTGTGGCCTTATCGGGGCCTGCCCCCCAAGCTTGCCCCGACGACTCTCGCCGCGGGCCTGGCGCCGCGGTCTCACGCCTACTGCGGACTGACTGTCCGCTCCGCGAGGCCTTTCTGCCTCGACTCCCCGGACTGATGGCCGCCGTGGTGAGGGGCGGCGTTCCGTCCCTATGCTGCCGTCTTCCGGCGGGAGGTGGCCCGGGGGGCGGCGGCGGGAAGCCGCCACGAGGTGAGCGCTCCCGGCTTGGCGGGGACCGGTATGCCCGGTCCCGGTACGTGGCATACGGTTGGCGGTGGTAGGTGGTATGCTCGGGGCTGTCGTATGAGCGCCTTCGACCGAGTTGGCGGTGGTAGCCCGACCTGAGGTCCCTGCTGAGCGACGGGGGCTCGTCGTCGTCGTCTTCGTCGGAGCCGCCGCGCCAGCGACCCCTATGACGGCTGCCTCCGTACGGCGCGAGTGGTGAGTCGTCGTGTGCCTCACGGCGAATGAGCACGTACGCCCCGGAGGCCGTCTCGGCCGGGTGAGAGTCTGAGCCGCGGGCTGCGCGCCGCCACGCCTCGTGCGGTACAACCACACTACACGACCCCTCGTGCGGGGCCCAGTCCGGGACCGTCGTGGGGTGCGCCAGAGCTGCGGACACCGCCGCTGCCACTTCCGCCGGGGGCAGCCCCAGCAAGCCTTCCAGCCGCAGGCTGACATACCGCTCCTCCGGGCTTGGGCTGGTCCGCTTTCGGTTTGATCGAGATGATGGCCGGTCTCGTTCCCGACTGCCCCTGGCCGTACGCTCTGGCGATGGGCTGCTGTCGCGATGACCTCGTGGTGCGCCTGGTACCCGATCGTAGTACCGCGCTGCCCAGTGTGGTACGAGATGGGCCCCAGCGTTCGTGCGCAGGTGATCATTGGTGTCACGGATGGTGGAGACGTCGGGCACATGAACTACGAACTGAACGTACGCATGCCAGAAGGTGTCCAAGGTATCGGCCTGCATCAGGGCGTCGACAAATGGTCCCGGCAGGCCTTGTCTCGCTCCAGCCACTGCCACATGCGCACCCAGGGTCTTCCACTCCCAGTCGGCTGACTGCGCCGCCAAGATCTCCTCTGCCTCTTCCAGGAGCTCCTGCTTGGTGGTGGGCGTTGCCTGCAGCAGGCGCTTGTCCTCCAGATATGCGCGCCACTCTGCTATTGCCGTGGCACCCGCCCCCGAGTCAGCGCCAAAGTGCCCGGCCTGCGACGTGAGGATGGTCCCCAGCTGCTTGCCGGTTGAGGCCTGGGCCAGCGTGCGGAGTGCTGCCGCCATGGAGGGGAGGGGGGCCATCCGCAGCTGCAGATTCGTCGCCGCTGCCCGGATGTGCTCAGGAGGTATGCCCTGACACGTGTCCCAGGCGGACTGCAGCTCCGACGCGAGTCTCTGGTTGTCGTCGAAGTGGGGCAGTGCCGTTGGGAGCCTCGTTGGCTGAGCGACCGATCCCGGCCCTGCCATCCGCTTCGCGCGGTCGGGGGCTGAGGGCGGCGGGTCATCGGCTCTGCGTTCCGGCACTCGAGGGTGTGGCAGCATCGATGGCATGGCAGATTTTATGGCCTGCGACAGCTTGGTGTCGGACACGGGGTTGTCCAGAGGCAGGCCACTAGCGTCCGCGGGGGAGCTGAGCCACGACACCTTGAGTCCCTTGCGCCTCGCCCAGGCGGCGTCCACTGCCTGCCAGAACCAAAGCCAACTCATCATCACTCGGCCGGCCGCCACAGGATTCTGGGCTTGATTCAGCAGGCGCCTGAAGCTGGCTGGCTCCTTGTCGAAGGCTAGACGGAGCTCCTCCTGGCCTTTGGGCCAGCGGTGTTGCGTGACCACGTCCGCCATCAGCGCAATTTCGTCTTTGCGCGTGCACTTGTCGAGGAAGTCCGACACTTCAGCCAGCACTTCCGCGAACGTATCCCACGAGACAGATGGACACTTGGAGGCCAGAATGCTGCGGTCGACCTCGCCCAGGGTACCTGTCACCCGTGCCAGGTACAGCGCCATGGACGACTCCGCGTCTGGGGGCATGGGCCAGCGAGATACTTCTGTGCCCGACGGCCCGTGCTCAGCCACAAGCAGCACGCCATCTGATTCTCGGTCGCCCATAGCTCTCGTGACATTCCACAGATCTGCGGACTTCAGCTGCGCCTGTTGCTGCGCCAGGCTGAGCTCGGCAAACGACTTGGGGGGCATAGTAGAGCTGCACACAGGTGAGATGGGGAAGGCAAAGCTCTACCAGCGCACGGGCCATGTGGCCAGCATCATCATGAATGTGTCCAGCTGACCCGGGGTCAGCTCAGCACAGCACTTTGTACGCGCCGACAAGACCATCACGACCAGCAGGTAATGCGGCGGTCCGGTGTCTGCACGCAGCATCTCTGGGCACAAACGGCCTGTCTGGCCGCCAACAGCACACACAGCCTCCTGCTCGATCACGACCGACCGCACAGGGCGATCAGGCACCGCATCCACAGGCTCCAGCACTGCTCCACGCACCCGGCACATGTTCTGGCTGATGACCTCGGGGAGCAGACACATTGGCTGACGCACAAGCGCTCCAACAGCACATCGTCGCCTCCTCGGGATCTTCGGTCAGCACGCAGGCACTATACTGCGGGCAACTAGGCACTACCCCGTTGGGCTCCAGCACAGTTCCATGCACCAGGCACTCGTTCCGGCGGTTGTCCACGAGGAGTGAACACGCCGGCTGGCGCACAGGACACACGCTGCAGCAGCCGCCCCATCAGCACGTCTACACCTCCTCGGGGTTGACGGTCAGCACACACGCACTGCACTGCGGGCGCACTGGGGGCGCTGGTGGCCAGGTCGACAACGCACGATCGAGTGCGGGTACGCGTCGGGGCATTGCTGTGCGGCGGGGGAGCAACCTGTGGGATGGGTGCATGGTGGAGCCGGGGCGACTGGGCGCACGACAGGGGAGAGTGCCTGTCCCTCACAGCACCGCACCGATCACCCTCGGGGGGTGCCCTCGGGGGGTGGCAGGGATGGGCCCTGGGCTGACTGGTGGGGGGGGGGAACATTAGCTATGACTGGTGAGGGACATCAACAATGATTCACACATTGATGGCCATTGAGAAAGTGAAATCAGCTTGCAAGTGAACCCCATCACCACAAGGCCCACTTTCAAGGCTTTTTGGACATCTGAGGGGCCAAAATGCCCCAAAATGGGCTCAAAATGGGCTCATAATGGGCTCATTTCACCCGTTTGTGCACCCCAAATGGTCTAGGATGATTTTTGGAAAAATGCGTTTTTGACCCATTTTTGACTCATTTTTGGTCCCAAAACAGCCCATTTTCAAGGCATTTTGGGATTTTCGGGGGACCAAAATGGGCCACCACAAGCTCAAAACAGTCTAAAAACACTCGTTTTACCTTGGCACATGGTATAGGATCATTTTTGAGAAAAGTCATCTTTTTGCCCCTACTGGACCCTGTTGACCCATTTGGGCACCCACCTGTTTGGGCTTGAGCTTGTAGCTTGCCGCAGCCTAGTGGGCCTAGGTATGGGGGTCTGGGCGTCCGTTTGGGCAATTTTGAGGGGTGCCCTCGGAATCGCATTTTGAGCCATGTAGCCAAAGATATGGCGTGTTCTTGGTTTGTGGCTGTTGGCCTTTGGAGGTTCTGGGGGCCTTTTTGGGCCGTTTCCGGGATGTATCATGGAGTTAGAGGGCCGCAAAGAGCCCGTTGACAGGGGGAAGTCAAGCCACACATAGAGTGTACCCACCGTTTCCCTTCGTTTGGCCGTTTTGAATGTGTTCCAGGGCTGTTTGGGCCCAAAAATGACTGTTTTTGGCCCTAAACTGCAGTTTTTGAAACTGAGGTCCGCCACTTGCGAATCCCGTTCCCGGCCGCCACTGTTGAGTTTCCTGCTCAAACTTTGTGCGATTGTAATTCACACCCATAGGTATCATCCATCAATTTTTCATGTGAATGTGAAGCACCACGACGGAGTTCTGATTTTGGCCCATTTCGCGCGTGCTGCTTGCTTGCTGCTTGCTGCTTGCTTGCTAAACCTGGTAGGTCCACCCTAGACCCTAAAAAGGGTTATAAAACCAAGACTGGTTCCACCAGCTCGGTGACCCTAACCCTAATCAAGACTGAATATTGGGACCGAGCTGGTGGAGGAGGGAACATCAGCTATGACTGGTGAGGGACATCAAGAATGATTCACACATTAAAGTGAAATCAGCTTGCAAGTCAACCCCATCACCACAAGGCTTACTTTCAAGGCTTTTTGGACTTCTGAGGGGCCAAAATGCCCCAAAATGGGCTCAAAATGGGCTCATTTCACCCGTTTGTGCACCCCAAATGGTCTAGGATGAGGTTTGGAAAAAATGCGTTTTTGACCCATTTTTGACCATTTTTGGTCCCAAAACAGCCCATTTTGAAGGCATTTTGGAATTTTTGGAGGACCAAAATGGGCCACCACAAGCTCAAAACAGTCCAAAAACACTTGTCTTAGTGTCGCACATGGTCTAGGATCATTTTTCAGACCAGTCATCTTTTTGCCCCTACTGGACCCTGTTGACCCATTTGGGCACCCACTTGTTTGGGCTTGAGCTAGCAGCTTGCTACAGCCTAGTGGGCCTAGGTACAAGGGTCTAGGCGTCCGTTTGGGCAATTCTGAGGGGTGGAAACCACAAAAAGTGGGGGGTTGCGGGTGGATTAGGTGCCCCGGAATCGCATTTTGAGCCATGTAGCCAAAGATATGGCCTTTTCTTGGTTTGTGGTTGTGGGCATTTGGAGCTTCTGGGGGCCTTTTTGGGCCGTTTCCGGGACATATCATGGAGTTAGAGGGCGGCAAAGAGCTCGTTGACACGGGGAAGTCAAGCCGCACGTGAAACACACCCACCGTTTCCCTTCTTTTGGCCGTTTTCAATGTGTTCCAGGGCCAAAAATTTGGCCCAAAAATGGCTGTTTTTGGCCCTAAACTGCAGTTTTTGAAATTGAGGTCCGCCATCTCCGAATCCCGTTCTCGGCCGCCACCGTTGAGTTTTTTGCTCAAACTTCGTGTGATTGTACTTCACACCGATAGGTATCATCCACCAAAATTTCACCAAAATCTAAAGCACCACGACGGTCCCATTTCGCGTGTGCTGCTTGCTTGCTGCTTGATATGAGCAAATTGATGCATATGTACAATGCATTGTACTTCCTGCCACATACCTGTACCAAAAAATTGATGTCTCTATCCGGCTATTGTGTGCCTGTCAAGTGTTGCATGTTCCTTGTTTCACGCATTACGGGGTGCCACAAGGCCCACGTTGAAGGCTTTTTGGACTTCTGAGGGGCCAAAATGCCCCCAAAATGGGCTCAAAATGGGCCTATTTCACCCGTTTGTGCACCCCAAATGGTCTAGGATGGAGTCTAGAAAAATGCGTTTTTGACCCATTTTTGACCCATTTTTGGTCCCAAAACAGCCCAGTTTCAAGGCATTTTGGGATTTTCGGAGTACCAAAATGGGCCACCACAAGCTCAAAACGGTCCAAAAACACTTGTTTTAGCGTCGCACATGGTCTAGGATCATTTTTGAGAAAAGTCATCTTTTTGCCCCTACTGGACCCTGTTGACCCATTTGGGCACCCACCTGTTTGGGCTTCAGCTTCCAGCTTGCCGCAGCCTAGTGGGGCTAGGCATTGGGGTCTAGGCGTCCCTTTGGGCACTTCTGAGGGGTGGAAACCACAAAAAGTGGGGGGTTGTGGGTGGAATAGGTGCCCTCGGAATCGCATTTTGAGCCATGTAGCCAAAGATATGGCCTATTCTTGGTTTGTGGCTGTCGGCCTTTGGAGCTTCAGGGGGCCTTTTTAGGCCGTTTCCTGGACATATCATGGAGTTAGAGGGCGGCAAAGAGCTCGTTGACACGGGGAAGTCAAGCCGCATATAGAGTTGGCCACCGTTTCCCTTCTTTTGGCCGTTTTGAATGTGTTCTAGGGCTTTTTTGGCCCAAAAATGCCTGTTTTTGGCCCTAAACTGCAGTTTTTGAAACTGAGGTCCGCCACTTGCGAATCCCGTTCCCGGCCACCACTGTCAAGTTTCTTGCTCAAGCTTTGTGTGATTGTACTTCACACCCATAGGTATCATCCACCAAAATTTCACTCAAATCCAAAGCACCACGACGGAGTTCTTATTTTGGCCCATTTCGCGCGTGCTGCTTGCTGCTTGCTTCTTGCTTGCTGCTTGCTGCTTGCTTGCTAAACCTGGTAGGTCCACCCTAGACACTAAAAAGGGTTATAAAACCAAGACTGGTTCCACCAGCTCGGTGACCCTAACCCTAACCATAGTCAACAACCAGTCATAGGGCAGTCGACCCTGGTTTAGCAACCAGGAAACAGGGACTGCAGTGATGGGGGTAGTCCCCCTTCTCATATTCCTTCACGAGGCCAGCATCAATACATTCCTGGATCTGGCGCTCGATTTCTTCAACCTGCTCCTGTGGAGCGGGATAGGGACGACGCCTGACTCGCGTCTTTTCAAATTCAGGTTTCAGTTTCAGGTCCATCTGGACCAGTTTTTTACAAGAGAGGGGGGGCGGCAAGGCGCCGAACATCTCCTCATAGGTTAGCAGCAGTTTCTTCAGTCGGGGGTCAAGGTTAAGACTCTGGATTTTCTGCAGGAAATGCTCCTCAGCATGGAGGTTGCTCTTTCCATGTTCTTTCTTTTTCTGCCGATCAGCAGTTTCGGCACGTACAGAACCATCGTCCCACTCAGGGGGACATTGCTGCCCATAGTGCAGAGAATACACTAGGGGTATCTCAGGATCAGGCAGCGTATAGGAATCATCGTCCTCCTCAGACCAGATGGAGGATTTCCAGGTCTGTCTGAGGTATTGTAGCCGCTCTTGGCGCTCAATACCTTCGGCCCTCAGGTACAACAGCCGTCGGAGTTCCTGAGTGTCATGCTCAGACAGTGGCATGTTATTGGAAGCAGGCCGCGCTAGAGCATCAGGACTCTGGGCCCCGGGTTCACCTGAGTGCATAGGCTGCATGTGTAACACCGGTTTCCCAACAGGGGAAGTGGGCTCTGAAGTTGACTCTAGATCTACCTCCTCCAGCAACAGCTGGGCTAGGAAGGCACTGTGTTTTAGATCAAAACATCTGGGATCAACACGAGGGATAGTGCTGGCGATCTCAGACAGTTGGTCGTCAGCATCCTCCTTAACAGCTGCAGGTTCCAGATAGCCATCGGGAGATTCACACCCTGTAAGTGTGGCAGATAGGTGCTCAGGAGATCGGTTTTTGAGATCAGAAAGAGTCAGGCCACGATTTTCGGCCATGACCTCTTTCAGTAGCACCTGGTCTAGGTCACACAGGGGTACAGGATTGAGAGATCCATCGATGATGGATAAGAAACTGGCCCACTCAGGGGCCTTGTAAGGTGTACATGCGCCCATAACCCAGGTAGGTAGGTAGGTGCACTCGGTCGTGGAGAGGCGCCCCATGGTTCCCCCTGGCGTCGCCCCTGTGACGAACAGGAAGAGGCTCCGCGCGTGAAGAGGGGAGGCGGCTTACATCCCGCTAGACCTGACTGTTGGCCCCCAACAAAGCGGCCCCGGGCAGCACCGGGAGGGCTGATCGCCACCAGCGTGACGTGCTTGTCTCGCCGGGAGGGTGTGCCCCCGTGCTTGCGCACGTCCCCTCCTTTGGGCGGAACCCTAGAGGTTCATCGGACTTCCTGGCGTATCCCGTTCCCAAGGCATGCATGCACGTTCTTGGTACTAGGCTTCCGAGGCGCTTGGGTGTCGCACGCTCCGCCTCGAGTCCCAAAGCAGCGCAGGTCTTAGGATGCAGCCTTACCCCTGGTCTCCAGATCTCGTTTGGCCGGGTCATCTGCATGGCACGGGCTGCCTCAGTGCCCGGGCTGTGGGCTGGGTTTCCTACTGTTGTGCGGCGTTTGTGTTTGGGTCCGGTGGGCGGTTGGGTGTGGGTTTTGGTAACCCCGCCAGTCCTGGCTGGGGTTTTGGGTGGGGGTGTTTGGGCACGGTTTGTGGTGTTGTCCCTCTAGTGTCGGCTGTTTGTGGTGTTCGTGGTTGGGGTTCGGTTTCGGCCTGCTTATGGGATGTGTGTGGTTGCGTGCACGCCCCGCTTGCCCCCCGCCGTTTCCGGTTCCGGCGTGCGGTGTGGGGGTGTGTGCTGGGCCCGGGTCTCAGCTGTGCCCAGCCCTTCTTGGCTGGGTTGTCGGGGTGTGTTTTTTGCGCTTTTTTTTTTTGCTGGGTGTCCCTGTCCCGGGCCTTGTTGTCCCTGTCCCCCCATCCCTTTTCTTTCGGGCTGGGCTGCTGGCTCTTTTTTTTTTCGTGGTGTGTGTCTGCTTGTTTCGGTGTCCCTTTTCCCGGTGGGCCGCTGTTCCTGGCTTGGTGTTGCCGGTTTTGGCTGGGTGGTCCCCCTGTGCCTCTTTGGGGGTCCTGTCTTCGGTGCCTTCTGGGGGGGGGGGTTTGGCCGCCTCTGGTGGTGTTGGCGGGCGTTTTGGCGGCTGTGGGCTGTTTTCGCGCCCCCCCCCCCCCTGCCCCCTCTGTTGTTGTTTTTTTTCCGAGGGGGGGGGGGGGCTGCCTGTTCCTCCCTCCGCCTTCCCTGGGCCGGCGCACGCACTGGCCCGCATTCAGTGTTGTCTTCCGGGCTGCTGCTGTCAGTTGCGTTCTGTTTGGCCCTGTTCCGGCCCCATTGGTCGGGTGGGCTATGTACACGGTGGGCTCGGCGCCCCTTCTTGCCGGGTTAGGTCCTGGCTCTGCCGGCTGGGCGGCTGCGCCAGGCGGCTGCTTGTGGCTCTGGGTTAGGGGGCTGGGGTTGTTCGTGTCCTTTCCCCTCTGCGGTGCCGGTTTTAACCTTCTGGGTGGTCTGCCACCGTTGTTGCCAGGCGCGCTGTGGCCCCGTGTGTGGCCTGCGGTGCTGGTGTGTGGCGTGCTGGTGCGGCGCCTTCCAGGGTGTGCGGTGGCTGGCTTCGGTTAGCCCTTCAGGTTAGGGTCAGTTGTTCGAGAATACTGCCGCAAAACTGGAGACTACAGCTTGGGTGAGCTGGACTACTTGCTGACGGCGAAGGAGCGACAGGAGTGTTTTGACAGCCACGAGAAAGGCTGCCAGTCGTGGTATGAAAGTGACTCTCAAAGCCTATGGCAAGTGCGGGCTGAAACTGAAGAGTACCACCGACACGTAGACCGCGCTGTTGAACAGCTACAAGCAGCGGAGTCCTTTTGGGGCTCCTTTGAGACCACTGTGGAGGCCTTGGAGTCTGAGGTCAAGGTGAAGAGCGCCTGAGCTGAAGATTGCGCACTGACGAGCGCTCTGAATGAGATGCCGCAACAGCCGCGCAAGAGAGGAACGCGTGGCAAGGGGCGCTCCTTTAAAAGCAGTACCACTACTCATTAAGTGCAGGTTGTAGGAACAGTAGCAATCCGACCCGTGTGTTGTCTCTTTTGCACGAGTAGCGTTGCGCCCCGTGTTTTTTTTTGCTCCGTGGCCGTTTTTGTGTAGCACCTTGCTCCTCTCACGTGCCGCGAGTAGCATTTAGTAGGCTGTTGGTGCGTTCCTGGCTGTGTTCCCTACGTCTGCCTTGGTTAACTTTTTTTCCCTTGCTGATAGACTTCAAGTGAGCTGTTCTCAAGACAGCTATTTCCCAGATTTACGGTGCAAACACGAGAGAAGCCGCACATGCCAGTAGCTCTGGTATGTGTTTGCGCGCTTCGCTGTTTCGTTTTCTGTCGTTGCTGCTTTTGTTTGTACTGTTTTCCTTCGTATGTCAGTGAGAAGTTGGTGTTTCAGTCACAAGGAGAAGTGGGCGCCGAAGAGTGGACAAGTTTTTTTTGGGTGTGTCTGCTTCATGGTGCCCTTGCGTAATCGTGCGTTCGAAGTCTTCGTCCGCACGTCGTGCGATTGGTTTCAGCTTCGTGCATGCATGCTTGCTGTGGTGTGTTAAGCCGTGTAGGCCTGTGCTTTGCGAACGCTGTTAAGCTTGTTTGTACGTGCGCCTTTGCGCTGTTAGGCTGGCTTGTACGTGCGGTCGTGGTGTATGATGGTGAGATCTGATTTGTTGATGCGTGCAGGTCAAAATGAGTTGTGTGTTGGTGCTCAGTTTTCCTTCAGCGCCATCGCCGTTTGATTCGTATGTACACACTGACATACGCTCTTGCTTTCGTTTTTGCACCTGATTCGTTCTCAGGCATCCTTTGAGAGATCGTAGCTTTGGGTGTCCGACCTTGTCTCTTCGTTTCTTCGCTAGTTTGCTGGTTCGTGCTTTTTCTTTTTGTTTTGTGTATTGTCTCACAGGCAATGGCGAGAGCTGGAGTCCTGAAGTAAGTTAACGATGGGTTTTGAAGAAGTCCTCGCTGTATATACTAAGGAATGTTTTTTTCAGTGACTTGAGGACAAATACGGGAACAATTTTGAGGCTCCACTTTGTTGTTCTGCCTTTGTTTGTCTTTTTTTTCCGCATGGACAGGGTTTTGCAGAAGGTTCACTGCCTTTTGTGTGGCGTTGTTGTGTTTTTGGCAAGCCTGTTATTTAGTGCTCATTGGCCGCGCACGCCATGTAACCAGTTTTTACTGTAAAATGGGTTGGAGTCCCGTGTGTGCAGTGGTGCGTTGCGTGCCCTGGTACAGTCTGTGCTATGGTAGTTGCTGTGACTATTTTCTGTGGTCATTTTGAAACATGGTTGTGGGTTAGCGCTTGTGGTCACCACTGTGACTCTTGGATTGTGTGTACCCTTGATGTGGCATATATATTCATGTATTTCAGTGGGCTGCCACTGCAGGCTGGGGGCTGATCACCCCATTGAGCATGGGTGCATATATGTTCTCTTTTTTGATATGCATGATTGGTTATGCTTGTAGGTGCGGGAGTGCCGGGCTCTCCGCCACCTTCTGATTTGTGTTTCATGAGATCTCACTTTTATTTATTGATGCGCATGCACACCTATGGTGGCATGTGAGCCACTTTTCGGTGGTTGTGGACCCCTCAAGTGTCTTGGGAGGGGGATGTAAGGTGTACATGCGCCCATAACCCACAGAAGCAGGTTCCGAGGTATAATGCCGCAGAATATAGATCGCGTGTGAGTGCGTAAATGATAATGGGAGATTCAAGAATTTGTGTGTTATTTGGAAACACAGTTTATGTTTACATGTTTGTAGATATGACATGAACCCGTGTGGAATATCTTGAACGTTTGTCTCGACAAGGTCTGTGCTTGGACTTCTTGGTGTTCGCCGTGCCAGGGATAGCAAAAGGCCTTACAGGCATAGCTGTGTCTAAGTCCTCAGGCACATAGATGGGACCGTCGGGGAGTTGCACTCTTCCCACGGTCATTCAATCTAGCATACGGCGCCGGTAAGCGTGTTCACCAGAGCAGCCCCAGTCAGGGCTGCACATGACAACCCTTCCTCCCTCATAAGCGATTTTGGTTAGAACCTTCGCGAGCAGGGAGAAGGGAGGGTTAGCATACGCTAGCCCCATTGCTTTTCAGAAGAAACGGAAAGCGTTGTTCAAATGTTTCGAGCAGTACAACTGCATGATGTGCTGTTGCTGGCTCGCAAACAATTCCACCTGGATCTCATCCAGGTTTACCTGAAGGGCCGCCACTCCATTTTCAAGCACGTGACGGGCCAATTGGTAGTTTTAAGTACGATAGTTAGTCTTGGATGCGTAGCGCAGCCCAGACTCTTTTCGTCCTGACAGCTCCAAAGGTACGGAGAAGAGCCCACTGCCAAAGTCGCAGTGCGAAGAATAGGGGCGCTGGAGAGACAGCATTTTTACCTGGGGGTTTCTTCGTAGAAAGTCTGTACCAATGACGATGTCAAAGGCGTCGGTGTCCAACCCTCCGCAGTGTTGGGTCACAGTTTCGTCGCCCAGGCATATAGTCACATCGACCCCCCCCAAGGAATGGACGGTACGCCCATCCCTTATTTTATTGGCCACGGTCTTAGTTTTCTTGAAAGTTTTTAGCAGGCGCCGGGCCACTATGGAAAGTGTTGCACCGGTGTCAAGCACCGCTCGAAAAACTTGATCCCCGATTTTCACGAGGATCCAGAAAACCAAGTCCTCCCCTTCGGCGCCGCCCCCCTACTCCTCAGCAGGGAATTTGACATCCACCCCTGCAGCCATGAGGGACTTGGCCATCCAGGCTAGTCGCCTCTTCTTGGAGTTATTCTCCTCAGGGGAGCCGTTATCCCCTTGTGGGCGCTTCTTGGGGTCACCTTCGGCAGGAGGAGGTGTAGCCGCGGGCGCTGATGAGCGCCTCTGGGGGTTAGGGGGTCCACCTTTGCCACCCCCCTTGCCACCTCCTTTACCACCTTTATCCCCGTTCTGGGGATTTCTGTTGGGTGTGTGGTTCTTCTGGCATTCAGCCTCCTGCCGCTTGAGTTTATCACTCCCGCGTTTCTTTATGTGACATTTGCCCTCGTAGTGACGACGTTTGCCACAATAGCCACAGGTGATGGTACACCTGAAATGGTCCTGATGGGTCACAGTTTTTCCATCTTTGGAGTGCTGCTATCGTTTCATCTGCAGCATACAACTACTGCGGTGGTCGCAGTCAGGGGGCATGACATGGTCCCCCCTTGTCATTCACAGGTTTACCGTAGAACAGAGGGGGTGTACGTGCATCAGGTTTAAGCTCATTCATGGCACGTAGGTTACCCCTTCCTTTACCACCTCCCTGGTTGCTGTTAGTGGGATTTTTAGGCCTTTTTACCTTCGCCGCGTTCGGGGGCAGGGGTACCACCTCAACCCAAGTGCTTCTTGAGGAATTTCTCCATGTGGGAGTCATTCTCCCTCTCAAGAGCTAGCTCAATCAGCAGGTCCACCAGTTCGTCGTACGAGTGGGTCCGGCTTTTCCTCTCAGAGGTAGCGCGGCAGTCATCCCACGTACGTTGGGGGACCTTACTCATGAACCACAGGTGGGGCTCAGTGGCTCCATAGGAGCCCACGTTCATCCGTGAAAACATATACTCTAGGTCGCACACGTATTCAGAGACTCGCGCAGCGGAAGGAAACTCAGGGAGCATAGGTAGCTCCTCTATCTGTGTGCGCACACTGAGGTCGGTCTCATAGACTGGGAATGTTTTCTCCAGTCTTTGGAGTACCTCAGCCCATGTTGAACAGGTTTTCACAATCCGTTTCACCTGTTTTTGCAAAAATTTCTTTTTGCATGAGCGTTTCAGCAGTGAGCATTTGGTGGCCACATCCACATGGGATTGGCCAGTTAGCAAAAGAAACTCAGCAAATTCTTCTGCCCATTCGGGCAGATTTTTCGGGTCGAACTCCGGCAATTCTAGCTGGATGTTCGCCTGGGCAATCGGTGTGCCCATCTTCCCACCCCCCGGGGTTGGGCCTGAATGGGGAGGAGATACGCCGGCAAGGGGTGCCAGGGCTGACAGCCCTCTTTTCTCAGTCTCAGTCACAGGCATGTCCTGTAATTGAGCAATTGGGACTGTCCTACCGGATGATGAGGGCTGGGGCAAGTGACCTTGGGTAGCAACCTGGACATCCTTGATCTTTTGAGATCGTCGGCCAACGTGCTCAATCCGGGTGAAGCTGAGAGTAGAGGTGGCTTGGGTAAGGGTTTGGTGATACCCAATTATGCCTTGACAGCCTCTGACAGAGCTGTCACATCCGGGTCTTCAGATCCGGATAGAAGCTTGGCCAAAAGTTCGGCCGTGCGATCCAGAGCCCCATAGGTGGGCTCTGGGTGAAGAGGATCCAGACCCTTTTCAGGAGCCCTTGAAGTTGTCGGCAGGTCTGGATGCCATGTATTCGGGTGCTCGTGTACTCTTGGTCGTCTCGGTAGTCATACTGTTTCCGCCATGTCTGTAGATTGCCCCGAATAAAGGAAGGAACCCATCTCAGTTTGAGGCGGAGACCCGAGGGCATCAAGAGGTATTTCTCCATCTTCCCCTACGGTGGACTTGTGGTACTCCTCGTGGAGCATAAACTCATCAATCCTCCTTCGTAGGTCGTTTTGTTCTTCAGGACCACCTCCAAGAACAGTAGAAGAAGAGGCCGGACAGGCCGAAAGAAGGTCCCTATCAGGACCGGCCCCCGCTGTGCCCCTTCCGCCTGTTACCCCTGCTGATTTACTCCGGATCAACGATTGCATTTCTCAAAATCCTCAAAGTCCAGGGTCCAAAATCCAAAAATATAGAAAATACAATCCTCCTTCAACCCTGAACAGCAACCAGATCCCACAAATACAGCAGTAGCCCAATTCACAATCCAAATCAGGCTGCGGGCTTCCGTTCAGCACACCGGTCGTCTCACGGTGGCGGGCATGTACAAGAATTGCACCAAGGAAGAAAGCCCTGAAATTGGCATATGAACACAAATAAAGCAAAGTTGGGGAAAGAGGTAAACATACCCATTCACAGCCGTAAACCCCTCATTCCCTGGACTCAAGACCTTCCCTTGACTCACCAACATATTGCCCTGAACCAGGTCAAATGAGATGGCTGAATGCCATGTGTCACAAGTCACTACATAAACCCCAAAAATGTGTTCACTCCCAAGCCTATAAATCCTAGCCCAATAGGGGAGGTGGCGTGTCATGGCCTAGAGTGGCACTCAGGACCATGCCCTACCCTGACATAACCTTGGTTCGACTTAGAGTCGAATGGGCTTAGATATATGCCACATGAGTTTGAACTCATAACATGCCAAAAAACTGCCAATTCACACCATATTGGCCATATATCAAATATATGCTCAAAATTGAGGTTACCACTTATCCGAAGGCTCAGAGTATGCATGGAATCGAAGTCTATTATTCATGGAGGATAGAGACCAAAGGTCAATGCCCATGTACATCCCCACTTTACCCTCGAAACCCCTTCGGATATGGGCGCCACGCACTGCCCAAGTCAGCCCATGATCTTGAGACCAATTCTTGTGATCCTTCGTGCGCCAAGCCAAATGGAGTATGCGATCCGGCATATGGTGGTGCTCAACTCCAAAGCATATGCCAACATATGAACAACATACCATGGTTCGACTCTCCGTAGGCTTCTTGCTGTTTGCCGACCAGGTAAGTACACAAAACGCAAAAATGAGCAGAAATTGAGGTCAAAAACATGAAAATATGACCAAATACAAAGTTGTCATGATAGTATATCTCTATGCTCACCCATGATATCCGCTCATGGTTCAATACACAAATGATTGGAACCATTTGCGAACAATTCCCCCACTTGGATCCCCAATCGGGCGCATGGAGATACCTTCGCCACCCATATCTACATGCCCCATGAAAATGGGAGTGCACTCATGGATCTCTTTGCCAAACATACCACGAGCAATACATACGCGGTAGACTTAGTCTAGCGCTTTGAATTCCACAATTGGGACATGGGCAAAGCCCTTGTCACGTGTGGCTCCCCATCTCTTCGGCCACACGATGATATATAACATGGGCGTGAGCATATCGAAGCACATACCATGCACATAACACATACCCTCAAAATGTGGCTCCCACCATGATATGCCATGTCCCTCCATGGACATAACTTCACGTTAAAAATACGTAGGAACCCAAGGAAAGTATCTATGCAACCCCAACACTCATGCGGTACACTCGAAAGTCGCATTAAAATATTCGGTTGCACGGTCCAAGAGTTATATATCACTTTGTACCCTCTTGACCATTATCCCTTGCTACACCGGGCATGTGTACACACCAAAGGCGTTTGATGCTACTCAAATTAACTTGAGACCAAGGCGGTTCCAACCCAATTCTCCTTATTCTCTTTCCTCACACTCGCGCGTAGATATGGCCCTTCAAAGTGGTCCCACGATCCGCTTTTGTTTCCCTTATATCTCCAAGTCAAATGGGTGGCAAGTATAAGGGAAACCTGATTCGGGCATAGGGAAAAGCGTATGACCACTCGAAGAAGACCAAATCAAGTGCGGCGATGTCGAAGTCGAAAATCCGATTTCGACATCGCGAAAAATTCAGAATAAAATTTCGAGTGCATATTTAGAAAATTGCGGAAGCAACGAACCCTTTACTGATGAAATCTGACCCTTCATCGGGGTTTCCGCCAAAATATCTGGAAATAACAGTTAACCAATCGGTTAACGCAAAATCGCGAGCCAACTGACAGTCGCCGATACATTGACCATCAGAACGAAAGGCTGAAAAATTACGGAAACATTATGATAATAAAGCCCTGTTGATTCCTGATATTCTGATATATAAATCTCCGCTGGCGGCGCCTCGGTACTGAATATGGCCGCTCATAGCCGGAATGGCCAAACCTATCACACCATCACATCGGGTTAGATCAGGTGGATGGGAGAGTATGATATCAGCCAATGGCGGCTTGCCGGCACATAGATACACACCCCAAGTGACCCCAAGATGGCCACGGGGGTCCGAACCGGCTTCACCCCCCTTCTCAGAGCGTTGTTACCGCTCGGAAGTCATTGAAGAGAGTACGGGAGGACCCCAATGGGCTCCAACCCCCCCCTCCATGTCCCAAGGACACATGGAGGCCCCACACACGTCGTAGGCGTCCCCCATGCCCCATGGGAGGGGTGAGGACACTGATAATCGGTGCCCTACGCCATATCCGGTCTCCTCTTGATCTACAACATGGACCAAGGGGATCAAAGATAGAAAAACGTCGTCGGTCGACCTAAATAAGTATACCACAATGAAATATATATGTGGAGATCGAGTGAAGGGGGTATATGGCCAATCAAGGCCGAAAAATCCCCGGATGAACGCCCTCACCCGTCTCCTCAATCACAGAAACAAACAAAATGCCAAGGGGGATCCATTACGGTGCTACAGCAGCAACCAAATGGACCAACACGTCCTTGACATCCAAAGAAATATTCTTTTTCTTCAGGTAGTCCATCCAGACCGTGGTGTACCTCGGCACAAAACTGCTCGGAGGCTCCCACGAATCCCTGGATGCGGCGAATCCCTTCCAACAGACTTTATAAAGCCTCCCCCCAGGCGTCCCCGGGTCCGGCTTGTCCGCCAGGATTCTCTCGGCGGTGAAGTCGTCGTCCTCACCCTCGTCGTTCGAGTCCACATCGCCGGCCGTGAACTCGAAGGTGACGGGACGTCCGCTGGGGTCTGGTGCTCGGGGACGAAGCTGGGTATGGTCGCGGTCCAGGATCTTGTTATCCCCCACACGAACCGCGTACACGTCCTGCCCGACCTTCCGCACGATCGCCCCCGGCACATACCAAGACGCCTGCCGATGCCTGGACAGGACATCCTTGTGGTGCCGCTCCACCCACACGGTATCTTGGAGAGCATACTTCTGGACTTTTCCCTGCTTGAAGTACTTGGCCCTCTTGTCATGCTCGTCCTGAAGTGCCTTGCACACCTTGGCCGCCGTGTCGTCCGCCTCAGCCATCATAGCGTTCGCATCCCTGGCCACCTTGCCATGGTTCAACCACGGGAGAGTGCGGGACACTCGATCCCGTAGGAACAGGATGCGATGGGGCGACAGTCCAGTGGGTCCCGGAAGGTCGTGATACGCTTGGAGCACTCTCCACAGCGAGTTATACCAGTTCCGGCCCGGTTCGTCAATGTGCAGCTGGCGGAAGTTCTCGAACATCTGCCGCCCGGCCACCTCAGCTCGGCCATTCGACCGGCTGTGGTATGCCACGGTCTTGGCGTGCCGAATCCCCATGTGCTTGCACATCGTCTTGAACCACGTCCCCACGAATTGACTGCCCCGATCGCTGCAGATGACAGCTGGGACATCGAAAATCGTCAGCCAATGCCTGATCATGGCATTAGCGACGGTCTTGGCCTGCAGCCCCACCCCATGCTTGTCCTTCTTGTCCTTCTTCTTGGACTTCTTGCCCGGGACTGCCACGATATACCCGCTGTGCCTGTCCACCGCCAGGATGACACAGTCATAGGTCTCTCCGTCCACGGTGACCTCAGGCATGGCGAACACATCCATGGCCACGGACCGCATAGGGGCCTCCGGTATAGCCGTGTACACCGGGTTGCCCGCTGTGGAGTGGTTGGGGCTCTTCGTGGCCCGACACACGGCACAGTCGCTGCAGTACCTATCCAGGATGGCGTAATACCCCGGAGGGAACTTGAAACGCCACTCCAGGTCCTGCTGCATCTTGTCCCGGCCAGGGTGCATGAGCTGGGCGTTGTGCCAATGGTCAATGAGCTCCTCCACTCGGTTCTCGGGCACCAGCAGCTTGTCGTTGAGGAACAACTTGTCCCCATCCTCGGTCAAGCCCTCAGGCCACTCGTCGTCCGACGGGGCGCTCACGGCATTCCAGTACTTGCTCCAGTGCCCGGATGCCGCGTAGTCATCCGACCAATCCTCTGTGAGCACCGACCTGACCAGCTCTACAGGGGCCACCATCCATTGCTCGAGGGTTTCCTCTCGAATAGCTTGGACGCGGGCACCCCGGAACTTGGCCAGGTCAATACGATTTGCCATCACCACAAAGCACTTGACCCCCTCTTGCTCCATGGCCTTCTCCATCTCGATGATGCGCTTGGCCTCCTCGGTCTCCTCGGCGTCGCCATGGCTGGATATGTCCATCCACGCCTTGCCCGCGGGGTAAGCCCAGCGACTGAGGCAATCTGCCACAGTGTTGTCCTTCCCCGGGACGTACACGACGCTGAGGTCGAACTTGGCGCACGTCTCGTGCCATCGGGCCCTCCTAGCCGCTGGTCCTGAGGGGGTGTCGACATGCTCCTTGTGCCAGCTCTGTAGGGACTGGTGGTCCGTGCAAACCACCACCGGCTGCAGTCCGATGTGGCCAGACCACTTCCTGAGCGCACATACAATGGCGTATGTCTCCTTCTCCCTCGCGGTCCATGTTCAGCGTTGGCCCTCGGCCAGGATCCTGCTCCAAAACGCCACGGGAACATGAGTCCCGTCGTCCCGGACTTGCTCGAGGACTGCCCCCACGGCATAGTCCGAGGCGTCTGTCCGTAGCACGAATCCCTTGTCCGGGTCCACCAGGAACAGCCCCAACTGCCCCAGGAGTCGCTCCTTCAGGCTGTTGAACGCATCTTCAGCCTCAGGGGTCCAGGCCAGCTTCTTCTTGCTCCCCTTCCGGCCATCGAACTTCCCCACCTGCAGCATCTTGTGCAGCGGCCCCGAGAGTTCTGCATACATCCGGACGTAGCCCGAATAGTAATTGCAGAACCCCATGAAGGACCGGAGTTCGCTGATGGTCTGGGGCTTCTCCCAGTGGTGCAGGGACGCCAGCTTCCCAGGCATGGGACGGCGTTGCCCGTGACCAACCACGTGACCCGCGAACTCCACTTCCTTCACGAAGAGTGAGGCTTTGGTGGGCTTGCACACCATGTTGTGCTACTCCAACTCGCTGAGCACTCGGCGCAGATCCTTCTCATGCGCGTCGATGAGCTCGTCCTCAGTCATGTTCTCCGTGCCGGACCCGATGATGATGTCATCCACGAAGGGATCGGCACAGTCCCGGACAGGACCGAGTAGGTCCTCCATCATGCGCTGGAATGCAGCGTTGCCATTCTTGGCACCCATAGGCACCACTTTCCACTGCATGGGCCCCAGCGGCGTCGACATCGCTGTGCAGGGCCTGGAGTCCGGGTGTAGCGGCATCTGGTGGTAACCGTGTTTCAGGTCCAACACCGTGAAAATCCGCTTTTTCTGTTGCTTTTGGAGGATGGAGTCGATCAGGGGAAGCGAGTACGAGTCGTGCTCGGTCTGCTCGTTCAAACCTCTGTAATCAACCACCAACCTCCACTCGCCCTTCTCCTTCTTGGGCACGATGAAGGCTGGGCTGGCCCACTCACTGTCGGAGGGTTCGATCCATCCCCGCTCAATGAACTCGGCCAACAGCTTCTTCATGGCCTCGGCCCGATCGCCCTGAAGTTGGTACTCCCGATGACGATAGATCTTCGGGTTCGGCTTCAGCTTGATCTTCGCTGTACCAAACCTCCCACGATCTGGAGGGTTCTTGTTGGCGACGCCACTGAATAGCCGCGGATAGGCCTTGATCAGCCTCTCCTTCAGCTCGGCGACCTTCGGGTTCTCCTGGGCCTCTTCAGCCGCTTGCTTCGGTATAGATACAACCGACCGCACTGCGGTATAGGCCTCTTCTGGGTCCGATTCCGACTTCTCCTCGTCCGATATGCCGTCTTCATCGTTGTGGGGAGCTCTTCCCACCGATAATCTTCGGAAATTTGCGGCATCGGGCTGGTGACTGTCGCTATCGGCACCCATTCTTGGAAAATCCCATGTTGGTGGGTCCGACCCAACCGGACCATCGTACTGGTCCGCGATGTGATCCATGACCCTCGCCACGAACTCGTCCTTCTCGTACTTGCCGGTGACCAACATCTTGTCATCCCACCAATGCGGAGATGTGACCATGGCCGGCCTCTTCTTGGCTGCCACACGGTCGTGCATCCCCATCCGCATGTAGTTGACGACGTCGTCGATCTCGGCGTGGGACAGGACGTCAATGCCATCAATAGGCTGATCTGCCCCCTCCTTGGGCTCAAACATGACCTTCATGGGCACCGCCTCCACCCTACGGATGAATGCTTCATCACCCGTGGGCTGGGCTTGCGCCCCATCCACCAGGAAAGCCTTGGTACCCCACGCTTGACCCGGGGAGGGCATTGATACACCCTTGGCGTCGATGAACAACTCCTCCTCTGGCCCGAATGACATCTCGTTCAGGGTGATGGAGTCCAGCGTCGACTTGAGACCCTCCAGCGGACATGGGGTGGATCCTATGCCGGTTATGACCAGGATCCCCTTCGCCCTATCTGCGACGATCTTCTCCACTGTACGTCTGGTGTTATCCAGGGAGCCATGCCAATACATGGGCCCCCACTCCTTCATACCCCAATGCCTGTGCCAGGCTGAGTCTCCTCGATGCCAATGCCTCCTACACTTCCGCAAAAGTGGGGCATCCCGGGAAGCGAAGACGTCCGTCTCGGGCGCTTCAGCTCCCAGCGTCTGAATCATCCTGGCGTACACTTGCGGCGACATTCCATACTCCGTGAGCTGAACTCCACGGTCTCCTCTGGACTTGGCGCCCACAGCTTGCACCGCTCGGACGATCCGATCCTCTTCCTCAGCATTCCATTGGGATGACCCGCACGCATAATCCGTGGACAGCCATGTGAGGCAGTCGTCGTCCTCCCGGACCAGCGTTGCGCGATGGGGAAGGGCTCCAATGGCGTTGGCCACCATGAAGTCATACCCCATGATCATATCCCAATCGGTAATGTCGCCGCATAGAAGTTCCCGGATAGAGTGCTTCTCTTCGCCTGATCAGGGCGGTTCAAGCGCTCATGCTCCCAGAATTCCATACTGATAGTGGCCTCATGGGTGCCACCACCCATAATCTCTCCGTTGGCGACCTTCAGGCGGACCGGTCTCGGGCTGGGCTGCAGGAGTTCCTCCTTGAACAACCCTCTCCGGACCAGGCTCACCTGGGCACCCGTATCCACTAACACATCCACCACCTTCTCGTCTCGTCCGCACCGTACTCGCACTTTCAAGTGCAACTGCCGCTCGTCGCCATGAGGTGTATGGACGACTCTCACGGCATGCAACTCTAGCACGTCCGGGTGCATCAGGACTTCAAGGGTATGGTCACGGATGGTGTAGATCTTGGGTTGGTCCTGCCCGTCCACGGGGCTCTCCGTGGTCGCTCCTTCCTTCTTGCCATGTCCCGTACCCACAAGTACTTCCCTTGGCAGGGCGCTGCAGGGGTTGGGAGTGGCGAAACTCAGTGGTTTTGGCTCTTCTGGAGCCTTCTTCGGCACCCGATGTGCCTTCGCTTTCTCTGGGATTCCACTGATTTTCGGAGGAGAGACCTCCGAGGTCCCACTCCCGTGGGGGCTCCTCTAGACTTGGCTTCCCGCAGCCCCTTCCGGCTGCGATCCGCAAGGACTTTGTCCTCCACGTTGCTGGGCTTTGAGTTCCTCCAACGTCCTCAACATGTCCTCAGCAACTTCCTCGATCGACCTCACTCGTCGGTCTTGACCAGGTCCACCACCATAGCCTCTTCCTCCGCCTTTTCCTTGGCCTTTGCCTTGGCCTTTTCCCCCGTCTCCGCCCTTCGCCTTCCAATCGGAAATCCGCTGCTCCTTGGGCTTCTTCTCGGGGTGAGCGGCGAAGTAGGCCTTCTTGTCCGCCTCATACACCTTGCACTGACGGTGGTCGTGTGCATGGTTGTTTCCCTTGCCATAACAGACCCAGCACCCGTCGTGCTGAGACCTGTACTCTCGGAACGAGAGCGGTGGGTTCCCGATCCTCCTTGGCGCGTTGCTCTTCTTGGGTCCCACCGGGCTCCATCTGGACCGATCCTGCCCATGGTTCCTCACGTTGTGCGCCACAAACGCGAAGAAATGGGCCTCCTCGTGATCCTCCCGGGACCCGGTCCAGTGGTCTTGGCCACTTCCACTTCCATCCTCCGCGGAGTTGGCCGTGTCCTCCTGGATCTCCCGATGATGGCGGTCTTCTCGGTGTCCTCGTTGTCCATGACCATGCCGATCCTGCACGTGGGCCTCGTTCTTCGCATTGAGCTTCAACGCCACCGTGATGTACTTCACGATCTCGTCCAGGCTCATGCGGGCGAAGATGACTTGCATCCTCAGCGGCTCCCCGCGCCTCCACTCCACGTTGTTGAGGCGCAGCAACCTTTGCCCCATGGAGTCCCCAAATACCTCCACGTACACGGCGTTCTTCAGGCCCAACATCCGGTTGGGTTCGCCCAGGTTCCTCCTGAAGAACTCCATGATACCCGCATGGGTATCCTCCGCCGCCATGATCCTCACCGCCACCCGCTTCTTGGCGCGCTTCTTCTCCTCGTCCTCCACTCTCCTCTTCCAGTTGCCGGGGAGGACGTCCTTCAGCAAGTGGCGGATCTCACTGGCCTCGTTCCAGTCTTCCACCAGCTTGAGGCATCTGCGGTACTTCCGCAGATACCGGTTCCACTCCCGGACCCGCAACTCACCGCGGTCCAGCGGCAGTGGGATGGACCACAGGTCCTCCAGCTTCTGATTCGGAGCGTCCACCCGCTCCTCATCCTCCAACCACTGGAGGCAGGCCTGCTCTGTACGGATCAGTCCTTCCCGGATCTGATCCCGCAGCTCCTCCTTCAGGTCCTGCGCCAGCCGGTGTGGGAATGTCCGGCATACCCACTTGTCCCGCGGCGCTCCCCGCATCTCGCCGACGACCTCCTCGGCGAAGTCCTCCCAGTCCAGGATGAAGTCATCCAGGTTGGACGGGTTCCCGTCGTAATAGGGGATTTTGATTCCCCTGAGGTCGTCAATCCTGATGGCGTCTCGGGCGTCTCCAGCCACCACTCCACCGAGACGGATACCACCTGTGGCCGGGGGGTGTGAGTACACTCCCCGTACATCCCTCTCCTCCATGGAGTGCGGTCCAGTTGGGCCTGAACCCATGGGGTTTGGAATGCGGGAAGGACTTGCTCCATCGGCCGTCCATATCCCCGTATTGGGGTCCTTCGCCCACAGGTTTCCGCTTGGATGGCCTCGACCATGTCCGTCGCCGCTTCCCATGGTTCGCCCCTGCATGGTCTGGTTCTGGATCTCTATCTTCTCTTCCGCATAGACTACCATATTCGTCGTGATCGGTACATCCTGGGCGGCATGGGACATCTGTACCGTCAGGCTCCTCGGGTCCGTGTTTACGTGCCCTTCCCGCATGGACCCAGCCGGTGCCGTGTGTTCCCCGAGCATTGTGGATTCGCTGAACATGGGAACAAACGGCAGCGCACCCGGGTCAACACGCGGAGGCGCGTATGGTGCCTCTGCAGGGCCGCCAATGGGTTTCTCCATGGCGCTCCTGAGGGTCTTAACCCGCTCTACCAGCTCTACCTGGGCCGGCTTTGCCGGGAGCTCCGGACCCGAGGCGAGGGGCTGTAGCTCCTCTAGCCTTTTCAGGCGTCCCGACATGTCCTCCACCAGGTGGAGGAGGCTGTCCACCACTCGCTGCTGCTTCTCCAGGGCCAGCTCCAGATTCTCCCGGTACCGGTCCCGTTCCGCTCGCAGCTCCTCCATGTCTTTCTCCGCGGCCGACTGGTCGTCCAGGATCCCCGCGACGTCCTCCTCTAGACCATCCTTGGCGTTGTCCAGACGGTCAAGACGATGCACGATGGCGTCCATCCCCATCTTCGGATACTTGCCCATGAGGAAGGACACGTGCTCGCAGTGGCACGCAGCGTGCTTTCCGCCGGATTCAGCACATCCCGCGGTTCCCGGCACCTCAGACTCATCGCCCATGGGCGTATCGCCTATGGCGTCCGTCTCTGGTCCCGTGTGCCGGGGCACAGGTGCCGTCCGGGCCCTGGCTGGCCTCTCCAAGCCCTCGGCGTCGTGCTTCAGGGCGGGTTCGGGGGCCGTATGCGCCCTGGCGATCGGCGCGGACGTCTCCTCCGACTCCGAGGGTGGCTCGTAGGCTGTCCGATAGCCCTCGGAGTGCCCCTCGGATTCCCACAGCCTGACCGGGCTGGGGTCCGTGTCCATAGCCCCGGCTTCCCTTGCCGCGGACTTGGGTGACCCGCGCTTCCGGTAGCGCCGGGTCCGTCCTCCACTGCTGCCTGAATGGCATGCTTCATCGGAGTCCTCCGCGGCGGAGCGGAGGTTGCATGCCTTTCGGCAGCGACGCTCACACATGGAGACCAAGTCCTCCATGTCACGTCCTCCTCTTCCCGAATGTCGTACTTCTCTTCGGGCTTCAACTTCCGGAGTTCGCCATGCTCTTGAACGTCTCGGTTCTTCTATGGCTCCAATCTCCGGCGTGGTCTCCACCGAGTCCACAATACGCACCCGGGGCGTACTTGGGCAGGGCTCATAAGGGCCCAAGTCCCCGGGTCGGCGGTTGGTAGGGGCAGCAGGTACGCCTCTGCTACCATAAAGAAGGTCCCTACCAGGACCGGCCCCCGCTGTGCCCCTTCCGCCTGTTACCCCTGCTGATTTACTCCGGATCAACGATTGCATTTCTCAAAATCCTCAAAGTCCAGGGTCCAAAATCCAAAAATATAGAAAATACAATCCTCCTTCAACCCTGAACAGCAACCAGATCCCACAAATACAGCAGTAGCCCAATTCACAATCCAAATCAGGCTGCGGGCTTCCGTTCAGCACACCGGTCGTCTCACGGTGGCGGGCATGTACAAGAATTGCACCAAGGAAGAAAGCCCTGAAATTGGCATATGAACACAAATAAAGCAAAGTTGGGGAAAGAGGTAAACATACCCATTCACAGCCGTAAACCCCTCATTCCCTGGACTCAAGACCTTCCCTTGACTCACCAACATATTGCCCTGAACCAGGTCAAATGAGATGGCTGAATGCCATGTGTCACAAGTCACTACATAAACCCCAAAAATGTGTTCACTCCCAAGCCTATAAATCCTAGCCCAATAGGGGAGGTGGCGTGTCATGGCCTAGAGTGGCACTCAGGACCATGCCCTACCCTGACATAACCTTGGTTCGACTTAGAGTCGAATGGGCTTAGATATATGCCACATGAGTTTGAACTCATAACATGCCAAAAAACTGCCAATTCACACCATATTGGCCATATATCAAATATATTCTCAAAATTGAGGTTACCACTTATCCGAAGGCTCAAAGTATGCATGGAATCGAAGTCTATTATTCATGGAGGATGGAGACCAAAGGTCAATGCCCATGTACATCCCCACTTTACCCTCGAAACCCCTTCGGATATGGGCGCCACGCACTGCCCAAGTCAGCCCATGATCTTGAGACCAATTCTTGTGATCCTTCGTGCGCCAAGCCAAATGGAGTATGCGATCCGGCATATGGTGGTGCTCAACTCCAAAGCATATGCCAACATATGAACAACATACCATGGTTCGACTCTCCGTAGGCTTCTTGCTGTTTGCCGACCAGGTAAGTACACAAAACGCAAAAATGAGCAAAAATTGAGGTCAAAAACATGAAAATATGACCAAATACAAAGTTGTCATGATAGTATATCTCTATGCTCACCCATGATATCCGCTCATGGTTCAATACACAAATGATTGGAACCATTTGCGAACAATTCCCCCACTTGGATCCCCAATCGGGCGCATGGAGATACCTTCGCCACCCATATCTACATGCCCCATGAAAATGGGAGTGCACTCATGGATCTCTTTGCCAAACATACCACGAGCAATACATACGCGGTAGACTTAGTCTAGCGCTTTGAATTCCACAATTGGGACATGGGCAAAGCCCTTGTCACGTGTGGCTCCCCATCTCTTCGGCCACACGATGATATATAACATGGGCGTGAGCATATCGAAGCACATACCATGCATATAACACATACCCTCAAAATGTGGCTCCCACCATGATATGCCATGTCCCTCCATGGACATAACTTCACGTTAAAAATACGTAGGAACCCAAGGAAAGTATCTATGCAACCCCAACACTCATGCGGTACACTCGAAAGTCGCATTAAAATATTCGGTTGCACGGTCCAAGAGTTATATATCACTTTATACCCTCTTGACCATTATCCCTTGCTACACCGGGCATGTGTACACACCAAAGGCGTTTGATGCTTCCTAAATTAACTTGAGACCAAGGCGGTTCCAACCCAATTCTCCTTATTCTCTTTCCTCACACTCGCGCGTAGATATGGCCCTTCAAAGTGGTCCCACGATCCGCTTTTGTTTCCCTTATATCTCCAAGTCAAATGGGTGGCAAGTATAAGGGAAACCTGATTCGGGCATAGGGAAAAGCGTATGACCACTCGAAGAAGACCAAATCAAGTGCGGCGATGTCGAAGTCGAAAATCCGATTTCGACATCGCAAAAAATTCAGAATAAAATTTCGAGTGCATATTTAGAAAATTGCGGAAGCAACGAACCCTTTACTGAAGAAATCTGACCCTTCATCGGGGTTTCCGCCAAAATATCTGGAAATAACATTTAACCAATCGGTTAACGCAAAATCGCGAGCCAACTGACAGTCGCCGATACATTGACCATCAGAACGAAAGGCTGAAAAATTACGGAAACATTATGATAATAAAACCCTGTTGATTCCTGATATTCCGATATATAAATCTCCGCTGGCGGCGCCTCGGTACTGAATATGGCCGCTCATAGCCGGAATGGCCAAACCTATCACACTATCACATCGGGTTAGATCAGATGGATGGGGGAGTATGATATCAGCCAATGGCGGCTTGCCGGCACATAGATACACACCCCAAGTGACCCCAAGATGGCCACGGGGGTCCGAACCGGCTTCACCGGGCGATGGAGGCTTTGACTCGCCTGCAGAGCCTTTGCAGGCTGTCCTCACCATGGGCCGCTAAGGTCTCCATGGTTAATAGGGTTGTTCTGGGCGGATTTAGATTCGCCCTTGTGTGCTGTGGATCTTCCTGAGACCCAGATGCTGCTCTGAGTGGCGGTTCACTCTTTGGCCGGGCTACACTGCCAAGTTGGACTTGTGCACTTCTGATCGGCCAGGTTCGGGAGGACAGTTGCTGGACATGTTCAATGCGCTTTTCAGTTTGCTTTTCTTGTGCTTGTGCTCAGAGTCGGTTCGAAAGGTACTCAGGGTTTGCCTCTGCTACCGGAAAGATGTCCTTGATTAGTGCCCTAGATATTTTGATGAAATCCTGCAGGTTTTTGATGCGGAAATCCCAAAACCAAAGCAGCAAGTAGAGCAATAACAGGATGTGGATCGAATCAATGAATAGTTTGAAATCCAGCGTAACACAGAAGGGCTGCAGATAGACAAAGCAGGTATAAATACAAAGATTCAGTCACAAAAGGATAAAACAAAAGATTTTATGAGAAAACTGGCCCGACTGTAGCCTCCAAGTTAGCATCAAGCACTTCATGTGCACTCTTTTGGGTGAAATGGTGCTGGTTAGGAATGTGGGGCATAGGAGTTAGGGCGGACACAGATTATGACTTGGCCAAGCAATTGAATTCAGAAACAGTTAAAAAGTAGAACCACAATAAGTGGTAGAAACAATTGAGTATAGGGGTCTTGGGGTGGGAGACCACTAGGCTTAACCTCCAAGGCCTAAGGCACGAAATGCCTATTTTATTTTGGTATATCCTCCATGAAGGAAGATACCTCCGCTCAGTTGAGTGGTAGGGGTGAACTTCATGGGGGGCTAGGGTTATAACCCTAGTTACTTTGAGAAAGTGTACTTAAAGCTTCAAAAGAGTGATAGGAATACTTAAGTTAGTCATAGCATCAACAAAAGGGTTTTAAGGGGGGCTTGGCCTGGATCAAGCCCTCCAAGAAAGACATGGCAGTGACTTTTTCTCACTCTTAGTGCTACTCAATGGTACTCAATAGCGACTCAGTGCTATCCAATGCTATACCATTGCTTCTCAATGCTATTCAATGCTGTTTAATGTTGTCCCATGGCTACTCAATGCTATTCCGTGCTACACCATTCTTACTCAATGCCATTCAATGCTGTTCAATTCCTACTACCTGCTATTCAATGCAATCAAATTCCACATCCATGCTACTCAATGCTCTTCAATGTTTTTCGATTGCTACTAAATGCTATTCAATGCCGTTCAATTGCTACTCCTTGATACTTAATGCTATATCTTTTTGCTATCCAATGCCATTCAATGCTACTCAATTGCTACTCAATGCCATTCTATTGCTACTCAATGTTGTTCGATGCTATTGAATCCCATTCCTTTGCTACTCAATGCTATTTAATGCCATTTAATCAATTTAATCAAAAGTTGGTTTCTGAAGGTGGAGTCTAGGTTTGGGGTCTAAAGTTGCGGTGTGAAGTTGGAGTCTAAAGTTGGGGTCTAAAGTTGGGGTGTAAAGTCAGGGTCTAAAGTTGAGATTTGCAGTTGAGGTGTAAAGTAGGGATCTAAAGTTGGTGTCTAAACCTGGGGTGTACAGTTGGGGTCTACAGTAGGGGTCTGAAGTTGGGCTATGAAGCTGGGTCTCTGGTTGTGGTACAAAGTAGGGGAGTGTACGTCGCAATACATCTAATGGAACATTATAACGTCAAATCCGGTCCAATACAATATTTCGCGACACGTAATACCTATTCCACAAGATGTAAGCCAAATTTTGTACGTCTACCGGAACCTTATATGGGCCATTAGACGTAACAACCAATGTTATCTGTTCCGCAAGACGCATATGTGGAAAACCAATTTCGGCATCTTTTAAAAAAATACTAATTTCTGAACTTTCAAAAACATCATACAATGAAAAAGTTGCAAAAGTGCAGCAATTTAGTCCATTTCCATTTCAATTAGCTCAATACTAACAACATAACTATGACAGAACAATTCAGCTTCACTGCCGAGTTAGTAATTGGATGTTAATGGTGTAATGAGGTTAATAACGTAAATTTTGATGACAAGGCACGTAAAAGAAGCATGGGATGACTGGAATGCCAAATTTGGATTATTTAGGTAATTTATGGGGTGTGCTATCATTTTGTCCTAACAATATGAAGAAACATCTTTTGTTGATGTTTTATGAAACAAAGTGACACTTTGTAGGATGGTGCAGATACTTACGTCTACGGGAACAACCAGCTGTGTTACTTGCGTCTAATGGCCCTATTCGTATAATGTTTCGGTAGATGTACAAAATTCTACTTACTATAGCGGAATAAGTCTAGCGGAATATTAAGAACGGACCGAATTTAATATTATAATGTTCCGCTAGATGTATCGAGACGTACATCCTACTGAGCAGCTGATTGCTTGGTGTGTCCTCGTCGAAGGGAGCTGTGCAATGGCTACGGCGAGTATTAGAAGGTAGAATATACTTCTTTTTGCCAACATGGTTTACAACACAAAGGTAATAGATTGCAAAAGTGCGACTCAAGGAGAGCAAGAACGAGTGAAAATAGGCAATCGGTGAGTTCTTGCCAACCGCACAGTTCTTGCTTTTCTTTCGGTTGCCAGCCAATGTGCCTCAGTGATGCTGCGCGGAAGTCATTCGTGCTCTCAAACGTAGCCTTTGTAGTTAACATATGATATTCGCCCCTCAAGGGGACCACACCCATACACCAGTCTGAAATGCACATGAACGTGAAGAAGTGCCCACCTACCGTCGAACGCAACAGCGGTAATTCAAACGACCTCCAGAACGGGCAAGGTACCTGTCGAAATTGACATCCCGGTACGGCCTATATAGTGCACAGCCTCGAAATCTGCACAACAAAGGGTATTCATCCAACGTTTTGGTAGGTCTAAAGGCAAAATTCCAATTGAAGCTCTCAAAATGGCGCGCTACACGCGATCTAACCAGGTGAATTTATGCTTCTCAGGGTTGGGTGGACTGAGTCAAAATCGATAGGCAACGACTGAGACTTGACTGAGTCAAAAAATTAATGACTGATGACTGACCCGAGTCAGTCTTCGCCGATCGTGATTCGTGACTCAGTCATGACTCAGTCGTCCCAAAAACTTGACTCATGAGAGTCATACTCAATTTTGTTCGAAAAATTTTAAAAAAGCACAGTACCTGCCGAAGCCGGCACCCCACGAAGCAAAAGCACAACATGAGCTTCCAAGTGCAAGATTGTTGTGCAATAATGTACGGTGACATTGACAGTACTACAGAGTAGGTTCGATCCCAGCGATGGACCGGTCGCTTGCCGCTCTCCCATAGGCTACAGTACAGACCATTCAGCCACCATACTGCCTATTCAGTCACAGTCACGGCGCGACATCTTGACTTGACTGAGTCGACTGGAGCGGTGTGACTGATTACTTGACTTGACTTGACGGAGTCAAAAAATCGTGACTCGTGACTGACTTGACTGAGTCAACCCAACCCTGATGCTTCCAGCCCGGCACGGACGGGTCTCCCCGTTTGGCCGGGTGCACACCGGACTGCTTGCTAGGAAAACCTCCAAAATGCCGGCACTGCGAACTGCGCGAAATTTCGACGGAGAGCATTTTTGAACAGGTTCCTAAAGCTTTTTAATTCCGAAGCCCAACGCATCAATCTGCGTTAAGCTATTTTTCAGCACTATTTCTCGCACGACTGAGTAGCCCACTGTTACCATCATCACCGACATTCGGCAGGGGATGAGAAGAATGAAGTAGGAAATGAAGCTCGTGAAATGAAGGGCTGGAAGCTTGCTTGCTTCGCGTTCGTGGTTTGTCCGTTCATATCATGCATCAATCCCAAGGCGTCGGCTCATTTATTTGCTACAACTTCGCACTTTATTTGCCTAGCTTTCGCCATTTTGTTTGTCAATATCTGCGCCACTTTGTTTGTCCGCGTCACCTCAATTGCCACGTGTTCGCTCCTTTGGTTTCCCATTCATAATTGACAAGCCTTTCAGATGCATTTAGCACCTGTTTGCTTGAAGTGATAAAACCTCTTTTCTTTGGTGTAGTGACCAACAAAGTGGCGACACTGCGGCGAACAAAGTGGTGAAGGTGCGGCGATTGAAGTGAATTGTGCAAACAAAGTGGTGGACATAGTCATTTGATCAAGGGTTTAGAGGGAGGAGTACAACAACCAAAGTGGCGTGGTTGACATAGAAGCATGAGGGGAGATAGTGCATTGAGCTTGTTTCTACGTTAGTATGGCCACCTTTGTTTTCGTTTTGAGCTATTGCCTTGGGTCGGTGGCCAAGTGGGGTGTTCGAAAATCGATTCAAATGGTTGGGCCTTCGCCGAGTTTTTGGCTGTATGGTTCGAAGCCGAGTTTGTGAAACGAGGGTGTGTTGTTTGTGTTTCCGTTCCCATTTCGTGTGCTGCCTGTTTTTGGCGTGCTGTGCAAGTAGGAACAATTTTTGGTGACTCTTCTTTTGCTTTGCGAGGTGCAAGTAGGAACAATTTAGCGTGCATTGCAAGTAGGAACATTTTAGCGTGCGATGCAAGTAGGAACAATTTTTGGTGACTCTTCTTTTGCTTTGCGAGTTAGCGTGCAGTTCCAGTGGGAACAATTTAGCGTGTAGATCCAGGAGGAACAATTTAGCATGCATTGCAAGTAGGAACAATTTAGCGTGCATTGCAAGTACGAACAATTTTTGGTGACTCTTCTTTTGCTTTCCGAGTTAGCGTGCAGTTCCAATAGGAACAATTTAGCGTGAAGTGCAAGTGAGAACAATTTTTGGTGACTCTTCTTTTGCTTTGCGAGTTACCGTTCAGATCTAGTAGGAACAATTGAGCGTGGAGATCCAGTGGGAACAATTTAGCGTGCAGTGCAAGTAGGAACAATTTAGCGTGCAGTGCAAGTAGGAACAATTTTTAGGTACTCTTCTTTTGCTTTGCGAGTTAGCGTGCTTTTCTAGTAGAAACAATTCAGCGTGAAGTGCAAGTAGGAACAATTTTTGGTGACTCTTGTTTTGCTTTGTGAGTTAGCGTGCAGTGCCATTAGGAACAATTTTGGTGACTCTCATTGCATTTGTGGGTTGATCAAAAAATGGTTTCAAATGAGTTATGTTTTGGTCCAAGCTCTCTTGCCAACTATGTTCTTTGTTTGGTGGGTCTTTGCAGTTTTTGTGGCATTGTTGTGATATGTGCACTGTTGCTGTACAGTGTGGCAATCAAGGGAAGGTGAAGTTGGGATTCATGCAGTGGAAGCAAAGACCAGAAACCAAGCAGCATTGCAGGAAGCAAGGCATCTTTGAGCTGTTTGGGGTTTTGCTTCCACTGCATGAATCCCAACTTCACCTTCCCTTGATTGCCACACTGTACAGCAACGGTGCACAAAATCACACAAATCACAACAATGCCACAAAAACTACAAAGACCTGTGGCAACCCACCAAACAAAGAACACAGTTGGCGAGAGAGCTTGGAGCGAAACATAATTCATTTGAAACCATGTCTGGAAGCAAACGGAAGCACTGCCCACAACTCCGCGTCACACATACACTCATTTTTGTAATTGTTCTTGCCCCTGCAACCACTGCAACTCAACGTTAGCGGTACTGCAACCAACACTTTGCACACAATGACAATCAACAAAATCCATGATCATCACAATACATTGCAATTTGCAAACAAAATACATCACACCTCCTCTCAACGCATTTGACTTTAGCCTTCGAGATTCCTTCAACTCCACAGCACCATGAGTAGCAACGACAGGGTGATAAACAGGCCACACATCATGCACAAATGTGATACATGCCTCTTGCCTCGGGAGGCAACCAAGCCAACATCCATCCACCATCAACACACCACTTTGTGCACCTGTTTCAGCACACCCCTCCTCGTGCATCCCTGATAGCAAACTCTCTCCTCATGCATCCCTATTAGCAAACTCTCTCCTCATGCATCCCTTTCACTACAGCCTTCCAATATGAAAATGGAAAGTGTGAAGGCTGCACCTACTAGGGTCCCAGTGTGGAGAGTGTAACAAGGTCCCAGTGTGGAGAGTTCAACAGGGTCCCAGTGTGGACGGGGTACCTACTTGCACTGCACGCTAACTCGCAAAGCAAAAGCATACAACAAACCCCAAACAGCTCAAAGATACCTTGCTTCCTGCAATGCTGCTTGGTTTTGCTTTGCGAGTTAGCGTGCAGTGCAAGTAGGTACCCCGTCCACACTGGGACCCTGTTGAACTCTCCACACTGGGACCTTGTTACACTCTCCACACTGGGACCCTAGAAGGTGCAGCCTTCACACTTTCCATTTTCATATTGGAAGGCTGTAGTGAAAGGGATGCATGAGGAGAGAGTTTGCTAATAGGGATGCATGAGGAGAGAGTTTGCTATCAGGGATGCACGAGGAGGGGTGTGCTGAAACAGGTGCACAAAGTGGTGTGTTGATGGTGGATGGATGTTGGCTTGGTTGCCTCCCGAGGCAAGAGGCATGTATCACGTTTGTGCATGATGTGTGGCCTGTTTATCACCCTGTCGTTGCTACTCATGGTGCTGTGGAGTTGAAGGAATCTCGAAGGCTAAAGTCAAATGCGTTGAGAGGAGGTGTGATGTATTTTGTTTGCAAATTGCAATGTATTGTGATGATCATGGATTTTGTTGATTGTCATTGTGTGCAAAGTGTTGGTTGCAGTACCGCTAACGTTGAGTTGCAGTGGTTGCAGGGGCAAGAACAATTACAAAAATGAGTGTATGTGTGACGCGGAGTTGTGGGCAGTGCTTCCGTTTGCTTCCAGACATGGTTTCAAATGAATTATGTTTCGCTCCAAGCTCTCTCGCCAACTGTGTTCTTTGTTTGGTGGGTGTGTGCAGTGTTTGGGACACAACAATGAAGATCTCAATCGGGGCCTTGCTGCCGTAGTCCCTACATCGCCAAGCTACACAGCCCCGCTTTACATGAACTCCGTACTTCAGCCCCCACACATCTGATTTGTGAGCACCAAGAACGCCAAGAAATGCGAAATGGAGGAATGGCATCCTACCGTAGTGAAGCGTAAGGAGTACTGTCTGGAAGTGCCGGACCCCGAGTTCCAATTGCTAGTGCATTCATTGGCGACAGGGACCGGCCTTGAGTGGCATTTTGAGGTACCAGGGTTGACTCAGCCACTCAGCTACTTGAGTGCCGGGGCCATAGTACTTTCATATCAATCACCACCTTGGTGTTTTGGGCACAACTGACGCCCTTAAGCAACTCATAGAGGAGGCGGTCGTGAGCTGCAACATGGAGTTGTTGGTGAACAAGGAGCATTGTGTGTGTTGTGGCCTCCAGTCCACCGACAATGTCGCCACCCGTGAGGATGCCGCCAAAGCTCAGCCTGCAGATCAATTTGAGGGCATCTTCAACGCCGAGGTTCCGGGCCCCAATCGCAACCCAGATGACAAGTCGCGATCCGTGATGTCCCAAGTTGATGGACGCCAACTGGTGCCCAACAGGCCAGTCAACTCCATGGCGTTCCATCCCAACCATTGACAATTAGGTGGAGGCATGTCGCTTCGGAATTGAACGTGTTTCACGCAAGCCATGCGGGGTCCCCGCGGCAAGCATTGTACGGGCTACAGCCCCCGAACTGCGACACAGGCATGGGGACTTATCCACGGCGCAAGTGCCGAATGGAGAGTATGCATACACCTGCTTTAGCCCCATTAACTATGACATGCCCGCCGGCGAGTTGGCAACAGCATGGTCTTATGGGTCTGCAGGGTGCGTCTCCAAACCGTGGGTGCAGATGGTGAGCTGCCTTTTCCCCGCGAATGAGACCACCTTGCTCACTATACATGACTTCCGCATTCCAGTGACTCCCGCTTCCTGTGAGGGCAATGGTGATGCTCCCCCCGAGCCGGTCGACTATCCATTACGGGAATGGGTTCATGAGGATTCCTTGCCGGGCGTATTGTTGGCGATAGGCTTCAACCAAGTCATCTTGAAGACCGAGCCACGCATGATTCTTGTGATTGTCAAGGGCAAGTGGGGCGGAGTTGCACAGGACGTGGAGTCTGCAGCCAGCCGTGTGTACCGCTTCGACCTATGCCCACCGAGTCCAAAGTTCATCAACCCCTCCATGGCGCTAGAGGCTGGCTGGCTGACACCAAACGTCAAGAAGGCTGGTGAGGGCCGATTCTGGTGTCCATGTCACCAGGTGTGATGTTTGATTTTTTTTTGTGTTTCGGGTAGGGTTTAGGGCTTGTATGGGCTGCAGTGCATGCAATTATGAATATTTGCGTCTTTTTTTGTCTCTGTTTAATGCAAGGTTTGGGGCTGGCTTGGATTTGGGTTTGTACAAACGCTTGCATTTGATTTATGCATCATTGGTTAAATCATGTAAGATTCATGTAACACGTCACTGAATTTATGTTACTCAGATTGCAAGGTGGAGGGTGCTGAATTTCTGAGGTTGCAAGGTGTGTGGGGGGGGGGGGGGCTGCATTACTGCCCAGGATCCCTTCCAAGATCCCCCACCCTGTCCCCCATCTTGCCCAGGCCTGCCAGGATCCCCACCAGGATCCCCCATCCTGGCCCTCATCCTGTGTTTCCCTTCCTCCCAAGATCCTCCATCCTGGACCCCATCCTGGCACCCATCCGGGTTCCCTTCTTCCAGGATAGCCCCTTCCTGCCTACCCTCCTGCCACCCATCCTGTGCTATTTTAGTGTGACGTTGATGTTTGGCCCCGGGTATACATCAAGGGGTTGCCAGAGGACGCAGCAGAGACGAAGGAGAGTGCTGTTGTGGCATCATCACGGTCCACTGAGGTCATCGATGCCAGCGAAGGACCAGAGATCGCGGTGGGGAGCGCTGCTGTAGCGATTGTGGAGTTTGCCGAGGCCGTGCACGGCGCAACAGGAACTACATGGTACCGCGAGATTGAACTTGAGCTGCCGGTGGGTCTGTTTGTACGGTTGCCTAGAAATTGGTTGGATGCCTAGAACCTAAGTGCCAATGACAGTAAGTGGATTCGCAGCAAAAGAGAAGTGTGATGGGACAGTGACAGTGAACAATGGATAATGGCCTGACAGGGGAGGGGCAATGAGAGTGTTGCCAATGCTGACACGTGATGCCACATGTCTCAGAGTGTCGGCAGCCGCAAACAATACTATACAGTATTTGTGCCTATAACACGGATATCTGCGTTGTATCCCGTGGCATATACCACGGATATCGACCGGTCGATATCCGTGGTATATGCCACGGGATACAACGCAGATATCCGTGTTATAGGCACAAATATTATATCCGTGGCATTAAGGCACGAGGATATCCGCAGATTTCCGTGGTATATAACCCGAGGATATTAGCGCGCATCCTTGCACACTCCCCATGGACACCCTTGCATAGGAGACACATGCAAAACACGTTTGTGAACACCACTTGGAGTAGAACAAATCCGAAACGAGCTTTCTTTCGTAGAGCTTCAAGCAAGCTCTCTACAACCATGGAACATTTAGGCACATATAGATGCTCTACTGGGAGCCAATCATTTCGGTGACACAAGATTCGCGGGCCTAGGAACCATGCTTCGGAGGAAACTTGAGCTTGGCACAAGACATATGATACACAGCATGGCAAATGTCACATGTAACAGGTCGTTGGCCATCACATGCATTCTTCTTGATGGGATAATCACAACGGTAGCATTGCATTTCCTTTTTCACCTGCACTTCCTTTTTCACCTTTTTTTTGGGTTGCTCTTCAAACATGGCCTGAGCAAATGGTGATGGAACAACTGACAAATCCTGACTGATTGGGGCCTTGGCAGGTACATGTTGCCGGGGCTGCCCATACACGAGAACGGTACATCTCACGCTCATATACAATGCTCTCCTTCTCACTGAGCTCATATGTAGATGGTTCCCTCTCACTCAATTGTGTCAAAGGGAAGGAGGCATACTCCTCCTCCGCAGTGAGATCAATGGTAATCCTTGCAGAGGATGGAGAGGGTGTCTGTTCCTTTCGTTTCTTCTGTGCTTTAACTAGACTGAGGCTAACACACACCACCTCACGCTTTGGAGACAAAGTAGCACTATTAGAGGCCTTCTCTTCCTTAGGTTCCTCCTTTTGAGGTTTCTCGTAGCGCGAAAGAATTTCGGCTGCCTTGGCGACCCGGTGCTATGATGACATCACCACTTCAAAAATCGGGGTTTTCGGTTAAAAAATGTTTTTGCCTAAAAATAGGCTCATTGCGACAGGCCTTTCGCTATTACAAACACTTTTCAGCTTTGGGGAGTTGACCCGGAATATCCGCAGATATCCGTGGTATACCACCCGGGATATCCGCAGATATCCGTGGTATATAACCCGGGATATCACCGCTGCGATATCCCGGGTTATATACCACGGATATCTGCGGATATCCTCGTGCCTTTGCCACGGATATAAGCTGCGCCTCCCGGTTGCCATCACCGACACATTGAAGGATACTTCCCTGGATGCGCCCAATTTCCCAACGACGAAGGGCACAAAGCCCCATCATGCCGTGGCACTCTTCCTCCCAGCATATGCCCCATCGAGCCAGACCTACACGTATTTGGTGTCTCATGCCGAGGGCCGCACCCAAAGGTGGAAGGGGCTCCACCGTCTTGCGTCATTTGGTGGTTGTGAAGTCTCATTCATTGCTTGATGCATGGAATGGTAAACTGCAAGCAATGCGGGATGCTGGAGCCGTGGGTCGCGGCTGCACTGCAATTGATGTGGATAGTGACACATTTGTTGCTGCCACCCCGGCCAAAAAGCGCGTGAAGGTAGAGCTTGGCAAGAGCAACAGTGGGAAGGTGGAGCAGCGGGCAGCTACAGCACGTTCTCCTCCCGGCCGCAGCTACTTGGGACAATGATCTGCTCCCTAATACTATTTTGAAGCCCGTGGAGGGGTACTTACAGGAGGCTACTGAGCGTGCAGCCATTAGCCTTTTGGAGGAGGGTCCGAAGTGGGTTGCGGACCGGGAGCGGAGCCGAGTGGAACGAGAACTGGTGTAGGTGTGGGGCATTGCAAGGGATTTGATAGGGTCCTGTTTATGCACCTATGTACCCCCCCCCCCCTATATTGTCCGGTTCATCTACTGCCGCTCACCATCCCTGCAGATGCGGCAAAAGTGCTCCGAGCTTGAGGGCAGTGTTGGAGCGCTGCGGGCACAATTGGAGGCCTCGGAAAGTCGTGCAAAGGAGCAGGCGGCCGAGGTAACCAAGTTAGGTGGTCAAGTGCAGCGCTTGCAAGCTGCCAATTCAAGCATGAATTCCGAGTTAGCGGCCAAGACAACAGAGTGCAGGGACCTGCTCTGTGTGATGACTGGGAAGTTCAATGCCAATCCTTCCCCATGACAGAGCCCTTTGGTCTGAGTGCAAGGGGTTGCACAGAATGGGGGGCAGGAGGGGGGGCAGGATGCGGGCTTCCAAATTTTCAAAATGCAGGATCCCCCCTTCCTTGGGGACATCTTGCGTGGTTTCCTGGGTAGCATACCCCCTTCGGGGCATGGTTCCTGGGTACCTTTCTGTGACATTTGTGCCGCCTTGGGGATTGTCTGTCCACCCCCCCTTCGTTGTATCCCAAGAGCCCGTTGACAAACAATGGAGGAGGCAATCCGTAATTCGGAGGTTGCAACACGGGGTCCGGTGCCCTACATTGAGCTGGGTGATCATGCTGCGAGGGAACGCCGTAGTCTATTGCTTTGAGCTACCGAAGCAATTTTGGTGGACCCCGATGTGACACTTGGCCGTGGTGACAACCGAGCGCTCATAATTGGGGGTGTCTTGAAGGGGCCGCTGATGAGAGCAGTGCTTTCTTGGAGGCCCTGCGAGTTTGGACACTGGCTGTGGGAACCCTAATCTTCCATACGACAATTAAGCACGGCGGCTACCGCGGCAATGCACATTCAGAGATTTGGATTCATGCCGCCGATGACTCCGTGGAGGTTGTATCCTTTGCAATGCAAAGAGGATTGCAGCAGTGATACCATTAAGAGATATCATAACCACTCAAATTAATTTGCCTTCCTCTCTTGGGTAGTTGGCCCCCCGTGGCCCTATTCTAACTATTGTTGCATGTGCTGACGCAACACTATTGTGGAAACCATCTGCCACACGGGAAAGAAATTGTTGGAATTGTGCAACCGTCTTGCCCTTGACATCCCCTCAGCCGAATGTATTGCCCAACCTCCCTCTCAAAAAAAAGGGACAATTGGACCTCACGGCATGCAGGCTTTTTTCGGACAACTCTACTGCTCAAAGGGAGCTCATTAACATTTTGAAGGAGCACTTCAGAGGCTTACTTTTGAGTGGGGTGCATCTATATGTGTCGGTGAGCACAATTGTGAATACCTTTGTAGGTTTGCACAGGTTTTGGCGACAACACACACTATTGTCCGACCAGGACATTTCATGTTATGAGTGCGTTGTAGACAATTTTGCATCAGCATGGACCACGGTGCATGCTCAAAATGGAAGCGCTTGAGGTGGGCCTCATGGCTCGCAAAGCACAAGAGGGCCGAGGTGCACATCTCTTTGTGACCAACAAAAGGAAGATGGCCAAACAATGACACATGGAAACCGATTGCAAGGATTGTATGCGCATTGGCATGGTGCCACTTGTTGTGTAGTGCCAAGGGGAGAACAAGGAAGGGGGGATCCTCCCAGGATGGTTTCTAGAATGGGGGGATCCTGGGGGGGTTCTTGGGTAGGATCTCCCCTTCCTGGGTCACAAGGAAGGGGGAGGGGGGGCATCTTGCCTAGGAAGCCCCAGGAAGGGACACCAACGAATAGAGTTTGGCCTGGTATAAGCACAAATCACTTCTTGTTTTTGTCCAACAAGATGTCGCCTACCTATTTTGAACATGCCGGTTTCATTGGTCCCACTTGCAAGGCACCGTTGTGAAGTTTTGAAGCAAGCCGTTTTCACCCCTAGGATGGGGGGGGGGTTTCCCGTAGGCGCCGCCTGTGGTGCACCTCACACAGTTGCCGAAGCGCATGCAGACAACCGAGTGGTTTATCACCTAGGTCGACAAGGCGAGGAGGGAGCAAGCGGAGGAGATCAAGCTGAGGAAAGAGGCGGAGGCGGCCGAACGTGCAAGGAAAGAAAAAGAGCTGCACGTACATGATGTTACGTTGTTTGATGGTGCAGCATCCTGACTCTGTGTCTGTAAAACCCCCCCCCCCCTCTCTTTCTGTGCATGAGGCCCAGCTGAGATAGGAGCAGAAGGTGGAAATGCGCCGCAAGCACAGGGGGACTGAGGAGCTGCAGAAGAAGCTTCAGCAATTGGAGAAGGCATTGCAAGAGTCGCAGGAGAAGCAACACAAGGACAAGGGCCCGGAGATGGAGACCGACCGGCCGGCAACAGACGCACCGACCGACGACAGTGCAGCAGACATCAAGGACGATGAGCAAACTCAGGTGCCAAATTGCAAGGTTGTACTAGGAAGAACCGTGCTGGACAAATCTCAAACGACTTGAAACGAAGTTCGCAGAGACCGGTCCGACCGGTCTTTGCAAAGATTTTGGTGAAGTGTCTTAAAGTAAAGCAATCCGCAGTAGTTCGCACAGACCGGTCCGAACGGTCTTTGCAAAGTGTTTCGTAAAGTGTATTATAGTGAAGCGGTCCGATCCGTTCGTCAGATTTTGCAACCACCGGTCAGACCGGTCCTCGTCAACCATTCAGACTGGAGCATTTTGTTTTTCGTTTTGCAATTCTATCCACAGGACACCATCCCTCAGAGCACCCAAGGCCTGGAGCTTCAAGCAGCATCTGTTGCAGCTCAACTCAATGTGCCGGGGATGAAAGTGACTCCGGCGTTCGCAGCCCAACAGCGGTGACTGGAGGCACAACTTGAGGCCCGCAAGAAGAAGGTGACAGGCCACCCGAACCGGGGAACGGGATGCATTAAATTTTGCTCTCTTAATTTCTGTTTCAAGCTGTACTTTTTGCCTCTTTGTTAAGCTATCACAGGCCCCATGTGCCTGCATTGCAGTCTGCTGCTGCTGTATTTTGTACACTGCGGCGTTGGAGTTCACTCTCTTCTTGTACCGTGTGCTCATGCTGTCCTATGTCAGTGAGACCCATGCAGGGCGGTTCGGCCCGGAAGTGTTTTTGTTGACAGTGTGGTTAAAGACAAAGGTGATCGGACGATCACATGATCACGTGGTTCACCGATCACATGGTAAAGTGAACTACGGCTAGCGAAAAGTGGGAAAACAAAGCGGTCCCATCGGTTTGCAAAGACCAGTCACACCGGTCCTGTTCAATTGACTAGCAAAAACTGATAAAGTGAAGCGGTCCGATCAATTTAACACGGTTTGCAAAGACTGGTCAAACCGGTCCTCACAAAGTGAATAGTAAAGTGTCAAAAACCGAACAGTTGCCAATTGTGAACCACCTTTGTTCCATGCACACATGACAGATAGTTCTGTGTGGCAGGCAAGGCCCGTGACTGCTATTGAGGCAAACTTCAACTTTGGTCAACCCATCAAGGAGGGAAGGAGCCATTGCGGGGTACCCCTGGTGTAAACAACCCCGTGGCGGTGTGGACTTTCATGTTCCAACCCATTCTAGTGTGCATGACTCCGTGCGTGCAAGAGCACAACCGAGACAACTTGGTTGAGCTGCTACCACGGTTCATCATGTTCCGCATGGGGTTGGGGATGCTACAACCACAAAGGATAGACGACGTTTGGGACAAGGAGAGTATGCATTACAATGCTTACTTGGCAGAATTGTTTCCTAGTCGAAAACAATTTTATGGGCTCCAGCGTGTAGCGGACCCCGATGCGGATGCTCTCATTGAGATTTGCACCGTGCATTGGCAGGATGGGTGGGAGCTAGGTGATGTGGTGTGCGGAGATGAGTCAATCGTGCCGCACAAGGGTGTGTTCTACATCTGGCAATTCATACCATGAAAGCCGCACCCTACCGGAGTGAAATTGTATGCCATGTGCGATGCGCAACACCACTACACTTGGCACGTGTACTTGTATCGTGGCACAGCGCCACGCGTTGGTCTTGAGCCCCGTAGCCGGTTTTCGGGCCACTATATTGCCTTTGAGATTGTGCAGCTTTGGAATGATGAAGCTCCCCTAGGCAAGGTTTTGGTTGCCGACTCCTACTTCGGCTCCTGTGATGCGATGCTCAATGCACAACAATGGCCTTTCTTAATGCTCACCGCCACTAGTGACCTGGTGCAAGATGGAAACATTGGGTCGAATCCTTGGTGCGTGAACACTCTAGTGCACAAGGATGATGGGTATGCACTGTCGGTGTACAAAACACCAAGGTGGAATGCAAGGCGGCCAAAGTAGTGCCCCTCCTAACAAATTGCCTAGTTGGCCCTCGGAACATGCACCGAAGCGGCCGGTATCAACTCCCCGGACTACCGGAGGTTTGCACTGGGGATGGATTCGTTTAACCAAATGTGCCTGCTACACCAGCAGGAGCATCGGTTCCAATCCTGGTGGAAGGCACTTGGGGGCATCCCCAATGCAAGTAACACACACATGCTTCGCATTGGTAGCGTGCGAGGCCACTATCACAATGGGCGCACTTACCTCTTTTGCGAGCTACAATGGGTATGTGCCTCTCATGCACTTCCACTTGCCGGGCCGGAAAGATGTACCGCATCAAACGCCACAGCCAATCAAACATTGTTTCGTCCTTGGGAGGCCAAAGGGTAGTATAGGGTGTGGGGGGAAGTGCCCCATCGCAAAGTCCTGCCGAAACAAAGCTAACGACCCTGTATGCGGCCACCCCTTCGACGGCTCTGGCTGGGGATGGAAAGCATTCAGTGAGTGGCACGCACACACACAACCCCCCCCCCCCCCCCCAACACACATACACATCATGAAATGATCCAAAGTGTTGCAAACTGTGCTGAACTGTGCTCAAATGAAGTGGCCCGATCAGTTTGCGGAGACCGGTCTGACCGGTCCTACCGGTGTTTGCAAAGTGACACGAACTGCACCAAAACCTAAAGTGACACGAAACGGTCTAAAGTGAAGGTTGGTAGTTTTTTTCGGTGCTGAAGCGGCCGAAGCGCAAAGTGGTCACACTGGTCTTGCCCCAAAGTGCGTATGGTAGCCAAAAGAATATCCAGCAGTTGGGGGGGGCAAAAGATTTGTTTGTGTGTGTGTGTGTGTGTGTGTGTGTTCCCCCAACATTTTGAATCCAATCATAGCATTCGCTATCATACACCATATCTATAGCTCTGTTTGCATTGCAGCAATGTTTGATACTCCCGCCCAATGCATGTATGTGTGTGTGTGTGTGTGTGTGTGTGACGCCCAAGTATTTCAATCAAAGCTCACACTGCGAGATTCAACATTCCTACATCCTACTAGTCATCAGCGAAACCATGAGTTCCAAACCTCGAGGTGCTTCGCTCAGGCCGGCGACTAGATTCTTGCGCGGCAAAACAATCTAAAGCCTCGGACAAAGGATGGGCCTTGGCGAGGAACCGACTGCTAGCGTGGCATGATATCCAAGTGTGAATGATTTGTTTCTCCCCGAAGACTTCGATGGCAAACAGGTCTACCGTGACACGTTGCTCGCCCTGCGCACTTTCGTGGACGCGGTTGCGCATTGGGAGTCCCGGCTCTTCGACGATCCATGGACCGCGAATGTCCCCCTTGAAGCCTGGTGTGAACCTTGGCAGTTTCGCAGTGGCAACTCGTGGGATGGGTGCTCTCACCCGCAAGGTGCAGGCCTGGGCCTACTTCCCAGCACTGCGGAGAAGCAGGTGCAAGCTTCATCAAGTTGCAAGCATTCTTGCATAGGCTGAACACAATGTAGTCCGGATGCACTTCATCAAGCACCGCGATTGGTGGAATGACCTTGGCCATGCCAATGCATTGGACGAAGTTGAAGCGATCCTGGGACACTCTGTCCCTTGGGTGCATGGCATTGCTGAGGAATACGGTGGTCGCCTTGCTCAGGCCTGGGTGGCTAACCTCAGCAAGCTGGCGCTCTTGAATGGGCACTCCTGAGGGTAATCGGCACCGAGAGGCTGCGGCAGCGGGCGGGACGTGCACAACAACTTGTGGACGAGAAACCAGCGCTGTGGCCTGAGGCGGGGAGGGCCTGCCGCCGCCTACGCTACTGAGCCGGCTGCAGTCCGTCACTCTGGTGCCTGGGATTGGGCCCAAAATAGGTGGTCGCCTCGCTCACGCAGGTTTTGCTGACCTCCGCGCGTTGGTGCTGCTGAATGGACAACAACAGCAGGTGCTCCTTCCCAAGTCCAAGCCCAGGGGATCAGCCTCGACAGGCTGCAGCAATGGGTGAGAATGACCTTCACAACGCGAATGCCCCGGAGGAGATTGAATTGCTGTATCTCGTTGATCATCAACATGCTTTCTCAAGCGACTCAGTCCAGGTTGATCTTTGTGCTCTCGGCGTTGGAGAGATAGACCGCCGCAGGGTGTTCGACTGCTGCACACTGGCGCAGCTCGACGAGGAGTAGCAACGGGCACTTGTACCCGAGCTCGAGGGAATCAACCGGGCGATGCTGCAGCATTCTGTCACAGCGAGTTATGGAGGAGAAGCCGCCAACTTGGGCCGAGGGCGGCGAATCCATGCATCCCCAAAAACTGCGAAGAAAGATGCGCGAGGCGCAAGAACACGGCCCCAACTTCCCGGACTACGTTGAAGACCTGCGTGACGGCGCTTTGGATGCTGATGAACAGCATCTGCGCGTACTCAGGGACTGGTATGCAGGTATGCAAGGTATGCAGTGGCGGAAGTTGGAGAGCGGCTCAACAACTGCGCTGGCGATTGGATGCATCGGGCAGATTGCACAATGAAGGAGTACTTCTTTGTGGCTCCCTTCGATGCCGCCAACCGCCCCAAGGCCCTCGGTGAACAGTGCGTCTGGGGATCAACGTTTTAGGAAGCCGCTGGGCACAACAACGATTGTCCTCCGTCAAATGTGCAACAGAAGTTGGATGACTACGTCACCATGGTCCAGCAATGGCAGGCCAAGCACAGCATGACCCAATCCGCTTCTACCTTGGGACTGAAAACACACGTCGAGTCTGACGCCGTCACAGAGCACCAGGGCTTGGCATCAGCCCCCCCCCCCCCCTGCTCTCTCGGTTGAAAAGTCATGTTATGGCCCAGAATCCACTGGCGCCAGGCCATGAGATCTGCAGGCTGTGCATGTTGCACAGCACACATCGATTTCCAAGAGGGTTCACAATAAATCTATAAGGCGCAATTGTCTTCCCTCCAAGGATGCAGTCAGTAGCACACAGTCTCCCTCTCTCACTCACTCACTCTCTCTCTCTCTCTCTCTCTCTCTCTCTCTGTCTCTCTCTGTCTGTCTCTCTCAATGCTCTGTGCAGTCCCAACTGAATGTAGGTGGGGCTGCTGCACTTAGGGCCGGCTCTCGTGCACTTTCGGTGTGGTGCGTGTGGTGCTTGGCCTGCCGCTCGCCAGCCAGGACCTGAGGCACGCCGGGGGGCAGGTTAATCCACAAGGGTACACGGGGAAGCCGGTATATACACCCAGTGCAAATACTCATGTGCTTTGCAGGTCAGGTTAGACTGTATCCGGCAGCGGACAGTGCGGACGGAGCCTCTAGCGGGCTGATCCTGTTTAGAGCTGTCCACCAGGCGCATCAAGTGGGAGGTGGGGGGCACTGTGCGCTGTGATTACGCTATCCATGGCTCCATGGAGCCGCTTGTGTTTTGTACCTGCGGACAATTTTCCAACAACCTCAAGATATTGCTGACATCATTGCCCCGAAGAATACCGCAATACGAAGAATGCGGCTTGAAAGTCCCCAGGGCACTGTGCCCCGTTCCCTTTCTTACCGTACCACCGCTTGCGCTGCAGCACACCCACCTTCAGCATGCCAAATGGTGACAAAGGAGGGTCAGACTGGATACCATCAATTGTGCATTGCAAAGAGACTGCACGCCTGTGAATATCCTACACGCTGCACACGCAGCCACTGCGCCCCTTGGGAGTCGCCAGGCATGCTGCCCTGCAGGCCGTACACTTTTGCGCAGTATGGCAGTCTTGCGGCGCAGACTTGGCCCTGACCACTGTTCAACTGCTGCTCTGTACATGCACAGCTGCTGCCCCAGTGAGGGGTGCGATACTGTTTCAAATTTCTCATCAGCCACGTACGTTGTCGTGTCTATGGGGCTGCAAAAGCAGATAGATGGGGTAGATGGGTGGATGCGATGTCGACCGGGACTCGTCTGTGCTTCTTTGGTGGCTGTTTGCTTCTGCAGAACTCGCCACAATGTTCCCGTATGACACATCCTGAAGTCGACATCCCCTGCCACACGCCGTGCAACAACTGCAGAGCTCGCTGCAATTTTCCCGTATGACACATCCTGAAGTCGACATCCCCCACCGTTCGCCGTCCAACAACCGAGGTGTGGTGCTTGCCGTTCTGTCTCTGCTCTGTTAGCCCCTCTACTTGTGTCTTCTCTGCTGTGCACTTTGTTGCGGGTGGCGCGCCATCTTTCGTTCTGGACGTTTCTGGTTGTCTCCCTCTTTCTCTCTCCCTCTCTCTCGCGCGCGCTTGCTCTCTGTTCTGTATGGTGACCTGGGAATTTGAGTCGGCGCAGTGCTGTTCGGACGCGTTGCGCAACTCCACGCGCGCGATTGAGGGTGCTCCCCTCTCCTGGAGCTCTGCTATCTGTGCTGCTGCAACGCTGTTTTTCGCCTCTTTTGTCTGCCTCATTTTGTGCTCCATTTAGCAGTGCAATCATTGGCGGCTCTGTCTCTGTTTCAGCTTGGTTTCCTCGCTCTCTCTCTCTCTCTCTCTGTGTGTGTGTGTGTGTGTGCGCGCGCGCGCGCTCTGCATCTTCCTGTCTCACTCTGGTCCGTGTGGAGACCTGAGAAATTGAGTTTGGGGCAGTGTTATCAGTGCCGGTTCGTCAAACAGCAGTGCGCCCCCCCCGATGGAGGTGTTCTGGCTGCTCTTCTCTCTGTGCTCTCCTCTCTGTGCTGCTGCTGTGCTGTCTGCCTGTCTTGTCTGCTTCATTTGCTGTGCAACTCTCTCTCCGTTTCTGTTTGGCTTTCTCTCTGTCTGCTCTGATTTGATCTCCTCTAGATTCGCGTTGTTTGTCTTAGAAAGGACACTGGGATCAAGAGCATGAAGGATCAGAATCAGCAACAAGGCAAGTAAGAGCTGGGCAGTATCAATGTGCGCTGCACTTCTGGGCCGACTGCCCTTGCTATAGTCTTGTTTGTCTTTTGTGCAATGTTTCTTTGGTGATGGGGCGGCGAGTGGCATGCGGAGGGTGGCGAGTGGCATTGGCAGCCAAGGTGGCGAGTGGCATTGTGGTTTCATGGCTGGCTGTGTCTTTGGTGTGTGCAGGGGTTGCATCTGCTTCACTTGAGACAGCCATACCCCGAACTGCCAACTACCCAATTTGGACAGTTGCACCGTAAGTCACACTGCGATTGTCCAGTCTGGCATGTTCCACTCCCCTGTGTGCGACATGGCAAACGTGATGGTGCTGTGAAAGTGTACCGCTCTTCTCTTCAGACCGTTCTATGACCACAGACGTGGACATGGAGGCCTCACAGTCCTCCACGAAGGACAGCAAGCCCAGCAGCCCGAAGAGCCCCAGCACCTGCAAGGCTGCCGAGGCGTTGGAGGCCGCAGACCCAACAGATGTGCTGCTTGTCGGCGTCATGGTGTTGCTGTGGTGGTCCACCACCGCGTTCTTTGGGGTTGCTGCCAAGCAGCTGATGTCTGCGGCACCGGGATATCAAGCCGTCCTGGTATTTACTTGGTGTCAGGTCATCCTGGCCGCACTCTTGTACTGCGTGTCCTGTCTGTGGCGCACCCCCAGTCTGCCCCTGATGGAGCTATGCGACCGGAACATGGCGGTGGGGCTGCTCCACCTGGTGGCCAACCTGGGCACAAATGTGGTCCTGGCACAAGCCTCCTTGGCGATGACGTACACCTACAAGGCCCTGGAGCCCCTCTTCGTGCTGCTCGCCTTGCGTGTCATTACGCCAGAACGATTCACAGAGGTGTCCACATTCTAGCCCACGTGCAGACCCACAGCCACAGCCACACGCACACGCACACGCACACCCGCACTCGTACAGCTGATTCCTTCTGGAGGGCGATGGGTCACAGTGGGCGCTACCAAGCACTGCAGATGCTTATCCACCTGAAAATGCCGATGCCAAACCCCCTGGCGGTTTGGCATCAGCTGCTTTAACACAATGAACCAAACATCATAAATATCTGCCCCAACCTCTGCACATACCCACAACAACCCCTCCCCCCTCCCACAAACACAGGGGCGACTGCTTCCCAGATGTGACACCCCATGCACAGGGGTCTGCAGTCTGGGAGCAGGCCCCACAGTGGACGGGGGATATTTTCTCACCGCCTTGGAGGAGTGCCCGCCTGCGCCAACCTGCACAACAGACTCGTCTGAGAGGGCGATGGACACGCCCTGACATCTAATGTGCACTTGCACACAAAAAGTCTCTGTAGCAGTGTTTGATTCTCTTCTACTGGCTTGTTGTTGTCTGGGTCTGATTTGGACACAGGCATCTTGGGATGATATGGATGTCTGGATATGGAGTGGTATGAGTAGTGGCAGAACAATACTGGCCCCGCAGGTAGAACAGGCGGGGCCGCCGCGCTGTTTGGTGTATCCCAACCGTCCCCGGGGTTCGAACCACCGCCTATGGCATGCGATACCCACCGCATACCATTCATCTACAAGGATGATATAGCCTTGCACTACCACCTCACTAACATCTACCGTGTGGTGGTCGGGTGTTCCCAGCCCCGCAGCAAACTTGCAGGAACCAGTTAGGCGCGGAGACACCGCGATGAACAAACCAGACAGCCGCAGAGTACCAACGTTATGGTAGCAGGACGACAGATGGGAGAAGAAGGGGTCCTGGGGGCCGGAAGGACGCCCGCAGTACATGCAGAAAAAAGCTAAGAGGAAGAAAGCTACCTCTTAGTTCCTAGTCACAAGAGGGAGGGCATGTGCACTTTTTGGTTTGCCACCCAGATTTCATTCCACGGGGCACCACGCAGGGTATACGGCGCTCTGACCCAAAGGGTACGTGGATGAGACACAGGTGGTCACACGCACGCAGGAGGACCGGTAAGTATGTGACCGAACCAACATGTGGCTGATCGGCACAGGCCAGGACGTCCGGCCAGACAAGTCAGGGTCCTGGGCACTGGTGGGGCCAGCCGCAGGGGTTCCCCTGGTACGAGGAGTGGCACTGTTGCAGCAGTCGCGGCGGCGCCCGTGGCCGCCTGGACTCCGCTGGCGGCAGCGGCTCTTCGGTCCTCGGGGGCAGCCCCCAGATGCGGACAACAACCTGGAGATGCTTTTTGCACACAACAACAAATTCAACTAGAATCACATGAGCAACAAATAGTGGTGACCTCGTCTTGCCCCATCCGGCGCTCGGTAGTGTTCACAACAACAAGTTCAATACGAGTCACATGAGCGTCAGGTTTTAGCTGAACAACGCACAAACTATATTCCACATCTAGGCAGGTTTCCCAGACTGCAGCAGGGTGCGCCCCGGGCGCACTGCAGGCGCCACAGGAAAAGCGTTCTCATGGCATATCAATACTCAGTTTCCACACCATTGGTCAGGAGATTGATCAGCACCACGCTCAACGGGCAGCCTTGGAGAATGCGGTTGGTGGCCGTCCACCACCCCCCAGGTTACCTGCGAGCTTGAACACCCGCTGGAGCTGGTGGTACAGGCCCGTCAAGACCCAGAGGATCCTGGGCTCCAACCCGAGCTCCCGGCCTACCCTCAGGACCACCGCCTGTGCATGAGACCATGATACGGAGGGCACATGCCATTTCAAGTCCAGTCGCGCACCACCCTCCTCCCCCAAAGAGACACCCATCCCCAGAAATTGGCGCAACGGCTGCAGGGTTTGGGGAGCGGGTTTCCCTGTCATGGTCAGGAGGAAACCAATTACAGGTTCCAGAGAGCAGGCTGGGTCGGCGAGGGCCAGATATGTGCGAGGCATGTGGGCCAAGGCCGCCCAACCAACTCCCACCGTTTGCCCCCTCACCTTGGTAAGGACCTCCCTGTCGGTGGGGCTGACTGTCTGGCTGCCTGGCCATGCATGCGGATGTGGGGCATCCCATTCCCTCCCGAGCCGCTTGGCCGGCCCACTCCCCAGTTCCAGGGGACCACTGTGTGCTTGCTCGACCCCACGCATCTCCGTGTTGGGCACGGTCTGCTGGCGTGGCCTGCGTGCCTGCCAACCCACAGATCTGGCCACTGGCAGGGTACGCCGCATGGTCGACACTCCCGGCCTTTCTGCTAGTCTTGACCGCGTTGCGGTGTGCGCGGATTGCCCTTGTGGCTGCATTTGGAGCAGTAGCGGACCCCCCATTTCACAAACCGGCACGGCACACCTCATTCCGCACGCATCCCATCAAGCGTAATGAATCTCCCCCACACAGGTCCACACCCTGAACCACGTTCCTTCTTCTGGTAGCTAGGCCGCGGGTCCCGCCGGCGTAATTGCATCCGGTTGCCTGTGAGGGGTAGGACGCCTAGGGATTTGGCCATTGGAAGCAAAGCCACGGAGCGACGTGTGCTGGCAGACCGAAGTCAGTGCCTGGAAAAGAATGTGGTGTGTGTTTGACAGGATTCATAGGAGCACTGTCTCTCAGGCCAGGTGCATGCGTTATTCCAGACACTCGCTGAACGTGCATCGAAGTCCTGCGGTGGACAGGGGGTAACCAGGATCGTGATGGCAGGCGGCGCAACTTGAGTCTCTGGTGGAATGCCTGATCGAATCATGGTGATGGGGGACCACCTCCAAACGCACATCTATACCCACAGTCATGCCCACACCCTTACCCGCATCCCCTTACCCACATGACATCCTGCAGGAGATCACTTCCGGCAAGGTCACTTCCATGCTTGTGATCATTGTGGGGGTCATCTTAGCGCAGCACAAGTCCTCCAGCGCGTCCTCCACGCCCTTGTTTGCCATCCTCTTCAACATCTTGTTTGGAGTGAGGTGCCCCATCACACCCTTGTACCCTATGTGTCTTGCCATGCTTCGCGTACGTGCATGGGTATGCGCTTCATTTTGTGGACTTGCTCCATGCCACAGCCACAGTGTAGCGTGTCAGACCTCATTCTCTTGCCCTATGGGTCCATGAAATATATCATGCCCCACGCCTTCCCCAGCATATGCACGCAATGAGCATGCAGCTGCAACAATGCCGTTCAAAACGAAACAATGTGTACAGTACTGAGAGTGTTTGAATCGACCCAATGCGGGGGAGCATTTGGCACCCACGATGGACACATGCTTCGGCTGATTGACAGAAAACTAGGAGCCGTACCTCGCAGTTTGAGCATGATTTGACTTCATCCAGCCGGCTTTCCGGGTACAGGTCCGTGGGGAAATGCAGCTGCCCAGGGCAGCCGCAGCCAATCGTAACGCACGTGTCGACTGGCCACCCGGCCGAAGCTCTGGCTCTGCGAGCAGCACTCGGCACTCCAGTGCGCGGCATGTACACGGGGATGAAGAGGAGTCAGGCACTGCTGCACCAGGGGCTACACAGGACATTCTCACACACTACGCCCCCCAAGGAGAGGGCGGGGGGGGCATGCAGCAAGGGGTCAGAGGCGACTGCGGCCACGCCCATCCCTGAAGCCCTCCCTACCAGGGGAGGGGGTGGGGGCAAACGATGCCATAGACGGATGCAGGAAGCATCTGGGCCACGTCCCAGGGGCCTCAAGAGGTCAATGGAGGAGCAGCAGCTAGCGGCGACGCCTATCGCGGGAGGAAAGCAGAGCCACGCGGTTGGGGGGCGGGAAGGGGCAGAGCAGCGGGAATTGCGGTGGCTTGTGCGCTTCCCTGGGCAGGCTGCTTTTGCAGGGACCGGCAGTTTGGTTGGTTTCTCAGTGCTTTGTCTGGACCTGGTTGGTGGTACTGTGTGGGTCTTTGCTGTGCTCTCCCGGTGCTGTGTGTGTCTGTGTGACGCCCAAGACAGGGGAAAGAAGCATGTTACAGAGGAATTGCCACTGGCTGTGGGTTCGGGGCTCTGGGAGTGGGTGCCGACGCAGCCCAGACGCAGCCGATTGTGGAGTGTGCCCTGCATCCGGGCGTTAATTGGGTTAACCCTGTCTCCCCTGAGGCAACGGAGCTGCAGTGAGTGTGATGACCTCTGCCAAGACTGGCGAGCCTCACCAGTATGGTTTGGTGGCTCGGCCTTGACCTCTTGGACTGTGCACCACTGCCGATGTGTCTCTGATACATTGACACTCAACGGGACATCCTGAGGGGTGTGCAAACTGCAATGGCTGCAAACCGTTGTGGATGAGCGTGGGTACTCCACTGACTGCTTGACATAGGGCCACTGTGCCTGGTCAGGATCATGAATTGACATCGTTGTTTATGTGTGTGGAAGTAGGGTAGGCACAAGTCCATGTGTTCAGAGTGTCGAGGGCTTCACTGCGCCGGGGTCGCCCACGGTCAGCGGCGGCCTGATGGCCCTGAGTCCGACTTGAGAGGCCCTGACAGGTCAGCTGGCATCTCAAGGTGATGGAAGCACTTCAGGTCACGTCAAGCCTGGTGCTAGGATGCAAACCTAGCCCAACCCCATGAGCCAAAAACACAGAACCTCTCAGCAAGGTGGGTCAAATACCCTCCTCCATGGCCCTGCCATGGGCCCCTGGCCCCCCTTCCCCTCAAGACGAGCACCCCCAACACAGACACACACAGGCCATGCGCACAGCCCTCCAAATCAGGAACTGGGATCTGCCGGTTTCATGCTGGCAACAGCCAGTACACGCGGGGGTAATGACCTGGGCACTGCGGGGGACTATATGCTATGGGTACATTCGCAGCCATTTGTGAAAATGCTGGGATAGGGACGACACCACCTGTCGACAGCCCCCCTTTTTCAGGAGCCGGACCAATGGGTTCAAGCCAGAACAACACCCCCCCTCACGGGTAAACAGTTGTCTTTGTTTGCCTGGAGTCAGTTACCACAGGAGGACTGGCCCTTGCCGGTCACGGCCTCCATTGCATATTCATGTTTTACGAATAAATTGAACGCCACAGGGCTGCGGGGGCAGGAGCTGCTGCAAATTCCGCTGTGGCACTCCGCAGTTTTCACACAGCCGATTAAATCCAGACTAAGGGAAATGCGAGAGCGGTCGTTTAGCTACCTCCGGCTGGTGCGCAGGGGCATACATACATTGCGGCATTTTGTGACAGATGGGGGGCAGATTTGCGCGGACCTCATCCCGCCCTCCCAAAGTCATATCGAGTGATGTATACAAGGAAATCATTGATCTGGTAGAGAGATCACAGGTTGGGGAGGGGGATGGGGCGAAATTCGGCCCCCCACCCATCACCAGCTCGTCATTTAAAGCAGTACGCCGAGCGCGGGCGCAATCCTGCCGCATCAAGGAGAGATAGTCACAAGAGGTATGGGAAAGGTTGGCAAGCTTCAATGTGCCTCCAAAGCTACACAATTTCATGCAGCGGGTGTTGTGGAGAAAACTGCCGGTGGCGGAGCGTATGTTTTCCCTCCACATGACCACCTCCCCGGTATGCCCGCTATGTGGTATCTCCGAGGACCACTCGCATTCATTGAAGAGATGCCCATACCTCTCACTTCCGTTCTCGACAATCCGAAGGTTGTGGGGGGCGGTATTCATGACAATGTCTGGATTGAATCGTCCATACTCTATGTGGAGCACAACGTGCACTCGATCACTTCGGTGCAGGGTTGGCTATGCTGGGTGGCAGCATATGCACGGTGGGTGATTCGGTGTGAATTCTTGACGTTCCAGAGAGTGGATGCTACCACAGCAATCCTCCAGTGGTGGTACTCAATCCTTAAGATATGGTCCTCCTTGTCAGGGGCGGCCATACCGGCCCACGCAACCAACACGACACTGTCAGCAATAACGCAATTTTTACAGGTGTGGTAGTCCACAGCAGTGCAGCGCCCGCCGCCAGGAAAAAGGTATTTCCGAGTGGACTTTGCGGAGCCCACGAATCTGTCCAAACGCAAGAGGCTCCAACAAATTTTATCCTTAGAGACACCAAAATATGTCAAAGTCTGGACGTCAGCAGTGCAGGCCCCCTCTTGCCCCGTGGCGAGCGGCGTGTCGTTCCAGCTGGGTGCCACAGAACGGGACTCGCACCGTGAGTGCTCTAATGACATCACAGTCCTGCACGGAGAATGTGCGGCCATAGTGCAGGCACTTCAAGATGCTCCTGCGGACATTCCATTGCTGTTCTCCTGCCACAATGAGCTGCTGCGCACTCACATTCCAAATAGGGTCCTACAGGGCTCAGCCACGCCCTAGCACAAGCAAATGGCAGACACCTGGCCCCTAGTGGCGCATATATAGCAGCAGTGCGCAAAAAGGCAAGTGGAGGTGCAATGGGAACCTTGAAAGCTAGCGGATCCAGAAACATTGAATTCATTTCTACATGCGGCTGGTGAGGCAATAGGAGTGCCAGTCCCCCACCCCACCAGCCGGGGCCTGACGGGTCGGAGACTTCATCAGGATCCACGCAGCGGGCCCGGATGACAGCGGAGTTGCACGCATGTGGGAGCCCGTGTATGCAAACAACCAGGTGTGTGGTCACCGTGTTGGGTGCCCCCCCCCCCCCCCCTTGTTTCTCTGCATGACTGCCCAAGCCCTACGCCGTTTGGTACCCAGGTCCGTCTTAATCAAGCGCCTGCAGGCCCAGGCTAAGGGCAGTGGCGTTGTCATCACCGGGTATGACGTCTTCGGGCCGTGCTGCATCGTTGGGGTCCTGCCCTGCACTGTGCTGGTCGTGCTGGACTACCTCCTCTACCCGGCCGCGGTGCTCCACGCCCTCCAGCTCATGTGGTCCTGGAGCGGCGCCGTGTCCACCGTCTGCTCGTGGGCGTACAATCTGTTCTCGTTCCTGGTGCTGGGCCGCGTCGCCGTGGCCAGCCACGCCGTGCTCAAGCTGGGCAAGACCCTGGTCGTTACCCTGTCGGCGGTCGTGCTCATGGCCGACCCGATCTCGATCCGCACGTGGAGCGGCATCCTGGTGACGATGATGGGGCAGTACCTGTTCGCCCGGTCCAGCCTGGCTACCGGCGACGGACCCACGCCCCCCAGGACCCGGGCCGGAACCGAGCACCCCCCCAAACCGGATAGCCCCACCCACGCCTCCCCCGTCCACTCCCTGAACCTCGCGATGGGGGGCTTCACCGTCATGTGGATCTTCTTCCTGCTCAAGACCTACCTCCACGTCTCTGCGAAGCAAGTCGTGCAGTGCGTCCTGCCCGACCGCTTCCCCGCCGGAAAATCGGGCGGTCAGGAGCCCCACCGGGTGCCCCCTGGCCTCAACGTCACGCGGACGCCGCTGTGTTATCTGAACCTGGAGTCCAACTCCTTCGGGCACCAACTCGGGCCCCTGCTCATCCAGCGCCTCCTGGGCGACAACTCCAGCCGATTGGTCCTGCAGAATGTGCGAGGCAAGGAGCAGCGGCGCGGCCCCTGCCTGTTTGGTGTGGGGACGATTTTGGCGGATGCGCGGCCGAGGGATGCGGTCTGGGGCTCCGGCCTCTCCCACAGTCCGCCCGCGCCTGGGCCCTGGGGCGGTCATACGAGCAGCAACGAAACGAGAGGGAAGCGGGCTGCACCGCGACCGAAGATCTACGCCCTGCGGGGCCCCAAGACCCACGACCTGTTGGTGCAGGCCGGGCAGCCCAACCACACGGTGGTGTACGGGGACCCCCTGATGCTGGTGGCCCGGCTTTTCCCGGAGTACGCGTCGCCCGAGGCCGCGCGCACGCGCGACGCGTGCTTCCTGCTGCACCCGCGCTACAACCGGGTGCACGGCGCCTTCCTCAAGTACTCCAAATGGGTGATGTACGCCACCATGGGCTACGATGTGGTCATCCCGTTCCTTTTGGGGTGTCGTCTGGTGGTGTCGTCCAGCCTGTCGGGGATCGTGGTGGCAGAGGCGTACGGCATTCCCACGCGGTGGCTGCACATGACGCAGGCGCACGGCAGCACGCAGCTGGCGGCGCAGTCTGTGTTCAAGTTCTGTGACTACTATGCGGCCACGGGCCGGGGCTGTGAGGACCGTGCCACAAGCCCTGACAAGGCCGTCGCAATGGGGGGCAAGGCGCCGATTCAGGGTTACGACTACGAGACCCTGCTCAAATCATTCCCCTATGCTCTGTACACCGCGTAGGACGAGTGCCGGTGATGTACTTGGCGGGCTTTGGGCAGTGCTGCCTCTCATGGCACCAGCAAACACCAGGTGCCTGAAACCGGTGCGGTCAGGCCATGTTATGTGGGCAGTGCTTGTGTTTCGGTGCAACAGTAGGCACTGCAGAGTGCAAATTCAGGACCCTAGGCCACATGGCATTCATCAAGCTAAATTTCAAAATTTCCTGATGCACCAGCAGGGGCTGCAGAGCGCAGAATTTGGAACCCTGGGCCCAAGACAAAACTTTAAAAAAATGAAGTTCAAGTTATGAACCTTGTTCTATGTGTGGGTAGCAGGGTCTGATGATAGTTGAGTTGTCACCGTATGCTGGGGTCCAACTCCTTCGGGCACCAACTTGGGCCCCTGCTCATCCAGCGCCTCCTGGGCGACGACTCCAGCCGATTGGTCCTGCAGAATGTGCGAGGCAAGGAGCAGCGGCGCGGCCCCTGCCTGTTTGGTGTGGGGACGATTTTGGCGGATGCGCGGCCGAGGGATGCGGTCTGGGGCTCCGGCCTCTCCCACAGTCCGCCCGCGCCTGGGCCCTGGGGCGGTCATACGAGCAGCAACGAAACGAGAGGGAAGCGGGCTGCACCGCGACCGAAGATCTACGCCCTGCGGGGCCCCAAGACCCACGACCTGTTGGTGCAGGCCGGGCAGCCCAACCACACGGTGGTGTACGGGGACCCCCTGATGCTGGTGGCCCGGCTTTTCCCGGAGTACGCGTCGCCCGAGGCCGCGCGCACGCGCGACGCGTGCTTCCTGCTGCACCCGCGCTACAACCGGGTGCACGGCGCCTTCCTCAAGTACTCCAAATGGGTGATGTACGCCACCATGGGCTACGATGTGGTCATCCCGTTCCTTTTGGGGTGTCGTCTGGTGGTGTCGTCCAGCCTGTCGGGGATCGTGGTGGCAGAGGCGTACGGCATTCCCACGCGGTGGCTGCACATGACGCAGGCGCACGGCAGCACGCAGCTGGCGGCGCAGTCTGTGTTCAAGTTCTGTGACTACTATGCGGCCACGGGCCGGGGCTGTGAGGACCGTGCCACAAGCCCTGACAAGGCCGTCGCAATGGGGGGCAAGGCGCCGATTCAGGGTTACGACTACGAGACCCTGCTCAAATCATTCCCCTATGCTCTGTACACCGCGTAGGACGAGTGCCGGTGATGTACTTGGCGGGCTTTGGGCAGTGCTGCCTCTCATGGCACCAGCAAACACCAGGTGCCTGAAACCGGTGCGGTCAGGCCATGTTATGTGGGCAGTGCTTGTGTTTCGGTGCAACAGTAGGCACTGCAGAGTGCAAATTCAGGACCCTAGGCCACATGGCATTCATCAAGCTAAATTTCAAAATTTCCTGATGCACCAGCAGGGGCTGCAGAGCGCAGAATTTGGAACCCTGGGCCCAAGACAAAACTTTAAAAAAATGAAGTTCAAGTTATGAACCTTGTTCTATGTGTGGGTAGCAGGGTCTGATGATAGTTGAGTTGTCACCGTATGCTGGGGTCCAACTCCTTCGGGCACCAACTTGGGCCCCTGCTCATCCAGCGCCTCCTGGGCGACGACTCCAGCCGATTGGTCCTGCAGAATGTGCGAGGCAAGGAGCAGCGGCGCGGCCCCTGCCTGTTTGGTGTGGGGACGATTTTGGCGGATGCGCGGCCGAGGGATGCGGTCTGGGGCTCCGGCCTCTCCCACAGTCCGCCCGCGCCTGGGCCCTGGGGCGGTCATACGAGCAGCAACGAAACGAGAGGGAAGCGGGCTGCACCGCGACCGAAGATCTACGCCCTGCGGGGCCCCAAGACCCACGACCTGTTGGTGCAGGCCGGGCAGCCCAACCACACGGTGGTGTACGGGGACCCCCTGATGCTGGTGGCCCGGCTTTTCCCGGAGTACGCGTCGCCCGAGGCCGCGCGCACGCGCGACGCGTGCTTCCTGCTGCACCCGCGCTACAACCGGGTGCACGGCGCCTTCCTCAAGTACTCCAAATGGGTGATGTACGCCACCATGGGCTACGATGTGGTCATCCCGTTCCTTTTGGGGTGTCGTCTGGTGGTGTCGTCCAGCCTGTCGGGGATCGTGGTGGCAGAGGCGTACGGCATTCCCACGCGGTGGCTGCACATGACGCAGGCGCACGGCAGCACGCAGCTGGCGGCGCAGTCTGTGTTCAAGTTCTGTGACTACTATGCGGCCACGGGCCGGGGCTGTGAGGACCGTGCCACAAGCCCTGACAAGGCCGTCGCAATGGGGGGCAAGGCGCCGATTCAGGGTTACGACTACGAGACCCTGCTCAAATCATTCCCCTATGCTCTGTACACCGCGTAGGACGAGTGCCGGTGATGTACTTGGCGGGCTTTGGGCAGTGCTGCCTCTCATGGCACCAGCAAACACCAGGTGCCTGAAACCGGTGCGGTCAGGCCATGTTATGTGGGCAGTGCTTGTGTTTCGGTGCAACAGTAGGCACTGCAGAGTGCAAATTCAGGACCCTAGGCCACATGGCATTCATCAAGCTAAATTTCAAAATTTCCTGATGCACCAGCAGGGGCTGCAGAGCGCAGAATTTGGAACCCTGGGCCCAAGACAAAACTTTAAAAAAATGAAGTTCAAGTTATGAACCTTGTTCTATGTGTGGGTAGCAGGGTCTGATGATAGTTGAGTTGTCACCGTATGCTGGGGTCCAACTCCTTCGGGCACCAACTTGGGCCCCTGCTCATCCAGCGCCTCCTGGGCGACGACTCCAGCCGATTGGTCCTGCAGAATGTGCGAGGCAAGGAGCAGCGGCGCGGCCCCTGCCTGTTTGGTGTGGGGACGATTTTGGCGGATGCGCGGCCGAGGGATGCGGTCTGGGGCTCCGGCCTCTCCCACAGTCCGCCCGCGCCTGGGCCCTGGGGCGGTCATACAGGCAGCAACGAAACGAGAGGGAAGCGGGCTGCACCGCGACCGAAGATCTACGCCCTGCGGGGCCCCAAGACCCACGACCTGTTGGTGCAGGCCGGGCAGCCCAACCACACGGTGGTGTACGGGGACCCCCTGATGCTGGTGGCCCGGCTTTTCCCGGAGTACGCGTCGCCCGAGGCCGCGCGCACGCGCGACGCGTGCTTCCTGCTGCACCCGCGCTACAACCGGGTGCACGGCGCCTTCCTCAAGTACTCCAAATGGGTGATGTACGCCACCATGGGCTACGATGTGGTCATCCCGTTCCTTTTGGGGTGTCGTCTGGTGGTGTCGTCCAGCCTGTCGGGGATCGTGGTGGCAGAGGCGTATGGCATTCCCACGCGGTGGCTGCACATGACGCAGGCGCACGGCAGCACGCAGCTGGCGGCGCAGTCTGTGTTCAAGTTCTGTGACTACTATGCGGCCACGGGCCGGGGCTGTGAGGACCGTGCCACAAGCCCTGACAAGGCCGTCGCAATGGGGGGCAAGGCGCCGATTCAGGGTTACGACTACGAGACCCTGCTCAAATCATTCCCCTATGCTCTGTACACCGCGTAGGACGAGTGCCGGTGATGTACTTGGCGGGCTTTGGGCAGTGCTGCCTCTCATGGCACCAGCAAACACCAGGTGCCTGAAACCGGTGCGGTCAGGCCATGTTATGTGGGCAGTGCTTGTGTTTCGGTGCAACAGTAGGCACTGCAGAGTGCAAATTCAGGACCCTAGGCCACATGGCATTCATCAAGCTAAATTTCAAAATTTCCTGATGCACCAGCAGGGGCTGCAGAGCGCAGAATTTGGAACCCTGGGCCCAAGACAAAACTTTAAAAAAATGAAGTTCAAGTTATGAACCTTGTTCTATGTGTGGGTAGCAGGGTCTGATGATAGTTGAGTTGTCACCGTATGCTGGGGTCCAACTCCTTCGGGCACCAACTTGGGCCCCTGCTCATCCAGCGCCTCCTGGGCGACGACTCCAGCCGATTGGTCCTGCAGAATGTGCGAGGCAAGGAGCAGCGGCGCGGCCCCTGCCTGTTTGGTGTGGGGACGATTTTGGCGGATGCGCGGCCGAGGGATGCGGTCTGGGGCTCCGGCCTCTCCCACAGTCCGCCCGCGCCTGGGCCCTGGGGCGGTCATACGAGCAGCAACGAAACGAGAGGGAAGCGGGCTGCACCGCGACCGAAGATCTACGCCCTGCGGGGCCCCAAGACCCACGACCTGTTGGTGCAGGCCGGGCAGCCCAACCACACGGTGGTGTACGGGGACCCCCTGATGCTGGTGGCCCGGCTTTTCCCGGAGTACGCGTCGCCCGAGGCCGCGCGCACGCGCGACGCGTGCTTCCTGCTGCACCCGCGCTACAACCGGGTGCACGGCGCCTTCCTCAAGTACTCCAAATGGGTGATGTACGCCACCATGGGCTACGATGTGGTCATCCCGTTCCTTTTGGGGTGTCGTCTGGTGGTGTCGTCCAGCCTGTCGGGGATCGTGGTGGCAGAGGCGTATGGCATTCCCACGCGGTGGCTGCACATGACGCAGGCGCACGGCAGCACGCAGCTGGCGGCGCAGTCTGTGTTCAAGTTCTGTGACTGCGTGTGAGTTGGGTGGACCGGAGGTGGACTGGAGGTGGGCTGGAGAACGATAAGAGACTTTGATGCGTGACGGAGAATGTTTCATGCACGTGATAAAAGCACCGCTGCAGCCTCCTCTAGATGGACAAGGGTGGTTTTTGAGTGCACAAGCATGCAAAACGTCGGCCTTAGCAACGCCGCGAGGAGGTCCACACTGCCAACCATGCGAAAAGGGGCACGCATGCGCCTCATATTTTGCACTGCGAATCGCAATCTGCTGCACAACAACAGAGATAGCCACCACATGAGGAGCGGGGACGCAGCCGCTGAACACTGCAACTGCTGCTGATTTTTTGGGTCTGGGTCACCTGTGAGGCCCCGGGGGTCAGTCTCGGTAGGATTTTGGGGGTCCCGTTAATTGAGCCCTTTTGGGGGGGGTCCGACCGGAGGGCTCTATCGACCCCCCCCGCCCCCGGAAACGAAAACCCGGCCATCTTATTTTTTAGCATAAAAAAAAAGATTTCGCGCTAAAAAAAAAGATTCCGCGCTAAAAAAAAAAGATTGCGCGCTAAAAAAAAAGATTCCGTTCTAAAAAAAAAGATTGCGCGCTAAAAAAAAAGATTTTTACATGATCATCATGTATGTCCCAAAAAGTTGCACGGGGGGGTTACAAGGAGTGCTACTGCATCAAGCCAACCCCTGCCCATGTTCACAACTTCATACAGTAGGGGAACCTGGGTTTCGGGACTGACCCAATATGCACCCAGTGGCCCTCTTTCCTTGTTGCCTGCTCCATGCGGTGAGGAGGTACCCTATGCAGGGATGTCATGAATGTGGAAGGTTTTGGGTGCATTACGCAGAACTTGTGTTTCACAACAGGGGTGTCCCTTTGGAGCTGGGGGGCCTATGCAGAGAGTTCATCGGAGAGGATCACAGGTACAACCCCCCCCCCGTTCCGGTCACCCGAATTGCCGGAACGTGCCGGAACGTTTTGCCGGAACGTTGTGATTCTGTGAGGCTCAATGTTTTTCAGTGAAAACGCTTGCTGCTACTGTCAACCGTTGTCGTCCACTTTGCCAGTAACACTTTTGTTCCTCCATCCACTGGCAGAGATGTTGAATTTCGCGGTCGGAAAGAATTGGCTGCCCATGCCCTGACTGCATTAACCTTTCCTATCACCAGTTGTGTTGCAGAGTCATCGTTTCGTGCTATGAAAGGCCTGTTGACTCCTGATTGACGATTTATGGCCGAGGACACTCAAAATGGGGTATTTGTATGCAATGTTCAATGGTGATATCAATAAGCGCTTTCATGAGTGGGCATTTGTCTGAGATGTGAAGTGCAGCGAGTGATGTTTTGATGCGAGTCTACACTTGTGTGCATTTGTTGGCCTGTTGCCACCTTTCTTTCAGCCTTGTTTCTGCATGAAAAAAAAAGGATAGCTTTGGATGCAGATCAGAGCCAAGTGACAAAAAGTGCAAAAAACTTCGGTGGGTGGCAGAGCCAAGTGACAAAAAGTGCAAAAAACTTCGGTGGGTGGTTGGTGGGGCTTGAACCCACGTTTGCCAACCTGTAGACCAGTGCATATACCACTAGACCAGTGGCAGATTCTGACATGCTACTGATCAGGAACCATGTAGAGACCGAGAGATGAAATTTTTTTTTTGCAAATTGAGGGATGCTTTGGGTTTCCACATTACTCCAACTACAGAACAACCAAAAGGAAGGTGTGTTTGCGCCCTGGGACTGAGATCCTGGGCACCGGGAACCTCTTTTGCTGAAAAAACGGCTCGCCGGAACGTTGCGCCGGAACGTTGGGTTTTTCTCGCCGGAACGGGGGGGGGGGGTTGCAGGTAATGTCTGAATGTTGTAAAGTAGGGTACTCAGCCACCGTGGCCAGAGCCCATGTGCACAATTTCATCTGCTCAGAGAACAGGGGTTTCCCTTCGCTGGGGGACCTATGCAGAGAGGTCATTTGAACGGATCATAGGTAATGCTTGGATTTTGTGAAGTAGGGCACTCAACCATGTTGGCCAGAGCCCAGGGGCACAATTTCAAGTCTCAGCGGAACCGACGTCTCAAGATCGAGGAAGGGACTACATGCTGGTAGCTGGAACAAATGTCTCACTCCTACCCCCCTGCCCCCCTTTCCTTCCCCCCCCCCCCCTTGTCGTTCCCCACCCCTTGTCGTTCCCCGGGGGGGGCTGGGGGACCGTCACTTGGTCAACCCAAAATTTTTCGTTACGGCTCATTGTGTTGTTGTGTGGGTGACTGTGTTGTGGGGTACTGCCACTTGTATCCTTTGTACTCATGGCAGGACATTTTGCTCACTTTCGCTGAATGGAACTTGACAGCACAGCCATGTTTCTCCCTGGGACAAATGTGATGTTCATCCGCTCTGCGGGGGAACCTGTTTTGGCACAGGTCGTTGGACGCAGTTTTGGGAACAAGTTGTATTTTACAAGGGACATTCCCGAAGGGAAATAGGTTCCCAAAAATCTGCTTGCGCCTGCCAAGCGGGTCTGTAGTAAAACCTAGTAAACGTTTTTTCAAAAAAAATTTTACTAGGTACCCCCCCCCCCCTCCCATGCCTAGGAACCACCTTGCGCAAGAACCGCCCCCTGGTTCCACGGTCGAATTTTCCACATCACCTTCTTTTTCCAGGGTAATGGGTTTTTGATGGTTCTGGTGGATGTAGGACAGCTATTCAGGTGTGCAGGACAACAACGCCCCCCCCCCCTCCCCCCATGCCAATGGACCCCCCATGCCAATGCCGCCCCCCCGTCTCGAAAGAAGAAACATGGCCCCCCTAGCTACCCCCTCTCGAAGGAAGAAACATCCCCCCCCCCCCCGAGATTTTTTCACCAAATCGCACAAAATTGCCCTTTTTTGCCTAGTTTCCTGAGTGTGCAATGGCATGTGATGGGCACCATCCTTGGTGTCATGTGTTTGGTTTTCAATGTAGATTTTCATTTCTCAAAATGTTACAAGTCCCCTATGGAGCAGACTGAGATTGTCTGGTAGGTCATGCCTGCATTTTGTAAAGCCGAGTACTTGGCCATGTTGGCCAGAGCCCATGTGCACAATTGCATGTTTCCGGGGAACCAAGGTCTCGGGTTTGAGGAAGGGACTACATCCAGCCAGGTTGTTTCTGCTCATTTCTTCTGGAGTGCATTGTGCCACCCAGCTGCCCCTGCTTTGCTGCAGCATTTGACAGCCATAGTGATCAACTTCTAGGAGCTTTGCAACGCAGAGTGATCCAGCCAGGTTCACAGTGCTGAAATTTTTTCAAGCAGGCGTGGGGCCACAGATTTCAGCATGTTTCGCTCAGGTCAAAGTGCCGTGATTCATTCTGTCATTCAGCCAATTGCAGTTGCATGGGATTCATGTCTATTTGAAAACATTATTATTGCGCACTTCACGGAGCTGAATTTTTTCAAGCAGGCCTGGGGCCACCACTTTCAGCTCTGTTGTGTGCCTGGTTTCCACAATGCTTCCCTGATCAGTGCCACATCTGGACCCAGTGGTATGTTGCGATCCAATGCAGGCCACGCTCGTCAGCTTCATTGACTGCCACATAAAGTATATGGTGCTGAAAAATTTTGAACCAGGCCTGGGGTCATTTCCACATCACCTTCTTTTTCCAGGGTAATGGGTTTTTGATGGTTCTGGTGGATGTAGGACAGCTATTCAGGTGTGCAGGACAACAACGCCCCCCCCCCCCCCATGCCAATGGACCCCCCATGCCAATGGACCCGCCATGCCAATGCCCCCCCCCCCGTCTCGAAAGAAGAAACATGGCCCCCCTGGCTACCCCCTCTCGAAGGAAGAAACATCCCCCCCCCCCCGAGATTTTTTCACCAAATCGCACAAAATTGCCCTTTTTTGCCTAGTTTCCTGAGTGTGCAATGGCATGTGATGGGCACCATCCTTGGTGTCATGTGTTTGGTTTTCAATGTAGATTTTCATTTCTCAAAATGTTACAAGTCCCCTATGGAGCAGACTGAGATTGTCTGGTAGGTCATGCCTGCATTTTGTAAAGCCGAGTACTTGGCCATGTTGGCCAGAGCCCATGTGCACAATTGCATGTTTCCGGGGAACCAAGGTCTCGGGTTTGAGGAAGGGACTACATCCAGCCAGGTTGTTTCTGCTCATTTCTTCTGGAGTGCATTGTGCCACCCAGCTGCCCCTGCTTTGCTGCAGCATTTGACAGCCATAGTGATCAACTTCTGGGAGCTTTGCAACGCAGATTGTGTGTGGTCAGTACATGGAAGAAGAATGACAGTGATCCCCACTGTTTGCCTGTCCACACAAGCAGTGTGTCGTGGTTGCTGAGTGGGGACCTCTTTTCAGACGCGGAGTGATCCAGCCAGGTTTTTTCTGCTCATTTCTTCTGCACTGCAAAGTGCCACCCACCTTCCTGTACATTGCTGCAGTGTCTAACAGCCATAGTCATCAACTCCTGGGACATTTGCATCCCAACACATCCGTTCCTGCATTGTATGCTCACTTTCTGGAGCTTTGGCAGTCTGCCCAGTCAGTCCCCAGTTCCAGATTCCTTGCTCAGATTTTGTTTACAGGGAGGTTTTTTCACAGTTTTTTTTTGCGCATTTCTTCTGCAGTGCATTGTGCCACCCACGTGCCTGTGCTGCAGTGTCTGCCAGCCATAGTGATCAACTCCTGAGAACCCTGCATTCAACACATCCGTTCCTGCATTATATGCTCATTTTTTGCAGCCTTTGTTGTCTGCCCAGTCAGTCCCAACGTTCAGATTGCTTGCTCAAACTTTGTTTAGAGGCATTATTCGGCGCACAAAGCCGAGTGGCATTGCCTCGTAGAGCTGGTTTTCAACCACTACTCAGTGGGTGCACAATTTTGCCCATAATTTCATGCTCAAGTTTTGCTCGTTTCAAATATCTTGAGGTGCACACAGGGAGGGATGCTGCTTCTGTATTTGTTTGGCATTTCCAAAAATCCACGGCATTTTAGCCCTTCTCCACAAGGAAGGTGTCTTGTGCATCAGTTGCACAGTGGCATGTCCCGACGCCATCAAGTGGGTTACATCATCTTCACGTAATGTACTGTTTACTGCAAAAGCACGTTCTGCAAGTGCTCAGCCATCTGCTCCGGTCTTGTTGGCATTCTTTACCGTTCTTTGCTTTGTGCCTTGTTTTGCAGGGTTCGCCTCAGGAATGTGGATGATTCGTCCGGTGGGGTGCCCCTAGGGGGGAGCCTTAAGCGCAGTGCGCGTGCAGTGCGCGCGCATTGCGCGCGCAGTGCAACTATTTGGGCGTCCGGCCGTACTAGAGACCCATACTTTGAGATACTAGGGGCCCCTAGGGGCATCATGGTGACCTCTAGCAGAGGTTTTGACTTCTGATTCTGTCCCCCTTTGTTTGGGTGTGCCAAAGGTGATTGAGCAGATCTTGCGGTTCGGCAAGGGTAACCACTTACCAAGGGATGAAGAAAGTGTAATCATCCAGGATGGGCTTGATGGTCAACCATTCTCTGAAGGCGGCAGTAAAGCGCCAACACTGCAGCCTGCGATTGACCATTTGCGCCGTGAGAAAAGAGAGAGAGAGACCAAGAAACAAGCAAAACATGTGCAGCAGTTCCTAGAAAAGCGGCAACGCACACTAGATGCTTTTTGTGTTGCTGCGCCCCCTCGGGCCGATGTGGCTTCGTCTAGCTCCAATCCCCTTCAACCCTCTCAGTCCTCGCAACCCCCCGTGGCTACACAATCTCAACCCCAATCCGATTCTAACCGCAAGGGAAAGGAGAGAGCCCCTTCCTCACAACCGAAACCACACATGTGGCAGTGGGGCATCGTAAGGAACATGTGTGTGTTATGTTAAGGGAAGGTAGTTTGCAACTTTCTTGAGCTGGGGCAGTTTGGGTCACCTAATTCTAAGGGCGTTTCCAAGGGGTGTGCTTGGGGGCTCTTCGGGGGGAACATAGTCTAAAAGTAGCGCGCAGTGCGCGTGCAGTGCGCGCGCAGTGCAAAGATTCCCCCTAGGACCTCCTGCACCGGAACCTGTCCGGCTCCTAGCGTGCGTGTTTATTGCGCCAGCCACAACACGTGAACATACTGCAGGTACATACTAGTGAGGCGCACTGTCCCGGGACCAGCATTGATGAGAGTACTTCCCTTGCCCAAGAGACACGTGCGGGGCCCCACGGCGCCCGCACGGCTGTCTGCTCAAGGCGCATCAGATCTTTCTCCCCCATTGCAACCAGCTCCACGCCGTACATGGCCTTCGCAAGGGCCAACATACCAATGGCCAGCTCCCGCATGTGGAAGGTTTGTAGGCATCCCACGCGCTGGAGGATCGCCCGTCCCCACTCAAAGCGTGCGTCCCCACTCAAAGCGTGCGTCCCCACTCAAAGCGTGCATGGAGCAGTGGGCCTATCCCGTGCTCGGCGTCGAGGCGGATTCCCACGCCCAACTGTTTGAACTCCTGCGCGAGCTGAATGGCTGCACCGTGGAAGAATAACGACCCTCATTGGAGATGCCTATATGACAGGGTCGTCTTGAAAACAAGATGCAAAAGGGTGCATTTTGGACACCAAAGTGGCCATAAAACTGGCTAGACGCCTTGAAATCACACGGAACTTGGTTCACGTGAGGCTCATTTGTTGTGCGGTTGTTTAGAGCTATTTAGTCATGGTGTTCCCACAAAGAGTTTTCACTGCCTACTACTTGCTGCTGCTACTCACTGCTGACTTGGTTGCTACTACTGTGGCTAAAATACATTTCTCGCCTGGACCCTAAAATGGGTTGTAAAACCTCCACTGGGAGAGACATTGCTCAATAACCCCTTTTGCTTATAGTGTCAACCCCTTGCTTATGCCCAAGACCCTTTTGCTTGTGGTGCCAACCCCTTGCTTACACCTGACCCCTTTGTTCATGGTACCAACCCTTTGCTTATGCCAAAGACACCTTCCCTTTACTTATCCACAAGACCCCTTTGCGTCGGGTACCAACCTCTTGCTTATGCACAAGACGCCTTTGCTGATGGTGCCAACCCCTTGCTTATACGGAGGCCCCGTCAGGAAACTTGGGAGCCATAGAGCAAAAAAAAGTTGCGCCCTAGGCTGGTTTGCTGATGGTGCCAACCGCTTACTGATGGCCAATCCCTATTTGCTCATGGTGTTCGCCTCTCGCCTGTGCCTAAGACCCCATTGCTTATGGTGTCAGCACCTTGCTTATGCCCAAGACCCCATTGCTTGTGGTGCCAACCCATTGCTATTGCCCAAGACCCCATCGCTCGTTATGTCAGGTCCTTGTTTATGCACAAGATTTGTTTGCTTATGGTGCCAAGTTCTTGCTTATGCCCAAGAACCCCCATTTTTACTGGTACCGGCCCCTTGCTTGTGCCCAATACCCCTTGGCTGCATTGCACATCTGTGCTTGGAACTTGGTACAAGTTATCTGGTGGTATCGACACAAGTAGGTTGGAGTAAAGGTTGCACATCGCGTTGCAATTTTTCCGGTTCGGATTTCGCCCACTTGGTTTGTGGAGTGCATTCCCACATTTGTTCGTTTTATCTTGTGGCATGCAAGGGGACTTCCTCGGTGATGTGAGGCATGCCATTTGCAAAAGAAGCTGGTACAGCATCTTGTAGCCCCATTTGAGATCAAGGAAGCTATGGCCGGCGTAGCTTGGATGACCCAGCAAAAGCCAAGAACACTTCTTTATTGCTCATGGGCATGAGTTTTTGTCACTGGGGGAGAAGGAATCCCTGCAACAATTAAGGATAGAGAGATTGCTATTTTTTTTGGCCCGTGAACAGCATGGTCATGTTCCTGATAAAGCTACCATGCTTGAGCATATCATTGCACGCTATCAAATAATGAAAGAGGATTCCCCTGCCATCCTATGGCTACTAGCCTTGATGCATGTCTTAAGTGGATGAAATGCTGCCCCCCATTCTTCTTTTTCTGCCAATGTGTTCATTATTTGTCTTTCAATTGGGATGAGGAAGGGCATTGGAATTTTGCACGTCCACAAGCCACCTCCTGGTGCTAGAAAGTCCCAAGCAAACTTGTAAATAGTCTTGCATTTGCACCCCCAGAATAGCACGAAATCCAACTTGTTGCACAATGTGCTCCATGTGTTCTTCATTTTTGTTGGAGGGCTTCTCTTGCATGCATACCAGTTTTCTTGTGTGCAAAGCCATTCGGCAGCGCAAAAGAAAAATTGCCAAACTTTAGCAAGCCAACTACACAACAGGTAATGGTGCGAGCATGTACATCTCTATGCAAAATGGAGCATGTACATCTCTATGCAAAATGCATCTCGTGGTACCCACACAATTTCTGGGTTTGGGGTTTAAGTGCCATCCATTGAGAATAATGTTTCTTTCCCAAGTGTGCACTTGCTTTGCATGGTTTGTAGTGTGCCAGTTTTTCCGCATCCACCCGCAGTTGTACCGTATGGTTGCATTTGTAAGAGGGTCAGGGAAAAGTTGGAAATTAGAAAAAGGAGTGTGGGCATAGAGTGGTAATTTGTAGATGATATCGGACTCTGTATCCCCTGATTTAGACTGCATATAGGGATTGGAGTTCCGTCTACAATCTCATAAGACAGTTGTTTGAGCTGGCATGGTAGCAGGGGGGGGGATTGAGGTCCGCAATTTTTTCGCAATTTTCCGCAATTTTCCGCAATTTTTCCACGATTGCTTTTGGCCTGTCCACTTTCCGTGCTTGTTGGTGCCCTTTGCCTTTGTGCAGAACAATATGCTTCAATGTTATCCTGCCCCCCCCCCCAAAAGAGTGAATTATGGTTCAATTTCATGGTGATATTGAGGGCCGCTTGTCGTCGTAATTCTGATACTCGTGAACGATTTGATCTGTTCCAACATTCTGAGGCTCCTGTGCAGAATTGTTACTCCTTGAGGCTTCGGGAGGTTCAGTTTGGTTTGGTTACAACACCGCAATTTCCCCCCAATTTTCTGCAATTTTCCCGCAATTTTTTGCAATTGGATTGGACCCTCCCTGACCGCAATCCCCCCCCCCCCCCCCGCATGGTAGGTCCCCTTTGCAAGGGTGTCTTTAGGATACCTCTCTAGAACCTTGTACCATTGCCCGCAAATCAAAACTTGTTGATGGGATGTGGTGAGAGGGGCTCATGGCAATGGTGAAGGCAAACGAAAGAAGCCAACATTCAAATGTTGATGCTAGATGCTTGGCTGCTCTAGAATGTTCAATCCAATTATTGGTGGTGGGCGATCACACATTGCCTTAGGAACTGGGAATGCGGGCACATTTGAAAGCCACAATTTTTCTTCTCAGGTTTGACGGCGAATAATGAGTCTTTGCTGCATGTGTTGTGCTTGTGCAAGCATTCATGGGTATTGGTGGAGCACATGCATGAGACATGGAAGCGTCTAGGAAGATGTGAAATACCTGTTGTGCATCTAGTACTGCAACAAGTTTGTGCGCCTAAACAAGCCCATCTTTGCGCGACATGCGCAAAGTGTGGGGTGTAGTGCAGTGTAGTGTGCATTTTGCTTTGGATTATCTTCGATGGTCGTCCATGAACGCTGCACTTTCCCCCCCCGGTAGGTCCATGCATTGATTGTGTTTCTGGAATGGAGAAAGTTGGTGAGAAAGCTAACCAACCGGGCACTCCGAGAACCCCTGGAACGTTGGGACGGCGTATGACACCCCAATATGCCGGGAGAACCATCAGCATGCCCGCCATGAAGGACGAGGCCCGTGCCAAGATGCAGAGCTCACCTTCATCACCGCAAGAACCTCCCCACGATGCTAAGAAGTGTGGCCGCATCCACAAGATCATGTCACAAAAGTGGGCGGAAACGGGGCCCAGGGGGCCCAAGGGTCATACGCCGAAACCCGAATGGATGCCCATGGAGGTGGCTACATGGGTAAAGACCTGCTTTGCAGAGCACTACGGGGACAAGGCGGACGCTGTCAGCGAACAGGTACACAATGTCATAGATGTGAAAAATTGCTCTGCTACGTCCCTCCACGTATATTTTGATGGCTTGTAAGGCGTGTCTGGATTTGTCAGGCGCTGGAAAGACTGGACTGGGTTGCATAGTTTACAGATCACCACAAGGTCAAAGTCTTTGAGCTAAATGTAAAATATGTTCCCCAGCTTGGATAGGCAGGAAGGACTGACAGCCCTGACGCAATGCCATGAACGGGGCTAAGGGATTGTCATTTGCTGTGAACCGTGTGGATAACAAGCTAGACAAATTGGGTACCAGTTACACACATACTGACCAATCTTACTTTTACAGATGTCCTAAATTTCTGCAGGTTCGAGGTCAATGAAAATGACATTTTCACCGCAGGTTGCAGGCAAAAACGCGGTGTGGCCATTGGAGGAACCTACAGTGCACACGTGGCCGCCGCAACGCCATGGAACGCTGAACACAAGGGCTGTCATGCGACCACCCGCCAGGTAACCGACACCACAGGACGGCACCCAGGCTCACCCACTACCAGTCCACCCGTTCACATATGTGGGTAGTTTGGCCAGTGTCAAACCCCAATCCACACCATTAACAGCCACTCTTAAAAATTTTCAGCACGTCTGTGACCTGAAAGACAAGAAGACACGGCAAGACCAAGGGTGAAAACACCGGTTACCCAATTATAGAATACACAGAACATTAATGATCCAAAACATGTACAAGCAACCCTAATCTCCACATTAAGTAACCAGAATGTCGGTTTCTTGAGCCGACCGCACAATGTGCTAGGCAAACAATGCGATACATTATTGAAAAACCCAAATTGACATCCACATCAATGTCAAAATATGATCTGCGCTGCCATGCAGCGCAAAGGTTGAACCCCAGGACTGGTGGCAACCACTACTCTGGCACGAGCTCTCCCCATGGGGGGCACCACCAGAGGTATTGAATGGAGTTCCTTGACTTCATTCAGTTTTGGCTAGCTTTGCTTTTTTTGTGGTTCGGAGGACATTTACGACCTTGGAAGCCCCTCTGGGACTTCTTTTTCATGCATCTTTGTATGGCAAGTAAACCTGAACTGGAACTGAGGGGCACGGGCCCTCGCCGACCCCGAAGTGCTTTCTCTACAAGTTGATGCATTGTGCTTGTGGCCAGGGCCGACAGGTACCACAACATTTAAACCACCCTGGCCCCTCCTTGTAATCCCCCCCCCTTTGCAATCCCCCCCCCCCCCCTGGGGATCGTCACTTAGCCCAAAAGGCATAGAAAATAGAAAAAAAGGGAAATTTTTAGCAAGGCACCGAAGGCGCCGAAGCTGATTTACACTGTGATATTATAGTACGGTTTTGCGGTGCAACCGGCCTGACATTCGGGCGGGGATTACAAAGGGGGGGGGGGGTAAAGGTCTTGAGGGTAAAAATTCTCTCAACTGACACTCAGAACTCCCCAGTGTTACACTCACAGGCTGATTTCTCCGTCCTGTGCTTTTGTTGCACTGCACTTCCTTTGCAAAACTTGTCAGGATATTGGCGTGGCAGGTGACCCCCAACCGAGTCTTCTGGACAGCTCCAGTGTTCATTGAGGATTTGGGTGTAGGTCAATGGGAGTGATGGTGGGTGCCCTACAGTAGCAGCCGACCAATGCTCCCCCTCCTCTTTCCTCTGCCCCCAATTTCCTGGCTCACCACCAAAGGCCCTAGCCCCAAGCCTGGTAGCACTGCAACGGCGCGAAGATGTTTTGCATGGCACAATTACAGCATTGAGACCAGGGGAACAACACGTGAAATATCCACGTCATGTACTCTCGCCACGTTTTACCCCAGACTCTACCACTACCCATGCACTTGGGCTGTCAAGTTGTCGCGTCCGCGCCCTGTGCTATTGGTGGACAGGATGCGGCGCAAGATGTTGGGAGGGTGGGGTGGCAATAGAATGATTTTTACATCCCCCTCTTCCTCCGAACCGCCCTTGCCGCAGGTTTGTGCGAACTTCCAATCGAATTACATCGACAGCACGGTAGTGCCCCGCCTGGTGCTCTCTGACTGGCAGACCTTGGTCCCCTTGATTGGCCCGAGGATTGTGTTGATGGAGGTGTGCGCTTTTGGGAATGATCGTGTTGTGAGTGTGCCTGCCGCAGATGTGTAGGGGTGTGTTGGGTGGAAGCGGGTGGGCGACTGAAACACAGGGAAGTTACTGGGTCCCTACGACACACAGAGACACAGGGAGGGTACTAGGGCTCTACTACTCATTGAGACCCAGAGAATGTATCGGGGTCCTGCCACACGGAGACACAGAGAGGTATTGGGCCCCTGCCGCTGGGGTCCTTCCACACACCGAGACACAGGAAGGGTGCTGGGGCTCCTGCCACACACTCAGACAAGGAATGCACCGGGTCCCCTGGAGAGTAAGGCTGTGAATGCTTTTGTTGCTTGGCACAGCATTGTCCGGTGGCGGTAGGGGGAGGGAAGGGCTCCGCTGCAGTGCTGAGCTTCGTGCTGAATTACACTCGCATTCACCTACCATGCACGGTATCTCCAACTTGAGCGTCCTGTGCGACGAGGAGGAGAACGTCATACCCTCACAAAAGGAATTCTGTGTGGATGGCGCTGCACCCTGCACTCTGTGGGCGGCGTCAACGCAAGCTGTAGTGCAATGAACAATTCTCTGGCACCTCGTTCCACTGGAGACTTTGTCCTGTTTGACCACTGCGCAGGGAAAGTGATTTGTTGGCGATGTGATCGGTCCGGGCCAGCCCGATGCTGGAGTGTGGTGTTTTCTCTAGGCGCATGGTTGCCCCAAATCTGTACCAAATCTTGTGGGGCTATACAAGACAATCGGCCCCTTAAAGACCCTGTATCGCGTGCCCCATTTGCACTGCGTTGTGGGTGGGTAGCCCAATGCTGGGCATCATACATACCTTCCCCTTTCTGGCCCTCGCAGCCATGTCGAGGGAGCGGTCATGCCACGCCCCCAAGGGCCACTGCGTCCCAGGTGCTGCAAACCCCTCCCCATGCACAGGATGCCAAGAAGCGAACAATCCCCGTTGGTACGAAGAGCGCCGCTGGGTATGAAGAGTCAAGCCAAGTGGAGTCTCCAATAAATCCCCCCGATGTTGAGACGAGTATGCCCTGCCATTGCATTTCTTGTTCATGCTGTGTGTTGCGTGATTTCATGGGAGGTGCAGGTGTGCAGGATGTGCAGGGGTGCAGGTGCATTTCCCGGGAGTGGCCGGACGCGGCGTTCCTCACAGGACGCGCAAAGGGGCTCCAAAAAGCACGAGACACGACGCGTTCCACTGTGGCCTTACCACTGCGGCCCCCACCGGCCCCAAAAAGTAGTTGCACTGCGTCCTGTGCCCCCCCAAAGATGACCGGGATCATCGGTCATTCTCTGTTTTCGTGTGATGTGGCGTGTGGGTGCATCATGGATCGGGGCGCGGAGACGGAACAGCAGCGGGTGTGTGCAACCCCTGGGCGCGAGGGTACAGGGGAACATCAACCCCCCCCCCCCCCATCGATCGCTGTCCGCAGAGTGCAGCCGTGTATGTTGTAATTCGTGTAATTTTTTTTTTGCGGTAAATGCGTGTAACAAAAAAATCGTCTAGTCGTGTAATTTTTTTTTTGCGGTAAGTCATGTAAGCCTGTCACACGCATTACCGCAAAAAACAAATTACACGATTAGACAATTTTTTTGTACACGCGTTTACCGCAAAAAAAAAAATCACACGACATGACGATTTCTTTTGTTACATGCATTTACCGCAAAAAAAGATTACTCGACTTACCGCAAAAAAAAAAATTACACGATGTGACGATTTTTCCCTACACGCGTTTACCGCAAAAACAAAAAAATTACACGACCTTACCGCAAAGAAACAATTACCAATTTTACTGAAAATGCATGCCTGTAGGCAATGTGCCCACCTGTGGGCCGCTTCTGATTTTTTCCCCGCGCTTGGCGTTGGGGACCCCCGAGAATGCAGGGGTGACGCAGCACTTCCGCCCTCTTCTGGGCCCCCGAGAAGGCAGGGTTAGCCACTTCTGATTTTATCTCCCTTTGCAGGGCGGTCCTTAAGGACCCAGATTTTTTTTTTGTTAAGGTTAGGTCAGGGGCTCGCAATCCACGCTTTGTTGCGTGGCCCCTTGAGTTGGGGTTAGGGACTCTCAATCCACGCTTTGTTGTGTGGCCCCTCGAGTTGGGGTTAGGGACTCTCAATCCACGCTTTGTTGTGTGGCCCCTCGAGTTGGGGTTAGGGACTCACAATCCACGCTTTGTTGCGTGGCCCCTCGAGTTGGGGTTAGGGACTCACAATCCACGCTTTGTTGCGTGGCCCCTCGAGTTGGGGTTAGGGGCTCACAATCCACGCTTTGTTGCGTGGCCCCTCGAGTTGGGATTAGGGACTCACAATCCACGCTTTGTTGCGTGGCCCCTCGAGTTGGGCATGTGCATGTATTGCAAAGGTTGCATTTCTTTCAATTTTTCAATTTTTTTATAATTTACACGACTTACCGCAAAAAAAAATTACACGCCCCTACCGCAAAAAAAAATTCAATTTTTTTTTATGATTTACATGACTTACCGCAAAAAAAGATTACACGCATTTACCGCAAAAAAAATTACACTACTAGACGATTTTTTTTGTACACGACTTACATTTTTCACAGTGGAGCCGTCCACAGCCCTTTGGCATCGCCGTGGCACGGCACATCTGATGTGCACAGTGTCTACAAACTATGCAAAATGTCCGCAAACTATGCACAGTGTCTACGGATTATGCTTGGGTAAACGACATCAGCGGACCGTTTTTTTTTTGGGAAGGGGGCGTTCGGCCTCCTTCCCAAATGTTGTCTCTTCGCGTCTACAACATGTGCACAGTGTCTACCATTTGCAGGCCGCGTCTACTTGTGGTGCACAGTGTCTATGGACTATCCCCAGGCAAACGTGTATGTGCAGAGTGTCGACAAACTATGCAAAGTTTCTACAACCTAAGCACGGTGTCTACAGACTATAGGTATACGCGTATATGTATGTGTGTATACATGTATACGCGTAGACGTACACATCTGATTTTTTGAGGATTTTATTGTTCGCTGGACATGGTGGGCTGTTTGCGCAACAGGAGCGGGAGCCCATCAGGGGCAGACCAGCCGTGAGGGGGAAAAGGACATATGGTGGATGGCGGAGACAGCGCGTGGCGAAACAGGGCACCTGGGCCTCACGCACACAGAAACACAGCGAGGCAGGCTACGGACGGCCTGTGGACAGAGGCGCGTGGACAGCAAAAACAGTCAAACAACCCCCACAACAACCAGCACATCCTCAATACGCCAATTTTTGGGCGCCGCTGACGCGCAAACGGCACACCATGCCACATTCAGCACAGCCCCAACACGCCAACTACTGGGCTCTGCGAATGCGGAAACGACACCGGCAAGAGCACCGGCCGCAGCGGCCGACAGAAAGCAGCAACCCGACGCAACATACGAAGGGAAGAACGGGTGACTGTCCAGGGCCCCGTAAAGGAGCAACAACCAGACGGAATGTCACACAGGGGGGCGGTGGGGTACATGGACAGTGCCAAGTGCGGGCCCGTGGGCGGGAGGGGCCACCGGCTACGCGATGATCTGAAGCGAGTCCTGTGCATTTCACCCGCCCCATCGCATCGCCCGCCGCCAGTCATCTGCCCCCGCTCTTCTGCACCGCAGAATTGGACGTGGGGAAGGTGCTGGCCTCCGTCAAGAGCGCCCTGGCGGGGCCGGAGTTCCAAAGCCCCAAGGGCCCGGACTGCAGCCCCCCGGCAGGGCCCAGCATCAAGGCCCAGGCCTCGTGCCCGGACCTGCGGAACGCTGCGGTGCGCCGCAGCTCCGATTCCGTGGTCCTCCGCCCTGTCCGGTCACAGGCCGTGATGAAGCGGCAGAAGGTGTGCCTCGCAGGGCTGCCCCCGGGCGAAGGGGTGACCCAGGCCTCGCTTGAAAGAGATAGAGGCCACAGGGGAGCGCGTGCGAAACCGGTTGGCCACGGTTGGGAAAGCGGTTGGGGAGCAGGAGGCGGCGGTTACAAGACCGTTGCACCCGCAGTTGGCGTTGGAAGGATACGTTTGGAGGGGAACCGACGGTCACTGTTGGGGGGTGCGGACGACCAGGACGCCACGAGGAGGGATGGAGCAATTGGGCCTCACGCACACGGAAACGCGGCCAGGCATGTGGTGGACGACCTGGATGCGGAGGGGAGTGGGCAGCAAAACCCGTAAGACGACCCCCGCACAACCAGCACAACCCAGTTGCGGCCCCCCAACCGCCGCCAGTCACCGCTCAACTGACGACCGCCGACCTGCAACCACCGGCATCATTTCCGGATGGTCTGATCGCCCCAAGTCCTCGGAGGCCTTGACTGTCGCCGTCCTGTGCCCGCCTTTGCTGGGGGGATGGGGGGACGGAATGCCATTTCGCTAGCTCCAGCTTCGTTTCCCGTGATGCGGGGCCTCGGTCCTTTGGCGTGGGCGCAGGCCGAATGTCGGCAGCACGATGACCATCAGGCACTGCGTGCTCTTGGGTGCAGTTTCGTTGTCGTTCTCGTTATCTGGAGGCTCTTGAGCTGGACCCTTCGAGCACAGCCCCCTCCAAAATGAACAAGTAGACAATTCCCTCCTAAAACTCAACCAGTGAGGACACCCGGAAGTACCAAACGGCACATTTACTTCACCCCCCCCCCCCGCCCCCCCGGCAACATATCAGACCGTCATGGGGCACCTCTCCCCTGCGTCAGTTCCTCAAACTGCCATCCAAGTCTTCTGCAACCGTCAGCATTTACCCCCCAACCGCATTTACCCCCAAACCGCGTCTCCAACTGCCAGTTACTCTGTGCCCCTCCATCGCCCCCAAGTGCCCGGAAGGCGGCACACCTGACCGTGATGCCCGTTGTTGGGCTTCGAGCCTCCCTATCTCTCCCCCATGTACCAAAAGGTTTGTGGCTGAGGTAAGGGCCCAAACCGGTCGCGATCCCCTTCACCGCCACCCGCTTGTTAACACGCTCTCTGCCTACGGAGCCTGCCATGCATTTCCCTTCTGTGTCTCAGCCCGCCGGTGCTCTATCTCCGAACGCATCCCACGTCGCCAATGACGTCAAGCCGATATCGGCCGATGGGATCACCCTGCACGAGAAGTGCGCCGAGGTGCTGTAGCCTGTGCTCTGGCTCCGCCATTGCCCTTGCCCCATTCTTTCCGCTGTGCTTTGCTTGCGTTGTGCTCGCTCTGCCCCTCGCCCCTCACACACGGTGCGCCCAGGGAGCGCACCGTTTGCGTGTATTACGTGTTTGTCTACCTCCCGCTCCGCCCCTCCCTCCCGCTTAATGGCTCCCATGGCCGAAGTCGGAGCCCACCGCGCACCAAGTGTGCCACGACGCCGAGCTGGCCAATGCACCCCGCATAACCTGATCATAGACCCAGGGATGCGCTTGAAGGTGGGGGGCTCCCCCTTCAGGATGCGGTCGGTCCCGTTCCAACTGCTTTTATCTGCTGCGACCTGCCTTCCAGCCGTTGTGTAATCGCCAGCACTTGCCCCACAACCGCTTTTTCAACCCTCAGAAACCGCGTTTGCAGCCGCTCTGAAAATCACTCCGGCCTCCCTCTCCCTCAAGCGCATCTACGTCATCGACCCCAGTGCAAGTGTTCGTTCCCCTTCCTCAGTTGAGAGGCCCCCAATTGCATTTGGCCTGTTTCCCCCGAGGTTGCTCCTGCCTGGACTGGGGCCCGTGGCAGCCGCGCACTGAGCGGGGGCCGCATGTATCATTCTTCCGGGGGACATGTGGCGATGTGGAGGGCAATGTCGTACTTTGGGTTCTGGCCTTGGGCTCCCACGACCCGACGCCAATGGACAACAGAAAGGGTGGTGCCGGTGGGACCGGTGTGCGGGTGCCGCCAGATCCTTCGTCCTCCAACAGACCACAGGAAGTGCGGGGCTGCCTCAGGGCGGGGCAGGGGGGGTTCGGTGGGTAAAGGGGTCAGAGGGGCGGTTTCCGGCGGCTCAAGCCCCATCCCCCAAACGCAGACAGGAGGAGACATGTGTCGCTGCGGGTTTTTATTGCCGCTGTGTCGAACTTGCGGGGCATTGATGGAAGCGTTCCGGGCCCCACCCGCAGCACACCGCGCTGCTGCCTGTGGCTCTAGCTATGCTCGTCGCCCCTGACGGACGGCATGCTCCCTGAGCTCATCGTCTGCGTGTGTTATGTCTTCGTCAGCAGTGTTTTTTTCCCCTGGAAACTCACATTGCGAGGGTGTCCGGGAACCGGGACCTTCGCTTTGCCTCGCTACCGCTGGAGTGCCCCGATGGCCGAATTTGGAGTCCACAGCGCACCGGATGTCCCACAAAGCCGAAGCCTGCTTTACTTTGCACACACAAATGCTCAAAGGCTACAGGTCGCGCGCGTTTCTGCGGCCGAGAGAGGCGCGGACGTCACGTTGTTGAACCAATAAAGGCACACGAAACGTGCCGCGCGCGCCATGGCCGCTTGAGATGCACTGGTGGATGACGCGCGCAACGCTGTGCTCGGTCCCAAACTCGAAAGGCAGTCGTTCATCGTTTGCTCCGTTTGTGTACCCCCCTCCGTTCCGTAAAGACGCTTCGTCAACCTGCCCCGATTTGGTCCACCCGTTTGGGTGGGCGGGCTTTCAACTGAGGGGGTCAATACAGCCCTCTGGCGAACCCCCCGGCCCCGGAGGTGACCCAGACCCAATATTCGGCAAAAAATGAAACTGGTATTTTTGGAATCAGCGCCGAGGGGGTTTCAGAACAATCATCGTTTGCCATGTATTTGTATTTGCCATGGACCATTTTGAATGCTCAAAAAAATTTCCGCCCCAGATTTAATAATAACTGATCAATGGTCCTGTCAATTGAGCCCTTTTCCCGAACCCCCCAGTTTTGGGGGCCTCTATTGACCCCCCCCCCCCCCCCGCCTCAGTTGAAAACCGGATTTCTCTTTCCTCTTGTCGGGCCTGTTCTCCCTCACCGCCACCCACACGCCCGCGCGTTGCGCATCGTGGCATGTGTCGTCTGCACAGCGCAACAGCAACGCCCCCAGTGAGGACGTGTCGCTGGCCTCCACGCCTTCCATCCGATTTGCCAAGCCCCCATCGCCCAAGGAGAGCACCAACCGCGGGGCCGATCCTCCGCTGACCTCTACAAACTCCAACTGCACCGTATCCAATCAGCCGACAGAGAAAGAAGGCACGCCACGCGAGGTGACCAGCCCGCCCATCGCTCTCCTCTTCCCGAGCCCCAACCCCAAACCCTACCCTTTTTGCCTGGGGTATAGCCCCGTGCCATAGCGCCCGTGCAGCCGCAGAGCGCAGGGGTATCAGGGCATACCTCATGTTTATGCGGCACAGGGCCATCGGGGGGCGTGCCCAGCGACAACCCTTCGTGGCCCTACTTCGATGTCGCTTCACACACCGGAGGCTTCAGGCGTGCACTCTGGACGCAGCACCAGCGCTGTGCGTACGGAGGACGGCGCGTGTCACACCGCATCGCGCACTCTGCACTCTGCACACGGCGCACTGCGCTCCGCACACGGTGCACCGCGCCTCCTGCCGCCTGCCTTCAGGGCACTCTGCCCATTTCACTGTGGGTGCGGCACACTGCACGCTGCAAGGTTAGGGTTAGGTGCCCTCTGAACAACGCACGCGGGGCGCTGCATATTGCGCTGCGCGCACCGCATCCGTCGTTGTCCCAGCGGCATACTGTCCACTGCATTGCGCATTGCGCAGTCTGCACTTCAGAGCATTTGGGGCTTTTCTGCGGGCAAACAGAGTCGAATGTTTTCTCATGGTCCACAAACACCATTTGTGGGTGGATCTTTGGTGGTCGGGTATGTTTTTGGACAAGTCCGTGGTCACCCGTTTCGAAACCGTTTTCTTCAGTCCCAGGTGGGGCCTGGTCCAAGGCCTGTTGGATTCGGGCCGGACAAAGACGGGCATTGAGTGGATGCGTCTGGCCTGTAATGCTGATCTCATCACCAGGTGCCCCAGGGTGGTCCCGAAGCACCGCTGCAAACGGTTTGTTTTCTTACCGCTGGGTATCCCCACGTGACCCTACCCCAGGGCATGCAAAAGCGGGCAGAACGTGTGCCACCAGAGCCGAGATTTTACTTTTGTTGCCTCGCACGTGCTGCTGCTGCTGCACCCCACGGCCTGGAAGCGGACAGAGAGCCTTATTTACGTAGGGCCTCACCCCACCTCATCATGCAGCACCTGCACCGGGTGGGGCTGGTGGCTGCCATGGATGAAGAAGGGGCCTTGCCCATCCGGACGCCCTGGGGAGTACCATGTACTCCATCAACGCCCGGAAGGACCACCATCACCCCATACGGCGGCCTAAGGCAGCGTAGCTTGAAGTCCGGCTTCAAGACTGCCACCCCCTCAGTGCCTTTGTCCTGGTCGATAGGGGGCAGGGCGTGGGTGCAGCTCAATGCACAGCCCCCGCCCCGTTTCTGCCGTGCCATTTGCCTTCGCCCCCAAGTTCGCTTGCTTCTCGCACAGCGCTTTCCAACGGGCAGCGAATCGCCTAAACGCCCCCTCAGCCGTCCTGGGTCTTTCCGGTTCCCTGTGGGCAAACCCGCCTCACCGAAGAATCTGGCCAAACTCGAGGTGTGCAAGTGCCCTGCGGTGCTCTCATTGTGTCTGGGTGGCCCCACGCAATTGAAACAGGACTGAACAACCGACGAATGCCCTCCGTGATCGCGGTGAAATACCACCAACTGTGGTCCGTTCACCGCCAACCATCAACTCGGGTCCCTGAGCCATGAAAGTGGTGTGGCTCCGCAATAGGACTCGGCACACAGGGCCCGCGGACAAGGAGTGCGCATTGGACCAACACGCCGCATGTGCTTTTGTTGCGTGCACTGTGCAGGTTGACGCTTTGGTGGTGTTTTGTGATGCAACCCCCCATCCCCCCAGCCCCCATGGGGGAGGAAGCCGTCACTCCATGACTGTTCCCCTTACCCGGGGGGGGAGGGGAACCGACGCGCAAAAGGGCGGGATTTCGGGAGGCGTGTGCCATAAAGGCTGAAAGAGTATGCCGGCTTGTTCCGGGTGTATTTACGTGTTCGCCTTTTGAGGGGTGTCAAGGTGGTGGGGGGGGGCAGGGTAATCCCCTGCACCCACATCGATCCCAACCAAAGAATCGGAGCGCAACATTCCTCAGGGTTGGCATCATTCACAACAACTCCTGTTGTTTGAAAGGCGTCATCTGCGATTGACCTTTACACATCAAGAAGGAGCAGGGCGCGCTCGGGGCTACAACTTGTCTGTACACGTTTCTGCAGAGAAAACGTCCAGTTCCTGAAGATTGAGAATGCGTCTTTTTGCGTCTTTGAGACCCCCCAAGATCCAAAGCAGATAGCTGCGTACCACTTGAACGGGGGCAGAAAAAAGTGCTGCTCTGGACCACGAACGCCAGATTGCATTCGCCCTTGGGCCCCCAGCGTCCGTTCTCTATGGTACGCTGGATGGAGCACGTGCGGTACATACAGAGCATCGCGGCGCGTGCACGCCCATCACATCACCACGCCCAGCCCACGGCGTCTGCACCATCCCTATGCCCGCAATGCCACGCCACCTCCCTGGGTGATTGCAGTGCGCCAGCACAGGTGCAGGGCTCATGGAGGGACCATGAGGGGCGGCGTCTGCAAGCTGGGTCCTCCCCCATTGGGTTGTGTCGTGCACGGGCACAAATTGTGCTGCATGCACAACCAAATACAAGGGCACGTACACGATACAAGATGGCAATCTATCACCATCGATGCAATCGGTACTGCGAACTGGAGATGGGAGAAATGCACTCGCATGCAGAGATGGCGAATGCGTTGCAGGAAGTCAGAATGGGGACTCGGGTTGGTGGTCGGCCATTCATTGACGACGGTTGGCATTCAAGTGCCGGCGGTTGGGGATGAACTGACGGCGGTTATCGAAGGCAGTTCATCAGGTTGGTGGTCCGAAAGCGGCACGGACGTTCCAGGAAGCCGGGCCACTAGGGCATATCCTGGTTGTCGCCGCAACATATGACAAGGCGTTTTGTGTTCCTCCTTTGCAGGGCATCGTCGAGCCGAAGTCGCCAAAAAACTCCTCGTTCAAAAATCAGGTACGAATCCTCCATCGTCCCAAAATCAGACCCCCCCCCGTCCCAAAATCGGACCACCCCGTCCCAAAATGGGACCCCCCGTCCCAAAATGGAACCCCCTCCGTCCCAAAATACGACCCTCCGTCCCTACATCGAACCCCCTGTCACAAAATGGGACCCTCCGTCACAAAATGGGACCCCTGCATCCCAAAACTGGGACCCCTCGGTCCTGAAATGGGACCCCTCGGTCCAAAAATGGGACCCCCACCCCCGTCTCAAAATTGGACCCCACGTCCCAACATGGAATTCCTCCGTCCCAAAATGGCTCCCGCCGTCCCAAAATGCGACCTCTCCGTCCCAAAATGGCACCCCCCCTGTCCCAAACTGGGGCCCCTCCGTCCCAAAATGGACCCCCCCTGTCCCAAAATGGGACCTCCCGTCCCAAAATGGGACCTCTCGTCCCAAAATGGGACCCCTCGGTCCAAAAATCGGACTCCCCGTCCCAAATTGGGACCCCCCCCGTTCCATTTTGGGACCCCCCCGTCCCAAAACGGGAACCCTCGGTCCCAAATGGGACGCCCCCCGTCTCAAAATCGGACCCCATGTCCCAAAATTGCACCCGCCATCCCAAAATTGGACCCCCCCGTCCCAAAATGGTTTCGCTCCGTCCCAAAATGCCCCCCCCCCCCGTCCCAAAATGGCACCCGCCGTCCCAAAATGGGACGCCCCCTTCCCAAAATCCGACCCCTCTGTCCCAAAATCGCACCCCCCGTCGCAAAATGGGAGCCCCCCCCGTCCCAAAATGGCTCCCGCCCTCCCAAATTTGGACTGCTCCGATCCAAAAAGAAGATCCCCCCCGTCCCAAAAAGGGCACCACCCAGTCCCAAAATGGGACCCCTCCGACCCAAAACGGGACCCCTGCATCCCAAAGTGGGACCCCCCCCGTCCCAAAACCGGACCTCCCATCTCAAAATGTGGGCCCCCCAGTCCCAAAATGTGCCCCCCCCCCGTCCCAAAATGTGGGCCCCCCGTCCCGAAAATGGCCCCAGAGAATGGGACCCCTGCCGTCCCAATATCGGAGCCCCCCGTCCCAAAATGGAACCCCGCCGTTCCAAAATGGTTTTCCCTCGTCCCAAAATAGGACCCTGCCGTCCCGGAATAGGACCCCTGCATCCCAAAATGGGACCCCGCTGTCCAAAGATGGGACTCCTCGGTCCAAAATCGTTCCAAAATGGGACCCCCCCATCCCAAAATGGGACCCCCGCCAAAAAAACGGGATCCCCCTGTCCCAAAAACGGGACCCGCCGTGTCCCAAAGTGGGACCACCCCGTCCCAAAATGTGACCCCCCTGTCCCAAAATGGAACCCCCCGTCCCAAAATGTGACCCCCCCGTCCCAAAACGGGACCTCTCCGACCCAAAACCGGACCCCCCGCCCGAAAATGGGACCCCCCCGTCCCAAACGGGACCCCCGTCCGAAAATGGGACCCCCCCTCGTCCCAAAACGGGACCCCTCGAACCCAAAACCGGCCCCCCCGTCCCAATATCGGACCCCCGTCCCAAAATGGCACCAGCCGTCCCAAAACGGGACTCCCCCGTCCCAAAACGGGAGCCCTCCGTCCCAAAGTCTCGTGCGGCGCAACTTGCGTTCAGCTGCCCATGCTGCGCCGCCATTGTCTAGCCACCAGCTGTGGTGCAGGCATCCCCGCTGGTTTTGAAAGATTGCTGTCAGTGGTGTGACGGGCGGGACCATGTGGGGTTTTGCTTTTTGTCTTCTCCTTGCCCCTCAACCCCTTATCCCCTCCCCCCTGCACCCCCCCCCCCCTGGGCAAACCCCCAGTAGCCCCCCGCCCTCCCGCCAATATCCCCCCCCCCCCCCCCAGTTTTTGACAGATAGCTCGGGAGTGGGTCGCGGCGGGACCAGGTCCACCCGCCCCTCCGTGACCCTGGCGTCCTTCTGAGTGGCCTGCATGCGTTGTCGTCGCACGCACAGGGCGCAGCCATAGAAGCAGGCCAGTCTTCTCGGATCGGCATTGGCAACGCCAAGAACATTCCGCCCCTCACGTTACCTGAGGTGTGACCCCCCGTCCCGAGTGCAGGGGTTGTGTTGGAGGCTGTCTGTTGGTCTCCGTCAGGGCGGTCCCTAAAGGACCGCCCTCTTTGCCGCGTATCGTGTGCCTGGATGCCTTCTCCACAGCCTTGTGCGCGGCGTTTGGTGGGGCGGGGGGGGGGGGCTTCGTTTGCGTGAAGGACCGCCCCGGTCCCCTGACTGACGATGCGGTCGAGTGGCTACGATGAAGGGCCGGTAGAGGAGGTGTCGTGGGACAATGCGGCCTGATTTGTGGGTCGGTGGTGCAGGGCTGTCGTCCGGATCATGGGCCCAGCGGATTCCAATCCGGAACTGCTGCTGTGCGAATGTGTCGTGACGCACGTCGTGACGGAGCAAATCTGGCCCCATGGCCTTCGGCACGGCGACGCCTTCGCATCCCCTCGCTTTGCCGCCCCTTGTCTACTCCGCCACACACGTCACACAGCCCAGCGCCTCGTGTTGGTGCTTTTTGAGGGAGGAGGCACCGGGGCCAAAGGGGGAGCCCCGGGTTTCGTGGGGGCGTGTCAACGTGACCGGCGTGTTGTGGCCGGATGGCCCTACAGTGCCTCGTGCAGTGCGCCTCGCAGGTCGCGTGGATGACAGGGGCCACACGCATCAGAATGCCAAGGCCTTGTCATGGAATGCCCCGGGCACGTGATGTGGCCCAGGAGGCTCAAGTTCGCATGGGGGGTCCCGGAGGTGCTACGGGGGTCCCCATCCGTTTCTATGTACTCATACTGCCACCAAGCGACGACTCAGGCGTGTCGTCAGGCGTGTCAGACATCGTTGGGGGTCCCCCAAAATCGCGACCCCTCCGCCAAAACGGGGTTCGAACTGCACGAGTCGAAGGTTCCACTCGACCGGCGCCGGGAGTAAAGCCGCGGCCCCCGAACACTCCCCAAGACCCCGTAGTCGAGGGCTCGCACACGGGGGTCTGGCACCGACGGTTGGCAATACGCCCGGTTGTGCGCTAGCGTGTCGGCGAGTGGTCCTCAGGAATCGGGCCCATGATCGGAATCCCCGTCTCCCCCCCCTCACACACACACCGGTGACCATTCACCTCACCCCGGCTTCCCACGAGCCACCCCCAACGGCCCGCTTGCAGAACTGCGAGATCGTGGCAGCATCATCATTTCGGTACGCCGCTGCCAAAGACCCTACACCGAGAACCGACCAGGAGGTACGGCCCCCGCTGCCTCCGTCGCATGTGGAGATGCACTCTCGCCTCTGCCCCGGTCCCTTGCCCTTGGCCCCTGTCACTCCGTCGTTTTGTTGCTGATGAATTGGAAAGCATCTGCACGAAAGGCGCGATGGGGAGTTTGTATGGCGGTGCCATGAGGGCCACACCCAACGTGAGGGCACAAGAGATCAACAGATGGCAACTGCAGCGCAGGGGCACACTTGGTGGTCCTGGGCTTGGTGGTCACAATCCACACAAGGCTCGTCTCCGGAACTGCACTCTCCTGCATTTTCTGCACTTTTTGACTTGGTGTCTCATTGCGGGGGTCAAGAGAAAATTGCTTTGTAGCAGTCTCATGCCATAGCTGAGTGTAGCCCCAACGACACGCCACCCGTATTACACACCGTTTGGCTGCTTTCTGTTTGACACCAACAACATCCATTGGCTCTTCTACTTTGTGTGACCCCACTGACGCCAAGTTGACCCCGCCCCATCCACCAACGCCATGTACACGGCGAGGCCGAAGATGGGGCAGGTGCCATTCGTTGTACCATGTCTGCTAGACAAGGGATGGCGCAATTTCTGGCTTTCAGTGTGAAGGGCAGCGTTAGGGCTCGGCTTGTACCCGGGGAGGAACGCCCCTCCTTCAAACCACAGCAGCAGGGTGAGATTACCTACCACGCCTTTGCACCATGAGCCGGCTGCAGCCTCTCCTTTGACAAGGCGATGGTGTTGAAACAACCGTATGGGTTACAGGCTTGGGGTTTTGTGGCTTTTCCCAGCGAACAATCAGGATATCGCACTCTTTTGTCGAGTTCGTTGTCGCTTTTTTGGCATTGCTCTGCATTTTTCATTTGCATTTTGTCGGAAGGTCGGCGATCGCATATCCCCACCCCCTCTGTGCATCAGACCATCAGCTGGCCCCTTTCTCAGGCCCATGCTCACCCCTCCCCTCTACATCGACCGGTACCCCTCCACAGACGGAGATATAGGCCAAAAAGACCCATGCGCAGGGCAGGTCCATTGCCCATACCCATGCCCATGCCGAAGTCCAGACCCTGGTCCATCGCCTTTGGACAATGTCATACCCTACCTACTCATCCCCATGCGCATTTCCACGCCCACGCCCATGCTCGTGTCCATCCCGATGCCCATGCACAACAGTGCATTGCTCACCCAGCTCCACAGACCTACTTCCTTGCTCCATTACGGACACCCTGAGTAATTTGTGCGCTTGTTGCTGTTCTCGCATGTCCCGTCTTAGGGCACACCTGCCTCCTCCGAACCTCCTCCGAAGCCGGCACAAGCGACGGGTGCAAATGTCAAACAGACCCCTGCTTCACCCGTGTTCCCTGAGGTCTCCTCTGACCCCCTGCTGTACACTTTGCCCATAAGATACCATACTCTTTTGTAGCATGTCAGGTGTAAGTCGCTTATTTTTTTTCCGGCGTAAGTCGCGTTTTTTTTTGGCGCAAGTGGAGTGTGGAAGAAAAAACTGTATGGCACGCGGCGTACGCTTTTTTTTTTGTGATGCGACCAACGCTTAAAAAAAAGGTTACGCGATTTACACTTTTTTGAAAAAAAATTACGCGACCTACGCTTTTTTGTGATGTGACCTACGCTTTTTTTGGTACGCGACTTACGCTTTTAAAAAAAACTCAAATTACGCAAAAAGCTAACACACTCTCCCCTGCTCTAAAGCGATGGGGACCCCCCAGACGGTAGGGGTGATGTGGCCAATCTCCCACGTGTGGGCCACTGCTGATTTTGTCCCCCGCTCTGAAGCGTTGGTGACAACCCCCCCAAACGGGAGGGGCGATGAAGCCAATCTGCCTACGTGTGAGCCAGTTCTGATTATGTCCCTCGCTCTAAAGTGTTGGGGACCCCAGACGGTGACGGGTGATGTAGCCAATCTGCCCAATTATGGGCCACTGCTGATTTTGTCCCCCGCTCTGAAGCGTTGGTGACGCCCCCCCCCCCCCCCCAACGGCAGGGGTGATGTAGCCAATCTGCCTACGTGTGAGCCACTTCTGATTATGTCCCCCGCTCTAAAGCGTTGGGGACCACAGACGGCAGGGGTGATGTAGCCAATCTGCCCATGTGTGGGCCACTGCTGATTATGTCCCGTGCTCTGAGGCATTGGGCACCCCAAACGGTAGGGCTGATGTAGCCAATCTGCCCACGCTTTAAAACATTGGGGACTTGGTCCCCCGCTTTGAAGGATTGGGGACAGACACAAGGCACGGTTGATGTAGCCTATCTGCCCACGTGTGGGCCACCGCCGATTTTGTTCCTCTCTCTGAAGCATTGGGGACCCCCCCCAGCCATAGACGGCAGATGTGATGTAGCCCATCTGCCCATGTGTGGGCCACCGCTGATTTTGTCCCCCGCTCTAAAGTGTTGGGGACCCCCTAGTTGGCAAGGATGATGTAGCCAATCTGCCCATGTGTGGGCTGCTGCTGATTTTGCCCCCCGCTCCGAAGCACGGGGACCCTAGACGGCAAGAGTGATGTAGCCAATCTGCCCACGTGTGGGCAACTACTGATTTTGTCCCTCGCTCTGAAGTCCCACGTTTGGGACCTAGACAGCAGGGCTGATCTAGCCTATCTGCCCACCTGTGGACCACTTCTGATTATGTCCCCCACTCTAAATCATTGGGGACACCCCAGACGGCAGGGGTGATGTAGCCAATCTGCCCACGTGTGGGCCAGTGTTCATTATGTTTCCCGCTCTGAAGCGTTGTGTACGCCCTAGACGGCAGGGGTGATGTAGCCAATCTAGGCCTCTTCTAATTACGTCCCCCGCTCTAAAGCATTTTGTACGCCCCAGACGGCAAGGGTGATGCAACCAATCTGCCCACGTGTGGGCCCTGCTGATTTTGTCCCCCGTCCTGAAGCGTTGGGGACCCTAGACGGCAAGGATGATGTAGCCAATCTGCCCACGTGTGGGCGACTGCTTATTTTGTCCGCCGCTCTGAAGCGTTGTGTACGCCCCACATGGCGGGGTTGTTGAAGCCAATCTGCCCATGTGTGGGCCACTGCTGATTTTGTCTTCCGCCGTGAAGCGTTGGGGACGCCTTAGACGGTAGGGGTGATGTAGCCAATCTGCCCACGTGTGGGCCACTTCTGATTTTGTCCCTCGCTCTAATGCGTTGGGGCCCCTTTGGCGGCAAGGATGATGTAGCCAATCTGCCCATGTGTGGGCCCCTGCTGATTTTGTCCCTCGCTGTGAAGTATTGGGGACCCTAGACGGCAGAGGTGATATAGCCAATCTGCCCACGTGTGTGCGACTGCTGATTTTGTCCCCCGCTCTGAAGCGTTGTGTACGCCCCAAACGGCAAGGGCGTTGTAGCCAATCCGCCCACCTATGGTCCACTGTTGATGATGTCCCCCGCCCTGAAGCGTTGTGTATGCCCCAAACGGTAGGGGTGATATAGCCAATCTGCCCACGTGTGGGTCACCTCTGATTATGTCCCGCGCTCTGAAGCATTGTGTACGCCCCAAACGGCAAGGGTGATGTAGCCAACCTGCCCATGTGCCCATTTCCCCCCCCGCTCTGAAGTGTTGGGGCCTAGACGAAAGGGCCGATGTAGCCAATCAGTGCACATGTGGGCCTCTTCTGATTGTGTCCCCCGCTGTGAAGCCTTGGGGACCCCCCCCCCCCAAAAAAAAAGCGGCAGGGGTGATGTAGCCAATCTGCCCATGTGTTGGGCCACTACCAATTATGTCCCCCACTCTGAAGCGTTGGGGACCCCCTCCCCCCCAGGGGTGATGTAGCCAATGTGCCCACCAGTGGGCCACTACCAATTATGTCCCCCGCTCTAAAGCATTGGAGACCCCACACTGCAAGGGTGATATAGCCAATCTGCCCACGTGTGGGCCACTGCTCATTGTGTCCCCCGCTCTGAATTGTTGGGGACCCCTAGACGGCAAGGCTGATGTTGCCCATCCGCCCATGTGTGGGCCGGCGCTAATTTTGGCCCCCGCTGTGAAGCGTTGGGGACCCCCCCCCCCCTCCCGGGACGGCGGGGCTGCCAATTTGCCCACCTGTTGGCCAGTGGCGATTATGTCCCCCGCTCTAAAGCGTTGTGTACGCCCTAGACGGCAGGGCTTATTTAGCCAATTAGCTCACCTGTCGGCCACTACTGATTTTGCCCCCCCCCCCCCCCCTGAACTCTGTCGGCCCAAATTTCAGCCACCACAAAGCGAGGGTGCAGGCCGTGGGCTGGTTCCCCTTGGGGACCAGGAAACAGGGGAGCAGACCTTTTGCTGCCCCTATCCCCCCCAACAGAAATGGGGCCAGACAGAAAGCAGGCCCGGCACCCCCCCCCCCCCCCCAGCATGCCCTCGCACCCTCACTGCAGGCCGACACATGGTGATCGAGGTCCCTCCCCTCGCGGAAAGGGGGCGGACACCGAACGACGAGTATGTTGGGATCTGGGACCCGCATGGTAACCCAGCAGGTGGTCCTCCTCTCCCAAACAAGTGAGCACCACGAGCCAATGAACGGATAGGTAGACCCATCCACCACTCAACCCCCCGCCCCCCCACACTGCGCCCCCGACGGGAGGGGTGCACGGAGTCGGCGCCCTCAGGGTCTGAAAAGTGGAGGCTGTGAAGGGCTCACAGCTTGACCGCTGTGGGTATCCCTTGAGCGGCCGGGCCAGGGAACCTCCAGGTGTGCGCGCGCCCCTCCAACTTCATCACAGACGCCTAGGCCAGCACAGCCCCGTGCACTCCGGTGCAGTTGTGGGCGACCCCTGGAGGCCAGACAGCCACCTGCCGACCCCTGCCCCCCCCCTCCTTCCCAAAGGGAGCGGTCACTTGGGTGGTGTGCCCTCTGGGCCCCCCTGCTTACGTGGACAGTAGCACCGCCACTCGGGTGAACAACCCGGGCAGGCCCGGGGGCAGGGCAGCGCTTAGCGAGCCCCGGGGCCCCTCCAACCGTGCAGCCAATCCACCGTGGGATGCCACTAAGCCCTGAGCAGCACCACCTGTGCCAACGCAGTCAAGGAGTGCGGGCGGCCCCCAGTCGAGTGCAAGGCTTAGCTGCCCCCGTGCCCCAGGCAGTCGTGGGGTGGCCAGCGGCATGTCAGTTGACCTGGAGGAGGCGTGTCCAGGCCGATGACTCCCCCGGCGGGCTTAGCGTGAGGCGCCCACTGCCTCCCTGCCGGCGCCTGGAGCACCAGGCGACAAACCACCCCACACACACATTGCCCCCCCCCAGTCGAGTCGCACAGGGACAGTTGCGCTGACCGTGGGCCTGGTCGCCTGGGGGAGGCGTTGACCCAAACCAAACCAAACCCCCCCTTGAAGCATTGGGGACCCCCCCGCCCCCAGACGGCAGGGGTGATGTAGCCAATCTACCCACGTGTGTGTCACTGCTGATTTTGGCACCCGCTCTAAATCGTTGGGGACCACGAACGGCAGGGGTGATGTAGCCAATCTGCCCACGTGTGTGTCACTGCTGATTCCGTCCCCCGCTCTGAATTGTTGGGGACCCCCTAGACGGCAAGGTTGATGTAGCCAATCTGCCCATGTGTGGGCCACTGCTCATTTTGTCCCCCGCTGTGAAGCGTTGGGGACCCATTAGACGGCAGGGGTGATGTAGCCAATGTGCCCACCTGTGGGCCACTGCGGATAGTGTCCGCCGCTCTGAAGCATTGTGTACGCCCCAGACGGCATGGGTGTTGTAGCCAATCTGCCCACATGTGGGCCCCTGCTAATTTTGTCCCCTTGACTTGGGGTGATTGGCTCCCATGCTTTGGTGTGGCCCCTTGACTTGAGGTGATGGACTCCCACGCTTTGGCATGCCCCCTTGAGTTGGGTTGATGTACTCCCACGCTTTGCTCTGCTTGGCCATAGTCGAGTGCCCTATGCGAGGCGGCTTTCCAGCTGATGAGGATGCGTGGTTGTACAACAAGTGGAAAACAGAGGTTGACGTGGATTCCCTCCTTCAAGCCACCTGGTGCCCTGGTCCTTTTGAGGATGAGGTGGACACATACGAGGCTTTGGTACTAGCTGGTAGGGTGAGTGAGTTTTTAAATGAGGCGCCCTCCTTGTTTGGTCAGGAGGACTTCCTGCCCAGAGTAGGCGAGCCGTCGGCCGCCGGCATTTCCGAGGAGGAGGATACTGCTATCCCTGTGAGTGTAGCACGGAAGTTTACCCGTCACAGGTCTGTCGATGAAACCAAGCCTCTTGTCGTGGGATGGTGGAAAGAAAGAAATAACGTGGAGCACACCCATATGAGGTGTACATCATGACCGCAAACGAAAAATGCAACTTGCCCTTCGGCCTTTGGCAAGCAGAAGGGCAAGCGGTATCAAAATGATGATATTGCTGCCGGCACCGACGGCTACGAAGCTCAAGCGAGCGATACTACCTGAGTCCGGTCACTCCGGGCCAATTACATTCTTCGCATGCGACCATAATGGCTCGGAGCCAATCACAAGAAGTCAGCAAACACACGCTTGTAAATCAAATCACACTTCATGTGTGCCGACACCTGCCATGGTAGGTGTTAGCTTCAGGTATGCTTGGAACCCTGTGACGGCAGGGTTATGTAGCTACTTTGATGTCTCCCCTCTTTGGGGACTCTGGGACAGCACGGGTTATGTAGCCATTTTGATTCCCCCTCACTCTGGGATACGAGATGGCAGGGGTCATGTAGCCATTTTGATGTCCCCTTTCTTTGGGGATCCTGAGACGGCAAGGTTATGTAGCCAGTTTGATTTCGCTGCTATCTAGGAATCTAAGACGACCAGGGTCATGTTGCTATTTTCATTCCTCTCTAGTTTGGGATCTTGGTTAGGCAGCGAGATGCAACCATTATGATTCCTTCCTCCTTTGTGACCCCAAGCTAGTAGGGTTATGCAGTCATTTTCACCCTCCCCGCTTCAGGCGTGCAACCATGACCATGTGGCAGGACACTTGCAAAAGGGGGAGGTAGTAGCTCGGGCTCCAAAGACTCACAGTGCAGTTGTCTCTCTTGATTCCAGCAGCTTATGTGGAAGCGGTAGGTAAGAAGAAGAAGGCAATCACAAATGTAACGGGAAACAGTAGAGTGCCAGCGGCGAGGAGGCGGCGTTCACAAAACTGAAAAAGTCTTTTTTGGGGCTGCCCAAAAAAGACTTTTTCAGTTTTGTGAACGCCGCCCATGAGGACAGCCCAAGGCCGACGCCGGAGGGTAACCCCTGGTATTCATGGTGTTCAGGGGCTCATCGACAGAGTCCGATGCTGCCTGACAGTGGTTCTGTCGACAACATCGTAAACCCCCGCCTCTGCCTGTGTGTCAGGCAGCACGGTGTGGAATTTTCTGGGGGTCGGTGTATTTGGGGGGGGGTTCGTTCTATTTGTCATGTGCGTGCCATTTGTGTGGAGGGTGGAGGGCAGGCCTAAGCATTCCCAGCAGAGCCAGAGAAGGTGCCCAAGACCTAAGCCAAAACCTAAGGCAGCAGCAAAGCAAATGCCAATTACCTCCTTTTTGCGTTAGCAACTGTTGAACGGTGCAGTTTCAATGTGAGTTCGTCGCCTGTCCACCTGTCCACGTGTTTCCGTCTATGCTTGGGGCTCAGATTTTGCGAATGGGTAGGTTTGTGTTGACATGCCCCAGCGACTAGAAGGGGTAGTTGTATTTGAGGGGGTCGTTGCAGTGGGTGGGGTCGGTCTAAACGGGGGCGGGGGGGTTAACGGAAGCAGGGGCGCTTTTTTTCAATGGAGCATGCCATGTGTGGCCCCAAGTGGCACGAAGTGAATCAAATTGAACCCGAACCCAAAGCCAAAGTCACGAGACCATCCCTGAAAAGCATTTACGAGTGCAGCATCACGATGGCCCTGAAACATTTTCGAGCCAGCCTGCAGACCCTCAATTCTGCCAAACCGGGATGACCACCAACAGCTAAACTGTGCAGGGGACATGACTGGTTGGGTTGCTGCAGTGATTGCGACACAAGTGTTAGGACAGAGGTAGCCGGCCGCATCGCTTTAGACTCAGGCAAGACCGTTCCGGATTACTCGACACCCTTCCTGACTGCTTTCGTTCAGTTTCTCTTTCAAAGATCTATTACTGCCGACAACCGTTGCATTGACCACAAACATGCCTCAACTTTTTCTTGTTGTGTCCACAGGGCTCCATGTTATCGGCCCAATCTTCTTTTCGGTACGCGGCTGCCCAGCCACCTTCACCCCTTCGAAAACCGGAGGTACCGCCTTCCATGCCAACGCATGCATGCGCACCTGCAATGCACGCGACGAGAAGCCATGGATGCTTTTTCGCTTACCCTTGTCATTCTTTTGGCGTCAACCCCTCGCACTGCCCCTGTCCCTCCTGCAGTTGACGCAACTGCTGCTGTTACTAGAACTTCTGCGGCTGCTCCTGCTCCTGGTGCTGCTGTTGCTGCTATTGTCTTTGGCATTGGGATTACTAATGCAATGGTCACTGCAACTGGGGCTGGTACTGCAACTGCCACTGCCTCTGCTTTCTATGCTGGCGTTTGTTGCGACTACCACTGCCACTCCTACAGCCGCCACATGCTGGTATTGGTATTACCACTAATGCCATTGGATTTGCCACTGCTTCAACTTGCTGTTGGTGCCACTCGTACTGCTCATGCTGTCAGTGATTGACCCACGTGGTTGTGATATGGCTCTTGGATCTGCAATGATATTACTACTACTGCAACTGCAATTGGTATTCATGCTGATAATGCCATCAGCATTGCTGCAAAAAATCCTGCCATTAGTATTGCGAATGCCAGTGCCACTGCCGCTGCCCCTGCTGATGCTGCTGCTGGTATTTTCGCTGTCATTCGCACTGCTGTTATATTGCTGATCCGACTGTTGCCACTGCAATTGCTCGTTCTGTTTCTACATGGAGGGATTAGATCAGAAGTGATGGTATGCACTGTGTGTATGTTTGTATGGCCATATGCTGATCCTGCCCCCCCACCCTCCACCCCAACTACCAGGTGCGCTTTTGGGGGGGGTAGAGGTACCCCACTTCTCCCTATTTTTGGGGTTGGGAGTTCAAAAAAGTAGGTCTCGGAAAGATTTGGGACGGTGGTCGGGCTGTGTGACGGCAAAATTATGAAAAAATGGGGTATGGCATCACTTTTGATTGCATCCTACCGAGAGTGCCAAGAATAGCCATTTCACCTGTAAAAATAGCCCATCCCTACTCTTTACCCCCCACATACCATGGAAGTTGGACACATTTCCCTGCCTTTTGCTTATTTTCATCATTCAAAGTCACTTTTAGGGTTGAATAATGCCTCACCGCACCAATTTTGTCCCTAAGTTGCCTATTTTTAGCATTCTGGGTAGGAGTCTGTCATTGATGATGTCATACCCTATTTTTAACCCTTCCCCTTAGTAGGCCCCAAAAGGCAAGGGGAAAATTGGCTTGCGCGCGGGGAGGGGATCGTGGGAGCCCCCCGAAGGAGCGTGGGGGGTCTGGCAATGGGGCTCCTGTGACAGAACCCTTGGTAAAGTACCAATCACCTCGAACAGAGGTTGTTAGATCAAGCGCAGGTGCGGGCGTCGTATGCCCCCCTTTTTTGGGGTCATTCGCGTAGAATAACCCAACATTATGATGCCAAATATCATCCCAAGGCATTTGATATTTTTGGTCAGAAGGCTCCAAGCAGTGGGGATGCGCAACACTGTTGCAACAAACCACGGTCGAATGGTAACACAGCCGGCTGCAGATTTTTTCGTCGGCGGTTTGAATCCTTGCCGGTCGATTGTCATCGGCGGCACCGCCGCCATGTTCGCCCGACTGGGGTTCGAACCGGCGAGAAAAAGTCTGCAATCGGCTGCATTATCATTCGGCCACAGCTTGTTCTGGGGTAACCTGTCCTCCCACTGGTTGAAGCCGAGTCTGCCACTGACAAAAAACCCAAACGGTGTGTTTCTGTCTGACCGGACATAAATACCACCACTGCCCCCCCCCCCCCCATGGAAGTTCAACTTTATTTGCCACCATCTATGACCTTTTCAAGGCCCCGTCACGGGAGCCAAGGAGGGGGGGGGGGGTCCGGGAAAGGAGCTCCAACGACCCCCCGCCCGCGCAAGCCAATTTTCACCCACCCAAACCCAGCCCTACCCATCCAAATACCCTCCAAAACAAGTTTTTTTTTTAATTCCCCACCCTCAAAATAGGAGTCGGTGTCCTTACTTCCCCTTCAACACCCATTGGGGGTGGCAGGATCGGCATATCACCGTTTGTATATATGTGGATGCATTGATGGATGGGTCAATGGATGCAACGCAACACAATGCAATACGAACCACTGCACTACAGTGCAAGTGATTCTTTTGGATTGGACCGAATCAAAAATTGGGTGGCATGCCCGGTCGAGAATGGACGAGGTTTGGTGGGTAGGGTGGTAGGTGCCTGGGGATCTTAAGGAGGTCGGCACAGTATTGTGACAGTCCAATGAATTGCCCCCACTACGGACCGGTTTCCTGTGGTGAAAGCCTTGAGCCTTTCCTCCACATGCGCGAAGCCACCCATCCGAACGCCTCATTGAAAGCCCCCCCTCCACACTGATACCTCCTACCACAAGGAACTGTCACTGTGCCTTTGCACAGGGAAACAAGAATCCCAGTGCCGAGGCACCAGGACCACCACCGGTGGGGGAGTCGTCTGCAGTGCGTCGGGCCACCTCCTCCACCCTCAACCTGCGTCCAGAGGTGCGTGTCCTTGTGTGCAGTACCTGTGCTCTCCTGGGTCCATGTCGCTGGTCGCCTTTGCCCTAAACGTTATCCTTGCCCCTGCCCTGTCACCAGCCCCTGCTCTCGATGGCTCCATGAGCGGAGGATGCACGTTCGTTGGACAAGCCCCAAGAACGTCACATACAAAGTCCCAATGCACTGGCCCGGCACTGGGGTCGTATGCAGGGCTGGTCTGTGGGGGATCCAGAAGGAGTCCAGTACAAGAGGGAAATCAGGTTTCAAATGTATGGCTGTGCTCAGCTTTGTTTGCTGATCAGTCTGAGGCGTCAAAAAGTGCTTCATGAGACGCCTCAACAAAAACTTTGAAAATCTAGGAATTTGGGTTTACAGAACGTTCTTATTTTGTATTTTGACTCCACATGGATCACATGTAAAGATCCGCGGCCCTCGTCTTCCTCCCCCTCGATGTGCTCCTAGTCCTGTGCCAATTGAGTATTGACAGTCTCAACTACTGACCAAATCATGGAAGAGACTCTGGTCGCTCGAGAGGCCCAGCACATGCCTCAAAAAATTCATCTTTGGTGCCAGACGGGAAAACCAAGGGTTGGAGCACCAAGTGCCCGACAAAGCTAAAGGTGTCTCGGAGGATCTGGGACATCCCCCGAGACACGTCTCACTTTGCATTTGCCCCTGCCCTTGCACTGCTTGTACGTACACAAGCTGAACACAAACACGCATTCCAATGGAGGTTTGCATGCGATGGTGTAGGTATCCGGGCATTGTCATCCTCACGATCAGCCTTTTGAGTCCACAATCCTCATCTGGAGCACATGCCTGACACTCGCATCTGCGTTGACATGGGTGCCCGTCCGTGTCCGTAGGCGTCCCCTGTTGCTTCTTGGTGTGAGCTGGTTCTGTTTGTGTCATTTTGTCTAATGCAATGACATAAATGGGGGGAGCACTTGACGCGAGGCACAACTGTAGGGGCAACTGGGCGCAGCCCGGCAGACCCGGACAGAACACAGTTGGAAGTGTGAAATAGTGATAGATGCAAAGGTGCTAGTCACCCAACGCCTACAACGAAGAGTGTCGGGGACCGCCGCCACTTGAGCAGACCGGTGTGAGCCAATCACGGCTTGCGCCCACGTGTGTCCATTTTCAGTGGGGGTGCGTCCGTTTGCGTCCGGTTTGGATTGTGCCGTCCTGCCCCATTGTGTTCGGTGTGGGTCTAGTGGCCGGTCTCTTTTCACACAGAGTGCCCTTCAGAGTGACCTGGCGACTCCGACTACGCGCGCCTCGAATGCAGCCCTGCTTGGGGGCCGGCGGACATCCTGGAGGTCAGACAAACCCGCGATGGAGGTGCGCGCCCATGGCTCGTTGTGTCACGTCTTGGTGGAGCGTACCCGGTTTGCACGTCAAACTTGTGGCTTCGTCCGCAGTCTGCCCCCAAAGGAATGTGATGGGGTGGGTGGATGCCACATGGGCCAAACCATCTCACACACAACGCACTCGGGGGGTGTGCACTGCGTGAGCAGCTTTCAGCGCATGCGACGCAACCCCTGGGTCATGACTGGGAGGATGCCGCTTGCCAAGCAAGCCTTTGTTTTGTTGGGGTAGACATTACTTTGTGTGTCGGTGGGCGTACAAGAGGCTGGGGGGCATAACCAGTACAACAGCAATGCTAACCGGGCGAGTGCACAGTACAGAGTACAGTGACATCCACCAAAGCGCTGGAGGTGTGTGAAATGGTGTGAAAAGAAATTTGAGATGGGGTTCATAATTGAGCCGCCCTGGGACCTGGGCGGGCAAATAACGGAGGGGGGGGGTTAGCCCCCAACTGCCTTTTGTCAGCCCCTCACCCTCCTTGAGACCCAATGTAGGTACGGTGCGGGGCAGTCTCTCCAGGAAGTTTGGAGGGTGAAGCTTGTGGGAGGAGGTCTGAGGGGAGGGGGGAGTTCAGTGGGCGGGGCAATGGGGCACCAGGCCCCCACTACCCCCCACACCGTCCTGCGTCCTGCGTCCTACGTCTGCCCTGTTCTTTCTGGCGCCGCCCCGAACTCCCGCCCAGTGAGGTCACTGCGGATTTTTGCAAGAAAGCAACACCAGTAGCCAGACCGCAAGTTAAACGCCAAAATGTGTATTTCCCTCTTCCTTTTGGGCGGTGGGAGTCTCGTCCTCCCCAAGTGCCCCTGTCGCCACCGACGACCCACCAACCACCTCCGGGCCGTCAGGCTTTGCCCCTCCCACTGCTTTTCCAACCACCACTCAGTGCCCTGGCAAACAACGTTTAGAAAGTTGCAACACCAGCTGCGTGTGTGTCATTTTGCGCTCAAAATGCCACTCAGGAGTCCAAACGGGGTTTTCAGCAGTGTTTCGGCCAAAAAGGGGCTCCATAGCAGTATGTTGCAGGCTGCTGAGGCAACAGGCGGGAGATGGGAAGAACTGTGTGAAAACGGAAGCAGGGATTTTGATTCTCCCGACTTTCGTGGTTTCTCCTCCTCCTTTTTTCCACTTCTGCCACTCTCATGTCACCGTGTCGGCCGGCCTGAGCTGTGCTATGGGCTTCCTCTTCGCCAGTGTCAGAAGTTTTGCTGCACCTTAGCACCGGTTCCGCATATGAATCGCCATCATGTCAGCAGGACGAAACACCAAGAATCTTCGACCAAAAGCGTGCCCCATTGCCCAGTGCAGGAGCATAGACCATTGCCTCTGTGCATGCTTGTGCCTGTGCCTGTCGGGTGCCCATGTGCGTGCCTGCACCTGTGCCGGTGTGTGTGCCCATACTTGGGAGCAGTGGGGTCTGGTTACCATCCCGGGTATGCCGTAACCTGCCAGAGCCCCACGCCCTCAAAAAAGAAATTGTCTGGCTACTTGGCAGCATCCCCAGACGCCTGCTGGTATTTGAACGCCCCCCTGGATCCCTCTTCCTGCATCCCACACATTATTCAAAGCACCTCACACCCACGCCTTACATCCCACCGCTTGTTGTGGGCACTCTCACCCTCTTCTTCACGTTTCGTTGCAGTTTCAGGCTGTGGATATCATCTCTGACACCGCTGAGGAAAGCCGTCCCGGAACCCCCAGGTTGTGTGCTGCTTTTGTTAAGCCATCAGACCTACCCCCACACGTTCTAACACCTCAACCACCATCTTGACCATCCACCCATACAGCCGAAGGTAGACTACCTGTCCATGAAGCGTCCCCACATTGCCGTCCCTGTCTCAGTGTGAGTAGCGAGTCGCGCTGCAGGGCAAGCTCGCATTAGGGCTTCCTACTTCCTGTGTTCCTGTGGTCCGCAAATGTCCCCTTCTGAAACCATTGACCACTTTCCACGCGGCAAGAATGCCCCTGTCAGGCCGAGACTCAAAGAAAAGCAGGGCAACTCATATGAAATGCATAATATCCACTCCAAGAGGATTCCTGTGAGATCCCCTATTGGCAGTGAGGGATGCCCTTGGACACACATTGTGCAGATGCAGAGCAATGATTTTAACACAAGGAGCATGGGCAACCGCCACCTGCCATGAGTATTGGTGTTCATGGTTCTTTGTCCGATAAGACTCGTGTATGGTGTTTGCTGGTCCTGATTGCGGCGCAACTGGCGGCCATATCCCGGCCAGGATCCACCAGGATATACCATGAGGGTCCAACAGCCTGGGCGGTCCCCCTGCCAAAAATCGGCGAAGTGCACCATAGCAGGGGGAAACCCATCTATTGTTTCTTTGCCTTGACCCCCCCCCCTTTTCTCCCACCATCTTTTAGAAATATTGCTTGGGTCTGAAATATGGTTTTCGTCTGATGAGTCGAATTTTCCCACTGGAACACCCTTTTTCCAATGAAACGGAGCCCCCAAAAGATGTTTTGACCGTGACCCAACACCCCCAAATACCTCCAGCACCCTTTTGTAGCTTTGAAAATACGAGGAGAAGTCCCATTGGGGGTCCCAACACGTGTACTTACGGTAGAGACCGAGCCGGGGGTGTGAAAGGATCCGGATTGTTTCATGTCTGTTGGCTTTTGGCAGAGGACTAGTTTGATCGAAGCCTGTTGGTACGGTGGTCCATTCTGGGATTGAGGTTGGTAGCAACTCAAGACAGGGCTCTCTGCCAGGATGGGGATTTGATTCGGGGTTGTCCTGAGGCACGCCCAAATGGGTTTTTGTTGGTGGATGTAGACACTGGAAGCTGTTGCATAGCCCAACATGCGCATTGCGGCCGGCTGCATGTCAGAGACGGGTCTTCTTGTATCAGAGCCAGGGCAGTGCAGGCAGTGTGCATGCAGTGCAGGACCAGCCTGAAAATGCAAAACATTTAGTTCTGCATGATTCATGGATACACATCACATTATACCAATGCTGTTGCTATGTACAATCGCTGGACACACAGGACAACCTCAAAACCCGCTTTTCTTGTTCAAGTAAGAAAGACGAGGTGACGGTTCCCTCGCCCCCCGCCCCCTGGAGGGAAAACCCAAGGGACTCATGAGGGGGTGGACACATGTACCCGACCTGTCCAACCTCATTTGATGCTGCCCATGTGCCTTCGGTACGGAGTGAGCAGCCCTGAAAATGCAGGCCCTATTTGGGGTCCCGAAAAGTGCACTTAGGGTTGCGACGCGGCCTTAGCTTTGCGTACCGGGTCACAAGAACGCACCAGGTCTTCAGGATCGGCAGGGATACCCCCGCTGCTGTCCGGTGGACTGTGGTGGGCAGAGTTGGTGGTAGGGTGGAGGTTCGAGGTTGCCACCGCCACGACTCTCTTGGGGATCAAGCGTGGGCAAAGGATGTGCCCCTGTACATGTGCCAGCGTGGTGGACCTGGAACTTCGGTGTTCGTGCCACGATGGTAGGCACCCCGCACAAAGAGATGGCAGAGCAAACAAGGGGTCTGCAAGCGAAATGAATGCCCAATTGCCTGAGAGTTCAGTTTTACTGCTGTTTGGTGGTTTTGCTTTTTTTTTTTGTTTGAAGTGGTATTGGCCTTCGGAAACTTTTCACACCAAAATGCAACAGGGAGAAGGCTGCCCTGCACAGCAGTATGTGTACAAAGCACTGTCCACTGCGCCAGAATGCATAGTAACCCTGCACTTCTTTATCCTATGGACAGGATGGACCATGAAGCAGGCACCAGAGGGCACTGTGAGCAGCAGTGGGGGCCATGCGAGGGGGGCAGTGATACGGAAGAAGAGCAAGACGTTGGGCAAGCAGAGATGGAATAGGAAGGGGGTGGAAGAAGAGGGCGAGTGAGTGGGAAGGGCATGAAACATAAGAGGCAACCTGGAGGCGAGAAGAGGTAGCCAGCAGCCAGAAGTACGACAATGGAGCGGTCATTCATGACCATTTGCGATTTACGATCCGAAACGTCCGGGAAACCGACGGTTGAACACATGCAGCCTCTGCAATGCCTTTCTGCTGTGCTTTCAGGTTCTGCGCTCGGCGCAGCAAGGCCGGAGGTCCTGAGTTGACCAAGCTGACAATCCCCGAGACCCCCCGTTCCATTAACTCCGGCGGCGAGTCCCCGAGATACGGGCGCTTCCGCCCTCAGTTCCTCGACCCTGATATGGACATCAGCATACACGGCACCCCGTACACCCCGCACACCCCCTCCAGGGCCCATCAGGCATGTGGGCCTGTGCGCCTCGCGCCCCTTCGGGCCTCGTGTGCGTCCTACGCATTACTTGCTCTGAGCAACTGAGGGCTGGGCGACCATTGCATTTGGAAGTGGGGGCCTCCGAAGTCGTGGGGGAGCGGGTGCAGAAAAGGGAACCCCAAGTCCAAAGGGTAGAGCCCTGTTTACAGGGCCCTGTGTTTACATGGCGCCTGCATGCCGTGCCAAGAAGCAGGACAGGGTCACAGTGCAAGCCCCTTCCTCTGTGTACTGTTTGGGCTCCGTCGAATCCCACACCTCCAAGCCTGGAAATGCAGCGCACCACCGATGGGTAACAATTGGTGATCCGGAACCCTGGCCCTGCGTTACATTTCCCACGGCGTTTGTGGTGGTGAGCACGTGGGACATTGTAACCATGGGACCATGGGGTGTTGGCGGCTGGAGGCAACAGGTATGGGCGGAGGCTGCTACTGAAACAAGAGGGTTGGCGTTCTTTTGCATCCGACAGGGTGGGCTTATGGGTGGTGGTGGTGTGTGTGGGGGGGGTCGACAATTTTCAACCGAAAACTCAAACCAGCACGTATACACCCTACGAGCACCCTCCGGACTTTGCGGTCTGGGGTGTGAGTGAATGTGAAGTCTGTTGGTGCTTGCGAGGGAGTGGTTCCAGGAGGTCCACACCACCTTGAGGACCTAGGTTGAGGAGCTAGATGCTCCTGAGTACGACTCCACCTGTGCCCAAGTCGGGGCAGTAGGTGGAAACTGGTGCATATGGCCACCCACCGCCCAAGGACTACCACCCTTGCCAAGCTAGTCGGAGTCACCCCCATGTGACCCCCGTGAGGCCTGGGTTCTTAGGTAATGGTTTATGGGGTATTGGGGGGGGGGGGGGGGCACGGGGGGGGGGGGAGTAGATTGCATTTGAATATACGTGCCAATCGCAATTCATGGCAACTTGTTTATTTGAATCTTTATGTAGATGTTTGGATCATTCACTCATTGAAGGCTTTTAGTTATTGAGATATCGAAATTCATCATTATTCCTTATTGAATATTGATTATTATCACACACCACACCACCACACACCTAGAGATACACGCAGTAGTGGTAGGAAGTAGGATTGTTGAAGCTCGCAGTCTGAGCATGATTGGAATTGATACCTTGGCACACACACACACGCACCCCGTGCCCCCTCCGCATGGCTACCACCTCTGTCCCCTGCAGTGCCGCTGCCTGGTCAGTGCCACACAAGCAATCAGGTCCACAGAGGGAGAGGCCCCCCCACCGCAACCAGCCCCCACCACAGGGTTTATCTTTTAAGGCTTAGGTCTCTGGTTAGGTTCAGGGCCCACCTGTCTACCTGTTCCCATTGGTACGACATCCCAGCCATTGCGTTTTGGTCAACACATACACGCACACATAGAGAATGGCAACCGCAACAAACTACAAAGTGGGGAGTCAACAAAACTCCTTCGGAGCTGCAAGGCAGCCCTAGACATCTTTTATTTGATGAACAAGAGCATGTGGAAGAAGTCCGCCAGAAGGCAGTCCAGTTGACCACAGGGCCCTACAAAGTAAAGCAATTTATCACCACTGTCCAGGCACCCCCTCCCTTCCCACATTTTATGAATGCACAGAGCAAGATATCTACAAGAGCACTGTGGTACATCAATCAACCGATCACTCAAAGAACAAGCTGTGCCATCAGCCATACACACACGTACACTGCTGGGGTCATACGATATGCGTAAAAGCAGGGGGAAGCCATGGCACCAAAAGGGCTTGTATCCCCCAGGTTGAAAAGCCGAAGGAATGATGCAGTCTGTGGATTTAGGACCCTCCCCTTGCACGTGTTCTGTCAACCTGTGCCATGCAGCGCGCAAACAGGTGTCTAGGACGCAAACAGGTGTCTAGGACGCAAACAGGTGTCTAGGACGCAAACAGGTGTCTAGGACGTGGTGGCGCAACACATACACTGTTAAGTGCGCTTGGCAAGTGCTATGAAGACACAGGGGGGGCGAGGGGGCTCGGACCGTCAACTATGCTTCTGTCGCAGGGTGCAGGGCCTAGTTGGTTGGGGGCACGCACTTGTATACTGGTGAGCTAGCGTCCCACAGCTCAGTTGTCGGGGTACTGTTCAACCAGAGGGGCTTGCTTGTGGGACATAAGGGCAGTGGCCACCTCCCGACATCCCCTTGCGGCTACGAAACCCCCTGTCACTTGCGGAGCCTTCGCGTATGGGTTTGTGCACCACTTCCTCCCCACACTGTTGACTGGGCACCTGCGCCCATCGCAGAGCAGTAGCTCTTAGAGGGCCCACGCTATGGTGCCCTGAGGCCCTACTGGGGCATTGAGGAGCGTGGTTCACCCTCATGCGTGAGTTCCATTTGAGAGTTTCAAAATGGAGCATTTTACTGGGCGGGTCATGCGGAAGATACCACAACTGGTGACTCGCAGCCTTCCCTGCCCTATCGAGTTTCGCGCTGTCCCGGCTTATTGACCATACCACCTCTGTTTGTCGCCACCGCCATTTCCTGTACAGCCAATCAGCGGCATCGGTGAACGCCGTGGTAACGTTACCCGGCTTGATGTTATCAAATTGTTTCTTGAAGTCTATTTCACACAGGGACTGGGCACACACATACACACACACAAAAATGGTGGGAACTGCGAAACAAGAACAGAGCAAGAAAAGCGGTTGGAGAAACTCCTCAAGAGCTGCAAAGCAGCCCTAGACGTCTTTCGGTCTATCAAAGAGTGCACAGCGCATGCATCGTTGCCCCTACGCCCCGCAACGGACCTCAGTAGCCCCACGGAGGAGTTCGTGTGTTCTGTTACCTTAAGCCATCCAAGTACATGCTAATCATCCCGTGTTAGGTGCTCCCACCCAACAACAACACACACACACACACACACACACACACACACACACACACACACACACACACACACACACACACACACACACACACACACGATGGGGACCGTAAACGAGAACAACGGAAGAAAGCGGTGAAAGAACACACACACGGTCGACGCAACAAACAGGGCACTAGTCAAGGCAGCCTGAATGTACTAGATCTCGTCAGGTGCAGTGTCAAAGCAAAAGCGCGTTCAAACACAGCACTAGGCGCCGTTCTGCAGTGCAAAAGACAGGAGCAATGTGCCCAGGTTCTCCACCTAGATGACGGGTACAGCCTCTGGCAGTGGAGCGCAGCTCAGCCAGAGGCCTACAGCAAACAGCAAACAGAGACAGCTATGATTAAGGACCCCTGGCCCGGATAATGTGGGAGAATCAGGACAATCCCTGTCCCTGCCTCTGCACTACGAATGGGGGGTATAGGTTGCACGTCTTTGTTGTACCTCAGTCCCAGGGCAGGACATCTTCTCACTGCAACTCCCCCCCCCCCCATGGCCCCGCACGAGTGATATCCACCACAAGAACACACACACACACACACACACGCACGCACGCACACACACACCTGTACACACACTCAACACCCAACACCCAACACACACCACTCAACACACAACACTTACCACACAACACATAGAACACAGAAGCACCCCTGCGGCTTGGCAGTGCACTGACAGATGCCACCTGAGCACGAATAGGCGGGGCCAGCGCACAGGATCAGCCCTCAGGGCTGTAGTGACCAGCTGCCCCTCCCCACTGTACTGCAGAAATGCGCGTGTGGAGATTTGAAACAACTTTCTCAAAGCAGGCAATTCCCTTTGGCAACGGCTGGGAAGCATCCCAATGGGGGGCCCTTTCAACGCACAAAGCGCCGACTTGCACACCCTGTGGGGAGTGAAGACACAGGGAAAGAAGATGAGAGACTTGGGGAGTTTGACAATTTCGGATGAAGGGTTTCCGGTGTGGGTGCGCAGACGGCACGAGTTTTCTTTGGCGCAGTTTCGGGACAATGTTCTGATTGCATCGAGCCTCAGCCCGGGCACCCACACAACCCTGGTACAAGACATCTCCTCACTCCTCTCCCATATTTGGCAGCTTGAAGTTTTGTGCGACTGTATCAGCGAAGAGACCCCAACCTGTAGCAGGGCATGCTTGAGCTCCGAAATCCGGGCAGTGGGGTTTACCCTGGTTATGGGAGGGGGCTCTGGCATGGCCGCGGTGCACCCCTCTTCTGTAAAACAGGATTGGTCCTTGAGGTACGGCCTCCCTGTGAAATCACCCGAAGCCTCGGAACGTACCTACCGGTCATGCATTTTCTCCGGTGCGCTCACAACGGGGCTGCCCTGGTGTGTCACATGGGGTTCCCAGATCTTGAGTGCCTTGGCTTGGGTGCAGCTGGCCCTGCAATGCGGGTACCCCCGACACACGGCATTACGGGCGATGCACACATCGGCGCGCCGTGTATTCTCTGCCTCCCCTTGTTGTTCCGAAAATACTATGCGCGCGGTTTTTGCAGTAAGCCACCACATGCCAGCCCCGAGACACCTTGTGGTTCAAAAACTGGCCCGTTGGCTGCTTGTGCCCGTCCACATTGGCCCTTGGTTCGTTGGTTTCTCTCACAAACTGTGTGTGTGTGTGTGTGTGTGTGTTGGAGACAGGTGAATCCAAAAAGGAAGAAAGGACTTTTGTGGGTGAGAGTGGAGCGGCAGTAGCATGGCTTACACTTGCAGCCCCACCCCCGCCCTGTCGAGCAGGAGAGGAGGGGGGGGACGGCTATATTGTGCTGCCTGTGCCCCACAAAAGTGCACTGCCCAATATGACAGCCCCAGTGTTGAGCCCTGTGTCTCTGCCGCAGGCCCGAGATTTTACCACCGCTGTCAGTGAGTCGACAACTCCGCCGCAGGTGAAGAATAGCCTGACGGTTGGCGGTGCTGCGGCTGCTGCGAACATTGCAGAGGCCCATCCGCTGGAGCGGCCCCTGCAGCCCAGTTTCCACAATTTAAGGGACCAGTTCCGGAAACGAAAAGTGCAAAAGGGACAGCCGATTCTGAGCGGTATGGTTCAGGCTGAGGGAGCGCATGCGGGCAGGACTGGTCAACGTGAGTGTGGTGACACACAGTGGGGATGCGTGTAAACCTGTTGCTCCGCAGAATGGGGATGCACCAACCTCCCACCCGGCCTCCTTCACCCTGCTGCACGTGTGGTTCAGGGAGTGCACGGATTTGCCTGTCAACTCCCTGTGTGCATCACCCCTAGGAACAAGAGGGTGGGTTGGAGCTGGGGTCTGGAGCGGCAGGTGCTGGGCTGGCGCCAGAAGGCTGATACGGTGCACGCGAACCGTCCCGCCCCCTAACACGACTACGTAACCCTTGCATTACTCGAGGTACAAAAGCAGGGGCTACCACCAGTGCAACACGTTGGGCAACACCTCTTTCTGCTTTGTGACGCCTTCTCACCCCAACCCTCAGTTAGGAGAGGTCTTACTCACGTCGTCCACCCTGTGCACTGCTCTGCATGCCATCATCCTCAATGAAGGGCAGTGGTAGTGCTTGAGGTGGACGTAGTGGTGGCGCCAGCGGTATCCTACCACAGTGGTAGATTGGTGGTAGTGGTAGTGGTCATGAAGTTGGTTGGGCATGCGCATGCCAGTGTTGGCATAGGCGAAGGTGCAAGAGGCACAAGCGTGGGGTGTTTGATGGGGATAAGACCTCTCTGTGTCCAGGATGCCGGCAAGCAGGCACCCTTGGCTCAGGAAGACCTTTCTGTGTCAAGGACAGAGGCGTGTAGGCAAGGAGCCCATGCCCACAGGCACGCAACGCCCAAAGGCACACCCCCTGCCCCTATCCCTGTCCTTGCCCCTGCCCATGTCTTGTCCCCAAATGGATCCGTATTCCCCCGTTGGGCACCGGTACCTCACCCCATCCCTCGGTTGGGAGAGGCTGTATTCACGTCGTCGACCCTGTGCACTGCCTGCATGACTTCATCCTCGATGAAGAGAGGCCGAACGTGCCCATGGGCATGGGCTTCCTGTCTGCACACCCTAGTCATGACAGAGAGAGATCTTACTGAGTCAAGGGTGCCGCCATGCCCGCATCCAGATCTAGAGAGAATTCATCCCCATCAAACACCTCACACTTGTACCTCTTTGTACCTGCCATGCGGATCCTCTCTCCTTCGCTTGGCACAAGTACATGGCCCAGCCCATCCTTTTGTATGTCATACTACCCATGCCCACGTGGACGAGCTGCACCCAGTTAGCTCTGGGCGTTGGGCCTGCACCAAGGCCCGGCGCCTTGGGCCTGCCCCCAGCGTCCTCTGGGTCCACCCTCCCATGACGCGAGGGACAGATGTGGGGGATGGCCAGGAGGTGGGCTGGGACTTGCTGTGATTCTCCCTACTATCACCCATTACCACCTACATGAGTGATGCAATTACTCGGTCATTGTGTTAAGACGGGCGCTAGGGGTCCGGGCAGAGGGGGGGGCAAGCGCTATTCTTGAGCAAACAGCGGACTGGGCAGTGTGTCTGAGGGAATTTGTTCTGTAGTATTGCTGTATCGGCCCATGCGCTTGCGCATCTACGCACTCTTTGCACTGCGCAGTGGCCCGGATGCTGAAGGAGAGATCCCGCTTTTCCAATCACCCGATGATCGATACTCAATGGACTCCGGACCCAAATGAACCATTGAAAATCCGGCTGGGGCAACGCCTGGTGTTTGAGGTATTACTGATCCACGCAATTCACTACCGCCACTGCAGCGGTACGGGCCACTGTTGCCATCCCCTCCAACCCCCCCCCCCCCCCAGCACAAAAATTGGTGCTCGATGCGCCCGATTTTTTGGATTTTCGTGCCAAGTCGATGAAGCAGTGTTCACAGTGTCAGCGTGTATTTGTTCCTGTATGGACAGGCGCTGTTTGGTTTCATGGATGCCTTCCGTGTTTGTGGTTTCAAAGGGTCTCACCCGCAGTCAGTCCAGACCTTGTATTTTCTGTTGTACAACACTATCCTCAACTGCCGAGAGATGCATAAATTCTGTTCGCTTTGGAAACCCGACGCGCAGCCCACGCATTCTACTGCCCCCTTCCCCTTGTAGCCCATCCTGAAACGGTCCAGGAAGAACCCCCCGAGTCGTTGAAAATTTCACCTGGGAGGGGAGGGGGGGGGGGGCGGGGTGCTTGCCAGGGAAGGACACGGGCAACGGAGTGCGACTAGCGACAGTCAGTTTCAGCATGGATGAGGGATTTTCTATTCTTGCAGAAAGATTCGAGTCCCGACGTGGTCCATTCTAGTGACCATCGGGTGGCCTCCAGCCACCGATGTGCAGCTTCCAACTCTGCAAACCCGGATTGGTTAGATGCGTGTTGCTGGCCTTGTGCGCCGACGTACTGCCCCCAGATGGCGCTGGTCGTTGTTCCCGCCTCCTTCCCTGCATCCGACGAGGTCATGTGGTTCAGCTGTCATAGCACACTACACGTACCATGAAGTACCAACTTCGAGTCCCAGAAATGGCTCAAGCAGTAACGCGAAGCCGTCGGACGCGCCAGGGTGTATTTGGTGACCCTGCGAGCCGGAAGGGACTAGTGAAGGACGGCTGGTGCCCGGAGATCGCCGGGGTATTCCACCTCTGCCTCTGCCTCTTGGTCCCCTGCCCGACGCGTATTGCACGCACGCCCGTGTCTGCAGATTACGCGCCTCCTCTTCTACCTCACTATCGTTCCGAAGTATTTCTTGCGATTCAGAGACTGGCCGCTGTTCGCCATCCCGTTGGTCGCCGTCCACTTCTGTTACTCAGCTGGGTTGGCAGCCAATTTCGCCCCCTCTCTTTTTATATCCCTCGTGGTCTTTCCCCTGTCCTTCTCCTTGAACGCGGCATACCAACGTCGCGAGCAGGCGCTGCAGATCCTGGCGCAGTTCAAGGGCTGCGCTATGGCCCTGTACCTGTGTCACAAGTATCAGCCCCTACACTTGTACAGGGCCCTTGCCCAGGGATGGCCCTAAGGTGTAAGTTGCCTGAGGTCGAAGGTCCCCCCCCCCTTTGCGGGAGCGTTTGTCCATCCCGCTGTGACCGCTCCCGGCTGCCCCAAGTGTTCCCCACCCTTTTTGCAACCGCCAGGAATTTGCCCCCCCCCCCAACCGCTTTTTCCGAGTAACCGCTTTGTATTAGGCCTTGAGACCCACCAGCCTCCCTCACATTGAAGCACAGACCTGCGTCCAATCTGTTGCCGCCGCCTCTGGAACTCCCGGCCAAGGGGGATCCATGAAGACCACGACCCGAAGGCTCCGAAAAAAACTCTCCACTCCCCAACAACAACATCTAAATATCAGCGCGACGGACTGGCCAGTTCGAAATAGCTATTTTGGGGGTTTCTGAATCCCCCCGGCCCCCCCCCAAAGCCCCCCCCCCCCCCTCCCACTCATTTCTCATGCCCCGTGTCTCTGCATTTTGCCTTTGATGGCATTACCCCCCCACCCCCCAACCCCCTTCCATCCGTGATCCCTAACCTCATGGCCCCCTGTTGCAACGTCCCACATCAGATGTGGTGGAGAGAATCCTCCGAATTCCACGGTCTAGGGTTTTTGGGGGGGGGGGGGGATGACTGGATATGAAGCCTGTCGGCGCTGGCAGGGGAGTGGACGCCGCGAGGGCAGTAGCTGCAATCGTCAGCGGCGGGACAGGCACCCCCCCCCCCCCTCCTCCCTATATGCACACTGCCCCACAACCACACCCAGTCTGGAGGCCCGCCTCCACAGAACACAAAGTACGTGTGTCAGACCAAAAGCACCCATGGACCGTGGACAAGCGTTCCACTCTCACCCCCAAGAGCCACAAGGACTCCCCCCGCCCCATTCCACGAACCCCTGGCCCTGCGTTGCGGTTCCCACAGCAGCAGCAGCAGCAGTGGTGGTGGTGGTCATGCTCCCATTTTCACGGTCTCGGGACAGGCGCTGGTGGTGGAGTGCACGTCACAGGGGCAGAAGCAGCGCCTGTGAGCAGAGGGACAAGTGTCCCACTTTCGTCTGAAACGCTTTCGGCCACCGTCTGTGGACAGACCATTTGGATGATTATCTCCTGAAACCCCGAGCCAGTACATCCGAAGGCACCAACCGACATACGCCTGGGCCTGACGGGCAAAGCCCCCCATCCCCCCCCGCCCCCCCCCTCCCTCGTCCCCGAAAATGGCCTCGATTGACAAAAGCACGTCATGCAAAGACATGGCACCACATGTACTGCACTGTAACCCTCTCGCCTTAACGGAAGCCCCCCCCCACACACCCGCCTGACATTACAGGTGTTGGGGTGCAACTGGTACACCTCAGGGCCCCCCGCATTGCACAGCCGCACCCCGTTACAGTTCACCTGTGACACACCCGATCACACGTCTTGGCCGGAGACTGTGTGTGTTCATCTGCACGTGTTCGGCTGCGAGCATGACCATGTGGTCTGGCAGACCTGCTGCCGTGGCGGGTAACCCAGTTGCCCTTTCAGCGTGCCTTAAGTGCTCCACAGTGCGGCCCATGGGTTCTACATGTTGGGGAAGTCGGGTTTTCAACTGGGGTGGGGGGGCCCATCAGGTGGGGGGTGTCTCCTGCAGCCCAGATGGGCTGTTTGCGCAACAGGAGCGGGAGATCAGGGGCAGACCAACCGTGAGGGGAAAAAGGACATATGATGGACGGCCCGGACAGCGCGTGGAGGAACAGGGCACCTGGGCCGCACAGAGACACAGCGAGGCAGGCTATGGACGGCCTGTGGACAGAGGTGTGTGGACAGCAAAAACAGTCAAACGACCCCGGCAACAACCAGCACATCCTCAATACGCCAATTATTGGGCGCCGCTGACGCGCAAACGGCACACCATGCCACATTCAGCACAGTCCCAACATGCCAACTACTGGGCTCCGCGAATGCGGAAACACCAGCAAGAGCACCGGCCGCAGCGGCCGATAGAAAGCAGCAACCCGACGCAACATACGAAGGGAAGAACGGGTGACCGTCCAGGGCCCCGTAAAGGAGCAACAACCAGATGGAATGTCACACAGGGGGGGGGGGGGGGGCAAAACTGCATGGGGGGGGGTTTTCGGGAAAAGGGCTCAATTGACAGGTCCATTAATTAGTTCTTATGAACTCTGGCGCCGAAGGCGCCGGCAATTTTTTTGAGCATTGAAAATGGTCAAAAAAAACTTCACCAAATACATGACAAAGGACGCCTTTCCTCAACCCCCGCAGCCCGCTGATTCCAAAAATTCCGGTTCACCTCCGGGGCCCGGGGGTCAGTCTCGGTAGAATTTTGGGGCGGCTGTCAATTGCGCCCTTTTGGGGGGAGGTCTAGCGAGAGGGCTATATCGACCCCTGCCCCTCTTCCCCAGTTGAAAGCCGGCCCACCGCAGTGCAAAGGTGTGCATTGTACCAGCAGGACCCGGAATGCAGGGATTCTCGTGGGTGTGTGCTGGTGGATGACCGAACCCAAGTTGGGATTCGGGCACCTCCACCACCTCCGAAACCTGCCAGGCACGCACACACGCACACAGCACAGCGTGAGCACGACAGGCGCAGGCGCAGGGGTAAATGACGCGGGGCGGAGAGACTGAATCGTTGCGCATCAATCCTGCAGGGCAATTTCTGTGCTATTGGGTGTTGCGCCGTGCTTCCTGCGGTCACTACTGCCGATTGCATTTCCCCCTCCTCGGCAAAGCCTCCTTCTCTCAGTCCGGCAAGTCAATGCCCCCCACCCCCGCACTTTTCACTGTGCCATCCCGTCCCGGCCCTTGCCCCTCCCGCCCCCCCGCCCATCTCCACCCGTCGCTGCAGGAGCTGGGCCCCCGGCCAGGGCAGTCAGCTGGAGGTCACTTATGTGGAGGAGTCTGCACGGATGATCACCATGATCTTCCGCTGCTGTCGCATGTATCTGACCAGGTGTGACCCGCTGCGGTGCCGGTGCGTGCCAGCCCTGACCAGAACCAACCTGCATTCGTGCCACGGAGGACCCTGGGCAGTACAATTCCGCAGCACAGGGGCCCTCCGGAAGCTCCGCCAGCGCTGTTCTTGAGGAACCAGATGTGACTTCTTCGGCAGCCCTCGGGGGAGGTGGTTGACGGACACCCGGCGGCGATTGGGGGCCCGATGGCCACTGCGACACTTTTTTTTCGGTGTGACACAACGGCACAATATTGTCCCCCTGTTTGAGGACAGCCCTGAGTTCAGGGAGTGGGATTGGCCTGGGCCTTTAACGTGCTTGGCTGTGTTCTGCTAAGGCCCTCCTCCGGGCTGTGTGTGGCCATCTGGAACTGTGTATGTGAGGCCACTCGTGTGCGTGGGCCCGCCTTGCGAGGCGGGGGCGGCAGTGGGTGATCTTGGCAAAACTGCCTTTGTTCGACTGAACCTCTCCCCCAGCACCCCTTCAACCCCCCCCCCCCCCGCCCCCAAACAGGGGCCCAATGGTTGTGCGACATTGCAGTGATTGAACTGAGTGAGTGTGGCATGAGGTCAGAATCATGCTGGTTATTTCAAAACCTGACGTCTTGACGCCTTGACCCACAAGGGCCCAAGAGGTTGGGGGATTGTGGGTGTGTGGTCTGAGTGTGTGCCCCCGTCGTGAACCAAAATCCGCAGCGTGTTTGTGGCAGAGCGGTTTTGGGGTGAAATGAAACCCGTGGCGTGTTCGGGCTGAATCCCAAACCCCAGATGCCCCGCAGGATCCCTCGGCCCTGCTGACACAGTTGTGGGCCACCGGTAAGAAGTACCGTAGAAAGCGTCAAATCTTGTGACGGTAGCTTATTTTGGAGTTCTAATGCTATAACCACTAGGTCATTGAGCTTCGTTCCCATACCCTAATCAAGGACTATGTACGGGCCGGATGGTGAACTTTTTTTTTAAATCATGGAATGTGGGTTTCCATGTGACTCTAACTGTGCAACCACCAAAAGAAAGGTGTGTTTGGGGATGGGGACAGAGATCTAGGTTAGTGGGAAGCAGAAAAGCAAGCATGGCAGTGGCCTCAAGAACACTGCGCAAAATTGTCACTTTAACAAAATTAATTGCAAAAATTTTGATAAATATTTGCCGGGCTCGGTGTACTTCTGGTCGCAAAACACTAATTCCTAAGAAAAAATTGCAAAAAAAAAACTTTCTTGACCTTCTATCCTGTCACGCAAAAAAGTTTTGACAAAATATTAATTCTTTTTTCACAAGCAAAAATTCAGTGTTTGCAGAATTTCACAGTTTGGTCGGTACATGGCCACAAGAGATAAAAAGGGGCAAACCCCAGATTGAGCCGTTGGTAAAGAAGTCTTGTGCGCGCACGTGCAATGGGGGTACTCTGTGGGAAATCGGGGGGCGGGGTGCGTTACGGTAACACGCACCAACACACACAACATGCGCAAGTGAGCTGACAGCAGCAAGCGGTGCTGGTCCACAACCCGGGGGGCGCGACTCCGCGCCTCCTAGGACGCCAACTACCCCCCCCCCCCCCCTAGGGGCCTCCGGCCAACAGTTAGTTGCCAAAGGTGTCGCCCTCAGGCGTCCATGCCCGATGCTCCATGAGCACCCAAGGTGCCCTAAGGAAAATTTTGTCCACTTTGCACCCCAACACTATCCTTAAACCCAACCTTGACTCTAACGCCCACCCCAAACCCTCAGCCTACTCCTAACCCTACACCTAACCCTAACCCTAACCGTAGCCCTAACCCTAGCCCTAGCTCTCACCCTAGGCTAGGGTCGGAGTGAGTGTTGGGGCAGCCATGAACGAAATTTGGGGGATCCTGTTCAGCCCAATCGATATGGCTAGCATGGCCAAACTAGCTGGCTGCAAAGGTTAGGGTTAGGTTTATGGTGATGGTATGGTTAGAGGGAGGGCAAGGGGAGGTAAGGGGAGCCTGCGCCCCCCCTCACCCCCCCCAACACCCCAAATCGCCCCTCCCTGAACCCCCTCTCCAATGCCCCCCGCCCCCCCAAGGGGCCTCCGGCCAACAATTAGTTGGGGGGGTAGTTGGCGTCTAGAACCAAGGGGTCGCCCCCCCCCCCCCCATCGCGGTCCACGACTTGAGGTGCCCGCCAACTGGTCCCGCACGCCCGCCGATTGGTCCCCCGGGCCCACCAACCTCCTGCTGTGCCCAGCAAGTGGTTCTGGTGGGCTGCGGCTTAGTGTGGCATCAGATATGCAACCGACCCCTGGGCCAAACTAGCACGCCGCTGATGCCACTGGTTCGTACTGAATTAGCAAAGAGACGGCAATGCAAGATGGCCCCTGAGCCACGATGTGGCCTGCGACCCCTAGGGGCGGGCTGGGACCCGCATACCGCCGAAAGTTAAGGAATTATTCGGGACCATGGCACCAAAATCTGGAAGCAAGGGTGTATCCTGAGGCGACGTCGTGGCACTGCTGTGGACATGGATGAACGGAGGATGAGCAGTGGGCCACTATCCCAGACTGCAACTCAGGGCTTCCACCCACAACCACCACCACTGCAGCAGCTGCCGCCGCTGCCACCACCACCACACCCCCAGCCCAAGGGCAATGGTGTCAGCCGCCCATGTGACACATGGTGCGGTGCTGACAGCAAATTTCTGAACCCTGGTGCATTGTGTGAGGCCACAGAAGCTACAGGTACAAGGTTCAGGCAAGAGCCATTTAACCAGTCCCCGGGCAGCCAGTTGGAGTATAACATGATTTGCCCCAATTCTACCTACAACTCCCCCCCTCCCTCCCTCCCTCCCTCCCTCACCCCCGCCCTCATCCACCCACTCACTCACTCACTCGCTTTCTTCCTCGCTCCCTCCATCACTCCCTCAATCCTTCACTCCTTCCCTCCCTCACTTCTTCATTCACTCGCTCACTCCCCCCTTTGCTCCCTCCACCCTCACCACCCTGTTATCTCCAAAGCACCTGCGAAAACGAAAAAGAGATCAACCTCTGCCGCGTGTACAATACTTTCAATGACATTTCGCTGCACACGGACTTCTTCCGCTTGTCGGGTTTCCCTCCACCCATGACCACACGCCCCATCCACGACATCCGCGAAATGATCGTCTCCTTTGAAAAGCTCCGCATCTTCAGCGATTATCGTACGCCGTGTACTATGCGCTCGCTGGTGAAGATCGCCATCAATTTGGTCACAGGTACGGCCCCTTCCAGATGGGCGGTCACCAACCTCAAGCCGCGGCGGGCAGTACCCGCGCAAGTGTTCCTCCGCCTCAAAGCTGTTGCACCGTCCTGACAGCGCAATACCGCATTGGCAGAGTAGATCCCGAGAATCAAATGGCTGACTGTCCGGGACCACGTTCCCCGCAGTGACAGTGACAGTGACAGTGATATCGCCTCTGGCGATTGTCGTGTCAAGGGACTCAGTCATTCAGAAGACGTGACAGCAACGTGACAGTGACAGGAGCAGCGACAGTGAGAAGGACGCTGACAGTGACAGGGACAGGGACAATGACAATACAATGGACAGAATATCACACAACAGGGGAGGGGAGGGCAGTATGGGTGGTGGGAATGGGGCGGGGACGAGGGGTCCTTCGGAGGCGTTTGCCACCGTCGATCTCTGTGTGCCGTGCTACACGGTACCCGGAAGTATTTTGAGGTCAAAACGGCCGAAAGTTGGTCAAGTGATGCTGCTGTCAGTGATGCCTTCCCCAGGACTCGTGGGGTATACCTCATGCGTATGGGGCCCGAAAGGAGTGGGTTATAGAGGTGGTTTAGGCGAGGACTGCCTTTTGGGGCGGTATGTTGTATTGGGACCGGGAGGATGAGATGTTTCTCATTGTGTGCGCTGAAAAGGTATGCGAGTGTTGCAAACGGATTGCCTTGCTGGCGCTTGCCTCAGGTAGCTGAGCCTGCGTTGCACGCCCTCCTGTACAACTCAGGGTCTCAGCCAGTCTATTGCTGAGTGGCGTGGGGTGGGGGCTCAGGGGCCAAAAAAAAAGTTTGCACACCTGTACTCGGCCTCAAATTTCCGGCCTCTTTAATCGCGCTTTTTCCCCCAAGGAAACTTTTTTCTAATGTGGTGGGTGGGTCGGCTGGGGCTGGCCAGGCCCCCAAGGAACCCCCCAGCCCCGGTTGCTAAGCAACAGCTTGGTTTCCGCCTGTTTCAGGGATTGAGGCACAGTGAACGAGAATCCCGGATGGCACAGTGTCTGTGTGTGTGTGTGTGTGTGTGTGTGTGTGTTTGACACATGAACTCCCCCATGGAACTAGTGAGGTCGGTCATGGGGTGCAGGGGCCCGCGATGCATGCGCCGTGCACTCTTTGTCAGACCGAAAGACATCTCGGGCTGCTCTGCAGCTCCTGAGGAGTTTCTCCCACTGCTTTTCTTGCTCTGTTCTTGTTTTTGTGGTTCCCAATGTGTGTGTGTGTGTGTGTGTGCGTGCGTGCGTGTGTGTGTACGTGCGTGCGTGTGTGTGTACATGCGTGCGTCCATGTTGCTGCTTGTGGTTTTGGTGGTTGTGATTCACGAAGTGTGTGTGTGTGTGTGTGTGTGTGTTTGCCTCCATGGCTTGCTACATGTTTTTTGTGTTCACCTCATTGTTGGCCTGACACAAAGTCTCAACGTCCAGTGCCTGCGTGTCACTGTGTCAACTGCATGACGCACACAGGTGTTGGCATTCTCATGGTGTGTGTGAGAAGGGGGCACCCCTGACTCAGAGGCCAACAGCAGGCAATGGATCCGTCAGGAAGCAAGGACACGTTAAGTAGGTCACATAGTGCACGGGACTGATTGAAGGCCCCCATGTCCAGTCAAGGGTGAACCAACAACTTGCCATGGTACCTGCTCGTGGGCACATTAGTCGGGCTGCCTACCTTTGTCGAAGCTCCGGGCGCAAGAAGCCCCAGAGCACCACGGGGTGGGTAAGTGGCTAGTATGTGGTACAGGGGCAACAGCCCTTACCTAACTTGGTTGCAAGGGGGACCTTTGCCAAAACCAGAGGATTTTCGGACAGGGGAACAGGCAAGGCCAGAGAAAATGGTCAAAGGCCATCAGATTCTGCCAGGGCCCTGGACTAAACTGTTGGGTCCCCCTAGGCTTCTGACTGTATTGTTTAAGGTACAGAGCAAGGGCTCATTATTGACTGGGTCCCTAGCTGGTCACCCACAGCGTAAAGTAAATCCAAGCCACAACAAGCTAGCTCCTTTAGTGGTATGGGTGAGCTGGCTGCTGTGATCAAGATTAGGAACAAATGGGCCTTGCTATGATGGACACGCCGCAATAGGGTGGAAAGGGTACCATCTTAGATTGGGCTTGAGCAGCCTGCAGTAGTGGAGCTGCTACTGGAAGGAGCCAATCGGTGTGGGGTGCACATTGGCATTGGCCCTTAGACCAGCCTTGTGTAGCGTGCACACGGCCCTTGGCCTTCAGTGGGGAGGACCAGCCTTGTGCACAAGGCCCTCAACGGATATTACCGGCCTTGTGTGGAGTGTGCAGGGCCCTCAGTGGGTGCAACAGGCCTTGTGCAGAACATACAGGGCCGGAGGCGTAAGGGGTGCAAAGTAGAGGCAATGGAGGCCCTCAAGTGCTGCACGATATACCCCCCCTGCCCTTGGGTAGTGGGCCTTGGGCCAGATTTGAGCCACGAAAGCATCCAAAGGACCCTGAAGAAAACATCAAACAGGACCCCGAAGGGGCACCAGGGACCAGGGTTGGAGCCCAGGCCAGGATACCACCTTCTTTTCAGGCAACGGACCGGGTAAGAGATTGTGGGGAGAGAGGCATTTGATGCTAAGACGGGGAAGGCCCTCAGGGTCACGGCACTGGCACCTACTATTCCTGGTGTGGGCCGTCGGCACCATGGGGATGTCGAGTGGCCGCAAGGATTGGCCGCATCTCCTCCTCCTCCTTCTCCTCCTCCTCCTCTTCTCCCCCCTCTCTGTGTGTGTTTGTGTGTTTGCATCAGGCGTATTTGAACGCAGAAGGGGTCTCTTGACCGGTCAACATGACTAGGAATGATCTCATCGTTAGGACGCTTGAAAAGTAGAGCATTTTGTGCATTGGAACGGTATGCCCCTGGGCAAAAAACAAACGTTCATCCGCCGAATGTGTAAATTAGTGGCTGCAGCCCCAAAGATGTACCCTGGGTCCGGAAGATCGCCCTGTCTGTTCCTGGTCATAGGAAAACTCGTGGAATATGGCGGCAAAATAGAAAAACAGGAGTACACCAGGAAACACCACGGATAACCAAAACATCACTTACCCCCTTCCCACATGTTGACCTGGTTCTCTCTGTTTTTCCTGCGCCTGTTTTCCCTGCGGAGTAGTAGCGTGCCATGGGAATCTTATACGAATCTTCCAGGCACTGCCATTCGGCCCTGCTCCTCAAAACAGTGCGCTTACCTCCTCCCTCCCTCTCTCCTTCTCCCTCCCTCCCTCACTCACTCCGTCCTTCCTTCCCTCCCTCCGTCCAGCTCCATCCCATCATTATCTTGTCTCTCAGCTTTCATGTTTCATACTCTTTGTGCGCCCTGTGTGCACCCACACGGCTCACATGCAGCACACAGAGGACACACCTACCCTCGCCCCCCATGTCCACCCCCCCCCCCCCCCTTGTCCATCACCCCCATGGGGGGGAACCATCACTGGCTAGATCCCGAAACAAACGTGTCAGTGTCATATTGCGCATGACTGCGCAACTGTGAGACCTCTTTGTCAGAGCTCATGTGCACCTCCTTTGTTGTGACCTATTGCACTCCTCAGACCTCTGAAAATGTTCCTTCAAGAGGAACCGCAAGAGGAAGTTTTACACTGTCCCTGTTCAGAAGAAAGGACAGGCAGAAAACTGATGAATGGATGCAGTGCATTGAGGCTTTTGCTTATTTGCATTCTGTGCATGGCACCATCAGCATCTATGCATGTCAACGTGTATCCCAGAGCCTTGGGTGGCCTACACCAAGCAACTAACCGGCCATCAATTCTACATTGTATGCACTGGGAAGTGGTTGGTCGGAAGTGGTGTCCATCCCCCCCCTGGGGGGTGGGGGTCACCTGGCGACAGCCCCCCCCCCCCCCCCCCCCGGGTGGGGGGGAAGCGTCGTCTGGGGGGGATGGACATGGTCATGGTGGGGGTGGGGCGATGGTATGCACGTGCTGGGCACAGAGGGCACACACAGGGCACACAGAAGGCACACACAGTGTCCGTGTACTGTGTGCCGACAGTGTGCCCTCTGTATGTCCATGTGCCCTTGTGTCCTGTGGGTGTCTTGTGTGCCCTCTATGCGTCCTCTCTGTGCGCTGTGTGCCCTCTAGGTGTCCTGTGATGCTGTGTGTGTGCCCTGTGTGTGTGCTGCATTTGCCCAGTGTGTGCCATGCCCTCTGTGTGTTTTCTGTGCACCCTCTGCACGCCCTCTGTGTGTCATTTGTGTGTCCTCTGCATGTGGCACTGTATTTCTTGTGTGTGTCCTCCGTGTGCGGTCTGTGTGCCCCATTGCCATGTCCCCGGCATAAAGCTCTGCGCTGGCCATGTTGATTGGCGCTTAAGCGGATCTATTTCTCTGCACAGTGCTCTTGGGCCCCTATTTCGCACACATGGGACGGGAGCACCCGTACATTGGATACATCTGTGGCTGCTTCTTCTACTGGCTGCTGATGAGCATGCTCAACGTGCAGAATTTGTTGGAGAACCCTTTCATTAGCCATGGGAAGCGTGGGGCTGAGGATGACATCAACCTTGATAATTTACGAGGTGCGCAGAGTCCCGTGTGTCTGCGTGAATGCAGGCGTGGGTGTGGGTGTGTGTCATCGCGGGCTCGGCACGACAGTCTGTTTTTTTTGGGGGGGGGGCAGGGGGGTACACACTCAGAACTTTGTTTTATGTTTAAGTTAGGAACGTGTTGATTCCAACCGCGCCTCTGCAGCGCCGTGGACCGTGCGCTAGCTGCTCCTCTATTGTGCCTTTGAAATACAAGCGCCACAACACACCGCCAGACAACATGGCACAACCCACCGCACCGCAACGAAACGAAACGAAACACAACAGAACACAACAGAACACAACATAACACAACACAACACAACACAACACAGCACAGCACAGCACAGCACAGCACAGCACAGCACAGCACACCACAGCACAGCACATGCAGGAGTAGCACTGCCCACTGCCCCCCAGGCAGTGAGGCAGTGCATTGCAGGAGGTCCACTGCCCACTGCCCCCAGGCAGTGGGGCAGCGCGTTGCAGAAGGTCCACTGTCCACTGCCCCCAGGCAGTGAGGCAGTGTATTGCGGGAGTTCCACTGCCCACTGCCCCCAGGCAGTGCGGCAGTGTATTGCAGGAGTTCCACTGCCCACTGCCCCCAGGCAGTGGGGCAGTGTATTGCGGGAGTTGCACTGTCCACTGCCCCCAGGCAGTGAGGCAGTGCATTGCAGGAGGTCCACTGCCCCCTGCCCCCGGGCCGTGGCGCAGTGTGTCGCAGGAGTTCCACTGACCACTGCCCCAGGCACGGCGGCAGTGTATTGCAGGAGATGCCCGGCCCACTGCCCCAAGGCAGGGAGGCAGAGAATGGCAGGAGTACCACTCCCCACTGCCCACAGGCAATGCAGCAGTGTGAAGCATAATTTCCACTGCCCACAGCCCCCAGGCGGCGTGGCAGTGCGATACACTGCCCACTGCCCTCTGCCCACAACAACCGTGCAGCAGAGCACACACAGTGCAGTGTAGTGCACAGCACCAAGCAGTGCGGCACCACACAAAAAGCACTGATGGTGCAGCGTGGCACGCAGGGCAGGGTGCAGTGGGCCCATGAGACCCTGTGTGACTGCGCGCAGGCGTCGGCAAGGCAGTGTCGGCCAAGTGCGAGAGTGCACTGGTCCGGCTATGCCACAACACACTTACACACAGCGCGCACACAACACACACAGCCCAGCCCGTTTACCTGTACCCGTGGGTAGACATCCCGGCCTTTGCCATTTGGTAATAGCGCCTTCGGCACAACACAGCCAGCACATTGCCGGCACATTTGGATTTTGGAAGTGGTGGGCGTTGCCCCGTGCCTTCTCTGCGTATCACAGGCTGTGGAAGCCTGCATTCTTGCCCAGTGTCCCCAACTGGGCAGTTTTCAGCACCGTATGCTTCTCCCACTGCAATTCCTACGTTGCCAGCGCAAAGACGTCAACATCCGTGAAGAAGACAGTTTTAAGTTCACCGTTGATGCCATGCAGGATGAAAAAGTGATTGCTGTGATGCCAATCAGCCGCAGCTTCTGGTTCGCCGGCGAGGACCACGTGCAGACTTCATTTTCGTTTGGAGATATCCTCTTGAGTCAGTTGTCAGTGCCGTACATTTGCCAATACTCTAAATCCACGGGTCTATTTGCAGTCGCAATGCTGTTCAGCCACACCTCGTGTGACCAGAGCGTCGAGGCATGTCGGCCTGTCAAAGTACCACCGCAGAGAGAGGAACAGGTCCGAGCACAGAGGAGAGCAGAAGAGCTCGACAAGCAGAAGAGAGCGGCTGAGGAAGCCGAAACAACCAATGCCGAGAAGCAGGTTCGTTTGTCTGTTTGGATCATTGTTGTGCATTGATGGAACCACCATGATGCAATGATAGAATGATGGCACCACTGTCGTTAAAGTCAGTTTCCTGCATTTACTTCATCCGAACATCCGCTTACAGGCAGATGAAAAGGTCCAAGCACAGAGAAGAGCACATGATCCTAAGGATGTGGATCCTAAGGATGTGGAGTCGGAAGCACACGGCCGTGAGAAGGAAAGTCTCAGCGAGAACGCCGAAGCAGCAGAGGACAGTCAATGGGTGAGACCTTTGGAAGAGGTGTGTGTTGAGTGCTGCGATGCGAAGTTATGCTGCTTTGCTTCACCCATCTAGGGGTTAGCCAACCATCCAAGCACGCTCTTGACGTCTCTGGTTTTTGAGGCCTCGCCACTGTTCCTGCTTCCTCGATGAGGGATAATAGACTGCCTCTCCACCCCATGGCCAGCGGTTGTCAGCAGTGAAGGAAAAATCTGCTCATACCCGTCCACAGCAATGCCCGCACATGGAATTCATGTACCCATGCTTTCTCATAGGGGAGGCATCCATTGCAGCGTCTTTACGAAAAGTGGCTGAAAGATTTCCAAACTGAGCATGCTTTGAGTACACTTTGCGATGGGATTGTAGTCATGAAATCCAACATACCAGGAGCGGGCTATGGGCTGATTTCAACCTCTGATTATCCTGAGAAGCATCTTTTGACCCTTATGTATGGAACGTTGAAGACTTTTGCGGAGGCATCGAAGGAGTCTGATGCTACGTTCCACTATACCCTTGTCCCGCGGGCTCTTGTCCTGGAAGGAATTCGTAAGCCTATTCCAGGCTATGGAGGGGCCAGCTTTGCAAACCATGGTGGAACATTTGCAAACGCTAGTCTCCAGCGCATCCAGTTGCTCGGGGGTCTTGTGCACCTTTCTGGTTTGGTAACTACAAAGGCAATCATAAAAGGGTCGGAGCTCCTGGTAAATTATGGACCAGGGTACCAACGTAAACATCCATATGTACGGGACCCCCAAGATGATCCGAACGCTCATGGGTCCGTTTGGGATGAGACAACCATGCACTTGGCACAAGTAATTTGTGTCTCTTGCTTTGGGGTGTAGTCGGGATACAAACTCTTAGGTGGAGATTGCCCCAGCTTATGCACGCAAGAGCCGTCTGTTCACGGGGGGCTCGCCGGCAGGGGACCCTTTACGCCGACTCCCCCCCTCCCCCCCCCCCCCTCCCTGGAAATTGGCTGGAAAGTGCCGGACAAAGGGCGCCGAAGGCGCCCGAAGTAAATTTTTCTTGAATAAGTAGAGGGTGAAAAAATGAGTTTTCACCCCATGTATGTATACTCAAAATGCTCAGTTTTTTGAGGAGAACCCAATAATGGATGCTGGGGTGATGTAGCATCTCCGCCCACTTTTGGGCCCCCGATAAGGCAAGGTTGAGGCAGCCAATTCTGATTTTGACCCCGGCCGGGAATTGACCTACCATGCCTCCCCCCCCTGTTGCAATTTTTTTTTGCCAACATACATACTGCAAAAATGTCTACCGCAATGAGGGGGTCATTTTAAGCCGTATATGTTGGGGTCCGGGTGCCCCCCTCCCCTTCAGCCGGCCCCAGACCCCCCCCGACCCAGCCCCCCCCCCCCCTCCTCCTCCCCCCACCCTGAAATTGGCTGGAAAGTGGGAGGGAGTCGGCGTATGGCCTGTTGCTACGCCCCCCCCCCCGTGCGTCTGTTGTCTGTTATGCTCAAGTGTACTAGTACCCATCATCTGTGTGCAGATTGCTGCCTCAGACGGTGAACAAGTCCCAAGTCCCAAGGAACTTCGATCCTTCCATACGTCCTGGCGAGGGGGCTTCAAAAAGTGTACCGGTGCTACCCCTCGGGAGCTTGGCAACATGTTACGGCAAATTTTCACCACCCTTCCAGGCGATTCCCCATGGCACGCAGCAGCACACAACGGGGTGAGATCTTGGGTGTTCATCGCCAAGGAGTGGAGTGACCCAGAGACATTCCAGGTTTGTGCATTCTTATGGCGTGCCTCATCCCAACATGTGCTTGTAGGCAGAGGAACAAGCCCAAGCACGAAGGAAAGCGGATGAGCTCGACGAGCAAAACAGAGCGGCCGAGGAAGCAGCCAGCGCCAGGAGGCAAGATCCTTTTTGCGTATGAAAAATTCTTGTGCATCAATGGAACCTGCAATGATTGTGCAGCGAGGCACCATTGCATTGGTGTCGTGAAAATCATTTTCTAGCATGTTCTTCATCCCAACATCCATTTGCAGACAGATGAAACGGCCCTAGCACAAAGGAAAGAGCAGAAGAGACCGGCTGAGGAAGCCCAAACAGCCAACGCTGAGAAGCAGGTTCGCTTGTCTGTTTGGATCATTGTTGTGCATTGATGGAACCACCATGATGCAATGATAGAATGATGGCACCACTGTCGTTAGAGTCATTTTCCTGCATTTACTTCATCCGAACATCTGCTTACAGGCAGATGAAAAGGTCCAAGCACAGAGAAGAGCAGATGATCCTAAGGATGTGGATCCTAAGGATGTGGATCCTAAGGATGTGGAGTCGGAAGCACACGGCCCGGAGAAGGAAAGTCTCAGCGGTTCCGCCCTAATGGACGCGAGAACTGGTCAGTGGGTGGGGCCGTTGGAACAGGTGTGCGCTGAGTGTCGGGATGCACTCTTGTGCACTGATTGAACCAGCGATGATGGAATGATGGCCCCATTGTCTTCTGGCGTGGTGAAAGTGGTTTTCTTGCATGTGCTTCAGCCCAAAATTTGCTTGCAGAGAGAGGAACAGGTCCGAGCACAGAGGAGAACAGAGGAGCTCGACAAGCAGAAGAGAGCGGCCGAGGAAGCCGAAACAACCCATGCCGAGAAGCAGGTTCGTTTGTCTGTTTGGATCATTCTTGTGCATTGATGGAACCACCATGATGCAATGATAGAATGATGGCACCACTGTCGTTAAAGTCATTTTCCTGCATTTACTTCATCCGAAAATCTGCTTACAGGCAGATGAAAAGGTCCAAGCACAGAGAAGAGCAGATGATCCTAAGGATGTGGATCCTAAGGATGTGGAGTCGGAAGCACACGGCCCGGAGAAGGAAAGTCTCAGCGGTCCGCCCTAATGGACGCGAGAACTGGTCAGTGGCTGAGACCGTTGGAACAGGTGTGCGCTGAGCGTCGGGATACGCTCTTGTGCACCGATTGAACCAGCGATGATGGAATGATGGCCCCATTGTCTTCTGGCGTGGTGAAAGTGGTTTTCTTGCATGTGCTTCAGCCCAAAATTTGCTTACAGCACAGCACAGCACAGCACACACACAACACAACACAACACAACACAACACAACACAACACAACACAGCATAGCAGAACACAACACAACACAGCACAACACAAACACAACACAACACAGCACAGCACAGCACAGGATTGCACAGCACAGCACAGCACAGCACAGCACAAAGCAACACAGCACAGCACAACACATCACAACACAACACAACACAACACAGCACAGCACAGCACACCACAGCACAACACACCACAGCACACCACAGCACAGGACGCCACACCACACCACACTACACCACAATGCAACACAACAAAACACAACACAGTACAGCACAGCACAGCACTGCACAACACAACACAACACAACACAACACAACACACACAGCACAGCACAACACAACACAACACAACACAACACAACACAACACAACACAACACAACACAACACAACACAACACAACACAACACAACACAACACAACACAACACGACACAACACAACACAACACAACACAACACAACACAACACAACACAACACAACACAACACAACACAACACAACACAACACAACACAACACAACACAACACAACACAACACAACACAACACAACACAACACAACACAACACAACACAACACAACGCAACGCAACGCAACGCAACGCAACGCAACGCAACGCAACGCAACGCAACGCAACGCAACGCAACGCAACGCAACGCAACGCAACGCAACACAACACAACACAACACAACACAACACAACACAACACAACACAACACAACACAACACAACACAACACAACACAACACAACACAACACAACACAACACAGCACAGCACAGCACTGCACAACACAACACAACACAACACAACACAACACAACACAACACAACACAACACAACACAACACAACACAACACAACACAACACAACACAACACAACACAGCACAGCACAGCACAGCACAGCACAGCACAGCACAGCACAACACAACACAACACAACACAACACAACACAACACAACACAACACAACACAACACAACACAACACACACAGCACAGCACAACACAACACAACACAACACAACACAACACAACACAACACAACACAACACAACACAACACAACACAACACAACACAACACAACACAACACAACACAACACAACACAACACAACACAACACAACACAACACAACACAACACAACACAACACAACACAACACAACACAACACAGCACAACACAACACAACACAACACAACACAACACAACACAACACAACACAACACAACACAACACAACACAACACAACACAACACAACACAACACAACACAACACAACACAACACAACACAACACAACACAACACAACACAACACAACACAACACAACACAACACAGCACAGCACAGCACAGCACAGCACAGCACAGCACAGCACAACACAACACAACACAACACAACACAACACAACACAACACAACACAACACAACACAACACAACACAACACAACACAACACAACACAACACAACACAACACAACACAACACAACACAACACAACACAACACAACACAACACAACACAACACAACACAACACAACACAACACAACACAACACAACACAACACAACACAACACAACACAACACAACACAACACAACACAACACAACACAACACAACACAACACAACACAACACAACACAACACAACACAACACAACACAACACAACACAACACAACACAACACAACACAACACAACACAACACAACACAACACAACACAACACAACACAACACAACACAACACAACACAACACAACACAACACAACACAGCACAGCACAGCACAGCACAGCACAGCACAGCACAGCACAGCACAGCGCAGCGCAACGCAACGCAACGCAACGCAACGCAACGCAACGCAACGCAACGCAACGCAACGCAACGCAACGCAACGCAACGCAACGCAACGCAACGCAACGCAACGCAACGCAACGCAACGCAACGCAACGCAACGCAACGCAACGCAACGCAACGCAACGCAACGCAACGCAACGCAACGCAACGCAACGCAACGCAACGCAACGCAACGCAACGCAACGCAACGCAACGCAACGCAACGCAACGCAACGCAACGCAACGCAACGCAACGCAACGCAACGCAACGCAACGCAACGCAACGCAACGCAACGCAACGCAACGCAACGCAACGCAACGCAACGCAACGCAACGCAACGCAACGCAACGCAACGCAACGCAACGCAACGCAACGCAACGCAACGCAACGCAACGCAACGCAACGCAACGCAACGCAACGCAACGCAACGCAACGCAACGCAACGCAACGCAACGCAACGCAACGCAACGCAACGCAACGCAACGCAACGCAACGCAACGCAACGCAACGCAACGCAACGCAACGCAACGCAACGCAACGCAACGCAACGCAACGCAACGCAACGCAACGCAACGCAACGCAACGCAACGCAACGCAACGCAACGCAACGCAACGCAACGCAACGCAACGCAACGCAACGCAACGCAACGCAACGCAACGCAACGCAACGCAACGCAACGCAACGCAACGCAACGCAACGCAACGCAACGCAACGCAACGCAACGCAACGCAACGCAACGCAACGCAACGCAACGCAACGCAACGCAACGCAACGCAACGCAACGCAACACAACACAACACAACACAACACAACACAACACAACACAACACAACACAACACAACACAACACAACACAACACAACACAACACAACACAACACAACACAACACAACACAACACAACACAACACAACACAACACAACACAACACAACACAACACAACACAACACAACACAACACAACACAACACAACACAACACAACACAACACAACACAACACAACACAACACAACACAACACAACACAACACAACACAACACAACACAACACAACACAACACAACACAACACAACACAACACAACACAACACAACACAACACAACACAACACAACACAACACAACACAACACAACACAACACAACACAACACAACACAACACAACACAACACAACACAACACAACACAACACAACACAACACAACACAACACAACACAACACAACACAACACAACACAACACAACACAACACAACACAACACAACACAACACAACACAACACAACACAACACAACACAACACAACACAACACAACACAACACAACACAACACAACACAACACAACACAACACAACACAACACAACACAACACAACACAACACAACACAACACAACACAACACAACACAACACAACACAACACAACACAACACAACACAACACAACACAACACAACACAACACAACACAACACAACACAACACAACACAACACAACACAACACAACACAACACAACACAACACAACACAACACAACACAACACAACACAACACAACACAACACAACACAACACAACACAACACAACACAACACAACACAACACAACACAACACAACACAACACAACACAACACAACACAACACAACACAACACAACACAACACAACACAACACAACACAACACAACACAACACAACACAACACAACACAACACAACACAACACAACACAACACAACACAACACAACACAACACAACACAACACAACACAACACAACACAACACAACACAACACAACACAACACAACACAACACAACACAACACAACACAACACAACACAACACAACACAACACAACACAACACAACACAACACAACACAACACAACACAACACAACACAACACAACACAACACAACACAACACAACACAACACAACACAACACAACACAACACAACACAACACAACACAACACAACACAACACAACACAACACAACACAACACAACACAACACAACACAACACAACACAACACAACACAACACAACACAACACAACACAACACAACACAACACAACACAACACAACACAACACAACACAACACAACACAACACAACACAACACAACACAACACAACACAACACAACACAACACAACACAACACAACACAACACAACACAACACAACACAACACAACACAACACAACACAACACAACACAACACAACACAACACAACACAACACAACACAACACAACACAACACAACACAACACAACACAACACAACACAACACAACACAACACAACACAACACAACACAACACAACACAACACAACACAACACAACACAACACAACACAACACAACACAACACAACACAACACAACACAACACAACACAACACAACACAACACAACACAACACAACACAACACAACACAACACAACACAACACAACACAACACAACACAACACAACACAACACAACACAACACAACACAACACAACACAACACAACACAACACAACACAACACAACACAACACAACACAACACAACACAACACAACACAACACAACACAACACAACACAACACAACACAACACAACACAACACAACACAACACAACACAACACAACACAACACAACACAACACAACACAACACAACACAACACAACACAACACAACACAACACAACACAACACAACACAACACAACACAACACAACACAACACAACACAACACAACACAACACAACACAACACAACACAACACAACACAACACAACACAACACAACACAACACAACACAACACAACACAACACAACACAACACAACACAACACAACACAACACAACACAACACAACACAACACAACACAACACAACACAACACAACACAACACAACACAACACAACACAACACAACACAACACAACACAACACAACACAACACAACACAACACAACACAACACAACACAACACAACACAACACAACACAACACAACACAACACAACACAACACAACACAACACAACACAACACAACACAACACAACACAACACAACACAACACAACACAACACAACACAACACAACACAACACAACACAACACAACACAACACAACACAACACAACACAACACAACACAACACAACACAACACAACACAACACAACACAACACAACACAACACAACACAACACAACACAACACAACACAACACAACACAACACAACACAACACAACACAACACAACACAACACAACACAACACAACACAACACAACACAACACAACACAACACAACACAACACAACACAACACAACACAACACAACACAACACAACACAACACAACACAACACAACACAACACAACACAACACAACACAACACAACACAACACAACACAACACAACACAACACAACACAACACAACACAACACAACACAACACAACACAACACAACACAACACAACACAACACAACACAACACAACACAACACAACACAACACAACACAACACAACACAGCTCGCTCGATACGGAGGGAACGGTGCCAGGGCACCTCAACCTGGCCCTGCACACCTATCTCAGGGAGCACCATGGGGACCTGGCCCTCCTGGCGCCACACGGCCGGGCTACCGACCCCCCGAATGTGCTGGCCCCTGAGGTTCGGCCAGGCATCTGGTTCTATGACCTGCCTGCGCTGCCTACCCTCCGCGGTACAGTCGCTGCGGTGGATGCGGGGGCCACGCGGACAGGTATGTCAATGGCCGGAGTCGCCCAGAGCGGGCCCACGTCTTACAAGACCCACGTGGCCTCGGGGGTGGGCACCTCCCAGGAAGGGGAGGCTATGATCCTCCTCTCGTGCATCCGAAGGCTGGCACAGCAGCCAGGGGTATTCTGGCTGGTGCCGGACTCGGAAGCGGCAGTGGGGGCCCTCCGCACGTACCAAGCGGACGGCCACTGTGGGAATGGCATCCACCACCTCTACGCAGCAGTCCTGCGGGGAGAGTGCCTCTCCCCGGAGTCCGCCATCAACGTGGTCACCATGCCGTCGCACTGGATAACGGACCTCAACGTCCGTGTGGATGCGGTGACGCAGGAACCGCCGGAGGTGGACCTCACATGGCTCCTCCGGCGCCCTTACTCCTTTCTCCCCCCGGTGCCCTACCGCGACCAGTGTGAGCTCTCCCCGACGGCACTGGGAGACTGGTTGCAGGATCAAGCCGCAATACCGGCGCGGGCCGGCTATGAGGCCCGATGGGGAGTGAACTACATGTCGGGAGGAGGTCTCCCCCTAGACTGGTTCGATCATGACCAGCAGCGCCACATCACGGCGCACCGTATGGACAACGTCCCAACGATGACTGTCCTCGCCCACCGGTCCTCCCACCGGAACACGGTGCTGGATACCACGTGTCTCCTCTTTGGAGCACAGCCCGAAACAGCGCCCCACCTTTGGGCCTGCTCCGCCCAGTCCCATGAATGGGGCCCGGCCCGCCGGCGGCTCGCGGCGTGGCTCGACCAGAAGGTGGGGGCGCGGGCGGCCCCGGTGCGCCACCAGCTGTGGGAGCCGGCAGTGCTGGAGCAGTGGGCCGCAGCCTTGCGGACCCCCTCTATGCACCAGGCCCACCAGGAGTGCACAGGGCCCCACGCGCTAGGCACGGAGCCCATACGCCACGTCACCGAGGAGTCCATACGGGTCTGGTACGCTCACGCCAAGGCGCGTGCCACGTTGCCGAACGCCCGCTTGGGCCCAGGCAGCACGATGGCGTGGGCATTGCAGGAGTTACGCCTGCACCAGCAAGCGGATAGAGAAGGGGTACAGCGGGAGCTCCTGGAGTAAGGACGGTCGCCGGGGGGGTTGACGACCAGGTCTTCCCGGCTCCCCCTCTCTCCGCCTGAATCCACACACTTACACACAGCACGCACACAACACACACAGCCCCGCCCGTTTACCTGTGCCCGTGGGTAGACATCCCGGCCTTTGCCTTATGGTAATAGCGCCTTCGGCACAACACAACACAACACAACACAACACAACACAACACAACACAACACAACACAACACAACACAACACAACACAACACAACACAACACAACACAACACAACACAACACAACACAACACAACACAACACAACACAACACAACACAACACAACACAACACAACACAACACAACACAACACAACACAACACAACACAACACAACACAACACAACACAACACAACACAACACAAATCAACACAGCACAACACAACACAACACAACACAACACAACACAACACAACACAGCACAACACCACACCGCACGGGACAGCACAGGACAACACACCACAGCACACCACAACACAACACAACACAATACAACGCAGGCACGGGCACACCAAGCGCTCAGAGGGGGGTGCCCTGCGGTGCTTACCCTAGGGCAGTACACCCACCACCCGTGGTGCCCCCACCTCATCGCTGCGCTACAGCGGGTAGTGGATGAAGTGTCATGAAGTGTCCATGCCCATGTGCATGCCGGGTCCCTGCTCAGGGACAACTCCCATCCTGGTACGGCGCTCAGGCGGACCCCGGGCAGGGGCGGTGGCAGCCCCCGCCCCCCACGTGGAGGTGCACCCGACCCGGTACGGCGATGTTGTGCAGGTGATCATCCCCCCGACTGTCTACGAAACGGTGCAGGCCCTTGGATACCACTACCCGGGAGACGTGTACACGGAGGACCACCGCGTCAAAGGGGAGCGCACCCTTAAGGAGCGGGCGCCAGCCCGCAAGGGTATCCCCGGCCCGAGGGCGTGGCTGGCCTGCCACGGCTGCCCTGCTGAGGGTGCCCCCGCCGCGGTGGCAGACAGCGCCCAAGGACTGGATCCCGGGCGCCGTGCCCGCATACCCGGTGGGAGTGGTCATCGGGGGCCGGGTGGCCAAGATCACCCGGATGGAAACCGTGTACCACGGAGGCTATCCAATCAAGGTGACAACAGCCATGAAGGATACCATGGAAGCCAATGACTGGGCGCTGGAACTCCGGGTGTGCTGCCAGCCCCCAGACGCGCTGCCGAGCGACACCAGGCTACACCGCCTCCTGTTGGCCCTTCTGGGCGTCCAAGTGCATGACAACGCGCCCCTGCATGCCCAACTATGGGACAACCATCACCATGTGTCCGTGGACCATCTGCAGAGCGCGGGGGTGTGGGCGCCCACCATTGTGTGATTGTCTGCGCCTCCGGCAGACGCCTACTGGCATTGGGCCTAGGCGTCGCCGGCCCCCCTGGTCACCGTCACCACGGCACTACCGCCGTGGCCATGGATAGCCATAGCCCTGGCTGCAGTGGCAAAATTCAAGTACCCGGCGGAGTGTCTAGCGCACCGGTGCCCAGGGCACCCGAACAAAGGGCCCCTCTACTACTCGCTCGGTACGGCGGGAACAGTAGTGGCAGAGCTCGGCCCTGCCCTGCGAACCCACCTTCGAGAGCACCATGGGGACCTGGCCCTCCTGGCGCCGCACGGCCTGGCTACCGACGCCCCGCGGGTGCTAGCCCCCGAGGTCAAGCCGGGCATTTGGTTTCATGACCTGCCGACGCTTTCCACTCTCTGCGGCACCGTAGCCGCAGTTGCCGGGACCACGCAGGCAGGCATGGCTATGGCAGGAGTCGCCCAGAGCGGGCCCGAGGCCTACCGGACCCATGTGGCCTCCGGGGTAGGCACCTCCCAGGAGGGGGAGGCCATGATACTCCTCTCATACGTCCGTAGGCTGGCGCAACAGCTGGGGGTATTTTAGCTGGTACCGGACTCCGAGGCGGCGGTGGGGGCCCTCCGAACGTTCCACGAAGGAGGCCATTGTGGAGATGGCATACACCACCTCTACGCCACTGACCTGTGAGGCCAGCGCCTCTCCCCGACCTCGGCCATCAACATGGTTACCACGCCGTCGCACTAGATAACGGACTTGAAAGTCCAAGTTGATGCAGCGACGCAGGAGCCGCCGGAAGTAGACCTAACATGGCTCCTCCGGCGCCCCTTCTCCTTCCCCCCCCTGGTGACCTACCGGGACCAGTGCCAGCTCTCCTCAACGGCGTTGAGCGGCTGGTTGCAGGGACGCGCCTCCATACCGGCACCGGCCGGCTATGAGGCCCGGTGGGGAGTGAACTACACATCAGGGAGTGGACTCCCCCTCGACTGGCTCGATAGTGACCAGCAGTGCCACATAACGGCGCACCACATGGACAACATCCCTACGATGACTATCGTGGCACACCGGTCCTCCCACCGAGACACGGTACTGGACACCACGTGTCTCCTCTGTGGGGCGCACCCCGAAACGGCACCCCACCTCTGGGCTTGCTCGGCCTAGTCCCATGAATGGGAGCTAGCTCACCGGCGGCTCGCGGAGTGGCTCGATCAGAAGGTGGGGAAACGAGCGGCCTCGGTGCGCCACCAGCTATGGGAGCCGGCTGTACTGGAGCAGTGGGCAGCAGCCTTCCGGACCCCCTCCATGCAGCGAGCCCACTAGAGTGCTCAGGGCCCCACACGCTGGGGACGGAGTTCATACGTCACGTGATCGAGGAGTCCATTAGAGTCCGGTACACCCACGCCAAGGCGCGTGCCACGTTACTAAAAGCCCGCCTAGGCCCAGCACAATGGCGTGGGTGTTGCAGGAGCTACGCCTGCACCAGCAGGCGGAGAGAGAGGGAGTACAGCAGGAGCTCCTGGGATGACGACTGTCACCAGGGAGATGACGTCCAGGTTCCCCCGGCTCCCCCTCTACCCGCCGATAACTACACACTGACACATGGCGCGCGCACTACACACACAGCCCTCCCGTTTACCTGTACCCGTGGGTAGAGATCCCGGCCATTGCCTTGTGGTAACAGCGCCTTTGGCACACCACAACACAACACAATACAACACAACACAACACAACACAATACAGCACAGCACACCACAGCACAGCACAAGACAGCACAGCACAACACAACACAGCACAGGACAGCACAGCACAGCACAGCACTGCACTGCACTGCACAACAAAATACAATACAATACAGCACACCACAGCACAGCACAGCACACCACAACACAACACAACACAACACAACACAACACAACACAACACAACACAACACAACACAACACAACACAACACAACACAACACAACACAACACAACACAACACAACACAACACAACACAACACAACACAACACAACACAACACAACACAACACAACACAACACAACACAACACAACACAACACAACACAAATCAACACAACACAACACAACACAACACAACACAACACAACACAACACAACACAACACAACACAACACAACACAACACAACACAACACAACACAACACAACACAACACAACACAACACAACACAACACAACACAACACAACACAACACAAATCAACACAACGCAACACAACACAACGCCTCAGGGAGCACCATGGGGACATGGCCCTCCTGGCGCCCCACGGCCGGGCGACCGACCCCCCGCGAGTGTTGGCCCCTGAGACTCGCCCAGGCGTCTGGTTCCATGACCTGCCTGCGCTGGCGACCCTCCGAGGCAGTGTCGTGGCGGTGGAAGCAGGGGCCACGCAGGCGGGTATGGCCATGGCCGGGGTCGTCCAGAGCGGGCCTGGAGAGTATCAGGCCCAGGTGGCCTCAGGAGTGGGCACCTCCCAGGAGGGGGAAGCGATGGCCCTCCTCTCGTATGCCCGCCGGCTGGCGACACAGCAGGGGGTTTACTGGCTGGTGCCGGACTCGGAGGCAGCAGTGGGGGCCCTCCGCACGTACCAGGAAGGAGGGCACTGCGGAGATGGCATCCACCACCTCTACGCCACTGTCCTGGGGGGGCAGCGCCTCTCCCCGAGGTCTGCCATCAATGTGGTGACCACACCGTCGCACTGGATCACGGACCTCAACGTCCGTGTGGACGCAGCGACGCGGGAGCCGCCGGAGGTAGACCTCACGTGGCTCCTCAGGCGCCCCTACTCATTTATCCCCCCAGTGCCCTTCCGCGACCAGTGCCAGCTCTCCCCGACGGCGCTGAGTGACTGGTTGCAGGACCGGGCCTCCATACCGGCGCAAGCCATCTACGAGGCCCGCTGGGGGATAAACTTCATGCCAGGGGGGGGCCTCCCCCTGGACTGGTTCGACCACGACCAGCAACGCCACATCACGGCGCATCGCATGGACAACGTCCCGACCATGACCGTCCTGGCCCACCGTTCCTCCCACCGGGGCACGGTGCTGGATACAACGTGCCTCCTGTGCGGGACACAGCCCGAGACGGCGCCCCACCTGTGGGCCTGCTCGGCTCAATCGCACGAGTGGGGGCCAGCCCGCCGGCGCCTCGCAGCGTGGCTTGACCAGAAGGTGGGGCCACGGGCGGCCCCAGTGCGTCACCAGCTGTGGGAACCGACTGTGCTGGAGCAGTGGGCGGCAGCCCTGCGGACCCCCTCCATGCAGCTGGCCCACCTGGAGTGTACGGGGCCCCACTCGCTGGGCACGGAGTTCCTCCGCCACGTCGTGGAGGAGTCCATACGGATCTGGTACGCCCACGCCAAGGCGCGTGCCACACTGCTGAAGGCCCGCCTGGGCCCGGGCAGCACGATGGCGTGGGCGTTGCAGGAGCTGCGCCTGCACCAGCAAGCAGAAAGGGAAGGGGTGCAGCGGGAGCTCCTGGAATAAGCGCGGTCGCCAGAGGCGAACTCACCAGGTCTCCCCGACTCCCCCTTCCCCTGCCGAGGCCTACACACTTACGCACGGCGCGCACACAACACACACAGCCCAGCCCGTTTACCTTTACCCGTGGGTAGACATCCCGGCCTTTTGCCCTTTGGTAACAGCGCCTTCGGCACAGCACAACACAACACAACACAACACAACACAGCACAGCACAGCACAGCACAGCACACAGCACATAACACACAACATGGGTACACAGATCGAAGTGCTTTGCATAACACATAGACCGATGTATTGCCATGCATTCTCATATGGCATCTAACACAAAGCACCAATACCACAAGTTGAAGCGCACGTTAGAAACACGAGACAGCCTCGAAATCCACCCTTTTTCTCTCAAACACGGCACCAAAGCAGTGGGGCACCGACAAAGACGACGCAACAGTGGCAGAAGGCGGGGACAGCAAATGTCGAAAGGCCCAGGAGACGACCAATGTACCTGGCACAATTTTCAGGACTTTTCTGTTGACTGTCCGGGAGCCCGCCGTGTTGTCATACAGGCGTGATACGAGGTTGTACTACAGGCAGAGGTGGCACAGGGGAGGCATAGGGGAGGCAGGGGCGCGCTTGACAGGTTTCAAAGGCTGGTTGCCAAAGCGGTTACCGGCGGCCGGACAAGCGGTTGGGAGGCAATTTCTGGCGCGTACAAACCGGTTGGAAGGCGGTTGGAGGCGGACAGAAGCGGATGGTAGGACTGATCGTCACCGCACAGAGAGCAGCGAGAGATATCCCCCTCTTTCAAGCGCGATCCGAGGGATTCCGCCACATCCCAACGGTCATGCCCTCACGTCTGCGCTCCTGTAGGTCTGATTGTCACCAGCGCCTCCCCATACAAGCAGCACAAGTTCAAGTTCAAGCCCTCACAATATGACCACTAGCCTCTGACCTCTGCCATCGCATCTGACCTCTGCCCCTCGCCTCTGGCCTACTCTGGCTGTAACCTGACACACAATTGACAACTGGCACAGCGGGACAACAATCGGCATCGACTTCTGCCCGCACTGGCACAACGCTCGACGCTTGGAATGGGCATGTCATTCCGGAACGATACATGAGGAGGTTGGTGGTCGGGATGGTGGTGGTTGGGTGGGGTGGAGGGGGGGCCGCATACAGGTTGCTTGGATACCATGTAGTACAACCGGTGTTCTGTGTGTGGGGGGGGGGAGGTGCTTCGTAAACGATGGTGCAGAGCTGTGGGGTACACCTGTTGTCTAGCACTGTGGGCACAGGGGCTGGGTGGTCCATGACATCGACCCGAAAGGCAGAAGATGGCGTTCTGCAGGAGAGATGCCCTGTGGGCGGCAAGGTATAGTATGAGAGGGTAGGGGACGACTCTTCACATGTGCTGTAGATGGTGGTGTGTTGCTGCACGTGGGCTGTAGCGCCGGAATGTTGTGGAAGGATGTGGGCGCGTGCTGTGCTCAGGCTGAGTGCACAGCCCATGTTCAAAGAGCAGGATGCTGTAGTCGATGCTATCACAGGACAGCGAGGCTTTCTTCCCACTACTCCTCTTGTCCATGTGTTGTCCGTGCCCCCCCTGCCCCCCGCCCCCCATTGCACATCGTTTTCGGGGCACATAGTTCAGGGTCCCAGACCCGCGACGCTCCCAGATCTGCAGCCCTACAAAGACAGGTGCACGAGACTGGCACTGCAACTGACCCCACCACGCAAGATCCCCAATTTTGCCGCGCATTGCATTCCCCTGCCTCATTCGTTGCGCCCATTTCTTCAAGTGTTGCATTGTATTATTGTTGCGCCAACAGCCTAGCGCACGCGCCTGCATGTTGTCTTTCCCCATGTAGTTGTGCCAGGTGCATTTTCTGGTCTCCCCTATACCCATGTGGGTGATGATGGCATGTTCCGCACCAGCACAAATACACATATGCGCACAGGTACACATACACACACCCATGCACATACACAACACACACATGCACGTAGTCATAGTCATATATCAGTTATCATGGCATCTACTGGTGTTATCTACTGGTGGGGGCCTGCACACCCCCCCCCCCCCCGGCCGAGCTGCCAATACCCCCCCCCCCCCCCCGCCAAGGGGCAGAAGCAGCACTAGTGAGCAGAGGGCCAACCGTCCCACTCTCACACAGTAACAATGATCCCCCGCCCCCCGGCTATTAGGTAGCCCAACAGGCTCCCCACCCCTCCCAGTTCTTCTCAACGTGCTCCCTTTGCCCCCACCCGACGGGTGGGCAGCCACCCCACCTTTCCCCGCATGGAGGATGCCCTCCTCAAAAGGCGCACGCGTACGTACACCTGGAAGTACCAACCGGCATATTCCTTTAGCCTATATCCCCCCCCCCCCCGCCAGGCCTGACATGCAGGCACCACCCTTGTCCAGACACGTGCGGGGGTGCGCTGCAGGGGTGTGTGTGACCAACCGGTGTTGTTCCGGAATACGAGTAGTTGTCCCGTCCCCCTCTGGTGCTGTTGGCAGCGGCTGCGAAGCGCGGAACGGCACGCCAAGGCATCTTTCTGCCACAGCGCCAGGTCCAGGGCTTCTCCTCTGGAACCCTCTGCAAGTGCGTCAGTCAACGGGTCCCAGGATGGCCCTGCCGTATGACGCATTGGCCGCAGCCATACCGACACGATTCGGGTGGCTGCATGCCACTGAGCCCAGCGCCAGCCATGAGTCCCACGTCGTGCTCTGTTTTGTGGGTCCTCTCAGACTTACCGTTCTTCCATCTCAGCCACAGTCTTTGTGGTATTTTTGTATCCTTTCAAACGAGACGACCGCCCGCAACGGCACTGTGCGTACGTTTTTCCTACCGGCCCCAGAAAGAACACAAGACAGTCCCCTGAGGCGCATTCAGGCGATGAGGAAAGATGCGACACTAATCTGCATGGCCACTTTGGGTGGCAGCGTGCATATTGCACCCCCTTTGAGTGGCAGTGGGGGGGGGGTGGACCCTCTCTTGGATAATCCTGCGATTGTTACCATTAAGTTCTCTCCTTTTCGTGATTTACATCTTTTTTTGGCACAGCAGGGCCGCATCCTCTGACGCAGAGCTGTGGTACCCTGCAGCCACCTCCTCAGGGAAGGAGACAGAGTCCATCCGCCCCCCAACGGTGGGACCCCCTGGCACAGCCAACCCATGTTATACACTTATGCACTTAAGTTTTGGATCAGACCACGGTGTCTTTTTGGTGAGCAGGACAGACTGACGGTGAAATTGACAGCGTGCTGTGTTGAATGCCTGCCTGCATGCATGGGGGAAGAACCAAAACAGAGGCATCTGATGACGGCCTCTGCGCAGTCCATGAGGGTCAGTGAGGGCCACCGCACCCACTTCGACGACGAGACACAGGTAGGACAGGGTAGTGGACCCGTTCTGAGCACTGCCCTACCGCACCTACAGAGGGATGAAGCAGGCGACCCGTGCCCAGAGCCCGGACTGAGGCCTATCGATGCCAATGAACTGCTTTTGTGCACGCCTGGCGGATACTCGGTGGGGCAATGGATCCGGGTGAAATGGGGGGGGGGGGGCTTTATGCGGCCCTTTTGATCCCGATGCCACCGCAGGCACTGCCACGGCCGGAGCAAAATGCACTGAGTCTCTGGCGATTTTCGAGACCCCCTTGTGGCCGCTGCCTTCATCAGCATGGGTCCTCTCCGAGAGGTGCCCAGATGGGGGACATATCGCCCAGCCCATGGGCTAGGCTCCGAAATATGATTTCCTTCCCCTGAGGCCACTGCCATAGGTGCCAGCCAGAGGCCTCTCAGGAGGCCTCCGTCAGGCAATGGGACCGGGTCAAGCCCAGGGTCAGGTGGAGTAGGATCCTTGTGGCATGCAGTGTGCCAGGGGGTACAGCATGCGGGCGCCGCGCGGTGGGGCATGCATTGCAGATGGCCACGGAAATCCCCCTCCAAATCAGCGGCCGAATTCAGCCGGCTAGGCCGATTTAATCTGCCGATTTGTTGGGTTTCTGAATTTCACCAATTTGTTCTGCCGATTTGTTGGGTTTCTGGGATTTTGCTGAATCGTTCTGCCGATTGGTTGGAGTTTCTGGGATTCTGGGACACCTGACTTGTGCTTCACCAGCAGGAGGCGTTGCTCTCATTTACTTTGCGCCGCTGGATAATTCATGTCCTTTTATATCTTTTGTTTCAGATTGACACCATGGAATGGTTTTACTGCCCACAAAAAGACGTGTCTCTGGTCTGCTGGGATTTGTTGTCCCCCGCTGGTCAACCTCTTCTGCGGGACACGTACCCTGATGCTGGTCAGGGTGCAGTTTGCGACTTGTGTCTTCACTCTGTACGCCTCATATCTTTCTTTGGCCGCTGTTCTTCAGGCGCCTCGTCATCAGCCCCCCACTTGTTAGATTTTGGGCTGCATGCGCCTTTGTCTTCTTGTGGCAGCCTTTGTTTTTTTTTTGTATGAAAAAATTTTACCCACCAAATAGACCACTCCAAGGCCAGTGATGTTGTAATGGGAAGCCTGTGTGGATTCGTCTTCTTCAGACAGGCTTTGTTTGGGCCGAGGGGGGCGGGCAGTTTGAATCCAGACCCCCCCCCTCCCTCCAGACCCCCCCCCAAGTTTTCGATCACGTCTTTCTCCCCCTCTCATCGTCGTCACCCCCTTTACCTTTCCCTCTCGTCGCGGAGCACAACGGCTCTGCACGGAATTGCCTGGCATGGCCCGACAGGGCCAGGGGTGGGTTCGTGATCCCCATGCACGACACTCCACCATGCTGTACAGCATGCAGGAGGGTACTCTGTCCTCCAGCGGCGCGGATGGGCTCATGAAGCATGGACGGGCCTCACGTGAGGCAACTTAAAGGACGGAGGGGGGAGCCTCTTGTCATACAGGGCGGCAGCTCTCCAGAAACCCGCGCGACTTGCCCCTTGGGTGAGTTTGGGAGCTGGAATGGGTAGAAGCCCCATGGACTATTGCTCCTTAATATGATTTCCTTCCTTCGATCACGTCTTTCTCCAAGTTGAGGTTTTTGGGAAAAGTGCTGGCACCAAAGGCGCCGAAATTTTGTTTTTGGCCTGCTGAGTGGTTAATTTTCTTTTTTACCCGACATGTCTATACTCAAAGTACTAAATTTTGTGGAGAATTCAAAAATGGGTGAAAAACACAAAAAAAAAGTTGACCCCTAACCTTGGCTGGTCGGACCTTGGCTAATGGGAGCCTGAGCTGATGGACAAATTGTTTCTGAACAAAAAATTGCCCCAGTTGTACATCTCTGGGGGACATTCATAACATGCCAACGCGGAGCTAATTCGTGTTTTTTCAGGGTTTTCTCAATTTTTTGTCCAAAGCACCAAAATTTCATGCTGGAGAGGGGGGTATGTGTGTACTTTTTGAAATCTGTGAGAAAACGCCGTTTCAGAAATGTATGGGTTGGGGGGGGATAGGTGACCATATTGTTGACTACCGAGGCCGATTTTTTCGGCGTTTCAGGGTTTTCGGGCCTCAGGCTGCTCCGCTCACGCGTGCGGGACACCAACTCATAGGTCTTCCCCTGTGTGCTCCGACATATTGTGGAGTTGGAGCAAAGTGAAAGGAGGTAAATGGATGCATTTTGACGTGCTGAATCCAAATATTGTGGTCTCATGTCCCAACTTGACAGCCTGTTTGAGAAATTCTGCCATCTTTGATTTCTTGCACTCTGGTGAGCTTGATGCTGCAAGTTGCACCAGGCATCACCCGGGTGTCCAAGGTAGTTATTGGTCAAAGTCTTCAACATATTGGGGTCTTGAGGGGACCCATGTTGCACATGTCTTCTACACATCAAATGCAACAAATCCACCCGAATGACTTGACCCTCATATGCCCATATGTTGGAGTAATGGGGTAGGGGTGCGGTGCAGTCTGTCTGAAACCGGACTAGAACAAGCAAAAAACACCCAACCTGTCAGCGGTAACGGCCAATTTTCGAAAAAATATGGTTCCGGACCCCCCCCCCCCAACCAACCAATACATGTCCGAAAAGCCCTTTCCAAGGGCTTTTCGAATATACCCCACATACTCCCCCCTTTGGGACACTCAACGGGCACACGAGGCAACAATGACGGCGACTCCTGAAAATGCTGTGGAAACCCAAAATGTCTCTCAAGTTTCGAGATTTTTTTTCATCCCTTGGTCTGTACATGGTCCTTGAGAAATAATACGCCGGCTGCAATCATTACTCCGGTGGTAAATGCACAACGGTAGCATGCTCAGAATGTTGGTGCAATTCCTACTGTAACAATTTTTGTCACATATCCTGCAGTAGTCAATCTGATGAGAAAATTGTTTTTTCATGCCCAAACCGAGGGGAGGCGGCATGTTTGAATCTTGACACCCAACCGTGTGCGAAAACTTTTGGGGGTGTGGAGGGGGGCCTAGGTGGGTCGGCCGGTCAGCCGCCGGGGTCCCGGGGGTCGGTACCCCAACATACATACCTCAAAATGATCCGCATGACACACTGATCATTTGGAACATATCTCTCGGGGATGGCAACCACAAGGAAGGTGTGTTTGGGGACTGGGGGGAGCGTTAGCGCGCCGGGCGCGCGCCGGGCATCTTTTTTGACCCGTGCCCCACCGCTGACCTTTTAGGGGGTGCACTAAGCGCAGTGCGCGCGCAGTGCAGCTAATTGGACGTCTAGCCGTCCTAGAACCCCATACTTTGTGATACTATGGGCATGATTGTTGTTTGACAACGGGTATTTTGATGCTTCTTTCACATTCGTGATATGGTATATTTGGATTCTCACCCAGTTTCACCAATTTTCTTCCATTTTTTGCTCGTTTCCACCACATCCACTCCTTACTAGGTTGATTTCCCCCCACCATGGGGACCCCAAGAAAGCAGAGGTAATGTAGCCATATTGATTTCTCCCCACCAAGGAGACCCCAAGAAGGCAGGGGTGATGTAGCGAATACTGAGTTTGCGCTTCGTTCTTGTGACGTGAGGCAGAAACACCGTCCACCCCGCTTGCGGCTTGGGGACTCATTACCATAGCGAAATCTATGGGAAAGGTAAAGGCAAAGTACCGTTGCAGTTGTTGAATTCACAGCTATTGTCTAATTATGCAACGTGCTTTGTAGGAAAGGTGCGCAGTCCATCATGGTCTATTTGGGGGGCCCTCTCCATCAGAGGGTAAATCTCGGGCTGAAGTCTAAGAGAAAGGTAGCGCGCCGGGCGCGCGCCGGGCAAACATTCCCCCTGGACCGAGATCCAGGTCACTGGGAAGCTGTTTTGCCGAAAAATCCGTCCTCCAATTTGTTCTGCCAATTTGTTGAGATTTCTTCGCCATTTTTTTTGGGGGGGGGGTTGCCACGAGCGACATCTGAGCAAAGGGATGCCGCCGGCGGGGGATCTTCCAATGGCAAGATGGTCCCTGTGTTCCGGCGTGGCAATTCCAACTTACCTGTGTCAGGGGTAGCACAAACTCACCATATGCACTGTCTGCTACCACGCTCTTCCCCGCGGAACAGTCGTAGCACTGTTCAGCTCTGATATTTGATTCCAAGAACTCTACTGGAGTGCCTTGTTGGCAGCATGGGTCTGCCAGCCTGGGCCTCGGCCTCACCTTGCCCCACAAAGCAATCTTTATCTAGTGGCGATCCGGTTGCAATGCCCTGGACTGGGCCAACACCATCACGCCCATATGCTAAGCTCCTTCAACCGATTTCCTGCTTTCCTTCTTCTTTTGGTTTTCCAAGGACCTCATTCCTTCCCTCCCCCGCCCCTTGTGCACCGTCAAGGTCACCGCCAACTGCCGTCTGTTTGGTTGACCTCTAGAACCCACCTATCCCGGAGCTGTCTTTTTTCCCCTCCTCTTCAGTGAGGTCTGGCAACTGGTACCTTTTTCTGTGGTGTTGGTCCAGCCCCGTGTGCCTCAATGAAGGCTATGAAAGTTCTGTGGCAAGATGCATCAGAGCTGTGAAGCACTTGGATTGTGCACTAGGGTTGGGGGGGCAACGCAATGCATCAGCAGAGTGACACACTGCTTTGATTTGGCTTTGCCCTACCACTTTTGCAAACAGTTGCAGACACAATGCGACCCCCCCCCCCGATACCGAGGCCTTGTGCCAACCCCCCCCCCCCCCCCCGCCCTGCCGCCGAAGAGTGTTGATCATGTATCCGCTTCCAGTCCAGAAACGGTACATTCTCCCCTACTGTTCTGAAAGATCAAAGTCGAGTGAGTCGTCACAGATGTTAGTGACTGCAGAAGGCGACCGGTCCCTGACTCTGGTCAAGAATACAACACGGATGAGAGTGACACAGGCGCACAAAGGCATTAAGAGTATGATACTGAATACAGCACATTTGTCAGTTCAACAAGGAAGCGTCAGAAAAGCGCAATGATGTAACAGTCTGAAGGACTATACATAGCTCGCATGATTGCAAGCAGAGACTCTGAGGAGACCGAGCACCTACAGCTCGAGAACGCCGTCGCCCTGCTGTAGTCCTGCTCGATTTGCTGAATGTGTTTTGCAGCCCCCGCTTGCAACCAGCATGGCTTTGTAGAAGCTCGACGACCAGGTTGGTGCCAAGATTAGCTTGCGCTGTTCTTTTTCTTTGACTGATCAACACGCAACCACAGTCGACCCATACCGCTTGACAAATTGCAATGCTTTGGCCAGAGAGCACCGTGCACTAGGCTACGGATAGCCGGTCTGGACCACAACTGGCTCTGCTCAGATTGTGTCCAATTTTATAATCCAAGAGAAGTTTTGGGGCGTGCCAATCCTTCGGGTTTTCGATTCTTTCTGAAATTACTGCGTTCAACTCGATCCAAACATACCTCTGAACACACGGAATGCCTGCACACAGCGTACCAAACAGCACTGCATGCCACGACTGAAACCACTCCGACTGTGGGTTTCCATTGTTGACGGAGTGGCTGTTTCCAGACAGCGTTCTTTTTATTGGCTTCTTAGTTACCTCAACAGAATTGTGAACTTTCACACCGCTATGTATTATTTGCACATACTTCCGCACCGGTCTGCCACCTCAGTGGATCCCACGCAGCTTTTGACATTAGCTATGACTCTGAAAGATGAATTCTGTTATACCGTCCAAAAAAAAAAATCGTCATCACGTGTGGTCTGTTTTGAAAGGGCAATCATATGATATGTGGTAAGCGCAGATTGGCCAAAGGTCACACGATGAAAGTGCGTCTCCACGGTGTCGAATGGTACGTCCATATCTGCCTGTTGGGAATTTTCTTTTTTGCTAATCCAGAGATCAACTGCCTCACGATCATTATTTGGTGTTTTCCCCATGGAAGGAGGGGCTTTTGCAGCTTTTGCGACGCAAAACGCTCTCCTCTGTGTCCGCTGGTTGGACAAGGTAGTATCATTGGTGCATTGCTGTGTGCTTGAAATTTCTTGCATCCAACGCACTACCAGTACCCTGTATCATGCAGAACACTTCGTTTTTCGCAATTTTCGCCATGGGTGTCGATCATACTGAGACACACCCAGCTGGTACTGTTGTCAATTTCAAGTTCAGGGGGGTTTAGGGGGCAGTGTTGTGCTTGCAAGATTCTAGGCTCCTCAGAGCGTGGTGCTCACTACTGGTCCATCACATATGAGCGCTCTGGTAATGTGGTGACGCATGACTGTGCCCCCATAGCACGGAAGTCTTGCTTCGTGTCATGGGTCCGCTGTGTCCCCCCTGGGGGGGGGGGGGATTTTGGCTATGTTCCCCCGGGGGTGTGGGAATATCATCACGCACAGCCAGGTACTGATAAAGGGGGTGGTTGTTTCCAAATGCAGGACAGTTGCCCATTGGAGCACAGGAGATCCAGTAATATCATTCCCTAAGACACGAGAGCAAAACTGACTACTGAATGGGGCCACTGGCGAATCTGTTTTCAACATTGAGATCGTCTTTTTGAGTTTGCCCCACCGTACCAGCTACTGCTCCACTAATATGCACAAGGCAACAGGTGAATTTGAACTTGGGGTGCACTGTGCGCACGCGTAGCGCCGTACACGTGGGGCTCGCAAGTGCAAAAAGTGCCGTAAACACCACAGAGATTTCCATTACGTGTAGGGATTGCCAAAAGGGGGATGGTAGGCGGTTTGGCGAACTTCTAAGTAAGTGTTTACGGTGCTGGCACCGTAAACTGGCAGGGGTATTGGAACGGAAGCAGTCAGGTAGCACGGAGATTCGAACCCCCCAGAGGAATACAGACTACACCCCTCTTTGCGGCTCTGTCTGATGGAGAAGTGCAAAGATGGACAAATTGGGAGGAACCTGCATAGTCCACTTGTTGCATCATGCTGATATGGGGGTGCACTCAAAAGCTTTCCACACAAGCCCAACAGGACACACCAATGAACACCACTGATGGGCAGGGGAGGATCATTTTGTAGTGGGTACGCATGTACGGCTCGACCGCCGTAAAGGTTTGTGGTGCTGATGCCGTACAATGAGAGGGGGTAAATTCCGACAATTATCGTGACAATGGGGTTTTTGTGGCAGTGCCCTTCACCAGCACCAGCCAGAAAATCACAGTGACAAATGTTACCCCCCCCCCCTTGTATAAGCTACCCCCTTGTGTGGGTGCTAATATGATGTCCATCGCTCTCTGTGAGTGAGCAAACGCACCCACCTGCTTTGTCTATACCCTGTGTTTCCCCTCCTCCCTGCGTCGTCTTGCGGGAGAGTAGGATGAGCCAGCGATCTAAAGGCCGCGGCAGTGCCAAGGATCACATGGCTGCGCATCGCACCACCGGAGAGCCGGTGCTTCCCACTGTTGAGTCTCAGCAGTTGGTCTCAATGACGCCACTACAGCCGCCGGATTTCGTCCTGCAGAACGAGTTCTGGCTGCATGGGGGCATTTGGGGATATTTGTGCATCATATTCCCCTTTCTTGCACTAGCTCACTATGCAATCTTCTCTTTTTGAACATGGGGGGTCTGAGGCCTTGTCCAAGCTTTAGTAGGCGTAGCGACAGCATTAATGTGGAATTTTTGCGTAGCTTATAAAAGGGGTTGGGTTGGGTTGGGCTGGCGGCCTCATGCAGGAGCAGGCCCTCGGGTGTGGGCTTCCTTCCCTCCCCACCACGAGGCTGAACTACGTGATTGTCCGGTTCCAAGGCCGAGCGGACTGTCGACAGCCACCAAACCCCACCGAAGCGCAAGTGGGCGGAAGATACCGTCGTCCTGTGTGTAGGCACGCGCGGGCAGGGGTGTCGGCAGGGCTGCAGGGTGCAGGGTGCAAGGGGCACCGTGCCTTGGCCGCCCATAGCCATGACGGGTCACACGGACATGCCGCGCCTGGCCCACATGCCCACACATCACGGTGCACTTAGTACAGCACTCGTGGCTAGCAGGCAGGCGACTACCCCTGTGTGCACGCGTGCGCGCCGGCGTTCGTGGGCTGGGCGGAAGGGCTGGGCCTTGCGTGTTGGGGGCAAGTGTGGCTTGGTGCTCCAGGCCCGGTGGGGAGGCCATGGGAGCCTGACACTGAGCCCACCGGGGAGTAGTGGGCCAGGGCATCGCATCCTCCTGGTCACAGAGACAGAGACACACTGCCCGCCCGTCCCACGACTGGGTACGCACGGGGACGGGTGTGCGCCGGGCACGACTGGACAGGACCCATGCTCCTTGACTGCATGTAGGCACAAGTGGCGCCGCTGTACTAGCTGGGTTCCACGCTCCCACGGCCTGGGACGGTGGTGGCAGGTGGAGGGGTCCCTGGGCGCGCTGAGCGCTTCCCTGCTCTCGGACCTGTCCGGGAAGGTTCCCGGGTGCGGCGTTGCTGCCCCGTTAATCCTGGGGGCCCTCCAAGAAGCTTATACAAGGGGGAGGGGGGAAACCGCAACCTATGCAAGCTGCTATATGCCGGGGTCATGAAAATGTGAGGGTGATCTCAAAAGGTTTCCACACCAGCCTAATGGGATCCAACAGTTGAAACTATTAGGTTGTCTTTTCGTGGGTGGTTTGAAATGGGCCGTAAGAGCCCAAAATTCTTCCAACTTAGCAGCCCCCCAGTCTCACTGCAGTGCACCACCTTCCCGAATCCCTTGTTTCCAATGATTATTGTGACAATGGGTTTTTGTGGCACTGCCCGTAATCAGCACGAATGACAAATGTGATTGGCATGTCCTTGGGTGCACCCTGACCCATTTGTGCTGCAATCATGTGTTTGCGGTCTAGCTGCGGTCTAGCTGAACCTGGGGCGGGGGGGGGGGGGGGGGGCTAGCAAGGGAGATCCATAAGGACCATGAAAATGTTGCAAAAAGTGCAATAGTTGCAGCAAAATGTGTGATTGCATGGCGGTGCAATCAAAATTCTGAGCTAGCAGCCCTCCATTTCAGCTAGACCGCACACACATGATTGCAACACACATGGGCTAGGGAGCACCCAAGGACATGCCGTTCACATTTGTCATTTGTGCTGATTACGGGCAGTGCCACAAAAACCCATTGTCACGATAATCATCGGAAACAAGAGATTCAGGAAGGTGGTGCACTGCAGTGAGACTGGGGAGGCTCCCCACTTGGAAGAATTTCAGCCCGTTTCAAACCACCCAGGAAAAGACAACCAAATAGTTTCAACCGCTGGATCCCATTAGGCTGGTATGGAAACCTTTTGAGATTACCCCCATTTTTTCATGACCCTTGTGTATGGCAGTTTGTACAATTTGCAATTTTACATTTGTGACTGTGTTTAGATGCATTTTTTGGCTGGTGTTGGTGAAGGGCTCTGCCACAAAACCCCCATTGTCACAATAATCGTCGGAATTTACCCACACACACCAAAGACACACACACTGCGGATCCTTCAGAGTGAACCTTGCGCAACGCATTCAACCCCGGGTTTCCCCACGCAGGCACATGCACACAAACACGGTACACATTGCCTGTTTGACTGAAAGCTGTAACAAATCATTGCCCCGGGTAACGATGAAGGAGTGCCATGCATAGCAGCCCGGAAACAGTGGATGTAGTGATAGACAGCTGGCCTTTGGCGAGCGCTTATGTTTTCAATGTGATCAGGTATATGATTGTCCACAGTAAACAGGTAGACACGATTCAACACCCACTACGCTTCCGCGGCACGGTTTAATTGTACATATGATAGTGGAGCCCCCCAACCAAGAAGGGGACACATGCCATTGTGTGACACTGCGACTATCGAACTAAGGGCTGAAATTGTCTATGGCAGGGACATTCAGGCAATCAATACCGACCATTGATCCCCCATTGGGGTTGTTCACTGGTGTGTCCAGCTGCCATAGGTTATGCGGGGATCACACTCAGCACATTTGGGAAGCAGCAATGGACTATGCAGACCCCCCAACCCCCCTTATCCAAATGTGGATCAAGGTATTGACCACGTCGGTACTACAGCACCCCTTGGTGGTAGTGTTAGCCACCCGTTCTCCCCCGGAGCTAATTTTTCTAGCCATGAAACGGCCTAGAAAAATTGTGCAGGCGTGGAACACGAGCGAGTGGTGCAGGTATACCAAGCGCAAGGGTGGGGCATAGCCTACCCAGGTGGGTCGTCGGAACAACGCCCGGAAGTGGGGCGGGTGGGCGGGTATGGTGTCTACTTCCTTAGGCGGCCCTTTACGCACGTAGACTTCGTTGCTAAAAGGCACGATTCATGGCGATTTCAACATCCGTTTTTTGCCCCCCAAAAAAGCATATCATTTTTTCGGCCAACCCCACGTGGATTTTCATCGTGGGATACAACAACCTCGCCTTTTGTTGCTTCCAGAGGTGTACGTATACACCCCCTATTCCGGGCTGAAAATTGTATCATTTAAAATTTTTGGGCACTGCAGTGCCCAAAAATTTGAAATGGCTTTTTTCAGTGGGTTCTTCAGTACACCTCTGTAGTCATCTCCACAGGTGATGTCATACTGCAACAGCATGCATCAAAACTTGGCATACCCGTTATCCATGGGTCATCGCACCGCGGTATTATACTCGGAAGGCCACGAACAATGTACCTTGCCCAATCACTTCCATTCCTGTCCAAATGTGCACTTGAAAATGGACTTCCAGTACTTTTGGGCACTGCAGTGTCCAAAAAATTTAAAACTCCGTATTTCACTCCTATTGGTTCCCATTGCGTAACACCTGACAAAGGACTTATGAATCATTGGACGTTGGTACTCATCCTCTGCTCATTGGAAATATTTTGCCGGTTGTCTGACTGCCACCTTGGAGTATACCCAGGCTTTGGAACGTTCCACGTCCATTGGGGGATACATTGTTTGGATCTTCGCTAGCTGCTTTTGGTCTATGCCGCATCAGGTTTGTTTTGTGATAGTGTCTCTGTTTTCTTTGTCCCCTTACCTTTGCTGCCTGCGAACAGGACTTTTGTCCATGGATGCGGCTCCCTTCCGGCAGTTCCTTAGTTCGAAGGTATATGCCTCAAAGGAGGATCTATCTGAGGCTGTGGGTGTGGATAAGGGTGCCGATGCGTTTTGTACGTGGGTGTTAGATCTCCGGTTGGAGTGGAGAAGTAGGCGGTCCGTTGGTGAATACATCCAACAAAGGGACAGGCGGACCGTTAATTGTCTGCCGGACCAATGGTTCCGTGTTGCTGAGCAAGAGATTTTTAATATATGGTCTGTTCTACACAAGAGGTGTCGTCCACGTGCCAAGAGGGCTGTAGGTGTTCAACCCAAGAGTCGTGTGCAACGTAGGTGTTTGGCTCATATGGGTCAATGTTCTTACCATGTACCCTCCTTTGCAGTTCAAGGAGCAACTGCGTGCACCAATCTTTGGCAGACCTTGGAAGGTAAACCCGCTGTTCTATGGTTTGATAATTTTTATAGACGTAACTTCCGGCCTGTGCCTGGTAATGAGAACCGGTCCCTTAATTGTACAGCTGGTGCTATCATACTCTTGAAACGACCTGTTGACGTTATGCCGTCTTTTCCTAGCCTCTCGGTCCTGCGGCAGAGGATTGGGTACACTGCAGACTTGTTTGTGCAGAGCCATAAAAACTTCATTGATGGCTTGCAAGGGTTGATGGACGACCCCATCCGCCTTCAACATGTTCGTTGTCCTTTGGACATACGACGGGCTAATGTTACCAGCCCAGCTTGGACCCCCTTTTTTCTCACAGACCTAACTGTGTCCGCTACCCCCGACCTTGTCTCTATTATTCACGGGCTCCAGGAGGTGCAGCAGCACACACAGCACCGTCTTCCATTGTTGGTCGACGAAAATATTCACTACCGTGTCCTTAAGCTCGTTTACAGCATCAGCTATGCTCGGTACAACGTGCCCCTGTTCATTACACGTACCCCGGTAGTGTATGGCACATGGCACCCATATAAATATTGTGTAACCCTGTGCTACAGAAGATTCTTCCCTTTATTTACCTATTTTTCCTATGGTTCACTCAATTTGGGCACTGCAGTGCCCAACTTTCCGAAACTCATCTATATGGAGCGTATGATTCTGGTGGTCTTGCACTTGGCCCATAAGTGGCGCCAACCTTTGGAACAAAAGTTACAGACTCTAAGGGGTTTGCACCGACCGGGTAACGCTAACCACAGCACACTTCTTACACAGGTGCAAGGGTTGGTAACACTGCTGTATGGTTACATTCCAGCCTTGTTTCTTATTGGGTCGCAAGTGAGGGATTGTCATTGGTCTGCACAGGGAGAGCAGCACGCTGCAGGGCCATTGTTGAGCCGTTGCCTACACGTCCTTCTGAGGCTCACCCTAGGTTATGAGGACAAGGTTGAATATGTGCGCACCATTGTTGTTGCTAGGCTGTTGTGGTCCCAGTGGTTTGCCCGCTTACCTGGAGTGGCACACAGTGAGGAACCGTGTGAGGCCCTGTTAAGCCGTGTTGTGCACTTAATGGCACAACACCCTGGGAGCTGTACGTTGCAACAGGTGCATGACCTGTTTATACTCACTCCCGTTGCAGACCAGACCCCAAAGGACGTGCAGTACGTTAATGTTCCCAAGGGACTGCCACAACTGGTTGATCGTCGTTTCACCAGATTGATGGCGCGATTTGATGTTGGTGTTATACCCCCCCTGGTCTGGTCCAGTCAGAAGTCGAGTATCGTGCAAGACAGGTGGGATCCTGCCAAGATGGATTTTCCTTGCGCACTAGATACGGTGCTCACTGCAGAGCATTACCGAGATCTATGTGCCAAGACATTGCAGACACTTGTTAAACCTGTTAAAGTTGATGCTGACGTGATGACAGAGCTGGGTAGACACATGCTACAACGTCCTCCAGGTGATATGGACACAACAGTAGCACAGGCACATGACATGTTACGCGCATGTAATACACCACACCGGTACAAGCGACGCCGGCCAGCACGCGCTTTTGCGCAAAGGGACCCCGCCCGGATACCCGCCCCCCCCAATGCTGATGGCGACAGTGACAGTGATGAGGACCCCCCCCCCCCGCTGGTGGGGCAGCCGGAGATCCAGACCTGAGGGCTGCTGATTTTGTGGGTGATGATGGATGGGACCCGGACCCCCCCCCCTCTAGAAGCAGTGTCTGTTCACAGTGATGATTCCGATGCCCCCGTGGCTGTCCTTTCGGAGCTGAATGAGTTTGACCCTCGATTTTTACCAGGTGCATCCGACTGTGATGCTATTTCTGCCATCTGTGTTCAATCGTCGAGCGCTGCCAGTAGTCATCAACATTAGCAGCCTGTAAATCAACAATTTGCAGCCTGATGGCCTTTTGTAGTGTGCCGTGTGACCCTTTGTTAGCCCCTTTGCTAAGCTATGCCTTCGGATACCGAACTGCCGGAAGGGGATGAGCAGCAGACCGCATCGCAAGCCGTTCACACAGCAGAGAAGACACGGGCGCAGTCGGGGCAGGCTCCAGTGAAGCGGACGGGGACAGACCGGGCAACGGAAACATTCCGGACAACGTGGATCAAAAAGGAACTGGTCAAGATACAGCTGACCAAGATAAAGTTTGACACCGACCTCACGTGTGGGCAGACCAGAGAGAGGGACGAGGACTCAGTACCATCGCGGATCGCAAGCCTGAGGACAAATCCACCCTGCCGGCCTATCTCAAACATTCTCATATGGCGAAACGAAGGTACACTACCATCCTGTCACACACGCGTCGTAATTTTCACACATTCTGGTCGTTTGGGCACTGCAGTGCCCATCTCGCTGATATCTCCCATCTCCCATCTCCCTGTGGTGCATTTTTCTATCAGCTGAAATTCCCTACTGCTTGGGCGGGGCTCATATCCTGACGGCACTCCAAAGACTTCACCGAGAATACTGTGCGAACTCACGGGCACTGCCGGACTGGTTACAACACGTCTACTGCGAGGAGATCAAACACGACTGTCTTGTTGACATCAGAGAGATTATTGGAGGCGATCACAATGCGGTACAACACTCAGTGAGCAAGCTGAGTATGGGGCAAGTGGCCGCTCGAATTTGGACTGAAGTGCAGAAGGGCAAAGCGAAAGAGATGCTGCTGGTGGCTCTGCGGAAGTGTGGCCGGCTGGGTGAGAAAACATCTGTGGTATGAGAGATGCACGATGAGACCACCGTTGTCAGTCCTTTGCGTACCTGTGGCCTGTCCAACACTGTATTCCTGCCAGGACTCAATCTGGAAGAATTGGAGACCGCTGGTTTCATTACTGCAGATATCTGGTGGCCGCGTGGCTGCGTTTATTGACACCTTTGAGAAGACCGCCGGTGAAGGTATTATGTCCTCTAAGTACCTGTTTTTGTCGTCTTTCGGTGTTCATGGGAACTGCAGTGCCCAAATTCGATGCGACCCTAATTTTTGCACTGCAGTGCTCAACCCCTACACTCTGCGGCCGTTGACGGGACTGCATGGCGACCAGATGGATGAAATACTGCTGTACATGGCTGGAGATGGGGCCAACATCGCAGGACTACATGCCAAGGCCAGACTTTTGAAGCGGGACCGCTTGTGGGAGATGCTGTACCTTCACCCGGACAACACGCTCATCCATCCTTCTCGATGTATGTTTATGGGGCGGCAGGGTGTGGCGCGATCGCTGTTGACCCCCCCCCCCCCCGGACCCACGACGTAAGGCTGTTTCGATCCCAGTGGTACCAGTGGTCTCCTGTTCTAACAGTGAACGTGCATGAAATGGAAAGAGTCCGCAAACTGCTTGCAAAGTCGCCGAGGGCAATGGACCTGGAGTGCCGAAAATCCCTTACCAAGCTGGGACACCATCCAGAAAGCACCGCTGTGGCAGGATGAGGAATGGGCTGACCTGAGGATTGCGTTGGCGAGGCCTGTCAAGGAAACTGTAGTGACAGCGACTGATGGGGAGAAATCAACAACTATCTGGCTCAACAAGCCGCAGGATGGGACTGAAGCAACCGGAGCTCGGGCAGAGGCAATTGCGTTGGTTCCTGGCAAGGCTATCCCGTATACGATTGCATTGAGGGAGTACAAAGCGGTATGCAACCATTAGGCATAAAAATGGGATCGATTTCGCATTGCTGGTCACTTTAGGCACTGCAGTGCCCATCTGTAATGAAATGTGCTTTTGACAACAGGTCTTCATTGAGTGTACGAAGGAACAAATGGACGATATCCATCCGCTGGTGCTGAAGGTTGCTGGGAAGTTGGTACCTGTGGCTATTGGTGGAATGGCGGCCGACGTTAAGTTCCCGGTTAATCAGTTGCGCGACTCTGAGGAGTGTGGAGGCTGGCAGTATATTATGACCTCTTTTTTTGATCAGGCAGTCGGTCACCCGACCTATCGGTTCGAGGAGAGGACTATTTGCTTCTGTGTCCCAGACAAGTTTAGGGTGAAGGTCCCGAATTTTTTCAGTTGCGATCAGGGTGCATACGGCAGCACCATTGGTCTGGCAGCGGCTGGTTGGCTCCTGCGTGTGCTTGGTATTGTTCCCCGACGCGACAGACAGTCCGAGGATGAAGTGTGGCTCCTGCTTTTGACAACATCGGCTGTATTGCCAGCACAGCTCCTGTCCTGCATTCCTGAGTCCCCCTGTCTGGCAGCTTGTTTCACTGGGCGCCAGGGTTTGTTTAATGAGTTCTGTCAACAGCTAGCGGCGTATGTGCAGGAGATGGACTGTGTCTACTTGGTTAACTGGGACGCTTGGATGCCAAGGATTAGGGACTGTATGCCAGTTGTGGTGCAGCGGCCTGGGGAAGGGGAAGATGAGGAGGGGGGGGACGATGTGGAGGAAGAGGAGGATGACGAGATCGTGCTGGTCGGAGGTGGTGACAGCAAGAAGAGGAGCACCCCCAGCAAGAAGAAGCCGTCCTCCGACGACAGTGGGGATGAGGTTGATGATCCCCCCAAAAGGCCAGCCAAAAAGGCCAAGGACAGTACCCCCCTCCATATGTTTCACGCCAAAGTAGGTCAGGCCAAGGGTAAGAAGGCTCCCCCAAAGAAGAAGTAGACTGCGTTGTGCAGTTGGCGCTGCCTGTGTCCATGTCAGTAGTTTTTTCGCCTCGATTTGCACACTGTCGCGCGTCCTGTTCTATGCAGGTGTGAGACTGGTGCCCTTTTTCATGTTTTGGTAATTTTGGGCGCTGCAGTGCCCAAATTCAGCGACTCGCCATTTTTTTACCCCTGCTGCGCCACTTCTTTTGCAGGCATTGTTGCCGTCATTAATTATTGCATTGGCTGCACTGGCGGCGCCTCCGTTGTTTGTCGGCACCACTGGTGGTGCATTATTTGTCACACTTCGCATACAATCACAGTGACTGGGTCAGCAGATGCGGTAACAAAAAGCAAACCAGAGTTTTGCATGTGTTTGCCTGTCGTCCTCCTTGCTTCATTTTTTAGGTTGCATTTTACGGTGTGGTTTGAAATGCAGCAGCGGATGATTTGGAAGAATTGGATTTTTCTTTGGATGGACACTGCAGTGCCCAAATTTGAAGGGGATACATGACTTTTGACTGGCACATGTTGTACCCCCTACACACAGCCATTTTGGATAATTCACAGGTTTTTGGGGGTGTTCCCTGCAAAGCACAATTGTGCAATTTTTCAAATTGGTTTTTCAGCCCCCGTTTTGGGGTGGTACCCATTTGGGAACTGTGGCAATTTTGCTACGTGCGTATAGGGCCGCCTAAGACTTCGGCGACGAACGTGACGTCGCCAAATTCATTCGACTGGACGGGGAACAAACAAACATCGGAGGCGAGTTGCGGGCCTCCCTGTACGCATTGGAGAGACACCGGCGGGGAGGGACAACGCTCATCTGCCCGGACTGCCTTTTGAATGTCAATGGGGGAATGGGTTGGGCCTAGCGATGGCGCCGCCATAACTGGTGTAATGTACAGGGACCCATTAAACACAGGGATCTCTGGGAAACCATCCTATCCATTGCAGGGACACTAGGAGAGGAGGTAAAGTGGCTCCACACACCATCCCACATCAACATCTCGGGGAACTCGGGAGCGGACCACCTAGCTGACATGGGCCGCCAAAAGTCTCTCCTCCTTTTCGGGCGCATCTCCATCCACCCACGCAATCTACCAGAGCCCGAGGAGATGGAGCTAGAGGAAGACCCCATGGTGGAATGGCAAGAGTGGCAGCCGGCAGATGACCCGGAATCACAGCCCCCCCCCCCCCCATCCTCCTGGCGGAGCAGGCACTGCAATAGCGCACACCGCACAGGGGCGTGGCAGGGTGCCGGAACTCGCTCACACCGAGACGCCCTCCGCAGTCACCCATGTGGGATATTGAAGTATGCACGCCCACATTGGTAATGAAAAGACAGCGACTGCACACACACATTCATTGGCTGTGGTCCAAATGACGCGGCAGGAGGGGCCATGGTCAACCCCCAGTGTACTTACTCCGGCGGCCACACACCACTACGTGGGCCCCGCGCAACACGTTCCAAACACCACAGAATCGGTCACCCATGACACCAAGGATGCCCCAGCGGCTGCTTGAATCCTTAAATCTAGTGATGATGGACGGGAAGGAGTCAGACGCACTGAGCGTGCACTCAGCAAGCTCGGAGGGGTTCGACACCTCTACAGCATCCACACTAACTTGCAGCATTGAAAGCTCCTGTTGTGCCACGCTGTGACCCGTAGCTAATGGCAATGGAGGCCCCAACCGGTTCTGACAACCGCCAGGGCACATTCCCAGCAAGCGGCACGAGCAACACCCACACCCCCTCTTGTATGTTGTACGTGCACGAAAGTGACCTCAACCGATGGTGAACCCATTGTTTTTCAACCTAAGGCCCCAGCAATGCCTCACTAGGAGGGACCGAATGGGGCCAGCGCAAGCAACTCGGCAGCGAGTGACCGCTAACAGGATCTACGCATAACCCTGCAGAGTCCAAAGGGCGAGAGAACAACGTGGAAACAGGGCCAGGATAAGCACACTCATACGATGCCCAGAGGAGCGCCAGACGCTGAGACAATGGACAGAAGGCGACAATAGTTGTGGGGCAGGCGCAGCCAGAGCCTAATGCGGACATTGCAACCTGACCATTTGAAGCCCTTGTCCATCTCTGCCCTTCTCCTTTGGACAGAGAAATTATTTTTTGGTCATAGTATTCGTTTCCAATCACTAGATAGACTACTTTTTTTTTTTTCCAGCGGTGGCACCGTAAACATTTTTGCAGGGTGATGTGACATTGAGGGTCAGTCTCTACACCAAACATTACAAAAAATGGGAGCATTGACAGAGTGTTGTGTCTCATTTCATCAATATTTTCCTCCTTGCAGTTGTCCAATTAGGGAGATGTCTTTTAGATTTTCTGGCAAATGCAACTTATAGGAATCTGTCTTTTTGTGGATCTGCTTTACGTATTCCCCTAGGGTTGCCAGTGACCCGTCGCAGCATATCTGAACAAGGTCCAGATCTTGCGCTACTAGTTTAAAGCGTTGCTGGAACTGTGTTTTTAATTCAGTGTAGAGAAAATGCAAAATTTGACCAAGATTGGTGAATGTTTACGGCGCTGGCGCAGTAAAATTTTCACTGGTCACACATTTGCGATCAGCGGGTTAGAGCCCTGTCGTGCACATGTTTTCAAAAAGAGTGCATTTTTTATGGCGCCCTGGTTTGGGGGTTTACAGCTGTACGTGTGTGTGCAGTGCACCCCAAGTTGAAGCCTCCTGGCTGCGGGGCTCCCATGTGGCGATGGATCTTCCGTCCACAATGAGTGAGTGTTACAGTCAGCACGGCTCATGTACAATCCAGGAAAGTCTTCCTGAGGTACTTGTGTTATGACACTGGGATGTACGCAGGCCTGAACCAGAAATAGAACCATTTTTTTTTATTCCCCATATGATTGGATTGCTTCATTGTGTTGCTGTTGTTGTTTTCAGTGGTGACCTTGTGCAGTTCTGAGCATGAGCATTCTTGTGTGTCTCAGAAGTGGTGTCAGACTCCTCGAGGGGAGGGTGGGGAATCCACACTAAACCACTGAATGCTGGTATGGCGTCCTCAACACGTGCAACAGATTCTAGGGATGGTTCAAGCATATGTCATCATCTGCTGTGTTGGCGGTTGCTGTCCAAGTGGTCAGGGTGGATCATTGGACTGCAGTAGAGATCGGCGGCAGGGGGGGGATTCTTATGCATTCGCCTCATGAACAACAGCAACAACAGAATCAGCAGCCATGATCAGCCCAACCAAGTCGGCTCCCCAATACCTCTCATAATGACCTGCACCTCCTTCAAAACCCCTCAAAATGACCTGCACCTTCTCCAATACCTCTCAAAATGACCTGCACCTCCTTCAAAACCCCTCAAAATGACCTGCACCTCCTTCAAAACCCCTCAAAATGACCTGTGCTTTCTTTAAAACCCCTCAAAATGACCTGCACTTTTTCCAAAACCTCTCAAAATGACCTACATTTTCTCCAAAACCTCTCAAAATGACCCACTGTGAGCCATTTGCAAGGGCCTTTTCCTCGAGACAGTGTCGCAAGGCAAGTCTGTCCCCACTCGCCACATACGTAATCCTTCTGAAATATTCTCCTTCAAACGCCTAATCAAAATGGACGGTGTGCTGCAGGCCTCAAAGGGAGGATGTTGCCCCGGGTGTTCTCGTCCAACAGTGTCAAGTGCAATGCCCGGGGCTACATTGGACAACAGACAGAAGGTGGAGTGGGCAGTTTGGGTGCGTGTTTGCGCTCTTGTGAGGTGATCGGTCGATGAGGTGCACTCCGTGCTCGAAGTGGTGAGGGGGCCCCAGCAGGGGCGGAAATGGTCCTCTTTGATTATAAGATTGGCAGCAATTTGTCCAAATGGGACAAGGAACTGTTTTTGTCCCTGACCACACAAACTTCTGCTGAATGCTCAACACAGGGTCCGAGTGCAGAGTGCTGATGAGTCAGGGCGCAGAACATGGTGGCCAGGCCCAACAAGCATGCCCCGTCTCCCCATCAGCTGCTGGGCATCTGTCATGTGGTAGTTGCAGTGTGTTGGCCACCGGTATTGCACCATTGCTTGCGCCATTTCGCCGCAGCTTGGGAAACTGCTTGCCCAGTGGTTTGCATATGCTGTCCAGGGTGGGGTTGGGGGCTTAAAGATGTTTACTGCTTGTTTCCCAAGTGTTGTCCCAGTGTCTCTGCTTTCTGCTGCCAAGTTTGTTTCAATGTCCATCCCCAAGGACCCAGGAACCTCGTTCGGCAGCGTGAAAGCCCACACGACCTTCAAACTGGAATCACAAATGTGGTGTCAGGAAGGCTGAATGACTGACAGCCTAACCACTATCCCTTCCCAGTGCATGATGAATGGGGAAATCCAACAGGTGCGAAGGATCTGATCTTACCCTGGCTTTGTCAGTTGTACATGATTTTGAGGTGAAAATGTTTCTGCTACACAATTTGTTGGTCCCATTGTTATGCTGTCCTCATTGCCGTGCATTTTTCTGGATGCTCAAACATTCTGCTTTGTGCAATTTTTGGTGTGGGCAAGGCAGAGGTTGTGGAGTCGGTAGTGGAACTGGCAGCGATTAAAGCATGTGCACACTGGGCCAGTCATGTAGCTGACCAGGCATGGGCACAGATGTTTGCATGCTCACTGGGTTCCCACCAGAGATTGGGCGATTTAATTGACAATGTTGGAAACCGATAGGAGACCTGTTGTTGTTGTGCCCCCCCCCCCCCCCACCTGCCGCCTCTCCTTGAGAAATGCTCAGCTGCGCGCAATGGTATCCCCGCACTGCAAGGGGAACATACCCAGAGTGACGGTATCCTCCAGAAAAAGCACAAGGAACATGCAACATGAAGCCAGAGATGCAATCATGGGGGTTTAGTTGTTTGTTGGAATGTGTGTTCAGTCTACTCAAATCCATGGAAACAAGCACTGTGTGCCAGTTTTTGTGGCATGGGAATTCGACTTTGCAGACTTGCGTGTACTCACCCTGGCCACTGGAGTAGGCTCTTCGGCTGCAAGCTTGGTTGCAAGATTGATGTAGGGTCACAACCTGGTCGTGGGTATAAAACCACCCCCAAATGGGGGATAAAACCACCCCCAACCCCTTTTTTGGCCATTTTTGACCCCATGGGGTGGTTTTATGCCACCTGGGGGTGGGTTTATCCCCCCTTTTGCAGGGGTGGGTTTATCCCCCCAAAGGGGTGGTTTTATCCCCCCATTTGGTCATTGGGGTGGTTTTTTCACCCCTTCGGGGTGGTTTTATCCCCCATTTTTGGTGATTTTATCCCCCTATTGGCCGGGGGGGGGGGGGGTTGGCCCAGCTCAATGTGAACCAGGAAACTGAGTCCCGGAAGACAGGTTGCCTTACCTCCCCCCCCCCCCCGTGCCTAGGAACCGCCTTGTGCAAGAACTGCCCCCTGGTTCCGCGGTTGAATTCTCGCACAACTTTTTTTAACAGTGGGTATTGGGTTTTCCATGGTTCTGGTGGCTGTAGGACAGCTATTCGGGTGTGCAGGACATCATTTCATGTGTGTTGCTATGGGTCCCCCCATCAGGGGGAACCCTATCAGTCACTCACAGGCGCACATTCCCCTTAAACCCCTCCCCACTACTCTCGACCCTTTCCCCAAAGCAACCAGCCCTTAACAAGAAACAAACAAAAGTCAGTTAAACACAGGGGGCCACTGACAGCACCTCTTTGCAAATTTTTTGTTCATTTTTGGCGAACCATCCTTTCTTAGTTAAACAGGTGCTGTTTGATGGCTGGGTGCCTGGGCAGGCAGGTTTCACCTTCTTGCCCGACTGGGGGGGGGGGACGCCCAGGCACTCAAGGGGTCCGAGAGAGCAGGGTGGGATGTAAAAATAAAAACCTGTAAGTTCCTCTCCTGCCCTGCCGCCTAGGCCACCCCCGCATTCCTGCCCCCTGCCCTCGGGTTCCACACATTTATGGATTTCAACAGGTCAAGGATGTTGCAGACATTTAATTGTTTTTGTGCTGTGTCTATGTTACTGAAGGTCATCGGAACGAAGCCTGGCCCCAAGGGGCAGCGCATACAAGAATTCAGGATGGTGTATCACAGGAAGAAGGGTTTCACTTCTCAGCCAGTTGAACAGTAGATCATTGCATGCACGTCGGAAGGCACACTACAGCCCAGTTAGCTGAGATTCACTTTTTTGGTGTTCATTGGTCAACGCACCCCGTTCTGCACCTTGCTTTACTTCCAGGTAATGTGTCCTGAGTCAGGGATCAAGGATGAGGGAATAGGGGATCACCAGGGTGCCAGCCACGGACTTTTGTTTGTATCGCTGAGCAGAATTGCGCCCCCTCCCCATTTGCAGCAGTTGATTTACTTACAATAGTGGAGCACCCCAACCGAGAAGGGGACATGTGCATGAACATTTGCAGATAGCAGTAACCATCTAGGACTGAACAGGAAGTAACAGGAACTATCCGGAGCCCATCAAACAATAACAGTAACCATCCAAGACCCATCAGGAAATAACATCAAACATCCAAGACCCACCACGGAATAACAGCAACTATCCAGAGTGCATCAGGGAATAACAGTAACCATCCAGGACCAAGCTGGAAATAAGAGGAAGCATCAAGGACCCATCAGGAAATAACAGGAGGCATCGAGGACCCACTAAAAAATATCAGGAAGCATCCAGGACCCACCAGGAAATAACAGGAAGCATCTAGGACCCACCAGGAAATAACAGCAACTATCTAGAGCCCATCAGGGAATAATAGTAACCATCCAGGACCCACGATGAAAAAACAGCAAGAATGTAGGACCCACCAAGAACAACATCGGTGTAGAATGGCTGAGAGAAAGGTGGGTGGGCAAACCACAACATGTGTTCTTTAAGGATTTAGGAAGTTGTTCAAATATGTGGCACAGTGCGCACACGGTGCGAGTACTCTTTCTATAGCCGGGACATTCAGTTGATCAGAACTTACCATTGATCCCCCCAGCTGATGTGTGGATGTATGTACATCCCTTGTTGCACTTTGCTTCATTTCCACATTATGTGTCCTGAGTCAGGGATCAAGGAAGAGGGAATGGGGGATCACCAGGGTGCCAGCCGCGGATTTTTGTTTGTGTCACGGAGCAGATCGCCCCCCCCCCCCCCATTTGCAGCAATTGATTTATTTACGATAGTGCAGCACCCCCACCAAGAAGGGGACATGTACAGCGATTGAACATTTGCAGATCTGCTGAAATAATGGCTGAAAGTGACTGTGGTGCGAATACTCTCTCTATGGCCGGGACAATCAGCTATTCAGTACGTACCATTGATCCCCCCAATTGATCTATAAATGTTTGTGCACCCCTTTTTGCATTTGGCTTCACTTCCAGAGAATGTGTCCAGAGTCACGGAGCAAGGATGAGGGAATTGGGGATCACCGGGGTGCCAGCCATGTATTTTTGTTTGTGTCATTGAGCAGAACAGCCCCCTCCCCGCCCCCATAAAGGTTTGAGATATGCTGCTATCCGGCCATATAAGTATCGTTTCGCAAAGTGCACTCTTTGGACTGCTTTGGTTTAGATTGTTTCGCTTTGCTTTGGTGTGTTGTGTTTTTTTTCCTTTGGTGGCATAAGACTACCCTGGGGTGGTTTTATCACCCCGAAAGGGGTGGTTTTAACAAGGAGGGTGGTTTTATCCCCCATAAGGGGTGGTTCTATCCCCCATAAGGGGTGCTTTTATCTCCCAAAAGGGGTGGGTTTATCCCCGAGCAAAAGTGGGCATAAAACCACCCAGGCCGGTTTTAAGGGTGGTTTTATCCCCCATTCCGGGGTAGTTTTAGGCCCGGGACCAGGTCACAACCTATGCCATTACATTTGTAGTTCCTCGGCACCCATGTTTGATGGACCGGTGGTTAGCAACATGCTCGGCGGGACCAGAATCGTGGCAAACACACAACTACTCCAGTCACCCATTGAAAATTTGTTTGGGTCGATATGATCGATGCCCATGGGTGAGGCAATACACCAGTCCAACTACTTGGTACAACCACTAAACACAAGGTGGTTTGTGCAAGAAGTCTTTTAAGGACGGTCAAAGGTTTTTTTATAACTGGAAGGTTGAGTTTTACATCGGATACCGCTTTTCACTTTGCTTTTCACTTGGCCACAAATCAAGACAATGGCTGTTTCATGGTCTCAACATAAAGGGGAATGACAAAGCTAAGTGCCTACCCCGCCCGCTCGGTCCCCATATACAGTCTTGATTAGGGTTTCGGTCACCAAAATGGTGTAACCCTCTTTAGTGTCTAGATTGGACCCAAGAGGTTTGGCAAGCAAGCAGCATGCAGCGAGCAGCAAGCACACGTGAAATGCGTCGTGGTGCTTCGGATTCGGCGACAATGTTGGTGGATGCTATCTATGGGTGTCAGGGTCAACCACACAAAGTATGAGCCGAAAACTGAACGCCAGCGGCCGAGAGCAGTCATCGCAAGTGCCGGACCTCCCTTTCGAAATCTGCCATTTAGGGCCAAAATCAGCCTTTTTTTTCCCAGAACCGCCCTAGAAGCTGCTTGAAACGGCCAAATGAAATAGTGCCTACTGTACACATATAGCTAGACTACCCCATGTCCAAGGGCCCTATAGAGCCGTCTAACTACATAATATGTCCACGGGCCGCTCCCAAAAGGCCCCCAAAAGCCCGAGAATTTGTGCACATGGCCGCCGACAACCCCAAACCAAAAACAGACCATATCTTGAGCTATGTGGCTCGAAACGAGATTTCGAACGCACCTAGTCCACCGCAACCACCCATTTTTGGTGGTTTCCACCCCTCTACATTGCCCTACCTAACGCCTAGACCCCCGCACCCAGTGGGCTGCGGCAAGCTGCGGGAGGTAGCCTAAAGAGGTGAAATGGGTCAACGAGGTGCACCAGGTGCAACAAAATGACTTCGTTTCAAAGTGATCTTGGACCATATCGTATGCCAAAACAAGTGTTTTTGGCGTATTTACAGCGCATGGTGGCCCCTTTCAGCCCTCTTAAAATCCCCAAATGCTTTGAAAATGCGCTGTTTTGGGACAAAAAAACGGTCAAAAATGGGTTCCAAATTTTTTTTCCAACAATGATCCTAGACCATTTTGGGTGCCTAAAAACGCAAAATCCGCCCATTTTGGGCCCATTGCAAGCCATTTTTGGCCCCTCCAAAGTCGTAAAATGCTTTTGAAACGGGTTGTTTTGGGACCAAAAGTTGGTCACAAATCGGGAAAAAAATTTGTTTTTCAATAGATGATCCTAGATGAGCCCTTTTTGTGCCTATTATAAGCTATTCTGGCCACGCCAAAGTCAGAAAATGCCGTGGCCTAGTCCTAGCCTTTTTTGCCACCATAAATCAGTCAAAAATGGATCAAAAATGTGTTTTTCCAAAGATACTTTTGGACTATTTGGGTTGTGCGAACAAGCGGATTGGTCCCATTTCGAGCCCATGTTGAGCAATTTTGCCTTTTCTCAAGGCTGAAAGAGCCTTGAAAATAGGATAATTTAGGACCATAAATCACCCCAACCAGGTCGAAATCATGGGTTTCCAAAGACTAACCTCGTCTGGTTGTGGTGCCCAAAGGGATGAATATAGCTGAATTTCAGTCCCTTTTGAGCCTTTCCCAAACACTATCGAGTGCGTGACTCATTTGCTGTTCAAGTGTTGTAGACCATGCTCTTTCCCGCACCTAGGTCCCAATATTCAATGTTGGTTAGGGCTAGGGCTGGGCTTAGCAGTAGGGGTAGGGGTAAGGGTAGGGATAGGGGTTGGGGTAGGGTTTGAACTATGCTGGGGGTTGGGGTGGGTGTTCGGGTTCTGATTGCACCCAAGAATGTTGCTAGGGTGCACGGTGAACAAAGTTTTGCTTTGGGGAGCTTCCCTGCCCATGGAGCGTCTCGCGCCTTTGCTGCCCATGGACTCTTGAGGGCGGCATCTTTGGCACTTACCTGTTGGGTGAGACCCCCCTTTGGGGGGAGGGGCAGAAGTAATTGGCATCCCACGACCCGGGGAGTCTCCCGCCCCACGCCCTTAGCTGGAGAAAATACACCTGACTTTTCATGGAGGTTGGAGGCCGGTGTTGCATGCATACATGCACCCTCTGGAAAACACAAGGGTCGCAGCGTTTAACAACCATTGGTCTTCTTTTGAAGCTTGTTGTTCGCGCCTTGAGGGCGCCAATCAATCCTTCGGGACTCATATTAGGTCGTTATAGAGGAGCACATCAGCGAGCCTAGGATCTTGCATCGACACAATTCGATATTTCCTAGATCAAAAGCCGTTGAAAAATCACAAACTCTGCAGCGTTCGCAAATTCCCAAGCGCGGTGGCAACCAAAACTCATCAATCGGCGCATTACAAGGCCATGAACAGGTCTGAGAATAACAGTGTGATAAAATTCATAGCCGCTACTTGCAAAACAACAGCAAGGCGCTGCAAAAAAATCATATGACGTAACCTTGTTACACTCGCGACACAGAATGTGACAGCGCGGGCTGGGCTGAGTTCAGTGCGTGCACGATAGTGCCGCACCCCATTGCATGCGCGAGTCTGCACATGTTGATATCAAACCTCGACATTCACAAGGGAATGTCTCATCATCACATGTAAGATACTTTAATGTTTGCTGAACAACATTTTTCTTCGGACTGTCGGATTGGCTTTGAATTTGGTGCCCCGTCTAAAGATCCTGCAACACGTTGTGGAGTTTTGGAAAGCATGGAGGTTTTAGAGAAATACTCACAAGGACAATAGTCGGTAGCACGTGTAGGTCAATATGTTCTCAATTTCAGTTCGATCTACGTGTTGTTGAATATGACTGTTTACAACGGTACTTTCGATGAGAATGCTATGCTTTACTTTGTTTGTAATTGCCTGCTTCTACCTTAGTCACCGCTACACCTAGATCTTACGAACTTGCTGCAACAACTGATTACAACACGCATCACTAATTGCGAGACAGAATGGTTCAGTAAGAAAAAGTGCTTTTCCAATGCTTTGAGGCATACTCTAGTTGTATTAGGGATGCACTGAGCATCCAGGCATTTCTATCTTAGTATTGGCCCCACCAAAAGTGGTGATAACACATTTTGACCTATGGAACCAAACACCCAATCAGGATATGGAGTGGACCCCTTAATCCCCTTTCAATGTGAGGCAAATCATCTTTTCCTAAGTTGACTGAGCACTGACATATCTAGGGCAGAGCCTATGAATTTATCTATGTTTTTCCATGAATTCTTAGCTGTCCTAGTGGTATGCACCCTAGGGGGCTTGGCACCTCTTTCTTAGGCGGCTCAAGTTGCATGGTCAAAATGCGCCCAAGACTGCCTCTCTACGGCACTGCGAAAAAATAGTCCTTTTGGGGGGGACGTAAAACGCAAGAACCAAAAAACCCGTGAAAAGCAATTAACCGGTCCATTTTCCTTTATTTTCAACAAAACCGACTGCCCGGGAAAATGATTTATTTCCACCAGAATGAACTTCTTTTTTGGGAAAACCACGACTTTTTGTTTCTTCTACCATTTATGCTTTGCAATAAAAACACCCGTGAGCTGCAATCTTTTGGAAAACCATTTTTCGAGAACCATGTTGCACGCAGCACCACAAGAAGCATTCTTTGGTACCACTTCTTTGCGCGAGGCCTCGCGCAAACACCAACACAACAGCGCAATAAAATGCATCACAGAGAAAAATGTGCCGCACAAGGTGACAGCATAAAGGTCGTCGAAGAGGAATGCATAGCGCAAGCCCTCGCGCATAATATATCAGAACAACCGAAGAAATTACTTTTTCTTCGGGACAGTTTGCATCTTAGAACCCATAGCCTTAGCAACGGTCGTGTTACCCTTAGGAGGTGGCTTTGCGAGCGCGCTTCTTGGTTGGGACTGGCGGGCTGGCTGCTTGAATGGAGCTCGGGCCCCGGTTTCCTCGGACCTCGGCTTCGCTGCCACTTTCTTCGCTGCCTTGCCCTGGGAGACCTGCGCTTCCTCCTCCTCTTCTTCCTCGCTCTCCTCCTCTTCATCCCCATCGCTCTCGTCGGATTCTGCACCGGTAACCGACTTCGCTGCCTGAGGCTTGGAGGCAGTCTTCTTCTTCTTGGGGGCTGGTTCCCCACCAGTAGACTTCCGCTTTGCAGGGGCCAGTGCTTCTGCAGCTTGACCTTTCTCAACAGTCTCTTCCTCCTAGTCTGTAACCTGACTGCGGCCTTCTCCTTCAGCGAAGGTGCGCTGTATCGCGCCAGACCTGACCTTGCTAAAATGCGACGCTGCGCCCTACTTCCCTCTACCGCAACAACCGACTTTGGTTTTCCCTGGTATGGAACTGCGCGGTGGCGCATCAGCAAATAGAGGCGCCAGGCCCCCTCTATCAAAACACCAACACATCTCTTCCCTTCTGCCGCAATCGCCTTTTCAGAGCTGCAACGCGTCCGTTCATTTTTGCGCAGACGCAGAAAAAACACAAACAACAATCGCGCGCCCTCGTCCCCCTGTTTTAGCCCTTCCCACAGTTCTTCTGCCGTGTGGTACGGCGGTTCCTCTGAGCAGACATCGCGGAAAACTCCGGATGCTGCGGCCACTGTCTTCTCGAGGTCCACCTCTTTTCGCAGGGGCATTGTTGCTGCAAAAAATAATTGCGTAAATGTATCTGCGTAAAAATCGCTGTTTGGAAAACTTTCTTGATTTCCAACATCAACCTGTCACTCAGTTTTCGCGCGTCCGATTATTCTGTGATTCGCTTGTCGCATGCACCATTTTCGGTTACCTGTAACTGTCTGGTGATCCCACATTTCACTAGTTAATCCTGATTGTGGTACCCAGTTGCGGCGCGCTACCATCGCTGTTGGGCAGTGAAGTCAGTGGTGACCACAGTATGAAAACCGGAGATGCCGGCGGGACCTGTATGGGCGCCCATGCAGCAGCGCCGCATCAAGGGAACGTACATACTGTGTAGCTGGTGGATCTGTCCAATTTTGGTTTTTATGAACGCTTGTGACCTCCATTGCGCGAGGCCTCGCGCAATGATCACCAAAACTTTAATGTTTTTCATGCGCCGTTCCATGCGCGAGGCCTCGCGCTTGAAACTGCAGTTTGTTCCTGAACATTTATACTTTTCAAGATTCTTGGGTACACCATTGTTGCAGTTTATTCGTTAATAGATCTACCTCTATCACACAATCCTGATAATGTTACTAAGTTACGTGTATAAATACGACAGCGTTCCATTTTTCGACAACCTGCCTAATGCGTCGTGCTGTAGCACATTAATCTGACGCAAATGAACGTCGTTGCGCGAGGCCTCGCGCAAAGAATAGTCACAAAACAATACTTTTCCCTGTCTCGCCCATGGGACACATCATTCTTATAGAAATATTTAATCCACCATACTTGTTTGCGACGCTTTTATAATATCCAGCAAAGCAACTATTTTTCGATGCCTTTGGAAACCTGTCATTTTCCTACCTTTTCCTTCGTTTTTGACCATGCAACTTGAGCCGCCTAAGTCTTTTTGAGAGGTCCTGGGTTCAATTCCTGGTCAGCCTAGCTAAGTAGGAAGATCCCATGTGACATGGCAGTGACCTCATCGCCACATGCCCTCCCACCTCAGCACATATGGGACCCAAAACAAAGAGTGCACATCTCCTGAGATGGCACTATGGAGATAGAGTGACCATGGGGCAGTTTTCCAACTCTTTTCCAAAACATTTCAGCTATCTTTGTGAATATGCATTCCGATTTGACCTGAGTTGCAGTTTGTGTGAATATCCTTTCATCTTTCACTGTTTACACTGCAGCCCTTCATGCTTTGATCCTGATTCTCTTCTCCTTGCACATCTCTGGGTTGGGCTATCCTGGATTTACTGTATTTCAGCAAACAAAAGCTTTTCATCTCCAAAAACAAGCAGCAAGAAACCCTACACCAGCAGCAAGCAGCAGGAGAGACAAAAACACAGTGTTGAAACCACTATAAACTTTTCTGGTAGCAAGAGGCAGTCTGTCTCTGCGCACCGGCAGCAACCCCGCGCCGTACATCCAGTGCGCCGAGTACAGGCACATATAAGCAGAAGGGCGAACGAAGATGGACACAAGGAAGGAGGACGCCGACGTGAAGACAGCGCCAGCGCCTGAGGCACCGGCAAGGCCGGCACCGGGTGAACCTGGACCTGGACCTAGCGGCGCTGTACCTTCGGAGCCCTTACACGGGCCAGTGGAAGTGGCTGAGGACTCGTTGGATGGACTCCAGACGGCCTTCAGGGCCCTCACAGTCGAAGAGGTGGTCACTTAGCCTGTGAAGAGGAAGAGAGAGAGCGAGAAGAATGCTGGAGACGAAGCAGACGAAGGAGAGGAACAAGGGCAAGACCTGACGCATGACCCTACCTTCGAAGGCGCACCAAGCGCTTCTGGCCTCCACGCGTCACCCTCTCCTATAACCACCACACTCCCAGCCGCTGCAACATCCACTCCCATAACCAACCCGCCTATGGCAGAGGGTACAGGCTTTACTGGCATGCCTCCCTACCCCGCCTATGGTATGGGCCCACCTACCACTGCGCTCCCTGAGGCAACTACTGCCAGTGAGCCGGTGGCTTCCAGCTCTGCGCCGCGATGGTATGCGGCTGAATATCCCCATCCACTACCCGCTACTGGAACCTATGTGGATGTTCCTGGGTATGCACCTGGGTATGCAACCTTGAGTGGGTTGAGGAGAGGACCCGAGTCTCTTGGAGGCAGGAGTAGAGGATTGGGAAGATCCTCCAACAGGTCCCTGGCGCGGTCGGAGATCAACGAGGTGCTCCGAGGAGCCACTTCAAAAATCGTGGGCGACCTCACGCAAGAGATCCGTGAGAAACTGGAGCCCCTGATGATACCGCCCCAAGCGTCACCTACCACGGTGGGAATGTCACCCCACCGAGTACAGGCCAACCACCTGGCGGCAGGGTTGACAAACACCCTGGGGAGCCTGAGGAGCCGACCGATGCCGACTCCTGCAGCAATACCGAGAAGTCCTTTCGTACCGAGAACGGCCCAGCCGCCCTACAGCCACGTGACGAGCTCTACGAGGGCCGAGCTGGACCGGCTGGGGCTGACAGCCTTAAGGGCAATGGTGGACGTGGAGCCTTATGGCTCTAGTGATCTAGGCGGAGACCCCTCCGATGATGAGCCGCCGTCGATGACTTCTACTTCGCCCTCGGAGGACGATGACCCGGAGGATCCTGAGGACCCAAGGGGGAAGAAGAAGAAGAAGAAGAAGAAGAAGACCCGACGCCCTGAGGGACGCAGGTCTCAGGAGGCGAAGGCTATTGCCACCTCCAAGATCGTGGTGAACCTGCCTGAGTTCACAGGCAAGGACCTCAGCGAGTTCGCTGAGAATTTTGGCCGGTTTCTCCGATTGACCGGCCAAACCCACGCTAGTGGGCGAGTCAAGTGCGATCTGCTCCTGCAGTGCTGCAAGACCAAGTACCTGGAGAAGCAGGTCAGGCAGATCGTGACTAACGCCGCCACCTTTGCCGATGTGTTGGTTGCCCTGGAGAGGCAGTACCCGACCTATGAAACCGACCTCTCCATCAGGGCCGAGATCCAGAACCTGCCCGTGCTGCCCAACAACCCCAAACCTGGCAGGGTCTCTGAGCTGTTGGCTGACCTGGATCACTGGGCTGGACGACTGACGCCCGGTTCCTACAGCAGCGACGACCTGCTCTTCTGGTTGGTGGCCAAGCTCCCTAGAGAGCTATGGGACGAGTGCCGTTCGACGGCGGAGCGCAAGGCTAGATCCCTCGGCTACGAGGATCTATGCGTGCTACTCCTGGAGCTGGCGCTGGAGAAGGAGAGCGACCAGCACTTGAACAACTACCGTCCGGGTGGTGGAGGTTCTGGAGGCCATGGCAAAGGGTACCAAGGGTCCCAACCTGGGCAGGGGACTACCCCCAAACACGCCCACGCCCGTATCATGGAGAACGTGAAGGAGCTATTCTGGTGTGATGCCAGAGACGAGCAGGGCCACCTGCAGCACGCCCCTGACTGCGAGCAGCGAGACTGCTTCGTAGTCCAGGGGAAGCAGCAGGAGAAGAACACCGGCGCCAAAGCGAAGCTGCCGGATCATTACAGGTGCACCATCACGTGTGCATTCTGCGGGAAGCGGAAGCACTACGAGGATGAGTGCTACCATAAGCAACGCCTATCGGCGAAGCTTAAGGGTGAAGATCCTGGCAAAGGCTCAGGCAAAGGTGGAGGCAAAAGCAAAGGCAACGACTCCGGCAAGGGCAAGTCGAAAGGATGTGGTCAAGGGCAAGACAAGGGTCAAGGTAAACGAGGACGAGGCGCTAACCGCCAGCCCGACAACAAGAACAAGGACAAGAACGGAGGCAACCCCAACCCTAATCCAGGGGGGAACTCCGAGCCCTCTGGAGGGCAGTCTGGTCCTATCACACCCTCACAAACGCAGGCCCAGCAAGAACAAGGAGCCAAGCGTGAGCATGAAGGTGGTGATGACGGCAACGCTAAGAAGAGGAGCCGTTTCATGAGGATGGCCCGCAAACTGCGGAACAAGGGGTTCGAGGTGACCTGTCCCGCGGAGTTCTGACGGGGACGCTCTGGTGGCACCCAAGACCTGGTGTTTTGGGTACGTATCCGACTAGGGGGACGCGAATACCTGGGGGTATTGGACACTGGCGCCACCATATCTATAGTGGCCAAGAAAATTTTACCTTGTGGGAGCCTGAAGAACACCATGACCACCGCTGCTATACGCATGGGGGATGGACATGTGGTGCACAGCTGCGGGGACTGTCCAAGTGGAGGTACCTATGGCCCCCGGACTATCGCCCATCGGTTCTATGTGATGGACACTGAGGCCTTCGACTTTGTACTGGGGACTGACTTCTTCGTACAGCACTCCCAGATACAATCCCTGACGCTGCAAGCGCCCTACCTCCTCTACGTGGACCGCGGCAGTGGCAGAGAGTCTGTGCCACTGGAGCAGTCGGAACATACCTCGAGTTACCTGAGGCTATCGAAGGAGGAGCCCTCGAACATGATGGCGGCCTCCAAAACTGAGGACTATCAACTATTGGGGGAAGTCCTAGACCAAGGTCTGAAGGAGTTGGGTTACTCTCGAGAAGACCTGAGTGTGGAGTTGTTCGCCAGCGACAAGCAGCATGTACTGGACCTTTACTGCAGCAAGGGGAAGAACTGCAGCTACAAATTTTACTGGCCCTCTTTCGGGATGGCCTACGGGAACCCCAGGTTCAGTGAACTGGGGAAGGTGCTGACCAAGGTGGCCTTGGAACGTTCCCGTATGGTCTTCCGTTCCCCCGATTGGGGAGCCCATGGGGGCAACGAATACTGGCGAAACCTCCTGGACAGGCTGACTATCAGCTCTGTTCGGTTACCTGATGAGGCCATCTACGTGCCTCTGGGTCGTAAGACGCCTATTGGGAAACCCATATGGGGGAGTATGCTGAGCGTGGTGGACGGAGGTCTTACCTCCATCCCCTGGGAGGATCTGGACCCGACTCTGGTCCAGGCTATACAACGAGAAAGCGACGGACTCGCCTTGGGTGACTTGAAGGATCGCCCACGACCTCAAGATGCTGTTGAGACTACACCCGGAGGAGAGGAGTACGTCGTGACTGACACCAACACCCCCAACTCTCCCTGTCATGTACCTGTTCCTGATGGAGTCTCTGAGTGTGGACTATCTGAGCTACCTAGCTCTATCCACTCAGATGACGAAACTGAGCACGACGCCTTCTTCGTGCAGACCTGTGTGGAGGAAGTGGAGAACGCCGAGTACGTCGCCCCACTGAAACCCCTACTCTCCATGAGGGTGGAAGACCCCGTGGACGAGGAGCTGGACCCTCGATCCAGGCTAAGGGAGTATGTGGATTCCAAGAGGAAGTTGGTGGCGAAAAAGCTATGCTACGCGAAGCCTACCCGCAGCTCATGGCCACTGAAGCAAGGACGTATGGGAGACCTATCCCAATTGAAGGAGGACCTCGAACAGAAGATCACCACCTGGCAAAGGGAGGTAGATCTTAAGCTCATGAAGAGCGTGTGGGGCGCCCATGTGTGGACCCCTGAGGAGGACGACCTCTCGGAGGAATGTGTATGTGAACCCCCTCGAGCTTGCCTATGTTGCCATCGTCCACCAGAGATGGTTGAACAAGACCTTCTATATGCCTACCAAGGGCTGAAGGACACTACCACGGGCGAAGAGTCGGTGGAGGACCACCTCCCGACGTCTATTACTCAGGGGGCAAGCAACTTACACTCTGACGAGGACATGGAGGACAAGATCAAGATATTGGACCCGCGGGTACAGAAGCTTATAAGGACCTATCTGGAGGTGTTCGGAGAACTACCCCCTCCAGCCTCATGCGACAAGCTGGTACAGATGGACCTCAAGCTGAAACCCGAGTTCGTGGGTCACAAGATCCGGAGGAGACCCTATCCAGCTCCTAAAGAGCAGGCCGACGAGATTGAGCGACAGATACAAGAATGTATCGACGCTGGCCTAGTCCTGGAGTACAAGGACGGGGACTACCCCCTACACTGCAGCCCCTGTTTCCTGGTGGCTAAACCTGGGTCTACAGCGGAACGGCTGGTAGTGGACTACGGAGAGCCGAACAAGAAAACGCTGCACCACTCAGGGTCCATTCCCAATATGGAGTCTACCCTGGAGGAGATAGCCTCCTGTCGCTACAAGACCAAAATGGACAAGAGGAGCGGATTCTGGCAAGTGGACCTGACGCCCAACGCGCAGGAACTACTGGCCTTCATCACCCCTCAGGGGAGGGTGTTCAAGTGGAAGGTCATGCCGTTTGGCGTGGCTAACGCACCCGCTCTATTCCAAGAGCTGTTGAACAAGATCTTGTCCATCCTACGAAGGAGACCTAAGGTGCAGGAGCTCATATCCCGTGGTGCCCAGAAGGAGGCTCACATCGACGATGTATGCCTCGGGACCAATACCCAGGAGGATCACCTAATCCTCTTGGGTGAGTTCTTTGCGGTCTGCCAAGAGAACCACACACGACTCAAGCTGGAGAAGTGTGAGTTCATGCAGGAGACCATGCAGTACCTGGGGTTTGACGTTGGCTATGGGTGGTGGACCCCAGCAGCCTCTAAGGCCAAACCCCTGATGGATGCCAAGGTACGACACGAAGACCCCAAGAAAGGACTTCATGATGTACGCAGTTTCATTGGGGCGTGCAATTTCTATCGCCGCCACATCAAAAACTTCACCTACACCAGCGCCATTCTGACGGATTTGATCAAGAAGAGTACTACTTGGCGCTGGGGCCCACAAGAGCAACAAGCGCTTGACGAGCTCAAAGACAAGGTAGCCAACGCTAAGTGCTTGGGCGTGCCTAGGGCACAAGGGGAGATTATCCTGGTGACTGACGCCAGCAATGTGGGCGGTGGTGTAACGTTGTTCCAATGGCAAGCACTAGAGAAGGAGGAGTTCGACTCGGCAATTTCCCTATGGGGGACGGAAGGTCTCAACCGAGATGGAACCCTCAAGCACAGCTACCCTGACGACAAGTGGGTCCTAGTACCTCTGGGCCACTGGAACTGGAAGTGGAACCAGGCCAGGGGGAACTACTCCACCTATGAGCAGGAATTGCTCGCGGGTATGCTGGTGCTATCCTCACAAGCTCGACTGTTGGGGAGTAACCCTGTGGTCTGGCTGTGCGACCAAGAACCGGTCCGCAGTTTCCAGAAGGGTCCCCCACCTGAGAAGGCCAAGCTACGGCGCTGCTGGACCTACCTCAGTCAACTACGGCTGACGGTACACCATATCCAAGGAGTGAAGAACGAGTGTGCCGACTACATCAGCCGCAACATCTTCGATGCCCTGATTGGTGCCCGGTCTGAAGCGCTGGCTAAGGAGGCGTTCAGCCGTATGGACGTCCACTTGGACCTCAACATGACAATGATACACCCCCTGGATGGACTCCAACAATCGGAGTACCTGAAGGAGTTCGGGGATATCTACAAGCGCCTGGAGAAACGCCTTGAACCCCTCCTGGTCAACCAAGACCAGTGGAAGAGGGACAAGAGCTACCTCTGGCACGAGGACCGCATTGTGGTGCCTAGTGACAGAGTCCCAGCGCTGCTGAAGTGGACCCATGAGTCCAGTAGTCATGTGGGTGCTGACCGTACCCTGAGGCTGTTCAAGCAGTGGTTCCACACTACGTGGACTGACGACCAACTGCGGAAAACCCTCCAGCCTATCGTGGACAAGTGCCCGTGCAGGTCCTGTCACCAGGGGATATCAGAGACAGAGGTCTCTACTCGACCCTGCCCATCCCTCACTGTGCTAACAGTGTTCTATACGTGGACTACACGGAGATGCCGAAGTTCGGGGGCTATGACTTCGCCCTTCTGGTAACCTGTGGGTTGACCAGGTTTACCAGGGTGTTCCCATGTACCAAGCACATTACCGGGGAGGAGACTATCAAGATACTCCTGGAGGAGTGGTTTTGTGTCTACTGGGCGCCCAAGGAGATCAACTCCGATGAGGACGTACGAGTACGCTCAGATACCGGTTGGTACAAGAGGGTCCTGAGATCCCTCAATGTCCAGGTGTCTACGGGGATTCCCTACTCGCACACGAGCAACCCCCTATGTGAGCGACAGATCCGTGTCCTGAAGGAGAATGTACGGATATGGTGCAAAACTGAACGCACCAGAGACTGGGTGAGACTACTCCCCGTCATATCCTTGATGATGAACTCCCAAGAGAGTTCAGCTACTGGCTACTCGCCCCATGAGCTATTCCTAGGGCGCCCGGCATGGTTCCTACATGCCCCCTATCCAGAGGACACCCATTCTTCTGTGGGTGAATGGGTCCAAGAGCAACAAGCGAAGGTGGACAAGGCCAAGGCTATGCTCCAGAGAGTGAGGGAGCGTCAGTGGAACAAGAAGAACAAGCACCGAGTACCGGCCACCTACCAAGAGGGGGACTGGGTGCTGGTGCACCACAGTCGACTACCCGCCTGGCCACGCTCCACCAGCGATGACCCATACTTCGGGCCGTACAAGATTCTATCAGTGGATGGACACCGTATCACCGTGCGGTGTTCTCCCCGTCTAGGGGGGACCCTGGTGTGCCCTGCTCAACACCTGAAGCGCTACTATGATCCTGAAGACCTCTGTGGGGAGGAGTGGGAGCTGAACGACGAGGAAATCGCCGCTCTGGACCTACAAGGGGCTGCCAGCCCTATGGAAGTTGAAGGTGAACTCCCCGACATGAACGCCGAGGAGATGGCTAAGGAGGGCTTCTACCTGGTGAAGTCTGTCCTACGCCACCGCTATCGCCAGGGTTGGCGCCTCCTCACCCTCTGGGAAGTGTTTGGAGTCGAAGAGGCCACCTGGGAGCCCTTCTCTGCGTTTGTTCTACCTGAGGGACGCCTAAACTCAGTTCTGGTGGACTACTTGTCCCAGAACAACCTTGGTGAGTTGCTGAGGCTCGCTGAGACGCTTGCCTCCAAGACTAGAGCTAGGGACTGAACCTTACCCTTACCTGCCAAAGCGTATGTGTGAGTGTGCTATTCCTAAGGTCCTGAGAGCAAGCCGCAGAAGTGGTGTCCTAATTATACCCAAGTCTGCACGCTTGCTAAACCTGGAGGGTTGGCTTATTGATGCCACGGGGTACGCCCCGGGTCTCCCCTCCCCTAAGCGCCCAATTTCTGTGCTGGCGCAAAACCTTTGGGGAATACCCAGCGTACTAATCCAGGTATTGTTTTCCCTACCTATCTGTCTACTACAGGGAGGGGTGGCCAAAAGCTTTGAGGGCATGAAAACGCCGTTTTGCTAAGTGGCCAAAACACTGACCTAACCACTGCCACAGCCCACCAACCCTGCTAAAATTGCAGGAAACGGGTGGGACAGTGACACACGCACTACAGGTCCTACACACCCTACAGTGGCACCATCCTGGTGGGCGAGCACTGCTGCAACCGGCTCAAGCCCCCACTCAAGACTACCACTCCTACACGCACACTCTACTGGGTGTTGTTGAAGAACACGTCGTGGGTCCTAGCGACCCTCCTGTGAAGAAGACAAGAGAACACAGCGCTGCTAAGCAACTGTGGCCTAACAGGGGACGCCACAACGCGTTTCCCCTGCTAGGGCTTGGAGGGAAGGGGTGCTCTTTTTGCGTGCACGGCGCAGATGTCGAAGGAGTCGGACTCCCTGCTCTGCCACAGGCAGAGGGGAGTTATTTGTTTGTGTGATCTGCGCCCTTGTTTAGCAGGGCACGAAAAAAATGGTATGCTGCTGCACCAATCACCCTACCTGCCCACCTGTAAAGCAAAGGCAAATGAAGGGGTGTTTGCGGCGGAGGAACCAAGCCACACTCCCCGTATTATACGGTTCTCAGTGTGACCTATAATACACTGTCCGCAAACGCGCTGAAGGATCAGCTCCCCTGTCAAGCAAGCAAGCGTTAAGGGACTCCTCAGGTTCTCTTAAAGAACGTACCGAGGAGCCCCTGGGTAGCCTAAACAAGGTTTACCGTGCGCACTTCGCCTGACCTACCCTCTAATGCGTGTATGAATGCGCGAGCATGCACGAGTATTTTGGGCAAACCTGCCCATCTGGACCTCAATCACGAACTCCACCAGGGGGTGGCCCCACCTGGGCTTACTCACCTTACCTACCGCTGGAGAGTGAAGCAAGGTGAGGAGAAAAACGGGGCGCACACGAAGAACGTTGCTATGCACTTGTGTGTATGTCTAATCACCCTGATCTGACCTCTAATCATCTGCAATCTTTCTAATCAATCCCTCTATCGCGTTCTATCGTTGTTAGCGCTGCTACAAGACTCGTTCACGGAGACACGAGACGAGCAATGTGTATGCGGCATACGAGACGAGCATACCTGTAGTTTATACCTGATTCATTGAAGTCTTTTCGTTCATTTTCGAATTCTTGGATTTTTGATACTTCTATTAGTGTGGGTGGAATCTGTACGTTTATTTATTAATGTGTGTCTCGTCATTTTCAAGACTACGTGAGACATACGTTTATAATGCCATTATTTCTGCATGTTCCGGCGCTTCGCTAGGAGCCGCTCCTGCGCGCCGCCTTTTTATGCGTAGGAATTTCTTGATTTAAAAAATCTAGAGATGACTATAGGTTTTATAAAAATGTGCTTCTGATGCACAATTGGATTCTGCTCAGGTGTGTTGTCTTAGAAAAATTCAAGGCCGTCGTTTGACGGATTTTGGTGTCGTCGCTTCGCTTTTGCGTGGATTCGTCCATAATTCTCCCATTCCTGCCTCTGCAGATACCCACGCGCAGCCTCGCTGAGTAGGCCGTGTTCGGGGCGAAACGCAACAGAATGGAGAGACTGAGCAGAACCCAAGACCCCACCAAGGGGCAATTTAATTTTTCTTCGACTCCCTTCGCCCTAAGACAGATCACAGGTCGCCAGCAGGTTTACGAGACCCCATGCGAGTGTGTATATTGTGTCTTGCGTTGGGTTTGTGTCGCGCTGCGTCTTGGAGGGAGGGATGCACATGCACATGTTTTGGCATGCTCCCAAACTAACCCAACCAAGCCACAAGAGCCCCGGCAGCGCCATGAGCGCTGAGTCTTCTGTAGGAAATGTTACAAACAGAGCAGCAAAAGAGCGCCAGCCATGGTGAGCGCCCATTTTTCTGTGTGAGGGAGACTATAGGTATTTTAAAGTAGATGTGGAAACCAAGGAAAGGCCAAGAAAAAATCCCTTTTTCCTAAAATGCGACAGTGGTGGCCACCACAGCACAAGGGGGGAGTAAGAGAAAGTGCCTTTCCAATGCTTTGAGGCATACTCTAGTTGTATTAGGGATGCACTGAGCATCCAGGCATTTCTATCTTAGTATTGGCCCCACCAAAAGTGGTGATAACACATTTTGACCTATGGAACCAAAAACCCAATCAGGATATGGAGTGGACCCCTTAATCCCCTTTCAATGTGAGGCAAATCATCTTTTCCTAGGTTGACTGAGCACTGACATATCTAGGGCAGAGCCTATGAATTTATCTATGTTTTCCATGAGTTCTTAGCTGTCCTAGTGGTATGCACCCTAGGGGGCTGGGCACCTCTTTTTGAGAGGTCCTGGGTTCAATTCCTGGTCAGCCTAGCTAAGTAGGAAGATCCCATGTGACATGGCAGTGACCTCATCACCACATGCCCTCCCACCTCAGCACATATGGGACCCAAAACAAAGAGTGCACATCTCCTGAGATGGCACTATAGAGATAGAGTGACCATGGGGCAGTTTTCCAACTCTGTTCCAAAACATTTCAGCTATCTTTGTGAATATGCATTCCAATTTGACCTGAGTTGCAGTTTCTGTGAATATCCTTTCATCTTTCACTGTTTACACTGCAGCCCTTCATGCTTTGATCCTGATTCTCTTCTCCTTGCACACCTCTGGCTTGGGCTATCCTGGATCTACTGTATTTCAGCAAACAAAAGCTTTTCATCTCCAAAAACAAGCAGCAGGAAACCCTACACCAGCAGCAAGCAGCAGGAGAGACAAAAACACAGTGTTGAAACCACTATAAACTTTTCTGGTTCTCCTCAACATCTATTGATCTCCATAGGCTCCAACTTGCAAATGAAGAGCGCAAAGATAGACTCGACGCACAAGAGACGAAAGGGAACAAATGGATGTTCAAAAATGGGGCAACTAACCTTGAAGAGCAGCTCCATAGGCTGAATGCCATTGTAAGTATACATTAAGTTCGAATCACGGTGGATTGTGATGACCTGAACAAAAGGTCACGGCGCTACAACTGAAAGCGACAATCTTGACCCTGGCAACACAAAATGCAACCAAGACATCACAATCTGCAACCGCTGACTTGAATGTAGCCTCAATGAGAAGTTTGCAACTTGAACAAGCTCTGGAAGCTTACAAAGCGACTTCCAGCACAACGATCGTGAAGCTGCAAGCAAAGACCCATCAGTTTGTCAATAACTACATTTGAACACCAGATTCTCGGCCGATGCATGGCATTTTACGGCAAGCACCGCCGCAACATTATCTACAGTTTGCCTCATACTAGCCTCCCATGGCACCAAACGGCGAGCCCATTGGTCGGAAAGTGGGACGTGCGAGAAAGCGGATTAGAATCTTCTATGCCGTGGTGATTTCGGAACCTGGGAAAAACAACTCTCGAAACCTCTTGTGCATTACGAGCTCCTTCGAGAACGTTAGTGCCATACGATTCCTAAACGAATCAATGGTCATAAACTAGTACCACACTATCACGGAGGTGGTTCAAGATGATTCACACCACTTGATGAAGGCATTCGCTCAACGCTTGGATAGCATGTGCAATGAACCAGTTTATCTCTCGCCAATGCTGATTTTGAAGAAAGGCGACTTTGTGCGACGAGCCGATTATGAGAAAGATAAAATGGGGTGTTGTGGTTTGTTTCTTGGGAACTCTCTTGTACTCCTGTTCCTCTTGTTTCTCGAAAATCCAAAATCCCAAATCGACAAACCTCGCAGGATCTTTAGACGGGGCACCAATACATAGACACTTGACAAATTCGAAGACAAAAACCCTGTCCAGAGATCGAAGTATCATACAGCACTTCATTCACACAACTGGCATTCGATGCTTCTTAAGTTTTCATAGGCTGTGCAGTGGGATTGCGACTGCGACTTGCGCGCTCGCTGCGCTGCTGCTGTTCGAAGCCATAACAGGGGTCTCGACTCCTGGGTTTCAAGAATCTTTCTATTGGAAAAGATACAAGTTCTCATAAAAACATTGCATACTATTAGTATGGGGAACAAAACATTATTTTTTGGGAGTGCGGATGCATATGACACGAGCATAATATGCTTTTCCAAAAAGAGGAAACGAACCACACTCACCATCAACAAGCAAAGCAAAGCAAAGCCAAAGAGCAACAGAACACCCATTGACTGATTGAGGCAATGCACTCCTCAGTGCGGCATAATTGCATCTTTATTCTCTATGCGGTTCCTGGTTGAACCTCAAATACATAGAGGCGACCCTCGCCTCATCACACCCATCCCCCCACGAAGAAGAACGGCTCACCACATCGCGATGCAAAACAAAAAAGCAATGGTGGTGTGGGCAATAACAAAGGATAACGCAGGCACGTGTGTATGCATATTATGAAAACAACAAAGTAACAAATTAATCCCGGTTGCATTGTATGCTCATGTCACAAACCAACATAAACTCAAAGGAATGGTAAAGACTACTTACTTCACGCGCAGCGGTGACAATCTTATGAAAAGCATTTCGGCTGCTATAATGCACACAAATGTACGAATGAATGCCATGAATGAGTGCTGGACTGAAATCCGGACCGGAACTGCAAATTAGCGATTCACAGAATTGCAAAGCTACTCTTAACTTCCTGATAATCAAAAAGGCTAAAAGCCAACCATTGGAGTTCAATACCTGATGTCAAAATTCATGTCTTCATCAGAATTAACAAAAGGAGCGACGTGTTTGTACAACGGCGCGACTGAGGACAATGAGAACCAACAGAAGAGACATTACGCAAAACACACGCAAAACAAGTGCTGCTAAAGAAAATGAACTTTATCTTACTCCCCCCTAGTCCTGACTTTCCAAGAGAGGACTCAGAGGGGAACTTGAACGCTTACAGGGCTCTAAGAACGCATCAGGGAACTGGGCAGAGGCATAAGCAGCACACGCGGCACAGAGCGGCGATGCAGAGCACCGAGTACCCTGGGGACTCACTAAACACACACCTCCGCAGTCATATCAAGCTGGAACGTCCCACTGTCTCAGTGGTGTAGTTTGCTGTCCTACTGGGTCACCCCACGTGGTCCCTAACCTTTGCCAAATTCGAGAGGTTACTACCTACAAAAGGTGCTTCTGTATCACAGAGCAGCGCCCACCGTACCTTCCTCCACCACCTGCAAAGGTGTCCTTTCAATACGTGGTACCCTTTGGGTTTCTTCGCGGAGTCATTGAGCGATGTACTGTGTGAGGCAAACCTGCTGTTGTAATTAAGGGGAAAGGCTACGTCAGCCTCAACAAACAGAACATACTAAGCACACCTAATACATTTGCATACTCATATCTTGAGTCACCACGGTTCACACCTCTATCACATACTGTAAGGTGTACTCAGGTGGGAGCACCGCCACGAACAAAAAAAAAAGACTCATCGCAAGTGCCGCAACCAGAAAATCTCAGGGCACGCCACAATGTACATCCAGGAGAGGAAAATTGCACAGCCCTGAACGGACCTGAAACACTGAAAATACGCAGTGAGAGGGAGCACAAACCTCTGAGCATCTTACAGGTCGCTGAAATGAAGGGCACACATGACCCGACACACTCCACACAAATTAATCAATGTCTTCTGCGAGTATCTCAGCCAATGTTTAACCATTGGTCTAGGAACACAGCACTCCGAACGGCTTTCGACAGTGTAGCTTTGAGAAGACTTCCTGGAATTTCATGCTGAGGACTTTGGAGGAGGATGGCGGTGTAACTGTACTGCAGCAGACACACAAAAGCAGAGAGAGAGAGAGAGAGAGAGAAAGAGTGAGTGAGCATTGTGCCCCATGCTGTCAAATGCAATTAGCCCACGCAAATTGCACCCTATTTTGCACCCCAAGGGCGGCATTTGTGTGCAAAAAAATGACGCGCAATTTCCCCGTGTTTCCACCTGAAAACTGAGGATTCGAAAACAGACGAATCTCAAAAACCTTTTTTGAGGCCATCGGAAGATTGCAAGTAGTCAAAGGTATCACAAAAACTATCCTTTTTAGCATGTTGAGGGCGCGAGGCCTGGTGCACTCAATCATGTAGAATGTGTATTTCCTACTGGTCCTGAACAAAGAGTATTCCATGCCAAATGAGGCTCTAATGTCGCAATGGATGCCTCATGTTGTACCGTTCGGGTCATGTCAGCAGCAAGAGTGGTCAATGAATGGAATTCTTTTTTCACGCCATGCACCATGTAAGGTGCAATCGATTTAAACAGCGGGTTGCCCTCACTTCTCGCTAAACACGCGTTTTTCAGTTGTTTTACCTTCAAATGAGGTGCCCAGCCTCCCATCGTCCGGACTGCATAACAGTTTTTCAGAAGCTTCAGGTCGCAGGACGTATGAAACAAGGTGCCCTACAGCCAGAGTGTCTGAACCCTACTCTTGAGCTTACTGTTTTCACAGGATTTCAAACGGGAGGAATCCCAATAAGCGTTTTTGAGGCTATTTCTAGTATGCAAGTGGTCAGGATTATCAAAAAACATTTTTTCTAGCATGTTGAGTGCGCGAGGTGAGTGTTCCGCTGTGTAACCCTTTAACACATATCGAATCTTGGAGTTTTGCTTTTGCTCGATTCCTGCTTCATGCCACTTGCGATCTCAAAAACTCATCTCAAAAAGGCCTAAAAATCTTATCTCAGGTGGCTGAATGCGCGAGGCCTGGAGCACTCAGCCTCCTATAATGATTACTTTTTCATGTGGACATGCACACGTTGTGTCAACAGCGCGCATCGTTAATAGTTTTTTGGAAGTTCCAAAAATTAGTATACTTCAAAGTAGCGAACACAATATTTTTTCGGGGAAAATGAACGGTAAGCCCTCTGATTTGGACTGAAAAATTATTCTATTACCCCCCTGAAAACAGCCAAAAAATGGGCAAACTTGGTAAACACGTAGGGCGCCTCGACAGTGGCACCGAGGGGGCCGCCGGGTGTAGGGCGCGGGTAGCGGGGGAAGCGGCGGCAAGGCTCAGGGCTCACACACGATGCCGTGTGTGCAGAAAGATGTCCCACAAGCCTGAGCCGAAGCCAAGCCAGTTGCCGGCAGCGAAGGTAGCGCCGCCGCCGCGAGCAGTGAGGGGGTACGAGGGGCCGGGGCTGGTGGGAGTGAGGGTCGAGGTGGCTCGCATGCAGGCGGACTCAGCCCCGCAGCCCCCCTCACCGACGTCCTCGGCGGCATCCGCGGAGGTGTCGTCACCCTCATCTCCGGAGAGTCCGGAGACGGTCCAGCGGGAAGGGCCACGAACGGAAGGGCAGCAGAGGAAAGAAGAGGCCGCGGCAGGGACAGGGGAGTAAGGAGACAAGGGAGGGCAAGCAGAGGCAAGTGGAGGGAGGACAGAGGTGGTGGCAGCGGAGGCTGAGGGGCAGGGGGAGGAACAGGGGCAGCAAGCGGTAGTGAGGCGGCGGGCGGACCCGTTCATCATTGCAGAGTTGATGGCAGGCGGAGATGTCGGTCGGGGAGAGTCGGTAGTCGACGACATCCTCGTGGTGTCGGAGGATGAGGGGGAGGAAGCGAGGAGGATGGCAGTGGAGGGGGGCCCAGGGCAGCCGACGGCGCCCAATGTGCCGGCAGCTGCCATGAAGTCCGTCCTCCCTGAAGTGCGGAGGAAGGAGGAGGACAAGGGTAGGCGAGGAAAACCGGCGGCGGGAGCAGCAGAGAGCGGGGACAGCAGTGTACGCACCGGAGGGCGGGGACGGACAGGTAAGGGAGGGAAAGGGCAAGCGAGGACGTCGGGGGCTAGGCATGCGAGGGGACACCAGGAAGGGAAAGGGGGAAATAGGGGCGGACAGGGGCGACAGTGGCCGCAGCCCCAACGCTTGTTCAAGCAGCTGCCGCCGGTGTTCCCCCCAAAGGTCAGTGCCGCGGTGCGGGCGGAGGAGGAGAGGGAGGTGCGCCGCCAGCAGGCGGCGCGGTACGAGGCGCTGGCGCACACTGAGCGCCAGCGCTGTCGCCACCAGCCCCCGGACCCGGGACCAGACACCATCTACCGGCTGGAGCAGGGGTCAGGGAGGACAGGATCAGGGCGCCGGGGAGGACAGGAGGGATCGGGAGGGGAGCACAGCGGACAGCCCAGTGGCGGGCTGCGGAGAGAGGAAGGGCAGGCAGGACAGAGCAGCGCAGCGGCGGAGGGGCACCGCTGCCAGCGGGAGGGAGGGCAAGAGAGTGGGAGCCAGCGACGTGGATAGGCAGGCAGCGCGGTGCAGGAAAGGGGTGCGGGACTAGAAGAAGGCGGTAAGGGCAGGCATGGTGGGCACAGTGCGCAAGGGAAAGGAGAGGGACAAGAAGGGCTCCAGGGAAAGGGACACGGGAAGGCGGGACTCCACGGAGTAGGCAGCAAGGGGCACGGGGCAGCGGGGCGAAAGGGCAAAGGGCAGGGGAAGGAGGGTGGCCATGGGTACATGGGCTCACCGGTGTTCCAAAAAAAGGGATTGGGATGGTAGGGAGGGGTCATCCCGCCAGCCATCCCGCCAGTCATCCCACCATTTCCACCACCACCTTACCCTGCGATTTGGATGATGTACCCACCCCCACCGGCGTACCCGGGCCTGCCGTCGCAGGCACACGTACAGCAGCGCCCGCAGGCCGGTGGGACGACGTGGGGGGCACATGGAGGGAAGGGAGAAGAGCACAGGAGGGCATGGGAGAGGATAGGGGAAGAAGAGAGGAGGCTGCGGGAGAGAGAGGGAAGGGTCATTGGAGGGGCGGACAGGGTGGTGGAGGGGAGGACGTAGGGGCCAGGCAGGCCGCAAGGAGGGAAGGCGCAGGCAGTGGAGGAGCTGCAGCGGGCGTGGGCGGACCTTCGGAGAAGGCACCAGAGGGTGGAAAGGGCGGAACGGGAAGGCGGACGGCACGGGGAGGGGAGGGGGCCAGAGGGTCGCCGCCCACTGATGCCGTTCAGGCAACCGGCTATCCCGCCGGAGCAGGAGAGTGACATGCAGGAGAGGGCATGGAGGCAGATCAGGGGGAAGGCAGCAAGGCTGGCGGAGAGGGACAGGGAGGTGGCGGTGCGGGAGCGCAGGGTGCGGGAGGAGGAGGAGGCGGTGGCCCGGGGGTCACACCGGGTCCTTCCGGACCCGGAAGGGGAAACCCCCTCCACGGATGTGGAGGGGCGGTCGCCGTCCGGGGAAAGGGCCAGAGAGGAGGAAGAGGAGGCTGGGCAGGAGAGGGGGAAGCGGCGCCGGGTGGAGGAGCAGGGAGCAGGGGGAGCAGAGGGGGCGCGGCGGCCTGACAGCCCCAGCCTGGAGCCGACGCCGACGGACTGGGACTCGGAGTTTCCACCGCCGCGGCGGTATGCGCCGCCGCCGGTACGGAGGGGGCCCGGGACGGTCGCGGGGTGGACGGCGGGGTACGTGGCGGAGCTGGTCCGCTACGTGAAGTGGGGGGGGAGGACGAGGGGAGGACGGGAGAGGCGGGGGACCCACCCTTTCAGCGACCTGGTCGGCAGGACGGGGAGGCCCAGGGAAAGGGGGCCTGAGATGGAGGAGGGCCGGTGGAGGAGGATGCTGGGAGAGGCGCTCCGGGGGGTGAGTCTGGACTGTCCCCAGGAGAAGGGGAAGAAGCCCAGGGTTCGGATGCTGCGGCAGCTGTTGCAGCGGGAGGGGTGGTACGGGGGCGAGGCGTAGGACGGGGCAGGAGCCGGACCGAGGTGCTCATCATCGTCAACACGGGGGCGCCAGCCGCAAGGGGAGTGCAGGAGAGACGCGCAGACAAGAGGCAAGGAGGGCTGCAGGAGAGGAGGACTCGGGGAGTCGGCAAAGGTAAGAGATGGTAGAGGGAGGGTGTGGAGGACACAAGGAGTGGAGGAAAGGCGCGGAGGGGCGCAGGTACGCAAGAAAGGGCAGGGACACGGCCGGCGGTGGTGGGTGACCAGCATGGCAGCAGGGGATGTGGTGATGGCGGACACAGACGAGAACCCCAGCGGAGGGAACTGGGTCCGCGGCGGCAGCTGAGGGAGCGGCGGAGTACCGGAGCGCTGACGGGTGCGGACGGAGCGGCCGGGCAGCGGGACGCGGGACGTACCGTGGGTACCGCAAACAGCGCGGCCCAGAGCGAAAAGCCTGACATAATGCTGAAGTACAGGTGGAATGGGGTACTTTACTGGTGTGCTGGTGGAGTAAGCCAAGCGGCGGTAAGGAACCGGGCTGCATTGCCAGGAGCGCTGGCGGGGATCCACAGCGCGGGGTCGTGACAGTCGCAAAAGGCCAGAGGTGACATGGAGCACCATAGTTGCCGCTCGGAATGCCGGGCCTACGAGGACCTCAGTGCCTACTGTGGACCCCATGGGCGGTTCGCTCGTGCATGCAGCTTGAGGGAAATCACGGTCGTCGGATCCCAACAATCCAGCGTCTAACCCGCCCACGAGCAGGGCCACAATCCAGTCCGCATGTATACCCCCCCCCCCCAAAACGTGAACCCATGGCGTCCCGGAAGGGGAGAGAGTCGGGGAACGAAGGCAAAGCACAAGGATAGGTGAGCCACCAGGGAGAAGGGTAGGAACGACAGAGAGCGGCATGGGTAGAACACACGGGTGGCACACACGAGTGAATGCACGGCAAAGGCAGTGAGGGCGGACGGAAAAGTACAGACAGGACCCACAGAGTGACAGCGGATAGGAGGGGAAAAATGGCGAGACAGGGGGTGAGGGCACGGGGCGGCGAGACAGGGGTAGGGCAGAGAGGGGCCGGAGGCCCGCGTAGGGCGCGCGTGAGCAGCAATGAGCGCGACAAGAGAGGCAACCAATAAAAAAACCCAAAGCAGGTGAACCAGAGGGGACAGGGCCGCGCAGGAGGAGTGGGAAGCAGGGGGCCAACAATGGCACAAAGGTACACCTCGTCTCGCGCAGAGAAACACCATGCCAATGACCTGCAAAGAACCGTACCGGCCGCCCCGCCCCACCATCAGGGAACTGATGGAGGGGAGGCCGGCGGGGGCGGATGACGGCGGAGTCCCCCCGAAGGGGAATCTGGGGAGGCCGCCCAAGTCGGCCTACAGGTCGGAGGACAGGGCGGAGGCCAAGGGGCGCGTGAGAGCGCGCAAGATACAGCCCTGGCGCGGGAAAGACCAGCGGGGAGCACACGGAGCAGGAGAGCAACAGTAAGAGGGCGGGCGAGAGACAGAAGAGAGGGGAGGGAAGAGAGGGAAGAGAGGAGAGTGACGCGAGGGAGGGGAACCCACCTGGCATGGCCGGGGACCGCCAAGGGCCACGCCCCAAGACGGCGATGGGACAGGAGAAGAGCACCGAGGAGAGCCGTGACCAGATGACCAGTGCAGTGCTGACGTGCGTGCATGCAGGGAGGAGGGTACCACAAGGCAGGATGCACAGCGGGAAAGGGGGGGGGCATATCGAAAAAAGAGACAAAAAAAACAAGACCCCAAAGCACCACCGGAGGGCGTAAAGCACAGAGCGAGCAGGCAGCGGCGGAACGGGAAGTAGCAAACGAGCAGACGAGGGACCGCGGGTGGCGCGCGAAAAAAACAACAACAACAGCAGGTGACCAGGTGGGGAAAAGGCACGGGTACCGGGGGAAGCGGGGGCCAGGAAGAAGGGCCCCCAAAAGGTCCTGAAGGAAACACACCACCCAAACGAAAGGAGGCGGGAAGGGAGCGGCCAGTGCTAGGCACATGAAACGGTGCACGGATGGATGAGGATCCAGTGGGCCCGCGCCAAAAGGGTTGCTGGCGGCCCGCTGGGGTATAAAGACGGGATGATGGGAAAAGGGGAAGGGACAGAGAAGGGCGTGTGGCTAGGGCCGCACAACAGCCCAAGGAGCATGGGAAGGCGCGGGACGCGGGAAATAGGCCGAGAAGGGTGACGGGAGGTGGCACAGGGGAAAGGGACGGGGGCGGGAAGGGAGCAACCCGTGCTAGGCGCATGAAACGGTCCCGGAATGGATGAGGAGCCAGTGGGCCCGCACCAAAGGGTTGCTGGCGGCCCGGTGGGGTATAAACACGGGATGATGGGAAAAGGGAACGGGACAGAGAAGGGCGTGGGGCCAGGGCCGCACGACAGACCCAGGAGAATGGGAAGGCAGGGGACACGAGGAACAGGCCGAGATGGGTGACGGGGCGTGGCACAGGGGAAAGGGACGTCGTGGGGTTGCGAACCAGGGGATGAGGGGAGGCGGAGAATACTGAGCAACAGCCCCGTGGGATTGGGATACCAGTCGCCATGGAGTGGTGAACCAGGGGCCAACCATGGGGATCCTGACCAGGGGAAGTCGGGAAAATGCCCTGAACTCCGGGACGACCGTGAGGTGTCTGCAGGGGTTAGAGTTGACCCTAAGGTCCCCGGGTCAAAGGCCTGAGTACACGTGGGTTCACGCGTGAGCGGGACCTGGGGGAACGTGGAAAGGGTCGCCCCCTGGCCTCCAGCCGCGGATGGACGACACCCAAGTGCATCCGGGAGCCGAGTGGGTGCTCCAACCCCTAAGGGATGGGGAGTGGCGGAATGTGGTTGACAGAGAGAAATGCCGCGCTATCGGCAACGGCTATCAACAGGAAACCCGCCTGCAAGCGCCCGAAAGGCTGTGCTAGGGGGGGAAGGCCAGAGGATCCTCCGATGGGTGACCGGAAGGCACTGAAACCGTGAGGGCAGCCACTGAAGGAAACCTACCGCCGGTCATGTCCCAAGGGAACCTGGTTGATTTTCTCGGCCGTGAGGTGAGACAGGGGTCGCCAGGGGAACTGATGGTGGAGAGTTCCCCTTCCGGCCAGCGGCGGCCACCATGTAAAACAAACAGTGGGATGTCAGATGAGGCTGCGGACGCGGCCGCCCTTGCTTACTTACTTACACTGTACAGTACGGGTCATGTCAGCAGCAAGAGTGGTCAATGAATGGAAATCTTTTTCACGCCATGCACCATGTAAGGTGCAATTGATTTAAACAGCGGGTTGCCCTCACTTTTCGCTAAACACGCGTTTTTCAGTTGTTTTACCTTCAAACGAGGTGCCCAGCCTGCCATCGTCTGGGCTGCAAAACAGTTTTTCAGAAGCTTCGGGTCGCAGGTTGTATGAAACAAGGTGCCCTACAGGCAGAGTGTCTGAACCCTACTCTTGAGCTTACTGTTTTCACAGGATTCCAAAAGGGAGGAATGTGAAAAAACGTTTTTGAGGCTATTTCTAGTATGCAAGTGGTCAGGAGTATCAAAAAAACTATTTTTCTAGCATGTTGAGTGCGCGAGGTGAGTGTTCCGCTGTGTAACCCTTTAACCCATATCGAATCTCCGAGTTTTGCTTTTGCTCCATTCCTGCTTCATGCCACTTGCGATGTCAAAAACTCATCTCAAAAAGGCCTAAAAATCCTATCTCAGGTGGATGAGTGCGCGAGGCCTCGAGCACTCAGCCTCCTATATTGATTAGGTTCTCATGTGGACATGCACACGTTGTGTCAACAGCGCGCATCGTTAATAGTTTTTCGGAAGTTCCAAAATTTAGTATACTTCAAATTGGCGAACACAAATGTTTTTCAGGGAAAATGAACGGTAAGCCCTCTGATTTGGACGGAAAAACTATTCTTTTACCCCCCTGAAAACAGCCAGTAAAAGGGCAAGCTTGGTAAATAATGCATTCATTCGGTGGCCATGGAAAACAGCATGTTCAAAATGGCCAAAAATATGTTTTTTTGATTTTCAAAATTTTGGTGCTTCGGTTAAAAAAGGGGCTGCAGTTTGCGTAGGCTAAGATGCATTCTGTAGCCATTACCGTGGCCATACAGCTTAAAAATGGACTCTCACCATTACACAGTGTCAACCAGGAACTTCAATCAAAAAGGGCACAAGTAACTCCCTCTTCACTGCATGAACATAATGAATTCAGCCATCAACACTGTCACACTCAGGCTCTAACATACACAGCTGGCACAGAGGCACAGAGCAACATCCATTCTCTCGATCTATGAACTGTAGTACGCTCAGCTTCCGCTGCTGGATTCAACAGAAGGTATTCGTAGAAGGGCACCTATCTGCCCTGACGCAGCAAAAGGGTACCTGCAAAGCAATATCCAAGTGCTTTCAGTTAGTACCATACCAATGGGTGTCCGCTTCAGCTTTCCTAACCTGCAACTTCCTAAGATTTTTCGATGGTCTCATAGGGGCAGACGATGACTCCAGCTACTGGGCTTCAGTTTAGGTACATGGTCACTGACTTTTTGTTCGTGGCGGTGCTTCACAAGAGATCACTGAAAGGACTATACTCTTCCCTGTGTGAAAGGTCTTTCACAGGGGTGCTTACACGCAAGGTCACGTACAACATGGCTGTTAGCGTATCCCCCTCATTGGGTAAAAAGATTTTTCCCCCTACCTACTGCGCACTCTGGCTGGCTATGCTCTCTTTGACAATCCCTAGGGTTCATCGCTAGTACACTTCCTGATATTGAGGGTGCCTTGGTGGCTTCCCTTCGGGTGTATGCGCTTGTTATTCTACAAGCGCAATGTACATCCTGGAGGTGAGTAAAGAACCATCTCAGTTAGTGGCAAACTGACCATTATTGATGGCTGTCATGACTCCCTTGTATGCTAAAAGGTATCTGCAAGGTGGGTAAAGAACCATCTCAGTTAGTCCCCAAAGGACCATTTTTGGTGGCTTTCATGACCCCCTTTCTAGGCATGAACGTGTCTGCAAGTTGAGGGAAGAACCATCTCAGTTCGTCGCCAACGGACCATTATTGATGGCTGTCATGACTCCCTTTTTGGTGTGAACGATCTGTTTCCACCACCCGGGAGTGACTCAATGTCTGCTCTGGCGGTACCAGCCAGAAGGCAGGATTTTAGATTACTCCACTCATGGAAATAGAGTCGGTCTCCAAGAGCCTATCGTTGAAGACTATGCTGCCTATCATCAAAAACAGGGCTATCAATCATGCATAGCAGCAGGGCTAGGACTTTAAATGTTGCCCACCAGCAGGGGCAGCACTTTCAGTGTTCCCCGCCCCAAAAGGCAGGTCCTTGAGTGTGGCCTGCTTACAGGAGCGGGGCCTGCAGGAAGGGTCTCAAGACAGCTGCTAAATTTGCCCCATCAGGGGTCTACCAATGCAGTTTAGTACTAACCTTCAGAGACTTTGAACCGCAGTGCAGGACGTAGCTTACTGCAGAACTCAGATGAATATGATAAGGCAAGCGCACATAACAAACATCCCCGCACCCTGTTTCTAAGCCAACCCAAATACTAGGACTCACGGCGTTGAAGAAAATCCTTCGGGGCCAACTGCGCGCTGGAACTCCAAGTACGCTCGGGTAATCGTGCGCATGAAAAAGCTTCCCTGTAGCCAAATGTACAACAAAAAATCAGAATACAGCGGGCCTCCAAAATGGTAAACAAAAACACGTCTCATTCGAGACAACCCCTCTGGATCAAGGTTAAAAGTAGTCAAATGCCACGCTGACCCCACGAGTGGAGGGGGTCGCAGAACTGCTACGCAGAGCATGTAGGCGGAACGTCTGGACGGGGTAAGCGGAGGAAGGGAGCCCTTTCTTGACGCTTCACATGGGACATCAAACATGGTGCATGTAAGTTGCAAAACACTAACAACAGGAGGTAAGACGTGGACCAGTCAGCATTACATTCGCATGCAGGTGAGGTACAGAACATTCATAGGGAACAAGGGTAGCTGCAACTCAGAAACAGGGCTTTGAAAAGCATTTACAGCGTTTGCACTGAAGAACCATGCAGGTACCTCGGACGGTGACACACACCAGGGTCTCTTTCTCCCTCAGTGGGATAAGTCCAGAATAGTAAGAAAAAGTGCTTTTCCAATGCTTTAGGGTATACTTTAGTTGTATTAGAGGTGCTCTAAGCACTCTTGCATTTTTATCTTAGTATTGGCCCAACCAAAATGGGTGATAACACATTTTGACCTATGGAACCAAACACCAAATAAGGATGTTGTGTGGACCCCTTAATCCCCAAGCTATAAGCTATAAAACATCTTTTCCTGGGTTGGTGAGGCACTGATATACTGAAGGCAGAGCCTATGAATTTATCAATGTTTTCTCATGAATTCTTAGCTATCCTAGTGGTATGCACCCTAGGGGGCTGGAGCACCTCCTTTTGAGAGGTCCTGGGTTCAATACCCAGTCAGCCTAGCTAAGTAGGATTATCCCATGTGACATGGCAGTGACCTCAGCGCCACAAGCCATGCCACTTCAGCACCTATGGGACCCAAAAACAAAGAGTGCAAATCTCAAGATTGCACTATGAATGAAAGTGAGCCCTTGGGGCAGTTTGCCAATCAGTGTTTCTCAAACATGTAAAATGTTTCATCCTGAGTTGCAATGTATGCTAATTGCTGTGGTCTATTGTTGATAGTTGTCTTTATCTAACTCTTTGTGACTACAGCCCTTCATGCTTTGATCCTGATCTTCTTCTACTTGCTTATCTCTGGCTTGGGGTATCCTGGATTGGTTGTATTTCCACAATAAAACATTTTCCTCATCAAAAACAAGCAGCAGGAAACCTACACCTACAGCAAGCAGCAGGAGAGGCACAACAAACACACAGTGTTGAAATCACTATAAAACCTTCTTGTAGCAGAGGCAGACAGTCCCTGCGTACCGGCCGCAACCCCGTGCCGTACATCCAGTGCGCCGAGATCTGTCATATATAAGCAAGAAGGGCGAATATGGACACAAAGAAGGAGGACACGGACGTGAGGACGGCACCCGAGGCACCAGCAATGCCAGCACCTGATGAACCTCGACCTGGACCTAGCCCTGTACCTTCGGTCCCCCTACATGGGCTAGTGGACGTGGCGGATGATTCGCTGGAGTGATTTCAGTCGGCCTTCCGGGCCCTCTCAGTCGAGGAGGTGGACACCAATTCTGTGGAGGGAAAGAGAGAGAGTGAAAAGGATGCTGGAGAAAGCATGGCAGACGAAGGAGTAGACGATGGGCACGACCCGACGAGCGGTTCGACCTTCGAGGACGCACCAAGCGCTTCTGACCTCCACGCATCACCCTCTCCTACAACCACCACACTCCCAACTCCAGACCCAGCCGCTGCAACATCCACACCCATAACCACCCCGCCTATGGCTGAGGGCACAGGCTTTACTGGTATGCCTACTTACCCTGCCTGTGGTGTGAACACACCTACCACTGCGTTTCCAGAGGCAACTACTACCAGTGAGCCGGTGGCCTCCAGTTCTGCGCCGCGATGGTATGCGGCGGACTATCACCATCCTCTACCCGCTACGGGAGCCTATGTGGATGTTCCTGGGTATGCAACCTCGAGTGGGCTGAGGAGAGGACCTGAGTCATGCGAAGCAGGAGTAGAGGATCGGGGAGATCCTCCAACAGGTCCCTGACGCGATCAGAGATAAAAGAGGCTCTCCGAGGAGCCACCTCTGAACTTGTGGTCGATCTCACTCAAGAGACTCGGGCTAAACTGGAGCCCCTGATCCCGCCCCAAGCGTCAACTACCACGGTGGGAATGTCACCCCATCGAGTACAGGCCAACCACCTGGTGGCAGGGCTGACAAACACCCTGGGGAGCCTGAGGAGCCGACCGATGCCGACCCCTGCAGCGATACCGAGAAGCCCTTTTGTACCGAGGACGGCCCAGCCACCCTACAGCCACGTGGGGAAATCCACGAGAGCCGAGCTGGAGCGGCTGGGGCTGACAGCCCTGAGGGCAATGGTGGACGTGGAGCCCTATCGCTCCAGTGACCTAGGCGGAGACCCCTCCAATGATGAGCCGCCGTCCATGACTTCTGCTTCGCCCTCGGAGGACGACGACTCTGAGGACCCCGAGAACGCACGTGGGCAGAGGAAAAAGAAGAAGAGGAAGACCCGGCGCCCTGAGGGACGCAGGTCTCAGGAGGCCAAGGCCATTGCCACCTCCAAGATCGTGGTGACCCTGCCTGAGTTCACAGGCAAGGACCTCAGCGAGTTTGCTGAGAATTTTGGCCGGTTCCTCCGATTGACCGGCCAAACCCACGCTAGTGGACGGGTCAAGTGCGATCTGCTCCTGCAGTGTTGCAAGACCAAGTACCTGGAGAAGCAGGTCAAGCAGATCGTGACTAAGTCCGCCACCTTTGCCGATGTGTTGGTTGCCTTGGAGAGGCAGTACCCGACCTATGAAACCGACCGGGCCGAGGTCCAGAACCTGGCCGTGCTGCCCAACAACCCCAAACCTGGCAGGGCCTCTGAGCTACTGGCTGACTTGGATCACTGGGCTGGACGATTGTAGCCCGGTTCCTACAGCAGCGACGACCTGCTTTTCTGGTTGGTGGCTAAGCTCCCTCGAGAGCTGTGGGACAAGTGCCGTTCAACGGCAGAGCGCAAGGCGAGAGCCCTCCACTACGAGGATTTATGTGTGCTACTTCTGGAGCTGGCGCTGGAGAAAGAAAGCGACCAGCAGCTGAACAACTACCGTCCTGGAGGGGGAGGCTCTGGAAGCCAGGGCAAAGGGTACCAAGGATCCAGACCTGGACAGGGGACTACCCCCAAAACACGCCCGTATCATGGAAAACGCCAAGGAGCTCTTCTGGTGTGATGCCAGAGATGAGCAGGGTCACCTGCAGCACGCCTTTGACTGCGAGCAGCGAGACTGCTTCGTAGTCCAAGGGAAGAAGCAGGAGACCAACACCGGCGCCAAGACGAAGATCACTACAGGTGTACTATCACCTGTGCCTTCTGTGGGAAGAGGAAGCACTACGAGGATGAGTGCTACCACAAGCAACGCCTGTCGGCGAAGCTGAAAGGCGAGGATCCTGGCAAAGGCTCTGGCAAAGGTGGAGGCAAAAGCAACGGCAAGAACTCCGGCAAGGGCAAGTCGCAAGGATGTGGAAAAGGGCAAGACAAGAACCAAGGTGGACGAGGAGGAGGCGCTAACTGCCAGCCAGACAAGGACAAGTAAAAACTGGACAAGAACGGAGGCAACCCCAACCCTAAGCCAGGGGGGAGCTCCGAGCCCTCTGAAGGGCAGTCTGGTCCCACCACACGCTCGCAGACTCAGGCCCAGCGAGAACAAGGGGCCAAGCGTGAGCATGAAGGTGGTGATGACAGCAACGCTAAGAAGAGAAGCCGTTTCATGAGGATGGCCCGCAAATTGCGGAACAAGGGGTTCGAGGTGACCTGTCCCGCGGAGTTCTGACGGGGACGCTCCGGTGGCACCCTGGACCTGGTGTTCTGGGTACGTATCCGACTAGGGGGACGTGAATACCTGGGGGTATTGGATACTGGCGCCACCATATCTATAGTGGCCAAGAAAACGTTACCTTGTGGGAGCCTGAAGACCACCATGACCACCGCTGCTATACGCATGGGGGATGGACATGTGGTGCACAGCTGCGGGGACTGTGAAGTGGAGGTACCTATGGGATCCCGAACTATCGCCCATCGGTTCTATGTGATGGACACTGAGGCCTTCGACTTTGTATTGGGGACTGACTTCTTCGTGCAGCACTCGCAGATACAATCCCTGACGCTGCAAGCGCCCTACCTCCTCTACGTGCACCAAGGCAGTGGCAGAGAGTCTGTACCACTGGAGCGTGCGGTGCACACCTCGAGCTACCTGAGGGTATCGAAGGAGGAGCCCTCGAACGTGATGGCAGTCTGAGGACTATCAACTATTGGGGGAAGTCCTAGACCAAGGTCTGAAGGAGTTGGGTTACTCTAGAGAAGACCTGAGTGTGGAGTTGTTCGCCAGCGACAAGCAACATGTCCCGGACCTCTACTGCAGCAAGGGGAAGAACTGCAGCTACCACTTTTACTGGCCCTCTTTCGGGATGGCCTACGGGAACCCCAGGTTCAGTGAACTGGGGAAGGTCTTGACCAAGGTGGCCTTGGAACGTTCCCGTATGGTCCTGTGTTCCCCCGATTGGGGAGCCCATGGGGGCAACGAGTACTGGCGAACCCTCCTGGACAGGCTGACTATCAGCTCTGTTCGGTTACCTGATGAGGCCATCTACGTGCCAGTGGGGCGTAACACGCCTATCGGGAAACCCGGATGGGGAAGTATGCTCAGTGTGGTGGACGGAGGTCTTACCTCCATCCCCTGGGAAGACCTGGTCTCGACTCTGGTCCAGGCTATACAACGAGAAAGCGATGGACTCGCCTTGGGTGACTTGGAGGATCGACTACGACCCCAAGATGCTATTGAGACTATACCCGGAGGAGATGAATACATCGTGAGTAACACCAACGCCCCCAACTCTCCCTGCCATGTATCTGTTCCTGATGGAGTCTCTGAGTGTGGACTATCGGAGCTCCCTAGCTCTATCCAGTCAGATGACGAAACTGAACACGACGCCTTCTTCGTGCAGACCTGTGTGCAGGAAGTGGAGAACGCCGAGTACATCGCCCCACTGAAGCCCCTACTCTCCATGAGGGTGGAAGACCCCTTGGACGAAGAGCTGGATCCCCGATCCAGGCTAAGGGAGTATGTGGACTCAAAGAGGAGGTTGGTGGCGAAAAAGCTATGCTACGCTAAGCCTACCCGCAGCTCATGGCCACTGAAGCAAGGACGTATGGGATATCTATCTCAATGGAAGGAGGACGTTGAACAGAAGATCACCACCTGGCAAAGGGAGGTAGATCTTAAGCTCATGAAGAGCGTGTGGGGTGCCCATGTGAGGACCCCAGAGGAGGACGACCTCTTGGAGGAATATGTATGTGAACCCCCTCGAGGGTGCATATGTTGCCATCGTCCACCGGAGATGGTTGAACGAGACCTACTTTATGCCTACCAAGGGTTGAAGGATACTACCAAGGGCGAAGAGCCGGTGGAGGATCACCTCCCGACGTCTATTACTCAGGGGGCAAGCAACTTACACTCTGACGAGGACATGGAGGACAAGATCAAGGTATTGGACCCGCGGGCGCAGACGCTTCTAAGGACCTATCCGGAGGTGTTCGGGGAACTTCGGCCCCCAGCCTCATGTGACAAGCTGGTACAGATGGACCTCAAGCTGAAACCCGAGTTCGTGGGTCACAAGATCCGGAGGAGACCCTATCCGGCTCCTAAAGAGCAGGCCGACGAGATTGAGCGACAGAAACCAGAATGTATCGACGCTGGCCTAGTCCTGGAGTACAAGGACGGGGACTACCCCCAACACTGCAGCCCCTGCTTCCTGGTGGCTAAACCTGGGTCTACAGTGAAACGGCTGGTAGTGGACTACAGAGAGCTGAACAAGAAAACGCTGAACCACTCAGGGTCCATTCCTAATATGGAGTCTACCCTTGAAAAGATCGCCTCCTGTCGCTACAAGACCAAGATGGACAAGAGGAGCAGATTCTGGCAGGTGGTCCTGACACCCAACACTCAGGAGCTACTAGCCTTCATCAGCCCTCACGGGAGGGTGTTCAAGTGGAGGGTCATGCCGTTTGGCGTGGCCAACGCACCCGCTCTATTCCAAGAGCTGATGAACAAGATCTTGTCCATCCTACGAAGGAGACCTAAGGTGCAGGAAATCACATTCCCTGGGGCCCACATGGAAGCACACATCGACGATGTATGCCTCGGGACCAATACCCAGGAGGACCATCTAATCCTCTCGGGTGAGTTCTTTGCGGTCTGCCAAGAGAACCACACACGACTGAAGCTGGAGAAGTGTGAGTTCATGCAGGAGACCATGCAGTACCTGGAGTTTGACGTTGGCTATGGGGGGAGTACCCCAGCGGCCTCTAAGGCGGAACTTCTGATGGACGCCAAGGTACAACACGAAGACTCCAAGAAAGGACTTCATGATGTTCGCAGTTTCATTGGGGCGTGCAACTTCTATCGCCGCCATATCAAAAACTTCACCTACACCAGCGCCATTCTGACGGACCTGATCAAGAAGAATACTACTTGGCGCTGGGGCCCACAAGAGCAACAAGCGTTTGATGAGCTCAAAGACAAGGTGGCCAACGCTAAGTGCTTGGACGTGCCCAGGGCACAAGGGGAGATTATCCTGGTGACCAACGCCAGCAATGTGGGGGGTGGGGGAACGTTGTTCCAATGGCAAGCACTAGAGAAGGAGGAGTTCGACTCGGCTATTTCCCAATGGCGGACTGGAGGTCTCAACCGAGATGGAACACTCAAGCACAGCTACCCTGACGACAAGTGGGTTCTAGTACCTCTGGGCCACTGGAACTGGAAATGGAACCAGGCCAGGGGGAACTAGTAAGAAAAAGTGCTTTTCCAATGCTTTGAGGCATACTCTAGTTGTATTAGAGGTGCTCCAGGCACACAGGCATTTCTATCTTAGTATTGGTCCAACCAAAAGTGGTGATGACACATTTTGACCTATGGAACCAAAAACCCAATCAGGATATGGAGTGGACCCCTTAATCCCCTATCAATGTGAGGCTATTCATCTGTTTCTGAGTTGACTGAGAACTGACATATCCAGGGCAGAGCCTACGAATTTATCTATGTTTTCTCATGAATTCCTGGCTGTCCTAGTGGTATGCACCCTAGGGGGCTGGGCACCTCTTTTTGAGAGGTCCTGGGTTCAATTCCCGGTCAGCCTAGCCAAGTAGGAAGATCCCATGTGACATGGCAGTGACCTCATCGCCACATGCCCTGCCACCTCAGCACATATGGGACCAAAACAAAAGAGTGCACATCTCCTGAGATGGCACTATGGAGATTGAGTGACCATGGGGCAGTTTTCCAACTCTTTTTCCAAAGCATTTCAGCTATCTTTGTGAGTTGTGAGTTTCTGAGTTGCAGTTTCTGTGAATATCCTTTCATCTTTCACTGTTTACACTGCAGCCCTTCATGCTTTGATCCTGATTCTCTTCTACTTGCTTATCTCTGGCTTGGGCTACCCTGGATTGATTGTATTTCAGCAACTAAAACATTTTCATCTTCAAAAACAAGCAGCAGAAAACCCTACACCAGCAGCAAGCAGCAGGAGAGGCACAAACACAGTGTTGAAATCACTATAAACCTTTCTGGTAGCAAGAGGCAGACTGTCTCTGCGTACCGGCAGCAACCCCGTGCCGTACAACCAGTGCGCCGAGATCAGTCACATATAAGCAGAAGGGCGAACGAAGATGGACACAAGGAAAGAGGACGCCGACGTGAAGACAGCGCCTGAGGCACCAGCAAGGCCAGCACCTGGTGAACCTGGACCTGGACCTACCGCTGTACCTTCGGAGCCCTTACATGGGCCAGGGGACGTGGCTGAGGATTCATTGGAAGGACTCCAGTCGGCCTTCCGGGCCCTCTCAGTCGAGGAGGTGGTCACTCATCCTGTGAAGAGGAAGAGAGAGAGCCAGAAGGATGCTGGAGAAGGCATAGCAGACGAAGGAGAAGACCAAGGGCAAGACCTGACGAACGAGCCTACCTTCGAAGGCTCACCAAGCGCTTCTGGCCTCCAGGCATCACCCTCTCCTATAACCACCACACTCCCAATTCCAGACCCAGCTGCTGCAACATCCACACCCATAACTAACCCACCTATGGCTGAGGGCACAGGCCTTACTGGTATGCCTACCTACCCTGCCTATGGTTTGGGCCCACCTACCACTGCGTTTCCTGGTGAAACTACTGCCAGTGAGCCGGTGGCTTCCAGTTCTGCGCCGCGATGGTATGCGGCTGACTATCACCATCCTCTACCCGCTACGGCAGCCTATGTGGATGTTCCTGGGTATACAACCTTGAGTGGGTTGAGGAGAGGACCTGAGTCTCTTGGAGGCAGGAGTAGAGGATCGGGGAGATCCTCCAACAGGTCCCAGACGCGGTCGGAGATCAACGAGGTGCTCCGAGGAGCGACCTCTAAAATTGTGGGCGACCTCACTCAAGAGATTCGAGAGAAACTGGAGCCTCTGATGATACCGCCCCAAGCGTCACCTACCACGGTGGGAGTGTCACCCCATCGAGTACAGGCCAACCACCTGGTGGCAGGGCTGACAAACACCCTGGGGAGCCTGAGGAGCCGACCGATGCCGACCCCTGCAGCGATACCGAGAAGCCCTTTCGTACCGAGAACGGCCCAGACGCCCTACAGCCACGTGACAAACTCTACGAGAGCCGAGCTGGAGCGGCTGGGGCTCACGACCTTGAGGGCAATGGTGGACGTGGAGCCCTATGGCTCTAGTGATCTAGGCGGAGACCCCTCTGATGATGAGCCGCCGTCCATGACTTCTGCTTTGCCCTCGGAGGACAACGACCCGGAGGACCCCGATAACCCAAGTGGGAAGAAGAAGAAGAAGAAGAGGAAGACCCGGCGCCCTGAGGGACGCAGGTCTCAGGAGGCCAAGGCTATTGCCACCTTCCAAGATCGTGGTGAACCTGCCTGAGTTCACAGGCAAGGACCTCAGCAAGTTCGCTGAGAATTTTGGCCGGTTTCTCCGATTGACCGGCCAAACCCACGCTAGTGGACGGGTCAAGTGCGATCTGCTCCTGCAGTGCTGCAAGACCAAGTCCCTGGAGAAGCAGGTCAGGCAGATCGTGACTAAGTCCGCCACCTTTGCCGATGTCTTGGTTGCCTTGGAGAGGCAGTACCCGACCTACGAAACCGACCTCTCCATCAGGGCCGAGATCCAGAACCTGCCCGTGCTGCCCAACAACCCCGAACCTGGAAGGGTCTCTGAGCTGTTGGCTGACCAGGATCACTTGGCTGGACGATTGACGCCCGGTTCCTACAGCAGCGACGACCTGCTCTTCTGGTTGGTGGCTAAGCTCCCTCGAGAGCTGTGGGATGAGTGCCGTTCGACGGCAGAGGGCAAGGCTAGTTCCCTCGGCTACGAGGATCTATGCGTGCTACTCCTGGAGCTGGCGCTGGAGAAGGAAAGCGACCAGCACCTGAACAACTATCGTCCTTGAGGAGGAGGCCCTGGAGGCCATGGCAACGGGTACCAAGGATCCAGACCTGGGCAGGGGACTACCCCCAAACACGCCCACGCGCGTATCATGGAAAATGTCAAGGAGCTCTTCTGGTGTGATGCCAGAGACGAGCAGGGCCACCTGCAGCACGCCCCCGGCTGCGAGCAGCGAGACTGCTTCGTAGTCCAGGGGAAGCAGCACGGGAAGAACACCGGCGTCAAAGCGAAGCTGCCGGATCATTACAGGTGCACCATCACGTTTGCTTTCTGTCGGAAGAAAAAGCACTACGAGGATGAGTGCTACCACAAGCAACGCCTGTCGGCGAAGCTTAAGGGTGAGGATCCTGGCAAAGGCTCAGGCAAAGATGGAGGCAAAGGCAAAGGCAACGACTCCAGGAAGGGCAAGTCGAAAGGACGTGGACAAGGGCAAGACAAGAGTCAAGGTGGACGAGGAGGAGGCGCTAACCGCCAGCCCTACAAGGACAACAAGAACACCGACAAGAACGGAGGCAACCCCAACCCTAATCCTGGGGGGAACTCCGAGCCCTCTGGAGGGCAGTCTGGTTCTACCACACGCTCACAGACGCAGGCCCAGAAAGAACAAGGGGCCAACCGGGAGCACGAAGGTGGTGATGACGGCAAGGCTAAGAAGAGAAGACGTTTCATGAGGATGGCCCGCAAGCTGCGGAACAAGGGGTATGAGGTGACCAGTCCCGCGGAGTTCTGACGGAGACGCTCCGGTGGCACCCAATACCTGGTGTTTTGGGTACGTATCCGACTAGGGGGACGAGAATACCTGGGGGTATTGGATACTGGCGCCACCATATCTATAGTGGCCAAGAAAACGTTACCTTGTGGGAGCCTGAAGAACACCATGACCACCGCGGCTATACGAATGGGGGATGGACATGTGGTGCACAGCTGCGGGGACTGTGAAGTGGAGGTACCTACGGGCTCCTGGACTATCGCCCATCGGTTCTATTTGATGGACACTGAGGCCTTCGACTTTGTATTGGGGACTGACTTCTTCGTGCAGCACTCCCAGATACAATCCCTGACGCTGCAAGCGCCCTACCTCCTCTACGTGGACCACGGCAGTGGCAGAGAGTCTGTGCCACTGGAGCAGTCAGAACATACCTCGAGTTACCTGAGACTATCGAAGGAGGAGCCCTCGAACATGATGGCGGCCTCCAAAACTGAGGACTATCAACTATTGGGGGAAGTCCCAGACCAAGGTCTGAAGGAGTTGGGTTACTCTAGAGAAGACTTGAGTGTGGAGTTGTTCGCCAGTGACAAGCAGCATGTACTGGACCTTTACTGCAGCAAGGGGAAGAACTGCAGCTACAAATTTTACTGGCCCTCTTTCGGGATGGCCTACGGGAACCCGAGGTTCAGTGAACTGGGGAAGGTCCTGACCAAGGTGGCCTTGGAACGTTCCCGTATGGTCCTGTGTTCCCCCGATTGGGGAGCCCATGGGGGCACGAGTACTGGCGAAACCTCCTGGACAGGCTGACTATCAGCTCTGTTCGTTTACCTGATGAGGCCATCTACATGCCTCTGGGGCGTAACACGCCTATCCGGAAACCTGGATGGGGGAGTATGCTCAGTGTGGTGGACAGAGGTCTTACCTCCATCCCCTGGGAGGATCTGGACCCGACTCTGGTCCAGGCTATACAACGAGAAAGCGATGGACTCGCCTTGGGTGACTTGAAGGATCGACTACGACCTCAAGATGCTATTGAGACTATACCCGGAGGAGATGAGTACGTCGTGACTGACCCCAACGCCCTCAACTCTCCCTGCCATGTACCTGTTCCTGATGGAGTCTCTGAGTGTGGACTATCTCAGCTACCTAGCTGTATCCACTCAGATGACGAAACTGAGCACGACGCCTTCTTCGTGCAGACCTGTGTGGAGGAAGTGGAGAACGCCGAGTACGTCGCCCCACTGAAATCCCTACTCTCCATGAGGGTGGAAGACCCCCTGGACGAAGAGCTGGACCCTCGATCCAGGCTAAGGGATTATGTGGACTCCAAGAGGAAGTTGGTGGCAAAACAGCTATGCTACGCTAAGCCTACCCGCAGCTCATGGCCACTGAAGCAAGGACGTATGGGAGATCTATCCCAATTGAAGGAGGACCTCGAACAGAAGATCACCACCTGGCAAAGGGAGGTGGATCTTAAGCTCATGAAGAGCGTGTGGGGCGCCCATGTGAGGACCCCTGAGGAGGACGACCTCTCGGAGGAATGTGTATGTGAACCCCCTCGAGCGTGCCTATGTTGCCATCGTCCACCGGAGATGGTTGAACAAGACCTTCTATATGCCTACCAAGGGTTGAAGGACACTACCAAGGGCGAAGAGTCGGTGGAGGATCACCTCCTGACGTCTATTACTCAGGGGGCAAGCAACTTACACTCTGACGAGGACATGGAGGACAAGATCAACCTATTGGACCCGCGGGTGCAGAAGCTTATAAGGACCTATCTGGAGGTGTTCGGAGAACTACCCCCTCCAGACTCATGTGACAAGCTGGTACAGATGGACCTCAAGCTGAAACCCGAGTTTGTGGGTCACAAGATCCGGAGGAGACCCTATCCAGCTCCCAAAGAGCAGGCGGACAAGATTGAGCGACATATACAAGAATGTATCGACGCTGGCCTAGTCCTGGAGTACAAGGACGGGTACTACCCCCTACACTGCAGCCCCTGTTTCCTGGTGGCTAAACCTGGGTCTACAGCTAGACGGCTGGTAGTGGACTACGGAGAGCTGAACAAGAAAACGTTGAACCACTCAGGGTCCATTCCCAATATGGAGTCTACCCTGGAGAAGATAGCCTCCTGTCGCTACAAGACCAAGATGGACAAGAGGAGCGGATTCTGGCAAGTGGACCTGACGCCCAACGCTCAGGAGCTACTGGCCTTCATCACCCCTCAGGAGAGGGTGTTCAAGTGGAACGTCATGCCATTTGGCGTGGCCAACGCACCCGCTCTATTCCAAGAGCTGATGAACAAGATCTTGTCCATCCTACGAAGGAGACCTAAGGTGCAGGAGCTTATATCCCGTGGGGCCCAGATGGAAGCTCACATCGATGATGTATGCCTCGGGACCAATACCCAGGAGGATCACCTAATCCTCTTGGGTGAGTTCTTTGCGGTCTGCCAGGAGAACCACACACGACTCAAGCTGGAGAAGTGAGAGTTCATGCAGGAGACCATGCAGTACCTGGGGTTTGACGTTGGCTATGGTAGGTGGACCCTAGCGGCCTCTAAGGCCAAACCCCTGATGGATGCTAAGCTACGACACGAAGACCCCAAGAAAGGAGTTCACGATGTATGCAGTTTCATTGGGGCGTGCAATTTCTATCGCCGCCACATCAAAAACTTCACCTACACCAGCGCCAATCTGACGGACTTGATCAAGAATAGTACTACTTGGCGCTGGGGCCCACAAGAGCAACAAGCGTTTGACGAGCTCAAAGACAAGGGCGTGCCTAGGGCACAAGGGGAGATTATCCTGGTTACCGACGCCAGCAATGTGGGTGGTGGTGGAACGTTGTTCCAATGGCAAGCACTGGAGAAGGAGGAGTTCGACTCGGCCATTTCCCAATGGGGGACGGAAGGTCTAAACCGAGATGGAACCCTCAAGCACAGCTACCCGGACGACAAGTGGGTCCTAGTACCTCTCGGCCACTGGAACTGGAAGTCGAACCAGGCCAGGGGGAACTACTCCACCTATGAGCAGGAATTGCTCGCGGGTATGCTGGTGCTATCCTCACAAGCACGACTGTTGGGGAGTAACCCTGTGCTCTGGCTGTGCGACCAAGAACCGGTCCGCACTTTCGAGAAGGGCCCCCCACCTGAGAAGGCCAAGCTACGGCGCTGGTTGACCTACCTCAGTCAATTACGGCTGACGGTACACCATATCCAGGGAGTGAAGAACAAATGTGCAGACTACATCAGCCGCAACAACTTCGACGCCCTGATTGGTGCCCGGTCTGAAGCGCTGGCCAAGGAGGCGTTCAGCCGTATGGACGTCCACTTGGACCTCAACATGACGATGATACGCCCCCTGGACGGACTCCAACAATCGGAGTACCTGAAGGAGTTTGGGGATATCTACAAGCGCCTGGACAAACGCCTTGAACCCCTCCTGGTCAACCAAGATCAGTGGAAGAGGGACAAGAGCTACCTCTGACACGAGGACCTCATCGTGGTGCCTAGTGACAGAGTCGCAGCGCTGCTGAAGTAGACCCATGAGTCCAGCGGTCATGTGGGTGCTGACCGTACCCTGAGGCTGTTCAAGCAGTGGTTTCACACTACGTGGACTGACGACCAACTGCGGAAAACCCTCCAGCCTATCGTGGACAAGTGCCCGTGCAGGTCCTGCAAACCAGGGGATATCAGGGACAGAGGTCTCTACTCGACCATGCCCATCCCTCACTGTGCTAACAGTGTTCTATACGTGGACTACACGGAGATGCCGAAGTTCGGGGGCTATGACTTCGCCCTCGTGGTAACCTGTGGGTTGACCAGGTTTACCAGGGTGTTCCCATGTACCAAGCACATTACCGGGGAGGAGACTATCAGGATACTCCTGGAGGAGTGGTTTTGTGTCTATGGGGCGCCCAAAGAGATCAACTCCGATGAGGACGTACGAGTACACTCAGATACTGGCTGGTACAAGAGGGTCCTGAGATCCCTCAATGTCCAGGTATCTACGGGGATTCCCTACTCGCACATGAGCAACCCCCTATGTGAGAGACAGATCCGTGTCCTCAAGGAGAATGTAAGGATATGGTGCAGAGTGAACGCACCAGAGACTGGGTGAGACTACTCCCCGTCATATCCTTGATGATGAACTCCCAAGAGAGTTCAGCTACTGGATACTCGCCCCATGAGCTATTCCTAGGGCGCCCGGCATGGTTCCTACATGCCCCCTATCCAGAAGACACCCGTTCTTCTGTGGCTGAATGGCTCCAAGAGCAACAAGCGAAGGTGGACAAGGCCAAGGCTATGCTCCAGAGAGTGAGGGAGCGTCAGTGGAACAAGAAGGACAAGCACCGAGTACCGGCCACCTACCAAGAGGGGGACTGGGTGCTGGTGCAACACAGTCGACTACCCGCCTGGCCACGCTCTACCAGCGATGACCCATATTTCGGGCCGTACAAGATTCTATCAGTGGATGGACACTGTATCACCGTGCGGTGTTCTCCCCGTCCAGGGGGGACCCTGGTGTGCGCTGCTCAACACCTGAAGCGCTACTATGATCCTGAAGACCTCTGTGGGGAGGAGTGGGAGCTGAACGACGAGGAAATCGCCGCCCTGGACCTGCAAGGGGCCACCAGCCCTATGGAAGTTGAAGGGGAACTCCCCGACATGAACGCCGAGGAGCTGGCTAAGGAGGGCTTCTACCTAGTGAAGTCTGTCCTACGCCACCGCTATCGCCAGGGTTGGCGCTTCCTCACCCTCTGGGAAGGGTTTGGAGTCGAAGAGGCCACCTGGGAGCCCTTCTCTGCGTTTGTTCTAGCTGAGGGACGCCTAAATTCAGTTCTGTTGGACTAATTGTCCCAGAACAACCTTGGTGAGTTGCTGAGGCTAGCTGAGACGCTTGCCTCCAAGACTAAAGCTAGGGACTGAACCTTACTCCTAAGTGTGCTACGTATGTCTGTGTGTGTCTCACTTCTTTCCCGGGCGTGGCTCCAGGAGACCGGGCTTCGCTGATGTCGGACCGAAGGTCCTAATCAGGTACCGGTACCACTCCTATGGCGCCCGATTTCTTAGCTGGCGCCTATCCTTGGGGGAAGACGGCAAAAGCCCTACCTACTAGAGGGGAGGGCTGGCCAAGTGTGCTAAGGGCATTCAAAACGCCCATTTTTGCTAAAGGCCAAAAGCTAACGCACTCCCCTGCCCACGAGGAAAAGCACGCGGGACAGGAGACACCACTACACTACACACCCTACCTACAGTGGCACCATCCTGGTGGGCGAGCACTTCTGCAACTGGCTCAAGCCCCCACTCAGGACTACCACTCCTACACGCACACTCTGCTGGGTGTGGTTGAAGATCACGTCGTGGGTCCTAATGACCCTCCTGTGAAGAAGACAACAGAATACAGCGCTGCTAAGCAACTGTGGCCTAACAGGGGACGCCACAACGCGTTTCCCCTGCCAGGGCTTGGAGGGAAGGGGTGCTCTTGTTGCGTGCACAGCGTGGATGTCGATGGAGTCGAGCTGCCCTCGCCACTCCTGGCGGAGGTGCAGTCAATTGTTTGTGTGATCGGCGCCCTTGTTTAGCAGGGCAAGAAAAAAATGGTATGCTGCTGCACCAAACACCCTACCTGCCCACCTGTAAAGCAAAGGCCAATGAAGGGGTGTTTGCGGCGGAGGAACCAAGCCACACTCCACGTATTATACGCTTCTCAGTGTGACCTATAATACACTGTCCGCAAACACGCCCTTTTCAAGCAAACAAGCGTTGGGAGACTCCTCAGGTTCTCTTACAGAACGTAGCGAGGAGCCCCTGGGTAACCTAAACAAGGTTTACCGTGCGCATTTCGCGTGGCCTACCCTTTGATGCGTGTGTGAACGCACGATCATGCACGAGTGGCGGAGTTGTCTTGGGCAAACCTGCCCATCTGAACCCCAATCACGGACTCCACCAGGGGGTGGCCCCTCCTGGGTTACTCACCTTACCGACCGCTGGGGAGAGAGAGCAAGTGCAAACGTGAAACGAGGCGCAAGCGAAAAACGTCGCTATGCACTTGTGTGTATGTCTAATCACCCTGATCTGACCTCTAATCATCTGCAATCTTTCTAATCTAGCCCTCTATCGTTTGTTAGCGCAGCTACAAGACTCATTCACGGAGACAGGAGACGAGCAATGTGCATGCTGCATACGACACGAGCACACCTGTGGTTTATACCTGATTCATTGAAGTCTTTTTGTTGATTTTCGAATTCTCGGTTTTCTTGATTCTTCTATCAGTGTGGGTGGAATCTGTATGTTTATTTATTAATGTGTGTCTCGTCATTTCCCAGTCTACGTGAGACATACGTTTATAATCTCATTACTTTTGCATTATCCGGCGCTTCGCTAGGAGCCGCTCCTGCGCGCCGCCTTTTTATGCGTAGGAATTTCTTGATTTAAAAAATCGAGAGATGACTATAATTTTTATAAAAATGTGCTTCTGATGCACCATTGGATTCTGCTCAGGTGTGTTGTCTTAGAAAATTTCTAGGCCGTCAGTTGACGGATTTAGGTGTTGTCGCTTCGCTTTTGCGTGGATTCGTCCATAATTCTCCGATTCCTGCCTCTGCAGATATCCTCGCGAAAGCGTCGCTGAGTTGGCCGTGTTCGGGCCGGAAAGCAGCAGCCAGAAGACTGAGCCGAACCCAAGACCCCACCAAGGGGCAATTTAATTTTTTTTAACGACTCCCTTCGCCCTAAGACAGGTCACAGGTCGCCAGCAGGTTTACGAGAACCCATGCGAGTGTGTATATTGTGTCTTGCGTTGGGTTCATGTCGCGCTGCGTCTTGGAGGGAGGGATGAACATGCACATGTTTTGGCATGCTCCCAAACTAACCCAACCAAGCCACAGGAACCCCGGCAGCGCCATGAGCGCTGAGCTTCCTGTAGGAAATGTTACGAACAAAGCAGCAAAAAGGCGCCAGCCATGGTGAGCGCCCATTTTTCTGTGTGAAGGAAACTATAGGTATTTTAGAGTAGATGTGGAAACCAAGGAAAGGCCAAGAAAAAATCCCTTTTTCCTGAAAATGCGACAGTGGTGGCCACCATAGCACAAAGGGGGGAGTAAGAAAAAGTGCTTTTCCAATGCTTTGAGGCATACTCTAGTTGTATTAGAGGTGCTCGAGGCACACAGGCATTTCTATCTTAGTATTGGTCCAACCAAAAGTGGTGATAACACACTTTGACCTATGGAACCAAAAACCCAATCAGGATATGGAGTGGACCCCTTAATCCCCTATCAATATGAGGCTATTCATCTCTTCCTGAGTTGACTGAGAACTGACATATCCAGGGCAGAGCCTATGAATTTATCTATGTTTTCTCATGAATTCTTAGCTGTCCTAGTGGTATGCACCCTAGGGGGCTGGGCACCTCTTTTTGAGAGGTCCTGGGTTCAATTCCCGGTCAGCCTAGCTAAGTAGGAAGATCCCATGTGACATGGCAGTGACCTCATTGCCACATGCCCTGCCACCTGAGCACATATGGGACCCAAAACAAAGAGTGCACACTGAGATGGCACTATGGAGATTGAGTGACCATGGGGCAGTTTTCCAACTCTTTTTCCAAAACATTTCAGCTATCTTTGTGAATATGCAATCCGATTTGACCTGAGTTGCAGTTTCTGTGAATATCCTTTTATCTTTCACTGTTTACACTGCAGCCCTTCATGCTTTGATCCTGATTCTCTTCTACTTGCTTATCTCTGGCTTGGGCTACCCTGGATTGATTGTATTTCAGCAACTAAAACATTTTCATCTTCAAAAACAAGCAGCAGGAAACCCTACACCAGCAGCAAGCAGCAGGAGAGGCACAAACACAGTGTTGAAATCATCATAAAACGTTCTGAACTGCTCCACCTATGAGCAGGAATTGCTCGCGGGTATGCTGGTGCTATCCTCACAAGCACGACTGTTGGGGACCAACCCTGTGGTCTGGCTGTGCGACCAAGAGCCGGTCCGCACTTTCCAGAAGAGTCCCCCACCTGAGAAGGCCAAGCTACGGCGCTGGTGGACCTACCTCAGCCAACTACGGCTGACGGTACACCATATCCAGGGAGTGAAGAACGAGTGTGCAGACTACATCAGCCGCAACAACTTCGACGCCCTGATTGGTGCCAGGTCTGAAGCGCTGGTTAAGGAGGCGTTCAGCCGTATGGATGTCCACTTGGACCTCAACATGACAATGATACGCCCCCTGGATGGACTCCAACAATCGGAGTACCTGAAGGAGTTTGGGGATATCTACAAGCGCCTGGAGAAACGCCTTGAACCCCTCCTGGTCAACCAAGATCAGTGGAAGAGGGACAAGAGCTGCCTCTGACACGAGGACCGCATCGTGGTACCACGTGACAGAGTCCCAGCGTTGCTGAAGTGGACCCATGAGTCCAGCGGTCATGTGGGTGCTGACCGTACCCTGAGGCTATTCAAGCAGTGGTTCCACACTACGTGGACTGACGACCAACTGCGGAAAACCCTCCAGCCTATCGTGGACAAGTGCCCGTGTAGGTCCTGCAAACCAGGGGATATCAGGGACAGAGGTCTCTACTCGACCCTGCCCATCCCTCACTGTGCTAACAGTGTTCTATACGTGGACTACACGGAGATGCCGAAGTACGGGGGCTATGACTTCGCCCTCGTGGTAACCTGTGCGGTGAACAGGTTTACCAGGGTGTTCCCATGTACCAAGCACATTAACGGGCAGGAGACTATCAAGATACTCCTGGAGGAGTGGTTTTGTGTCTATGGGGTGCCCAAGGAGATCAATTCCGATGAGGACGTACGAGTGCGCTCAGATACCGGCTGGTACAAGAGGGTCCTGAGATCCCTCAATGTCCAGGTGTGTACGGGGATTCCCTACTCTCACACGAGCAACCCCATATGAAGGCGACAGATTCGTGTCCTCAAGGAGAATGTAAGGATATGATGCAAAACTGACCGCACCAGGGACTGGCTGAGACTACTCCCCGCCATATCCTTGATGATGAACTCCCAAGAGAGTTCGGCTACTGGCTACTCGCCCCATGAGCTATTCCTAGGGCGCCCGGCGTGGTTCCTACATGCCCCCTATCCAGAGGACACCAATTCTTCCGTGGGTGAGTGGGTCCAAGAGCAACAAGCGAAGGTGGACAAGGCCAAGGCTATGCTCCAGAGAGTGAGGGAGCGTCAGTGGAACAAGAAGAACAAGCACCGAGTACCGTCCACTTACCAAGAAGGGGACTGGGTACTGGTGCACCACAGCCGACTACCCGCCTGGCCACGCTCTACCAGCGATGACCCATACTTCGGGCCCTACAAGATTCTATCTGTGGATGGACACCGTATAACCGTGCGGTGTTCTCCCCGCCTAGGGGGGACCCTGGTGTGCGCTGCTCAACACCTGAAGCGCTACTATGATCCTGAAGACCTCTGTGGGGAAGAGTGGGAGCTGGACGACGAGGAAATCGCCGCTCTAGAACTACAAGGGGCTGCCAGCCCTATGGAAGTTGAAGGGGAACTCCCCGACATGAACGCCGAGGAGATGGCTAAGGAGGGCTTCTACCTGGTGAAGTCTGTCCTACGCCACCGCTATTGCCGGGATTGGCGCTTCGTCACCCTCTGGGAAGGGTTTGGAGTCGAAGAGGCCACCTGGGAACCCTTCTTTGCTTTCGTTCTACCTGAGGGATGCCTAAACTCAGTTCTGGTAGACTACTTGTCCCAGAACAACCTTGGTGAGTTGTTCCGGCTCGCTGAGACGCTTGCCTCCAAGACTAAAGCTAGGGACCGAACCTTACCTCTAAGTGTGCTACGGATGTCTGTGTGTGTCTCACGTCTCTCCCGGGCATGGCTCCCGAATCAACGGGCCTTGCTGATGTCGGACCGAAGGTCCTAGTCAGTTACTAGTACCAATCCTATGGCGCCCAATTTCTGTGCTGGCGCCTATCCTTTGGGGAAGATGGCAAAAGCCCTACCTACTAGAGGGGAGGGGTGGCCACTTGTGGTAAGGGCATACAAAACACCCATTTTTGCTAAAGGCCAAAAGCTAACGCACTCCCCTGCCCACGTGGAAAAGCACGCGGCACAGGAGACACCACTACTCTACACACCCTACCTACAGTGGCACCATCCTGGTGGGCGAGCACTTTTGCAACTGGCTCAAGCCCCCACTCAGGACTACCACTCCTACACGCACGCTCTACTGGGTGGCGTTGAGGATGAAGACAAGAGCCCTAGCGGCTCACTTGTGAGAGTGCAAGAAAACACAGAGCTACTAAGCTTCTGTGGCCTAACAGGGACGCCACAACGTGTTTCCCTGCTAGGGCTTGGAGGGAAGGGGTGCTCTTTTTTTTGTTTTTTTGGGCATGGCGGTCCCCCGCCGAAGACAATGCACTGAAGCGGCCTGACCACGGGCATAGCAAGCGTTCATGGCGAGCCGAAGTTCACCGACCGACAGCTGCAGGTATTTACAGACTTACTTAGGGTGAAAACACTGCGAAATTATTCACCAGAGGCCTGAAGTGAGTCGTGGGGCCTGCAGATGCTATGGCAGTGATGTAGGTAGGTGCAAAGAGATAGATGACCCCTAGGGGACGGGAGAAAACATGCAGAAAAAGAGATATGCCACGGATGCCTCACCAACATAGACATCACCCTCCCAGGCTACTCCCGCTTACGCCTTTTCAATATCTACAAGACTCACATCATTCCTCACCAACAAAGACTCGCTCACATTATCTCTCAACTCCAACAACAAGAACCCTGCCACATTCTTGCCGGCGACATGAACACTCATCTCCAACCCACTCTTGACTGTGACAACATCAAACACCCTAAAACCTGGCCCTGGCTTCACAACCAGCTTCTCCCCACCAACACTGACCACCCTCCTCACCTTCGTGACCTTTTTCGTATACAGCATCCCCACTCCCGCCAATGGACCAGACCTAAAAACAAACGCCTCACTAACTCCCAATCCAGAATTGATCTTATCCTTGCTTCCCCTACTGCCATCTCTATTTTCAACCCCCAAAACACCTTCATTGACACTACCATCACTACCACAGACCACCACCCCGTAACGACCACCATCAACATTCCCACCAACCCCCTCAACATCTACCACATCCCCCGAGCCGAAATTCACTACCGCCCTCTCAACAAATCCGAGCTGAACATCTTCTCTAACCACCTCGCCCCTCTGAAGGACTGGGCCAAAACACACTCTGCTAATTTACTTACCACTTCCACTGACACCATCGTTGACATCACCAACAACATTCTCAACTCCCTCGTCAACGCTTACAAGAAAACTTCCAACCAAGGACATACTCACAAACCTACCAAGCCGGAAAAAGATTTTCTCCATCACCTCTCCACCATCCACCCCTCCTGTTGTCTTTCCCCTTCTCAAGCTAACGCCCTCCAACACTCTCTCAATCAATGGACCGATAAGAAAACAAAACAAGCTCAAAACCGACTTCACTTTTCCCTCGTCAAAGGTCACAAAATCAAAAAATCCATCAACAACATCACCCAGCCCCGCTCCTCTGCTCCTATGGCCCTTTACGATATCAATCACAACCTTACTTCAAACCCTTAGTCCCTGTGCGAATCTATGGGCCAATGCCTCACATCTCTGGGTGGGCCCACAGATTTTCAAACTGACCCCCAACTAATCGACTCCGTCATGCAGGACTCCCCTAAAATTCCCTCTAATGCCCCTCAACCTAAATTCAGCGAATCCTTCTTCAACACACTTCTTTCCGACTCCAACCCAACCAAAGCACCAGGCTTTGAAAACACAAACCTCTATCTTCTCCACATAGCTCCCTCCCACATCAAACACTTACTCTTCCTCGTCTGCAACTACTTCATTACCCACCCCACACCCAGACAGTGGCTCACTGCACGCATCTTCCTCCTCTACAAAAAAGGCGACCCACACGAACCCATAAACTACCGCCCCATCGCCCTCCTCCAAACCATTTATAAAATCCTGGCTTCATACGCCGCTACTTCCCTTACCTTCTACGCCACCAAATACAAACTCCTCCACCATACACAATATGGAGGAATACCCAATCACCGCACCACTGACCATATCTACTCCATGATCTCCAACATCTCACTCCACCCCGACATCTGCCACCTCTACCTCGACCTCAACAAAGCCTTTAACTCTGTCCCCCACTCTGCTCTCTGGCAAATTCTCAATATCTATAATTTCCCTACTCACCTCATTACCCCAATACAACACCTTTACTCCCATCCAGCAGACTACCCCTCCATTAACGGCTTCTCCCTCTTCGCAGCCATGACCCTTAGAGACTTGCGGCAGGGCTGCCCCATGTCCCCCATCCTCTTCAACCTCTTCATCGACCCCATCCTTCGGCAACTTGACTCCATCCTACCCAGACAACCCTTCCGCGCCCTTTTCTCCTTCATCGACGACATTGCTCTCCAAACTACCTCAATATCTACCATTCACACCGCACTATCCTTCCTCTTCACCATTGATCCCAAATATGGGCTCTCCTTCAATGCATCTAAATCCGAACTCCACACCCTCAATAATTCACCCCACGTCACCATCCGCATTTCATCTACCCTATCCTTCAGCACATGCAACCCTGACACCAACCAGCCCCGCTCACACTACAAGTACCTCGGCGTCTACTTCTTCAACAACCAACAAAACAAACATATGCTTCTCCTCCTCAACAACACCATTACTTCCTTCTTCACCAATCTGCTCTCTCTTCACCTCTCACACACTGAACTCATCAAACTTACAAACTGCCAGCTCATCCCTACACTCGCCTATCGCCTTAACTACAACTCCCTTCGAAATGAATCCCTTGACACCCTAGACCATTCCATAAGGAAACACATCGCTTACCAAGGCAAACTCTCTAAACGCACACCCAACAAAACCAAATACTCTCCCCGACACACATTTGGCCTCGGCATTACAAAACTCTCCCAAGTCACACACACACAAACAGTCAACCACTGTCTGAGGTACACTCTCAATGAAGGGCCCCCAACAGCCAACAAAACCGTCCAACATACCCTCTTTCATCCCTCCGCTGAATCAAACCTGATTCAAACCATGTTCACCACCTCAGCTCACCACTTCTCCATTCAAACACATAACATTCCCCACTCCAACCCCTGTCTTCTACGTGACCTCCCCGTCAATACCACCATCGAAGCCTCCTTCCACACATCCCCCAACCTCCCTCCTACATGGCACCCTGGCAAGATACTTCAGCACAACCCAAAAACAACCACAGTTCAACTTTCTGACATGACCTGCCCTGTCAGCAACTCCCACAGTTTTCGTTTTCCCATCCAGCCAGCCACCATAATATTCACCCAACCTGGTTCCCTCTGAGGTCCCGGCGTCAGGGCAACACGGATGAGTCAAGTGGGGTCATGATGCCAAAATCACCAAAATTGGTGTCATTCCCACGCGTGGCTCGCTCGGCCAAGGTAAGGCCAATGACTCACAGGGTAGGAGGCAGGACCTAGGACTTATATCTGAGTGTACAACTTGGATTTAGGTCCAGGCTCCCTATGGGCTCAGAGAATTGGGGCCGCCAATTGACCACACGGAAGGGGGAAATTGGGGTCCCAAAATTGGGTCATTTTGGCTGCCTGAAATGAGCCAAAATTCGGTGTGCTCCCAATAGTATATCTCCACGCCGGCTTGGAGATCAGATCCGCCATTCCATACGTGATCCACCGGGAGTCCAACAGAGACTCCCATGCCCTTGGCTCTCAAAGATCTCCATGCCACTCGGCGTGGTGACGATCCCAATTGGGTCCACAAATGCAAAAGTGCCAAAATTGCCCATACCCAATTTGGCCTAGCGCCCTAACGAAGGCGGCTCCGCTTCGCCCACGTGGTGTGTGGACCATGGGGACCATTACCCATAACACCCATGTCATATATGGTCCATTGGTCCATGCGTCCGGCGTGCACGAGGGTTAGAACATGGTGCACGGCGGGCAGCAAAAGTGGAAAAATGCTCAAAATGGCCAAAAATGCGCACACTCATGGTTGGGGCAAATGAGGCACATGCCCGACTCGGACCGGAGTGTGCCATAGGATTGGTATCAAGTCATATTGGTCCAACATATCTTTTGGGCGTCGCCCAACTCCTCCGATATTGGGAATGGCAGGGTCGCCAAGTGAGCCCATGATTTGGGATAGTCCCAAATCGCCAACATGGCGGCCACGATATGCCAAGCCTAAGAGGAGTTATTCGCCGGGTCCAAGATATGTTGGGCACCGAAGTATGTACCCTCATATCATATTTGGGTCATGATGTCAATTGAGCGCAACGTTGAGATACACGGTCGCCACTTGACATCATGACGGGCCAAAAACGGCAAAATTGGCACAAAGACAAACCAAAGTGCCTTGAAAGGCGCACAATTATATTATAATATCTTTGGCTTGGATCGTGCAATCAACTAATCCTTCTAAACACAATGACCTGACACCAATGACCTTCGATCCCACATATGTGCTCCACTTGGGGCGCCTTGAAAGGTTACGAGCGCTACTTCCCAAGTGGGCACATGAAAATATGGAAAATTGTAAAACACACACCTTGCTCCCAACGCATCGCTTCGGGATCACCACACAAGCTTCCCTTCACGAAGGTTAGGCTTGCAATTGACAGTAGGGAGTATGGAGAAGGGGCTTGCACAATATGAGGTCCATTGGCGGGCTTGGCTTGGAGTAATGGACCCGCCAAATGGGCACACAACACAACACATGGCACATACCACATATTGCCCAAAAATGTAGCTCCCACCACGATATGTCATGCCCCTCCAAGGGCATATCTTTGTGTCAATCGCTCATAGGAACTCAAGGAGAGTTCCCATGCAACACCAACACTTGCGCGCTACACTCGAAAGTTATCTTAACGCACGCAATATCATGGCCAATGAGTTATAACGCAAACTCTACCCTCTTGACCATGATCCATTACACTAGCGCGCATGTGTGGAAACGCAAGGCATATAAAGCTTCCTAAATTACGTCGGGAGTATTGTGAATACATCCCACGTTTCCTTATTGTCAATACTCGCAAGCGGCACGAGATATGACCTTCACAAGTGGCCTCACGAATCAACTTTGTTTTGCCCATATCTTTAAGACAAATGGAGGGCAAGATAAAAGGAAAGTTGATTCGTGCATACGGAAGCACGTAGGTCCACTCGAAGGAGGTCAAATCAAGTGCGGGGATGTCGAAGTCGAAAATCCGATTTCGACATCCTGAAAAATTCGGATTAAGGTTGCGAGTATTAATTATGAAAATTGCGGAAGCATCCATGCAGTTCCTGGCGACTTTGGAGCCTTCGTGACGGATAGCGTTAAAATTTCCATTATAAACAGTTAAACTGGCGGTTACGGTAAAGTCGCGAACCAACCGCCAGCAGTCAAAACAGTGAGTATCGGAACGGAAGCATAAAAATTGACGGAAACAATATGAAAATAAAACCCTGTTGATTCCTGATATTCTGATACACAAATCTCCGCTGGCGGTGCATCGGTTGCCGATGCGGGGCTTCACGGCACGGAACACGCCGTGCATGGGGTTAGTGGACCGGAGACCGGTTGTATGCCGTAACCTGGCCATGGGGTTCTGGGTACCGCTTCACCCCCCTCCTTAGAGCAAACCCTGGGGGGGCTCGATAACACCCACGCATGGCAGCGGGTACCCAGGACCACTCCCTGAAAGGGGGGGGGGGGTGTCACATCCTCACTTCAGTAAGTCACAGTAAGATAGGTATCCCACAGTGGGCTAGGTATGCTGCTGTAACAGCTCGTAGCACATGTATAGTATCAAGTATCAAGTCCCGGGTCCTGGCGGCGATTGTTCGGCATCCAAAGGACCCGTTAACCCATACCAGGCGCACCGGGTGCCGGCTGCTACGGTCACCACCACAGTGGCAGTGGCATACACGGCCAACAGGGGCGTCACACGACGGCCGAGGTGGCCCCACAAGTCGAGAGCGACCACAAAGATCCATCAGGCTACCCCAAGCTTCCCAAGTCCCGCCGACTGGGGAGAGTCCCCACGGGTCCTTCCTCGGGCGCACCATGTCCATATCCATACGACGCGAGTCCAGAGTGCCATAGTCGAACTCCTTACGAACCCCAAATCGTAAGGAAACTCCTCCTTAAGGGATCGGGCATCAAGGCCGTCTTTTCCCTCGCCCTACTACCACGAAGCGTGGCCATACATGAGGGAGTCCTCATGCAGTGTGGGCGGAGGCGTCGACTCCTCAAACCACCAGTTTCCCAGGCAGACTGACCGAGGTCAGGAGCACCGGAGGCCGCCATCCGAATGCAAGTGCGTCTGCAAATCGGTAGGCTCACACTGGGACTGACAGTGGCGGACCGCTGGGAGTGTAGTCAGGCAACTGGGCTTCCCGCCTGGCGCCATCAGGATCTCCACACATCACAGCGAATAGGGCAACACGGTATCACGGGCACTCAAACAGTAGAATCTGTAATCAAGTACTGGTCCAGGCTGGACCAGGCTGTAAGAATATGTACACGGCGACTCAAGGCGCCTCTGTATCCCGATTCGTGGTGAAAAACAGTCCATCCCTCAGCGATGGGCTGATGACACTTAACATACAGATGCACATATCCTGGAGGGCAGAAAAACAAGCAACAATTTGGGTAAATAGGCGTGTAAACACACTCAGAACAGAGTGCCAAACCACGCCACGGTCAGGATAAGGCAAATGCAGGACGATGGACAGGATAACGCCTGAGTTCAGGCATATATAGTCTCGAGACACACGTCGACTGGTCTGGATTCCGCAAATGCCATGGAACCAGACCACACACCAAAAAATCGCAATGCCGATGACAGCGGCATCCGTTGCGCAGCGTCGTATGGGCTTCAAGGCCCCAAGAGCTCAGAATTATGAAGGTCAGTCGCCCTACCTGGTTTCCCAAGGATTCAGCAGGGGGGGAGTGACGAGTAGAAGAAGAGAGGGGCCATCCTCCTCTTGATTCAGCAGGGGGGGGTATATGGCCACTCTGTCACCGAAAGATGGAAGAGAGCAAGCAAGTAAGGGACGATTCGTCGGCCTCACAAGCGCTCACAACACATCAGGGGAGAGCCCAGGGCGCTGATCAGGCACCCCTGGTTGCAATCGCCCGGGTGAGTGCTGCCAAGTCCGAAACGTGGATCTTGGTCTTGTGTTTGCGGATGTACTCCATGAAGGGAGTATTGACCCGCGGCACGAATGAGGAGACGGGTTCCCAGGTGTCGTGGGACGGCCCATAGCCTCGCCAACGAACCTTGAACTCCAGACCTCCGGGTGCCGAGGCCTTCGGACGCTGAGCCAGGATCTTCTCGACAGTATAGTCGTCCTGCTCAGCATAGTCGTCGTCCGAATCGGCCTCATGTTTGGCGTAGTCCAGGGACACATGTCGGCCACGGAGGTCGGGTTCCCGCACACGGAGTTGACTCTCGTGGCGCTCCCGGAACTGTCCGTGACCCACCTTGATGCGGTAGGTGTCCTCACCAATCCTGCGGACCACCTCGCCGGGTGTGAACCAGGTCTTGGTGCGGTGGGTGCCCATGGGGCGGGGTCTGATCACCCACACCGGGTCTCCCACCCTGAACTTCTGCGCTGTCGAGCTCGGGGCGGACTTCTGACGCTCAGCATGCTCCTTCTCAAGCTGCTGGCGGATGTCCCGCGCCGTTTGCTCTTGCCGCGCGAAGAACTCCTTGGCATCCATAGCCATGCCATCACCAGACAAGGGAAGTCCCCTACCCAGGGGGTCCCTGCCGAACAGAATCTGGTGAGGGGACAAACCGCCCGGAGTGGGGGTGTCATGATGGGCCTTCAAAGCAGGCCACATCTCCTCAAACCAGTTCCGCCGTGGATTGGTGATGTGGATCTTGCGCAGCTTCTCGAACAGCTGCCGTCCAGCCACTTCAGCACGGCCGTTAGACCGGCTGAGATAGGCGACGCTCTTGGCATGACGTATCCCCATCAGGGAACACATAGCCTTGAACCAGCCACCAGTAAACTGGGGCCCTCGGTCACTGCAAATGGTGCGGGGGATGTCGAAGACGGTCAGCCAATGACGAATCATCATGACTGCCACTTCCTTGGCAAGCAACCCCTTTTTGCGTGCCGGAACGGCTACAACGTAGCCGCTGTGGCGGTCCACACAGAGAACCACACAGTCAAAGGTCTCCTTGCCAATGTGCACTTCGGGCATGGAGAAGACGTCCATGGCCACGCTCTCCATTGGCTGGTCAGGAACCGGGGTCCATTGGGGTTCCCCCTTGACGTTCCGGTTATCGGGATTGCAGGCCTGACAGACCGAGCAACCCTTCCTGACCTTCTTGATGGCGGTGTAGAGAACGATATGGTCGATCTCGAACCGACGCTGCATGTCAAGAGCTTGCTTCTTGACCCCTGGGTGCAGCATGTGGTGGTGCCAAGCTTCACACAGCTCGAGCACCCGGGACTCTGGGACTAGCAGCTTACCATTCCGGTAGAGCTTGCCATCTTCCTCAGTCAGCCCCTTTGGCCACTTCTGCCCGTCGTCAGGGTCGGTCACAGCCCTATACTCGGCCGCAAAGGCCTCAGACTTGGCGTAGTCGTCGGTCCAGTCGTCCTGGAGGCAAGTCTCCGGGAAGAGGTGCTTGTCGGACTCAGTTCCTACAGGGGGTGCCGGACCGGGCCTTCCGCCCGCGGCACCCACAGGGGCGAGTACACTGACCGTTCTGCTCACCCTCGATGCGAGGGGGGCATCTGCAGCCATGACGACGAAGCATTTAACATCCTCCTCCTCCATCAGGCGCTCCATTTCAATGATCTTCTTGGCTTCAGCGGTCTCAGCCTCATCGCCATGGGCAGAGATATCCTGCATGCTCTTGCTGGCGGGATAGGCCCACCTACTGAGACAGTCCGCCACGGTGTTATCCTTTCCAGGAATATAAACAACCGTAAGGTCGAACTTGGCCAAGGTCTCATGCCATCTTGCCCGTCGGGAGGCGGGACCTGAGGGGGTGTCCACGTGCTCCTTGTGCCACGACTGCAGACTCTGATGGTCGGTGCAGACGGTGACGGGATGGAGGGCTATGTACCCAGCCCATTTCCTGAGAGCCATGACGATGGCATACGCCTCCTTTTCACGGGGCGTCCACGTCCGTCTCTGGCCTTCCGCCAGGACTCGGCTCCAGAAGGCCACGGGCACGTGCCTCCCGTCGTCAAGCACTTGCTCCAACACAGCGCCAATGGCGTAGTCGGAAGCGTCGGTGCGCAGGACGAACCCTCGGCCGGGATCCACGAGGTGCAGACCCACTGCGGATAGCAGCGCCTGCTTCATCCCCTCAAAGGCACGGTCAGACTCTTCAGTCCAGACCAGAGCCTTCTTGGACCCCTTCTTGGTCTCCTCTCGGTTGCCCTTGAGCATGGTCGTCATGGGGGCTGCATACTCGGCATACATTTTGATATACCCCGAGTAGTAGTTGCAGAACCCCAGATACGCCCGTAGCTCAGAGACCGTTTTGGGCTTTTCCCAGTGCTCAATCGCAGCCACCTTGCCAGGTATGGGCTTTCGCTGCCCGTTCCCGACTACGTGGCCAGCGAAGACCACCTCGCTTACCGCAATGGTGGCCTTGTCACTGCTGCCCGTGAGTTTGTGCCGAACCAGAAGGTCCAGCAGTTGAGTGACGTCCCTCTCGTGTGCCTCCAGGAGCTCCTCGTAGCTCATGCTGGGGTCCCCGGACGCGATGATCACGTCGTCCACGAAGGGGTCCGCACAGTCGCGCACCGGCTCAAGCAGGTTCTCCAGCATCCGCTGAAAAGCCGCATTGCCGTTGGTAACGCCCATAGGCATTACCTTCCACTGGAGAGGTCCAAGTGGGGTGCTCATGGCTGTGCAGGCACGGGACTCCTCGGCGAGAGGCATCTGATGATAACCATGTTTCAGGTCAATCACCGTGAAGATCCTCCGCCGGTGTTGCTTTTGCAGCATGTCCTCAATGAGGGGCAGCGTATAGCTGTCGTGCTGCGTTTGGGCGTTCAGGCCGCGGTAGTCGACCACGAGCCGCCACTCACCGGCAACCTTCTTGGGGACGACGAAGCAAGGAGAGGCCCATTCGGAGTGGCACGGCTCGAGCCAGCCTCTCTGGATGAAGTCACGGAGGATCTTCTCCATGGCCTCTTTCCTCTCGCCCCTCAGGGCAAACTCCCGGTGCCGATACACACGGGGGTCCTGCTTCAGTCGTATCTTGGCCTCGCCATACGGTCCACGCACCGGTGGGGGGAACACAGGCTTGCCGCTGAAGAAGGTCTCGCCATACTTCTGCTTCAGCCTGGCCCTCAACGCCTGGATCTTGGGGCAGTCATCGGACTCCGCCTTGGCTTTTCCGGGCACTTGAACCACGGAGCTTACTTGAGGGGTAGCGACCCCGCTCGCTTTCGGCTCAGGTGGTCTTCCCAGGTGGCCCAAAGGCCCATCTCTGGTCTTGCCTCGGAACAGATCGCCGTAGGTGGGTGGGTTACCGCCAGGCGGCTCGTCTTGGCTGGACATGTGATCCAGCACCCTCTGCACGAAGGTATTCCCGTCATAGGAACCGGAGACGATTGAGTCCACTTCCCACCAGGCTTTGTCCTGGCCTTTGCCCTCACGCTGGTCTCCCCAGTCGTGAAAGGGCTGATCCATATACCCCTGAACCAGATCCCACTCCCCTTCAGTGAGGGGGTCTTCGGAGTCCGATTCTTCGATGTCAACAGGGGGAACCGCAAAGCATTGCCTCCAAGGTTCTGCTATGATACGGTTGACACACACGAAGTCCGTGGTGTCGGCCTGATCAAGGCCCCCATCCACATAGTGGAATTCTGTTGGCCATCTCTGGGGTGGCATGGGCTGTCCCTTAGCGTCCTGATAGACACTCTCTCCAGCCGGTAGGACGACCTTGTTCAAGGTCATGTTGGTCAATGAGGCTACCCAATGTCGGGTACTTTCCTCCTCGGTGCATCCCATAGGAACAACCAGCACTGCCTTGGAGCGGTCCTTGCGAATCTTCGCTATCGCTCTTGGAATGTCCCAACGGGGGCAATGGATCCACATCAATCCCTGATGCGGACCCCAGTGCTTCTTCCACGCGGAGTCCTGGGCGCTCCAGTACTTCTCACATACCCGCAGATGGGCGGAGGTTCCTGAAGAGAACGCATCCAGGGCCAGATCCGACGCTCCCAGGTCCGCGACCACTCGGTACGCCACTTCTGGCCTTACGCCGTACTCCTGGTTCGCTGGCCCAGTAGGCTCAGTGTCCAGCGCGGCCACTTCGAGCTGATTGCGTTCGGGGTGGATCCATTGGCATTCCACATGGTGCTCAGGTGACGAAAGCCACGAGAGCTGGTCGTCCTGGTACAGGGTCATGGAGGCCTGGGCCGGGAGGTGTAAGTGCGGCTAGCCCCATCTGCTCAGATTTTCAGACATTCTGCCCAGACTGGCTACATTTTGGTCATTTTCTTTGCTTCGGCGGATTCGCCGCCTCGCAGCTCAGTCACAGGATATTTCCTATATATTTCTGATATGCCGGATTTGATTCCGCGGTCCATTTCCCGTAAATCCGCCGCATTCCGCTATTTTAGCTGGAATCGCCATTTGCCGCTGACGCGCGCTCGCGGGCCAGATCGGCCAGACGATTTTACATAAATGGATTATTTAAATTCTTTCAGACAGTTTTGGACACTCAGATGTATTTAGAATAATTCCCCTCAATTTTCTTCATAGACTGGGATTTTCTGCCGGACCACAATCAGCATGGACCTTGCTTCTGTTGTCGCTGCTCTCGCCTCCGTTGGTGTCCGAGTGTCCGGTTCTACCCCCAATAACAACATCCAGGGAGACTCCTCGCGTGCCTGCCCCACTGGTCTTGCCGGCCCCGAGCCCTCCGGCACCCACAACGACCCAGGGCAGCACTTTCATGGTAGCAGAGGCTACCTGAATGTTGTTCCTTTGGTGTCCCAACCACAGCTAGCCCCTCAGTACGGCCCCGTAGACTCCGCAACCTCCGGAGACGTAACGATTACGCTGCCGTGGTGCTGTGCGAACGAGGCCTTGAGAGGAATGCCTTGCGCAAGCCCAAATTGCCCAAGAAGGACACAAATCAGCAGCTGTGGAGGCCCAGATTACAATCAAGATCCCAGTCGAAATTGACCATGAAGCAGCTGGAATCTCCCAGCTTACGCTAATGGCAACGCTCCGGTGGAGCTTACGGACCTGGCAGGTACTAATACTCCGTACCAATGTTCACATTTTGTGACCATCGATGCCGACTCTGACGACATTGAGATGGGTGGTCCAGGTGAGGTACCTACCTATAATCGACCAGCCTCATGGGCACAATGGGACAACCATTTGTCTTCGGAAGTGGCCCGTAACCTTGAGGCGCTTGAGGCCCTGTGTCTATTAGCCACGTCTAAGCTGATAGGACAAGAAAGAATCGCCTCTGATTTTTTATTCGAATATTTTTTCCTCCTTCAAGAAGAAATTAATACCAGGATGTGGTGGTGTTCTCAAGAAGATGAATCTTTTGCCATTTTTGTGCAGATTTGGGAGGCAAGTCCCTTCCCGAAGGAGAAGACCAAGGCACCTGTTGCCGGGCCCTCCGCCCCTCATCCCTCTGTTTCCATCCGCGACGATCTAGCCGCCGCGGTTGAGGAAGGAATTTTAGAGGCAGCTAGGCAGGCAAGCCTGGAGATTAGGACTGAAGGAGCTCCCCAAGTGGACTCCTGGCTGCGAACCACTGAGATTAGCGGTCCGACAGCCTGCTCAGGCCCTTCAGGGCACGGTAAGTACTGTCCTGCCGACTGCTCTTGCAGATTACAGCGAGATACTGAGCTCCAATTGCTCAAAGATCAGATGCAACTCATCATTCAGACGCTGGGAATTAAAGATCTTTTCAAGACACACATGAGGTCTGAGGGCGCATCATCGGTGGAACAAACGACAGAACCGTCGGAGCAGGCGACAGAAATTTTTTCGATTGCTCCTTTGGTGGACTCTAAGACCACCGATGCAAGGATCAGCAGGACTAAGCTCAAGGAGAGGGTTACAATCTCTCGATCTCAGAGTAGATCGGCGAAGGCTAGGACTGAGGTTCAGAATGCCAAAAGAACTGCCTCCCGTACTACCCTTCCTGCTGTTGATTCCAATGCAATTGCCCAGATGTTGCTCGCCCAGACCCTCGCCGGAGCTGGTGTGGCTAATGATGCCGCTAAGGTGTCTACCATTACGGCCGGTGTTGGGCTGGATTCACTCCTAAATCCTACTTCATTGCGACTTCGTCAGGTTGCCAAGCAACCAAAGTATAATGGGAACCCCAGACGTTGGCCTCAGTTCCAACGGGAATTTAAACTGTGGGTTAAGACTCAAAAACTCCAGGATGATCAGTTCCTGATGGCGCTCTTGGACTGCCTTGAGGGAGCGCCGGCCAACACTTGGCTCAGGACCTGGAGTGATCGTGAAGATTCAAGTTCCCCCCTTACCTTTGATGAGGTGTGGGAACAGTTGGAGGTACGTGGATCCCGGCTGCCTGAGGACCATTACCACCAGATGTTGAAGAATTTTCCCTCATTCTCTCGATTAATCTTGCACGAAGTGCAGGACAAGAGACAGCGCTTCTGGAATCTCGTAGAAGAATCTGAACATTCAGGCGAAAAATTTTCTAGTGCCGAGCTGAAAAATCTGATTTTTGACAAGATCCCCTCTGAAACCGCCGCCACCCTTCGGAATAAACAACCTGAAGAAAAGGTCAAGACCTGGTGGGCGGAGATCGATGGCTTTGACGCCTCGGCCAACCGGTTTACAGTCAGGGAGGCACTTCAAAAGTGCTCCCCCACGTCGTTTACCAAGGTGAAACTCACTGAAAACACGTGGAAAATCAAGTTCAATGAACACGAGGATCGGGACTTGTTTGTCCAAGTTCTCAATAGGGGAGTAAGTTTCCACGGCAATCGCCTGAAGGCCAGGAACTGGGTGTTTTCGTTTACTCCGCAGGAACTGTGAGAAGAGGTTGAGAGGCTCGCTGACGCCGCCAATCAAAATTTCCATGAGGGTCTTGGGGGAAACAGGAATACCCAGCAAAACACCCAAAATGGGGCCCAAAAGGGCAACAAAAAGGTGAATGACACCCGGAATGTTCAGGATCATTGTAGCATCTGCCTTCTTCTAGGTTCTACGAACCGAGCTAAGACACATTCCACTGCTAATCACCGATGGTCTGCTTACGATCACAAGGTGATTGGTGAAAATGTCAGTAATTCGCAGAATTCAGACAGGAATGACAGACAGGTGCATGGTGCCAAGGGGAGAAAGGGTAATTCGACTCCCTCCGGTGGGAACAAAAATACTGGAGGCCCTGGCGGGTCCCAAGGCAAAGGGAATCGGACTCCATCCGGCTCCGGTGGACAGCCAAACGGCCAGACAAGTCCCAATGTCAACGCCGGAGGCGGAAATCGAAATCCAGGCCAAACCCCTCAATCCGGTACAAACAAAGGAAATGCTCCAGGATCACAGGGTAAAGGTAAGGGAAATCCTTCGGGAACCCCCTTCTCTGGTAAGGGCAGAGGGCGTGGCGACGGTGGTGGTCCATCAACCGGCGGCCGTGGCCGTGGACGTGGAAAAGGAAACCATCGTGTGGATCAGGTCTCAGGTGCAGACCAGGTGTCTGATGCGGATCGAGATTACGTCGAAAATGCTCTGAATCCAGCGGATGATCCGTTCCAAGATGAATGGATCGACGAAACAGGCTGTGTTCACAATGTTAACGCAGCCGCTGGAGGTCAGAACGCCTAGGGGAGCCACGAAAATCGCCCCTCCCCAGGCGATTTCAGGCATGATCCCCAAATTCCTGATCGACCATTACTTGATGTAGGGTCGCTTGTCTCCTTTCCCCTGGATCTGGCAGCGGATCCTTCTGTTGTAGTGGACGAGGTTGGTGTACAGTCCAAGCACAGGGCTCGTCAGTTTGTCACAAAGCTGTGGGTCTCTGATTGCAAGGGAAATTTCCACCTCGCCACTTGTTTGTGTGACAATGGATCAGAGGTAAATCTCCAATCCAATTCCTTCTTACCCGACGACTGCGTGTTTAAATCGCCTCATCCTGTTACCCTCGAGGGAGTTTCTGGACATTCTCTCGCAGGTGGGCAACGCGGTTGTTATATATCTACCCATTTGGTCGCTCAAGACCTTTGGGAAGAGCAAAATGTGGAAGAAGTTGTCCTTAAGGATGACTACTTCTACCGTGCTGACATAAAGTATGACCTTTATTTGGGCCATCCTTGGCTTCGCAAGAACAGGGTAGCGCCCGTAGGTCATCGTCGTTGTTTTTTGCTGGAGTCAGGTCCCTTGGAGCGTCCTGAATTTCGTTTTTTGCACGCAGGGTTTAAAAGTGCAGACGAATTTTTGAAGCAGAAAGTGACACCAAAATTTGGTGAAGATGTCACCATTGCAGAGGTGAATGGGAGTGCCGATTACTCCCAAGAGTTAGAATGTCTTCGTAGGGACTCCCAGCCACGACGCCCTTCGCGCTGGCACTCTTCATCCTACAGAGTTGTCGACAAATGGCGCGATGCAATTTGTGAATACTTCCATGAACATCATTCATTTTGGCCACAGTATGATGCCTTTGCTAACCGTATGAACAAGCGCTTCGACAAGCACTTCAGCGACGCTTGGACCCACAAATGGGACAAGAAGTTGTGGATTAATCCTCCGTTTCACTTAATCCAGCAGGTCATCCACAAAATCAAGCAAGATAAAACCCAGGCAATTTTGGTTGTGCCCTTGTGGGACGACAAGCCTTGGTTTCAGGAATTACAGGACATTTGTGTAGATTACATCGAACTTCCCAGGAAGATTAAGCTGTATGCCAGGGACGACACAGGTCCCCTGCCACAGCGGTCCTGGAGTTCGCTGGCATTCCTGGTGGATGGAAAGCTTTCTGACTCTAATTCTGCCGATTCTAGTACAGATTCCTGTGTTGGGTCTGAATCTGAGGTTGAGCGTGGTACTGATGATGAATCTATTTTTTCTGATTTTTGTCCGTCAGATACCCAAGGTGATTCAACGTCCAATGGATCCGCCTCGTCTCCCTCTTCCCCAATACGGTCGACATCGAAAAGAATCTTCAGTGCACGGGCGAGGAAAAATCTCCAATCGCGCCGCAAATTCAGAGTTTTTTATGAAAAACCCCCTGTGGAAGCTTTCATGGATCCTTTCGAGGAGCTGGATCACGAGGAAAATCTCTGGGATTTCGACACAAGACCCACCTATCTTCAAGAGGCAGTGGATACGGACCTGTTTAGGGACATCCGTAAGAAGATTCTTCCTGCCAAAGCCGAAGAAGTCGCCAAAGTTTTTTCGACAGTAATTCCTGGCGATCAGGTGGACACTGAATTGTGTTCCAAGTCAAGAGAAAAGATTTTTGATGAACGGAAGGACACAACCCTTTCAGGGAAGTTGATCAAAGACCCCCCTGTCCGTGGACAGTTCGGTGAAGCCTTCATCGAGCTTCGTGAAGGGTATAAGGCAAAAAAGCAGCGCCCTTATGAAAATCATGGACACAAACATGAGATTCTCAGAAAAATCATTGAGAGAAATCTCAGGGAATTTGGTTGGCTTGAGGGTTGTATGACCAGCGAATGGTGTTGTTCACCCTTCACAGTCCCGAAGCCACCGCCTGCAGACCAGAACACCATTGATGGTTGGCGAATGGTGTTTGATTTTCGCAATCTCAACGCCGAAACAAAGGCGGATTCACACCCCCTGCCCCTCATTGAGGAGGAAATCGCCAAGAGGGCAAGAGGTCGTTTGTTCTCTGTGCTGGATCTCCGTCACGGCTTTCACCAAATGCCGTTGAGGAAGGACAGCAGACCTCTCACCTGTATGTGCACGCCATGTGGCCCAGTCCAATGGACCGTCATGCCCATGGGGCTGAAAAACCCCCCCTCATTTTTTCAAAGAATGATGGAGGATGTGCTGTTCACAACCCATCCTGAGCTTCGTGCCTTCGTGAGTGTGTACATAGATGACATAATCATCGCGACGGAAGGGGAGGGACTGACCGAAGCCGAGCTGGTGGCCCTACATGAGAAGCAGCTGAACCAAGTTTTGGACATTCTTGACGCCAATCAGCTAATTTGTGGGCCAAAGAAGGGAAAATTGTTTTTAAAATCAGTCGAATTTTGTGGTTCTCTCCTAGAGAATGGCACTCGACGACCCAGTCCAGGGAAGCTCGTCGCTATTCAGAAGTGGAAGCGCCCTGAGACGATCACGGAGTTGAGAGGATTCCTGGGTTGTTGCAATTTTTACCACACTTTTGTGCCAAATTATGCCAAATTTGCTGCCCCCCTCACTGAATTATTGAAGGTAGGGAGAGATGCGGGCAAGGCAGGTTCAAAGGTTCGTGTCAAGTGGACTGACGAGTGCGAGGAGGCCTTCCATCACTTGAAGGCAGCCCTCTGCGAAGTCGCCACGTTGCATGTGCCCCAATTTGACCGACCCTTCTACATTAGAACCGACGCATCTAGGTACGCGATCGGAGCTGTCCTTGAACAGGTTGATGAAGCCACCGGCGATCATTACCCTCTTGCATTTTGGTCACGGAAGCTAGCCCCACGCCAAATGCAATGGTCGCCGCGTGAGCAAGAGACTTACGCCATCATCTGTGCTTTAAAAAAGTACCAATCGTGGGTTGGCACCAATCGAGTCGAGGTCCTGACGGATCATCGATCTCTGGAGTATTGGGCCACCGAACACATTGATACTGTCGCGAGCCCAGCTGGTCGACGGGCCAGATGGCACGAATTTCTCTCTCTGTTTGACCTCCATGTGTCGTATTTGCCTGGAAAACATAACACGGTAGCGGATGGTCTGAGCCGATGGGCTTACCCCCCTCAGAGGGGCTGCAAAGTACCAACATCCATGGTACGGAGCAGGACCGCCATGTCATCATCGAATGGGATCAGGAAGAAAAGAAACTCATTCGACGTGCATGCATGCAGTGCGCTGTTAAACAGCACGCATTGCCGTGTCACGACATCACGGCCATCACAGATCCGGCGCATGCTCACGAGATCTGCACCAAAACGCTGAAAGTCGTGGAAAAGGTCACCGATCCCTCCTCAGGGAGTGTGAAACGGTTTGACTATACCCGACGAGTAAGTCGATTTCGGTTGATCGAGGGCATTAAGCGTCGAGATCCGGCCAAAACTCCACCCCTGCCTAAGGATTCCCTGATCATCCGTGACTGGACGTCCGATTACCTGCAGGATCCCATGTTTAAAGAGGTCTTTGGAAATCTCAAATCCAAAGATGCTCACAGGGATGGGATTTTTGCGGAGTACTCGTTGGATGGGGGGAAGCTGTGGATGGAGGGTAAATTGTGTGTGCCAGACGCCCTAGCCCCCCGAGTGTTCAACTGGTGGCACAAATGGGAGTCCCCCCACGCACATGGCCGTCGACTGTGGTCGATGATTAAGCATAGGTTGTTTGGATCGAGGCTCTACACTCACTGCATGAAAGTAGCTGCCGGATGTGCCCAATGTGCTGTCTCGACGCCCCCCAGCGCGAAGAAGCACGGCCATCTGAGGCCTCATCCTATTCCGGAGCGTCTCTTCAACAGAGTCACGAGTGATTTTTTCTATCTCGGTGAGCTCGATGACGAAGAGTGCCATTGGACTAAAAAAAAAGTCAATGGTGTGCTCCTCATTCAGTGCCGTCATTCCGGCTACATTCAAGTGTTGCCTTGCAACATTGAGTCGATGACTGGCAAGGCTGCCGCCAAGTGGTGCGCGCAGACCTGGATGGGAGGCTGGGACGTCCCATCCGAGGTGGTGACGGATTCAGGCAAAGAGTACACCTCCGAATGGTGGAGAGAATTGTGTGCTCGCCTTGGAATCCACCACCTCCGATGTGAAATCCACTCGCATCGAGCGCTGCCTGGCGAAAGAGCCGGCCGCTCTATAATTAATATGCTTCGTAAGGAGCTCGCGAGTGAAAGGGATTTCCATTGGATGGAAGTTCTCTTCGCATTGCTTCGCCGTTACCACAACACGCCTTTGTATCATGGCCTTTCTCCAAATGAAATTGTCTTTGGACGAAAGAAGTGTTGGTGGAACATGCCGTTGAATAATCCTCGCCCCTGTAAAGATGCTTCGCTGTTTTTGGACGAAGTCCAACGAGCAGATAAAACTGTGTCGAAATTAATCGAGAAGCATCAAGCTGACTGGCTTTGGGTTCAAAATCAAGGTCGAAAAAACCCCCACAATTTTGAAGTCGATGATCGAGTTTGGCTTCGAAAATCCGAAACCACCCTGGACGGAGATGACAAGCTTCTTCCCTTGTGGGAGGGGCCATTCGCTGTCACAGCGCGTCTTGGTGAGAACAGGTGGAGGATCCGTGTGGATGTCAGCAGGGAAATTGACGTTTCGGGCGATCGCCTCAAGAGAGAGATCCCCTCCCCCAAGGATCGAGTTAAACCCCTTTTTTGGACTGCAAAACACTTGTCCGATCGGGTCATCGAAGGGGGAAAGTACGGACTCAAGAGGATTGTTGAAGCAAGACGTGACGCCAAGGGCGAATGGGAATTTCTGTGTGAGTGGAGGGGCTTTGAGTCCAGTCACAACAACTGGGAACCAGCCCAATCTTTTGTCCATGGGTACACCAAGGGGTTCATTGACTTCCTCAAGAAGCACCCCGAAATTGGAGTACTCCTGACAGATTGTTTGTCGAAACCAGACAGACAAGTGGAGAGCGACGGAAAACGACCTGTGGTGAATCGAGATCCAGCCTTTTACGGCCCTCAGCAGCCACATTCCAGGGCTGATCCGTCGATCCCCCCTCCTGCGGTCAGGCCAGCCCAGGAGCCAAATGAGGACCAAGCTTCAAGTTCGGCCGCTGATCTGCAGCGCCCAAGCCGTACGAGGGCCAGGCCAGACAGGTTGGTGGTCACATGCATTCGTGCTTGGCCGAATTAAGGAAGCCATCCTAACACATTCTGCTCAATCCACTGTTCATTCTTTCTGTTTATGTCATGATGTGGAGAACTGCGAATGTTTGATAATTTGACGTCAATCAACTTTTCTTTGGTCTCCGTTAGGCAGACAAGGCGTAGATACGCTGACGGAGTGTGCTGCCGTGTTCAGAAAAAACCAAACTCAGGCTTAAGTCAGGCAGATTCGGGGTAATCTTGTCTCTGTTGGTCTGTGCATCTTTGGAATTTGGCTACTCGTGCAGATGGAAGCAAATGTACATAATCAAAACGCTGGCCAGCGACATTCACCCCTACAGGCAACCCCTGTAGTACTGGCTGCCCTAGAGGCGACGCCAGGAACTCAGATCATACCTTCATTTGCTGTGATGCTAACGCCAAAGTCCAGATTCAGATTCAGGATCCTCAAATGTACCTTGAATTTCTCAGGTTTGTCCATCATTCTGCCACTGTTGTACGAAACCCAGACGTCAATTGTTCAGACAATCTTCATCTAGGAGCTCTAGAGACTTCTAACAGCAACCTCTGAAGTCCGTAAGCTTCGTTGTATTTTTAGCACACGCCAATGTGAGCTCAATTCGACCAGAAACTGTCGAAAATGGTGAATCCAAGTGTCTTGTGGGACTTCATCGAAAGATTGGCCTTGTCCAAGTCGATTGACACCACCGCCACTGTAAATTCGGTGTCTCTCAGTTATATACTGTCAGTAAAGTGCCTTCAGCGAACCTTCGGCGCGTTACATGCCAAGGATCCAGGGCCAGCATGTCCCATCATGATGCATCATCACATGATCCACATTTTGATAGAATCTGTTAGATGCTCGCGAACCAACGTGCCGGAAAGCACAATTGAGCTGAATAAACGACAATATATATTAACTTTAGTCTAAACGAAGGTGTTGGTAGTTTCAGTTGTACACATTCCGCTTCATTTCACCTTCATCTCAGAGAATTTACTCATGTTAGGACAATTTAGATTGATTTCCTTGTCATCTCCCCACATTCCTCGAAGATCTGTTTAGATCTAAGTGAACGGAAACACATCTTTACCTTCGGTGGTTCACTTAGGGTCTGTAGACTACATGTGTATTTGTTTAACCTCTCTGTGGTTGCTTAATCCCCTCAATCTCTGCTCAAATTCATTCTCATTTTTGCTGAATCTTGTGATCATCCACCAGATGCGCCAAATCTGAGCCACATGCTGTACTTTTCAGAACGAGAAAAGCGGGATAACATGATGTAGAGTTCGGCGAGGACACCGTAGCGTGCCCGCGACAGCGAAACTGTGCCAGAGCGCTGAGATGTCACTCCAATTCTTGATCCCCCCACTCAATCCACCAATAATCTACCTCATTCTCAACCAATGCATGGTTTGGTATCGATTCTCGATACGTTTACATGCTTTCTAGCCCTTGACCTAATGTTTTACAGCACGGAGGACTGTTCGTCACTTCTCATTCTGTTTCATTTCAGGTTCATCCAGCCTGATTCAGTGCCAATTCAGCCCAAATCAGGTCAGATCAAGCAGATTTCGCCCCATCGAGGCTACATTTCTATGTTTTTCGGGGACTTACCCGCACTACGTTCTTCGTTGACGTAGGGACACACCCCAGTGTGTTTTTGGAGGGGGAGTGTAAGTGCGGCTAGCCCCATCTGCTCAGATTTTCAGACATTCTGCCCAGACTGGCTACATTTTGGTCATTTTCTTTGCTTCGGCGGATTCGCCGCCTCGCAGCTCAGTCACAGGATATTTCCTATATATTTCTGATATGCCGGATTTGATTCCGCGGTCCGTTTCCCGTAAATCCGCCGCATTCCGCTATTTTAGCTGGAATCGCCATTTGCCGCTGACGCGCGCTCGCGGGCCAGATCGGCCAGACAATTTTACATAAATGGATTATTTAAATTCTTTCAGACAGTTTTGGACACTCAGATGTATTTAGAATAATTCCCCTCAATTTTCTTCATAGACTGGGATTTTCTGCCGGACCACAATCAGCATGGACCTTGCTTCTGTTGTCGCTGCTCTCGCCTCCGTTGGTGTCCGAGTGTCCGGTTCTACCCCCAATAACAACATCCAGGGAGACTCCTCGCGTGCCTGCCCCACTGGTCTTGCCGGCCCCGAGCCCTCCGGCACCCACAACGACCCAGGGCAGCACTTTCAGGAGGACGCCGGAGTCCGTCTCCATCATGAAGTCGTACCCGACGATCATGTCCCAGTCCATCTCGGCCTCGTGGAAGCGACCGTGCAGGAGGATTTCCTTGCCGAGGTCCGGACGGCTCAGCTCACGATGGTTCACGAACTGCAGCCCGATGGCCGCTTCCTTCGTGCCTCCCACCATGTACTGGCCGTTCGCCACCTTCAGCCTGACAGGCTTCCGACTGTCGGTCAGACACTCTGGTGGAAGTAGGCCAGCCTTGACCAAGCTGACTTGAGCTCCCGTGTCGACCAACACGTCGAAAACCTTTTCCACTTCCCCGCATAGGGCACGGACCTTGAGATGCAACTGCCGCTCGCGACCAACACGGCGCACGGCGTGCAAACTCAGGATCTCCGGCCGTTCCAGAAGCTCAACAAGCGACTGGTGCAGGTCGTGGACAATGGGCTCAGGCTGCCCATCTGCAGCATCCAGCTGCGGTCCGGGTGATCCTCCGATACTCTCGG